>CM057350.1:397271196-398521196 GCA_030015575.1 Agapanthus africanus | reverse complement strand
CACGACTAGGGACCTTGAAGGATGTACTTATGGACTACTCTGTCCCCACTAGTATGATCTGCATCATAGTCCAGGTAGTCAAGTACACATCCTAAGGGCTTTACCAACATGTAACAGAGAGACAATCAGTGTACACGTTAAGGTAAAGAGTAACCAGATAGCATACTATCATGTCGAGCAAGAAAGTCCTCCCTATATATGTCCAAGCATCCACTACAATATACATCTCATGTATAGCAATGGCCTCTAGGGCATACATATAACTAACACTATGGTGGTCACCCACCCCAGGACTTCACTTGTAGGTAGCTCGGCTTGAACTCCAACATCAACCCATTGAGATCCACACGCTCAACAACAACCACACCAAATCTCAACCATCCAAGACCCTCGCTACCAGATCGACGGAGGACAAAATCTGAGGGAGATCTCGACCTCCATTAGTTGGCGCCGTCTGTGGGAACGTTTCATAAACTTCTCCACCCATAAAGTTGATCTTCCGCCCGCGACCCGATGGCGAGCGACAATCGCGACGATCCAAATACGAGCCACCACAACGGAGGCGGGAGTGGCTCATCTCCCCCTCCTAACGTCATCAACGCCTTATCCGCTCGGATAGACAAGGTCCCATCGCTGGTGAATGCCCTTGTCCGCGTTCAAGCAGTGGGCCCTACCCACTAGACCGCAGTTCTCCCTCCTCAGGATAACGACGCCCACAGAAAGAAGGATGGCCATGCTCAGGCCCTCAATCACGCTCACCGCAGCGTCACCGAGCGCCGGCATGCCAACTACGGCAACCACAGTCCTCACGCGACGAATGATTCCATGACCCGCTGGGCGCCGGACAGCTCCACACCCCGATCTTAGGAGAAACTAGACCGTCGCTCCAACACCCGCCGCACGCTCACTCAGCCTGAGGAGATGTCGGTCAGTTCTCTTGCTTTCATGCACAACTGACACCCCCACTCCCGCCGAGGCCGCGCTCACGGAGAACGTCGGAACTACTCAAGAAGGGCCTCACCCGAGAATTTAAGAAATCTGATAGAGCATAATCAAAGCCGCTCTGTGGCGTTGAACCGGAGCGGGGAAGCCACCACTCCGACTGTGATGAATCCTCGGGGTACCACCACTGGCTCGCAGCCCTCGAAAAGAAAATCGAAGGCATACGACGAGATGGCCAAAAGTCCGGCGAATGGGCCCGATATTTCGCCGATTCACTCACAAAGCCCTTTACAGAAGAGCTGCTGGCCGAGCACGTATCGTCCAAGAACAAGCCGCCCAAAGTGGCCCTCTTCGACGGGAAGTCCGACCCGAAGGACTGTTAGATATGTATGCCCTAGAGGCCTGTATTGTATAGGATGCTAGTCATGTATATGTACAGAAATAATCTTTGCTCGAAATGATAGTATGCAATCTGGTTTATCTTCATCTTAACGTGTTATGTGTTGTATTTCATATCTTTATATACATGTTGATGAAGCCCTTAGGATTATGCTTGACTGCCAGGATTATGATGTAGATCATACTAGTAGGGACTGGGCAGTCTATAAGCATATCCTTTAATAGTTCCTATTCGAGGGTATATCGAGACAGGGCATCGATATTACTAGAGTAGACTAGTGTGTACGTTTCTTGATCCTGGGGGCGATGGTTGATCCCACAACCATTGGTATTTGACATCAAAGATTGTACACAGGTGCTCATTGGAGAATGGGTACACCGAACAGGGCTCGCCGAGAACTCCTAGATGGTATATATACCTATTGTCAGATAGCAGTTCTTTGGTGACACTTGTACAGGTTAGTCTGTAGACCCGAGATCGTCATAGCGTCTTGTGTGATTCCCACCGTGCTTTGATTTTCTCCCTACCACGGCTCTACTGAGTCAAGCAAACAGGTGGATTTTGGGTATAGTTCCGAATCACATGGAGGCAGTGAGCGATAGAAGGGTTTTTTTTTCTTTCCCGGTATAGGGAGTTGATGTCGCGCTATGCTTGATTGGCCAAAACGGCAAATCCCTGGCCAGGGTTGTCGAGATTTACTGTCAGTAGTTTCTTAAACCGTTATGGGCCATAAATCAGCATGACTTATAAAGTTACTAGGGTCTGACATTTACCACACCTAGACTTCATATATGACGTATCAGACAAAGAGACTGGACTGTACGGTAAGTGTTGCTTACAGGCTCGTTAAGGTTGTGATGAGTTCGCTCGTCGGCCAACTTTTCGTCATGTACCTGAGTAGCCATTACGCACAGCTAGTGCCGCTGAAGTGCTTGTGGTTAAACCCACTGCCAGCGTACTGTCGAGTCTTTAGAGTCCCACACAGAGGGTTCCCTGGTTCAGGCAAAAGATGTAGAGGCCGTAAGTTGTTACGGCAGGGTTTCGATCATGTTCGTGTAATGGTTACAGGAATAATGATCGGAAGGTTAATACTGGTAGGCTTTGGTTAAAGCCGCATACCGGTATTATATTATTAGATTATTTATATTCGTATTTTTTGGAATTCGGATACGGGTATACTTATACGGTATACAGTGAGGGGTATTCTTGTAATTGTTACAAGAATATATTCTAGAAGGAGACACCTCATAAATGGGTTTTTATTTTGTGAAAATAAAACAATGAGGTATAATTTGGAGAAAGTCTAAGCATGGGTGATGGCATGGCAAAATTCATCTTATATTCATTTGGAGTTACGATTGAAGCATGGTGCATTATTTTGGAGAAAAATAATACATGCTTCAATTATTTTCTTTTAGCCATATCATTATTTTTCCATGCTTGATTTTTCATTCAACACATTCACCTTCTCTCTCCTCATTATCTCCTCCCTCTACCTCTTTACCTAAATCACTTACATGAGTTGTGAATCATAGGTCAAGTGACATAATAATCCAATACTTGATTTCTACATCATTTAAGTGATCACTTTTAGCACTCTTGATCTCTTAGTTAAACTCTTGTGAAGAGTTTGTAGCTTGTTCGATAGCTCTCGGGTGGATCGTCTTGGATCTTGAGGTGGCCGGAGATCGAGTTCTTTGCGACCACAAGGAGCCTAGGAGTCACATCCAAACAAAGACCCGAAGGACCGGTTACTTAGGTATAACACTTTCATAGTAGATAAGATCTCTAGATAGGTTTACTAGTTATGGTTTAGCACAAGATCTAGGTTTATGTGGGTGTTGCATGCAAGAAAATTATTGTTTGCTACTTCCGCCTCCTCACAAGTGTTGTGAATGTGTACAACATCTACTAACATGGTATCAGAGCCTAACTAAACCATAACTAGTTATTTAGACGACGTTTAAAGCTTCATACACGAAACAACTCCAAAACCACAAACCCAAAACCCTGCTCTCTGGAAATTTTTCAAAAGTGTTCTGAATTTTTTTTAATCATGTGCAGAATACTTGTTATGAGATAACTTGACAACCCTAGAAAAACGAGCCCAAACCACCCGTTTTGACCTGGCGAGAAGAGGGTATTTTCCAGCGTCGCCGGATTTTCTATAGAGTTTGGGCTTGGGTTTTTTTAGGGTTATCTGTGCTCCTGGGTTTTTGGTTTTATGATATTGTTTAATTATTTCCAGATTACATGTGATGTAACCTAAGTGTTAGGGGAAATCGGAGTGTTTCAAAATCTAACTTTTAATGTCGTTTATCCGCTTTTCTGTTTGTTATGTGTTTGAGACGTCCACTAATTGCTATACGACGATTAGTGGAGGTTGCACATATGTATATCATGTGATGGTGTGTGTATATGAATATGTTGGATCGTCGTGGATGAATAGCCGGGTGATGTGAGGAGAGTGCTTGTTTTTTCTTTCATTCATGTAATTTCTAAAAGGCAATGTAATATTATTTTGCGGGGCACATACGGGTTGAGGTTGTAGCCACCGTTGTATAATTTCTTTTTACTGTTTTTGCTCCTAGGATAGACCCAAGGTGGGATGCACAAACTACCGGGTTATCGAGGTGCCGAGTGGCCTACTCACTTTGTTGAGGGAGGTTGCTTCACTTCGGGAATTTGGCGGGTAGTTTGCCGCACCCGTAGGGGTCTAGGGTGGGGTTTGTCTATTCATCACGACTGTGGACCCCGTCTTTCATTAAGGGCTAAAATGAAATACGGAATTCCTAGTATATCCAATGTATTCATCTGTGATCTGGAATGTTTATAAATGCGTGCGACGAATAGCTATTTATATATGAGATATATAATAAACATTGCTTATGTTTTGCACCCGCGCTAGTCCAGCCCCCACTCTGCCGTTAGTTAAGTAACCTAACGGTGCATGACGGGGCCCCATGGCGAATGCGGATGGCATAAGCGTACGTTCTATTTTCGTTTCTTTTCTGTTATGTTTAGGAAACGTAAATGATGGGACAACATTAATGTGATTAATGTTAAGAAAAAGAAACCTAAAGATTTTGTAGAATCAAACTTTTTAAAATGGGCAACTCTAGTTTTTGCTTTGCATAGTGGTATTCCTTGATGAATATCCAGTACCTCATTCGATGAGGAAAGGGTCGAGATCCCTTCACCGGGAGTGACCCCTTTAGCGAAACTAGCAAATGTTACAAAGCACTCGATTGTTTTTATAGTTGATCTAATTTTTGCTTTGCATCGTGGTATTCATGAATATCACGCACGTTATTCGATAAGGAAAGAGCCGAGATCACTTCACCGGGAGTCACCTCTTTAGCAAAATTGGAAAGATACTACAAAACCATTCGATTTTTTAAACTGGAACTTAAACTACTCCTTTCACTAGATTCTACAATGATATCAAGTTCAAAACGTTAAGGGTTTTCATAAAAACCATCTGTTTCCCTCCGCCATTTTAGGAAGCAGAGTACTTAGTATTCGTGCCACGCTTGTTGACTATAGTTAAGGCGTGGTGTACGGTGGCTAAGTGATGTCTTCCTACAAATCATTTGATTCGATCGATTAGGACATTCGTATGACTTTGTTGACCATAGTTAAGGGTCATGCGGGTGGGTCTAAATCAATCACGAAATGGCGGGTAGAACTTGACTAGTGCTTATGATTTGTTGACCATAGTTAAGGTCATAAGATACTGGGGGTAAAAATCAGATCGGGAATTTCAAGAGTTTAAATTTACAATGAGATTGCATACTTTCTATTTGATAGTTGGATCTCGATCTCATTGTGAGTAAAAGTTATTCCCGGAAGAGTTTTGCACTTTACAATTAGCCGATCCAGTAGGTGTCTAGAAAGGTGACAACGGGGTTGCGCCTCTAGGAAAACGACGTTTATTTTAATTAGGTCCGTGCGAAAGCACGGGGAACCTCTCTCGGAGTACCGACACTGGCCTGGCCGACCGGTTAGCGAACTTGTAGATTGCAATTAATCCTGGATAATTTTCTTTTTAAGGTTTGAAGGAAAATTTGATAAAAAGCAGTGGAAGACATCGATTAGATAAGATTAATAACCAATCTAATTATACAAGAGCAATCGCTGAGTGTCTTCTTTTCTTTCTCCTAATGGCAGATACCTATGATGGGACTTAAGCTTTTATTTGACAAGAATAAACTCGCGGGACCGAATTACTAAGATTGGCTAAGGAACGTAAATATTGCCCTGACCTATGATAAGGTCGGATACGTCCTGACTACTCCAGCCCCTCCTAGCCCAGGCCCTGATTCTTCAGTTGCGGATAAAGAAATCCGCAAGACAGGGAATATAGACTGTGCAACAGCCAAATGCCTCGCGCTTGCTTCTATGAACAATGAACATCAGAAGCAGCACGAGAAGATGGATGTACAATCCATCTTTCTCCATACAAAGGAGTTGTATGGAGAGCAATCTCGTACTCTCCGATACGAGGCATCTCGAAAGTTGTTTCAGATGCGGATGGCTGCTGGCACGTCTGTAGGTAACCATGTATTGAAGATGATTGGACTTATCGAAGAACTAGAGGACCTGGGTTTGACCATGGAGAACGAACAGTATGTTGATATTGTTCTACAGTCCCTTCCCCCTGCCTTTGCTCAGTTCATTATAAACTTTAACATGCACAACATGGAGAAGTAATTACCTGCACTCCTCAATATGTTGAGGAGTGCAGAAAGAAAGCTAAAGGTAGCGAAAACTCCCGCTCTAATTGCTGGGTCATCTTCCTCTTCCGTCCCGAAAGCCATGGCCAAGGGAAAGAAGAAGAAAAATCCCATCAAGCCGAGAGGAGGAGTGAAAAAGGCACCGGGAAAGGACAGGATAGGGGTTGCTGCGACAGGACGAGGGGAATGCTTCTACTGCCACTAGACTGGGCACTGGAAGAGAAACTGCGTTGGATACCTGGCCGGCCTCAAGAAGAAGAAGCACGGTGATGCTTTCACTTCAGGTGTGTTTGTAACAGAAAACTGTTTTTCAATTAACTCTGCTTTCTGGGTATTAGATACCGGGTTAGGATCTCACATCTGCAATTGTGTGCAGGGGCTGAGAAATAGCAAGTTTTTTAAGAAAGGTGATCACACTCTCCGGGTTGGGAATGGTTCCTCTGTACATGCTGTAGCAGTGGGAGAGTATCACCTTAGTTTGCCGTCGAGTTGTAAATTGGTTTTGAACCCATGTTATTTTGTACCTTCAATGTTATGTAATATTTTATCTGTATCGTTGTTGGACAACGCTGGATATAATTTTGTATTACAATCTAATGTTATGAACATTAACCTTAATCAAGAGTTGATTGGGTCTGGTATATTAAATAACGGGATATACGTCCTAAACCAGCACACAGTTTTCAATATACAACACACAAACAAAAGGAAGATTTTAAACATAAATGAAGCTTTCATTTGGCATTGTAGACTTAGTCATATTAATGAAACAAGACTAACCAAGCTACATAAAGATGGATATTTAAACTCTTTTGAATATAAATCTTATGCGACTTGCCTGTCTTGTATCAAAGGTAAAATGACCAAAACTCCGTTTAGTGGACACAGAGAGAGAGATACTGAACTCTTAGGCCTTATACATAGTGATGTATATGGACCAATGTCTACACATGTGAGAGGTGGTTTTTTATACTTCATAACTTTTACTGATGATTTCTCGAGATTCGGACACGTGTTCTTGTTGAAACATAAGTCTGAAGCCTTCGAAAAGTTCAAGGAGTATAAATCTGAAGTAGAAAAACAAACGGGCTTAAGTATCAAGAAACTTCGGTCGGATCGAGGAGGTGAGTATCTAAGCTCAGAGTTGTTAGTGTATATGCCCTAGGGGCCATTATTATATCATACTAGGTTGTATATTACTTAATGGAAGCTTGGGATATTCACAGTTGTATATAACAGTCTTGCTAAAAATGGTAGTATGCTACTTGGTTTGTGTCTACTTTAATATGTGCATATGTTTCTTGTAACGTATCACTCATACATATTAGTAGAGCCCATAGGATCTTTGCTTGATTACCAGCGTTGTGATGGCAGTCACACTAGTGGGGGCTGGGTAGTCTGTAAGCAACATCTTATACAGGTCCCTGGTCGTTGGATTATCGAGATAGGGCATCGATATTACGGAGTAGACTAAGTGTATACGCTTCTCATCCCAGTTGGGGAGATGGTCTGTCCCACAGCCATCAGTACGTCGTACTGAAGATAGTATACAGGTGCTCGTTAGGTTACGGGTACACCGGACAGGACTCACAGGGGAACTGATTGGTTGGTATTATACCCATCATCAGTTAACAATTCCCAGGTGACATGAGTACAGCATAGTCCGCAGACTTGACACTGCTACTTCGTCTCGAGTGTGTCCCATTGTTCTTAGATTGCTACCCTACCACGGCTCAAAGGAGTCGTGCAAACAGGTAGCAGTTGGGTGCAGTCCCGAGCACTTGGAGGCAGTGGCAGTTAGATAGGATTCGTCTCTCCCGGTATTGGGAGTTGATATCGCACTGTGTCAGAGAGCTATTACGCAAAGTCCCTGGCCAGGACAAGCGAGATATACTGGTAGGTTCCAGTAGCTTCTCAGGGTGTAATGGGCTTCGCTCCGACACGACTTATACGGCTATTAGGGGACTGACGCTTGCCGCCCCCTAGGCTTGATATGCGATAGTCTTAGACGAACAGACCGGACTATACGGAGATTGTCACATCAGGCTCAGTAGGGGTTCGGATGGTTTTCTTCATCGACCTTCTTATCGACATCTGCCTGGGGACCGTTACGTACAGCTAGTGTCGCTTGCAGTCTGTGGTTAAACCCACTGCCAGCGTAGTGTCGAGTCTTTAGAGTCCCACACAGAGAGTTTCCCTGCTCCAGGCCAAATGATATAGAGGTCGTATAGTTTTACGACAAGTGTTCGGACGCATACGTGTGTTTACGCACGTACGACTTTTCGGACAGTTTTTACTAGCCGGCTTTGGTTTAAGCCAGATTCTAGTATCAGGTTATTGGATTTATACAGTCTAAAGTTTTTCCGTGTTTTCACGGATTGGAGGGGCGTTCTCGTAATTTGTCGAGAAGCTTCTAGAAGAGTGGTGACTTGGGGGTTAAGGTGGCATTGCATTAAATTAGATTAGTGACTCATTTGTGTGATTCATCCATGTCATTAATACATCATAAATGCTTAATGACTCATGGAGATGAATCACTCATAGATATTTATGAAGCATGGTTGTTAATTCTATTATTTCATTTTTGGATAAATAAATTATGCTTCATATATATTATGATATATCATTATCTCGTTTCATAATTCATCTTCACCTTCTCTCTCCTCAAGCTCACTCTCTCTTCAAACCCTAACCCTAACCTCTCATGAGTTGAGATCAAGGGTTAGCTAGACTAATACTTCCATAACCTCACTCTATATCCCCTAGGTAGCTTAGATTAGCACTTTGAGCAACCTAGTTATCTCAAGTTAGAGATAAAGCTTGACGTAGGAGCTCTCGGGTGGATCGTCTTTGACTCGAGGAGGCCGTTGAAGTGCCGATGTTCCAAGGAGCCTACGAGGAGTGAAGGACTGCGATGAAGACCCGAAGGACAAGTAACGTGAGGTATAACTTTGAATCCGAGTAGTTAAACCTCTAGTAGATAGTTAGCAATGGTTTGGAAACGTTTCATGCGCTCAAGTCCGTGTTACGAAGCTTTGATAATCGTTTTTCATATATTCCGCCTCCCCGCAAGTTCGTGGGGTGCGTGACATGGACTTACAAGAGTTTCTAGATTTTCTAAAAGAGAATGGGATTCTCTCTCAGCTCACTCCTCTGTACACATCACAGCATAATGGTGTGTCAGAACGGAGGAATCGTACCCTATTAGATATGGTACGATCAATGATGAGTGATGCTGAGTTACCACTTTCATTATGGGGGCACGCATTGGAGACTGCGATTTATCTATTGAATAGGGTTCCGACCAAAACCGTGTCAACCACTCCATATGAGATATGGTATGGAAAATGACCATCTCTTAAACGAGTTAGGATATGCGGTTGTCCGGCTCATGTGAAAAAGAAGAATCCGGACAAACTCGAGACACGATCGATTTTATGTAAATTTGTGGGATATCCAAAACACTCGTATGGATATCTTTTCTACCACAAGGAGGAACAAAGGGTGTTTGTTTCTCAGTATGACACATTTTTAGAAAATGAATTTTTTACAAATGATAATGTTGGCAATGCGGTAGAACTGGAAGAAATTACAGATACACAAACAATTACCGATGATTTGGTTGAACCTGAGGTTTCAATAGAACCTAACGAACCTCAGCCACTCCGTAGAACTAGTAGGACTTCTTGCCCACCTGATAGATACTACGGTTTTCTAATTGATGGTGATAGAGAAGATTGCATCATGGATGATGATGATCCTACTAGTTTTCAGCAAGCTATCACGAGTGGTGACTCAGTGAAGTGGCTGGATGCCATGAAATCTGAAATGGAATCCATGCACACTAACAAAGTATGGATTTTGGAGGGTGCACCTCTTGGAGTAAAACCCATAGGGTGCTAATGGATATTTAAGAGAAAGATCGGTGTGGATGGTCAGGTGGAGACCTATAAAGCTAGGCTGGTTGTAAAAGGATTTCGTCAAAGACCAGGCTTGGACTATGATGAAACCTTTTCACCAGTCGTGATACTCAAATCCATTCGGCTCTTGCTTACTATAGCTGCTCACTATGACTATGAGATCTGGCAGATGGATATTAAAATGGCATTTCTAAATGGTGATTTAGAAGAATGCGTTTTTATGGATCAGCTAGAAGGCTTCATTGATAGTGGGAGCTGCGGAAAAGCATGCAGGTTGCTTAAATCCATCTATGGATTAAAGCAGGCATCACGGAGTTGGAACATCTACTTTGATGATACAATCAAAGAGTTTGGTTTTATCAAAAATATATATGAACCATGTATTTATAAAAGGATTGAAGAGAGTACTGTTACATTCCTCGTATTGTACGTGGACGACATTCTCTTGATAGGAAATGATGTTCCTATGCTACAATCGGTCAAACTATTCTTATCGCAGAGGTTCTCCATGAAAGACCTGGGTGATGCCTCGTACATTCTGGGGATTAAGATTTATAGAGATAGATCTAAGAAATTATTGGGATTGTCCCAATTGAGATACATTGACACCATACTAAAGAGGTTTAGCATGGAAGATTCCAAGCGAGGTAATTTACCCGCTTGTCACGGGATTACCCTCTCTAAAGAGATGTCTCCAAAGACTGATGAGGAGAGGGCTCGCATGAGCATTATACCCTACACTTTGGCGGTAGGATCTATAATGTATGCGATGTTGTGTATGTTCATATCATAATTTTGCATTATTATATTCCCCATTCTTAATCATATTGCAAATAAATAGGTGCTTTTAATCCATGTCTGCTACATAGTTGCAGGTTACAGGTTCTCGGAACAATACAGTGAAAATGATGAAAAGACGCTAAAAATGTGAGACTACGACCAACAAATAGATGAATCTGCAAGGTGCCGCTTATCAATTTGAGGAACAAACAAAAGATCAGCAAACAGTTCAATGTACAACGTACAAGGGTAGCATAAGATTCAAGACTTCAACACAAAGCTAACGGTAAAAGTCCACAACATTCTGCACTGCGGAAATCTGGAAGAAAGTAGAAAAGCTTCTGAGAAACCAAGTGAAGAAAACAGATGTAAAAAGCAACTTGAAGCAACACAGAAGAAATGAGCCTAAGAGCCCATCAAACGGCCCCGAATCCGCGGCCAAACAGGGCATTCCGCCGCGGAACCGCGGCCGTGCTGTGCACGTGTCGGTGCGTGTCGGTGGTTGTCGGTGGGAGTCGGTGCGTTGACCAGGCTTCTCAGGGTAGTTTTGTAATTGTAGATATGGATCAGATGTAAACCCTAGGGTTTCTATTATCTTTAAATAGGAAGCCTACAGCTCTTTTTGGAGCATTCCTCTTTTAATTTCTAGTTTAAATTTAATTCCCTTGTAATCGTCAAAGAGTGCATCAATAAAAGTAAGTAGTTTTTTTTATCTTGTGTTCTTATTATCTGCAAATTTTATTTCTCCGAATTCTTTTTATCTGTCTTTTTATCTGCAAGTAAGTTAGATTAATAAAAAATATAAAAATGAATTTCGTCACAAATTCCCTAATGAGTGAGTAGTTCCTCACTTGTTAGGGTTAGGATTGGGTAGGTTTGAGAGATGAAAATCTCTCACTCCTTTCTTGCCCGTTCAATATTTTAAATTAGGACTCTATGCAAATCAAACACACACCGCTCACTACGGCACCCTATCCCACGAGATAGCGGTGATTCCCTAGTTAGACCGGTTGTGATTGACTTCCATAGAGATTAGGGATAAGAGTTAAGAAAGGACGGACAAGGACCAAAAGGAAGAAACTATGTTTCTTCCTTGACGTGCTAATCCCCTTTGTTAATTATTACCCTAACACCTACGTTCTTAATTAGGGCAAAGAAAGCGGTGATAGAATTAACTTTCCAAACTAACCTAATCCTAACCCTAGCAAGGTTTTAATCTAATCAAACTCAAATTTTAGTTTTTATAAAGATCAAAACCTACCACAAATAGGAATTGACTCATTAGAACAATTAGAAAAGAACACGTTTTCCCTATGGACCAACCCGTACTCATCTCGACCAGCTACCAAGCGACACCGTTATTGATTGCGGTAAAACTTAATTCTTTGATTCAAAACGCAAAATATCTCAGACCAATCAAATGGCGCCGTTGCCGGGGATAACGGTAGTTATTTTCTCTTTGTAATTTCGGGTTAGTTAAAAAAAATTTGAAAAAATCATAAAAACAGAAAAAAAAAAAAACAAAATAAAAATATCATCTTGTTATTTTTTGAAGGGTTTGTGTGCATTTTGCAGGAAAGGAAAGACGAACAGATTCAGAACTGGAGCAACCTAGTGAACAAAACAGCAGATCTGAAAAGACAGAGGAGAACCACAACAGCACAGAAAAACATTTTTGGGATCTGAACCGACCATACGACCGCGGAACCGCCGCTATTTCTTGACGTTGACCGCGGATCCGCGGCTCAGTGGTGACGTCATCATTTCAAATCTCTCTGTAAGTACTCCTTACCTCCTCTGTAACCCCCTAATCTCCTCTGAAAAATTTTCCTGCAGGGTTCTTTGCGCAAAACTTTTCCCCTTCTCCAATAATCAATCTTGTGTAGGATTCTTTGCGCCGCAATAAAAAAAAAATTTAGCAAGTGTTTTGGATTTTTTGTGTTTACTGCTTTGCATTTTTAAAACGGACTTTTAAGGGGCTTTTTACACTAATCCAGATTGGGTGGGGATTTCATTACCCTTCCTAGGACCCCAAAAATCACAAAAAGCATTTTGCATTAACCTTCGAGTTAATTAAAAAATATTAGACTCAGCCAATAAGGACTGTCGTGCTAATTAGGACAAAGGAAAGGTTGTTAGGTATCGGTCGTTTATCTAAACCTGACTTTGTGGTGCCTAGGCTAGACAAGTGGGAAAGGTAATTTTAAAAGGCCCGTCTCACGGCGATTAGTGAGCGGATCCCTCCTTTCTTTACTTGTGCTTGCCTGGCCACAATTGGCGGTGAAGAGACGATTCGAGGATCTCACAACTTGCCCTTTGGAACTGTTAGGAGCAGTCTAGTTGACTTAGGAGACCCTAGCTTTAGGCTTCATTGTGCATATTGTGATTGCTTGAAAGTGTGTCTAAGCTCCTTATAAAAAATCTTTTGCAAAAACTCCTTATAAGAAAAAAACCACAAAACAAAATTTTTACAAAAAACTTGCCATTTTGTCGCTAGAAATCCATTGCACCAATCTTTCACCCACATTCTCTCATTGACGTTTTCTTACCCTCACCTTCTGCTTTTTGACTACACATAAACTCGTTTAGTGTATGTCCGGTTGGACTAGGGACACTAGCGCCCGTTTAGTTCGTATCTCGTTAGTGCCTACTGACGACGCTTTCGACTCCGAAGTCGAAATTCCATCCACTTCTTTACCTTCATCTTCACATTCACCACTTTCTAAGGAGATGTCGGGTTTCAATCCTTACAACCCCTTACCGCCTGTCGAAGCGCCCCAACGAATCGCGCTCCAGGATCTTTTCTATCCCATCCACACCGCACTTCCCACTTGTCTTTCACTTCCACCGGCTAATGGGGATAACTTCGAAATCAAACCGCACTTCATCAATATGTTGCCCAAATTTCACGGGCTGGAATCCGAAAATGCATACATCTTCATTAACAAATTCCAGAATGTTTCCGCAATGATGAAGACCACAAACCTTTTTGATGATGCTATAAGGCTACGTGTCATTCCATTCACTTTATGTGACCTAGCTGAAAAATGGTTATATAGAACAGTATCACACTCCATAAAAAATTGGGAAGAGTTTGTTAAGGATTTTCTTAAAAAATTTTACCCACACCACAAGACCGCGAGAATTCGCAATGAAATTATTCAATTTTCCCAGCTTCCTTCCGAACCTTTTTGGAAGTGCCTCGAACGATTTAAGGATCTACTTGTTCAGTGCCCTCACCACGGTATCGAGAATTGGCAACTTTGCCAAACTTTATACGAAGGACTGAACCTAGCAACTAAGCAGTTGTTGAAAACCATTTGTCAAGGTCACTTTCTTACAAAATCGATCGAGGAAGCTTGGCAATTTCTCGATGATCTTGCTGAACAAACACTTCAGTGGGAAAGCACTAAGACCACTTCATCTACTTCATCAGGTCAGTCTAGGGCAGGCATACATCAACTTGATATGTCGATTGCAATGAAGGCCGAAATGGCTGCACTCACGAAAAAACTTGAGGCAATTGAGAGCAAATTCTCGTCGCCTTCTCCTGCCCCTTCTTTACCCACTCGCACTATTTGCGCTTGTTGTTCGGATCCATCCCATTTAACTGAAGAGTGTCCTTACAACCCACCTGTTCAAGGACAAGATCAAGTCAATGCTGCATTTCAGTAAAGACAAAGAAATGATCCATACTCTTCGACTTATAATCCTGGTTGGAGGAGCCACCCAAATTTTGCTTGGAATCAAAATCAACAACAATTCCAAGATAATAACAACTTCCAGAGGCCTCCTCCACAACAACAAGCACCTCAACAAATTCAATATCAGCAACCTTTCCAACCCCAACCTTACCAAAACCAAATGAACAATTTTGTACCAAACAACTCTTATCCTCAAAACAATTTTGTTTAGCCAAATAACGATAAGGTTTCCTCGCTAGAACGAAGTCTGGATGCGTTTTTAAAATAATCTACACAATCCTCAGCAAGCATCCAGTCTTCCATTTAGTCTTTGGTGCAACACACTGCTTCACATGATCAGAGCATCAAAACAATTGAAGCCCAAATTGCACAACTGAATGCTACGTTAAGCGAGCGAGAAAGGGGAAAACTTCCGTCTCAACCATTGCCAAATCCCGGTCATACACAAAATGCACATGTTGCTTATGAACAACAAAATCATAATGTAAGTGCTATGACTACGTTGAAATCTGGAAAGGTATTGCACAACAACGTGGGTAATAATGATGACACCCCGGCTGCCGCTTCTTCTTCTTCTTCTTCTTCTTCATCTTCTTCAGAGCATGTTCTTCATTCTTCACAAGGCTCTACTTCTTCTACTCCTTCGAACGGACCCACATCTCACTTCATGAAAACACCAACACTGGGATCCGTTCCAACTCCGCAGTCTACTCCACAAACATTGGACTCAACAAACTTTCAAAATATTCCATTTCCAAACAGATTGAGATCCAATAAACCTACTCCATAAATGGAAAAGATTGTGGAGTTATTTAAACAGGTTAGCATAAACATCCCTCTCTTGGATACAGTCCAACAGGTCCCTTCTTACGCTAAAATTTTGAAGGACTTATGCACCAAGAAAAGGAAACCACAGGTACCCAAGAAAGTTTTCTTGGCTAATGCAGTGAGTGATGCTCTTACCCAACCTTTAACCCAAAAGCAAAAGGACCCTGGCTGTCCTACAATTTCAATAACTATTGGGGATAAGAACATCAATTGCGCACTTTTAGATCTTGGTGCCAGTGTTAATTTGCTTCCCTATTCAGTATATGAGCAATTAGGCGTTGGAGAGTTGAAACCCACACATTGTACTCTCTAAATGGCCAACCGATCCATCACCCATCCTAGGGGTGAGTTAGAGGATGTGTTGATTAAAGTAGGGGACTTCATATTCCCCGTTGATTTCATTGTTATGGACTCACAGCCTGTAGCTAACCCCCGGAGTCAAATTCCGGTGATCCTCGGTCGACCATTCCTTGCAACTTCTAATGCGGTGATCAACTGTCGAAATGGTTCAATGAACCTATCTTTTGAAAACATGACAGTTGAGCTCAACATTTTTAAGTTGGGGAATCAACCCTCCGAGCCTAATGCTAATATACTTGATGTTTGCTCGATCCAAGAGATCACTCAGGAGGACTGTGAGCTCGAAAAATTTCTATTCGATCACAACGATTTTGACGCCACTAGTGCGTTCCTCCTTGAATCTGACACAGCTTTCACACCCGATAACGATTACGAGTGTTTCACTTTTTCGAACGATTTTGAAGAATCACCACCCGAGTTTGAAACGTTTGACTTTTCGGATGAGTTAACTGAACCATCCGACTCGATAGCTTACACTCACTATGAACCTTTGTTGGAATCCTTCGAGTTCGAGACATTTTCACCAATTTTACCTTCAATTGTTTCACCTCCAAAACTCGAACTCAAGCTATTGCCGTCTCACCTTAAATATGTTTACTTAGGTGAGAATGAGACCCTTCATATTATCATATCGGCATCTCTAGCTACCGAGCAAGAGAAAGCCCTTTTAACGGTCTTACAAAACAATCGACAAGCTTTTGGCTGGTCTATGGCGGACATCAAGGGGATTAGTCCCCTCATTGTTGAACATCATATTTATATGATGGATGATGCCAAGCCAGCAAGGGATCCACAAAGACACCTCAACCCAATAATGAAGGATGCTGTTAAAAAGGAGATTGTAAAATGTCTTGATAGTGGTATCATTTACCCTATCTCCGATAGCCAATGGGTTAGCCCCATTCACGTTCTCCCAAAGAAATCGGGCATAACGGTCATACCTAATGAGGCGAATGAGTTAATACCTACTCGCACCCAAACTGGGTGGCGAGTATGCATTGATTACATAAAAATCAACGCCACGATACGGAAAGACCACTTTCCATTACTGTTTATTGACCAAATGCTAGAACGATTGGCTGGGCATGAATTTTATTGCTTTTTGGATGGCTATTCCAGCTATAACCAAATTCCCATCGCCAAAAAGGACCAAGACAAGACCACTTTCACTTGTCCGTTCGGTACATTTGCTTACCGTCGCATGCCCTTGGGGTTGTGCAATGCACCCGCTACTTTTCAGCGGTGTATGATGGGAATCTTTTCAGACATGGTTGAAAAATTCTTGGAGATCTTCATGGATGATTTCTCCATTTTCGGTGACTCCTTTGATGAGTGTTTGCTACATTTAGACGCAGTTCTTACCCGATGTAGGGATAAGAATCTCGCTCTAAATTAGGAGAAATGCCACTTTATGGTGCGAGAAGGTATTGTCTTAGGACATATCATCTCGCAAAATGGCATTGAGGTAGATAAGGCCAAAATTGAAGTTATTTCTAATCTTCCTCCTCCCATGTGTGTCAAAGACATTCGAGCTTTCCTTGGCCATGCCGGTTTTTATAGACGGTTCATTAAGGATTTTAGCAAGATTGCTAGACCCTTAACCCTTTTGTTGGCCAAGGACACTACTTTTGATTTCGACTCGAGCTGTATGAAGGCGTTCGAGTCTTTGAAAAACTCGCTTACTTCCGCTCCCATTCTTTCATCTCCTGACTGGACGCATCCATTTGAGATTATGTGTGATGCATCTGATTTCGCCATTGGTGCTGTCCTTGGACAACACATTAATAAGATACCACATGTAATTTATTACGCTAGCCGGACATTGAATGAGGCCCAATTAAATTACACAACCACTGAAAAATAATTCTTATCTGTTGTGTTTGCACTTGAAAAATTCAGGCCTTACTTTATCGGCTCTCCAGTCATAGTTTACACTGACCACTCAGCTCTTCGCTATCTTTTTGCGAAGAAGGATGCTAAATCTCGGCTGATACGTTGGATCCTCTTGCTACAAGAGTTTGACCTTGTCATAAGAGACAAGAGAGGATGTGAAAACGTAGTCGCTGACCACCTTTCACGACTCCCTTCTTCGCCTACACTTCAAATTCCTATTAAAGACGTTTTTCCAGATGAGCAGCTCTTAACCGTATCTTGCAAACCTTGGTTCACTGATATCGTAAATTATTTGGCCACCGGACTGATACCAAACGATTGGTCGAATCAGGACAGACTCCGATTCCTGTCCCAAGTAAAACATTTTTACTGGGATGAACCGTATGTCTTCAAATACTGTTCCGACCAAATCATTCGTCGGTGTGTCCCTGACAACGAGTTTAAGAGCGTGCTGTCATTCTGCCACGATTAAGCGTGTGGCGGGCATTTTGGCCCCAAAAAGACAGCAGAAAAAATCTTGCAGTGTGGCTTCTACTGGCCACGACTTTTTAAAGACGCATACGAATACTACAAGACATGCTCCCGGTGCCAACACTTGGGCCGGATATCTCGGAGAAACGAAATGCCGCTCCAACCAATTTTGGTTGTTGAAATTTTTGATGTTTGGGGGTTAGACTTTATGGGACCATTTCCCAACTCTTTTAGGAACATGTATATTCTACTTGCTGTTGACTATGTTTCAAAATGGGTCGAGGCTTTGCCCAGCCGAACTAATGACAACAAGGTTGTCGTTAGATTTCTCAATGAAAACATTTTTTCTCGGTTTGGGCATTCTCGCGCGATTATCAGTGATAATGGATCTCACTTTTGCAATAGGACTTTCGAGTCCTTAATGCGCAAATACTCTATTACTCACAAACTGTCAACGCCCTATCATCCCCAAACTTATGGGCAAGCCGAGATTTCGAATCGGTAGATTAAACAAATATTGGAGAAAACGGTTTCCAAAAACCGTAAAGACTGGTCATCAAAACTGATTGATGCCCTTTGGGCATTCCGAACTGCCTATAAGACCGATCTTGGCATGTCTCCATATAGGCTTGTTTATGGAAAGGCTTACCACCTTCCAGTTGAAATAGAGCATAAGGCATTTTGGGCAATCAAAGAGTTGAACCTATCTTTGGGAGATGCGGGCAGCAATAGAAAGCTGCAATTGAACGAATTAAACGAGCTGCGGGATGAAGCCTATGAGAACGCAGTAGTCGTTAAAAACAGAACGAAGGTGTTTCACGATAAACACCTTATGCGCAAGACTTTCAAACCTGGTCAACAGGTTTTACTTTACGACACGCGATTACACTTCCATCCCGGAAAGCTCCGATCTCGATGGAAAGGGCCATTTTTGGTACGCACCGTATATTCGCACGGTGCGGTCGATCTAGAAAACCCAGAGGACGGTTCACTATTTAAAGTAAATGGACATCGACTTAAACCATTTCTCACTGCGGACCCTTTGGAAGAGCTCTTGCTTTCGCAGGAGCCGATCTACATTGACTAATTTTCCTCCATCTACTCCTAAATTTTCGATTATCTAGCCAAAACACTGTTTCAAACAAGTTTGGAGGTATGTATCATTTGTAATTATATAAAAACAAAATAACATAAAAAATAAAAAAATTTAAAAATAATTTTTTGGGTATTTTTGTAAATTTCCAGATTTAATAAAATAAAAATAAAAAATTTATTTGCAAATAATTTCCTCTCTTTAAGAGGGCTTTTTACAAATAACCAACACACTCCCCCTATAAATAATACCCAACCCCTCTCTGTTTTCATAACCCTAAAAACAAACCCTAGCCGCCGCTGAAGATCGTGCAGAGAGATCCCACTACGCTGCCGCGCATCCGCCGTCAAACCTGCCTCTGTGCCGCGCAACCTCCACGCTCCAGTGTCTTCTCCCTCTGAAATTTTCAGAGATGGTTCGTTTTCTAAAACTCCTCTCTGTTAAAATATTTTTACATCTGTGAATTTTCTGTGATGGCACCGAACATGCAATTAGAGCGTGATTTTTCATAAATCTTTTCACACACCATATATGAGAGTTATTTTGCTGATGAAATTGCACGGAGGGGGTGGAATTTTTTAATCTATAATCACCCAAATGCTTACGCCCTTCCAGATCTAGTCACTCGTTTTTATGAGTGCATGGAAGACGGCTGCCTTGCATAATATGGTTTTATCAAGTTACTGTGGGGCGATAGGGAGATAATTATTGATAGAGACTTCATCCATGAAGTCACTTTAATCCCTAGATTACATGTTCACGACCAACCCCTTCAGTTTGAAGATTACATGCCCTTAATAGGTAATGACTGCTCAAGGGAACCGAGGAAGGGAATACAAGCTAGAACCCTTTTTGCTAATGTATTAACTGTATGCCGGTGGGCACAAAACAATATTTTTGGGAGTTCACACAATACCATATTTTTCACCCCGTCTCTTCATATCATGCACACCCTAATGACCAAGAACCCTAGGTTCGATATGTGCACGGTTTTGCTTAATTCAATGGTGCGGGCAAAAGGGCCGCAAATTACCCATGCCCCATGTTAGTGACACAATTGTGTCGCCATTTCCTCCTTGTGGAGAAATTTGATTTCTACATGCATGATGGTATACCCATTGGACCTCTCATTGAGGGCGTATCCACGTCCTATACCCGCTTGACTGATGTATGGTCGCAAAGGGAACCGGCCGAACATGTACCTGCCAGAACACCCAGCTCTAGCTCGACCGCGAGTGGGGAAGAGTTTACCCCCATAGAACATGCTCGTCTTCTTAGAAGAGCTATTAGGGGGATTGATAATTTGACAGGGATGATGACCGACTTGGGTCACCGGGTGACGGATATTGAGCATGGCGTTGCTACGCTGCTAGCGCAAGAGGAGCGTTCCCGTTCCCGTTCCCGTTCCCGTTCAAGGGGACGGCGAGGGCCTGAGCAGTGAAGGCACTGCTTTTGGTAAGTTTGGGGATGGAGGTGGTTTGTATATAGTTATCCTTGCATTTGAATATTTTTTAATTTTTGTACATATTTTTTCTTTTTCTTTTGCATGTTTAATTCTGCATTGCATCTTTATAAAAAAAATTATAAAAATTGAAAAAATGAAAAAAAATAATATAAAAGAAAAAAAATATCAAATAAAAAATTGAATTTTTTTTTAAAATTATAAAAATTCAAGTTTGGCCATAATTGACTTAAGTTTAACAAGACGGTTAACTAGCTAGGAAAAACTAGATCCTAAACTTAGTAAATTAAAAACCCTAAAAATAACCTTTCTTAAAATTTAACGGTAGAAAATATATGTCCTTGTAGTTTACTTAGAAATAGGCAAATTTTGAGTTCGCTTCTTGGGCTAAGTCAAAATAAAGGAAGGATATTGAAATTTTTATTTGAAGAGTAAGTCTGAAAAATAATTCCGAACCTTGAGTCTAAATTCTGAAAATATATACCCTACAGCTTGCACAAACACGCACCTTGAAACTTGGAATAGTATTGGATACCTTGAAATGCTCTTGTCTAAAATCTTTAGTATAAAGAAAAATAAAATAAATAGTATAAGTGTGAATAAAGAGATATAAAAAATAAACACTGGTTTTTGTAATTACTTAAGGCTGCGTAAAATAAAAATATTTAGCAAGGGTGCTTTATCACCTAGTGCCTTAGACCAACTGGTTTGGGAGTCACTGCTAAAGCCTTAGGTATTACAAGACGAGGAATTACGCTTTAGTGCGCAAACACATTTTGTAATCAGTCGTTAGTACCTCAAGAAGTATTAACGGTCGCATGAAGGATGTGTGAGCAATTTGATCTAAAAATTCACTAATTAAAAGTACTTTGGAGAATGGACAAGAGTATGATAGCTTGAATTGAATTTCCAAGTGTAAGGGTGAGACATACACACGTAGGGGTATATGATTGGGTTTGGATGAGAGATAGGAATGAAAAATAGGACTTATATCTTTAGTAGAAATGATAAAAATTCCTAAGTTGAGATGAAACCTTAGAAGGAAAATTCAGAAGATGCTGAAAGCTAAGTAAATTTACAGAACATATACGATCTTAAGTTAAATGTAAGTGAGTGTGAAAAATACGGGTTGATAATTTCTAAATTGAGGATAATAGAATTTCTTACTAGAACACCGAATTGAAAAATGAAAGTCAATAGGCCAAATTGATCGGATTTTATAGGTAGTATCCGCTGAAAACCCCCAGGAGACAACACTCCTCCTACTAGGGACACCTAGAGGTTTAACGGCTTGTTGCACGAGCTCAATGCAATCGCAATTCCCTGCGAAAGTGAGGTTAGGTTTTTTTCGAGAATAAATTGGTTTTGCTCGGGACGAGCAAAAGATAAGTTTAGGGGTATTTGTTCATATCATAATTTTGCATTATTATATTCCCCATTCATAATCATATTGCAAATAAATAGGTGCTTTTGATCCATATCTGCTACATAGTTGCAGGTTACAGGTTCTTGGAACAATATAGAGAAAATGATGAAAAGACGCTACAAATGTGAGACTACAACCAACAAATAGATGAATCTGCAAGATGCCGCTTATCAATTTGAGGAACAAACAAAAGATCAGCAAACAGTTCAATGTACAACGTACAAGGGCAGCACAAGATTCAAGACATCAACACGAAGCTAACGGTAAAAGTCCACAACATTCTGCACTGTGGAAATCTGGAAGAAAGTAGAAAAGCTTCTGAGAAACCAAGTGAAGAAAACAAATGTAAAAAGCAACTTGAAGCAACACAGAAGAAATGAGCCCAAGAGCCCATCAAACGGCCGCGGATCCGCGGCCAAACAAGGCATTCCGCCACGGAACCGCGGCCGTGCTGTGCACGTGTCGGTGCGTGTCGGTGCTTGTCGGTGAGAGTCGGTGCGCTGACCAGGCTTCTCAGGGTAGTTTTGTAATTGTAGATATGGATCAGATGTAAACGCTAGGGTTTCTATTATCTATAAATAGGAAGCCTACAGCTCTTTTTGGAGCATGCCTCTTTTAATTTCTAGTTTAAATTTAATTCCCTTGTAATCGTCAAAGAGTGCATCAATAAAAGTAAGTATTTTTTTTACCTTGTGTTCTTATTAGCTGCAAATTTTTTTTCTCTGAATTCTTTTTATCTGTCTTTTTATCTGCAAGTAAGTTAGATTAATAAAAAATATAAAAATGAATTTCGTCACAAATTCCCTAATGAGTGAGTAGTTCCTCACTTGTTAGGGTTAGGATTGGGTAGGTTTGAGAGATGAAAATCTCTCACTCCTTTCTTGCCCGTTCAATATTTTAAATTAGGACTCTATGCAAATCAAACACACACCGCTCACTACGGCACCCTATCCCACGAGATAGCGGTGATTCCCTAGTTAGACCGGTTGTGATTGATTTCCATAGAGGTTAGGGATAAGAGTTAAGAAAGGACGGATAAGGACCAAAAGGAAGAAACTATGTTTCTTCCTTGACGTGTTAATCCCCTTTGTTAATTATTACCCTAACACCTACGTTCTTAATTAGGGCAAAGAAAGCGGTGATAGAATTAACTTTCCAAACTAACCTTATCCTAACCCTAGCACAGTTTTAATCTAATCAAACTCAAATTTTAGATTTTATAAAAATCAAAACCTACCACAAATAGGAATTGACTCGTTAGAACAATTAGAAAAGAACACGTTTTCCTTGTGGACCGACCCATATTCATCTCGGCTAGCTACCAAGTGACACCGTTATTGATTGCGGTAAAACTTAATTCTTTGATTCAAAACGCAAAATATCTCAGACCAATCAGTGTACTCGTCTAGATGTAGCTTATGCACTGAGTGCAGTAAGCAGGTATCAATCCAATCCAGGGGAGAAACACTGGACTGCTGTGAAGAACATTTTGAAGTACTTAAGAAGAACTAAAGAAATGTTCTTGGTGTATGGTAACGGAGATCTCCAAATGGAGGGCTTTACCGACTCCAGCTTCCAGAGCGACAAGGATGATAGTAAGTTCATCTCAGGGTTTGTATTTACCCTGAATAGAGGGGCGGTATGTTGGAAGAGTTCCAAGAAAGATACCGTCGTTGACTCCACGATGGAAGCTGAGTATATTGCAGCTAATGATGCCGCAAAAGAGGCAGTCTGGATGAGGAAGTTCATTTTTGAACATCAGGTGGTTCCATCCATTGCTAATCCAATACCTCTGTATTGCGATAACAATGGAGCCATGGCTTTGGCAAAGGAACCGAGGTCCTATCAAAAATCCAGACATATCTTGAGGCGGTATCACCTCATCAGGGAGATAGTGGATCGCCAGGACATCGAGGTATTGAGAGTAGACACGAAAGACAACACAACAGATCCATTCACCAAGGCCATCCCTCAAGTCCAGTTTAAGAAACTGTTCGAGCTGTTGGGCATGCGGTACGCCGGCAATTGGTTCTAGTGTAGACAGTGGGTACTTATTGCACCAACTACAGGCCTTAGTGCAAGTGGGAGGTTGTTAGATATGTATGCCCTAGAGGCCTGTATTGTATAGGATGCTAGAAATGTATATGTACAGAAACAATCTTTGCTCAAAATTATAGTATGCTATCTGGTTTATCTTCATCTTAACGTGTGATGTGTTGTATTTCATATCTTTATATAAATGTTGATGAAGCCCTTAGGATTATGCTTGACTGCCAGGATTATGATGTATATCATACTAGTGGGGCCTGGGCAGTCTATAAGCATATCCTTTAATAGTTTCTAGTCGAGGGTATATCGAGACAGGGCATCGATATTACTAGAGTAAACTAGTGTGTACGTTTCTTGATCCTGGGGGCGATGGTTGATCCCACAACCATTGGTATTTGACATCAAAGATTGTACACAGGTGCTCATTAGAGAATGGGTACACCGAACAGGACTCGTCGAGAACTCCTAGATGGTATATATACCTATTGTCAGATAGCAGTTCTCTGGCGACACTTGTACAGGTTAGTCTGTAGACCCGAGATCGTCATAGTGTCTTGTGTGATTCCTACCGTGCTTTGATTTTCTCCCTACCACGGCTCTACTGACTCATGCAAACAAGTGGATTTTGGGTACAGTTCCGAATCACATGGAGGCAGTGAGCGATAGAAAGGGTTTCGTCTCTCCCGGTATAGGGAGTTGATGTCGCGCTATGCTTGATCGGCCATAACAGCAAATCCCTGGTCAGGGTTGTCGAGATTTACTGATAAGAGTTATCAGTAGTTTCTCAAACTGTTATGGCCATAAATCAGCATGACTTATAAACTTACTGGGGTCTGACATTTACCACACCTAGACTTCATATACAACGTATCAGACGAAGAGACCGGACTGTACGGTAAGTGTTGCTTACAGGCTCGTTAGGGTTGGGATGAGTTCGCTCGTCGGCGAACTTTTCGTCATGTACCTGGGTAGCCGTTACGCACAGCTAGTGCTGCTAATGTGCTTGTGGTTAAACCCACTGTCAGCGTACTGTCGAGTCTTTAGAGTCCCACTTAGAGGGTTCCCTGGTTCAGGCAAAAGATGTAGAGGCCGTAAGTTGTTACGATAGGGTTTCGATCATGTTCGTGTAATGGTTACAGGAATAATGATCGGAAAGTTAATACTGGTAGGCTTTGTTTAAAGCCGCATACCGGTATTATATTATTAGATTATTTGTATTCGTATATTTCGGAATTCGGATACGGGTATACTTGTACGGTATACGGTGATAGGTATTCTTGTAATTGTTACAAGAATACATTTTAGAAGGAGACACCTCATAAATGGGTTTTTATTTTGTGAAAATAAAACAATGAGGTGGAATTTGGATAAAGTGTAAGCATGGGTGATGGCATGGCTAAATTCATCTTATATTCATTTGGAGTTACTATTGAAGCATGGTGTATTATTTTGGAGAAAAATAATACATGCTTCAATTATTTTCGTTTAGCCATATCATTATTTTTCCATGCTTGATTTTTCATTCAACACATTCACCTTCTCTCTCCTCATTATATCCTCCCTCTACCTCTTGACCTAAATCACTCACATGAGTTGTGAATCATAGGTTAAGAGACATAATAATCCAATACTTGATCTCTACATCATCTAAGTGATCACTTCTAGCACTCTTGATCTCTTAGTTAAACTCTTGTTAAGAGTTTGTAGCTTGTTCGATAGCTCTCGGGTGGATCGTCTTGGATCTTGAGGTGGCCGGAGATCGAGTTCTTTGCGACCACAAAGAGCCTAGGAGTCACATCCAAACAAAGACCCGAAGGACCGGTTCCTTAGGTATAACACTATCATAGTAGATAAGATCTCTAGATATGTTTACTAGTTATGGTTTAGCACAAGATCTAGGTTTATATGGGTGTTGTATGCAAGAAAATTATTGTTTGCTACTTCCGCCTCCTCACAAGTGTTGTGAGGGTGTGAAACATATACTGACAAGGACCACTTGGACGCATTTACAGCAGGCATGAGCTTCCAAGATAACTCGTACGCGGCTCAATGCCGAGCTTTCCCCATCACGCTAATCCGGGCTGGCTGGGACTGGTTCCGGGGGCTTGCGCCGCGCTCCATCTCCACCTTTGATGAGCTGGCAGCCCAATTCCTCGGCTATTTCGTCGGCAACCGACCGCAGAAGAAGACAGTCGACTACTTATTCACTGTCAAGAGACGAGATGGGGAATCCTTCAAAGGGTTTGTCACCCGCTTCTATAATACCCTCCTGGAGGTACCCGAGCACTGCGACGAAACTGTCATCACCGCGCTGAGGTTGGGTCTTAGGCACAAAGAGTGGCTCCGCTCTTTTGCATTGGTGCAGCCTAAGACCATGGCCGAAGTGAAAGCGTGAACCGAGCGAGAAATCCAACTCGAGTCCGAGGTGGACTCCAACATGCCCAGAGGTGACCAAGCTGACCGGAAGAAGAGGGACAGGGAAGACAAAAGGAAAGGCGATCGTCCGAAACCATACTCCCCAAGGTTCCAGGAATATACTCCTCTAAACATTTCCCAGACTGAGCTGCTGGAGGAAGCTAAGGGCGAAGAGTTCTTCAGGCTCCCGCCAGCTACCCGGTGGATGGGCAAATGGCTTCGAAGCCCGTATTCCGCCTATCATCGGGTGTAAGGACATTCGACCGAGGATTGTAAACAGCTGCACGATTACATAGAGGAGCTGATCCACTCTGGTCACTTGGCAAATTACCTGCGAGATAAACATCAAACAGATAGGGGGAAAGCCGATCAAATTAAAGACAGAGAGCTGACGATCGGACAGATCATGGTCTTCACCGACCGTCCCAAGTCCGAGCAACAAGGACACCCACCGAAACCGGTCATTCAATGCGGGAGAATTTAAACTGAATCACATAATCTGTATTTTGTTTAATAATAAAGATTCTTGCTTCCCTGCAATCTGAACTACTTCTTTTTGTTTCCATGCTAAAACTCCCTGCAGGGCCGACAAATGTCTTCCTGCTGGGCTCATCCACAGCAGGTACCTTCCTGCTCAACAAACGCTGTGGATCAAAAGCCTTCCTTACGAGGCGACCGAGTAGCTTCCTCTCGGTTCACCCGCAGTGGGTAGCTTCCTGCCCAACAAACGCCGTGGATCAAAAGCCCTCATCACGAGGCGACCGAGTAGTTTCCTGCTCGGTTCATCCGCTGTGGGTAGCTTCCTGCCTAACAAACGCTGTGGATCAAAAGCCCTCATCACGAGACCGCTGCGCAATTTCCTGCTGGCCCATCTGCAGCGGATAGATTCCTGTCCAACAAACGCTGTGGATCAAAAGCCTTCCTCACGAGGCGACCGAATAGCTTCCTTCTCGGTTCATCCTCAGTGGGTAGCTTCCTGCCCAACAAACGTTGTGGATCAAAGCCCTCATCGTGAGGCCGCCGAGCAATTTCCTGCTGGCCCATCTGCAGTGGGTAGATTCCTGCCCAACAACGCTGTGGATTGAAATCCCTCCTCACGAGATGACCGAGTAGCTTCCTGCTCGGTTCATCCGCAGTGGGTAGCTTCCTGCCCAACAAACGCTGTGGATCAAAGACCTCATTGCGAGGCCGCCGAGCAATTTCCTGCTGGCCCATCTGCAGCGGGTAGATTCCTGCCCAACAATGCTATGGATCAAAAGACCTCCTCATGAGGAGACCGAGTAACTTCCTGCTCGGTTCATCTACAGTGGGTAGCTTCTTGCCCAACAAACTGTTAGATATGTATTCCCTAGAGGCCTGTATTGTATAAGATGCTAGGCATGTATATGTACATAAACAATCTTTGCTCGAAATGATAGTATGCTATCTGGTTTATCTTCATCTTAACGTGTGATGTGTTGTATTTCATATCTTATATACATGTTAATGAAGCCCTTAGGATTATGCTTGACTACCAGGATTATGATGTAGATCATACTAGTGGGGCCTGGGCAGTCTAAAAGCATATCCTTTAATAGTTCCTAGTCGAGGGTATATCGAGACAGGGCATCGATATTACCAGAGTAGATTAGTGTGTATGTTTCTTGACCCTGAGGGCGATGATTGATCCCATAACCATTGGTGTTTGACATCAAAGATTGTACACAGGTGCTCATTGGAGAATGGGTACACCGAACAGGACTCGCCGAGAACTCCTAGATGGTATATATACCTATTGTCAGATAGCAGTTCTCTGGTGACACTTGTACATGTTAGTCTGTAGACCCGAGATTGTCATAGTGTCTTGTGTGATTCCCACTGTGCTTTGATTTCCTCCCTACCATAGTTCTATTGAGTCGTGCAAACAGGTGGATTTTAGGTACAGTCCCGAATCATATGGAGGCGATAAGCGATAGGAGGGGTTTCTTCTCTCCCGGTATAGGGAGTTGATGTCGCGCAATGCTTGATCGGCCATAACAGTAAATCCCTGGTCAGGGTTGTCGAGATTTACTGATAAGAGTTATCAGTAGTTTCTCGAACCGTTATGAGCCATACATCAGCATGACTTATAAAGTTACTGGGGTCTGAAATTTACCATCCCTAGACTTCATATGCGACGTATCAGACGAAGAGACCGGACTGTACGGTAAGTGTTTCTTACAGGCTCGTTAGGGTTAGGATGAGTTCGCTCGTCGACCACCTTTTCGTCATGTACCTAGGTAGCTATTACGCACAGCTAGTGCCGCCGATGTACTTGTGGTTAAACCCACTGCCAACTTACTGTCGAGTCTTTAGAATCCCACATAGAAGGTTCTCTGGTTCAGGTAAAAGATGTAGAGGTCGTAAGTTGTTACGGCAGGGTTTCGATCATGTTCGTGTACTGGCTACACGGATAATGATCGGAAGGATAATGCTGGTAGGCTTTGGTTTAAGCCGGATACCAGTATTATATTATTGGATTATTGGTATCTCATTGTATTCGTATTTTTCGGAATAAGAATACGGGTTTACTTATACGGTATACGGTGAGGGGCATTCTTATAATTGTACAAGGATAGCTTATAGAAGGAGACACCTCATAAATGGATTTTTATTTTGTGAAAATGAAAATTATGAGGTGGAATTTGGAGACTTATCAAAGCATGGATGAAGGCATGTCTCATTTATTTATTTTTATTCATTTGGGATTACTATTGAAGTATGGTGCATTATTTTGGAGAAAAATAATGCATACTTCAATAATTTCCCATGAGCCATATCATTTTGTGTATGCTTCATTTTCTCTCATTCTCACACTCATTTTCTCTCTCCAAATTATCTCCTTCTTCTTTCTCTAACCTAAACACTCACATGTGTTGTGATCCATAGGTTAAGAGATAAAATAATCCACTACATAGTCTCTACATCATCTAAGTAATCATTTCTAGCACACTTGACTTCTTAGTTAACTCTTGTAAAGAGTTTGAAGCTTGTTCCAAAGCTCTCGGATGGATCATCTACGTTCTAAAGGTGACCGGAGATCGAGATTGTTGCAACCATCCAAGGACCCTAGGAGTTGCATCCAAAAGAAGACCCGAAGGACCGATTCTCTAGGTATAATCCCCTATCATAGTAGGTAACAACTCTAGATAGGGTTTTCTAGTTATGGTTTGGTACAATATCTAGGGTTTAGAGTGGGTGTTGATGCAAGAAAATTTTCGTTTGCCACTTCCGCCTCCTCACAAGTGTTGTGAGGGTATGCAACATCCACTAACACAAACGTTGTAGATCAAAAGCCCTCCTCACGAGGCGACTGAGTAGCTTCCTACTCGGTTCATCCGCAGTGGGTAGCTTCCTGTCCTACAAACGCTGTGGATCAAAAGTCCTCATCACGAGGCCGCCGAGCAATTTCCTGCTGGCCCATCCCTAAAGATCTAAAGCCCTCATCACGAGGTGACCGAGTAGCTTCCTGCTCGGTTCATCTGCAGTGGGTAGCTTCCTGCCCAACAAACGCTGTGTATCAAAAGCCCTCATCACGAGGCCACTGAGCAATTTCCTGCTTGCCCATCTGCAGCGGGTATATTCCTGCCTAACAATGCTGTGGATTGAAAGCCCTCCTCATGAGGCCGCCGAGTAGCTCCCTGCTCGGTTCATCCGCAGTAGGTAGCTTCCTGCCCAACAAACACTGTGGATCAAAAGACCTAATCATGAGGCCGCAGAGCAATTTCCTGCTGTCCCATCCCTAAGGATCTAAAGCCCTCATCACGAGGCGACCGAGTAGCTTCCTGCTTGGCCCATCCTAGCGGGTGGCTTCCTGCCCAACTACGCTAAGGATTCAACGCCTTCCTCACAAGGCTGTATAATCGAGCAATGCCGACCTATGCAAACTTGGATATCGTTCGATCCATACTCGATGCGTGATCGCCACCTCGACTCCGGGGAAAGGAAGGGTACCGACCTTCCTATAGTTGGATATCAATCGTTTCATACTCGATGAGCGATCGCCATCTTGACTCCAGGGAATGAGAGGGTACCGACCTTCCTACACTTGTCTATCATTCGACTCACACTCGACGCGCGAGCACCGATCTAACACTCGCGAGATGAAAAGACCTACGAGCTAAATATACTTGCAGAATGAAGATTCGAGCAATGAAAAGTATACGAGCTAAAGTACTTGCGCAGTGAGCAAACATTGGAGCAAGAAAAAAGCATACTTTATTCATAATAAAAAATAAGTACAAGGTATTCTGGGCTCCTCAGCCTTAAGAAAGTGCCCGGAGGCTTACAAAAATCCTAAAAGGAAAAAAGGGAGAATGGGGGATAGCTCAGGGCGCCCGCTCGGCTGGGATCTCTCGCTGCTCGACGCCATCGCTAGGGACCGGAGCTTCAGCCTCCGGGTTGGCGCTTCCGCCGATGGCTTCGCTCCCAGCAGCCACCTCGGCGCCTTCCCCCTACGGTGCTTCCTCGAAGAGAGGGTACTTGGCGTGGAGCTCACCGTCGGCGAACTCTGGCATTGAAACCTTGACGGCGTCGAGGGCGTCATGCCAAATGATGGCCGTGGATCAGCGAGATTGGCATAAAATTGGTCGGATGCCTTATATCCCTCCAAGGCCTTCGCCGCCCGGCTCTCGGAGAGCTTCACCGCGTCTATCGCCACCCGGACATCCTTTCTGAGGGCGTCCCTCGACTTCTTCATCGCGTTGTAGAAGTTGTTAGCCTCCTCCAACTTGGCTTGAATAACCCGGTGGGACTCCTTCAGCTTGGAGTTCATCAGCGCCTCGATGACCAATCTCAAGTCAAGGACGGCCGCCTTCTCCTTCGCTTGCTCCAGCTGAAGGCGAAGTTCTTCCTCCCGTGAGGAGGATTCGCCCGCCTTCTTCATGGCCGTGGCCACCTCCTCGGACTCCATGGCGATGAGGAGGGCGCAGTGAAGAAGGACCTGAGGAAAGCAGCAAATGGGTTAGAAAACTCAAACCGAGGAAAAAATACTTAAGGAATTTTTAATGAAAGTTGGATACCGACCTGAACTGCTTCCTGAGCTATGGCGGCCACCTGGGCCTTCATGGTTCCCCGAGGAATCTTGCCCCCGGCTGCTTGCCCCATATCTGAAAGCAGGTTGTCGGCGATGGAGAGCTCCGAGGGCACCTCAATACAGAAGTCGCCCTCCTGCACTGGGATCCCGGTAGAAGGCGCCCGAGATACCGTCCTCTTATGTCTTTTGAGGGGGGCTTCGGTGGGCTTAGCTTCCTCCTCATCCTCCCTCGCCCGGGGAGCCGGGTCCCGTGCATGCTTATGACCCTTCCCCTCCCCACCCCCGTGTTGTTCTTCTGGGGATCAGGGAGCGACGGAAGGCTTGGACGGTGGAGTTAGCCTCAGGGCCGAGCTCGGACCGGGTCGGGACGAGCTTGCGCCCCCGGACTTCCTTCCTTGGGCCTTTGCGGCCATGACGGCTAGGAAGTTTGATCGGTCCATGGGCACTGCAGAAAGAAGAACACAAAAACAAAAGAGTGTTAGTGCCGATGAAAAAAGAAATATCTCTAAAGTCTAAACTGGTCGTCTAAAGACCTGACTTACCTAGAAAACGCGCAGGGCTGAGCCCAGCCCAGCTCAGAGCCTGCTCGGACAGCAGGACATCGGCCCGCTGGATCGGCTCCCATAAGGACACCGCCCTTGCCTCGGGGGAGGACGATTGTTTCACCCTCGGGCAATTGGCCCTGTTCCACTGTGTGGGCACAGGCTAATCCTCGCCCTCAGGTGGCCTGACGAATATAAACCTCTCCTTCCATTCATGGATGGAAGAAGGGACGACAACTACACCCGACTCGGCCACCCCATCCTTATGTTTTTTAAATGAGAAATACACCCAGCTTGGCTCATCCTTGCTGGTGCCGGGGTGATTCTTATAACAAAGAAAAGAAACAAGGAGGGTCAAACTGAAGAGGATATTTTCAAGTTTTAACCGGACCAAAAACCGAGGAGGATTCTCCACGAGTTCGGAGGTAGCTGGCCTGGGGAAAAGTGGAAACAACGAAGCACCCCACAAACCTCGGTTGGGAAGGACAGACGCATCCCTGTCCGGAATGCTTCCAGATACAGAGCAATCTCCTTGCCCCGCACATGGTCCACCCGCTCACCCTCTCTAGCTAAACGAAGTGAATAGTTAAAGGGGATATGGAACCGAGCCCGAATTTCGGAAAGCTCGTCCAGACTCTTCAAAACAGAGGGCGCATCACGGGTGTTCCCGATGCGCGCTGATTGATCTTAAATTCCATGTCGTGTTTGGAAAATGTAAAATATATCACAACCAAATAAATTTGTTAACCGCAATCAATAACGGTGTCGATGTAGCACGTTAATGAATACGGATCGTCCACTAAGAAAGTACGATTTGATCGTAATTGATTTAGATGAATTGAAAATTAAAGAGAAAAGAAAAGACAATTCAATTCAAGATTTATAAAAGTGAATTTCAAGAATTATCAAAATCTAGATCTAATATCAAGAATACTAAAAATCAAGAATCAAGAATTGATTGTTGGAGATAGTGCCCTCAGAGTCAATTATTGGATCACAGGCACGTGATTGCAATGATTGAGGGAGGACCTATCCCGGTAGGACAGTCTTACTCGAGATGATAGTATGCTATCTGGTTTATCTTTATCATCGTGTACTGCTTTAGGTGACCTGACATGTCGCTATTACACGTTGATAGAGCCCTAGGATTCTTGCTTGACGACCAGCAGTATGATGGCGATCATATACGTGGGAGCTGGGGTCTATAAGCACATCCTTAAAAGGTCCCTAGTCGTGGGAGTTTCGAGACTGGGCATCGATACTCCATTAGTAGACTAGTGTATACAGTCGAGACCCCGACGAGGGGCGGTGGCCGGTCTCACAAGCCACTGGTGTCAGTTGGTTCACCTAAGATGTATACAGGTGCTCATTGGGTTATGAGTACACCGGACAGGACTCGCCGGGAACCTGCCAGTTGGTCTTATACCTGACGTCAGATAGCAGTTCCCTGGTGACATGTGTACAGGTTAGTTCATCGACCTGAGATCGTCATTTGTCTCGTGTGAGTTCCCACTGTGCTTTGATTACTACCCTACCACGGCTCAAAGGAGTCGTGCAAACAGGTTTTAGTTGGGTACAGTCCCGAGCCACATGGAGGCAGTGAGCGGATCTTCAGGGGTTCGTCTCTCCCGGTATTGGGGGTGAGGTCGCGCTGTGTCTAGGAGAGCCATTACGCAAAGCCCTCGGCCGAGGCAGGAGATTTACTGGTAGGTATTCCAGTAGTATCTCAGGGCGTTCTGTGCTACGCTCCGACACGACTTGTACCGCTTTTGGGGGTCTGACTTTTACCAACCCCCTAGGCCCGCCATGCGATACTCATAGACGAACGGACCGGACTGTACGGATATTGTCACTGACAGGCTCAGTTGGGTGTCGGGGTGAGCTTCCTCATCGACGTCCCTTTTGGTCAATAGCTGGTGGCCCGTCACGTATTGGCTTATACCTCTGACGTGCTAGTGGTTAAATCCACAGCCATAGTATTGACGAGTCTTTAGAGTCCACCACACTTACAGTTACTCAAGCTTTCGGGCGAAACGCTGTAGAGGCCGTATGGAGATATGGCAGGGTCCGATCAGATACGTGCGGTATTGTACGGATCAGGATCGGACAGTTTTGTACTAGTGGCCGTATGGATATATATGGCAAGGTTCGATCAGATACGTGCGGTATTGCACGGATCAGGATCGAACGGTTTTTACTAGCCGGCTTTGGTTTAAGCCGGTACTAGTTTAGTACAGTGTAGATTTTGTCTCATTGCATTTGTATCCGGTCGGAATACAGATGCGGGTGTGTATGCACAGTGTCGGGGTTTTCCTGTAATTTATTACGGGACCAGTTTTCTGGAGTTGCCAGTTTGCATTCCGTTCCGGCCGGTTTTCCTTTGTTCTTTCCCGGCCGGACTTTTTCCGATGGAGGGGGTAATTTGCAGTTTTGCAAATTACATTTGTGGAGGGGTTTTCTTGCATAATGATTGATTATGATAGCTTTCTTTTCTTTTGCTCCATGCTTTTGAATTGAGAGATTTGAAAGGTTATGGAGTGAATAGGAGAAGAAGCATGGTTGATGTTTCTTTGTCTCTTGATGTGGTCACCATTCTTATGCTCCTACACTCACCTCCCTTCATGCTTGATATACTTTCTTTCCTCCACCATTTTATGAGAAGAGGATGATAAGTTTTTCATGAGATGAAAAAAGAACACTTGAGAGAAAGAAAAAGAATGAGAGAGTTCATCTTTGTTTTGTGAGGAATTCTTCATCTCCTTCTTCTTCTTGTTTTGGAAAAATGAAAGCACCATTTTTCCTAACCCCATTCCTCCATCATGGCAACCACAAACCCCAAATGAGACTAGCATGATCTACTACTACATTCTACAGCATATCTTGAGCATGTCGAGTTGCCGGCTTCATGCTCGAGTTGCCTCGGTATTGAGGCGGGAGCCCGTAAAAGACGAAGGCGATGTGGTGCCCTTTCCGGCGAGGAGGCAACGATATGGAGACTACACTTTCCGCGGGAGATCGGGGCGATGATGAGAAGACCGGAGGACTCGGATCTCTTGGTATACTTCTTTTCCCATCTCTTGTTAGCTAGCGTAGGTTAATGGTTAACGATCCGGGTTTTCTTTGTCCGCGGTAGCGCCGGTTTCCGAGTAAGGAAAAATTTTGATTCCGCAATTTGGCCTCGAGTAAGACGGCCGGGGCGCTGCCGTGGCGCAACATGGTATCAGAGACACGCCATTAACCTAATGCTAGCTTCGTTTGATGTGTTTGCGTTTCCGATCGACCGAAATTTCCAAAAACCGTATTTTTATTGCACATCAGTTTCTGTCGAAATTTTTTGGAGTCTAAAAATTTTTCAGGTGGTCTCAGAATGATGTGCAGGGAGTTCTAAGAATACTGCAAAATTTTGGTAAAGTGATCACTCCGTACGGCCGCGGAAGCGCGGCCATAACACCATTTTGGCCGCCCTTCCGCCGCAGGATTGTGAGCTCGTACGATTATTTTTTTGCAGTGGGCTTATGGGCTTAAATTAGGGGTTTTGGAATATTAATATTGGGCCCAGGTTTTCTGTGTGTGCTACAGTTTTGATTGGGGGCCCACTTGTTAATTTTTGGTCAATCGGAAAATTTTAAACACATTTTTCACAGTATTTACATTATATCTGCGACCGTGAATGTCACTCGATCGGTAAATCCGGTCTAACTGCTATAGCCCGGTTAGACGGATTTGCGAACGTGACTTTCACGTTGATGTTCTATGTTTATGCTGTGTTGTTGCGGATCGGTCGTGGGGGATAGCCTGGATGCAATGCTAGTACTGCTTTGTTGTATTATGTACATTTGATATTGCGGGGCGAGCGTCCGACATGTGGACTGCCGTCACTGCCTGATTGTATTATTCTTTTGGGGCACGACCTGGTTGCGGTCGATGTACCCGGTGTATGTATATTTTACTATTCTGTACTAGGATTGCCCCGCGGTGGGGTGCACGGATAGCCGGGTTCTGGAGGGCAACAAGCCCGCATCTCATGGCATTGGGACGGAGGGGGCTTCAGTCTGGAATTGGCGGGCTGTTCGACGCACTCGTAGGGGGTACAGGATGACCCAGGAGGGGTGCCCAAGTTACCGGATTCCGTGAATTGCTGGGTGGTCCATTCACGGTGCTGAAAGGGGCTGCCTCGCTTCAGGTTTTGGCGGGTGACTTGCCGCGCCCGTAGGGGTCTAGGTTTTCATTGCACAGGCTATCCACACGACCAGGGGAACGTCGGGTTTCAGCAGCGGCTCTGTGAAACCCGGGGCTTCCAGATATCTGTTTTGTTCTGTGATGCTGTACATTTCTGTGATGTTGCATTTTATTCACTCCTTGAGCGAAATACTATATATTGGTATATATATTAGTAGATGTTGTATATGTTTTTCATCCGCGCTAGTCCAGTCCCCGCTCTGCCGTTAGTTAGCTAACCTAACGGGTGATGACGGGACCCAGTGGCGAATGCGGATGGCATATACGTACGTCAGTATATTTTCGTTCTTTGTGGTGTGATCATTTGATGGGACTGCATTGATTCGGATCAATGCAAGTTAAACAAACCTAATCTGATGTTGTTGGAACACTTTTTCAAAAAGCTGTTATTGCAAGGACGTTCACTTTTTTTTTGCATCGTGGTATTCATTTGGAATATCCTGCTCCTCAGTCGACGAGGCAAGGGCCGAGATCCCTTCACCGGGAGTGACCCCTTGGACAGAAGTTTGCGTCAGGGCATTAACTTCACTATAGCCGATTACTTTTGCTTTGCATCGTGGTATTCAGTTGGAATATCCTGCACCTCATTCTACGGGGAAAGAGCCGAGATCCCTTCACCGGGAGTGACCTCTTTAGTAAAGGTTTTCGTCACTATATTTTATAAAAAAGTTGTGCAGTTCCTTCAACGATATCAAGTTCATTACGTTAAAGGTTTTTCGCCAAAAACCAGTCGTAGCCCTCCGTCATTTCAGATTAGTATTACTTAGTATTCGTGCTGCGTTTGTCGTGCATTGCCGTGGCGTAGTGTTCGGTAGCTATGTAATGCTTTTCTGTCACATGGATAAGTGGATTGGTTAGGACAGTCGTGCGGTCTTGTTGGCATTGTCAAGGACTCGTACGGGTGGGTTTAATGCAATCAAGATAATGACGGGTAGAACTTGACTAGGACTCTTTGATTTGTTGGCATTGTCAAGGTCACTTGGGTCCTAGGGGTAAAAACAAATATCGGGAGTTTCAAAAGAACTGAAACTTGCCAGGTATGCGCATAGCTTCTGGAGTGTGGTGACGTGAGTGGATTCCGTCACGTTATCATGCGATGATAGTTGGATCCCGATTCCCACTGATGAGTTGGTTTACTCCTCGGGTGATCCCGACTAATTCTTCTTTCAGGTTTGGAGGAGAATTTGAGGTACAGTGGGAGGTTTCCAGATTAGACAAAGTGGTAACCATTCTGATCTAGGTTAGAATGCACGCTGAGTGTTTCTTTTCTCTCTCTCTTTGGCAGCGACCATTGACCCGACCCTGGACTATGACTCAGTGACCAAGTTGACCGAACCTTCTTAACACAGGCTTTTGGATTGTCAGAGTTGCAGATCTCGTTGCCACTCCTACTTTTACCCTTTTCTCCAGGACACCCCGTATTACTACGAACGTCCACTTCCATTGGACAAAACCATCGTATGGTTATATACGAACTCGAAGGACTTCGAGGATGGTTTCTGGTTCTGGAGAAAACGAATAGGACTATTCAGTTGTCTTTTCTTTTCACCTTCTCTCAGGTTGCGAGTACTCCTTGGTTTAGGAGTAGTACACCTATTACGCAAATTGGATAGTCTTCTTCCAAACCATAAGCTGGTGCCGACCGGTAGGGAATGAAGAAAACCAGTTAGCCTAAAACGGTGTACAGAAGGTATTAAGTTAAGACAAAGCAAGGGATTAGTAGGAGGGCAAAGTAAATTGCGACTGATATTCACGACCAAACCAAGTATTTCTTCGCCAATCCTAAATCACCTTTGTATTTCTCCAGGACACTCCGTATCACTACGAAGATCCCATTTTATTGGATAATCCATCGTTATATACGAACTCGAAAGGAACTTGTTCCAGTTCGGGGATGGATCCTGGTTCAGGAGAAATAGGAATAAAGTACATTCAGGTGTCTTTTATCTTCACCTTCTCTCGCATTGCGAGTGCTCTTAGGATTAGGACAGTACACCCTTTATGCCTTTTGGATAGTCTTCTTCCAAACCATAGGCTGGTGCCGAACGGTAGGGAAGGAAGAAAACCATTTGGCCTAAAGGGGTGTACAGAAGGTAATGACTAAAGACATATGAAGGGATTAAGAAAGATGGCAAAGAATTATACGGTTACAGTTGTGAATCTGGGTAGTGGAAGAGGCGTTACTAGGAATACCAGGATACCCCGACGAAACATTTCAATGTTTCAGTTTCACTGTGTGAAGTTAAAAGAAAACTGATTTCCCGATTAGACACTTGCTCCAGGGTATGTATTTACCAGGTTGGATTCTCATATCTGTATGGTTTTACAGATGATGAGTGGGAGTAAGTTATTGGGAATTAGGTGACCATCCTCATTATATTGGGATTCGTTGTAATCGGTGATATTTGAGGAAGTCACCTGGGTTGTTTGCCGGTCGGCAAATATTTGGTTTTGAATATCCGCTGTTGTGCACCAATTTCAAATTGATATATCTGTACGTCTATTTTCATAGAGTGAGATATACCTTTTGATATTATGTCGACGACATTTACCTATATCAGTGGATGGTTAGGTAAGGAGCATTAAACAGCGGTGTAATTCTTCTTAACCATAAGTACAGTTTTCAACCTACGACACACAGTGAAAGAGTTGTTAGACTCAGAGGACTTATACAGAGTATTGTATGTTGTCCAGTGTCCATTAGGACAGAGGGGTTGGTCCTCATACTATATTCTGTTTACTTTTAACTTCTCTGGTTCTTAGACATGTGTTTCGTGGAAACACAGGGTCTAAGTTTTGAGGAGTTATAGGTATTTGAATAGAGTAGAGAACCAGGTATAGCAAGTATCAGGATTCTTCAAAGTGATCGAAGATGTAGATACTTGTGTATGGTATTCAGTTGATAGTAATGATAAAGAGAAAGTGCTTCTCTTTCAGGTTACTCATAATTGGAAGCATTCCTAAGTTGAGTAACGCTGATCGACCTCCTTCCATTTATTTTTACATGCACTTGAGATACCTGCATGATTTGAATCTGGTTCAATTAAATCAGTGCCTCTGGTTCTATATTGAATATAGAACAGTTCATATCTTAACGATGTTAAGGTACGGGGAGTTGTCCGACTTATGCTTAAAACCAGACTCCGGATAACTCAAGGCACGTTTCTGTAATGGCTGTTTGTGGGTTGACCCAGGCTATGACGAGGGTTGACTTTCTACCATCTGGCAGATCAATAGAAATATTGTTCTAGACTCGCCACAGTTTTATTAAAAATGGATTTTTTCAAAAAACAGCAGTGGGAGTATGGTAGAACTGGAAGTAATTCCAGAACCGCAAACGATTACTGAAGATTTAATAAGGAACCTAAAGATTCAATCTGATTTGACATTCCATTGGCCACTCCGCAGATACGGTGGGTAACTTCAGGCACCCGAGAGGTACTCCGGTAGCTTCAAGGACGGTGACAGGGAAGTTCTTGTTTACCCACACTTGCCATTGTTGTTGTTCCAGGCTGCGAGACCCGGTGGGAGGATGAGTATAGCGTCATTCTAAACTAGCTTTAGAAGTGCACGTCTATATGACTCTGCCAGAGGGTTGTCGTAGTCAGTGGGAGCAGCGGAAGCATTGGTGGACATCAGGCTTATGTCTATTTATAGACTAAAGCAGATGTAGCGGAGATAGATCATCTATTTCTGATGTGACAGTCATAGGTTTGACGTCATCAGAATAGGGGATGGATCTGTTGAGATGGTAGTAGGAAGTGATATTCCTATACTTCGATCGGTTATACTTTGGTCGTCACACAGTGGTTTCTCCACAAAGGACTTGGACATTATATCAGACATACTGGTTACTAGATCTATGGTTTTAGATCTAGATTTGGGTAGTTTCCCAATCTGGGTACCTTGACAGCATTCTATGAGTATTTAGAATGAACGACTCCAGGCACGGTAGTATACCTGCAGTTGATGGTGTCACCCTCTCTAAAGGTGTCTTATAGACTAAAGGGGAGAGGAATACTCATGATTGGCAGATCACTTGCTTAGGCAATTGAGTCAATCATGAGATGTCAAGTACCACACCAGATGTTGTTCTTGCACTAGATGCAATAAGTTGACATTGATCCAATCCTGGAGAAACGGTCGGAAGCAGTTTTAGAACATAAGTTGATGTTCTAAGGATATGATAACGGCTGCCTCCTTTAGGAGACGGTTATCATTCCAGGCTTCCAAGGTGACATGGACGACAAGGAGGTTGTCAGAGTCATAGTTTTCCTTCTGACGAGGGGCAGTATTTTGGACAGGTGATCCAAGGCAATACTGAGGGAGGCATGGCGCAGGATACTGATTAAGTTCAGTGGATGATACAGTCTAAGAAGTTTGGATTTGGAGTTCATTTATGAGCTAGGTCCCATCAGACATCCAGACATTCTAAGACAGGTATTGCTCATTTCGCGAGATGGCTTTCTCCGCGAACTTGAGATATAGAGAGACATAGAAAGAAACATCACAGCGGATCCACTCACTGAGGCTTTTCCTCGAACGCAATAGTTTCGCAAACAGGTTTTGTGCGACTGACTAGTAGAGGAGTTGGGTGTTCGGTGTCACACGGGCTGTGAGCATGCGGCATCGCAATAATTAGCCTTGAGTGCAAGTGGGAGATTGTTGGAGATAGTGCCCTCAGAGTCAATTATTGGATCACAGGAACGTGATTGCAATGATTGAGGGAGGACCTATCCCGGTAGGACAGTCTTACTCGAGATGATAGTATGCTATCTGGTTTATCTTTATCATCGTGTACTGCTTTAGGTGACCTGACATGTCGCTATTACACGTTGATAGAGCCCCTAGGATTCTTGCTTGACGACCAGCAGTATGATGGCGATCATATACGTGGGAGCTGGGGTCTATAAGCACATCCTTAAAAGGTCCCTAGTCGTGGGAGTTTCGAGACTGGGCATCGATACTCCATTAGTAGACTAGTGTATACAGTCGAGACCCCGACGAGGGGCGGTGGCCGGTCTCACAAGCCACTGGTGTCAGTTGGTTCACCTAAGATGTATACAGGTGCTCATTGGGTTATGAGTACACCGGACAGGACTCGCCGGGAACCTGCCAGTTGGTCTTATACCTGACGTCAGATAGCAGTTCCCTGGTGACATGTGTACAGGTTAGTTCATCGACCTGAGATCGTCATTTGTCTCGTGTGAGTTCCCACTGTGCTTTGATTACTACCCTACCACGGCTCAAAGGAGTCGTGCAAACAGGTTTTAGTTGGGTACAGTCCCGAGCCACATGGAGGCAGTGAGCGGATCTTCAGGGGTTCGTCTCTCCCGGTATTGGGGGTGAGGTCGCGCTGTGTCTAGGAGAGCCATTACGCAAAGCCCTCGGCCGAGGCAGGAGATTTACTGGTAGGTATTCCAGTAGTATCTCAGGGCGTTCTGTGCTACGCTCCGACACGACTTGTACCGCTTTTGGGGGTCTGACTTTTACCAACCCCCTAGGCCCGCCATGCGATACTCATAGACGAACGGACCGGACTGTACGGATATTGTCACTGACAGGCTCAGTTGGGTGTCGGGGTGAGCTTCCTCATCGACGTCCCTTTTGGTCAATAGCTGGTGGCCCGTCACGTATTGGCTTATACCTCTGACGTGCCAGTGGTTAAATCCACAGCCATAGTATTGACGAGTCTTTAGAGTCCACCACACTTACAGTTACTCAAGCTTTCGGGCGAAACGCTGTAGAGGCCGTATGGAGATATGGCAGGGTCCGATCAGATACGTGCGGTATTGTACGGATCAGGATCGGACAGTTTTGTACTAGTGTCCGTATGGATATATATGGCAGGGTTCGATCAGATACGTGCGGTATTGCACGGATCAGGATCGAACGGTTTTTACTAGCCGGCTTTGGTTTAAGCCGGTACTAGTTTAGTACAGTGTAGATTTTGTCTCATTGCATTTGTATCCGGTCGGAATACAGATGCGGGTGTGTATGCACAGTGTCGGGGTTTTCCTGTAATTTATTACGGGACCAGTTTTCTGGAGTTGCCAGTTTGCATTCCGTTCCGGCCGGTTTTCCTTTGTTCTTTCCCGGCCGGACTTTTTCCGATGGAGGGGGTAATTTGCAGTTTTGCAAATTACATTTGTGGAGGGGTTTTCTTGCATAATGATTGATTATGATAGCTTTCTTTTCTTTTGCTCCATGCTTTTGAATTGAGAGATTTGAAAGGTTATGGAGTGAATAGGAGAAGAAGCATGGTTGATGTTTCTTTGTCTCTTGATGTGGTCACCATTCTTATGCTCCTACACTCACCTCCCTTCATGCTTGATATACTTTCTTTCCTCCACCATTTTATGAGAAGAGGATGATAAGTTTTTCATGAGATGAAAAAAGAACACTTGAGAGAAAGAAAAAGAATGAGAGAGTTCATCTTTGTTTTGTGAGGAATTCTTCATCTCCTTCTTCTTCTTGTTTTGGAAAAATGAAAGCACCATTTTTCCTAACCCCATTCCTCCATCATGGCAACCACAAACCCCAAATGAGACTAGCATGATCTACTACTACATTCTACAGCATATCTTGAGCATGTCGAGTTGCTGGCTTCATGCTCGAGTTGCCTCGGTATTGAGGCGGGAGCCCGTAAAAGACGAAGGCGATGTGGTGCCCTTTCCGGCGAGGAGGCAACGATATGGAGACTACACTTTCCGCGGGAGATCGGGGCGATGATGAGAAGACCGGAGGACTCGGATCTCTTGGTATACTTCTTTTCCCATCTCTTGTTAGCTAGCGTAGGTTAATGGTTAACGATCCGGGTTTTCTTTGTCCGCGGTAGCGCCGGTTTCCGAGTAAGGAAAAATTTTGATTCCGCAATTTGGCCTCGAGTAAGACGGCCGGGGCGCTGCCGTGGCGCAACATTGATGATATCCAAATCGAATTAGTAATCAAGATTTGTAATGAAGCTCGTAGGAATCGATCCAATCGATAGTGAGGATGAAGACTTGTAATTACGTATTCTTATCCAATGATGATTTGTTGCTAGATTGATGACGATCAACTAGAATTAGGGATCTATCGAAGAAACTTGGGTTTCATCATCTATCCCTTGTCCTTTCGTTGATTTTCATTCAAATTCTAGCCTCTAGGAAATTCAATCATTGATCGTTGATCACTTATTAAGAGCGAAAATATTCAAGAAAGCATCTCGCTCGAAACTAATTTGTCGATGATTCAATTTACTAGAGTTTACAAAACTCATAGGACTTAAGAATCGTACAAGAATTTAATCATCGTCAACTATCAATTTTCTCGATTCCTCCACGAGCGGAGTTTTTACTCAAACATCATGATAAAGAAATCAATCAAGAATCGAGAACTCATCATAATGCTCAATATGTAAATATAAGCAAGATAAAGAAATTTCACCTTTTATTATTCAACAATTCGGTTACAATTCGCTCAGGAACTACAAGAATTTGAGGAAAGAACTCGATCGTCGAATTAGCTTCGCATCGTCTCCGTGAGTCGCGGATCGTCTTGGATCACTTGCTCGGTTGAAGATCGGCGTCAATTCTAAAAGGTTGAAGGCTTCTTGCTTGATTTGTACTCGGAGATCTTGAATTTGGCTTTTGGAAATAGATTAGGGTTTGGATGCACAAGTTGTGTCACTCAACTTGTGGGTGAATTGATGTGGAATGATCAACCCTTTGAGAAGAAGCCTTGGGTCCCCTTTTATAGCCCTCTCCTTTAGCTTCCCCTAGAAGCTTGATTAGGATTAGCTTCCTTTAGAAGCTAGGTTTAGTTTAGCTTCACTTGCAAGCTTGGTAGTTGAGTGGAAGCTTCTAGAGTTAGTTAGTTAGCTAGCTTCCTTGATAAGCTTGATTGTTAGGAAGAACCTTTTAGGTTTAGCTAGCTTAATTGAGAAGCTTAGAGGTGTTTAGCTTGTATAAGAAGCTTGGCTGTTCGGACAGAAGCTTCTGAAGATTTCTGGAGAACGAAGTGGCTTGAAGAAGTCTGGACAGTGAATGGAGAAGCTCGAGATAATGAACTGCTGACGTCATGCTGATGTGGCCGCGGATCCGCTGCCCTTTAGAGGTGTTGGAACATGGAACTTCTGTGCTTATTTTGTGCTAGCCTTGTGGCACTTTTCTGATGTGTGGAATCTCATAAATCTTTCTTATTCACTGCCAGATCACAAGTCTTGGACTTAGCGTATTTTTATCAGCACTTTTAACAGTTTCGGCTCTTTTCCTGGAATTTCCTGCACAGATTCTCAAGACAAGTGTTGCGCTATACCAAAGATCATGCGTGCAATAGTAAACACTCAATTTCCCTTAAAATACTGGTTATAATGTATAACACAAGTTATTTGGTATTTTACAGACGAATTGCTAATATGTGCTATCTTTATACCGAACACCTTTAGATGATTGCAAATAGTAGGGAAATTGATGTGTTAAAATTGCAATATTTTCGACTGACCAAATTCCCCCAAACTTAATTTTGGTCATCTCGAGCAAACTTGTTTTATTAAAAAGAGAAGAAGAAAATAAAGAAAAAGAAAAACTAAGTAGCACACTTTCGTAGGCAACACGATTGCTCTGAGCACGTGCAACAAGCCTTTAAACCTCTAGGTGTCCCTAGTAGGAGGAGTGTTGTCTCGTGAGGGTTTTCAGCGGATTGCACCAACAAAATCCCATAATAAAAGGAAGACCGTGAAAGTTACATATAAAGATAAGAATTGTAAAAGAAAGACTTTGAAAATTAGAGTTTCCAACTAATACTAGCTTTTCGGTTGTCATGAGCCTTATCTTAATAGTCATGAAAAGATATTAGAAATCACATCATCACTCAATAAAACATCGTCTTTATTCTTCAATCCTACCTTTCTTCGAAACATTGATCATATAACCCTACGTGTGTGTATCGGACATCTCTACACTCGGAGAATTCAATTCAAGCTATCATACTCTTGTCCATCTGCCTCAGTACTTTTTAATTGATGAATATTTAGATGGAATTTGCTCACACATTTTTCACGCGACCGTTAATACTTCTTGAGGTACTAACCAACCGATTACTCATGTGATCGCTTATAAGGTGTATTTAGTATTTTCCTCGTCTTGCACCCCCTAAGGCTTAGCAGTGACTCCCAAATCAGTTGGTCTAAGGCACTAGGTGATGAAGCACCCTTGCTATATTTTTTTATTGCTGCCTTGGTGATAACAAAACCAGTGTTCATTTTTCTCTTCACCATTTTATCTTTTATTTTCCATTTATTATTTCCTTCATACTTTGGCTTTTAGACAAGAGCATTTCAAGGTATTCTCTACTATCCCGAGTTTCAAGACGTGTGTAAGTGCGAATAGTAAGGTATCAACATTCAAATGTTTGTCTTCCAGAATAGGAACTATTTTTCAGAATTATTTTCATTCTCAGATTAGTGACTTCTTTCATCTTACTAACCCTTGGAACAATGGCTCATAACTACTTATTACTAGTTTCGTTTAAGAAAACTACTAACTTTCTAGGTTTTCTTAAATTTTTCCAATCTTTTGGATGTAATTTTTCACTATCTAATCTTTTATTATCTTATTTATGTACAAATTTTTTTTATATTATTTTTTTTATTTTCTTTATACTTTTTTTTATATGTTTTGTGCTTATGCAAAGTGATATGCAAATGATGCGAAAATAAGCACAAACCTCCCCCAAACTTATTTTCAACAGTGTCCTCACTGTTGTTTTCTGCTAAAGCTCAAAAACCTGTAAACTTGGGAGGAAATTATTAATGGGGGAAAAATATAGTAAAGTGAAAATCCTCCCCCAAACTTATTTCTTTGGCTCATCATTTTGAGTAAATATTTTATTTTCAAAAGCCAGATTATACCCCCCCCAAACTTGAGTTAAACCATGTTAAGCTTTGAAAATCACATGAGGGGGACAAGATTATTGGTCGATGCCAAGCTTTGCAAAGATCGAAAGTCAACACCAACCATTCGAAAATTTTATCAATGTAGTGCATCAGTTAGTGGAATAACATGTTATATAGAGCCAGAAAGAAGTGGGGAAAAGGTAAGTGGTGGGATAGAATGTGTTTGCGTCTCATTTTGGAGAGACGATGAAGTGATTGTGATGGATTACTCGCATCCTTTTTACAGTCTAGAAGAAGGGTGGAGGTTCAATTTCATTGTTTGGGAGATGATTCATCTCAACACCCGTGTCTTTCAAAAATGCGAGTTCGTCAGCGAAGATTTCCTCAAAAGTCTCATTAATATCCCGAAGAATAATGTCATCACAAAGAGCGGGGTGATCTTCAGACTCCAAAAACGGTTCATTCTCAGTGTTAGTTGTTGACCCGGACAACTCGGTGGAAGAGTCCGTATGTGTATGATACATAGTTGGGTCAAACAACAACGTATGAAAAGAGTCAAGATCAGTATCATGAGGATCGTCAAATTCGCTGCTGTCGACATCCATTAATTCTACAGAACAGACTTGAGCAGTAGGTTTAGAGGGTACACTTCCCAACTTGTATATGTTAAGCTCAATTGACATTTTCCCGAAGGATAGGGTCATAGAGCCATTACGACAGTTGATTATAGCGTTGGAAGTGGCCAAAAAGGGCGACCAAGAATCACTGGAATTTGATTCCGGGGTTTGCTACAGGCTGTGTATCAAGTACAATAAAGTCCACAGGGAATACAAATTCCCCGATTTTTATTAACACATCCTCTAGTTCACCCCTAGGTTTGGTGATTGATCGGTCGGCCATCTGGAGAGTGCAGTGAGCTGGTTTCAACTCTCCGATCCCTAACTGCTCATATACTGAGAAAGGAAGCAGGTTAACACTTGCGCCAAGGTCAAGTAGAGCACGGTTAATGTGTTTTCCCCCAATAGAAATAGAAATAGAAATAGTAGGATAGCCAGGATCCTTACGTTTCCTTGGTAATTGTTGGGGAAAAGACGTGTCTATAGTCTTTGACATGAATACCTTCTTGGGCACTTGAGTCTTCCTATTCCTAGTGCACAAGTCTTTGAGAATTTTCGCATAAGCGGGGACTTTTTGTATTGCATCTAAAAGAGGGATGTTGATGTTAACCTGTTTAAAGATTTCTGTGATCTTCTCCATTTGTGGACTTGGTCTGTTTTTCCTTAACCAATTCGGATAAGGAGCTTGAGCAATAAGGTCGGGGTCCAACATTGGAGAAGATCGTGTGGGTAAGAACGATCTAAGAATAGGAGTGGGGATCGTCTTGGGTGGAGTGGAAGAAGTGTGCTGAGGGTGCGAGCCTTGGGGAAAATGGAGAATAGGCTCGGAAGAAGGTGGTGGGGTAGACGAACTGGGGTCAGAATTAGAAGTAGAAGTGGAAGAAAAGGTCTCAGCCGGGGTATCATCGATTGATTCTTCATTATTATCAATCTGCTCACCAACATGGTTATCAAACACTCTTCCATATCTCAACGTGGTGATAGCGTTCACATGATGTGAATAGCCAGGATTGGGTAAAGGTTGAGCTGGAAGTTTCCCTTTCTCTCTAGCACTCAATTCGGCATTTATACGGGCAATTTGTGCTTCCATTGATTTAATACTCTCACTTTAGGAGTCAGAGTTTTTCTGGATTTTATCGACGGAAGACTTTATTTCAGCCGAAACTTGCATGAAATTTTTCAGAAGCAAATTCATGAGTGAAGAGGATTCATCAGTACCGGTCAACTACAAAGGATTATATGGTGCAGGTGTGTTGACCAGATTTTGAAAGTTTTGTGATTGGTAGGGGTGCTGACTTAATTGAGGTGGTTGTTGTTGTGGTGGAGGAGCACTTTGGAAATTGTTTTGATTTGGAACCGTGTTTTGAGTTTGTGATTGGTTCCAAGCAAAGTTAGGGTGGTTCCTCCAACCTTGATTCTAAGTGGAAGAATACGGATCATTTCTAGGTCTTTTTTGGAAAGCAGAATTGATATGCTCATGACCTTGAAACGGAGAATTCAATGGACATTCTTCCGTAAGATGTGATGGATCAGAACAGCATCCACATACAGTTTTATGGAGTGACATCTGATTTAGGACAGCTGCTAAAAATTTATTTTCCATAGTTTCGAGTTTCTTTTCCATTGCTGACATTTTAGCTCTAATTCCTATGCAAACATCAGATTGGTTATTGCCACCCTTAGACGATGATTGGTTTACACCCTCCCACTGTAAAGATCTTTCAGCGAAATCTTCTAAAAATTTTCAGGCTTCACCATCGTCTTTAGTCATGAAAGTGCCTTGACACATGGATTCAAGGGTCTGTTTAGTGGTAGGATTAATTCCCTCATAAATGATTCTGCACAGATCCCATCTAGGAATTCCGTGATGTGGACATTGAACTAACAGATCCTTGAAGCGTTCAAAACACTTCGAGAATGGTTCATTTGGAAGCTGGGTGAATTGATTTATTTCGCTACGGACTCGAGCTATCTTATGATTGGGGTAGAATTTCTTTAGGAATGCTTTTACGAATTCTCCCCAGTTTGAAATGGAATGTGCGGCTGTGTTGTATAGCCACTTCTCGGCTATATCGCACAAGGTAAATGGGAGAAGACGCAGACGCATAGTATCCACAGAAAGCTGTGAAGTACCCATCATAGCGCATACATTTTAAAATTTAGTAATAAAGACATATGCGTCTTCAGACTCGAGACCGTGATATTTGGGTAGAAGATTGATGTATTGGGGTTTGATTTCAAAATTGTCCCCGTTGGCAGGTGGAATGGTGAGACAGGTCGAAAGAGGACCTCGCATAGGATAACATCTCTCCTAGAGAGAGATGCGGGGTGGATTCTGCGCACGTGCAAACGGTGGCAGAGTAGTGTTAAAGAAGTTCGATGGAGAACCGTCCATCGAAGTGGGTGTGGTGGTAGGTAAAGAAGATGTAGAAATTGTAGGGTTGTTAGGCACGCGCACAAGGGTCTACGAGGCATCAACCATGCCCGATTAAAATTTTAGCCGTGCCGAACAACTCAAAGCCGGATCTTTAATCTAGAGATTAGGCGAAAACAAACATGTTAAACACTTTAACACTAAGTGAGAGGGATTACAACCTTTGTAGATCCGGTCCTTCACTTCTTAAGCTCCGTGTTGAGGTCCCTTCGCTGCGATCATCATGTTCCGGACTCTCGAGAGGCTCCACGAAGAGAAAGATGCAGTCTCGCTTCCGATCTTCGATACAAAGATGATCTACCTTGAAGTTTCGTTAACACAAGCTAACACTCATAATATGAAGTGAACACTCTCATCTAAAGGGCAAGGATAGATGAGAATAATGAAGTAGGATTTCTGCTCTCTTTTATTTTCATTTACTCACTCATTTTTCATCATAAAGCAAAAAGCTAGAAAGCTTTTGCTCAAAGGAAGAAGAAGGAAGAAGATGATGAATAATATCATTAGAAAGCTTTTGTGATGAATAATGAAAGATAAATATGATGAATAATGCAACCATGGTTGAATAAAACTTTGTAGAGAATTAACAAAGGCTAGGGTTTGGGTTAGGTTAAGAATGAGTCACTTGAAAATATCTTTGCGAAAAACAAAACTAAACCTTCTAGAATCATCTAGAAAAACTTAACCCAAATCAAACCCTAACCATGTTTAATCTCCACTAATCATGTTGCATTAGTTATCATATCATGTTACAATATTATATATCACATATATAATACTTATTGTAACAAAATAAAATAATACAATTAACATATATCGCATATATATCAATGTATTACCAGAGTGAGAAAAAGAATCTTTTAGTGAGCTAATATTAGTTAATGTAATTTAATATATCATATATATTATTATACATTAAATTATCAAATCAACACTTGATCCGACAATCCGGCTATATCGCATATAACCGACTAATACGATGACCCGGCTATATCACATATACCCGGCCGATATCTCATATCGCGAGAATCCAATACGGTATCACATACCGCATTATCCTCGGTCCCGCACATATCACATATGTGCTCCTACTCCGTTTTGCTTGAGCCAAGAAACCTCTGTGTAGGACTATAAAGAATCGTCAATACGCCGGCAGTAGGTGATGATCATATCAAACACCCACAAGCTGCAAGCGGTCAGCTAAACGTAACAGCCACCCAGGTATTGAGCGCTCAGAAGATCAACAAGCAAGCATGTACTCTCTCCCGTGAATCCAATCAGTAACGCTCCCGTACAGTCCGGTCTCGTCGTCTGATATGTTGCATATCTCGCCTAGTGGTGGTAAACGTCAGACCGTAGTAGCTCGATAAGTCGTGTCGATATGGGGTCTATAACAGTTCGAGAAACTACTGATAACACTTACCAGTAAATCTCAGCAACCCTGACCAGGGATTTCCGGTTATAGCCAATCGAACACAGCACAACATCAACTCTCTATACCGGGAGAGACGAATCCCCTCCTATCGCCCATTGCCTCTATGTGATTCGGGACTGTACCCAAAAGCCACCTTTTTGCACGCCCTCTTGGACGTGGTATGATGGAAATCAAAGCATAGTAGGAATCACACAAGACACTATGACGATCTCCGGTCAACAGACTACTCTGTACCAGCGTCACCGGAGAACTGCCATCTGACGTGAGGTATAATACCATCTGGGAGTTCTCGACGAGTTCGTCCAGTGTACCCAGTCTCTACTGAGCGCCCGTACACCATCCTTGATGTCAAACACCGATGGATATGGGATCATCCATCGCCCATCATATGGGTCAAGATGCGTATACGCTAGTCTACTCTGGTGTATCGATGCCCTGTCTCGATACACCCTCGACTAGGAACAGTTATAGGATGTACTCGTCGACTATCGTGGCCCCACTAGTATGATCTCATCATAGTCCCAGTAGTCGAGTACATATCCTAAGGGCTTTATCAACATGTAACATAGAGACAATCAGAGTACATGTTAAGATAAAGTACAACCAGATAGCATACTATCATGTCGAGCAAGAAAGTCCTCCCTATATATGTCCAAGCATCCATTACAATATACATCGTATGTACAGTAATGGCCTCTAGGGTATACATATAACTAACAATCTCCCACTTGCACTAGGGCCATCTGTTGTGGTATCACATACCCAACAATTAGCTGCGGTTGAAGTATCTCATACTCAACCATCCCATAAAAGTCTCTACTGGGAAAAAAGGCCTTTGTGAGTGGATCCGCGCTGTTGTCCTCTGTGTCCACTCTCCTAACCTCGATCTCCATAGAGATCAACCATCTCCATGATCAGGTGATAGTGCCTAAGAATTATATCTGGATTTCAGATGGGACGGTAGTTCCTTGGCTAAAACCACAACTCCATTGTCACACAATGGTAGGAACGAAGTTCATCTCATGAACTTATATATCCAGACTGCCTCTTTGGTAGTATCCTTAGTAACGATGTATCTTGCCTTTAATCGTCTAGTAAGTCACGGTATCTAGCTTGGAACTCTTCCAACATACCGTCCCTCCAATGAGGGTAAACACAATGCCTGCGACTGACATTCAATCGTCCTTATCACCCTGGAACCTTTCCAGTGATTCTCTCCAGGATCGATTGATACCATCTCACTAAATCTAGTGAGAATCCTAACATCCAAATAGATCTATCTCATAGATCCAAAACCCAGGATTTAGGAGATATCACTTTGATCCTATATTGAGAATCTTTGTGATAAGCGGAAATTGACCGAGCGTAGCATAGGAAACTCCTTCCCTATCAAGAGTATGTCATCCACGTACTCTACGAGGATCACCACCATACTCCCTACTACCTTTTTGTATATACAAGGTTCATCTACCATTTTGATGAAGTCAAACTCTTTGACTACCACATCAAAACAGATGTTCCAACTCCGCGATGCCTGTTTTATCACATAAAACATCTTGCACACGTTTCCGCTGCTCCTACTGTCTACGAAGCCCTCTGGCTGTGTACTTACAGACGCTCTCTTCTAAATCATCATTTAGAAAAGCAGTCATGACACCCAACCACCAGATATCGTAGTCATGGTATGTAGCCGTGGCAAGTAGGATCTGGATGGACTTAAGCGTTGCTTTGAAAGTCTCAACTTTTCCATGTACACCAAGTAATCTTCTCAAGATATACTCGCTCCTGATGGGGATTTAACCTTTCAGATAAAGCAACCAAAGTCCATACTTTGTTGGTGTATAAGGATTCCATCTCAGATCACTAAGCATCCAGCCATTCTTATAGAGTCCCACTCCTGATGGCCAGCTCGAAACTAGTTGGGTCATCATCTCATGATGCAATCCTTGCTCCCACTGTCATAGAGAAACCAAAGTATCTCTCGGGTGGGTGAGGAATCCTACTAGATCGGCGGAAAGGCTGAGATTCGTTGGTTACTATTGAATCCTTTGGTTCTACCAAATCATCTGCTGTAGTTTGTATAGCTGGAACTCCTTCCAGTTCTACCTCATGACCACTAATTTTTCCACAAGAAATTCCGTTTCACAAAGGTGGCATGCTGAAAAACAAAACATTTTTTGTTCCTCGGTTTGGTAGAAGATATTCCCTTGCGAATGCTTGGGATATCCAACAAATTTCCACAGATCTGACTTTACCTCGAGCTTGTCCGGATTTTGCTTTTCAGACATAGGCCGGACAACCCCAAATCTTAACATACTTAAGATATGGGCTCTTCCCATTCCATATCACATATGAAGTGGTAGGCAACTGATTTGATTTGAACCCTATTCAATAGGTATGCAGCTTCTCAAGTGCATAACTCCCAAAAGGAAATAGGAAACTCAGTAGTACTCATCATAGAGCGCACCATATCAAATAGGGTGTGATTGCTCCGCCCCGATACACCGACGTGCTGTGGTGTATACGGAGGAGTAATGCTGAGAGAGAATCTCATTCTCTTTTAGAATAGTCCAGGAATCCCGTGCTCAAGTATTATCCTCCTTGATCTCATCAAAGGACATAATACTTATACCCGTTTTTGGTTCTCTACTTCTAACTTATATTCTGTGAATATCTCAAAAGGTTCGGACTTGTGTTTCAACAGGAACATATGTCTGAATCTTGAGAGATCATCAGAGAATGTAATGAAGTACAAAGAACCGGTCTTGGCATGTGTAGACAGGGGACTTTCATACATCAGCATGTATCAATCCCAAGAGTTCACTAACTCTTTCTCTGTTTGCAATAAACAGAGCTATGGCCATCGTATCTTTGTGACATGACCGGAAAGTTTCACAAGATGTAAATTCAAACTATTTTAAATATGCATCTATATGTAACTTCAGCTAGTCGGGTCGCATTGATATGACCTAGTCTACAATGCCTCAAGAAGGATTCGTTCAGTTTTAAACTCTTCCTCTTGAGTGTGTTCTGTATAATAAGAACCGTGGTTTGATTTAGAACGTCAATGCTTTTAGATAACGTGCCTGAACCGATCAACTCTTGATTTAGGAAATGTTCAAAACATTATCCAACAATACAAAATTATATCCTTCTTTACTAATAAAGAGACTGATATGATGTTGTATATCAGGTTCGGTATCTAATAACATTTGTTCAGAATCAATGTATTCTGGTAATACAGAGTGATAGCGACCAACAGACTTGGCTGCAACACTTGCACCGTTTCTATCTCATGAAACTTATCACCCGTTCTCTGTTCTCTACCTATTTGTAGCCCATGTAACAGATTACATATGCGGGATCCTGATCCGGTATCACATACCCAGGACGTAAAGGATACTGAGAAACAGTTCTCTGTAAAGAACACACCCGAAGATGATGCTGTTAGTGTATATACCCTAGAGGCCATTACTGTATCATACTAGTTTGTATATTACTTGATGGAAGCTTGGGATATTCACAGTTGTATATACAATCTTGCTCGAAATGGAAGTATGCTACTTGGCTTGTCTCTGCTTTAATATGTGCATGTGTTTCTTTTAGCATATCGCTGATATACATATTAGTAGAGCCCTTAGGATTATTGCTTGATTACTAGCGTTGTGATGGCGCTCACACTCGTGGGAGCTGGGTAATCCATAAGCACATCCCTATACAGGTCCCTAGTCGTTGGACTATCGAGACAGGGCATCGATACTCCGGAGTAGACTAGCGTATGCGCTTCTCATCCCAGTGTGGGAGACGGTCTGTCCCACAGCCGTCAGTACGTCGTCCTTGAGATAGTATGCGGGTGCTCGTTAGGTTATGAGTACACTGGACAGGACTCGTCGGGGACTGTTGGTTGGTATTATACCTATCGTCAGTTATCAGTTCCCAGGTGACATGAGTACAGCTTAGTCCGCTGACTTGACACTGTCACTTCACCTCGAGTGTGTTCCCACTGCACTTTGATTGCTACCCTACCACGACTCAAAGGAGTCATGGAAACAGGTAGTTTTTGGGTGCAGTCCCGAAGCACTTAGAGGCAGTGACGGTTAGACAGGATTCGTCTCTCCCGGTATTGGGGGTTGACATCGCGCTGTGTCCAGGAGAGCCATTACACGAGTAGTCCCTGGCCAGGGCAAGCGAGATATACTGGTAGGTTTCCAGTGTTATCTCAGGGTATTCTGGGCTACACTCCGACACGACTTGTACCGCTTTTAGGGGACTGACGTTCACCGCCCCCTAGGCCCGCCATGCGATGTATCAGACGAACAGACCGGACTGTACGGAGACTGTCACATACAGGCTCAGTAGGAGTTCAGATGGGGTTCATCTCGTCAGTCTTCTTATCGACATCTACCTGGGGACCGTTACGTACAGCTAGTGCCGCTTGCAATCTGTGGTTAAACCCACTGGCAGCGTAGTGTCGAGTCTTTAGAGTCCTACACAGAGAGCTATTCGCCTTTAGGCAAAATGAGTAGAGGTCGCATGGTTTTGCGACAGGGTTCGTTCACATCCGCGCACTTGTGCACGTTTGCTGTCCGGACAGCTTATACTAGCGGGCTTTGGTTTAAGCCGAATCCTAGTATATGATTTGGGATTGGTTTTTCTCATTGTATTCGTGTTCCTCGGATCACGAATACGGGTGCGTATGCACAGTTGCTTGAGACAGAGGGAGAGGACTTTGATTAGGGTTAATGACTATTGTCATTTTATTAACCCTAATACTTATGTGTGTATTATGGTTAATTGATATTAGTTTAATATAATTGTGCATGGTTATGGTTGTTGACCATTTGACCATCTTGACTTGTTGACCTTAGTTGACATATTGACCATCATCATTCCATATAAAAGATGCTCTTTGATCCTTGCAATTAGCATTAAATATGAAATGATAATGGTCATGTCTTGATTAACCATGACAATTATCTAGCTAATTGTCAATTTATAATAATTCACACATATATGTGAGAATGGTTATTATTCTCTCATTCTCTCATTTACTTTCTCTCTCTTGTTCTTCCTCTCCCTCAAGCTCTCCCCTCTCATGTGTTGAGAAACACTTGAGCTTGAGAAAAAGCTCTTCTTGATAATCTCTACTCTCATCTAGGGTTCAAGGATTAGCACTTCTTGCACCCTAATTACTTCTAGCTTGGAGTTGAAGCCAAAGGTTGAGGCTTTCGGGTGGATCTTTCTTCGACGTGAGAAGATGACAAAGGTGACCTCTTTCCACTACTCCAAGGAGCAAGGAGAGAAGGACATAAAGCCCTAGGTATAACCTTTCTAACACTTAGCTAGTTTCTAGTTAGCTTTAGCTTGTTTTTGTTTAGCAAAGATCCTTCTTTGTCTAGTCCATGTTGCCTAAGTTGATAAAAATTTGATTTTTATTCTGTTTTCCGCCTCCCCGCAAGCACCAGGGTGGGCAACGTGGACTTACAGTGGTATCAGAGCCTAACTAAACATAAACTAGCTAGGTAGTAAAAGTGTATGGAAGTTTGATCGGAAAAATCGGAAAACCAAAATGTCAAAACCCTAACTTTCTGTTAAAATTTTTTCTGTTCAAAACAAAATAAATCATACTCCAAAAATCATCTCAGGGTTTTGTGAAGAAAGCCACCAAAAACGATCCAGAGATTCGACCTAAGAGCCGCGGTTCCGCGGCAATAGCAAGCTATTGCCGCGCAACCGCGGCCGTTTTGAGTCGGTTCTGGGTCGAGTTTGGTGCAGTGTCTTTCTGGCTTTGTTTTGGGATTTTTAAGATGGTTTATATGTGCCCAGATTTTCCAGAATAGAAATTTGTTTTTGGGGGCCTATAAATCCGTATTTTTTATCGAACTTCACTACACTTTGACTAAAAGGTTATATCTGTGATGTTTATATGTATTGAACGTCGGCTAATCGCTATATGTCGATTAGTCGGGGTTATACATATCTGTGATCTGTGTTTGATGATGGTATGTGTATATGAATGCGTTGGATTGTCGCGGGTGAATAGTCGGGGTGGATGTGAGATGAGTGTTTCTTTTTCTTTCATTCATTGTAATATGTAAATTGATGTAATATTATTTGTTTGGCCGCACAACCGGGTAGGGGTTGTAGCCGTCATTGTATAATTCTTTTTACTGTTTTTGCTCCTAGGATAGACCCATGGAGGGGGTGCACAAACTACCGGGTATCTCGAAGTGCCGAGTGGCCTACTCACGGTGTTGAGAGAGGTTGCTTCGCTTCGGGTACTTGGCGGGTAGTTTGCCGCACCCGTAGGGGTCTTGGGTGGGGTATTGGCTATTTACCACGACCGTGTAATCCGCTTTTCGTTGCAGGCTCGAACGGATTGCGGATTCCTAGTATATCCAATGTATTCATCTGTGATCTGTAATGTCTATCATTGCTATATATTTATATATGATAACTATTTAGGCGTTGCTTATGTTTTACAGCCGCGCTAGCCCAGCCCCCGCTCTGTCGTTAGTTAAGTAACCTAACGGGTGATGACGGGGCCCCGTGGCGAATGCGAATGGCATAAGCGTACGTCATATTTTGGTTGTTTTCTGCAATGGTAGGATTAAATGATGGGACGCATTAAAAGAACTAATGCAAGAAAATAAACCAAGTAAAAGTCGAACACTTTGAAAACCACTCGGTTCTTTTCAAAACTAAACTTTTAAACGCGGAGCTTGAACCACTCCTTTTAAAAGCTATCTCGTTCCATCGATTATATCAAGTTCACTACGTTCACGGTTTCGCCAAAACCATTCGTAGCCCTCCGTCATTCCACATGAATGGTCAAAAAGTATTCAAACTATGTATTTTGGCCAAAGTCAAGGCATAGTGATTGGTAGCTATTGGGTATTCATGTGCAGCATAGATAGATGCGTTGGTTTGGGACAGTCGTGCTGCCATTTTGGCCAAAGTCAAGGGTAGGTACGGGTGGGTCCAAATTAACCAGGAGAATGACGGGTAGAACTTGACATGTGACTTATGATATTTTGGCCAAAGTCAAGGTCATAAGAGCATGGGGCAAAAATCCACATCGGGAGTTTCATAAGTACTGAAACTTGCTAGCACTGCATACCATTTGGAGTGTGATAATTCCGGTAGGATTCCTTCGGTTTTATCACGCGATGATATTTGGATCCCGATCCTACTGTGAGTATATGCTACTCCTCGGGAAAACTCTCACTTAACGATCAATGCTATAAACTTAGTAGGTGTCTAGAAAGGTGTTAGCGGGGCTACGCCCCAAGGGAAAAGAGGTTTTTAAATTAAGGAACTTCGCGAAAGCGTTGGAAAACCTCCCTCGAAGTACCGACGCAGGCCTGGCTGAACGGTTAAGCAAGTATTGTACGGTGAGATTGATCCTGACTAATCCTTTCTTTACGGTTTGAGAAGGGATTCGAGAGACAGTGGGAGCCATCCAGTTTAGACAAACTAAAAACCACTCTAAACTTGCAAGAGCATCATGCTAAAGTGTTTCTTTTCTCTCTCCTAATTGCAGCGACCATTCAACATGACCGGACTTAAGTTATTACTAGATAAAAACATATTGACAGGGCCAAACTACAAAGATTGGCTCAGGAATGTCAAGATGGCAATCACTTACGACTAGTTGGGGTATGTCCTTACCACCAAAGCTCCCCCTGTCCCAGGTCCCAAAACCAGTGTCGTAGTTAGGGAAATCTACAAGACCTGGGAAATAGATTGCGCGAAGGCCAAATGCCTCGTATTAGCCTCGATGGACAACGAACATCAGAGGAGGCACGAGAATATGGACCTAGAGTCCATATTTCTTCATACAAAAGAACTGTATGGAGAGCAGTCTCGTATCGCAAGATACGAAGTGTCGAAGAAGTTGTTTTCGGCAAGGTTGGCCGTCGGATCATCGGTAGCGGAACACGTGCTTAAGATGATTGGCTACATAGAGGAGCTCGCGGACCTTGGGACCACGTTGGAGAATGAACTCTATACTGATTTTATTCTCCAGTCCCTTCCTTCCACTTATGCCCAGTTTATCCTTAACTTCAACATGCAAGGAAAAGAGGTTGAACTTTCCAAACTTCTGAACATGTTGAGGAGTGCTGAGGGCACCCTACAGAAAGGTAGGGAGACATCCACTTTGTTTGTAGGAGGATCTTCCTCTTCTAGATCCAGGGTGAAAGCCAAGGGTAAGAAGAAGAAAGCCCCCGCCAAACCAAGAGGCGGTGTCAGTAAAGTGGATACGAAGGGAAAAGGAAAAGCAACAAAAATAGCGGGAAAGCTGGTGGGGAAGGAAGAATGCTTCTATTGTCACAAAAGTGGTCACTGGAAACAGGATTGCAAGGCTTGGAAGGCCAGAACACAGGATTTGAAGCGAGTTGCGGCTTCAGCTTCAGGTGTGTATGTTATTGAAAACTGTCTATCAATAAACTCTACATCCTGGGTATTGGATACCGGATTAGGATCTCATATCTGTAATTCTTTGCAGGCGTTGAGAAAGTGTAGAGTTTTGAAGGCAGGTGACATGACCCTCAGAGTTGCAAACGGTGCTAGCATGGTTGCTGAGGCCGTGGGGGACTATCACCTGGGATTGTCGGATGGACATTTTTTGGTTTTGCGTAGTTGTTATTATGTACCAAATGCAACCTGTAATATCATTTCTGTATCTTTATTATCTAAACAAGGTTATGAATTTGCATTTGTAAGTAATGTAGTGAACATTCACCTTAATCAAGCTTTGATTGGGTCAGGTACATTAAACAACGGTATATACGTATTAAACCAACCACAGATTTTCAATGTCCAGAATACACACAAAAGAAAGTCTTCAGAAATCAATAAAACTTTCTTATGGTATTGTAGACTGGGTCACATCAATGAGAGAAGGTTGACTAAGTTACATACAGAAGGATATTTGGATCCGTTCGAATATCAATCGTATGCAACTTGTCAATCCTGTCTCAAGGGAAAGATGACAAAGACTCCGTTCACTGGACACGGAGTTAGAGCGAGCGAGCTCTTGGGACTCGTACACAGTGACGTGTGCGGTCCAATGTCTACACATGCGCGAAGCGGTTATTCTTACTTCATTACTTTTACGGATGACTTTTCAAGGTACGGTTATGTCTTCTTAATGAAACATAAATCCGAGGCTTTTCAAAAATTCCAGGAATATAAGAATGAAGTAGAAAAACAAACAGGCAAAAGTATCAAGGCACTGAGATCTGATCGAGGTGGTGAATACTTGAGTGCCGAGTTCCTGGGTTACTTAAAAGAGAATGGAATTCTCTCTCAGCTTACTCCTCCATACACTCCGCAACATAACGGTGTATCGGAAAGACGGAACCGAACCCTATTGGATATGGTACGGTCCATGATGAGTAATGCTGAGTTACCGCGATCGTTCTGGGGATATGCACTAGAATCAGCTGCATACCTTTTGAACTGAGTTCCAACTAAGACTGTGCCTACTACACCATATCAGATGTGGTGTGGGAAGAGACCCTATCTTAATCACATTAAGACATGGGGATGTCCAGCTTTTGTAAAAAAGTAGCATGTGGACAAGCTCGAGGCACGCTCAGTACAGTGCAAGTTTGTGGGATATCCAAAGAACTCCAAGGGATATTTCTTCTATAGCGAAGAGGAACAAAAGGTGTTTGTTTCTCGCCATGCCCACTTTCTAGAACACCAGTTCATAGAAAAAGAATTAAGTGGGAGCGCAATAGAACTGGAAGAAATTCCAGAACCACAAGCTATTACTGAAAGCTTAGTAGAACCAGAGGGTTCAAAAGATCAGGACATTCCCACGCCACTCCGCAGGAGTAGTAGGCAGTCTCATCCGCCCGAGAGATACTACGGTTTTCTCATTGACGGGGATAGAGAGGATTGCATCATAGATTGTGATGAGCCTACTAGCTTCCAGCAAGCCATTCAGAGCGTCGACTCGGTAAAATGGTTGGATGCAATGCGGACCGAAATGGAGTCCATGTACACCAACAAAGTATGGACGTTGGACATTGCTCCAGATGGGGTAAAACCCGTAGGATGCAAGTGGATCTTCAAAAGGAAGATTGGTGTAGATGGACAGGTTGAGACCTATAAAGCTAGACTGGTTGCAAAGCGTTTTCGTCAAAGACCTGGTTTGGACTATGACGAAACCTTTTCTCCAGTAGCTATGCTGAAATCCATTCGGATCCTTCTTGCCATTGCTGCCTTCCACGATTATGAGATTTGGTAGATGGACGTAAAGACAGCTTTTCTAAATGGACATTTAGAGGAGTGTGTCTATATGGACCAGCCAGAGGGTTTCATTCAGAGTGGGAGCAGCGGAAAGGTGTGCAAGTTGTTTAAGTCCATTTATGGACTAAAGCAGGCATCGCGGAGTTGGAACATCTGTTTTGATGAGACGGTCAAGGAATTTGGCTTTATCAAAAATCCAGATGAACCATGCATCTATTGTAGATTTGTAGCGAGAACTGTAGTATTCCTCGTTTTATACGTGGATGACATTCTCTTAATAGGAAATGACATTCCTATGCTACAATCTGTCAAGGGGTTCTTGTCACACAGGTTCTCCATGAAAGACCTGGGTGATGCCTCATACATTCTGGGTATCCGGATCTACCGTGACAGATCTAAGAGGATATTAGGACTTTCGCAGTCCAGGTACATCGACACCATACTGAAGAGATTTAGTATGGAAGATTCCAAGCGCGGTAATCTACCGGCTTGTCACGGGATCACCCTCTCCAAAGAGATGTCTCCCAAGACTGATTTGGAGAGGGATCGCATGTCTATTATACCCTACGCTTCTGCGGTAGGCTCTATAATGTATGCGATGTTGTGTACCAGACCGAATGTGGCTTATGCACTGAGTGTGGTAAGCAGGTATCAGTCAAACCCTGGGGAGAAATATTGGATAGCAGTAAAGAACATTCTCAAGTACCTGAGAAGGACTAAGGAGATGTTCTTGGTGTATGGCGGAAAAGACCTCCAGATTGAGGCCTTTGCTGACTCCAGCTTCCAGAGTGACAAGGATGATTCCAAGTCCATGTCGGGTTTTGTCTTCACCCTCAATGTAGGGGCGGTGTGTTGGAAGAGCTCCAAACAGGAAACCGTTGCTGACTCGACTATGGAAGCGGAATATATCGCTGCATTTGATGCCGCAAAAGAATCTGTCTGGATAAGGAAGTTCTTGAAAGAACTTCAGGTGGTTCCGTCCATTGTTGACCCAATACCTCTGTATTGCGACAACAACGGGGCTATAGCTTTAGCGAAGGAACCCAGGTCCCATTAGAGATCCAGACACATCTTGAGGCGGTATCACCTGATCAGGGAGATCGTGGATCGCCAGGAGATTGAGGTTCGGAGGGTTGCTTCAGAAGATAACACGGCAGATCCATTCACCAAGGCCTTGCCCCAGACTCAGTTCGAGCGGCTGATCGAGATGATAGGTCTTCGATACGCCAGTACATGGCCTTAGTGCAAGTGGGAGATTGTTAGTGTATATGCCCTAGAGGCCATTACTGTATCATACTAGTTTGTATATTACTTGATGGAAGCTTGGGATATTCACAGTTGTATATACAATCTTGCTCGAAATGGTAGTATGCTATTTGGTTTGTCTCTGCTTTAATATGTGCATGTGTTTCTTTTAGCATATCGCTGATATACATATTAGTAGAGCCCTTAGGATTATTGCTTGATTACCAGCGTTGTGATGGCGCTCACACTCGTGGGAGCTGGGTAATCCATAAGCACATCCTTATACAGGTCCCTAGTCGTTGGACTATTGAGACAGGGCATCGATACTCCGGAGTAGACTAGCGTATACGCTTCTCATCCCAGTGTGGGAGACGGTCTGTCCCACAGCCGTCAGTACGTCGTACTTGAGATAGTATGCGGGTGCTCGTTAGGTTACAAGTACACTGGACAGGACTCGTCGGGGACTGTTGGTTGGTATTATACCTATCGTCAGTTATCAGTTCCCAGGTGACATGAGTACAGTTTAGTCCGCTGACTTGACACTGTCACTTCGCCTCGAGTGTGTTCCCACTGCACTTTGATTGCTACCCTACCACGGCTCAAAGGAGTCGTGTAAAAAGGTAGTTTTTGGGTGCAGTCCCGAAGCACTTGGAGGCAGTGACGGTTAGACAGGATTCGTCTCTCCTGGTATTGGGGGTTGACATCGCGCTGTGTCCAGGAGAGCCATTACATGAGTAGGCCCTGGCCAGGGCAAGCGAGATATACTGGTAGGTTTCCAGTGTTATCTTAGGGTGTTCTGGGCTACACTCCGACACGACTTGTACCGCTATTAGGGGACTGACGTTCACCGCCCCCTAGGCCCGCCATGCGATGTATCAGACGAACAGACCAGACTGTACGGAGACTGTCACATACAGGCTCAGTAGGAGTTCAGATTGGGTTCACCTCGTCAGTCTTCTTATCGACATCTACCTGGGGACCGTTACGTACAGCTAGTGCCGCTTGCGGTCTGTGGTTAAACCCACTGCCAGCGTAGTGTCGAGTCTTTAGAGTCCCACACAGAGAGCTATTCGCCTTTAGGCAAAATGAGTAGAGGTCGCATGGTTTTGCGACAGGGTTCGTTCACATCCGCACACTTGTGCACGTTTGCTGTCCGGACAGCTTATACTAGCAGGCTTTGGTTTAAGCCGGATCCTAGTATATGATTTGGGATTGGTTTTTCTCATTGTATTCGTGTTCTTCGGATCACGAATACGGGTGCGTATGCACAGTTGCTTGAGACAGAGGGAGAGGACTTTGATTAGGGTTAATGACTATTGTCATTTTATTAACCCTAATGCTTATGTGTGTATTATGGTTAATTGATATTAGTTTAATATAATTGTGCATGGTTATGGTTGTTGACCATTTGACCATCTTGACTTGTTGACCTTAGTGGACATGTTGACCATCATCATTCCATATAAAAGATGCTCTTTGATCCTTGCAATTAGCATTAAATATGAAATGATAATGGTCATGTCTTGATTAACCATGACAATTATCTAGCTAATTATCAATTTATAATAATTCACACATATATGTGAGAATGGTTATTATTCTCTCATTCTATCATTTACTTTCTCTCTCTTGTTCTTCCTCTCCCTCAAGCTCTCCCCTCTCATGTGTTGAGAAACACTTAAGCTTGAGAAAAACCTCTTCTTGATAATCTCTACTCTCATCTAGGGTTCAAGGATTAGCACTTCTTGCACCCTAGTTACTTCTAGCTTGGAGTTGAAGCCAAAGGTTGAGGCTTTCGGGTGGATCTTTCTTCGACGTGAGAAGACGACAAAGGTGACCTCTTTCCACTACTCCAAGGAGCAAGGAGAGAAGGACATAAAGCCCTAGGTATAACTTTTCTAACACTTAGCTAGTTTCTAGTTAGCTTTAGCTTGTTTTTGTTTAGCAAAGATCCTTCTTTGTCTAGTCCATGTTGCCTAAGTTGATAAAAATTTGATTTTTATTCCGTTTTCCGCCTCCCCACAAGCACCGGGGTGGGCAATGTGGACTTACAGATGTATCAACATGCACTTTCTTCGTTTGGGCGGCACGGGAAATCTGGTATTCCCCAATTTTCTGCTCTGTCTTACAACAATTATAAGTTGGAACGGGACCAACGTTTCCCAGCTCAGTATAACAAGCGGGTTCGGTCAATATATCCGTTTTTATTATCTTGATTAAGGCATGATATGGTCGCTACCCGGAGAGAGAGAAGAAAACACTCAGCGTATGCTCTTACAAGATTAGATTGGTTATCTAATATATCTAATCAGTATGTCTCCCACTGTTTTTGTTAAATCTTCCTTCAAACCCTAAAAGGAAAGACTAGCCGGGATTAATTACACGCTACAAGTTCGCCAATCTTTCAGCCAGGCCAGTGTCGGTACTTTGAGGGAAGTCCCCCGTGCTTTCGCACGAACCTAATTAAAGTAAGCCTAGTTTTCCCAGAGGCGTAACCCCTTTACCACATTTCTAGACACCTACTTGATCGGCTAATTGTAATGTGTAAAACTCTCCCAGGAGTAACTCTTACTCGCAGCGGGTATCGGGATCCAACTATCTCATAGAAGGTATGCAATCTCATTGCAAATTTCAACACTTGAAATTCCCAATAATATTTTACCCCTAGCAGCTATATGACCTTAACATGGTCAACAAATCATAAGTGCTAGTCAAGTTCAACCCGTCATTTCCCGATTGAATTAAACCCACCCGCACGACCTTTAACATTGTCAACAAAGTCGCACGACTACCCTAATCCAATCGCATCATATGCTTATACAGATAAGCACTAATCAGCTACCGCACACTACGCCTTAACATGGTCAACAAACGTAGCACGAATACTAACTAGTACTTATCTGAAATGACGGAGGGCTACGACAGGTTCTTAAGAAAACCATTTGCGTAATGAACTTGATATCGTTGTAGAATCGAGTGATTTTAAATGGAGTGTTTTTGAGGCTTTTCTAGTTTTGTTAAAGGAGTCACTCCCGGTGAAGGGATCGTCGGCCCTTTCCTCATCGAATAAGGTGCGGGATATTTCATAAATATCACTATGCAAAGCAAGAACTATAGAAGCAATCAAAAGACAAACCGAGTTTGTAGCATCTGCTAGTTTCACTAAAGAGGTCACTCCCGGTGAATGGATCTCGGCTCTTTCCTTATCGAATAAGGTGCTGGATGTTCTACAAGGAACACCGCTATGCAAAGCAAGAACTGGAGCTACCAGTTTTTAAACAAGTTTCTACAATATCTTTAGGTTTCTTTTATTTTCATTAATCTCATTAATGAAGTTCCAATTCATTATGCTTCGCAAGCATCACTTTTGAAACGAAATCTGCAATATAACATATATCTCATATATTTAATATAAACATTCGTCTCAGGCAGTAATATGATCTCATCACAGAACATTGCAGCAGAAGAACATATATGAAATATTGGATATACTAGGACGTCCGTGTTTTCAATACGAGCCTGTATAAAACACGGATTCCACGGTCACAATGAATAGCCAAACCCACATCCATAGACCCCTACGAGAGCGGCAAGCAACACTGCCAATTCTAGGGTTGGGAGACCCGGTCTCGACTCCTCGAGATGGTCTCCCACTGGACTCTAGAAACCGGTTACTTGTGCTCCCCGCCTTGGGTCTACCTAATGCGGAAAAGTAAATAATATACAATGGTGACATCATCTTCAGCTCGGAAGTGCCCCAATAAAAGAATATTACATACAAATGAATTTTACATGAATGAAAATAAAAACCCTCATCTCACATAAAACCCCTGGCTATTCAAACACGACGATCCAATATAACATATCACAGCAACACAGAATATCTCATATCATCAACGCAAGTAAGTATGCATACACCGATTGTCGTCGATGTATAGCAACGAAAACCGGCAATACAACTACATACTTCACTTACGGTCACAGAAAAGAAAATGTAAAACTACAACAGTTGGAATCCGCAACCTCCATAGACATCGCATGCCTAACCAAATGAATTCCTTAGGCATCGCATGCCTAACAATTATAAACCCCGCATTTTAGTCTCATTATCGAAAACTCTTTTCAATATCAAGTCGGGCAATCCAACAAGATTCCCGACATCCTGATCGAATGCTCGTCGCAAACTTTAGTAGACGGCCGCACCCCCGTATGCCATCGACGAAGTGCACTAAGGCGGAACACCGCTGCCGCGAGCACCCAAACGGATGCTTTTGGCGATGGAGTTCTCCTACAATCACTTGGTCGGGGCTATGGGGCATGGCTGTCTGTTAAGTTTACCCGGCGAGTATCCATGTACGTTACGTGATTGCGACGGACTTTTGATCACATCAAAATTCCGTGGCAACCGATCATCTGAGACCGAACTGCTAGATTTATAACATTCAAATTAGTTATCCCATAACTACCTGTGGATTCCAAATATTGTATCACATTCCAGATAAAAATACAGTGTTAAACTTTCCGATCGAATAATCAAACACCCAAAATTTCCCCAATATATCTCAACACTTGAAATCAGTTTAAAAAACATCCATCACATGCCACAGTACCAATGGTCCAGCCGTAGAAGGGTCAAGCCAACGCCTCACATGCGGCACGCCGTACTGCCACAAACCCTAAGGTTTAGAGGCAGTTCAAGACGGTCACATAATCGAGTTATGGTTTGTTGTCTTCTAGAGGGTCCACCGTGTTGCTTGCACGACTTAGAAAGTTTCAAACTCGAGAAAAAATCCAACTTTTGAAATATTTTCCGACTGGGGAAAAAGTGAGTTATTGATATCCGTTCGAACTTTTTAACAGTTTCTAAAATTACCCAGAAAAACTAAACGAAGTTAACTTATCCGATCGAATCAACGAGTCCCCAATACAACCCAGAAAACTCAACACTTGAGCAAAATTAAAAATTCCCAGAAGAATCAGGAATCACATACGGAGGTTACTGTGCAAAATTGAAAACATGAAGCAACTTTTTGGCCGCGGAACCGCCGCCAATACCATGGTAGGGCTGCGGTTCCGCGGCGCTCTAGAAGAATGGGAGGCACGTGCTTCACAGTAACTCGTGTAATTCCCTGCTGATTTTTTTGAGTATTTTTAATATGAAAAAAATCACAGTTTTGAAAAATTTCCAGAGAAGGGGTTTGATCGGGGTTTCCGGATTCGATCGGACTTTAAACTTCGTCTAGACATCGCCTAAAGCTCTAACTTGGCTCTGATACCACTGTAGGGTTGCTAGGCACTCGCACAAGGGTCTACGAAGCATCAACCATGCCCGATTAAAATTTTAGCCGTGCCGAACAACCCAAAGCCGGATCTTTAAACTAGAGATTAGGCGAAAACAAACATGTTAAACACTTTAACACTAAGTGAGAGGGATTACAACCTTTGTAGATCTGGTCCTTCACTTCTTAATCTCCGTGTTGAGGTCCTTTCGCTGCGATCATCATGTTCCGGACTCTCGAGAGGCTCCACGAAGAGAAAGATGCAGTCTCGCTTCCGATCTTCGATACAAAGATGATCTACCTTGAAGTTTCGTTAACACAAGCTAACACTCATAATATGAAGTGAACACTCTCATCTAAAGGGTAAGGATAGATGAGAATGATGAAGTAGGATTTCTGCTCTCTTTTATTTTCATTTACTCACTCATTTTTCATCACAAAGCAAAAAGCTAGAAAGCTTTTGCTCAAAGGAAGAAGAAGGAAGAAGATGATGAATAATATTATTAGAAAGCTTTTGTGATGAATAATGAAAGATAAATATGATGAATAATGCAACCATGGTTGAATAAACCTTTGTAGAGAATTAACCAAGGCTAGGGTTTGGGTTAGGTTAAGAATGAGTCACTTGAAAATATCTTTGCACAAAACAAAACTAAACCTTCTAGAATCATCTAGAAAAACTTAACCCAAATCAAACCCTAACCATGTTTAATCTCCACTAATCATGTTGCATTAGTTATCATATCATGTTACAATATTATATATCACATATATAATATTTATTGTAACAAAATAAAATAATACAATTAACATATATCGCATATATATCAGTGTATTACCCGAGTGAGAAAAAGAATCTTTTAGTGAGCTAATATTAGTTAATGTAATTTAATATATCATATATATTATTATACATTAAATTATCAAATCAACACTTGATCCGACAATCCGGCTATATCGCATATAACCGACTAATACGATGACCCGGCTATATCACATATACCCGGCCGATATCTCATATCGCGAGAATCCAATACGGTATCACATACCGCATTATCCTCGGTCCCGCACATATCACATATGTGCTCCTACTCCATTTTGCCTGAGCCAAGAAACCTCTGTGTAGGACTCTAAAGAATCGTTAATACGCCGGCAGTAGGTGATGATCATATCAAACACCCACAAGCTGCAAGCGGTCAGCTAAACGTAACAGCCACCCAGGTATTGAACGCTCAGAAGATCAACATGCAAGCCTATACTCTCTCCCGTGAATCCAATCAGTAACACTCCCGTACAGTCCATTCTCGTCGTCTGATATGTTGCATATCTCGCCTAGGGGTGGTAAACGTCAGACCCCAGTAGCTCGATAAGTCATGTCGATATGGGGTCTATAACAGTTCGAGAAACTACTGATAACACTTACCAGTAAATCTCAGCAACCCTGGCCAGGGATTTCCGGTTATAGCCAATCGAACACAGCACAACATCAACTCCCTATACCGGGAGAGACGAATCCCCTCCTATCGCTCATTGCCTCCATGTGATTCGGGACTGTACCAAAAAGCCACCTTTTTGCACGCCCTCTTGGACGTGGTATGATGGAAATCAAAGCACAGTGGGAATCACACAAGACTCTATGACGATCTCGGGTCAACAGACTACTCTGTACCAGTGTTACCGGAGAACTGCCATCTGACGTGAGGTATAATACCATCTGGGAGTTCTCGGCGAGTCCGTCCAGTGTACCCAGTCTCCACTGAGCACCCGTACACCATCCTTGATGTCAAACGCCGATGGATATGGGATCATCCATCGCCCATCATATGGGTCAAGATGCGTATACGCTAGTCCACTCTGGTGTATCGATGCCCTGTCTCGATACACCCTCGACTAGGAACAGTTATAGGATGTACTCATCGACTACCGTGGCCTCACTAGTATGATCTCATCATAGTTCCAGTAGTCGAGTACATATCCTAAGGGCTTTATCAACATGTAACATAGAGACAATCAGAGTACATGTTAAGATAAAGTACAACCAGATAGCATACTATCATGTCGAGCAAGAAAGTCCTCCCTATATATGTCCAAGCATCCATTACAATATACATCGTATGTACAGTAATGGGCTCTAGGGCATACATATAACTAACAGAAATACTGACTTTAGGGTCGATGAGGGAACGCGGACAAGTCGGGCACTAGAATCCCGTGTCCAGCCAAGCATGCACTAAATGGTATAGCACAAGTGGCAGCGTTATGATAATTAAGGAAAATATGAAGTGGTGTTTGTTTTGAAAAAGATACGGATTTTTGAAAAAATGCAAATCACAAACAATGCACAAGCAACCCTTGATCTAGTGGTCACCTAGGTCAAGTCTCTAGACCGCTCTTAACTGCCAGAAGACAAGTCGCAAGATCAATCCTCTACTGCCTCTTTGCCCTTCCTGTGGCCAGGTAAGTGCCAGGTAAGTGGGAGGTTCTCCACTATGTAACTAGTAGGCCTAATTAAGTAACCACTTGCCTTAGACACACTTGCCTAGACACCACAAAAGAAACGCGGATAAGCAATAGATTACCCACGACCTTCTCCTGTCCTAAGTGAGCGCGACGGTGCTTAGAGTCATGTCTAGATATTTTTTAGTTAATGAGGATAATGCGGATGCAGTTTTTTGATTTTTTGGGCTTAGGACGGGTAATGAAATCTCGACCTAATCTGAATTTTGGTCGTGCCCCTTAATTTCCGTATTAAAAATGCAAATAACCAAGATCAAACACGCACAATTTTTCTTTTTGCTGCGCTGCGAATTTTTGCAAAGAAACCTGCAGAAATTGGTTAATGGAGCAGATCAAGGAGGAGATAAGAAAGTCAGAGATTCACCGAGAAAATTTCGTACAGTGAAACCCTAGATGCGCCGCGCTTTCGCCGCGTTAAGCTGCTATTGCCGCGGATCCGCCGCAGTCCAGAGGAATCCCTGCACAAAATTTTTAGAGAATGCTTCTGTTGCCTCACTGAGCTCTCTGGAATATTCAGAAAACTTTTCCTCTCGCTCCACAGATTCCAGATTTCCTCGCAACAAATCACAACGAATCGTTTAGTGTTTGTGTGAATTTTGATCTAAAAATTCTGATGGAATAAAATTTTCAACTCAAATTTCAAAAACGAACAAATTAGCACACTATCCCCGGCAACAGCGCCATTTGATTGATCTTAAATTCCGTGTCGTGTTTGGAAAATGTAAAATATATCACAACCAAAGAAATTTGTTAACCGTAATCAATAACGGTGTCGATGTAGCGCGTTAATGAATACGGATCGTCCACTGAGAAAGTGTGATTTGATCGTAATTGATTTAGATGAATTGAAAATTAAAGAGAAAAGAAAAGACAATTCAATTCAAGATTTATAAAAGTGAATTTCAAGAATTATAAAAATCTAGATCTAATATCAAGAATACTAAAAATCAAGAATCAAGAATTGATGATATCCAAATCGAATTAGTAATCAAGATTTGTAATGAAGCTCGTAGGAATCGATCCAATCGATAGTGAGGATGAAGACTTGTGATTACGTATTCTTATCCATTGATGATTTGTTGCTAGATTGATGACGATCAACTAGAATTAAGGATCCATCGAACAAACTAGGGTTTCATCATCTATCCCTTGTCCTTTCATTGATTTTCATTCAAATTCTAGCCTCTAGGAAATTCAATCATCGATCGTTGATCACTAATTAAGAGCGAAAACATTCAAGAAAGTATCTCGCTCGAAACTAGTTTGTCAATGATTCAATTTACTAGAATTTACAAAACTCATAGGACTTAAGAATCGTACAAGAATTTAATCATCGTCAACTATCAATTTTCTCGATTCCTCCACGAGCGGAGTTTTTACTCAAACATCATGATAAAGAAATCAATCAAGAATCGAGAACTCATCATAATGCTCAATATGTAAAGATAAGCAAGATAAAGAAATTTCACCTTTTATTATTCAACAATTCCGTTACAATTTGCTCAAGAACTACGCGAATTTGAGGAAAGAACTCGATCGTCGAATTAGCTTCGCATCGTCTCCGTGAGTCGCGGATCGTCTTGGATCACTTGCTCGATTGAAGATCGGCGTCGCTTCTAAAAGGTTGAAGGCTTCTTACTTGATTTGTACTCGGAGATCTTGAATTTGGCTTTTGGAAATGGATTAGGGTTTGGATGCACAAGTTGTGTCACTCAACTTATGGGTGAATTGATGTGGAATGATCAACCTTTTGAGAAGAAGTCTTGGGTCCCCTTTTATAGCCCTCTCCTTTAGCTTCCCCTAGAAGCTTGATTAGGATTAGCTTCCTTTAGAAGCTAGGTTTAGTTTAGCTTCACTTACAAGCTTGGTAGTTGAGTAGAAGGTTCTAGAGTTAGTTAGTTAGCTAGCTTCCTTGATAAGCTTGGCTGTTAGGAAGAACCTTCTAGGTTTAGCTAGCTTAATTGAGAAGCTTAGAGGTGTTTAGCTTGTACAAGAAGCTTGGCTGTTCGGACAGAAGCTTCTGGAGATTTCTGGAGAACGAAGTGGCTTGAAGAAGTCTGGCCAGTGAATGGAGAAGCCCGAGATAATGAACTGCCGACGTCATGCTGATGTGGCCGCGGATCCGCCGCCAATAGGCCCCTACGACCGCGGATCCGCGGCCCTTTAGAGGTGTTGGAACATGGAACTTCTGTGCTGATTTTGTGCTGGCCTTGTGGCACTTTTCTGATGTGTGGAATCTCATAAATCTTTCTTATTCATTGCCAGATCACAAGTCTTGGACTTGGCGTATTTTTATCAGCACTTTTAACAGTTTCGACTCTTTTCCTGGAATTTCCTGCACAGATTCTCAAGACAAGTGTTGCGCTATACCAAAGATCATGCGTGCAATAGTAAACACTCAATTTCCCTCAAAATGCTGGTTATAATGTATAATACAAGTTATTTGGTATTTTACAGACGAATTGCTAATATGTGCTATCTGTTGGAGATAGTGCCCTCAGAGTCAATTATTAGATCACAGGTACGTGATTGTAATGATTGATGGAGGACCTATCCCGGTAGGACGGTCTTACTCGAGATGATAGTATGCTATCTGGTTTACCTTTATCATCGTGTACTGCTTCAGGTGACCTGACAAGTCGCTATTACACGTTGGTAGAGCCCCTAGGATTCTTGCTTGACCACCAGCAGTATGAGGGCGATCATATAAGTGGGAGCTGGGGGTCTATAAGCATATCCTTAAAAGGTCCCTAGTCGTGAGAGTTTCGAGACAGGGCATCGATTCTCCATAGTAGACTAGTGTATACAGTCGAGACCCCGACGAGGGGCGGTGGCCGGTCTCACAAGCCACTGGTGTCAGTTGGATCACCTAAGATGTATACAGGTGCTCATTGGGTTATTAGTACACCGGACAGGACTCGCCGGGAACCTGCTAGTTGGTCATATACCAGACGTCAGATGGCAGTTCCCTGGTGACATGTGTGCAGGTTAGTTCATCGACCTGGGGATCGTCATTTGTCTCGTGTGAGTTCCTACTGTACTTTGATTACTACCCTACCACGGCTCAAAGGAGTCGTGCAAACAGGTTTTAGTTGGGTACAGTCCCGAGCCACATGGAGGCAGTGAGCGTATCTTCAGGGGTTCGTCTCTCCCGGTATTGGGGGTGAGGTCGTGCTATGTCTAGGAGAGCCATTACACGAAGCCCTCGGCCGAGGCAAGGAGATTTACTGGTAGGTATTCCAGTAGTATCTCAGGGTGTTCTGGGCTACACTCCGACACGACTTGTACCGCTTTTGGGGGTCTGACTTTTACCAACCCCCTAGGCCCGCCATGCGATGCTCATAGACGAACGGACCGGACTGTACGGATATTGTCACTGACAGGCTCAGTAGGGAGTCAGGCTGAGTTCGCTCACAGACGTCCCTTTTGGTCAATACCTGGTAGCCCGTTATGTATTGGCTTATACCTCTAACGTGCTAGTGGTTAAATCCACAACCAAGGTGTTGATGAGTCTTTAGAGTCCCCCACATTTCTGTTACTCAGCTTTCGGGCGAAAGGTTGTAGAGGCCGTATGGAGATATGGCAAGGTCCGATCAGATACGTGCGGTATTGCACGGATCAGGATCGGACAGTTTGTACTATAGGCCGTATGGATATATGGCAGGGTTCGATCAGATACGTGCGGTATTGCACGGATCAGGATCGAACAGATATTACTAGCCGGCTTTGGTTTAAGCCGGATCCTAGTATAGTACAGTGTAGATTTTGTCTCATTGCATTTGTATTTCGGTCGAAATACAGATGCGGGTGTGTATGCACAGTATCGGGGTTTTTCCTGTAATTTATTACGGGACCAGTTTTCTGGAGTTGCCAGTTTGCTTTCCGTTTCGGCCGATTTCCATTGTTCCGTTCATTGGCCGAAGATTGGTGGAGAAGGGCTTATTTGCATTGTTGCAAATAAGTATTTGTGGAGGGGGTATTTGCTTATTGTTGTATCATGATAGTCTCTCATTGACCTTGACTTCTAGCTATCATGATGGCTTGACTTTGTTGAGTTGATGTTGTTGATGGAGTGTGGATTTCCTTGTGATCATTTGTTTTTCTTTCATCATCACTCACTTTCCACCCACCCCCTTGTCTTTGCACTCTCTCTCCAATCACACCAAGGGGGGGGCGGCCATTCCTTGGAGGAGGATGAGAATTGATTCATTTTTTTGGTGTGGCATTTTTGTTTCTCATGTTTGCTAGAAAAGCCCTCTAGTTCATTTCCAAAAAGTTGCTCTCCTTTCTTCCACCAAAATGGCAAAGCTCTAAAACCCCAAATGAGACTTCTTCTCTAGATATTCTACAGCGAACCTTGGGCACATCGAGTAGCCGGCTTCATGCCCGAGTTGCCTCGGCATTGAGGTGGGAGCCCGTAAAAGAAGTAGGCGATGTGGTGCATTTCCGGCGACGAGGAGGAGACGGGACATTCCGCAAGAGATCGGGACGATGACGAGAAGACCGGAGGACTTGGATTGTCGGTATATCTCTTTCCCATCTTATTGTTAGCTAGGACTAGTTAGTGGTTCGATCCGGGTATTAGTGCGCGGCGGTTTGCCAGTTCAAGAAAATTTAAGTTTATCACCGCTTCCGCATTTGGCCGTCGGATTGACGGCCGGGGCGCCGCCGTGCACTTACAGTGGTATTAGAGCCTCGCCATTAACTTAGTCTAGCTTGGTTTAATGTGTTTGCAATTCGGATCGATCAAAAATCCCAAAACCCGCATTTCCTTCAGCATCAGTTTCTGTTGAAAATTTTTGGTCTCGAAAATTTTTTCAGGTTGTATAAAAGTACTGTACAGGAAGATATAAGGCCACTGGAAAAGTTCGGCAAAGTGATCTCTTAAGTGGAGCGCGGAACCGCGGCCAAACCCTACCTTGGGCCGCGGTTCCGCGGCAGTTCAGAGAGATCAATGGGCCAAAGTTCTCCAGTGGGCTTCTGGGGTTAAATTGGGGTTTTTGGAATATTAATATTGGGCCCATAATTTCTTTAACTGCTACAGTATTCCTTTGGGGCCCACTTATTATAATTTTGATTGATCGGATATTTTAAACACATTCACAGTATTTACATTATATCTGCGACGGTGAATGTCACTTGATCGGTAAATCCGGTCTAACTGCTATAGCCCGGTTAGACGGATTTGCGAACGTGACTTTCACGTTGATGTTTTGTTTTTGCTGTGATGTTGCGGATCGGTCGTGGGGGATAGCCTGGATGCAATGCTAGTACAGTTGTGGTTGTATTATGTACATTTGATATTGCGGGGCGAGCGTCCGACATGTGGACTGCCGTCACTGCCTGTTTGTATTATTATTTTGGGGCACGGCCAGGTTGCGGTCGATGTACCCGGTGTATGTATATTTTACTTTCTGTACTAGGGTTACCCCGCGGAGGGGTGCACGGATAGCCGGGTTCTAGAGGGCAACAAGCCCGCATCTCATGGCATTGAGACGGAGGGGGCTTCACTCTAGAATTGGCGGGCTATTCGCCGCACTCGTAGGGGGTACAGGTTGACCCAGGAGGGGTGCCTAAGTTGCCGGATTCCGTGAAGTGCCGGGTGGTCCATTCACGTCGCTGAAGGGGGCTGCCTCGCTTCAGGTTTTGGCGGGTAACTTGCCGCGCCCGTAGGGGTCTAGGATCTCATTGCACAGGCTATCCACACGACCAGGGGAACGTCGGGTTTCAGCGGCTCTGTGAAACCCGGGGATCCCAGATATCTGTATCGTTTCTGTGATGCTGTACATTTCTGTGATGTTGCATTTTATTCACGCCTTGAGCGAATATAATATATTGGTATATATATTAGTAGATGTTGTATATGTTTTGCATCCGCGCTAGTCCAGTACCCGCTCTGTCGTTAGTTAGCTAACCTAACGGGTAATGACGGGACCCAGTGGCGAATGCGGATGGCATATACGTACATCAGTATATTTTCGTTCTTTGTGGTGTGATCAATTGATGGGACTGCGTTGATTCGGATCAATGCAAGTTAAAAACAAACCTAATCTGATGTTGTTGGAACACTTTTTCAAAAAGCTGTTATTGCAAGGACGTTCACTTTTGTTTTGCATCGTGGTATTCAGTTGGAATATCCTGCTCCTCAGTCGACGAGGCAAGGGCCGAGATCCCTTCATCGGGAGTGACCCCTTGGACAGAAGTTTGCGTCAGGGCAATGACTTCACTATAGCCGATTACTTTTGCTTTGCACCGTGGTATTCAGTTGGAATATCCTGCACCCCATTCTACGGGGAAAGAGCCGAGATCCCTTCACCGGGAGTGACCTCTTTAGCGGAAGTTGTCGTCACTATATTTCTAAAAAGCTATCCGTTCCTTCAACGATATCAAGTTCATTACGTTAAAGGTTTTCGCCAGAAACCATTCGTAGCCCTCCGTCGTTTCATATGGGTAGTCAATAGTATTCAAGCTGTGTTTGTTGGCCAAAGTCAAGGCACAGTGTTTGGTAGCTGTTGGTTATTCATATGCAGCATAGATAGATGCGTTGGTTTGGAACAGTCGTACTGCCTTGTTGGCCAAAGTCAAGGGTATGTACGGGTGGATTCAAAACAACCTGGAGAATGACGGGTAGAACTTGACATGTGACTTATGATTTGTTGGCCAAAGTCAAGGTCATAAGAGCATGGGGTAAAAATCACATCGGGAGTTTCAAAAGAACTGAAACTTGCCAGATATGCGCATACCTTCTGGAGTGTGATGACGTGAGCGGATTCCGTCACGTTATCATGCGGTGATAGTTGGATCCCGATTCCCACTGATGAGTTAGTTTACTCCTCGGGTGACCCCGACTAATTCTTCTTTCAGGTTTGGAGGAGAATTTGAGGTACAGTGGGAGGTTTTCATGATTAGATAAATTGGTAACCATTCTGATCTAGGTTAGAGTGCACGCTGAGTGTTTCTTTTCTCTCTCTTCGGCAGCGACCATTGACCCGACCCTAAGACTATGACTCAGTGACCAAATTAACCGAACCTTCTTGACACTGGCTTTTTGGATTGTCAGAGTTGCAAACCTCATTGCCACTCCTACTTTTACCCTTTTCTCCAGGACACCCCGTTTTACTACGAACGTCCACTTCCATTGGACAAAACCATCGTATGGTTAGATACGAACTCGAAGGAATATATTCGAGGATGGTTTCCGGTTCTGGAGAAAACGGATAGGATTATTCAGTTGTCTTTTCCTTTTTACCCTCTCTCAGGTTATGAGTACTCCTTGGTTTAGGAGTAGTACACCTATTATGCAAATTGGATAGTCTTCTTCCAAACCTTAGGCTGGTGCCGACCGGTAGGGAATGAAGAAAACCAGTTAGCCTAACGATGGTGTACAGAAGGTATTAAGTTAAGACAAAGCAAGGGATTAGTAAGAGGGCAAAGTAAATTGCAACAGATATTCATGACCAAACCAGGTATTTCTTCGCCAATCCTAAAATCACCTTTGAATTTCTCCTGGACACTCCGTATCACTACGAAGATCCACAGTTTATTGGATACTCCATCGTATGGTTATATACGAACTCGAAAGGAACTTGTTCCAGTTCGGGGATGGATTATCGTTCAGGAGAAATAGGAATTAAGTTCATTCGGTTGTCTTTTATCCTCACCTTCTCTCGCATTGCGAGTGTTCCTAGGATTAGGACAGTACACCCATTATGCTTATTGGATAGTCTTCTTCCAAACCATAGGCTGGCGCCGAACGGTAGGGAAGGAAGAAAACCATTTGGCCAAAAGGGGTGTACAGAAGGTAAAGACTAAAGACATATGAATGGATTTGGAGAGGTGGCAAAGAATTATACGGTTACAGTCGTGAATCTGGAAGAGGCATTACTAGGAATACCAGGATACCCCATCAAAACATTTCAATGTTTCAGTTTCACTGTGTAATGTTAAAAGAGAACTGATTTCCTAATTAGACACTTGCTCCAGGGTATGTATTTACCAGTTACGATTCTCACATCTGTATGGCTTTGCAGATGATGAGTGGGAGTAAGTTATTGGGAATTGGGTGATCATCCTCATTATATCGGGATTCGTAGTAATCGGTGATATTTGAGGAAGTCACCTGGGTTGTTTGCCGGTCGGCAAAAATTTGGTTTTGAATATCCGCTGTTATGCACCAATTTCAAATTGATATATCTGTACGTCTATTTTCATAGAGTGAGATGTACCTTTTTGAAATTATGTCTATGACATTTACCTATATCAGTGGATGGTTAGGTAAGGAGCATTGAACAGCGGTGTAATTCTTCTTAACCATAAGTACAGTTTTCAACCTACGACACACAGTGAATGAGTTATCAGACTCAAAGGGACTTATACAGAGTATTGTATGTTGTCCATGGTCCATCAGGACAGAGGGGTTGGTCCTCATACTATATTCGGTTTACTTATGACTTCTCTAGTTTTTAGACAAGTGTTTCGTGGAAACACAGGGTCCGAATTTGGAGAAGTTATAAGTATTTGAATAGAGTAGAGAACCAGGTGTAGCAAGTATCGGGATTCTTCAAAGTGATCGAAGATGTAGATACTTGTATATGGTATTCAGTTGATAGTAGTGATTAAGAGAAATTGCTTCTCTTTCAGGTTACTCATAATTGGAAGCATTCCTAAGTTGAGTAACGCTGATCGGCCTCCTTCCATTTAGTTGACATGCACTGGAGACAGCTGCATGATTTGAATCTGGTTCAATTAAATCAGTGCCTCTGGTCCTATATGGGATATAGAACAGTTCGTATCTTAATGATGTTAAGGTACGGGGAGTTGTCCGGCTTATGATTAAAACCAGACTCTGGATAACTCAAGGCACGTTTCTGTAATGGCTGTTTGTGGGTTGACCCAGGCTATGACGAGGGTTGACTTTCTACCATCTGGATGAACAATAGCGATATTGTTCTAGACTCGCCACAGTTTTATTAAAAATGGATTTTTTCAGAAAACAGTAGTGGGAGTATGGTAGAACTGGAAGTGATTCCAGAACCACAAACGATTACTGAAGATTTGACAAGGAACCTAAAGATTCAATCTGGATTGACATTCCATTGGCCACTCCGCAGATAAGGTGGGTAACTTCAGGCACCCGAGAGGTACTTCGGTAGCCTCAAGGACGGTGACAGGGAAGTTCTTGTTTACCCACAATTACCATTGCTGTTGTTCCAGGCTGCGAGACCCGGCGGGAGGATGAGTATAGCGTCGTTCTAAACTAGTTTTAGAAGTGGACGTCTATATGACTCTGCCAGAGGGTTGTCGTAGTCAGTGGGAGCAGCGGAAGCATTGGTGGACATGTAGCTTATGTCTATTTATAGACTAAAGCAGATATAGCGGAGAAAGATCATCTATTTCTGACGTGACAGTCATAGGTTTGACTTCATCAGAATAGGGGATGGATCTGTTGAGAAGGTAGTAGGGTGTGATATCCTGGTATTTGGATGACATACACAGAGTAGGAAAAGAAACTCCTATACTACGATCGGTTATACTTTGGTCGTCACACAGTAGTTTCTCCATATGGGACTTGGACATTATATCAGACAAACTGGTTACTAGATCTATGGTTTTAGATCTAGATTTGGGTGGTTTCCCAATCAGGGTACTTAGACAGCATTCTAAGAGTATTTAGAATGGACGACTCCATGCACGGTAGTGTACCTGCAGAAGATGGAGTCACCCTCTCTAAAGGTGTCTTACAGACTAAAGTGGAGAGGGATGTGCATGATTGGCAGATCACTTGCTTAGGCAATTGAGTCAATCATGAGATGTCAAGTACCACACCAGATGTTGTTCTTGCACTAGATGCAATAAGTTGATATTAATCCAATCCTGGGGAAGCAGTCGGAAGCAGTTATAGAACATAAGTGGATGTTCTAGGGATATGATAACGATAGCCTCATGCGGGAGACAGTTATCATTCCAGGCTTCCAAGGTGACCTGGACGACAAGGAGGTTGTCAGAGTTATGGTTTTCCTTCTGATGAGGGGCAGTATTTTGGACAGGTGGTCCAAGGCAATACTGAGGGTGGCATGGCGCAGGATACTGATTAAGTTCAGTTGACGATACTGTCTAAGAAGTTTGGATTTGGAGTTCATTTATGAGCTATGTCCCATCAGACATCCAGACACATTCTAAGACAGGTATTGCTCTTTTCGGAAGATGGTTTTCTCCGCGAACTTGAGATATAGAGAGACATAGAAAGAAACAACAAAGCGGATCCACTCACTGAGGCTGTTCCTCGAACGCAATAGTTTCGCAAACGAGCTTTGTGAGACTGACTAGTAGAGGAGTTGGGTGTTCGGTATCACACGGGCTGTGAGTATGCGACATCGCAATAATTAGCCTTGAGTGCAAGTGGGAGATTGTTGGAGATAGTGCCCTCAGATTCAATTATTAGGTCACAGGTACGTGATTGTAATGATTGATGGAGGACCTATCCCGGTAGGACAGTCTTACTCGAGATGATAGTATGCTATCTGGTTTACCTTTATCATCGTGTACTGCTTCAGGTGACCTGACAAGTCGCTATTACACGTTGGTAGAGCCCCTAGGATTCTTGCTTGACCACCAGCAGTATGAGGGCGATCATATAAGTGGGAGCTGGGGGTCTATAAGCATATCCTTAAAAGGTCCCTAGTCGTGAGAGTTTCGAGACAGGGCATCGATTCACCATAGTAGACTAGTGTATACAGTCGAGACCCCGACGAGGGGCGGTAGCCGGTCTCACAAGCCACTGGTGTCAGTTGGATCACCTAAGATGTATACAGGTGCTCATTGGGTTATGAGTACACCGGACAGGACTCGCCGGGAACCTGCTAGTTGGTCATATACCAGACGTCAGATGGCAGTTCCCTGGTGACATGTGTGCAGGTTAGTTCATCGACCTGGGGATCATCATTTGTCTCGTGTGAGTTCCCACTGTACTTTGATTACTACCCTACTACGGCTCAAAGGAGTCGTGCAAACAGGTTTTAGTTGGGTACAGTCCCGAGCCACATGGAGGCAGTGAGCGTATCTTCAGGGGTTCGTCTCTCCCGGTATTGGGGGTGAGGTCGTGCTGTGTCTAGGAGAGCCATTACACGAAGCCCTCGGCCGAGGCAAGGAGATTTACTGGTATGTATTCCAGTAGTATCTCAGGGTGTTCTGGGCTACACTCCGACACGACTTGTACCGCTTTTGGGGGTCTGACTTTTACCAACCCCCTAGGCCCGCCATGCGATGCTCATAGACGAACGGACCGGACTGTACGGATATTGTCACTGACAGGCTCAGTAGGGAGTCAGGCTGAGTTCGCTCACAGACGTCCCTTTTGGTCAATACCTGGTAGCCCGTTATGTATTGGCTTATACCTCTGACGTGCTAGTGGTTAAATCCATAACCAAGGTGTTGATGAGTCTTTAGAGTCCCCCACATTTCTGTTACTCAGCTTTCGGGCGAAAGGTTGTAGAGGCCGTATGGAGATATGGCAAGGTCCGATCAGATACGTGCGGTATTGCACGGATCAGGATCGGACAGTTTGTACTATAGGCCGTATGGATATATGGCAGGGTTCGATCAGATACGTACGGTATTGCACGGATCAGGATCGAACAGATATTACTAGCCGGCTTTGGTTTAAGCCGGATCCTAGTATAGTACAGTGTAGATTTTGTCTCATTGCATTTGTATTTCGGTCGAAATACAGATGCGGGTGTGTATGCACAGTATCGGGGTTTTTCCTGTAATTTATTACGGGACCAGTTTTCTGGAGTTGCCAGTTTGCTTTCCGTTTCGGCCGATTTCCATTGTTCCGTTCATTGGCCGAAGATTGGTGGAGAAGGGCTTATTTGCATTGTTGCAAATAAGTATTTGTGGAGGGGGTATTTGCTTATTGTTGTATCATGATAGTCTCTCATTGACCTTAACTTCTAGCTATCATGATGGCTTGACTTTGTTGAGTTGATGTTGTTGATGGAGTGTGGATTTCCTTGTGATCATTTGTTTTTCTTTCATCATCACTCACTTTCCACCCACCCCCTTGTCTTTGCACTCTCTCTCCAATCACACCAAAGGGGGGGGGGGCGGCCATTCCTTGGAGGAGGATGAGAATTGATTCATTTTTTTGGTGTGGCATTTTTGTTTCTCATGTTTGCTAGAAAAGCCCTCTAGTTCATTTCCAAAAAGTTGCTCTCCTTTCTTCCACCAAAATGGCAAAGCTCTAAAACCCCAAATGAGACTTCTTCTCTAGATATTCTACAGCGAACCTTGGGCACGTCGAGTAGCCAGCTTCGTGCCCGAGTTGCCTCGGCATTGAGGTGGGAGCCCGTAAAAGAAGTAGGCGATGTGGTGCACTTCCGGCGACGAGGAGGAGACGGGACATTCCGCAAGAGATCGGGACGATGACGAGAAGACCGGAGGACTTGGATCGTCGGTATATCTCTTTCCCATCTTATTGTTAGCTAGGACTAGTTAGTGGTTCGATCCGGGTATTAGTGCGCGGCGGTTTGCCAGTTCAAGAAAATTTAAGTTTATCACCGCTTCCGCATTTGGCCGTCGGATTGACGGCCGGGGCGCCGCCGTGCACTTACACTATTTTTATACCGAACACCTTTAGATGATTGCAAATAGCAGGGAAATCGATGTATTAAAAATGCAATATTTTCGACTGATCACGCGCCTTGGGAGCCCTTGTCACCGCCCAACGGCGAGTGACAAGGGCGGCCTTGACTCTTGGGGGCGAACCCGACACGGAAGACGCAACAAAAGAAGAACCCTTTCGGCTATCTGAAGCCGAGGAGGAGCAAGAAGACCCACTGGACTCGGCCCCAGCAACTGGAGCATCATCGTCCGACTCTACCCTTACTACCTCTACAGACTCCTCGGATGAAGACATCTAACCTCATTCAAAGGAAGGGACCCGCCGAGGAAAAATGAGAATCCGATCTATGGGGAGAGCACCGGGCAATCTTCAATGATGAAAGAGAATTGGGGCAAAGTGTTGGCCCTAGGATGGTCCCCTTCTATTTATAAACCCCAAAGTAAGTATCCAACTGCCCAGATTGATTCTCGCCAGAACGAAACGTCGCGCCTAGCGGACATCAGGGCTCCACGTGGAGATCGACCATTGGGGACGTATCTTCGATTGTAGGAGTCAGAGACAGCCTGTCGCGTCTGCCAACCAACGTCGGACACGTGGCATGTAGCCCAACTGACGATCGACCGAAGCGGCGCCCCCTCGTTAAAGCACAATCATTTCACTGATCCGTTGACGCCATCGGGAATACGCGCGAAAACTTAGGCGCACGGTTAGACGACATGTGGGCTCGAGGATCGAAACGACGCAACCGCCAAATCCATGTCGTCCCTGGACAATCCACACTATGATCCTCGACACCAAACATGGCAGAAGAAAACCGAACAGGCCACTCTCGACCCGACCCATAAATAGGTCAGGACGAGAGTGGGGGGCTAATGATGATGCTCAGAAATGGGGACTCCCCAGATCATGACACGTAGCAGATGACGTGTCCCGAAGGGTATGGAGCTGAAGTAAGTATGATGCTTTGGGAGCTTACCTCGGAACCTCATCTCCGAGGATACACCCGACCTATCAGAGACCTCTCTGAGTACCTTCCATACTCACCCAACGAACAACCAACAACTCGCCTTTGACATGCCGAGCTTCCTCGGCCTCTCAGCTCGTCTCCGAGCATCCTGACATGCCGAGCTTTCTCGGCCTCCCTGCTCATCTCCGAGCCATCTGACAAGCCGAGCTTCCTCGGCTCTCCTGATCAATAGAGAACGCGGAGCCCAAGCGCCTCCGCGTATCTCGCCAAGACGAGATATCCGCCGCCCCACGCTCCGCGTTCTACGCAGGCTTGTTCCCCATTAATGAGCGGATCCCGCCATTAACGCGGGCGTAACGTAAGGGCGTAACTAACGGCGAGGATCTCGCACCAGCTCGCTCCATGCGACCACTATAAAAACCAATCTTCCAGACGACTCAGGTAACTCGAATTCATTTCAATACGCCGCTACTCTGTCCATATTTCTCAGCACTAACTTGATCGTCAGAGGGTCCTACGGTGGTCACATACCCCGGGACTTCACTTGCAGGTTGCCCGGATTCAACTTCAATATCAACCCATTGAGATCCACACGCTCAACAACAACCACACCAAATCTCAACCGTTCAAGGCCCTCGGTACCAGATCGACGGAGGACAACATCTGAGGGAGATCTCGACCCCCATCAGATACCAAAATTTTCGCCAAAGTACCTTAAGCTAGAGCGGTAAAAACACTTCCCCACCAGACGAGAGGTCTTGCGTTCGATCCCCCCACTTGCAATTGCAAGAGGAAATCATTGGCCAAATATGTGGAGCAATTCCAACGGACCTACTAGGTGTCCACCCTGCGCCCTTCTCTCATCCCTCCCTCCCTCCCTCACAAGAATATTGCAGCAAAAAAAGAAGATAGGAAAATTTTCCTTGTACTGGTTCATATATGTTCAATCTAAAATTAAAAATACATATATTACAAGTACCAAAGCTATGTCTAAAAGTTGGCCAAATGCTATAATCTCTTTTTTTTGAATTAGTACAGAAAATATTCGATATATCAGGTGAAATGTTCTATTGATATTAGATCAAGTCATGACCTTTACTTGATAACTAAATCATGTCATGTTCTATTGAGCTGGTATTACCGCGATCCGTGAAGAAAAATCTTTTCGAATCAAACAAGTTATTAGATAACATTAGTCATAGAGATATAAAGTACTTTTCATACATCCGGAAGTATTCAATTTTTTCCCTCTTTATCATGATTCGACATCAATGTCACTACATAAAAGATTTTTTCCATGCGACATTGAGAGATTACAAGATTAAGAGTTCAAACATTAATTAAACTATAGGTTTTTCCAGTAACATAATACAAGTCTGTAAACAACTTATATCATAATGTTATGGATGCATGGATAGATCCCGAACATTTTGGCGGCACACTCCACTAGTTATAACATAATATATAATAATCATTTCCACATGAGTGGAAATTTTTTATAAATAATCCATATGGAAAAATCTATGGAGATGAAGCCAAAACACACCTGTATTATATGTCTGAGCCAATGCAACATAATCACTTGCTTAATTAGGTCAAGGGAAGAAGGACACAAATTATGAACCCTATATATGCTGTGGTTTTATATGGGGGCTGCATGATGTCATTGTCAGCATCAAAATAGTATCAAGGTTTGTTTGGTGTTGTACGTGAACAGAAGACATATCTTATAAATCTTCTATATACAATGCAAATATCTTCTATCTTCTATATATAATGCAATCTATATATAATGCAAATACGCTTAGTTAGATATCCATCCCTCTTCTTTTTTCTAAAAAAAATGAAAAAAGAAAAAAAATCCCCACCTCTCAAGCTTTCCACATCATGAACTTCAAAGAAAAAGATAAACAAAAAATTAAAACTTCTAATGTCTCATTCTTTTCAAAATTTAAAGAAAAAAAAGAAGAAAAAAAACTCACCTCATGAGGCCTCCTCCACCTCACCTAAGAAAAAGACAAATATATAAAGCATTCAAATGAAAAATTACACATACACCTTCATTATTTATAAATTTACACATATATCCTCTTTTAAATGAAAATTTACACATAAACCCTGATTGTTATAAAATTTTCATTCTCACTAATAAAATATTAAATTCAAATGAAAAGAAGATAAAAGGAGAAAAGTTCTTAATTCTTAGATATCTCTCTCTCTCTATCTTTTCAACTGAGAAAAAAATTAATTGATTAGATGCATAACCCTCTGCATCTCTCTCTTTCTCTCTTCCCGTCCCAAAAAATACTGGAACCCTCCCTATCCCTCTGCTCTCTCCAAAAAATATTAATTTTTTAAATTTTAGAATCCTCCGCATCTTTCTCTTCTTCTAAAATATACTTACTTTTCAAATTAACATGGCCTACAAATTCTAGTATAAATATAAAGTACATACATGTAATGCACATCAATGGCTGTGAATATTGACTTGAATAGTGTTTGGGGACAAATGGGTAATGAACAAATTACACACAAATGCCCGTGCTCTTCTCTATCTATTTCTCTCTCCCCTTCTCATTTGGCACTGAATTAATCAGAGTTATGCAAATGGGGTGCAGAAACAGGACGCTTTGTTGCCGGCTTCTCTCCCATCTAATTTTCCGCCACCTAAACAATTATGACGTACCAATTTATTATCCATCCTAGGATACATATAACTAAATTATTAAGATATAAAAAATAAAGAGATTTGTTAGCTATTTAGTTTAAATCACTTTAAATTTTTGTTTGAAAAATATATTAAATATTTTTAGTTTAGATAATAAACATTTTTAAAGAATATTTAAAATAGCTAAGTTATTATTTTTTAAAAAATAATAAGTCCACGGAAAACCTTTAAAACTATATTTTTAAAGCTAATTATTTATAAAATCTTCTCAATTTTAGTCCAGAAGCCTAAATATATAAAAGCATTGCATGTGCTAAAATACTAGTATACTATCATAATGACAAAGGGGAGTGTGTCTTCCAATTGAAATAGTAAATTTGATCCTCAAAATGACATGCGGCAAGAGATGTTCTTCTAATTTTGAGGAGAAAAAAACTCAAAAAAACATAACTAAATTTTCAAATCATACCAATCTTAAAATTTAAACTAAGAAGTCCTTAAAATTCTCTATTATCTTAGCTAACTATTTTCAAGTCATATCAAATTTAAAATTTAAACCAAAAAGCCCTTAGAATTCTCTACCTTCTTATATAAATATTTTTTTAAAAAATCTACTTAAATATTTTGTTCACTATTTTAACATGTTCATCTATGCTTTACACATTTAGAACTTTAGAACGCTAGTGTGTGTATTTGAATGGGGCTAAACCTTCGATGTATTGATAATCCCCACTCATGTTTACATTGGTGGCTTATAGTTTAGCACCCATGATTCAAAAATGTAGGAATAAAGGATGGTTGGAAGGACTGAGACATGAAGACACAAGGATAGGCAATGGATTTACAATATGTTGATGACACATTGTTATTTGGGAGACTTTGTGAAAAGCAAGCTGATGTGCTTAAATGGATTGTGTATTGGTTTGAACTCTAATCAGGATTGAAAATCAACTTTCACAAGAGTTTTGGTAATTTGCTTAAGAAATAGATTGAATGGGAGGAGTGCTTAGCTTTGATATTCAATTGCAAAGCGGAGACTAACTGTTACTTATTTAGGAATACTTTTGAGACCGCAAAAGTTGAATAAAGCAGATTGGATGTTATAGATAGACAAAGTTCATGATAGGTTGGAGGATTGGAAGGGACGGTGTTTCTCAATTAGTGAAAGGATGACTCTACTTAATTTTGTTTTATCAGCAATACCGCAATATTATATGTCTGGGTGGTTAAGAGAATTGACTAGATTCGGCATAATTTTTTTTGTGAAGAAGAACGTCGATAGAGAAATGAAATATAATCCGGTTAAATAAGAAAATGTTTATAGATTGGAGAAAGGAGATCTGTGAGTAGAAAACTTAAAGAACATGAATGGCGAACAAAAAACATAAGTTTTGTAGGGTTTCTTAGTGTTGAGAAAGTGGTGTAGAGTTTCTTAGTGCTCGCGGCGCAGTGGAAGCGCGATTGGCAAACGAAAAATTCAAGGAAACACGAAGAAATCTCGAACCTAGAATCAATCCAAACGCCTTAACTAGCAAACCAAGCATGCAAAGATACGGTGTCACGACCCGAAATATTAGCTCGTGACCAGCACTTGAATCACGCAACGTCTAAAGGCGTAACAGGATTCAAGTAAGCTGAAACCCAGAAATCTAAACCTTTTAAGAAAAATAAAGGAGGTGAAGTTTTGAAATAAAGGTATAATGAAATCAAGTTTTCTTAATGCATAGGAAAGGAACATGAATGATGCAAGTGAAATTTACTAGTTTGAAAACATGTTTCGTCTTTTAAAAATTTTGGCAGCACCTCCTTTGTATATTTTGATTCAAAACCACAAATACAAAATAAGAATAATAGCATCCCCAAGCGGGAGCTAGCTTTTCGCCAAAAGGCGGATCACAACCACGCAAAACAATATAAATAAGTATACGACGCCTAACGGCGAAATTCACCACAAAAGATAAGTAAATAAGCAAGATATCAAACCACAAGTAGCGAACAACCCCTCGCTCTAAGTCTCGCAATCACAATCTCACTAAGTTTCATTACTTATACAATTTACTAATTTTTGATTGATGGAGTTAACTAGATACAATAAAAATATAGATACAAGAGTGGGTACGATACAAGTGTCCCACCTACCAATGCAAAACACCCGAATGCAACTGTGTGCCAGTGAAGCCGCTACTGATCCAAGCGGTCAACCTGCAAGAACTGTGGCACAATGGGGGTGAGTTTCTAACTCGTGAGTAGAAAAATATCAACAGATAGAAATCGAATAAATAACGACTCCTAGGTCAACTATATCATAAAGTTAATACTATGATATCTAGGGTGACCGGGTCAGTATATGTGCCAACAAGGTAGTCAATACCTATATGCAAGTGGATAACATCCAACGGTAATAATCAAAGTATGTATATGGATCTCGTCCAATCATAATCAAGGTATGTATGCATGTGGATCCCGTCCACCCATATAATCAATGTATGCATGCACGTAAATATCATAAAGGAGTGTGTATGAAAGTATGAGGATATATATATATATCAACGGTGTCCCTCCCGACACATCAAAATCATGGAACCTGAGTGCCTAGCATCGACACTCGAAAACATCATGAAAAATGTGCCCAGTATCGGCACGTAAATCCTCATATATCGGGCTCCGTCAGTCCGGATCGGCCCACGGGCTCCGTCAGTCCGGATCGGCCCATATCACCCTTCGACTCCGGTCGGTATCCTCCGGATATCCGCCGAGCCAAAAACTATCACCGGTAGGTAGTAGTCCCTCTGCCAGGCACACCGTCTGTATACACAGTATCCCTTTCTTGCCCCGGAGTACCATACCGGGTCCACCATGTACCCGCAATCGGCCTCATCCGCCTCCTCGAATCGGGTTTCACATGTTGCTCTCAGCACCGAAAAAACACATGGTGGACGCACTGAAATATCATATAAGGAGAAACCGGGTTTTTAAAACAACACATAATCTCTTTTAAAATGTCCACGGTTCTCAAATCCAGAAATCTCATGGAAAACAGCATATCTCAATGTGTAAAATCATAGAGCATGATACATGCGACATATAATGGAAATATAAGCATATCCATGTGTCATGCAACATGGAATAGTGATATGACATATTAAGAGAAAACCGCTCTTTTAAAATGATTCCAGTTTTTAAAATATAACATGCGGTTCCCAATTTTACAATAAAACCAGTTATCTATAAAGATACAATATGAATATGCGCAAGTGTAGATGTACCAATGTATGTGTGCACAAATATGGATATACGAATGTGTATATCCGCAAGTATGGATTTATCAATGTATATGTGCACCAATATGGATATACGAATGTGTATATCCTCAAGTATAGATGTATCAATGTATATGTCATGATGCAGCAACCCTACTGTGTAGTGACATGACAATTATCGATGATGAAGTGTGTGAGCTGGCAAATCTGTGTACGTGTAACATACACATCATCGATAATGGTGCAAGTATACTAGCACAGGTATAAGCAATGCAATGGAATAATATGAATGCAGCATAAGGTAAATCATATGCAAATGCTGACGGGCATACGTATCTAATATGACCGAGTCTGGGAATCTATCAATCGGCATCCAGCCTAACAACATCGCATACGGTATGATCCATCGTACGGCAACCTCTAGTCAAGGGTAAAGATCAATCATCAAATTAAACTCATCACGCACGGAAAATCATCGTACGGCGGCATTAAGCTAATAGGGATCCTATCATCCTATAAGACAAATGAGGGTACGGCTTAATAACACATACGCCCTATCATCCAAGATTCACAACATTCCATATATATATATATATATATATATATATATATATACCTATGTTCCAGGTCACATCCGCAATAATCTCATATCAGGGGACCGACAGGGTATAAATTATCTCGATCGACTCGCATCCGTATACCAACATATCATCATATCATCATATCATCATATCCGTCTTATATTCTTTCATCGCATTTATATCACACATCGAATCGAATTCACATAAACATTCTATCTCTACTAAGTATTAGTATCTAATCTAACATACACATCCGAACCATACAAGCAGATTTTAAAAGAAGCGAATCATAGTTTTGAAAATAGGGGTTATGGTGTTTTAAGGAAAAGATATCATTTGAAATTCCGTAATATCCCTCAAGGTATATATTTAAAAGATACATACGATTCTTCGGTTTAGAAAAAGGTATGGTTCGGATGACGCATCTACATCGACTATCTAGTCCTACAGTGCCCTAACGGTAATATCGCTAAACATCATCCTATGATAGTCGTAACATATCACATCTAACCATGCTCTAGTTTCTAATATGGTTTCATAGCTATCTTCATTCTAACCCTAGTTTCCTAATCTAGGTTTCCTAAACATATACTATAATCAGTTTTCCATCAATATATTGCGGGGGTGCTATACGCCATCCACCCGACTTCCCCCGTGGATATAGATCCACTCACCTGGTTTTCGCTCGCCGAAATCGATGACGCCACGCTCCGTCGTCTCGGAATTCATGCGAAGGTACTTACAATAATAAACAATCGCAATGCGTATTAAAAATCAAGGCGGAAAAACCAAAACGGTACACGTTTCGCTCATAGGTCAAAACCTATAGTTTTGCGTGCAAAACACGACCAAAAACCCTGGTTGTGGACGTACATGTAAGTGCACGGCAGCGCCCCGGCCGTCAATCCGACGCCGGAAACGCGGAAACGAAAAACTTTACAAACTAGTAAACCGGCACCACCGCGCACTTTTAACCCGGATCGGGCCATTAACCTAACTACTAGCTAACTACAAGATGGGAAGAGAGATATATCGAGCGATCCGTGTCCTTCGGTCTTCTCGTCGTCGTCCCGATCTCCCGCGGAATGTCCGGTGTCCACCTCCTCGCCGGAAGAGCACCACGTCGCCGGCTTCTTTTACGGGCTCCCACCTCTGGACCGAGGCAACTCGGGCACGAAGTTGGCGAGCCGACGTGCCCAAGATTTGCTGTAGAATAGTGTGGAACTCTATGTCTCATTGGGGTGTAGGAAGTTGCCATAATGGTGGAGGAATTGAACTAGTGGAATTTGTGATGAACTTGGGAATTTTGTGGCATGAAAAGAACAACAATTCCCACATCCAAAATTTGGACAGCCCTACTAAAGAGAATGGCCGGCCCTCTCATGTGTGTGAGAATGAAAAATGAGGGGAGCAAAAACAATAATGCAAAGGAGAGGAATGATATGTGATCATGAGAAGAAAAATGATCACAAACCAAAGTCCACACTCAACAACCATCTCACATCATCAAGTCAAGCCATGATGACTAAAAGAAAGACAAATGGTGGTAGAATTATCATGATACAACAATATGCAAAGACCATCCTCCAAAATGCTTATTTGCACAAATGCAAATAAGCCCTCCTCCACCAATCTTCAGCCAATGAAAGATACAAAGAAAATTGGCTGAAACGGAAAACAAACTGGCAACTCCAAAAACTGATCCCGTAATAAATTACAGGAAAACCCCGCTACTTTATATACATACCCGCATTTGTATTCCGACCGAATACAAATACAATGAGACAAAATCTACACAGTACTATACTAGGATCCGACTTAAACCAAAGCCCGCTAGTATTGACCATCCAATCATGATCCGTGCAATACCACACGTATCTGATCGAACCCTACCATATCTCTATACGGCCTCTACAGCGTTTCGCCCGAAACTTGAGAAACTGGTTTGTGGGGGACTCTAAAGACTCGTCAATGCTTTGGTTGTGAATTTAACCACTAGCACGTCAGAGGTATTTGCCTATACGTAACGGGCTACCAGGTATTGACAAAAAGGGACGTCAATGAGCGAACTCATCCTGACACCCTACTGAGCTTGTCAGTGACAATATCCGTACAGTCCGGTCCGTTCGTCTATGAGTATCTCATGGCGGGCCTAGGGGGTTGGTAAAAGTCAGACCCCCAAAAGCGGTACAAGTCGTGTCGGAGTGTAGCCCAGAACATCCTGAGATACTACTGGAATACCTACCAGTAAATCTCCTGCCTCGGCCGAGGGCTCTGTGTAATGGCTCTCCTAGACACAGCGCGACCTCACCCACAATACCGGGAGAGACGAACCCCTGCAGATCCGCTCACTACCTCCATGTGGCTCGGGACTGTACCTAACTAAAACCTGTTTGCACATCTCCTTTGAGCGTAGTAGGATAGTAATCAAAGTACAGTGGGAACTCACACGAGACAAATGACGATCCTCAGGTCGATGAACTAACCTGTACACATGTCACCAGGGAACTGCTATCTGACGTCAGGTATAAGACCAACTAGCATGTTCCCGGCGAGTCCTGTCCGGTGTACTCATAACCCAATGAGCACCTGTATACATCTTAGGTGAACCAACTGACACCAGTGGCTTGTGAGACCGGCCACCGCCCCTCATCGGGGTCTCGACTGTATACACTACTCTACTCTGGAGTATCGATGCCCTGTCTCGAAACTCCCACGACTAGGGACCTTTTAAGGATGTGCTTATAGACTATCAGCTCCCACGTATATGATCGCCCTCATACTACTGGCAGTCAAGCATGAATCCTAGGGGCTCTATCAATGTGTAATAGCGACCTGTCTGGTCACCTAAAGCAGTACACGATGATAAAGATAAACCAGATAGCATACTATCATCTTGAGTAAGACTGTCCTACCGGGATAGCTCCTCTCTCAATCATTGCAATCACGTGCCTGTGATCCAATAATTGACTCTGAGGGCACTATCTCCAACAATCTCCCACTTGCACTCAAGGCTAATTATTGCGATGTCGCATACTCACAACCCGTGTGATACCGAACACCCAACTCCTCTACTTGTCAGTCTCACAAAGCTCGTTTGCGAAACTATTGCATTCGAGGAATAGCCTCAGTGAGTGGATCCACCTTGATGTTTCTTTCTATATCTCTCTATATCTCAAGTTCGCGGAGAAAACCATCTCCCGAAATGAGCAATACCTATCTTAGAATGTGTCTGGATGTCTGATGCGACCTAGTTCATAAATGAACTCCAAATCCAAACTTCTTAGACTGTATCGTCAACTGAACTTAATCAGTATCCTGCGCCATGCCTCCCTCAGTATTTCCTTGGACCACCTGTCCAAAATACTGCCCCTCGTCAGAAGGAAAACTATAACTCTGACAACCTCCCTGTCGTCCAAGACACCTTGGAAGCCTAGAATGATAACTGTCTCCCGAATGAGGCTGTCGTTATCATATTCCTAGAACATCCACTTATGTTCTAAAACTGCTTCCGAATGTTTCTCCAGGATTGGATCAATATCAACTTATTGCATCTACTGCAAGAACAACATCTGGTGTGGTACTTGACATCTCATGATTGACTCAATTGCCTAAGCAAGTGATCTGCCAATCATGCACATCCCTCTCCACTTTAGTCTGTAAGACACCTTTAGAGAGGGTGACTCCATCACTTGCAGGTACACTACCGTGCCAGGAGTCGTCCATTCTAAATACTCTTAGAATGCTGTCTAAGTACCCTGATTTAGAAACTACCCAAATCCAGATCTAAAACCATAGATCCAGTAACCAGAATGTCTTGATATTATATCCAAGTCCCATGTGGAGAAACCACTGTGTGACAACCAAAGTATAACCGATCGTAGTATAGGAATATCACTTCCTTCTCTGTGTATGTCATCCAAATACCAGGACATCACACCCTACTACCTTCTTAACAGATTCATCCCCTATTCTGATGAAGTCAAACCTATGACTGTCATGTCAGAATTAGATGATCTATCTCCGCTGTGTCTGCTTTAGTCTATAAATAGACATAAGCTACTTGTCCACCATGCTTCCGCTGCTCCCACTGACCACGACAACCCTCTGGCAGAGTCATATAGACGTGCACTTCTAAAGCCAGTTTAAAACGACGCTATACTCATCCTCCTGCCGGGTCTCACAGTCTGGAACAACAGCAATGGCAAGTCTGGGTAAACAAGAACCTCCCTGTCACCGTCCTTAAGGCTACCGGAGTACTTCTCGGGTGTCTGAGGTTACCCACCATATCTGCGGAGTGGCCAATGGAATGTCAAATCAGATTGAATCTTTAGGTTCTTATCAAATTTTCCGTTATCATTTGCGGTTCTGGAAACACTTCCAGTTCTACCATACTCCCACTACCGTTTAATGAAAAAATCCATTTTTATTTAAAACTGTGGCGAGTCTAGAACAATATTACTATTGATCTTCCAGATGGTAGAAAGTCAACCCTCGTCATAGCCTGGGTCAACCCATAAACAACCATTACAGAAACGTGCCTTGAGTTATCTAGAGTCTGGTTTTAAGCATAAGCCGGACAACTCCCCGTACCTTAACATCGTTAAGATATGAACTATTCTATATCCAATACAGAAACAGAGGCACTGATTTAATTGAACCAGATTCAAATCATGCAGCTGTCTCCAGTGCATGTCAACTAAATGGAAGGAGGCCGATCAGCGTTACTCAACTTAGGAATGCTTCCAATTATGAGTAACCTGAAAGAGAAGCAAGTTCTCTTAATCATTACTATCAACTGAATACCCTACACAAGTATCTACATCTTCGATCACCTTGAAGAATCCCGATACTTGCAACACCTGGTTCTCTACTTTATTCATATACCTATAACTTTTCAAAACCCAGACCTTGTGTTTCTACGAAACACCTGTCTAAAAACTAGAGAAGTCATAAGTAAACCGAATATAGTACGAGGACCAACCCCTCTGTCCTAATGGACACTGGACAGCATACAATACTCTGTATATGTCCCCTGAGTCTAATAACTCAATCCATGTGTGTCGTAGGTTGAAAACTGTACTTATGGTTATGAAGAATTACACCGCTGTTTAATACTCCTTATCTAACCATCCACTGATATAGGTAAATGTCATAGACATAATTTCAAAAAGATACATCTCACTCTATAAAAATAGACGTACAGATATATCAATTTGAAATTGGTGCATTATAACGGATATTCAAAACCAAATATTCGCCGTCCGGCAAACAACCCAGGTGACTTCCTCAAATATCACCAATTACAACGAATTCCGATATAATGAGGATGATCACCTAATTCTCAATAACTTACTCCCACTCATCATCTGTAAAACCATACAGATGTGAGAATCATACCTGGTAAATACATACCCTGGAGTAAGTATCTAATCGGGAAATCAGTTTTCCTTTAACAGTACACAGTGAAACTGAAACATTGAAATGTTTCGATGGGGTATCCTGGTATTCCTAGTAATGCCTCTTCCATTATCTAGATTCACAACTATAACCGTATATTTCTTTGCCACCTCTCCAAATCCCTTTATATGTCTTTAGTCATTACCTTCTGCACACCCCTTTAGGCCAGATGGTTTTCTTCCTTCCCTACCGTTCGGCACCAGCCTATGGTTTGGAAGAAGACTATCCAATAAGCATAATGGGTGTACTGCCCTAATCCTAGAAGCACTCGCAGCGCGAGAGAAGGTGAAGATAAAAGACACCTGAATAAACCTTATTCCTATTTCTCCTGAACCAGAATCCATCCCCGAACTGGAACAAGTTTCTTTCGAGTTCGTATATAACCATACGATGGAATATCCAATAAACTGTGGATCTTCGTAGTGATACGGAGTGTCCTGGAGAAATACAAAGGTGAAGTGGGAGTGGTAATGAAATATTTGGTTTGGTCGTGAATAGCAGTCGCAATTTAGTTTGCCCTCCTTCTAATCCCTTTCTTTGTCTTTACATAATACCTTTTGTACACCGTTTAGGCTAATTGGTTTTCTTCATTCCCTACCGTTCGGCCCCTGCCTATGGTTTGGAAGAAGACTATCCAATTTGCGTAATAGGTGTACTATCTCCTAAACCAAGGAGTACTCGCAACTTGAAAGAAGGTAAAAAGGAAAAGACAACTGAATAGTCCTATTCGTTTTCTCCAGAACCGAAAACCATCCTCGAATAAATTCCTTCGAGTTCGTATCTAATCATACGATGGTTTTGTCCAATGGAAGTGGACGTTCGTAGTAATACGGGGTGTTCTGGAGAAAAGGGTAAAAGTAGGAGTGGCAATGAGGTATGCAACTCTAATAATCCAAAAGCCAGTATTTAAGAAGGTTCGGTCAACTTGGTCACTGAGTCATAGTCTAGGGTCAGGTCAATGGTCGCTGCCAAAGAGAGAGAGAAAAGAAACACTCAGCGTGCACTCTAACCTAGATCAGAATGGTTACCAATTTATCTAATCAGGAAATCTCCCACTGTACCGTCAAATTCTCCTCCAAACCTAAAAGAAGAATTAGTCGGGATCACCCGAGAAGTAAACCAACTCATCAGTGGGAATCGGGATCCAACTATCATCGCATGATAACGTGACGGAATCCGCTCATGATATCACACTCCAGAAGGTATGCGCATATTTGGCAAGTTTCAGTTTCTTTTGAAACCCCCGATGTGATTTTTGCCCCATGCTCTTATGACCTTGACTAAGGCTAACAAATCATAAGTCACATGTCAAGTTCTACCCGTCATTGTCCAGGTTAATTTGAACCCACCCGTACAAGCCCTTGACTAGGGCCAACAAGGCTATACGACTGTCCCAAACCAACGCATCTATCTATGCTACATATGAACACCCAATAGCTACCAAACACTGTGCCTTGACTATGGCCAACAAACACAACTTGAATACTATTGACTATCCATAGGAAATGACGGAGGGCTACGAATGGTTTCTGGCGAAAAACTTTAACGTAATGAACTTGATATCGTTGAAGGAACCGGATAGCTTTTAAAAATATAGTGGCGAAAACCTTTGCTAAAGAGGTCACTCCCGGTGAAAAGATCTCGGCTCTTTCCCCGTAGAATGAGGTGCAGGATATTCCAACTGAATACCACGATGCAAAGCAAAAGTAATCGGCTATAGTGAAGTTATTGCCCTGACGCAAACTTTTGCCCAAGGGGTCACTCCTGGTGAAGGGATCTCGGCCCTTGCCTCGTCGACTGAGGAGCAGGATATTCCAACTGAATACCACTGTGCAAAACAAAAGTGAACGTCCTTGCAATAACAGCTTTTTGAAAAATGTTCCAACAACATCAGATTAGGTTTTTTTTTAACTTGCATTGATCCGAATCAATGCAGTCCTATCAATTGATTACACCAATAAAGAACGAAAATAATGGCGTACGTATATGCCATCCGCATTCGCCACTGGGTCCCGTCATTACCCGTTAGGTTAGCTAACTAACGATAGAGCGGGGACTGGACTAGCGCGGATGCAAAACATATACAACATCTACTAGTATATATATCAATATATAATATTTCGCTCAAGGCGTGATAAAATGCAACATCACAGAAATGTACAGCATCACAGAACAATACAGATATCTGGGATCCCCGGATTTCACAGAGCCGCTACTGAAACCCGACGTTCCCCTGGTCGTGTGGATAGCCTGTGCAATGAAATCCTAGACCCCTACGGGCGCGGCAAGTTACCCGCCAAAACTCGAAGCGAGGCAGCCCCCTTCAGCAACGTGAATGGACCACCCAACACTTCACGGAATCCGGTAACTTGGGCACCCCTCCTGGGTCAACCTGTACCCCCTACGAGTGCGGCGAATAGCCCGCCAATTCTAGAGTGAAGCCCCCTCCGTCTCAATGCCATGAGATGCGGGCTCGTTGCCCTCCAGAACCCGGCTATCCGTGCACCCCTCCGCGGGGCAATCCTAGTACAGAAAGTAAAATAACATACAACGGGTACATCGACCGCAACCTGGTCGTGCCCCAAAAGAATAATATACAAACGGGCAGTGACGGCAGTCCACATGTCGTACGCTCGCCCCGAAATATCAAATGTACATAATACAACAAAAAACTGTACTAGCATTGCATCCAGGCTATCCCCCACGACCAATCCGCAACATCACAGCACACCACAGAACATCAACGTGAATGTCACGTTCGCAAATCCGTTTAACCGGGCTATAGCAGTTAGATAGGATTTACCGATCGAGTGACATTCACGGTCGCAGATATAATGTAAATACTGTGAACTAATCTGTTTAAAATTCTTGATCGATCAAATTTATCGAAGTGGGCCCCAAGCACTACTGTAGCACTCACAGAAAATCTGGGCCCAAAAAGAATGTTCCAAAACCCCTATTTTCAAGTCAGGAGCTTTCTGCAAAATTTTGGTACACTGAACAGTGCAAGTCACGGCGGAACCGTGGCCCAAGCATGGGTTTGGCCGCGGTTCCGCGGTGATGTAGCGTGTTCAGGAGATCAAAATTTCACAGAATTCTTAGAATTCCCTGCACATCATTCTGCAACAACCTGAAAAATTTTTGGAGCTAAAAAAATTTCGACAGAAACTGATGCACATGAAAACGCGGTTTTTGGAATTTTGTTCGATCGGAAATGTAAACACACTAGACAAAGCTAGACTAGGTTAATGGCGAGGCTCTGATACCATTGTAAGTGCACGGCGGCGCCCCGGCCATCAATCCGACGCCGGAAACGCGGAAACGAAAAACTTTACAAACTAGTAAACCGGCACCACCGTGCACTTTTAACCCGGATCGGGCCATTAACCTAACTACTAGCTAACTACAAGATGGGAAGAGAGATATACCGAGCGATCCGTGTCCTTCGGTCTTCTCGTCGCCCTCCCGATCTCCCGCGGAATGTCCGGTCTCCACCTTCTCGCCGGAAGAGCACCACATCGCCGGCTTCTTTTACGGGCTCCTACCTCTGGACCGAGGCAACTCGGGCACGAAGTTGGCGAGCCGACGTGCCTAAGATTTGCTGTAGAATAGTATGGAACTCTATGTCTCATTAGGGTGTAGGAAGTTGCCATAATGGTGGAGAAATTGATCTAGTGGAATTTGTGATGAACTTGGGAATTTTGTGGCATGAAAAGAACAACAATTCCCACATCCAAAATTTGGACAGCCCCACTAAAGAGAATGGCCGGCCCTCTCATGTGTGTGAGAATGAAAAATGAGGGGAGCAAAAACAATAATGCAAAGGAGAGGAATGATATGTGATCATGAGAAGAAAAATGATCACAAGCCAAAGCCCACACTCAACAATCATCTCACATCATCAAGTCAAGCCATGATGACTAAAAGAAAGTCAAATGGTGGTAGAATTATCATGATACAACAATATGCAAAGACCACCCTCCAAAATGCTTATTTGCACAAATGCAAATAAGCCCTCCTCCACCAATCTTCAGCCAATGAAAGATACAAAGAAAATTGGCTGAAACGGAAAGCAAACTGGCAACTCCAAAAACTGATCCCATAATAAATTACAGGAAAACCCCATACATACCCGCATTTGTATTCCGACCGAATACAAATGCAATGAGACAAAATCTACACAGTACTATACTAGGATCCGGCTTAAACCAAAGCCCGCTAGTATTAACCGTCCAATCATGATCCGTGGAATACCGCACGTATCTGATCGAACCCTGCCATATCTCCATACGGCCTCTACAACGTTTCGCCCGAAACGTGAGAAACTGGTCTGTGGGGGACTCTAAAGACCCGTCAATACTTTGGTTGTGGATTTAACCACTAGCACGTCAGAGGTATTAGCCTATATGTAACGGGCTGCCAGGTATTGACAAAAAGAGACGTCGATGAGCGAACTCATCCTGACACCCTACTGAGCCTGTCGGTGACAATATCCGTACAGTTCGGTTCGTTCGTCTATCAGCATTGCATGGCGGACCTAGGGGGTTGGTAAAAGTCAGACCCCCAAAAGCGGTACAAGTCGTGTCGGAGTGTAGCCCAGAACACCCTGAGATACTACTGGAATACCTACCAGTAAATCTCCTGCCTCGGCCGAGGGCTTTGTGTAATGGCTCTTCTAGACACAGCGCGACCTCACCCCCAATACCGGGAGAGACGAACCTCTGCAGATCCGCTCACTGCCTCCATGTGGTTCGGGACTGTACCCAACTAAAACCTGTTTGCACGTCTCCTTTGAGCGTAGTAGGGTAGTAATCAAAGTACAGTGGGAACTCACACGAGACAAATGACGATCCTCAGGTCGATGAACTAACCTGTACACATGTCACCAGGGAACTGCTATCTGACGTCAGGTATAAGACCAACTAGCATGTTCCCGGCGAGTCCTGTCCGGTGTACTCATAACCCAATGAGCACCTGTATACATCTTAGGTGAACCAACCGACACTAGTGGCTTATGAGACCGGCCACCGCCCCTCATCGGGGTCTCGACTGTATACACTAGTCTACTCTGGAGTATCGATGCCCTGTCTCGAAACTCCCACGACTAGGGACCTTTTAAGTATGTGCTTATAGACTACCATCTCCCACGTATATGATCGCCTTCATACTGCTGGCAGTCAAGCATGAATCCTAGGGGCTCTATCAACGTGTAATAGCGACCTGTCTGGTCACCTAAAGCAGTACACGATGATAAAGATAAATCAGATAGCATACTATCATCTTGAGTAAGACTGTCCTACCGGGATAGGTCCTCCCTCAATCATTGCAATCACGTGCCTGTGATCAAATAATTGACTCTGAGGGCACTATCTCCAACAGTACAAACACCACACGACGGAAACACAATACCAAATACCAAAATCAAGTCAAAACGAAGTCATAAAAAATGCACCAGCTCATGGAAATGGTCCCGGATTTTACCCTAAGCCAAATTGGTCAATTCTGCATATATGGAGGGCCTAATTTACATCTAAAGAGACCCCAGAACAAATACAGATCAATTCTAACCTACCCTAGCTGTAAATTGCTGCCAGATTGAATAAATCTATGGCCTCGGTGCAGTCGATGGGGCTCAGGTCTTGGTGGTACCTTCCTAGGGGCCTGCACGACTCCTAGTAATTGCAAAATCATTTCTAATGTCCCCGGGTTGCTCCAGATTCTAAAATACCCTGACCAATCACGCATTTATCCGATGTCGGGGTTTCTAAATCCGTGTTTTGGGGTCTCTAAGCTCTGGTCCAGGTCATTAAACAGCACCCAAGTCTAGTTAACAGCCACAACATCACCAATTTCAACAAACACTCAAACCCTTTATTAGGGTTTCCCAAGGTTCACTAAACATCACAAATTCACCTCTAAACTTGCATGAAAGATAAAGTGAATGAAATACTATGGTAAGGGTGATGAAATTACCTTACTTGGGCAACCCAAGAAAAACCCTAGCTCCTCAAGGTGGTCGAAATCTCATTTTTCTTGGTCCAATGTGTAGAGGATGTTGAGGGGATCAATTTTTGTGAAAGGGAATTAAGGTTTTGATCAAGAGTTTGAGATGATATCATGGGGTGAAGGTGGAGGGAAGAGAGGAAGAAGAAGAAGAAAATAATGGGGGAGTTTATAATGAGGCAACCCCTTTCTCTCCTCTCTTATTTCCACCCACTCTCTCTCAATATTACCTTTTTACCCTTTCTCTTTTTACGCCTTTCTTTTTATTTAAAACCCAAGTCACAAAATACCCAAAATAACACAAGAACAAAAAATGAAATCACCACATAACATGACATGGTGCACTGGCCACGAAAAACTATAGAAATGCGGTTTTTTCTTAATCGCGATTAGCAGCGCACTAATCGGGTTTTTATCAAAACTGCATATAATAAATTTTAAAAATGCCAGATCCTTTAATTATATTATTAAATGAATAAATAATTATAATTTCTATTTATTTCATAATTATTGGTATGTATTTATACCCTTTTTCGCAAACCCCAATTTCGCAAATCAGGCAGTTTTCGGGAAAAATATTATTTTAATATTAAATTCCCCAAAAATAATATTTTATATTTTCTGAAATGTTATATACGGATTACTACCTTTGATGCGTGTCCATTCAATTGTGGAAGACACCTTCATGCTCCGTGTACGTTGTCGGGATCGAGCTTGAGTGGCGACCGCCCTTGCCGAAGGTGATCCACCTAAGAGAAACCGATCTAAGTTCCGGCTTCACCTAGTGAAGCAACCGACACTCCAAGCTCGCTATGAATAGAGAGTGGTGATGTAAAAATATTTTCACTATCTTTTCTCTCTTTTCTAAGCTCATGTGGGCTACCTAGAAGGAGGAGGATGTGAAGAAGAAGACGGCCTGGAGAAATGGCTAAATTTTCAAGTGAAGAAAAACTAGCAAGTATGGAAAAAGAATGGCTTGATTATTTGCAACCGTGAATGAATAATGTATCCAAATGAAATATATCATACAAAATTCAAGCTATACCTCTCAACACCATATTTCTTTACACCACATCCTCCACCTCATTTTTTATTTTCTATAAAAGAAAAATCAAGAAATGAAGTGTCCATCTTTTAGAACAAATTCCGTATAAATACGGAATACAACCCGGTATACGTATCGAAATACATATACGTGTATTCGTATAAAAAATATGAATAACCAAGAGAGAAAATGAATAGTGAACAATAATACTAGAATATAAAAATTAAAAATATATACATAAATTATTAAATCAAAACCTGATTTAATAATCCAGTTTAATCCTAAACCGCTAGTATTATCAACCGTCCGATTAAAATCCGTGTAGCCTGTACACATTTAATCAGACACCATGTATGCACCAACATATATCATCTACATCATATGGCCTGAACCAAGAAAACTCTATGTGTGGGACTCTAAAAACTCGGCAATACGCCAGCAGTGATTTACTAGATAAATCCAAAAACTACAAGCACGTCAGTGGTACTAGCTGTACGTAACTGCTATTCAGGTATCCGTCGAAAGGGGGGTTGACAATCAAGTCCGTCCGAAAGTGACATTTCAGAAAATATAGAATAATATTTTTAGAATTTAAATAATAAAATAGTAAATTTCATGAAAACTATACGAGTATGGATTTGAGTTTTCGTAGAATGGTATAATAGTATACCTATATTTTGGAAAATATTTGGAAATTAATATGAATTATTAATTATGAAAGTAATTATTGAATTTAGGCTTTTATAAATTATTACACAATTATTTACATACAAGTTTATGTTAAACTTGATTAGTATATTACTAATTATGTATTAAGCCAAATCCATTTTTTTGTTAATCATATTTGATATGCCATGACACATTTCATTTGTTGCATGCATGGCTTGAATTTAGTTGTTGTTGTTTTGTTTCTAATGAAAAGAAAAAGGGAAAAAAAGAAAAAGAAAAAGAAAAATAAATGAAGGGGAGACAAGGAGAGGGGGGGGGGGGGCGGAGGGAACCATGGTCTCTTCCTTCATCTCCTTATTCTCTTCATCATCATCATCTTCATCATCATCTCCTTCTCCATCCTATTCATCCTCTACCTCCTCCACTCTCACTACCACCACAAACCATCCTAAAACCTTATACAACCTTCATTAAAAGTGTTCCTAAGCTCATTACAAGTATCATGGTGGAATCAATTTCTAGTCTTGAGCTCATTTGGCCATCTTAGAATTTTCTTGAGTTGCTTTTTGAGATAAAACACTCATTTTTCACCAAGTTTTTATGTTTTCTAACCTCACAAAATAGTTTAGAGGTTAAAAGTATGTGTTTAGTGAACTTGGAAAATTCTAGGATGATCTTTGGTGGTTTAAATGAGTAGTAGTGTTATAGTTGAGAGTTTAGAGAGTGACTACTGGCCTTTTAGTGATAGAATCCCTGATCTAAGTGAGTTTAGAAGTGCCAAACTTGAGTTCAGAATTTTCCGACTTCGGTTTTTCATTGACTTTTGATGTTCAAATGGAATCGGGAAAGACTCTAGAACTCTGAAAATTTATTTGCAGATACAGTGAGATGTGCATATCACTAGGAAGCTACCCTAAAAATCCGAGCCCTATCCCTCAACTTTTGGCCGCCGTTTTATTCAATTTGGCCGCAATTTTCCGCCCAATTTTGGAGTTAGGGTCTGAAACTTGGTCTGTAGCTTATTCATTAAATAACTAGACCTACCCTATATGAAAAAAGTTTAATTTCGCCTTAGGTAGAATCTAGAGTCATTTACTTGTTTTCTGTCGATATTTTCCGACTTTTGAAAACTTGATTTTTGATATTTAAGTTTTGACTCGGTTGTTTGACGTTCGTACGTCAATGTCGGGGATTGTTTTGTTATTCTAGCACGAGTGGACCATAGGTTCTAACATATGTGCACTTAGCTTGCCGTATCGGTTTTCAAGAGTTGATTTTGATTTCGACACGATGTGCTTTAACTTGTAAGTACATTTGCATGAACTTCCAGGGCGACTAATGAGAGCAAGGCGTTCATCGACTTCGGTTAGAGCGATAATAGTAGGTGAGTAGATGTATATCTACGGGAGAAGTCGGGTGGATGGCGTATAACACCCGTGCAACCGTAGTATTAGGGTAATAGGTATATAGTTATATATATATAAATATTATACACACACACACACACACATATACTTAGCTAATAGGGTTCTAGGAGACTATAGGTGATAGTAAGCGTACTCGTAGGGAGGAATATCCATAGGTCTTATTCTTTTAGCCTTGAGCTATTGGTATATATGTTGTTACACACACACATAAATATGTATATATATGTATGTATGCATGTATGTATGTACACACACACACACACACACACACACATAGTTTTGAGGATAAATTCGATAAAACTTCAGGGTTAGCATAGCACCTTAGCAAGGTTTTAGCAAGCATCAAACATGCTACTTTAAAATTTTTAGGGTGCTAAACAAACCCTAACCAAGATCTTAACTAGAGAATTAGGGTTAACATGCATGTAAACAACTGTACATCTAAGAGAGAGAGAGATTACAACCTTTGTAGTCCGTTCCTTCACTTCATAAGCTCCGAATAGTAGTCCCTTTGCCACGATCCATGATTTCCCGGACTCAAGAGAGGCTCCACAAGTCGAATGATCTATTCTTGCTTGAAGTCTTCCTTTTCGAAGATGATCTACCTTGAAGAATCTTAAACTCAAGCTCTCACTTCTCTAATCAAGTATTAGTGAAGTGAACACCCTAATCTAAGTGGCTAGAATAGATGAGGATGATGAAGTAGGAATTTTTACACTCTTTTGTTTTCAATTTCTTACTTTAAATCATTACTTCAAAAAAAGTTAGAAAGCTTTTTCAAGGAGGAAGAAGAAGAAGAAAGCTTTTATGATGAATAATGAATTATTGTTGTGGTTACAAATCCAACCATGAGTTAATAATGAAGGGCTTAACTCATGTAGAGAATAAACCTAAGGTAAAGGGTTTGGGTTGGGTTAAGAAATATCTATACAAAATATCTTAGCAAAAAACAAAAGAAAGCTTCATGAAGCTTCATGAAAAAGCTAACCCAAATGCTAACCCAAATCAAACCCTAACTTGTTTAATCTTCACAAAACATGTTGTATTTGTAACCCTAACTTGTTACAATATTATATATCACATATATATAATATATTTTGCAACAAAAGAAAATAATACAATTAACATATATCGCATATATATCAATGTATTATCCGGTGAGAAAATGAATTAATAAAGCGAGCTTATATTAGTTAACGTAATGTAATATATCACTCACATATATATAATTATACATTAAATTATCGAATCAACACTTGATCCGACAATCCGGCTATATAGCATATAACCGACTAATATAACATGTACCGATTCATCGAATCAACACTTGATCCGATGACCCGGCTATATCACATATACCCGGCCGCTATCATATATCGCGAGAATAGAATACGGTATCTCATATCGTATTATTCTCGGTCCCGCACATATCACATATGTGCTCCTACACCGTTTTGCCTGAGCCAGGAAACCTCTGTGTAGAACTCTAAAGAATCGTCAATACGCCGGCAGCAGGTGATGATCATATCAAACACCCACAAGCTGCAAGCGGTCAGCTAAGCGTAACAGCCACCCAGGTATTGAGCGATCAGAAGATCAACAAGCAAGCCTGTACATTCTCCTGTAAATCCAATCAGTAAACACTACCGTAAAGTCCGGTCTCTTCGTCTGATATGTTGCATATCTAGTCTAGGGGTGGTAAAACATCAGACTCCAGTAACCGATAAGTCGTGTCGATATAAGGCTCATAACGGGTCAAGAAACTACTGATAACACTTACCAATAAATCTCCATATCAGCCCTGGCCAGGGACTTCCAGTTATAACCAATCGAACACAGCACAACATCAACTCCCTATACCGGGGGAGACGAAACCCCTCCTATCGCTCATTTCCTCCATGTGATTCGAGACTGTACCCAAAATCCACCGTTTTGCATGCCCTCTTGGACGCGGTAAGGTGGAAATCAAAGCACAGTGGGAATCACACAAGACTTTATGACGATCTTGAGTCTACAGACTAACCTGTACCAGTGTCACCGGAGAACTGCTATCCGACGATATGTATAATACCATCTAGGAGTTCTCGGCGAGTCCGTTCAGTGTACCCAGTCTTCACTGAGCACCCATACACTATCTTTGATGTCCAACACCAATGGATATGGGATCATCCATCGCCCATCATATGGGTGAAGATGCGTGTAGGCTAGTCTACTCTGGAGTATCGATACCCTGTCTCGATATACCCTCGACTAGGAACAGTTATAGGATGTACTCGTTGACTACCTTGGCCCCACTAGTATGATCTCATCATAGTCCTAGTAGTCGAGTACATATCCTAAAGGCTTTATCAACATGTGATCACAAAACAATATTCGTTAACATGTTAAGATAAAGTGAAACCAGATAGCATACTATCATATCGAGCAAGAAAGTCCTCTCTATACATATCCAAGCATCCATTATAATATACATCACATGTACAACAATGGCCTCTAGGGCATACATATAACTAAAATTCTCGCACTTGCACTAAGGCCAGCTGTTGTAGTATCTCATACCCAACATCCCGAAGAGTCTATCAAATTGTATTTGAGGAATGGCCTTTGTGAGTGGATCCGCAGTATTGTCCTTCGTATCAACTCTCCTAACCTCGATCTCCCGGCGATCAACTATCTCCCGGATCAGGTGATACCGCCTCAGAATATGTCTGGACTTCTGATGGAACCTGGGTTCCTTGGCCAAAGCCACAGCTCCATTGTTATCACAATACAAAGGTATTGGATACCCAATGGACGGAACCACACCAAGTTCAGTGATGAACTTCTTTATCCAGACAGCGTCTTTGGGAGCATCGTTGGCAGCGATATATTCAGCCTCCATCGTCGAGTCTGCCATGGTTTCCTGTTTGGAACTCTTCCAACAAACCGTCCCTCCATTTAGGGTGAAGACAAATCCCGAGTGCGACTTAGAGTCATCCTTATCACTCTGGAAGCTCGAATCGGTAAAGGACTCCACCTGGAGTTCTCCGTTACCATATACCAAGAACATCTCTTTAGTCCTTCTCAAGTACTTGAGAATGTTCTTCACAGCTGTCCAGTGATTCTCTCCAGGATCTGCTTAATACCTACTCACTACACTTAGTGAGTATGCTACATCGGGTCTGGTACATAGCATCGCGTACATGATAGAGCATACTGTCGAAGCATAGGGTATCCCCTGCATGCGAGCTCTCTCCAAATCAGTCTTAGGAGACATCTCTTTGGAGAGAGTAAGTCCAAAGATCGTGGGTAAGTTCCCACGCTTAGATTCTTCCATACTAAACCTCTTTAGTATGGTGTCAATGTACCTGGTGAAAGGTTCCTAGGCACCCTAGTGGGTTCTCACATGGCATCGAACATGCCAAATTAAAATTTTTAGTGCCGAGAAACCCTAGACTACGGATCTTTAACTAGATGTTTAGGCGAAATAGAAAGCTAGTTAACACTTAACTACTAGGATACGGAAATTACAACCTTTGTAGATCCGGATATCCACCTCCACGGCTCCGCAACGTCATGTCCTCGCTGTCCATCATGAATCCTCGACTCGATCATCGGCTTCATCGGGAAAGCAAGCTGAATAGGTCGTCGGCTTTGTGTCAAAGACGATCTACGTCGAGGTTGCACAAACTCAAGCTCCGACTTCACAAACTTGTGAAACTTGTGAAGTAAACACCCAAAACAACTTGGCAAGAGGTAGAGGGTGAAGAAATAGGAGGTGGGTTCACTTTAGATTTGGATTTAACTCACTAGATCTCAACTTGCCATTTTTGTAGCAAGCTAGAAGAAGAAGAAGAAGATGAGCTCAAGAAAAGATTATGATAAGTCTTATGTCAAAAATAAATTTAAAAACAAATACTTATCATAACTTGAACTAGGGTTAAGTGTAGAGAATTAACCATGGTCACTAGGATGGGTTAGGGTTAAGCATGAAGATAAGGATGGTTAGCAAAGTCAAAGCTTCATGAAGCTTCAACTTAAAACAAAAAGAGCCACCATTCTTATCTTAAATCATTTTAAATAAATAAACAAACAAATAAATAAATGAACAAATATGCAAAACCCTAATTATCAATTAGCCATGGATTAATTCTATACACTTAACTAAATGATCAAGTATCATCAAACATGATACAGAAATGTGCACGAAAGCATATCACATATACAATGTGCATCAAGTGAGAAAAATCCGTTTAAAGTGAACCAATACTAGTTAATGCAATGCAATATATCAAATATATAATTATGCATTAAATCATTAAATCAACATTTGATTCAATGATCCGGTCATGTCGCACATGACCGACTAGAATGTAATGTATCGATTTATCGAATCTATGATTCGATAACTAGGTCATATCGAATATAACCAATCGAAACATATATCGCGAGAATGAAATGCGGTATCACATACTCGCATTATTCTCGGTCCTGCACATATCTCATATGCGCTCCTATTTCGTTTCGCTTGAGCCAGAAAACCTCTGTGTAGGACTCTAAAGACTCGTCAATACGCCGGTAGCAGATGATGATCATATCAAGCACCCACAAGCCGCAAGCGGTCTGCTAAACGTAACGGCCACCCGGGTATTGAGCGATCAGAAGATCGACGAGCTAGCCCGCTCACACTCCTGCGAATCCGACCAGTAACACTTACCATACAGTCCGGTCTCTTCGTCTGATACGTCGCATATCAAGTCTAGGGGTGGTATACGTCAGACCCCAATAACCCGATAAGTCGTGCCGATGTGAGGCTCGTAACGGGTCGAGAAACTACTGGTAACACTTACCAGCAAATCTCTGATCAGCCCAGGCCAGGGACTTCCCTGCTACGGCCAATCGAGCACAGCGCAACATCAACTCCCAATACCGGGAGAGACGAAACCCCTCCTATCGCTCATTGCCTCCATGTGATTCGGGACTGTACCCAAAGACCACCGTTTTGCACGCCCTCATGGACGTGGTAAGGTGGAGATCAAAGCACAGTGGGAATCACACAAGACTCTATGACGATCTCGGGTCTACAGACTAATCTGTACAAGTGTCACCTGAGAACTGCCATCTGACGTGAGGTATAATACCATCTGGGAGTTCTCGGCGAGTCCGTCCAGTGTACCCAGTTTCCACTGAGCACCCGTATACCATCTCTGATGTCAAACACCAATGGATATGGGATCATCCATCGCCCATCACATGGGTCGAGAAGCGTATACGCTAGTCTACTCTGGTATATCGATGCCCCGTCTCGATACACCCACGACTAGGGACCTTGAAGGATGTACTTATGGACTACCATGTCCCCACTAGTATGATCTTCATCATAGTCCATGTAGTCAAGTACAAATCCTAAGGGCTTTACCAACATGTAACTATAAGACAGTATAAAGAGACTAGTGTACATGTTAAGATAAATGGCAACCAGATAGCATACTATCATGTCGAGCAAGAAAGTCATCTCTATATATGTCCAAGCATCCAATATAATATACATAATCTGTACAATACTGGCCTCTAGGGCATACATACAACTAACAATCTCCCACTTGCACTAGGGCCAGCTGCTGTAGTATCTCATACCGAGCATCCCGAAGAGTCTCTCAAACTGTATCTGGGGAATGGCCTTCGTGAGTGGATCCGCCGTGTTGTTCTTCATGTCAACTCTCCTGACCTCGATCTCCCGGCGATCAACTATCTCCCGGATCAGGTGATACCGCCTCAGAATATGCCTGGACCGCTGATGGGACCTGGATTCCTTGGCCAAAGCCACCGCTCCATTGTTATCGCAATACAAAGGTATTGGATGCTCAATGGATGGAACCACTCCAAGTTCGGAAATGAACTTCTTGATCCAGACAGCTTCTTTAGCAGCATCGTTGGCAGCGATGTATTCAGCCTCCATCGTCGAGTCTGCCACGGTTTCCTGCTTGGAACTCTTCCAGCTAACCGCCCCTCCGTAAAGGGTAAAGACAAAACCCGACTGCGACTTAGAGTCGTCCTTATCACTCTGGAAGCTGGAATCGGTAAAGGACTCCACTTGGAGTTCTCCGTTACCATACACCAAGAACATATCTCTAGTCCTTCGCAACTACTTGAGAATGCTCTTCACAGCTGTCCAGTGACTCTTTCCAGGATCAGCTTGATACCTGCTCACTACACTTAGTGAGTATGCTACATCGGGTCTGGTACATAGCATCGCATACATGATAGAGCCTACTGCCGAAGCATAGAGTATCCCTTGCATGCGAGCTCTCTCCAAATCAGTCTTGGGAGACATCTCTTTGGAGAGAGTGACTCCAGAGATCGTGGGCATGTTTCCACGCTTGGACTCTTCCATACTAAACCTCTTTAGTATGGTGTCAATGTACCTGGATTGGGACAATCCCAAAATCCGTTTGGATCTATCTCTATAGATCCTTATTCCCAATATGCAGGAGGCATCACCAAGATCTTTCATTGAGAATCTTTGTGATAAGAAGAGCTTGACCGATTGCAGCATAGGAATATCATTTCCTATCAAGAGTATGTCGTCCACGTACAATACGAGGAAGACAACTTTACTCTCTGCCACCTTCTTGTAGATACAAGGTTCATCTGGATTTTTGACGAAATCAAACTCTTTGATAACGACGTCAAAGCAGATGTTCCAACTCCGCGATGCTTGCTTTAATCCATAAATGGATTTAAGCAGCTTGCACACCTTCCCGCTGCTCCCACTGTCTACGAAGCCCTCTGGCTGAGTCATGTACACGCACTCTTCTAAATCACCATTTAGAAAGGCGGTCTTAACATCCATTTGCCAGATTTTGTAGTCATGAAAGGCAGCAATGGCAAGCATGATTCGGATGGATTTAAGCATAGCCACTGGAGAAAAGGTCTCGTCATAGTCCACACCTGGTCTTTGACGAAAACCCTTTGCTACAAGTCTAGCTTTGAAAGTCTCCACTTTCCCATCTACACCTAGTTTCTTCTTGAAGATCCACTTGCTCCCAATGGGTTTTACCCCTTCAGGAGCAATTTCCAAAGTCCATACTTTGTTGGTGTACATGGAATCCATCTCGGACCGCATAGCATCCAGCCATTTCACTGAGTCCCCACTCGTGATGGCCTGCTCGAAGCTAGTTGGGTCATCATCCTCCATGATTCAATCCTCGCTCCCACCGTCCATGAGAAAACCGTAGTATCTCTCAGGTTGGCGAGGAACCCTACTAGATCGGCGGAGAGGCTGAGCTTCATTGGGAGCTACTGAATCCTCTGGTTCCACTAAATCTTCAGTTGTAGTTTGTGTTTCTGGAACTTTTTCCAGTTCTACCTCAGAGCCACTAATTTCTTTTGCAAGAAATTCCTTTTCCAAAAAGGTGGCATGGCGAGAAACAAACACTTTTTGTTCCTCTGTATGGTAGAAAAGATATCCATGTGAATGTTTGGGATATCCCACAAACTTGCATAGAACTGACCGTGCCTCGAGTTTGTCCGGATTTTGCCTTTTGACATAGGCCGGGCAACCCCATATCTTAACTCGTTTAAGACATGGTCTCTTCCCACTCCATATCTCATATGGTGTGGTAGGTACAGATTTAGATGGAACTTGATTCAATAGGTATGCTGCTGTCTCCAGCGCATGACCCCAGAAGGAAATAGGTAACTCAGCTGTACTCATCATAGAGCGCACCATATCTAATAGGGTGCGGTTCCTCCGCTCCGATACACCGTTGTGCTGTGGTGTATATGGAGGAGTCAGCTGAGAGAGAATCCCATTCTCTTTTAGGAAGTCCAGGAATTCATTGCTTAAGTATTCTCCTCCTCGATCAGATCGTAGGATTTTAATACTTTTTCCGGTTTGGTTCTCAACTTCTTGTTTATATTCCCTAAATTTCTCAAAAGCTTCTGATTTGTGTTTCATCAGGAACACATACCCGAACCTAGAGAGATCGTCAGTGAATGTAATGAAGTATGAAGAACCATCCCTGGCATGTGTAGACATGGGACCGCATACATCACTATGTATCAGTCCTAAGAGTTCGGTAACTCTTTCTCCGTGTCCCGTAAACGGAGTCTTGGTCATCTTGCCTTTGAGACATGACTGGCAAGTGTCATAGGATGAAAATTCAAACGGATTTAAATATCCATCCTTATGCAACTTAGCCAGTCGTGTCGCATTGATGTGACCCAGTCTACAATGCCACAAGAAGGATTCGTTGAGTTCAGAACTCTTCCTCTTATGTGTGTTTGTTATGCTGAGGACTGTTGATTGGTTTAGAACATAAATGCCATTGCACAACGTGCCTGATCCAACCAACTTTTGGTTATGGAAAATGTTCATAACATTGTCCTGTAATACAAAATTATATCCCTCTTTACTTAATAAAGAAACCGATATAATGTTGCATATCAGGTTCGGCATGTAATAGCATTCGTTCAGAACCAATGTATTACCAGTTGGTAATACAAGGTGATATTCCCCGACAGTCTTAGCTGCAACAATTGCACCATTTCCGACTCTAATGTCTTTATCACCTTCTCCAAGTTCTCTACCTTTCCTAAGCCCATGTAACTGATTACATATATGGGATCCTGACCCGGTATCCAATACCCAGGACGTAGAGCAAATGGAGAAACAGTTCTCAGTAACGAACACACCCGAAGAAAATGCATCATCATGTACTTTCTTCATTCGGGTGGCGTGGGAATCCTGGTATTCCCCTATATCCTGTTCAGTCCTATAACTCTTATAGGAAAGAACGGAACCAACGTTCCCCAGCACAGTATAACATGCGGGTTCGGTCAATACATCCATTTTATTATCTTTATTAAGGCATGAAATGGTCGCTACCTGGAGAGAGAGAGAAGAAAACACTTTAGCGTAAGCTCGTGCAAGATCAGATTGGTTATTATCTTATCTAATCAGGATGGCTCCCACTGCTTTTTATCAAATCTTCCTTCAAACCCTAAAAGGAAAGACTAGCCGGGATTAATTACACACTACAAGTTCGCCAATCTTTCAGCCAGGCCAGTGTCGGTACTTTGAGGGAGGTCCCCCGTGCTTTCGCACGAACCTAATTACTGTAAACCTCGTTTTCCCAGAGGCGTAACCCCATTGACACCTTTCTAGACACCTACTTGATCAGCTAATTGCAATGTGTAAAACTCTCCCAGGAGTAACTCTTACTCGCAGCGGGTATCGGGATCCAACTATCTCATAGAAGGTATGCAATCTCATTGCAAATTTCAACACTTGAAATTCCCGATAATATTTTGCCCCTAGTGTCCTATGACCTTGATAAAGGCCAACAAATCACAGGATGCTAGTCAAGTTCAACCCGTCATTTCTTGATTGAATCAAACCCACCCGCACGACCCTTGACAAAGGCCAACAAGGTCGTACGACTACCCTGAAACAATCTGCATCATATGCATAAACAGATAAGCACTATTCAGCTACCGCACACTACGCCTTGACAAAGGCCAACAAACGCAGCACGAATACTAAACAGTCTTTATCTGAAATGACGGAGGGCTACGCAGGTTTTTCATAAAAACCATGAGCGTAATGAACTTGATATCGTTGTAGAATCAAATGATGTTTTGAAATGGAGTGATTTTGAGGCTTTTCAAGTTTTGCTAAAGGAGTCACTCCCGGTGAAGGGATCTCGGTCCTTTCCTCGTCGAATGAGGTGCGGGATATATCATATATATCGCTGTGCAAAGCAAAAACCCAAAAGCAGTCAAAAGCAAACCGAGTGTGTAGCATCTGCCAGTTATTGCTAAAGGAGTCACTCCCGGTGAAGGGATCTCGGTCCTTTCCTCGTCGAATGAGGTGCGGGGTATATCATATATACCGCTATGCAAAGCAAGAACTGTAGCTACCTGTTTTATTTAAAATCTGATTCTACAACATCTTAGGTTTCTTTCCTTTCATTAATCACATTAATGAAGTCCCATCATTTAAATACCTAAACATCACAGATAGATATGACGTACACTTATGTCATCCGCATTCGCCTCGATGTCCCCTCGTGCACCGTTAGGTTAGGTAACTAACGACAGAGCAGGGCAGGGCTAGCGCGGGTGTAAAACATAAGTAACGTCTATATAATATATCATATATACTATATACTATATCCATCACAGAATCACAACACAGATATCGCAGCAGAATAACCATATGAAATACGAGCCAGTATAAAACACGGATTCCACGGTCGTGATGAATAGCCAATCCCACACCCCTAGACCCCTACGAGAGCGGCAAGCAACCCTGCCAATTCTAGGGTTAGGAGACCCGGACTCGATTCCTCGAGTTGGTCTCCCACTGGACCCCAGAACCCGGTTACTTGTGCTCCCCTCCTTGGGTCTATCCTAATGCGGAAAAGTAAATAATATACAAAGGGTGACAACTCCCGCATCCTGGAAGTGCCCCGAATAAAAGAATATTACATACAAGTTTTTACATGAATGAAAATGAAAAACACTCATCTCACATAAAAACCCCCGGCTATTCGAATACGACGATCCAATATAACATATCCAGCAACACATAACATCACATGTCATCAACGTAAGTAAGTATGCATATCCCAATTGTCGTTGACGTATAGCAACGAAACCGGCGATATGAACATACTACACTTACGGTCACAGAAAAGAAAGTGTAAAACTACAACAATTGGAATCCGCAACCTCTTTAGACATCACATGCCTAACAGTTATAAACCCCGCATTTTAGTCCCATCATCGAAAACTTTTTTCGATATCTTGTGAAACTAAACTGCTAGATCTATAACATTCATCCAGTTATCTCATAACTGTTTGTGAATTCCAATTATTGTATCCAATTCCGGATAAATAGAATATATTAAACTTTCCGATCGAACATTCGAACACCCAAGTTTTCCCGACACCGATCAACACATGAAATAGGTTCAAAGACATTCTCTTCATACCTCAGTACCAACGGTCCAACCGTAGAAGGGTCAAGCCAACGCCTCACATGTGGCACGCCGTACTGCCCCAAACCCGAAGGTTCAAAGGGCAGTTCAAGACGGTCACATAATCGAGTTAAGGTTTGTGTCTTCTAGAGGGACCATCGCGTTACTTGCACTACTCAGAACGTCTTTTAACCACAGAAAAATCCAACACTTGGAACTATTCCGGCAGGGGAAAACCTGGGTATTTGTATCCGGTCGAACTCTTTAACATATTCTACAGTGTTCTGGAAAAACATTTAGACAAAGTTTGATATTCCGATCGAATTCATCGATTCCCAATATAACTCCAGAGCACTCAACCCTTAAATAAATTTAAAAATATCCAGAAAACTCACCAGAATTTATCAGGTATTACTGTGCAAAAATAGTGGGATGATGTCACCATGTGGCCGCGGAAGGGCGGCAGAAGGCATGCTTCTGCCGCGCTTCCGCGGCACAATGAACAGTTCAGGGAAACGTTTTACACAGTAATGCTTAGAATTCTATGCTGAATTTTTTAGACATTTTTAATATCAAAAATTCCCAGATTTATGAAAATGTCCAGAGAGCTCTAAAATTCTAGGGTTTCGAGTTGTTTCGGACTTCAAACTCCGTCTAGATTTCGCCTAAGGCTCTAGCTAGGCTCTGATACCAGTGAAAGGTTCCTAGGCACCCTAGTGGGTTCTCACATGGCATCGAACATGCCAAATTAAAATTTTTAGTGCCGAGAAACCCTAGACTACGGATCTTTAACTAGATGTTTAGGCGAAATAGAAAGCTAGTTAACACTTAACTACTAGGATACGGAAATTACAACCTTTGTAGATCCGGATATCCACCTCCACGGCTCCGCAACGTCATGTCCTCGCTGTCCATCATGAATCCTCGACTCGATCATCGGCTTCATCGGGAAAGCAAGCTGAATAGGTCGTCGGCTTTGTGTCAAAGACGATCTACGTCGAGGTTGCACAAACTCAAGCTCCGACTTCACAAACTTGTGAAACTTGTGAAGTAAACACCCAAAACAACTTGGCAAGAGGTAGAGGGTGAAGAAATAGGAGGTGGGTTCACTTTAGATTTGGATTTAACTCACTAGATCTCAACTTGCCATTTTTGTAGCAAGCTAGAAGAAGAAGAAGAAGATGAGCTCAAGAAAAGATTATGATAAGTCTTATGTCAAAAATAAATTTAAAAACAAATACTTATCATAACTTGAACTAGGGTTAAGTGTAGAGAATTAACCATGGTCACTAGGATGGGTTAGGGTTAAGCATGAAGATAAGGATGGTTAGCAAAGTCAAAGCTTCATGAAGCTTCAACTTAAAACAAAAAGAGCCACCATTCTTATCTTAAATCATTTTAAATAAATAAATAAACAAATAAATAAATGAACAAATATGCAAAACCCTAATTATCAATTAGCCATGGATTAATTCTATACACTTAACTAAATGATCAAGTATCATCAAACATGATACAGAAATGTGCACGAAAGCATATCACATATACAATGTGCATCAAGTGAGAAAAATCCGTTTAAAGTGAACCAATACTAGTTAATGCAATGCAATATATCAAATATATAATTATGCATTAAATCATTAAATCAACATTTGATTCAATGATCCGGTCATGTCGCACATGACCGACTAGAATGTAATGTATCGATTTATCGAATCTATGATTCGATAACTAGGTCATATCGAATATAACCAATCGAAACATATATCGCGAGAATGAAATGCGGTATCATATACTCGCATTATTCTCGGTCCTGCACATATCTCATATGCGCTCCTATTTCATTTCGCTTGAGCCAGGAAACCTCTGTGTAGGACTCTAAAGACTCGTCAATACGCCGGTAGCAGATGATGATCATATCAAGCACCCACAAGCCGCAAGCGGTCTGCTAAACGTAACGGCCACCCGGGTATTGAGCGATCAGAAGATCGACGAGCTAGCCCGCTCACACTCCTGCGAATCCGACCAGTAACACTTACCATACAGTCCGGTCTCTTCGTCTGATACGTCGCATATCAAGTCTAGGGGTGGTATACGTCAGACCCCAATAACCCGATAAGTCGTGCCGATGTGAGGCTCGTAAAGGGTCGAGAAACTACTGGTAACACTTACCAGCAAATCTCTGATCAGCCCTGGCCAGGGACTTCCCTGCTACGGCCAATCGAGCACAGCGCAACATCAACTCCCAATACCGGGAGAGACGAAACCCCTCCTATCGCTCATTGCCTCCATGTGATTCGGGACTGTACCCAAAGACCACCGTTTTGCACGCCCTCATGGACGTGGTAAGGTGGAGATCAAAGCACAGTGGGAATCACACAAGACTCTATGACGATCTCGGTTCTACAGACTAATCTGTACAAGTGTCACCTGAGAACTGCCATCTGACGTGAGGTATAATACCATCTGGGAGTTCTCGGCGAGTCCGTCCAGTGTACCCAGTTTCCACTGAGCACCCGTATACCATCTCTGATGTCAAACACCAATAGATATGGGATCATCCATCGCCCATCACATGGGTCGAGAAGCGTATACGCTAGTCTACTCTGGTATATCGATGCCCCGTCTCGATACACCCACGACTAGGGACCTTGAAGGATGTACTTATGGACTACCATGTCCCCACTAGTATGATCTTCATCATAGTCCATGTAGTCAAGTACAAATCCTAAGGGCTTTACCAACATGTAACTATAAGACAGTATAAAGAGACTAGTGTACATGTTAAGATAAATGGCAACCAGATAGCATACTATCATGTCGAGCAAGAAAGTCATCTCTATATATGTCCAAGCATCCAATATAATATACATAATCTGTACAATACTGGCCTCTAGGGCATACATACAACTAACACCTGGATTGGGACAATCCCAGTATCCATCTAGATCTATCTCTATAGATCTTAATTCCCAAAATGCAGGAGGCATCACCTAGATCTTTCATTGAGAATCTTTGTTATAAGAAGAGCTTGACCGAGTGCAGCATAGGAACATCATTTCCTATCAAGAGTATGTCATCCACGTACAATACGAGGAAGGCAACCTTAATCTCTGCTACCTTCTTGTATATACAAAGTTCATCTATGTTTTTGATGAAGTCAAACTCTTTGACTACCACATCAAAATAGATGTTCCAACTCCGCGATGCCTGCTTTAACCCATAGATGGATTTAAGCAGCTTGCACACCTTTCCGATGCTCCCACTGTCTACGAAGCCCTCTGGCTGAGTCATGTACACGCACTCTTCTAAATCACCATTTAGAAAGGCGGTCTTAACATCCATTTGCCAGATTTCGTAGTCATGGTATGCAGCAATAGCAAGTAAGATCCGGATGGACTTAAGCATAGCTACTAGAGAAAAGGTTTCGTCATAATCCACACCTGGTCGTTGACGAAAACCCTTTACAACATGTCTAGCTTTGTAAGTCTCAACTTTTCCATCTACACCAAGTTTCTTCTTAAAGATCCATTTGCTCCTAATGGGTTTTACCCCTTCAGGAGAAACTTCCAAAGTCCATACTTTGTTGGTGTACATGGATTCCATCTCAGATCGCATTGCATCCAGCCATTTCACAGAGTCGCCACTCATGATAGCCTGCTCGAAACTAGTCGGGTCATCATCTTCCATGATGTAATCCTCGCTTGCACCATCGATGAGAAAACCGTAGTATCTCTCAGGTGGATGAGGAACCCTACTAGATCGGCGGAGAGGCTGGGGGCTCGTTGGGAACTACTGAATTATCTGGTTCCATTAAATCTTCAGTTGTAGTTTGTGGTGCTGGAACTTCTTCCAGCTCTACCGCTTCATCACTAATTTCTTTTACAAGAAATTTCTTTTCTAAAAAGTTGGCATGTCGAGAAACAATCACCTTTTGTTCCTCGCCGTGGTAGAAAAGATATCCATGTGAATGTTTAGGATATCCCACAAACTTACAAAGAACTGACCGTGTCTCGAGTTTGTCCGGATTTTGTGTATTAACATAGGCCGGACAACCCCATATCTTAACACGTTTAAGACATGGTCTCTTCCCACTCCATATCTCTTATGTGTGGTAGGTACAGATTTAGACGGAACTTGATTCAATAGGTATGCTGCTGTCTCAAGCGCATGACCCAAAAGGAAATAGGTAACTCAGCAGTACTCATCATAGTGCGCACCATATCTAATAGGGTGCGATTCCTCAGCTCCGATACACCGTTGTGCTGTGGTGTATAGGGAGGAGTAAGCTGAGAGAGAATCCCATTCTCTTTTAGATAATCCATGAACTCATTGCTCAAGTATTCTCTTCCTCGATCAGATCGAAGGATCTTAATACTTTTGCTCGTTTGGTTCTCTACTTCGTGCTTATATTCCCTGAATTTCTCAAAAGCTTCAGACTTGTGTTTCATCAGGAACGCATGTCCGTATCTTGAGAGATCGTCAGTGAATGTAATTAAGTAAGAAGAACCGTTCCTGGCATGTGTAGATATAGGACCACATACATCACTATGTATCAGTCCCAAGAGTTCTGTAACTTTCTCTCCGTGTCCACTAAACGGAGTTTGGTCATCTTTCCTTTGAGACATGACTGGCAAGTGTCATAAGATGAAAATTCGAACGGATTCAAATATCCATCTTTATGTAACTTAGCTAGCCATGTCGCATTGATATGACCTAGTCTACAATGCCACAAGAAGGATTCGTTCATTTCTGAACTCTTACTCTTGTGTGTGTTCTGTATATTAAGAACTGTGTTTTGATTTAGAACGTATATGTCATTATGTAACGAGCCTGATCCAATCAACTTTTGATTTAAGAAGATGTTCATAACATTATCCTGTATTGCAAAATTATATCCTTCTTTACTTAATAAAGAAATTGATATAATGTTGCATATCATGTTCGGTATATAATAGCATTTGTTCAGAATCAATGTATTACCACTTTGTAATATAAGGTGATATTCGCCAACTGCTTTGGCTGCAACATTTGCACCATTCTCTACTCTTACGGAATGATCACCCATTCCCAGTTCTCCACCTTTCTTTAGCCCATGCAATATATTGCATATGTGGGATCCTGATCCGGTATCTAATGCCAAGGACGTAGAGTGAACTGAGAAACAGTTCTCGGTAACTAACACATCCGAAGAAGATACATCAACATGTTTATTCTTCATTTGGGCGGCGTGTGAATTCTGGTATTACCCTATTTCCTGTTCAGTCTTATAACAATTATAAGAAAGAACGGGACCGATGTTCCCCTGCTCAGTATAACAAGCGGGTTCGGTCAATATATCCATATTATTATCTTGATTAAGGCTTGACAAGGTCGCTACCTGGAGAGAGAGAGAAGAAAATACTTTATCGTGCGCTCTTGCAAGATTAGATTAGTTATTATTTTATCTAATCAGGATGGCTCCCACTGTTTTAATAAAATCTTCTTTTAAACCCTAAAAGGTAAGATTAGCCGGGATTAATTACACCCTACAATTTCGTCAATCTTTCAGCCAGATCAGTGTTGGCATTTTGAGGGAGGTTCCCCGTGCTTTTGCACGGACCTAATTAAAATAAACCTCATTTTCCGAGAGGCATAACACCGTTAACACCTTTCTAGACACCTACTTGATCGGCTAATTGTCATATGTAAAACTCTTTCAGGAGTAACTCTTACTCGCAGTGGGTATCGGGATCCAACTATCTCTTAGAAGGTATGCAATCTCATTGCAAATTTCAACACTTGAAATTCCCGATAATATCTTTTACCCCTAATCCCCTATGACCTTGACAAAGGCCAACAAACCATACGAAGCTAGTCAAGTTTAACCGTCATTTCTTGATTGAAATAAACCCACCCGCACAACCCTTGACAAAGGCCAACAAGGCCGTACGACTACTTTAATCCAATTGCATCACATGCATAAACAGATAAGTACTAGTCAGCTACCGCACACTACGCCTTGACAAAGGCCAACAAACGCAGCACGAATACTAAATAGTTTTTATCTGAAATGACAGAGGGCTATGCAGGTTTTTTTTTTGAAAAACCATGAGCGTAATGAACTTGATATCGTTGTAGAAATAAGTGATTTTGAAAAGGAGTGTTTTTGAGGCTTTTCTAGTTTCGCTAAAGAGGTCACTCCCGGTGAAGGGATCTTGGCTCTTTCCTCATCGAATATGGTGCAGGATATTTCATAAATACCGCTGTGCAAAACAAGAACTATAGAAGCAATCAAAAGCTAAACCGTGAGTTTGTAGCATCTGCCAGTTTTGTTAAAGAGGCCACTCCCGGTGAAGGGATCTCGGCTCTTTCCTTATCGAATAAGGTGTTGGATATTCTACAAAGAATACCGCTATGCAAAGCAAAAAACTGTAGCTACCCTTTTTGAAAATTTGATTCTACAACAGCTTTTAGGTTTCTTTTCTTTTATTAATCTCATTAATAAAACCCATCATTTAAGCTTCATAAGCATCATAGAAGAAACAAAAGCAGCAATATTTATATATCAACATATAGTATAAGCATCCGTCTCAGGCAGTAATATGATCTCATCACAGAACATTGCAGCAGAAGTCAATATATGAAACATTGGATATACTAGGACATCCGTATTTTATTTTGAGCTATTATAAAACACGGATTCCACAGTCGTGATGAATAGCCATAACCACATCCCTAGACCCCTACGAGAGCGGCAAGTAACCCTGACAATTCTTAGGTTAGGAGACCCGATCAAATTCCTTGAGATGGCCTCCCACTGGACCCTAGAACCCGATTACTTGTGCTCTCCGACTGGGGTCTATCCTAATGCGGAAAAGTAAATAATATACAACGGTGACATCATCCTCAACCCGGAAGTGTCCCAATAAAAGAATATTACATACAAATGAATTTTACATGAATGAAAAAGAAAACTCTTATCTCACATAAAACCCCGGCTATTCAATACACATCGATCCAATATAACATATCACAGCAACACATAAACATCACAGATAACTCGACGAAGTTAGATAATTCGACAGACACAACGAATTCCCAAAATACCCCAGTGAGCTCAACACTTGAGCAGAAAATAAAAATTCCCAGTAGCATGCCCCAGCACTTATGGACCGTCGCTGAAGTGCCCGTCCCAAGCCTCCACAGTGGCGCCGCGGAATCGCCGCCAAAACCAGGTTGGCCACGGTTACGCGGTCACTGTAGCGAGTTAGGGACACTTTCTTCAGGTGGGTCCATAAAATTCCCTGTATGATTTTCTGAATATTTTTAATATGAAAAATGTCAACTCTTTGAAAACTTTCCAGAAAAGGGGTCATTTCGAGGTTTTGGGGTTCGATCGGATTTCTAATTTCGTCTAGACAACTCCTAATGCTCTAACTTGGCTCTGATACCACTGTAGGGTTAGCATAGCACCTTAGCAAGATTTTGGCAAGCATCAAACATGCTACTTTAAAATTTTTGGGGTGCTAAACAAACCCTAACCACGATCTTAACTAGAGAATTAGGGTTAACATCCATGTAAAGAACTTTACATCTAAGAGAGAGAGATTAAAACCTTTGTTGTCTATTCCTTCGCTTCATAAGCTCCGAGTAGTAGTCCCTTTACCACGATCCATGATCTCCTAGACTTAAGAGAGGCTCCACAAGTCAAATGATCCATTCTTTCTTGAAGTCTTCCTTTTCGAAGATGATCTACCTTGAAGAATCTCAAACTCAAGCTCTCACTTCTCTAATCAAGTATTAGTGAAATGAACACCCTAATCTAAGTGGCTAGAATAGATGGGGATGATGAAGTAGGAATTTTTACACTCTTTTGTTTTCAATTTCTCACTTTAAATCATTACTTCACAAAAAACTAGAAAGCATTTTCAAGGAGGAAGATGAAGAAGAAAACTTTTGTGATGAATAATGAATTATTGTTGTGGTTACAAATCAAACCATGGGTTAATAATGAAGGGCTTAACTTATGTAGATAATAAACCTAAGGTAAAGAGTTTGGGTTGGGTTAAGAAATATCTATACAAAATATCTTAGCAAAAAAAAATGAAAGCTTCATGAAGCTTCATGAAAAAGTTAACCCAAATGCTAACCCAAATCAAACCTTAACTTGTTTAATCTCCACAAAACATGTTGTATTTGTAACCCTAACTTGTTACAATATTATATATCACATATATATAATATATTTTGCAACAAAAGAAAATAATACAATTAACATATATCACATATATATCAATGTATTATCCGGTGAGAAAATGAATCAATAAAGTGAGCTTATATTAGTTAATGAAATGTAATATATCACATATATATAATTATACATTAAATTATCGAATCAACACTTGATCCGACAATCCGGCTATATAGCATATAACCAACTAATATAACATGTACCGATTCATCGAATCAACACTTGATCCGATGACCCGGCTATATCACATATACCCGGCCGATATCATATATCGCGAGAATAGAATACGGTATCTCATATCGTATTATTCTCGGTCCCGCACATATCACATATGTGCTCCTACTCCGTTTTGCCTGAGCCAGGAAACCTCTGTGTAGGACACTAAAGAATCGTCAATACGCCGGCATCAGGTGATGATTATATCAAACACCCACAAGCTACAAGCGGTCAGCTAAACGTAACAGCCACCCAGGTATTGAGCGATCAGAAGATCAACAAGCAAGACTGTACATTCTCCTGTAAATCCAATCAGTAAACACTACCGTACAGTCCGGTCTCTTCGTCTGATATATTGCATATCTAGTCTACGGGTGGTAAAACATCAGACCCCAGTAACCGATAAGTCGTGTCGATGTAAGGCTCATAACGGGTCGAGAAACTACTGGTAACACTTACCAGTAAATCTCCATATCATCCCTGGCCAGGGACTTCCAGTTATAGCCAATCGAACACAGCACAACATCAACTCCCTAAACCGGGAGAGACGAAACCCCTCCTATCGCTCATTGCCTCCATGTGATTCGGGACTGTACCCAAAATCCACCGTTTTGCATGCCCTCTTGGACGTGGTAAGGTGGAAATCAAAGCACAGTCGGAATCATACAAGACTCTATGACGAACTTGGGTCTACAGACTAACCTGTACCAGTGTCACCGGAGAACTGCTATCTGACGATAGGTATAATACCATCCAGGAGTTCTCGGCGAGTCCGTTCAGTGTACCCAGTCTCCACTGAGCACCCGTACACCATCTTTGATGTCCAACACCAATGGATATGGGATCATCCATCGCCTATCATATGGGTCAAGATGCGTGTACGCTAGTCTACTCTGGAGTATCGATGCCCTGTCTCGATACACCGTCGACTAGGAACAGTTATAGGATGTACTCATTGACTATCCTGGCCCCACTAGTATGATCTCATCATAGTCCTAGTAGTCGTGTACATATCCTAAGGGCTTTATCAACGCGTGATCATAAAGCAGTATTCGTTAACATGTTAAGATAAAGTGAAACCAGATAGCATACTGTCATATCGAGCAAGAAAGTCCTCTCTATATATATCCAAGCATCCATTATAATATACATGTACAACAATGGCCTTTAGGGCATACATATAACTAACAATAACATCATGAGATGAGGATATGACATGTTAGAATGATATGAGTCGATATGATCGGACATGATGTCACGAGGCTATGTTATATGATATGAGATGAAATGGCATGATACAATACGATATATTATATTATATAAAGATTAGGCAATATATATGTTCATAATATGATACGAGATATATAACATGTGACAGTGCCTAGATAAGATGATAGGATGTACGTGACCATAGACCCGTACACTTGATTTGATGATATCGTACGATGGATTATACCGTACGTGATATGTTGTATATGATGATTGATCCACACACTTGACTTGATGATATCGTATGATGGATTATACCGTACATGATATGATGTACATGATGATTGATCCGTACTCTTGACTTGATGATGTTGTACGATGGATTATACCGTACGTGATACTATGAGGCTAGATCGCCGACTTATGGATGTATCGACTCAGAAAATTATTGTTTTCTAATCACTTAAGTAGATATTAGAATATAATTAGAGCCATGCCTATTTTCAAAACGAACGAATCATTATGCATTTTTAAATGATAAGCTAAAGGGACGCTACGGATTTTCAAATGGTATCTTTTTCTCAAAAACACCATAGTTCATATTTTTCTAAAAACAACGATTCGTACTATATTAAACTATAACTGTATGGTTCATATGTAGCTATGTATTTTATACTGTTGCGTTTACAATTACGTTTTTCTGCTATACTTATATGATTCTTATTTTGCGGTATATATACCACGTTCTTTCTTTATCTTGTATGATATCGTCTGCTAGGACACACACAATATTACCGATGATGTGCATGTTGCACGTACACATACTCGCTGGCTCACACACTCATCATCGGTAATTTCCATACCATTTGAAATTGTTACTTCATCATATAACCTAGTAACATATAGCTTTTTAGTTATTGTTTAGTACCCATACCACTCTTAGTAGTTCAGTTATCGCATTTTCTTACCTAGTAAGATACAACGCTCGTATAAACACACTGGTTATGCATTACGGATTTGTTCTGTGCCAATACTCATTGTTTCATTATTGGTTCATGCTTATGAGATTTCGGTTTTCATGAGATTTCTGGATTTGAGAAACCGCAGATACATTTTGAAAACTTATGATTGTTTTAAAAATGCGGTTTCTCTTGATATGATGTATGGCGTCCACCATGAGTTTTCTCGGTTCTGAGTTATGTGTATACCTGATTCGAGTAGAGAGGAGGCACTGTCTGTGGGTACGTGGTGGACCCGGTACGGTACTCCGGGGCAAGAAGATCGTATAGAAAGATGTTGAGCCCGGCAGGGGAACACTACCTACCGGTGATGGTACCGGACTTGGCGGATATCCGGAGGATACTGACCGCAGCGATTGAGACAGATGGATATGAGTGCCGATCCGATGAGACGGCGCCTGAGATATGAGAATTTAGGTGTCGATGCTGAACACGGGTTTTATAATGTTTTCGAGTGTCGATACTGGGCACTCAGGTTTTTATGATGATTTGATGTGTCGTTGATGAACACACATTGGATGATTCACCTACACACACACACACACACACACACACACACACATATATATATATATATATGATACAGATGACAAGGTACCATATTATGACAAGGCCACGATTATATTAGTATTATTATACTTATATTTACACTATCACCCTTGTTACAACTCGATATTATTATATTATTATTTTACTGTATGACCTAAGTGTTAGTTATATGTATGCCCTAGAGGCCATTACTATACATAGGATGTATATTGTAGTGGATGCTTGGACATATATAGGGAGGACTTTCTTGCTCGACATGATAGTATGCTATCTGGTTGCTCTTTACCTTAACGTGTACACTGATTGTCTCTCTGTTACATGTTGGTAAAGCCCCTTGGATGTGTACTTGACTACCTGGACTATGATGCGGATCATACTAGTGGGGACATGGTAGTCCATAAGTACATCCTTCAAAGTCCCTAGTCGTGGGTGTATCGAGACGGGGCATCGATATACCAGAGTAGACTAGCGTATACCTTCTCGACCCATACAGATGGGCGATGGATGATCCCATATCCATTGGTGTTTGACATCGGGGATGATATACGGGTGCTCAGTGGAGACTGGGTACACTGGACGGACTCGCCGAGAACTCCCAGATGGTATTATACCTTACATCAGATGGCAGTTCTCTGGTGACACTGGTACAAAGTAGTCTGTTGACCCGAGATCGTCATAGAGTCTTGTGTGGTTCCCACTGTGCTTTGATTTCCATCTTACCACGTCCAAGAGGGCATGCAAAACGGTGGTTTTTGGGTACAGTCCCGAGTCACATGGAGGCAATGAGCGATAGGAGGGGATTCGTCTCTCCCGGTATAGAGAGTTGATGTTGCGCTGTGTTCGATTGGCTATAACAGGAAATCCCTGGCCAGGGTTGCTGAGATTTACTGGTAAGTGTTACCGGTAGTTTCTCGAATTGTTATAGACCTCATATCGACACGACTTATCGAGCTATTGGGGTCTGACGTTTACCACCCCTAGGCGAGATATGCGACATATCAGACGATCAGACCGGACTGTACGGTAGTGTTACTGGTTGGATTCACTGGAGTGTGAGCGGGCTTGCTCGTCGATCTTCTGATCGCTCAATACCCGGGTGGCCGTTACGTTTAGCAGACCGCTTGCGGCTTGTGGGTGTTTGATATGATCATCATCTGCTGCCGGCGTATTGACGAGTCTTTAGAGTCCTACACAGAGGTTTCCTGGCTCAAGCGAAACGAAATAGGAGCGCATATGAGATATGTGCGGGACCGAGAATGATACCAGTATGTGATACTGTATACGATTCTCGCGATTTGTGACATTGATCGGTTATATGCGATATAGCCGGGTTATCGGATCAAGTGTTGATTCGATAAGTTGTTACTGTTGAAACTAGTCGGTTATATGCGATATGACCGGATCGTTAAATCAAGTGTTGATTTAATGATTTAATGTATAATTATATATTTGATATATCACTTTACATTAACTAGTATCGGTTCACTTAAGATAGATTTTCTCACTCGGATGTGCGCATTGCATATGCGATATGATTTTGTGCACTTGCTTGTATCATGTTTGATGATGCATGTTAACTTGGTTAAGTGTAAAGATTAAACCATGGTTGAGTTAATGATTAGGGTTTTCCTTATCTTATTTATTTATTTATTTTTAGAAAGGATTAAAGAGAAGAATGGTGGCTTTCTTTGTTTCTAGTTGAAACTTCATGAAGGTTTGACCAAAGCTACCATTCTTGTCTTCTTCTCCTAACCCTAACCATTCAACTAACCTTGGTTAATTCTCTACACTTGACTATAGTTAATGATAAGATAAGTATTGATTTTCTTTTCAATATTAATTAACTTATCATAACACTTATCATCTTCTTCTTCTTCTTCCTCACAAGAAGAAAGCTTTCTTCATCAATGGTGATTGATGTATTTGAGTGAGAAATCCAATTCTAAAGTGAACCCAACTCCTATTTCTTCATCCTCTACCTCTTGCCAAGTAGTATAGGGTGTTTCCTTCACAAGTTTTCATGGCTTGGTGAAGGTGGAGCATGATCTAGCGATGCCTCGACGTAGATCATCTTCGGCATGGACATCGACGACCTAGCTCGCCTATTCTCCGATGAAGCCGACGCTAGAGCCCGGGAATTCATTTGGACAGCGAGGGGACTTCATTGCGGAGCTATGGAGGTAGAGCACCGGATCTAAAAAGGTTGTATTTCCGTTTAAACTTTAGTTAAGTTGTTAACTAGTTTCATATTCGCCTAGATTTCTAGCCAACGATCCGTAGTTTAGGGTTTCTCGGCACCGTTAAATTTTAAATTGGCATGGTTGATGCCTTGTGAGACCTCTTGAGAGTGCCTAGGAACCCTACACTAAGAGATCGTCATACATTCAATTTCTACCTGATGATGTCTTCTACTCACGAGTTGGCAACTCACCCCGTCATGCCACAGTTTTCTTGCAGGATCGACCGCATGGATTCAGTAGTGGCTTACTGGCACACAACTTTTTTTCTGGGTGATTTGCATTGGTAGGTAGGGAACACTTTGGATCGTGACCACCATTTGTATATATTTATTCAGTTATTTCTAGTTAGAAGCTAAATCAACCAGACTATGTATATTTGGTACTTAGAGACCTGTTTGTATATTCTTTGTATTTCGAGTTGAGACTTGTATATTCTTTCGAACTAAGAGTCCCGGATATGTATTTATTCTTTATTTTTTTGGTTTGATGATATTTTTGTTTCTTTACTTTCTTTTCTGTGTTTGATCTTTGTCTTGGGCGTCATATATTTGCATTTGTGTGGTTGTGATTCCACCAATTGACGAAGAGCTAGCTCCCACTTGGGGATGCCTATATTATTATTGTTATGCATTGGTTTTGGATCAAAATTTACAAAGGAGGTGCTGCCCAAAATTTCAAATGACGAAAATGTTTTCAAAAATAGTATATAACTCACTTATATTTTCATATAACATTACTTATACTTTTCAAGAAAGAATTTGAATTCATTATACATTTATTTTAAAACTGCACCCCCATTATTTTCCTAAAAATATTTAGATTTCCAGGCTTTCGGGTTACTTGGATTATGGTGGGGTCCTATAGACTTCACATGATTCAAGTGCCTGTCACGTGCCAATTCCAGGTCGTGACACTGAACCCTACGAGCCTGAATGTGACAATCTCCGTACAGTCCGGTCTCTTCGTCTTAGAGTATCGCATACCGGGTTTAGGGGATATAAACGTTAGCCCCTAATAACCCGATAAGTCATGTCAAAATCAAGATTATCACCAACCGAGAAACTACTGAACCCATATCGGTAAATTTCATCTACCGTGGCCATGGATTTGATGTGATATCCTACTGAACACAGCACAACATCGACTCTTAATATCAGGAGAGACGAATCCTCAACAATCGCTCACTGCCTCTATGTGGCTCAGGACTGTACCCAACTAAAACCTGTTTGCATGACTCCTTTGAGCCATAGTATGGTAGTAATCAAAGTACATTGAGAACTCATACGAGACAAATGATGATCTAAGGTCAAAAGACTAATCCGTACTAATACCACTCGAGAACTTCCTTCTGACGATAGATATAATACTATTTAGAAGTTCTCGATGAGTCCGTCTAGTATACTTACCTCCAGTGAACACATATATACTATCTTAGGTGACATAATACCAATTGTTTGTAAAACCGGCCACCGCCCCTCGTTGGGGTCTCGAAACGTATATACTAGTCTACTCCGGAATATCGATACACAGTCTTGATACTCTCACGATTAGGGACATTTAAGGATGTGCTTATGGACTACCCAGCTCTCACATATGTGATCGCCATCACAATTTTGGTAATCAAGCAAGAATCCTAGGGCTTCATCATTATGTATTAGCGACATGTAATAACAAGTAAAACGTGTATACATCAATGATAAAGACAAACTAGATAGCATACTATCATTTTGAGTAAAATTGTCCTACCTGTATAGGTCCTCCCTCAATTATCATAATCGCGTGCCTGCAATTACAATAATTGCCTTGATGATACTATATCCAACAATCTCTCACTTGCACTTAAGGCTAATTATTGCGCTATCGCATACCCACATCCCGTGTACTATCGAATACCCAATTTCTCTACTAATCAGTTTCTCAAATCTCGTTTGAGAAACATTCGTTTTCGAGAAATAGCCTCAGTGAGTGGATCCGCTATAATATTTCAATTTCCTCTTACTATATCTCAACATCGCAGAGATGAAAAATCTCATGAACTTTGTGATACCCCGCAACAAGAATTTGTCTGGATACATGATGGGACCAAGTTCATAAAATGAAAAATTTTATCCTGCAAAATTCTTGGGCTGTATTCTCCAGGGAGTCATAACCAGCATCCTAAACCATGGTTACCTCAGTATCCCTATTGGAACAATATCCAATATACTGATCCTCAGAAGAGGTAAAACTCAAAACTCTGACAGCATCTCTGTCATCCAGGTCACCTTGGAAGCCTAAACCGATAACCGCCTCCTGGAGGAGGCTGTCATTATCATATACCAAGAACATCCTCTAATGTTCATAACCTCTTCTATTTGTTTCTCAAGGATTAGACTAATATCTGCTTACTACAGTAATTGTATAAGCAATATCTAGTTTTGTACAATACATTGCATGATTGACTCAATTGACTGTGCAAATGATATGTCATTCATGACAGTCCCTCTCCTCATCATTCTAGAATACATCTGTTTAGAGAGGGTGACTCCATCACCTGCGGGTATACCATCATGCCAGGAGTTGTCCATTCTAAAATACTTTTATAACGCTATCTAAGTACCTGATTGGGAAACTTCCAAAATCTAGATCTAAAACCATAGATTTAGTCACCAGAATCCCTGATTTATTATCCATATCCAATATGGAGAAAATAATATGTGACAACCAAAGTTTGACTGATTGTAGTATAGGAACATCATTTCCTATTTGGAGTATATCATCCAAATTTCAGGACAGTACTCCCTACACCCTTCTTACTTGTTTCATCTATTGTTTTGATGAAGTCAATCACATTGACTATCACATCAAAGGAGATGATCCGTCTCCGCTATATATACTTTAGTCTATGAATAGACATATACACATTCTGTTGCTCCCACTGACTACAATAACCCTTTTGTAGAGTCATATACATGTGCACTTCCAAATTCCCATTTAGAAAGACGTTATAGTCATCCTATTGACAGATATCATAGTCTAGAGCAGCAGCAGTGCCAAGTCGTATCCGTATGGACTTTAGCGTAGATACTGAAATAAAAGTCTCATCACAATCCACAATAGGTATTTGATGAAAATATTTACAATAAGTCTAGCCTTATTAAGTTAATACCTTTCCGCCTACACAGATCTGGAAAGATCTACTTTTTTCTAATGGGTTTTATCCCTTTAGGAGCACACAACAAAGTCCAAAATTCAATATTTGCTGAAGTGCGTGGAGTCCAACTTGGACATAAAGTATCTGGTCATCTAGAAGTTACAACTTCTTATGACCTACAGATAACTAATAGAGCCATCATAACCATGATGCTAACCTTCCTATCACTGTCTACGAGAAAACAGAAGTATCTCTTAGTTGGCTGAGGTCACCTACTAAAATCTGCGGAATGGCTAATGGATTGTCAAGTCCAATTGAATCCTTAAGTTCTGCTAAATTTATGGTAACCGTTTGTGGTTCTGAAATCACTCCCACTAGTTTATTTTGTAAAAAGATTCCTTTTATAAAAAGGTGGAGAGTCAAGAACAATGTAACTATCGATTTTGAAAATGGTAGAAACAAAACCCTAGCTAAGGCTTGAGATAATCCACAAACAGCCATTACCGAAGCGTACCTTGAGTTTATCCAGATTCTACTTTTAAGCTGGAACGGGATAACTCCATATCTTAATAAGCTCAAGATATGCAACCAATCTATGTCCATATAGAATCAAAGGCACTAATTTAGATGGAACCTATCATGCGTCTGTTTTCAGTGTATATCACCTAAATGGAAAAAGGCCAATACAACATTACTCATCATGGAGCGAACCCGTGGACGAGTAACCTCAGAGAGAATCAAGTTCTCACTATTACTATGATGGAATACCTAGTCTAAGTATCTATATGTTCGATCACTTCGAAGAATCCTAATACTTCCAATATATGGTTCTCTACTTTATTCTTATACTTATAAACTTCTCAAAATGTTTGGACCTTGCATTACAACGAATGCGTGTCTAATACCAGAGAACTCATAAGTAAACCTGAATGAAGTAAGAGTACCAATCTTTTGTCCCGAAGGACACTGGACAACATACATTTTCATGTATAAGTCCAAAAAGTATACTAACTCAAATTCCTTGTGTTGTAGGTTGAAAATTGTATTTTTGATCGAGAATGTCTTACACTGTTATTCAACACACCTTATCTTATCCTCAACCGATAGAGCTAAATGTTTGGAACACAATTTTCAAAATTTATATATCACTTTATTAAATAAAGATACAGATATTTCATTTTAAAAATTGGTGCATAACAACGGTTATTCGAAACCAAATATTTTGCCGTTAGACAAATCAGACGATTGAATACAATATCACCAATTATAACGAATTCCGATATTGAGAATTAGATCGCCCATTTACTAATATTCTACTCTTTCTCAGTATCTGTAATATCGTATAGATGTAAAATCCAAATCCGGTAAATACTAATCCTGGAGTCAGAATTGATTGGGAAAACAGTTTTCATTTACAAGTACATAGAAATTCTGAAACGTAAATGTTTCAAGGGGTGGCCGAGTATTCTTAGTAATGCCCTTTTCACTATCCAGATTCATGACAGCAGTCGCAGTTTTCTTTGCCCTCATTTCAATCCCTTTATATGTCGCTACATCTTACCTTCTGTACACTGCACTTACGCTAATTGTTTTGCTTCTCTTCCTATCTTTCGGCACCTGCCTAAGGTTTGGAAGAAAACTATCCAATAAGCGCAATATATGCACTCTCCTAATACAAAAGGATCTCGTAACCTGAGAGAAGATAAAATGAAGAGACAATCGAATAATACAATCTAAATTTTCCAGAACCTGTGACCATCCTGTTAGTGTATATGCCCTAGAGGCCATTACTGTATCATACTAGTTTGTATATTACTTAATGGATGCTTGGGATATTCACCTTGTATATACAATCTTGCTCAAAATAGTAGTATGCTACTTGGTTTGTTTCTACTTCAATGTGTACATGTGTTTATTTTTGTATATCGCCTATACACATTAGTAGTGTAAGCCAGCGGGGGCGCCCCGGCCGTCGATCCGACGCCGGAAACGCGGAAAACAAAAACTTTGCGAACTTTGCAAAACGGCACCACCGCGGACTTTTTACCCGGATCGGGCCATTAACCTAGCTAGCTAGCAAAATAGAAAAGAGTAGAGATGCTATACCAAGCGATCCGTGTCCTTCGGTCTTCGACTCCACTCCGATCTCCCGCGGAATCTCCGTCACCTCCTCGCTCGTCGGAAAGGGGCACCACGTAGCCGGAATCTTTTACGGGCTCCCGCCTCTTGACCGAGGCAACTCGGGCGCGAAGATGGCTAGCCGACGCGTCCAAGGCTTGCTATAGAATAGTGTAGTGAACTTGTCTCTTGGGGTTATGAGGTTGCCTTAATGTGGAGGGATGGATAAGAGAAGGAGAGAAAGAAATGAGCTTTGAAGCTAATCTTTTGCAACCATGGAAAAATGAGATGAGCATTTTTTCAACCAAAATAAAAATCCCATCCTCACAAATAATGTGGCCGGCCTCTTTATCTCAAGAATGAGATTGGAGAGAGAAAAGAAAATGCAAGAAAGAATATATCAACAATATAGAAATTGGTCACTCTCATTTCTTTTCTTATCATATCATACAACCATCAAATGAAAGGAATGGAATAGACAAGAAAGGCATCTCATGATGAAACAAGTCTCATCATAATGCAACACTTGCAAGAAAACCCTCCACTAAATGTTAATTGCGAACTTGAAATTAACACCCTCCACAAAGAAAGTCCGACCGAGAAGGAATGAAGGAAAACCGGACGGAACGGAATGCAAACTGGCAACCCCAGAAAACCGATCCCATAATAAATTACAGGAAAACCCCGCTACTGCAAATACATGCCCGCATTTGTATTCCCACTGAACACAAATGCAAAGAGACAAAACTACACTATCTAATACTAGAATCCGGCTTAAGCCAAAGCCGGCTAGTAAAAACCGTCCGATCATGATCCGTGCAATACCGCACGCATCTGATCGAACCCTGCCATATCTCCATACGGCCTCTACAGCGTTTCGCCCGAAACTTGAGTAACTGAGTGTGGTGGACTCTAAAGACTCGTCAATACCTTGGCTGTGGATTTAACCACTAGCACGTCAGAGGTATAAGCCAATACGTGACGGGCCACCAGGTATTGACCAAATGGGACGTCGATGAGGAAGCTCACCCCGACACCCAACTGAGCCTGTCAGTGACAATATCCGTACAGTCCGGTCCGTTCGTCTATGAGTATCGCATGGCGGGCCTAGGGGGTTGGTAAAAGTCAGACCCTCAAAAGCGGTACAAGTCGTGTCGGAGCGTAGCCCAGAACACCCTGAGATACTACTGGAATACCTACCAGTAAATCTCCTGCCTCGGCCGAGGGCTTTGTGTAATGGCTCTCCTTGACACAGCGCGACCTCACCCCCAATACCGGGAGAGACGAACCCCTGCAGATCCGCTCACTGCCTCCATGTGGCTCGGGACTGTACCCAACTAAAACCTGTTTGCACGACTCCTTTGAGCCGTGGTAGGGTAGTAATCAAAGCACAGTGGGAACTCACACGAGACAAATGACGATCTCAGGTCGATGAACTAACCTGTACACATGTCACCAGGGAACTGCTATCTGACATCTGGTATAAGACCAACTAGCAGGTTCCCGGCGAGTCCTGTCCGGTGTACTCATAACCCAATGAGCACCTGTATACATCTTAGGTGAACCAACTGACACCAGTGGCTTGTGAGACCGGCCACCGCCCCTCGTCAGGGTCTCGACTGTATACACTAGTCTACTAATGGAGTATCGATGCCCTGTCTCGAAACTCCTACGACTAGGGACCTTTTAAGGATGTGCTTATAGACAACCAGCTCCCACGTATATGATCGCCATCATACTGCTGGTAGTCAAGCAAGAATCCTAGGGGCTCTATCAACGTGTAATAGCGACCTGTCATGTCACCTAAAGCAGTACACGATGATAAAGATAAACCAGATAGCATACTATCATCTCGAGTAAGACTGTCCTACTGGGATAGGTCCTCCCTCAATCATTGCAATCACGTGCCTGTGATCCAATAATTGACTCTGAGGGCACTAACTCCAACAATCTCCCACTTGCACTCAAGGCTAATTATTGCGATGTCGCATACTCACAGCCCGTGTGACACCGAACACCCAACTCCTCTACTAGTCAGTCTCACAAAGCTCGTTTGCGAAACTATTGCGTTCGAGGAATAGCCTCAGTGAGTGGATCCGCTCAGATGTTTCTTTCTATGTCTCTCTATATCTCAAGTTCGCGGAGAAAGCCATCTCCCGAAAAGAGCAATACCTGTCTTAGAATGTCTGGATGTCTGATGGGACCTAGCTCATAAATGAACTCCAAATCCAAACTTCTTAGACTGTATCGTCAACTGATCTTAATCAGTATCCTGCGCCATGCCACCCTCAGTATTGCCTTGGACCACCTGTCCAAAATACTGCCCCTCGTCAGAAGGAAAACTATAACTCTGACAACGTCCTTGTCGTCCATGTCACCTTGGAAGCCTGGAATGATAACTGTCTCCCAAATGAGGCTGTCGTTATCATATCCCTAGAACATTCACTTATGTTCTAAAACTGCTTCCGACTGTTTTTCCAGGATTGGATCAATATCAACTTATTGCATCTAGTGCAAGAACAACATCTGGTGTGGTACTTGACATCTCATGATTGACTCAATTGCCTAAGCAAGTGATATGCCAATCATGAGTATCCCTCTCCCCTTTAGTCTATAAGACACCTTTAGAGAGGGTGACTCCATCAACTGCAGGTACACTACCGTGTCAGGAGTCATCCATTCTAAATACTCATAAAATGCTGTCAAGTTACCCAGATTGGGAAACCACCCAAATCTAGATCTAAAACCATAGATCTAGTAATCAGTATGTCTGATATAATATCCAAGTCCTGCGTGGAGAAAACACTGTGTGACGACCAAAGTATAACCGATCGTGGTGTAGGAATATCACTTCCTACTACCTTCTCAACAGATCCATCCCCTATTCTGATGACGTCAAACCTATGACTGTCACATCAGAAACAGATGATCTATCTCCGCTACATCTGCTTTAGTCTATAAATAGACATAAGCCTGATGTCCACCAATGCTTCCGCTGCTCCCACTGACTACGACAACCCTCTGGCAGAGTCACATAGACGTGCACTTCCAAAACTAGTTTAGAACGACGCTATACTCATCCTCCTGCCGGATCTCGCAGCCTGGAACAACAGCAATGGCAAGTGTGGGTAAACAAGAACTTCCCTGTCACCGTCCTTGAGGCTACCGGAGTACCTCTCGGGTGCCTGAAGTTACCCACCGTATCTGCGGAGTGGCCAATGGAATGTCAATACAGATTGAATCTTTAGGTTCCTTATCAAATCTTCAGTAATCGTTTGTGGTTCTGGAATCACTTCCAGTTCTACCATACTCCCACTACTTTTTCTGAAAAAATCCATTTTTAATAAAACTGTGGCGAGTGTAGAACAATATTGCTATTGTTCATCCAGATGGTAGAAAATCAACCCTCGTCATAGCCTGGGTCAACCCACAAACAGCCATTACAGAAACGTGCCTTGAGTTGTCCAGTGTCTGGTTTTAAGCATAAGCCGGACAACTCCCCGTACCTTAACAATGTCAAGATATGAACTGTTTTATATCCAATATAGAAACAGAGGCACTGATTTAATTGAACCTGATTCAAATCATGCAGCTATCTCCAGTGCATGTAAACTAAATGGAAGGAGGCCGATCAGCGTTACTCAACTTAGGAATGCTTCCAATTATGAGTATCCTGAAAGAGAAGCAAGTTCTCTTAATCATTACTATCAACTGAATACCATACACAAGTATCTACATCTTCGATCACTTTGAAGAATCCCGATACTTGCTATACCTGGTTCTCTACTCTATTCAAATACCTATAACTCCTCAAAACTTAGACCCTGTGTTTCCACGAAACACATGTCTAAGAACTAGAGAAGTCATAAGTAAACCGAATATAGTACGAGGACCTACCCCTCCGTCCTAATGGACCTTGGACAACATACAATACTCTGTATAAGTCCACTGAGTCTGACAACTCTTTCACTGTGTGTCGTAGGTTGAAAACTGTATTTATGGTTAAGAAGAATTACACCGCTGTTTAATGCTCCTTACCTAACCATCCACTGATATAGGTAAATGTCATCGACATAATATCAAAAGGTATATCTCACTCTATGAAAATAGACGTACAGATATATCAATTTGAAATTGGTGCAAAACAGCGGATATTCAAAACCAAATATTTGCCGTCCGGCAAACAACCCAGGTGACTTCCTCAAAATATCACCGATTACAACGAATCCCGATATAATGAGGATGATCACCCAATTCCCAATAACTTACTCCCACTCATCATCTGTAAAACCATACAGATGTGAGAATCATACCTGGTAAATACATACCCTGGAGTAAGTGTCTAATCGGGAAATCAGTTTTCTATTAACAGTACACAGTGAAACTGAAACATTGAAATGTTTCGTCGGGGTATCCTGGTATTCCTAGTAATGCCTCTCCCATTATCCAGATTCACAACTATAACCGTATAATTCTTTGACACCTCTCCAAATCCCTTTATATGTCTTTAGTCATTACCTTCTGTACACCCCTTTAAGCCAAATGGTTTTCTTCCTTCCCTACCGTTCGGCACCAGCCTATGGTTTGGAAGAAGACTATCCAAAAAGCATAAAGGGTGTACTGTCCTAATCCTAGGAGCACTCGCAACGCGAGAGAAGGTGAAGATAAAAGACACCTGAATGTACTTTATTCCTATTTCTCCTGAACCAGAATCCATCCCCGAACTGGAACAAGTTCCTTTCGGTTCGTATATAACCATACGATGGATTATCCAATAAAATGGGATCTTCGTAGTGATACGGAGTGTCCTGGAGAAATACAAAGGTGATTTAGGATTGGCGAAGAAATACTTGGTTTGGTCGTGAATATCAGTTGCAATTTACTTTGCCCTCCTACTAATCCCTTACTTTGTCTTAACTTAATACCTTCTGCACACCATCATTATGCTAATTGGTTTTCTTCATTCCCCACCGTTCGGCACCAGCCTAAGGTTTGGAAGAAGACTATCCAATTTGCGTAATAGGCGTACTATCTCCTAAACCAAGGAGTACTCGCAATGAGAGAAGGTGAAAAGAAAAGACAACTGAATAATCCTATCCGTTTTCTCCAGAACCAGAAACCATCCTCGAAGTCCTTCGAGTTCGTATCTAACCATACGATGGTTTTGTCCAATGGAAGTGGACGTTCGTAGTAATACGGGGTGTCCCGGAGAAAAGAGTAAAAGTAGGAGTGGCAAAGAGGTCTGCAACTCTGACAATCCAAAAGCCAGTGTTAAGAAGGTTCGGTCAACTTGGTCACTGAGTCATAGTCTAGGGTCGGGTCAATGGTCGCTGCCAGAGAGAGAGAGAAAAGAAACACTCAGCGTGCACTCAAACCTAGATCAGAATGGTTACCAATTTATCTAATCTGGAAACCTCCCACTGTAACGTCAAATTCTTCCCCAAACCTGAAAGAAGAATTAGCCGGGATAACCCGAGGAGTAAACCAACTCATCAGTGGGAATCGGGATCCAACTCTCATCGCATGATAACGTGACGGAATCCTCTCACGTTATCACACTCCAGAAGGTATGCGCATATCTGGCAAGTTTCAGTTCTTTTGAAACTCCCGATGTGGATTTCTACCCCATGCTCTTATGACCTTGACTTTGGCCAACATATCATAAGTCACATGTCAAGTTCTACCCGTCATTTTCCTGGTTAATTTGAACCCACCCGTACCTACCCTTGACTTTGGCCAAAATGGCAGTACGACTGTCCCAAACCAACGCATCTATCTATGCTACATATGAATACCCAACAGCTACCAAACACTGTGCCTTGACTTTGGCCAACATACACAGCTTGAATACTATTGACCATCCATATGAAATGACGGAGGGCTACGAATGGTTTCTGGCGAAAACCTTTAACGTAACGAACTTGATATCGTTGAAGGAACTGATAGCTTTATAAAAATATAGTGACGACAACCTTTGCTAAAGAGGTCACTCCCGGTGAAGGGATCTCGGCTCTTTCCCCGTAGAATGAGGTGCAGGATATTCCAAATGAATACCACGATGCAAAGCAAAAGTAATCGGCTATAGTGAAGTTACTGCCCTGACGCAAACTTTTGTCCAAGGGGTCACTCCCGGTGAAGGGATCTCGGCCCTTGCCTCGTCGACTGAGGAGCAGGATATTCCAACTGAATACCACGATGCAAAACAAAAGAGAACGCCCTTGCAATAACAGCTTTTTGAAAAAGTGTTCCAACAACATCAATTAGGTTTGTTTAACTTGCATTGATCCGAATCAATGCAGTCCCATCAATTGATCACACCACAAAGAACGAAAATATACTGACGTACGTATATGCCATCCGCATTCGCCACTGGGTCCCGTCATCACCCGTTAGGTTAGCTAACTAACGGCAGAGCGGGGACTGGACTAGCGCGGATGAAAAACATATACAACATCTACTAATATATATATACCAATATATAATTTTCGCTCAAGGCGTGATAAACAATGCAGCAATGTATAGCAACACAGATCAATACAGATATCTGGGATCCCCAGGTTTCACAGAGCCGCTGAAACCCGACGTTCCCCTGGTCGTGTGGATAGCCTGTGCAATGAAATCCTAGACCCCTACGGGTGCGGCAAGTTACCCGCCAAAACCTGAAGCGAGGCAGCCCCCTTCAGCAACGTGAATGGACCACCCAGCACTTTACGGAATCCGGTAACTTGGGCACCCCTCCTGGGTCAAGCCTATACCCCCTACGAGTGCAGCGAATAGCCCGCCAATTCTAGAGTGAAGCCCCCTCCGTCTCAACGCCATGAGATGCGGGCTCGTTGCCCTCTAGAACCCGGCTATCCGTGCACCCCTCCGCGGGGTAATCCTAGTACAGAAAGTAAAATATACATACAACGGGTACATCGACCGCAACCAGGTCGTGCCCCAAAAGAATAATACAAACAGGCAGTGACGGCAGTCCACATGTCGGACGCTCGCCCCGTAATATCAAATGTACATAAAAAACAGAACTGTACTACCACTGCAACCAGGCTATCCTCCACGACCGATCCGCAACAACACAGTACAATCACAGAACATCAACGTGAAAGTCACGTTCGCAAATCCGTCTAACCGGGCTATAGCAGTTAGACGGGATTTACCGATCAAGTGACATTCACGGTCGCAGATATAATGTAAAAACTGTGAACTAGCATGTTTAAAATATCCGATCGAACAAATTTATCAAAGTGGGCCCCACACACTACTGTAGCACTTACAGAAAATCTGGGCCCAAATAAAATATCCCAAAAGCCCTATTTCCAAGTCCAAAGCCTACTGAGAAATTTTGGTGCAGTGATAAAACATTTCCACCGCGGAAGAGCGGCCAAACCATGGGTTTGGCCGCACTTCCGCGGCCGTACTAGGAGATCAGTGTATGAAAATTTCCCAGAAGTCTTAGAATTGTCCACACATGTTTCTGAGATGGCCTGAAAAATTTTCTGAGACAAAATAAAATCGACAGAAACCTGAAGCATGTGAAAAATACGGTTTTTGGGGTTTTTCGTTCGATCGAGTACTAAACATACTAGAGCAAGCTGGGGAAGGTTAACGGCGTGGCTCTGATACCATTGTAAGCCCGCGGGGGCGCCCCGGCCGTCGATCCGACGCCGGAAACGCGGAAAACAAAAACTTTGCGAACTTTGCAAAACGGCACCACCGCGGACTTTTTACCCGGATCGGGCCATTAACCTAGCTAGCTAGCAAAATAGAAAAGAGTAGAGATGCTATACCAAGCGATCCGTGTCCTTCGGTCTTCGACTCCACTCCGATCTCCCGCGGAATCTCCGTCACCTCCTCGCTCGTCGGAAAGGGGCACCACGTAGCCGGAATCTTTTACGGGCTCCCGCCTCTTGACCGAGGCAACTCGGGCGCGAAGATGGCTAGCCGACGCGTCCAAGGCTTGCTATAGAATAGTGTAGTGAACTTGTCTCTTGGGGTTATGAGGTTGCCTTAATGTGGAGGGATGGATAAGAGAAGGAGAGAAAGAAATGAGCTTTGAAGCTAATCTTTTGCAACCATGGAAAAATGAGATGAGCATTTTTTCAACCAAAATAAAAATCCCATCCTCACAAATAATGTGGCCGGCCTCTTTATCTCAAGAATGAGATTGGAGAGAGAAAAGAAAATGCAAGAAAGAATATATCAACAATATAGAAATTGGTCACTCTCATTTCTTTTCTTATCATATCATACAACCATCAAATGAAAGGAATGGAATAGACAAGAAAGGCATCTCATGATGAAACAAGTCTCATCATAATGCAACACTTGCAAGAAAACCCTCCACTAAATGTTAATTGCGAACTTGCAATTAACACCCTCCACAAAGAAAGTCCGACCGAGAAGGAATGAAGGAAAACCGGACGGAACGGAATGCAAACTGGCAACCCCAGAAAACCGATCCCATAATAAATTACAGGAAAACCCCGCTACTGCAAATACATGCCCGCATTTGTATTCCCACTGAACACAAATGCAAAGAGACAAAACTACACTATCTAATACTAGAATCCGGCTTAAGCCAAAGCCGGCTAGTAAAAACCGTCCGATCATGATCCGTGCAATACCGCACGCATCTGATCGAACCCTGCCATATCTCCATACGGCCTCTACAGCGTTTCGCCCGAAACTTGAGTAACTGAGTGTGGTGGACTCTAAAGACTCGTCAATACCTTGGCTGTGGATTTAACCACTAGCACGTCAGAGGTATAAGCCAATACGTGACGGGCCACCAGGTATTGACCAAATGGGACGTCGATGAGGAAGCTCACCCCGACACCGAACTGAGCCTGTCAGTGACAATATCCGTACAGTCCGGTCCGTTCGTCTATGAGTATCGCATGGCGGGCCTAGGGGGTTGGTAAAAGTCAGACCCTCAAAAGCGGTACAAGTCGTGTCGGAGCGTAGCCCAGAACACCCTGAGATACTACTGGAATACCTACCAGTAAATCTCCTGCCTCGGCCGAGGGCTTTGTGTAATGGCTCTCCTTGACACAGCGCGACCTCACCCCCAATACCGGGAGAGACGAACCCCTGCAGATCCGCTCACTGCCTCCATGTGGCTCGGGACTGTACCCAACTAAAACCTGTTTGCACGACTCCTTTGAGCCGTGGTAGGGTAGTAATCAAAGCACAGTGGGAACTCACACGAGACAAATGACGATCTCAGGTCGATGAACTAACCTGTACACATGTCACCAGGGAACTGCTATCTGACATCTGGTATAAGACCAACTAGCAGGTTCCCGGCGAGTCCTGTCCGGTGTACTCATAACCCAATGAGCACCTGTATACATCTTAGGTGAACCAACTGACACCAGTGGCTTGTGAGACCGGCCACCGCCCCTCGTCGGGGTCTCGACTGTATACACTAGTCTACTAATGGAGTATCGATGCCCTGTCTCGAAACTCCTACGACTAGGGACCTTTTAAGGATGTGCTTATAGACAACCAGCTCCCACGTATATGATCGCCATCATACTGCTGGTAGTCAAGCAAGAATCCTAGGGGCTCTATCAACGTGTAATAGCGACCTGTCATGTCACCTAAAGCAGTACACGATGATAAAGATAAACCAGATAGCATACTATCATCTCGAGTAAGACTGTCCTACTGGGATAGGTCCTCCCTCAATCATTGCAATCACGTGCCTGTGATCCAATAATTGACTCTGAGGGCACTAACTCCAACAAGTAGAGCCCTTAGGATCTTTGCTTGATTACCAGCGATGTGATGGCCGTCACACTAGTGGGGCTGGGTAATCTATAAGCACATCCTTATGCAGGTCCCTGGTCGCAGGACTATCGAGACAGGGCATCGATACTCCGGAGTAGACCAGCGCATGCTCTTCTCATCCTAGTGTGGGAGACGGTCTGTCCCACAGCCGTCAGTACGTCGTACTTGAGATAGTATGCGGGTGCTCGTTAGGTTACGGGTACACTGGACAGGACTCGTCAGGAACTGACTAGTTGGTATTATACCTATCGTCAGTTATCAGTTCCCAGGTGACATGAGTACAGCTTAGTCCGCTGACTTGACACTGTCACTTCGCCTCAAGTGTGTTCCCACTGTACTTTGATCACTACCCTACCACGGCTCAAAGGAGTCGTGCAAACAGGTAGTGGTTGGGTGCAGTCCCGAAGCACTTGGAGGCAGTGACGGTTAGACAGGATTCGTCTCTCCCGGTATTGGGGGTTGACATCGCGCTGTGTCTAGGAGAGCCATTACACGAGTAGTCCCTGGCCAGGGCAAACGAGATATACTGGTAGGTTTCCAGTGTTATCTCAGGGTGTTTTGGGCTTCGCTCCGGCACGACTTGTACCGCTATTGGGGGACTGACGTATACCACCCCCTAGGCCCGCCATGCGATGTATCAGACGAACAGACCGGACTGTACGGAGAATGTCACACTCAGGCTCAGTAGGAGTTCAGATGGGTTTCGCCTCGTCCGTCTTCTTGTCGGCATTACCTGGGGACCGTTACGCACAGCTAGTGCCGCTTGCGGTCTGTGGTTAAACCCACTGCCAGCGTAGTGTCGAGTCTTTAGAGTCCCACACAGAAAGCTTTTCGCCTTTAGGCAAAAGAGTAGAGGTCGCATGGTATTGCGACAGGTCGCATGGTTTTGCGACAGGGTTCGGTCACATCCGTGCACTTGTGCACGTACAGTGTCCGGACAGTTTACACTAGCGGGCTTTGGTTTAAGCCAGATCCTAGTGTACCTTATGGGATTGGATTTATCCAGTTTGCATTCGTGTTCCTCGGAACGCGAATGCGGGTGTGTATGCACAGTTGACAGGGAGGCAGAGGCAGCGGATTCTCATTAGGGTTGTTGACAGTTGACCGTTGACTATTTGACTTTATGCTCAACCCTAATGAGAATATGATATGTGATTAACTATTATATTAATTAAGTATTATGGTGATATGGTTGTTGACTTGTTGACTTTTGTTGACTTGTTGACTTTGTTGACTTGTTGACTTTTGTTGACTTGTTGACCGGTTGACTAGGCTTGACTAGTTGACCATCATGATAACCATAGCCATCATTTCATGGCAAAGACTTTTGTTTACTTGCTCATTTGTCTAAAATGAGTGCATGAAATGATATGGTTGTGGTTGCTTCAAACCATCACATAAGACTTTTGTTAATATGATGAGTTATCATTGCTTTGGATTATGAGAGGGTGAGAGACAAAATACTTGCTCATTCTTTCTTGCTCATTCACTCTCTTGTTCTTGAGCTCTCCTCTTGCTCTCACCCTCAACCTCTTGCTCCCTCTCTTGATCTATGGTTCTCTTGTCTCATGAGTTGAGAATCAAGAACCATAGATAAAATCCCATTCTATTTTCTCTCTACTCATTCTAGTTCACTAGGTTTAGCAAACCAAGTGAACTAGTTTCTTCAAAGAACGAAGAAGGAGCTAAAGGTTGGAGCTTTCAAGTGGATCTATCTTCGGCGTACGGAGACGACGAGAAGGAGCCATCGGACCACCATCGGAGCTTGAAGAGAAGGAGTTCAAGACAAGCTAGGTATAACCCCCTAACCGAGTAGCTAGAATCTCTTAGTTAGGATGTTAGATAGATGTTTAACCAAGATCCGGGTTATAGGTCCATGTTACCATCTTTAAGAAAATCGTTTTTTACCAAATTCCGCATTCCCGAAAGTACCGGGAGAGGTAGCATGGACTTACAGTGGTATCAGAGCCTAGTTAAACTCTATCTAGCATGTTAGCAAGTATCTAGAAGATCGATCAACGAAAAAGTCCCGAAACAAACCCCAAAATTTTTGCAGTTTCTGTCGATTTTTCCACTGTTCAAAAGTTGATTATTTTAACACCTAAAATCGGCTCAGGCTTTTTTATGAATAACCACCAAAAATTGTCCAACGTTCGAGTCAAAGGGCCGCGGAAGCGCGGCGGGAGCACGCTCCCGCCGCGGATCCGCGGCCGAGTCGACTCGGCCGAGGAAAATTTTTGGTGCAGTGTTTTCATGGGGGTATTTTGGGATTTTTAGCATATATATTTTCAACCCAGATTTTCCAGAACGAAAATTTCATTTTGGGGTCCCGAAAATCCGTATTTTTGATCGAACTTCTAAAAGACTTAAGCTAACGGGTTTTCTGTAATGTGATATTTGTATTGAACGTCTACTAATCGCTATATGTCGATTAGTGGGGGTTATACAAATCTGTGATCTGTAATGTGCTGGAATGTGTATATAAATATGTTGGATTGTCGCGGGTGAATAGCCGGGGGTTGTGAGACGAGAGTTTTCTTTTCTTGCAATTCATGTAAATTTGTAAATTGATGTAATAATTATTTGTATGACCGCACAACCGGGTCGGGGTTGTAGCCGTCATTGTATAATTTCTTTTTACTGTTTTTGCTCCTAGGATAGACCCATGGAGGGGTGCACAAACTACCGGGTATGCCGAAGTGTCGAGTGGCCTACTCATGGAGATGAGGGAGGTTGCTACGCTTCGGGTACTTGGCGGGTAGTTTGCCGCACCCGTAGGGGTCTTGGGTGGGGTATTGGCTATTCACCGCGACCGTGTAATCTGTTTTTGTTACAGGCTCGTACAAATTACAGATTCCTAGTATATCCAATGTATTTATCTGTGATCTGAAATGTTTATCATTGCAGTATATCTATATATGATATTATTTAGGCGTTGCTTATGTTTACAGACGCGCTAGCCCAGCCCCCGCTCTGTCGTTAGTTAAGTAACCTAACGGGTAATGACGGGGCCCCGTGGCGAATGCGAATGGCATAAGCGTACGTCATATTTTGGTTGTTTTCTGCAATGGTAGGATTAAATGATGGGACGCATTAAAAGAACTAATGCAAGAATATCACGCATTAAAAGAACTAATGCAAGATAATAAACCAAGTTAAAGTCGTTGGAACACTTTCGAAAAACCACTCGGTTCTTTTCAAAAACAACTTTTAAATGCGGAGCTTGAGCCACTCCTTTTAAAAGCTATCTCGTTCCATCGACCATATCAAGTTCACTACGTTCACGGTTTTGCCAAAACCATCCGTAGCCCTCCGTCGTTTCACATGAATAGTCAATAGTATTCAAGCTGTGTATGTTGGCCAAAGTCAAGGCACAGTGATTGGTAGCTATTGGGTGTTCATGTGTAGCATAGATAGATGCGTTGGTTTGGGACAGTCGTACTGCCATTTTGGCCAAAGTCAAGGGTAGGTACGGATGGATCCAAATTAACCTGGATAATGACGGGTAGAACTTGACATGTGACTTATGATATTTTGGCCAAAGTCAAGGTCATAAGAGCATGGGGCAAAAATCCACGTCGGGAGTTTCATAAGTACTGAAACTTGCTAGATTTGCATACCATTTGGAGTGTGATGATTCTGGTAGGATTCCTTCAGTTTCGTCACGCAATGATATTTGGATCCCGATCCTACTGTGAGTATATGCTACTCCTCGGGAAATTTCTCACTAATCGATCAATGCTATAAACCTAGTAGGTGCCTAGAAAGGTGTTAGCGGGGCTACGCCCCCAGGGAAAAGAGGTTCTCTAATTAAGGAACTTCGCGAAAGCGTTGGAAAACCTCCCTCGAAGTACCGACACCGGCCTGGCTGAACGGTTAAGCAAGTATTGTGCGGTGGGATTGATCCCGGCTAATTCTTCCTTTATGGTTTGAGGAGGGATTTGAGAAACAGTGGGAGCCATCCTGTTTAGACAAACTAAAAACCACTCTAAACTTGCAAGAGCATCATGCTGAGTGTTTCTTCTTCTCTCTCCTAATTGCAGCGACCAATCAACATGACTGGACTTAAGTTACTCCTAGATAAAAACAAACTGACAGGGCCAAACTACAAAGATTGGCTCAGGAATGTCAAGATAGCAATCACTTACGACAAGCTGGGGTATCTTCTTACCACCAAAGCTCCCCCTGTCCCTGGTCCAACTTCCAGTGTCGCGGATAAGGAAATCCGCAAGACTTGGGAGATTGATAGCGCGAAGGCCAAATGCTTCCTGCTTGCCTCGATGGACAACGAACATCAGAGGAGGCATGAGAATATGGACATGGAATCCATATTTCTCCATACAAAAGAACTGTATGGAGAGCAATCTCGTATCGCAAGATACGAAGCGTCGAAAAAGTTATTTTCGACAAGAATGGCCGTCGGATCATCAGTAGCCGAGCACGTGCTAAAGATGATCGGCTACATTGAGGAGCTCGCTGACCTAGGGATCACATTGGAGAGTGAGCTATATACGGATATAGTTCTCCAGTCCCTTCCTTCCACTTACGCCCAGTTTATACTGAACTTCAACTTACAAGAAAAAGAGGTTGAACTTTCAGAGCTCCTCAACATGCTGAGGAGCGCAGAGGGCACCCTACAGAAAGGTAGGGAAACATCCACTTTGTTTGTAGGAGGATCATCTTCTTCTAGGTCCAAGGCGAAAGCCAAGGGAAAGAAGAAGAAGGCCCCCGCCAAACCAAGGGGCGGTGTTAGTAAAGTGGATACGAAGGGAAAAGGTAAAGCAACAAAGATAGCGGGGAAGCTTGTGGATAAGGAAGAATGCTTCTATTGTCATAAGAAAGGACACTGGAAGAATGATTGCAGGGCCTGGAAGGCCAGAACACAGGAATTGAAGCAGGTTGCAGCTTCAGCTTCAGGTGTGTATGTTATTGAAAACTGTCTTTCAATAAACTCTACTTCCTGGGTATTGGATACCGGATCAGGATCTCATATCTGTAATTCTTTGCAGGCGTTGAGAAACCGTAAGGTTTTGAAGGTAGGTGACATGACCCTCAGAGTTGCGAACGGAGCTAGCATGGATGCTAAAGCCGTGGGGGACTATCACCTGGGAATGTCAGATGGACATGTTTTGGTTTTGCGTAATTGCTTTTTTGTACCCAACGCAACTTGTAATATCATTTCTGTATCTTTAGTTTCTAAAGAAGGTTATGAATTTGCGTTTGTAAGTAATGTTGTAAACATTCACCTTAATCAAGTTTTAATTGGGTCAGGTACTTTGAGTAATGGTATATACGTGTTAAACCAACCACAGATTTTTAATGTCCAGAATACACACAAAAGAAAGTCTCCAGAAATAAATCAGACTTTCTTATGGCATTGTAGATTGGGTCACATCAATGAGAGAAGGTTGACGAAGTTACATACAGAAGGGTATTTGAATGCGTTCGAATATCAGTCGTATGCCACTTGTCAATCCTGTCTCAAAGGAAAGATGACAAAGACTCCGTTTACTGGACATGGAGTAAGAGCGAGCGAGCTCTTGGGACTCGTATACAGTGACGTGTGCGGTCCAATGTCTACACATGCCCGAAGCGGACATTCTTACTTCATTACTTTTACGGATGACTTCTCAAGGTACGGTTATGTCTTCTTGATGAAACATAAGTCCGAGGCCTTTGGAAAATTCCAGGAGTATAAGAATGAAGTAGAGAAACAGACCGGCAAAAGTATTAAGATTCTAAGATCGGATCGAGGTGGAGAATACTTAAGTGCCGAGTTCCTGGACTATTTAAAAGAGAACGGAATTCTCTCTCAGCTTACTCCTCCATACACCCCGCAACATAACGGTGTATCGGAGAGACAGAACCGCACCCTATTGGATATGGTACGGTCCATGATGAGTAACGCTGAGTTGCCGCGATCATTCTGGGGATATGCGCTAGAATCAGCCGCATACCTTTTGAACCGAGTTCCCACTAAGACTGTGCCTACCACGCCATTTGAGATGTGGTGTGGGAAGAGACCCCATCTTAATCACATTAAGATATGGGGAAGTCCAGCTTTTGTCAAAAAGCAGCATGCGGACAAGCTCGAGTCACGCTCAGTACTGTGCAAGTTTGTGGGATATCCAAAGAATTCCAAGGGATATTTCTTCTACTGTGAAGAGGAATAAAAAGTTCTTGTTTCTCGTCATGCCCACTTTCTAGAACACCAATTCATAGAAAAAGAAATAAGTGGGAGCGCAGTAGAACTGGAAGAAATTCTAGAACCACGGACTATTACTGAAAGTTTAGTGGAACCAGAGGGTTCGGAAGAACAGGACATTCCTACGCCGCTCCGCAGGAGTAGTAGGCAGACTCATCCGCCCGAGAGATACTACGGTTTTCTCATAGACGGGGATAGAGAGGATTGCATCATAGATTATGATGAGCCTACTAGCTTCCAGCAGGCCGTTCAGAGCGTTGACTCAGTGAAATGGCTGGATGCAATGCGGACCGAAATGGAGTCCATGTACACCAACAAGGTATGGACGTTGGACATTGCTCCAGACGGGGTAAAACCCGTAGGATGCAAGTGGATCTTCAAAAGGAAGATTGGTGTAGATGGACAGGTTGAGACCTATAAAGCTAGGCTGGTAGCAAAGGGTTTTCGTCAAAGACCTGGCTTGGACTACGACGAAACCTTTTCTCCAGTAGCCATGCTGAAATCCATTCGGATCCTTCTTGCCATTGCTGCCTTCCACGATTATGAGATCTGGCAAATGGACGTAAAGACAGCTTTTCTAAATTGAAATTTAGAGGAGTGTGTCTATATGGACCAGCCAGAGGGTTTCATTCAGAGTGGGAGCAGCGGAAAGGTGTGCAAGTTGCTTAAGTCCATCTATGGACTAAAGCAGGCATCGCGGAGTTGGAACATCTGCTTTGATGAGACGGTCAAAGAATTTGGCTTTATCAAGAATCCAGATGAACCATGCATCTATAGTAGATTTGTAGCGAGAACTGTAGTATTCCTCGTTTTATACGTGGATGACATTCTCTTAATAGGAAATGACATTCCTATGCTACAATCTGTCAAGGGGTTCTTGTCACACAGGTTCTCCATGAAAGACCTGGGTGATGCCTCGTACATTCTGGGTATCCGGATCTACCGTGACAGATCCAAGAGGATATTAGGACTTTCACAGTCCAGGTACATTGACACCATACTGAAGAGATTCAGTATGGAAGATTCCAAGCGCGGTAACCTACCGGCTTGTCACGGGATCACCCTCTCTAAAGAGATGTCTCCCAAGACTGATTTGGAGAGGGATCGCATGTCTATTATACCCTACGCTTCTGCGGTAGGCTCTATAATGTATGCGATGTTGTATACCAGACCGGATGTAGCTTATGCACTGAGTGTGGTAAGCCGGTATCAGTCAAACCCTGGGGAGAAACACTGGATAGCGGTAAAGAACATTCTCAAGTACCTGAGAAGGACTAAGGAGATGTTCTTGGTGTATGGCGGAAAAGACCTCTAGATCGAGGCCTTTGCTGACTCCAGCTTCCAGAGTGACAAGGATGATTCCAAGTCCATGTCGGGTTTTGTCTTTACCCTCAATGGAGGGGCGGTGTGTTGGAAGAGTTCCAAACAAGAAACCGTTGCAGACTCGACGATGGAAGCGGAATACATCGCTGCATCTGATGCCGCAAAAGAAGCTGTCTGGATGAGGAAGTTCTTGAAAGAACTTCAGGTGGTTCCGTCCATTGTTGATCCAATACCTCTGTATTGCGACAACAACGGGGCTATAGCGTTAGCGAAGGAACCAAGGTCCCATCAGAAATCCAGGCACATCTTAAGGCGGTATCACCTGATCAGGGAGATCGTAGATCGCTAGGAGATCGAGGTTCGGAGAGTCGCTTCAGAAGATAACACTGCAGATCCATTCACCAAGGCCCTGCCCCAGACTCAGTTCGAGCGGCTGATCGAGATGATAGGTCTTCGATACGCCAGTACATGGCCTTAGTGCAAGTGGGAGATTGTTAGTGTATATGCCCTAGAGGCCATTACTGTATCATACTAGTTTGTATATTACTTAATGGATGCTTGGGATATTCACCTTGTATATACAATCTTGCTCAAAATAGTAGTATGCTACTTGGTTTGTTTCTACTTCAATGTGTACATGTGTTTATTTTTGTATATCGCCTATACACATTAGTAGAGCCCTTAGGATCTTTGCTTGATTACCAGCGATGTGATGGCCGTCACACTAGTGGGGCTGGGTAATCTATAAGCACATCCTTATGCAGGTCCCTGGTCGCAGGACTATCGAGACAGGGCATCGATACTCCGGAGTAGACCAGCGCATGCGCTTCTCATCCCAGTGTGGGAGACGGTCTGTCCCACAGCCGTCAGTACGTCGTACTTGAGATAGTATGCGGGTGCTCGTTAGGTTACGGGTACGCTGGACAGGACTCGTCGGGAACTGACTAGTTGGTATTATACCTATCGTCAGTTATCAGTTCCCAGGTGACATGAGTACAGCTTAGTCCGCTGACTTGACACTGTCACTTCGCCTCAAGTGTGTTCCCACTGTACTTTGATCACTACCCTACCACGGCTCGAAGGGGTCGTGCAAACAGGTAGTGGTTGGGTGCAGTCCCGAAGCACTTGGAGGCAGTGACGGTTAGACAGGATTCGTCTCTCCCGGTATTGGGGGTTGACATCGCGCTGTGTCTAGGAGAGCCATTACACGAGTAGTCCCTGGCCAGGGCAAACGAGATATACTGGTAGGTTTCCAGTGTTATCTTAGGGTGTTTTGGGCTTCGCTCCGGCACGACTTGTACCGCTATTGGGGGACTGACGTATACCACCCCCTAGGCCCGCCATGCGATGTATCAGACGAACAGACCGGACTGTACGGAGAATGTCACACTCAGGCTCAGTAGGAGTTCAGATGGGTTTCGCCTCGTCCGTCTTCTTGTCGGCATTACCTGGGGACCGTTACGCACAGCTAGTGCCGCTTGCGGTCTGTGGTTAAACCCACTGCCAGCATAGTGTCGAGTCTTTAGAGTCCCACACAGAAAGCTTTTCGCCTTTAGGCAAAAGAGTAGAGGTCGCATGGTATTGCGACAGGTCGCATGGTTTTGCGACAGGGTTCGGTCACATCCGTGCACTTGTGCACGTACAGTGTCCGGACAGTTTACACTAGCGGGCTTTGGTTTAAGCCAGATCCTAGTGTACCTTATGGGATTGGATTTATCCAGTTTGCATTCGTGTTCCTCGGAACGCGAATGCGGGTGTGTATGCACAGTTGACAGGGAGGCAGAGGCAGCGGATTCTCATTAGGGTTGTTGACAGTTGACCGTTGACTATTTGACTTTATGCTCAACCCTAATGAGAATATGATATGTGATTAACTATTATATTAATTAAGTATTATGGTGATATGGTTGTTGACTTGTTGACTTTTGTTGACTTGTTGACTTTGTTGACTTGTTGACTTTTGTTGACTTGTTGACCGGTTGACTAGGCTTGACTAGTTGACCATCATGATAACCATAGCCATCATTTCATGGCAAAGACTTTTGTTTACTTGCTCATTTGTCTAAAATGAGTGCATGAAATGATATGGTTGTGGTTGCTTCAAACCATCACATAAGACTTTTGTTAATATGATGAGTTATCATTGCTTTGGATTATGAGAGGGTGAGAGACAAAATACTTGCTCATTCTTTCTTGCTCATTCTCTCTCTTGTTCTTGAGCTCTCCTCTTGCTCTCACCCTCAACCTCTTGCTCCCTCTCTTGATCTATGGTTCTCTTGTCTCATGAGTTGAGAATCAAGAACCATAGATAAAATCCCATTCTATTTCCTCTCTACTCATTCTAGTTCACTAGGTTTACCAAACCAAGTGAACTAGTTTCTTCAAAGAACGAAGAAGGAGCTAAAGGTTGGAGCTTTCAAGTGGATCTATCTTCGGCGTACGGAGACGACGAGAAGGAGCCATCGGACCACCATCGGAGCTTGAAGAGAAGGAGTTCAAGACAAGCTAGGTATAACCCCCTAACCGAGTAGCTAGAATCTCTTAGTTAGGATGTTAGATAGATGTTTAACCAAGATCCGGGTTATAGGTCCATATTACCATCTTTAAGAAAATCGTTTTTTACCAAATTCCGCATTCCCGAAAGTACCCGGAGAGGTAGCATGGACTTACACATCCTTTACTGAAATAATTTCTTCGAGTTCGTATGTAACTATAAGACGGCCATTTCCAAGCAATATAGATCATCGTAATGATACAGAGTGTTTTGGAGAAATGTAAAGGTAAAGTAGGAGTAGCAGGGATATTTGCGACTTTGTCGTGAATCATGACAATCCAAAACCAACGTGTGTAAGAAGGTTCAGTTAACTTGGTTAATGAGTTTTAGTTTAAGATAATTCATGGGTCGCTGTACAAGAGAGAAAAAAGAAACACTCAGCGTGCACTCTGTAGGGTTACTAGGCACTCTCACAAGGGTCTATAAGGCATCAACCATGCCCGATTTACAATTTAGACGTGCCGAACAACCCTAACCAAGATCTTTAAACTAGAGATTAGGCGAAACAAAGCATGTTAAATACTTTAACATCTAAAAGTTTGGGATTACAACCTTTGTAGTCCGGTCCTTCACTTCTAAAGCTCCGTGTTGAGGTCCCTTCACTGCGATCATCGAGTTTTCGGTCTCTAGAGAGGCTCCACGAAGAGAAAGATGCAAGCTTGCTTCCGATCTTCGATAACTTAGATGATCTACCTTGAAGTTTCTATAACACAAGCCCTCACTCACTTAATGAAGTGAACACCCTAATCTAAATGGCTAGAATAGATTAGGATGATGAAGTAGGATTTTAGCTCTCATTTGTTTTCTTAATCTCACTCATTTTCATCACTAAAATCAAAGCTAAAAAGCTTTGCAAGGAGGAAGAAGAAGAAGATCAATCACTTTGTGATGAATAATGAAAATGTAATAATGATTACAAATGCAACCATGGTTCAATATGAGAAGGCTAACCCATGTAGAGAGTTAACTAGGGTTAAGGGTGTGGTTTGGGTAAGGAAAACATCTCACAAAATATCCATCACAATATCTTTGCAAGAAACAAAAGGAAACCTTCTAGAAGGTTTAAGAAAGATCTAACCCAAATCAAACTCTAACCTTATTTAATCTCCACTAAACATATTGCATTAGTAATCATATCTTGTTACAATATTATATATCACATATACAATATTTATTGTAACAAAATAAAATAATACAATTAACATATATCACATATATATCAATGTATTACCCGAGTGAGAAAAAGAATCTTTTAGTGAGCTTATATCAGTTAATGTAATTTAATATATCAAATATATAATTATATATTAAATTATCGAATCAACACTTGATTCGATAATCCAGCCATTTCACAAATAACCGACTAATATAATCTGTATCAGTTCATCGAATCAATACTTGATCCGATGACCCGGCTATATCATATATACCCGGCAGATATCTCATATCGTGAGAATCTAATACGGTATCACATACATGTATTGTTCTCGGTCCCGCACATATCAAATATGTGCTCCTACTCCGTTTTTCCTTAGTCAAGAAACCTCTGTGTAGGACTTTAAAAAATCGTCAATACGCCGGCAGTAGGTGATGATCATATCAAACACCCATAAGCTGCAAGCGGTCAGCTAAACGTAACAGCCACCCAGGTATTGAGCGATCAGAAGATCAACAAGCAAGCCTGTACATTCTCCTGCGAATCCAATCAGTAACACACCCGTACAGTCCGGTCTCTTCGTCTGATATATCGCATATCTCGTCTAGGGGTGGTAAACGTCAGACCCTAGTAGCTTGATAAGTCGTGTCGATATGAGGTCTATAACAGTTCGAGAAACTACTGATAACACTTACCAGTAGATCTTAGCAACCCTGGCCAGGGATTTCTGGTTATAGCCAATCGAACACAGCGCGACATCAACTCCCTATACCGGGAGAGACGAATCCCCTCCTATCACTCATTGCCTCTATGTGATTTGGGACTGTACCCAAAAACAACCTTTTTGCACGCCCTCTTGAACGTGGTATGATTGAAATCAAAGCACTGTGGGAATCACACAAGACTCTATAACGATCTCGGGTCTACAGACTAACCTGTACCAGCGTCACCAGAGAACTGCCATCTGACGTGAGGTATAATACCATCTGGGAGTTCTCGGCGAGTCCGTCCAGTGTACCCAGTCTCTACTGAGCACCCGTACACCATCCTTGATGTCAAACACCGATGGATATGGGATCATCCATCGCCCATCGTATAGGTCAAGATGCGTATACGCTAGTCTACTCTGGTGTATCGATGCCCTGTCTCGATACATCCTCGACTAGGAACAGTTATAGGATGTACTCATCGACTACCGTGGCCCCACTAGTATGATCTCTTCATAGTCCCAGTAGTCGAGTACGTATCCTAAGGGCTTTATCAACATGTAACATAGAGAAAATCAGAGTACATGTTAAGATAAAGAGCAACCAGATAGCGTACTATCATGTCGAGCAAGAAAGTCCTCCCTATATATGTCCAAGCATCAACTACAATATACATCGTATGTACAGTAATGGCCTCCAGGGCATACATATAACTAACAATCTCCCACTTGCACTAGGGCCATCTGTTGTGGTATCGCATACCCAACAATTAGCTGCGGTTGAAGTATCTCATACTCAACCATCCCATAAGAGTCTCTATTAGGAAAAAGGCATTTGTGAGTGGATCCGCACTGTTGTCCTCTGTGTCTACTCTCCTAACCTCGATCTCCCTGGAGATCAACCATCTTCATGATCTGGTGATACTGCCTAAGAATTATATCTGGATTTCTGATGGGACGGAGGTTCCTTAGTATAAGCCACAACTCCATTGTCACACAATGGTAGGAAAGAAGTTCATCTCATGAACTTATATATATCCAGACTGCCTCTTTGGTAGCATCCTTAGTAATGATGTATCTTGCCTTTAATCGTCTAGTAAGTCACGGTATCTAGCTTGGAACTCTTCCAACATACCGTCCCTCCACTGAGGGTAAAGACAATGCCTGCGACTGACATTCAGTCGTCCTTATCACCCTGGAACCTTTCCAGTGATTCTCCCTAGGATCGATTGATACCATCTCACTACAACTAGTGAGAATCCTAACATCTAAATAGATCTATCTCATAGATCCATAACCCAGGATTTAGGAGGTATCACCTTGATCCTATATGGAGAATCCTTGTGATAAGCGGAGATTGACCGAGCGTAGCATAGGAAACTCCTTCCCTATCAAGAGTATGTCATCCACGTACTCTACGAGGATCACCACCATCCTCCTTACTACCTTTTTGTATATATAAGGTTCATCTACCATTTTGATGAAGTCAAACTCTTTGACTACCACATCAAAACAGACGTTCCAACTCCGCGATGCCTGATTTATCATATAAAACAACTTGCACACGTTTCCGCTGCTCCCACTGTTTACGAAGCCCTCTGGCTGTGTACTTACAGACGCTCTCTTCCAAATCAACATTTAGAAAAGCAGTTATGACACCCAACCGCCAGATATCGTAGTCATGGTATGTAGCCGTGGCAAGTAGGATCTGGATGGACTTAAGCATAGCTTTGAAAGTCTTAACTTTTCCATGTACACCAAGTAATCTTCTCAAGATATACTTGCTCCTGATGGGGATTTAACCGTTCAGATAAAGCAACCAAAGTCCATACTTGTTGGTGTATAAGGATTCCATCTCAGATCGCTAAGCATCCAGCCATTCTTACAGAGCCCCACTCCTGATGGCCAGCTCGAAAATAGTTGGGTCATCATCTCATGATGCAATCTTCGCTCCTACTGTCATAGAGAAACCGAATTATCTCTCAGGTGGGTGAGGAGCCCTACTAGATCGGCGGAGAGGCTGAGCTTTGTTGGAAACTATTGAATCCTCCGGGTTTACCAAATCATCAGCTGCAGTTTGTATAGCTGGAACTCCTTCCAGTTCTACCTCATGATCACTAATTTCTTCACAAGAAATTCCCTTTCACAAAGGTGGCATGCTGAGAAACAAAACATCTTTTGTTCCTCAATAAGGTAGAAGATATTCCCTTGCGAATGTTTGGGATATCTTACAAACTTCCACAGAACTGACTTTGCCTCGAGCTTGTCCGGATTTTGCTTTTAAACATAGTCCGGACAACCCTAAATCTTAACTTACTTAAGAGATGGGCTCTTCCCATTCCATATCACATATGAAGTGGTAGGCAACTGATTTGATTTGAACCCTATTTAATAGGTATGCAGCTTCTCAAGTGCATAACTCCCAAAAGGAAATAGGAAACTCAGTAGTACTCATCATAGAGCACACCATATTACATAGGGTGTGATTGCTCCGCCCCGACACATCGACGTGGTGTGGTGTATACGGAGGAGTAATGCTGAGAGAGAATCTCATTCTCCTTTAGAATAGTCCAGGAATTCCGTGCTCAAGTATTCTCTTCTTTTATCTCATTAAAGGACATAATATTTATACCCGTTTTTGGTTCTCTACTTCTAACTTATATTCTGTGAATATCTCAAAAGGTTCAGACTTGTGTTTCAACAGGAACATATGTTCGAATCTTGACAGATAATCAGTGAATGTAATGAAGTACAAAGAACCAGTCCTGGCATGTGTAGACAGGGGACTTACATACATCATCATGTATCAATCCCAAGAGTTTCACTAACTCTTTCTCTGTTTCTAATAAACAGAGCTGTGGTCATCTTATCTTTGTGACATGACCGGCAAGTTTCACAATGTTGGAGATAGTGCCCTCAGAGTCAATTATTGGATCACAGGCACGTGATTGCAATGATTGAGGGGAGGACCTATCCCAGTAGGACAGTCTTACTCGAGATGATAGTATGCTATCTGGTTTATTTTTATCATCGTGTACTGCTTTAGGTGACCTTACGAGTCGCTATTACACGTTGATAGAGCTCCTAGGATTCTTGCTTGACTACCAGCAGTATGAGGGCGATCATATAAGTGAGAGCTGGAGTCTATAAGCACATCCTTAAAAGGTCCCTAGTCGTGGGAGTTTCGAGACAGGGCATCGATTCTCCAGAGTAGACTAGTGTATACAGTCGAGACCCTGACGAGGGGCGGTGGCCGGTCTCACAAGCCACTGGTGTCAGTTGGTTCACCTAAGATGTATACAGGTGCTCATTGGGTTATGAGTACACCGGACAGGACTCGCCGGGAACCTGCTAGTTGGGATTATACCAGACGTCAGATAGCAATTCCCTGGTGACATGTGTACAGGTTAGTTCATCGACCTGAGATCGTCATTTGTCTCGTGTGAGTTCCCACAGTGCTTTGATTACTACCCTACCACGGCTCAAAGGAGTCGTGCAAACAGGTTTTAGTTGGGTACAGTCCCGAGCCACATGGAGGCGGTGAGCGGATCTGCAGGGGTTCGTCTCTCCCGGTATTGGGGGTGAGGTCACGCTGTGTCTAGGAGAGCCAGAACATGAAAAGTCCTTGGCCAAGGCAGGAGATTTGCTGGTAGGTATTCCAGTAGTATCTCCGGGTGTTCTGGGCTACACTCCGACACGACTTGTACCGCTATTGGGGGTCTGACTTTTACCAACCCCCTAGGCCCGCCATGCGATGCTTATAGACGAATAGACCAGACTGTACGGATATTGTCACTGACAGGCTCAGTAGGGTGTCAGGATGAGTTCGCTCATCGACGTCCCTTTTGGTCAATACCTGGTAGCCCGTTACGTATTGGCTTATACCTCTGACGTGCTAGTGGTTAAATCCACAGCCATTGTATTGACGAGTCTTTAGAGTCCACCACGCACACAGTTACTCAGGTTTCGGGCGAAACGTTGTAGAGGCCGTATGGAGATATGGCAGGGTTCGATCAGATACGTGCGGTATTGCACGGATCGTGATCGGACGGTTTTTACTAGCCGGCTTTGGCTTAAGCTGGATCCTAGTATTAGATAGTGTAGTTTTGTCTCTTTGCATTTGTGTTCAGTGGGAATGCAAATGCGGGCATGTATTTGCAGTAGTGGGGTTTTCCTGTAATTTATTACGGGATTAGTTTTCTGAAGTTGCCAGTTTGCATTCCGTTCCGGCCGGTTTTATTTTATTCCTTCACGGCCGGACCTTTTGGTGGAGGGGGTTAATTGCAAGTTTGCAATTAACTTATTTGATGAGGAGTTTCATGCATATATGTGGCTTCCTCATCATGAGATTCCTTTTGAATCAATCACTTGCTTTTTTCATGATGGTTTTATGAAGGGATTTGGATTTGATAAGATGAGAAGTGAAATGGGTGTGACCATTTGATATATTGTTAATTCTCTTTTTCTTCTCTTGCTTGAGATTCTTTTTCCACCACCATTTTTTCCTTTGAGGATGAGAGGCCGGCAATTTTTTTTTTGAGGGGTGAGATGAGTGATTTCATTTTGGGGTGAAATGGGAAATATCATCTCATATTCTTGATACACCAAAGTTCATCTCTTTTATTCATGATCTTCCTCCATCCTCCATGGCAACTAAACCCCCAAAGAGACAACCTACTACACTATATCTATAGCATCCCATGGACGCGTCGGCTAGTCAACTTCGCGCCCGAGTTGCCTCGGTCAAGAGGTGGGAGCCCGTAAAAGATTCCGGCCACGTGGTGCCCTTTCCGACGAGGACGTGACGGACGGAGATTCCGCGGGAGATCGGAGTGGAGACGAAGACCGAAGGACACGGATCGCTTGGTATAGCTTCTCTACTCTTTTCTAGTTTGCTAGTAGCTAGGTTAATGGCCCGATCCGGGTGAAAAGTGCGCGGTGGTGCCGGTTTGCTAGTTTGCAAAGTTTTTGTTTCCGCGTTTCCGGCGTCGGATCGACGGCCGGGGCGCCGCCGCGGACTTACACACAAGATGTAAATTCAAACTAATTTAAATATGCATCTAAATGTAACTTGGCTAGTCGGGTCGCATTGATATGACCTAGTCTACAATGCCTCAAGAAGGATTCGTTCATTTTTGAACTATTCCTCTCGTGTGTGTTTTGTATACGAAGAACTGTAATTTGATTTAGAACGTCTATGCTTTTAGATAACGTGCCTGAACCGATCAACTCTTGATATAGGAAATGTTCAAAACATTATCCAACAATACAAAATTATATCCTTCTTTACTAATAAAGAGACTGATATGATGTTGTATATCAGGTTCGGTATCTAATAACATTCGTTCAGAATCAATGTATTCTGATAATACAGGGTGATAATTACCAACAGACTTGGCAGCAATACTTGCACCGTTTCTATCTCATGAAACTTATCACCCGTTCTCAGTTCTCTACCTATCTGTAGCCCATGTAACAAATTACATATGTGGGATCCTGATCCGGTATCAAATACCCAGGACATAAAGGATATTGAGAAACAGTTCTGTGTAATGAACAAACCCGAAGAAGATGCATCAACATGTACTTTCTTCGTTTGGGCGGCACGGGAATTCTGGTAATCCCCTATTTCCTGCTCTGTTTTATAACAATTATAAGTTGGAGCGGGACCAACGTTCCTTAGCTCAGTATAACAAGCGGGTTCGGTCAATACATCCGTATTATTATCTTGATTAAGACGTGATATAGTCGCAACCAGGAGAGAGAGAGAAGAAAACACTCAGCGTGCGCTTTTACAAGATTAAATTGGTTATCAATTTATCTAATCAGTATGGCTCCCACTGTTTTAGTCAAATCTTCCTTCAAACCCTAAAAGGAAAGACTAGCCGGGATTAATTACACGCTACAAGTTCGCCAATCTTTCAGCCAGGTCAGTGCCGGTACTTTGAGGGAGGTTCCCCGCGCTTTCGCACGGACCTAATTAAAATAAACCTCGTTTTCCCAGGGGCGTAACCCCGTTGACATCTGTTTAGACACCTACTTGATCGGCTAATTGTAATGTGTAAAACTCTCCCAGAAGTAACTCTTACCTGCAGCAGGTATCGGGATCCAACTATTTCATAGAAGGTATGCAATCTCATTGCAAATTTCAACACTTGAAATTCCCAATAATATTTTGCCCCGAGCGATCTATGACCTTGACAAGGTCAACAAACCATAGACCGCAAGTTAAGTTCAACCCGTCATTTCCTGATATGAATTAAACCCACCCGCATTACCCTTGATAAGATTAACAAAGTCGCACGACTACCCTAATCCAATCGCATCATATGCTTATGCAGATAAGCAGTAATCAGCTACCGCACACTACGCTTTGACAAGGTCAACAAACGCAGCACGAATACTAACTATTACTTATCTGAAATGACGGAGGGCTACGACAGGTTTTTAAGAAAACCCTTTGCGTAATGAACTTGATATCGTTGTAAAATCGAGTGATTTTAAATGGAATGTTTTTAGGCCTTTCCTAGTTTTGCTAAAGAGGTCACTCCCGGTGAAGGGATCGTCGGCTCTTTCCTCATCGAATAAGGTGCAGGATATTTCACAAATATCACTATTCAAAGCAAAAACTATAGAAACAATCAAAAGACAAACCGAGTTTGTAGCATCTGCTAGTTTCGCTAAAGAGGTCACTCCCGGTGAAGGGATCTCGGCTCTTTCCTTATCGAATAAGGTGCTGGATGTTCAACAAGGAACACCGCTATGCAAAGCAAGAACTAGAGTTACCAGTTTTTAAACAAGTTTCTACAACATCTTTAGGTTTCTTTTATTTCATTAATCTCATTAATGAAGTCCCATTTTATTATGCTTCACAAGTATCTCATTTGAAACGAAATCTGCAATATAACATATATCTCATATATATAATATAAACATTCGTCTCAGGCAGTAATATGATCTCATCATAGAACATTGCAGCAGATGAAACTATATGAAATATTAGATATACTATGATGTCCGTGTTTTATGCGAGCCTGTATAAAACGCAGATTCCACGGTCGCGATGAATAGCCAAATCCACATCCCTAGACCCCTACGAGAGCAGCAAGCAACTCTGCCAATTCCAGGGTTAGGAGACCCGGCCTCGACTCCTCGAGATGGTCTCTCACTGGACCCTAGAACCCGGTTACTTGTGCTCCCCGCCTTGGGTCTATCTAATGCGGAAAAGTAAATAATATACAATGGTGACATCATCCTCATCTCGGAAGTGCCCCAATAAAAGAATATTACATACAAATGAATTTTACATGAATGAAAAAGAAAAAACTCCCATCTCACATAAAACCCCCGGCTATTCAGAACACGACGATCCAATATAACATATCACAGCAACACATAATATCTCGTATCATCAACGTAAGCAAGTATGCGTATCCCGATTGTCGTTGATGTATAGCAACGAAACCGGCGATACACCACATACTACGCTTACGGTCATAGAAAAGAAAGTGTAAAACTACAACAGTTGGAATCCGCAACCTCCTTAGACATCCCATGCTTAACCAAATGAATTCCTTAGACATCGCATGCCTAACAATTATAAACTCCGCATTTTAGTCTCAATCTCGAAAACACTTTTCAATATCTAGTTGGGCAATTCAACAAGATTCCCGACATCCTGATCGAATGCTCGTCGCAAACTTTGGTAGACGGCCGCATCCCCAGATGCCGTCGACGAAATGCACTAAGGCGGAACACCGCTGCCGCGAGCACCCGAACGGATGCTTTTGGCGACGGGGTTCTCCTACAGTCACTTGGTCGGGGCTATGGGGCGTGTCTATCTATTAAGTTTACCCGGCGAGTATCCGCGTTCGCTACGTGATTGCGACGGACTTTTGATCACATCAAAATCCCGTGGCAACCGATCAAATGAGACTAAACTGCTAGATTTATAACATTCAAATTAGTTATCTCATAACTACTTATGGATTCCAAATATTGTATCACATTCCAGATAAATAGACAATGTTAAACTTTCCGATCGAATAATCAAACACCCAAGTTTTCCCAAATAGCTCAACACTTGAGCGGAGTTCAAAAAAGTATCCATCACATGCCACAGTACCAATGGTCCAGCCGTAGAAGGGTCAAGCCAACGCCTCACATGTGGCAACGCCGTACTGTCCCAAACTCTAAGATTTAGAGCCAATTCAGACGATCACATAATCGAGTTAAGGGTTGTGTTCTTCTAGAGGGTCCACCGCGTTACTTGCATGATTTTTCGGAAGTTTCAAACTCGAGAAAAAACCCAACTTTTGAAAATTTTCTGACAGGGGAAAAAGTGAGTTATTGATATCCGTTCGAACTTTTTAACACGTTCCAAAATTACCCAGAAAAAATTAAACGAAGTTAAACTTTCCGATCGAATCAACGAGCTCCCAATACAACCCAGAAAACTCAACACTTGAGTAGAATAAAAATTCCCAGAAGAATCAGGAAGTAGATACAGATTTAACTGTGCAAAAAGAAAACAATAAGTCCACTGTACGGCCGCGGAACCGCCGCGCAAGCCATGTCATTGCCGCGGTTCCGTGGTTGTTTAATGGTATTAAATGCTCGTTTTTCACAGTAATTCCTAAAATACCCTGCTGAATTTTTTGAGTATTTTTAATATGAAAAAATCAACATTTTTGAAAAATTTCCAGAAACTAGGGTTTTACGGGTATTCGGAGTTCGATCGGACTTTAAACTTCGCCCAGACTTCGCTTAAAGCTCTAGCTTGGCTCTGATACTACTTTAGGGTTACTAGGCACTCTCATAAGAGTCTATAAGGCATCAACCATGCCCGATTTAAAATTTAGACGTGCCGAACAACCCTAACCAAGATCTTTAAACTAGAGATTAGGCGAAACAAAGCATGTTAAACACTTTAACATCTAAGAGTTTGGGATTACAACCTTTGTAGTCTGGTCCTTCACTTCTAAAGCTCCGTGTTGAGGTCCCTACGCTGCGATCATCGAGTTTCCGGACTCTAGAGAGGCTCCATGAAGAGAAAGATGCAAGCTTCCTTCCGATCTTCGATAACTTAGATGATCTACCTTGAAGTTTCTATAACACAAGCTCTCACTCACTTAATGAAGTGAACACCCTAATCTAAATGGCTAGGATAGATTAGGATGATGAAGTAGGATTTTAGCTCTCATTTGTTTTCTTAATCTCACTCATTTTCATCATTAAAATAAAAGCTAGAAAGCTTTGCAAGGAGGAAGAAGAAGAAGATCAATCACTTTGTGATGAATAATGAAAATGTAATAATGATTACAAATGCAACCATGGTTCAATATGAGAAGGCTAACCCATGTAGAGAGTTAAATAGGGTTAAGGGTGTGGTTTGGGTAAGGAAAATATCTCACAAAATATCCATCATAATATCTTTGCAAGAAACAAAAGGAAACCTTCTAGAAGGTTCAAGAAAGAACTAACCCAAATCAAACCCTAACCTTTTTTAATCTCCACTAAACATGTTGCATTAGTAATCATATCATGTTACAATATTATATATCACATATACAATATTTATTGTAACAAAATAAAATAATACAATTAACAGATATCGCATATATATCAATGTATTACCCGAGTGAGAAAAAGAATCTTTTAGTGAGCGTATATCAGTTAATGTAATTTAATATATCAAATATATAATTATAAATTAAATTATCGAATCAACACTTGATCCGATAATCCGGCTATTTCACAAATAACCGACTAATATAATCTGTATCAGTTCATCGAATCAACACTTGATCCGATGACCCGGCTATATCACATATACCCGGCCGATATCTCATATCGCGAGAATCTAATACGGTATCACATATACGTATTGTTCTCGGTCTCGCACATATCATAGATGTGCTCCTACTCCATTTGCCTGAGTCAAGAAACCTCTGTGTAGGACTCTAAAGAATCGTCAATACGCCGGCAGTAGGTGATGATCATATCAAACACCCACAAGCTGCAAGCGGTCAGCTAAACGTAACAGTCACCTAGGTATTGAGCGATCAGAAGATCAACAAGCAAGCCTGTACATTCTCCTGCGAATCCAATCAGTAACACTCCCGTACAGTCCGGTCTCTTCGTCTGATATGTTGCATTTCTCGCCTATGGGTGGTAAACGTCAGACCCCGGTAGCTTGATAAGTCATGTCGATATGAGGTCTATAACAGTTCGAGAAACTACTGATAACACTTACCAGTAGATCTCAGCAACCCTGGCCAGGGATTTCCGGTTATAGCCAATCGAACACAGCGCAACATCAACTCCCTATACAGGGAGAGACGAATCCCCTCTTATCGCTCATTGCCTCCATGTGATTCGGGACTGTACCCAAAAGCCACCTTTTTGCACGCCCACTTGGACGTGGTATGATGGAAATCAAAGTACAGTGGGAATCACACAAGACTCTATGACGATCTCGGATCTACAGACTAACCTGTACCAGTGTCACCAGAGAACTGCCATCTGACGTGAGGTATAATACCATCTGGGAGTTCTCGGCGAGTCCGTCCAGTGTACCCAGTTTCTACTGAGCACCCGTACACCATCCTTGATGTCAAACACCGATGGATATGGGATCATCCATCGCCTATAATATGGGTCAAGATGCATATACGCTAGTCTACTCTGGTGTATCGATATCCTATCTCGATACACTCTCGACTAGGAACAGTTATAGGATGTACTCGTCGACTACCGTGGCCCCACCAGTATGATCTTATCATAGTCTCAGTAGTCGAGTACATATCCTAAGGGATTTATCAACATGTAACATAGAGACAATCAGAGTACATGTTAAGATAAAGAGCAACCAGATAGCGTACTATCATGTCGAGCAAGAAAGTCCTCCCTATATATGTCCAGCATCCACTACAATATACATCGTATGTACAGTAATGGACTCTAGGGCATACATATAACTAACAATCTATCAAGATTAGATTGGTTATCACTTTATTTAATCAGGATGGCTCCAACTGTTTCCTCAAATTCTACTTCAAACCCTAAAAAGAGAACTAGTCGGGATCATTTACACCTTACAAGTTCACTAGCCGTTCAGCCAGATCAGTGTTGGTACTCTGAGGGAGGTCCCCCATGCTTTCGCTCGGACCCAATTAATAACCCCGTTTTCGCAGAGGCGTAACCTCGTCAACACATTCTAGACACCTAATAGATTAGCTAATTGTGAAGTGAAAATCTCCAGAGGAGTAATTCCCACTCATCAGTAGGAATCGGGAGCCAACTATCATAGTGTGATAACCTGACGGAATTCACTCAAGTCTCCACACTCCAGAAGGCATACGCATGCCTTGTAAGTTTCCTTTATAATTGAAACTCCCGATATGTTTTTTCCTCTAGCGACTTTATGACCTTGACAATGCCAACATATCATAAGCCGCTAGTCAAGTTTAGCCCGTCATTATCATGATTAACTTAGACACACCCACATAACCCTTGACAATACCAACATAGCTATGCGACTGTCCTAAATAATCGGAAATAAAAGAACAAACAAGCAATACTCAGCTACCGATCACTACGCCTTGATAATGCCAACATACATAGAACGAATACTAAGTACTATTCATAAGAAACGGTAGAGGGCTGCAGCTTGTTTTTTGGCAAAAAACTTTTAATGTACTGAACTTGATATCTCTGAAGGAACTTGAGTAGCTTTGAAATGGAGTGGCTTAAGCTCCACTTTTTAAAACTAGTAACATAAACCTTTCCTTAAGAGCGAATTCTCCATAAAGAGATTAAGGCTCTTCCCTCAAAGAATGAGTTGCTGGATATTCTTAAACGAATACCTTTATACAAAGTAAAAGAATATGATAGTTGTTTTTAAGAAAACCGAGTAATTTTAAAAATTGGTTCCGACAATAACAAATAGGTTTGCTTTCCTTTGCATTCCTATCAAATCTAGTTTCTAAGCCACAATAGATTTAATGCATTCCTATCAAATCTAGTTTCTAAGCCACAATAGAAACAACCAAAATAGCATACTTTTATATGCCATCCGCATTCGCTATGGGGTCTCGGGTCTTCACCATAAGGTTAATTAACTTACGACAGGACGGGCACATGGCTAGCGCGGATGCAAAACATATAGAAGCATCTTCTAATATAATATATATATATAAATATATATATATATATATATATATATATATATATATCAACATCGCAGGCAGATATTAGTCATCACAGGCATACAAGCAACAATATGGAATAGCGGATAAACTTAGAGCCCCGTGTTACATCTGAGCCGCAATTGAAACGTGACGTTCTCAGGTCATGTGGATAGTCCATACACAGTCGATCCTAGGCCCCTACGAGTGCGGCAAGCCACTTTCCAATTTTAGAAACTGGGTAACACGCCTTCAATGAAATGAGTCGATCACCTTCCGCTTTCTAGAATTCGGTAACTTGTGCACCCCTCCGCCGGTCGAATCCTATAACCTCTACAAGTGCAGCGAGCAACCCGCCAATTCTAGAGTGAGGCGGCCCGATCTCAACTCTATGAGATGGCCACCTGCTGCACCCTAGAACCTGGCTACTCAAGCACTTCTCTTGAGTTAATTCTAGTACAGAAATGAAATATATACAATGGTGTTATCGACCGCATCGGGTCGAGCCCCAATAAAAGAATATACATAATACGAAAACGGCGGACACATGTTGGAGCTCGTCCCGAACAAATGATTACAACAAAATAAATCAAAACTGTAGAAGCAACGCACGAGGGGCTATCCGACACGACAATACGACTAAGTCATAATCAAGATATATATCCACAGAAACAAGTAATAGAAGCTAGTGTGCAATCCCCTCTAATTAAGCATATAGCAATTAGACGATATTCAACTACACATAAACATCACAATAGGATGTATAATGAAAACCATGACCGTAGAATTCATCACCCGCGAAGCTAAAACTCAAATTTACAAACCGATGAAAATTGAGTGCACTTTGCCAACCCAAAACCAATCACTTTGCCAAAACCAAGAGTCCGAACAACTCGACCAAGGCCCCCGAGAACTCCCCGGGGTGTGCCCGATCCGCCTCGCGGGTTTTCGGTCCAAACCAAGAGCGTGTGGGGATCGAAAAATGCAAATAAGTTCACTTTTGGGACTTTTATGGACAGCCATCAAAGACAGTTTTGAAAAACAGCGACAAAATATGATAAAACTCTGAGAAAATGGCTCCCCGAAACACCCCGGGTCACTAAAGAACCTCTACGGAGTCCACGTTTCAAAACGAGAGCTCCGGAGATCGAAAATAAGTATGAAAACTCAGTTTTAAAACACAAAACGCCAGCTGAATTTTCTGACTGAAAACCGTAACTATCTGATGGCGTTTGTAATGAATTCTTCGGTCATGCAAGCTAGTTTAGAGTGTTTGGTTGGCTCTGATACCATTGTAGGGTTCCCTAGTGCTCGCAGCGCAGCGGAAGCGCGAATGGAGAACAAAAGTTTCAAGCAAACACGAAAGAACCCCGAACCTAGAATCGATCTAAACGCCTAAACTAACAAACTAAGCATGTAAAGATACAGAATACAACCTTTGATGTGTGTCCACCCAATCGTGGAAGACCCTTACATATTCTTTGTATGCTGTCCGGATCGAGATTGAGTGGCGACCGCCCTTGCCGAAGATGATCCACCTGAGAGAAACCGGTCCAAGCTCCGATTTTACCCAGTGAAGCAACCGACGCTCCAAGCTCGCTGCAAATGGAGAGTGGGGATGTAGAAATATTTTCACCATATTTTCTCTCTTTTCTAAGCTCATGTGACCTACCTAGAAGAAGGAGGAGGGGGTGAAGAAGAAGAAGCCATGGAGAAATGGCTAAGTCTTCAGTTGAAGAAAAATTAGCAAGCATAGAAAAAGGATGGCTTGATTATTTGCAATCATGAAAGAATAGTGTATCCAAATGAAATATGTAATATAAAAATCAAGCCATACCACTCTACACCATACTTCTTTACACCTCATCCTCCACCTCGTTTTTGATTTTCTATAAAAGAAAAATCTAGAAATGAAGTGTCCATCTTTTAAAACAAATTCCGTATAAATACGGAATACAACCCGGTATACGTATCGAAATACATAAATGTGTATTCGTACAAAAAATACGAATAGCCAAGAGAGAGAAAATGAATAGTGAACAATAATACCAGACTATACATATTAAAACTATATATATATATATATATAGATATATATTATTACTAAATCACAACCTGATTTAATAATCCGGCTTAATTCTAAGCCGCTAGTATTATCAACTGTCCGATTAAAGTCCGTGTAGCCTGAACATGTATTTAATCGGACACCCTGTATGCACCAACATACATCATATACATCATATCGTCTGAACTGGGAAAACTCTTTGTGTGGGACTCTAAATATTCGACAATACGCTGGCAGTTATTTACTGGATAAATCCAAAAACCATAAGCACATCAGCGACACTAGCTATACGTAACGGCTACCCAGGTATCTGTTGAAAGAGAGGTCAACAATCAAGTCCGTCCGAACCCTACTGAGCCTAAATATGACAATCTCCGTACAGTCCGGTCTCTTTGTCTGAGAGTATCACATACCGGGTCTATGGGGTGGAAACGTCAGACCCCTAATAACCCGATAAGTCATGTTGGAGTCAAGCTCATACCAACCGAGAAACTACTGAAAACATATCAGTAAATTTCATCTACCGTGGCTATGGATTTGAGGTGATAGCCTACCGAACACAATACAAAATCGACAGCTAATATCATAAGAGATAGATCCCCGACAATCGTTTACTGCCTTCATGTGGCTCAGGACTGTACCCAATTAAAACTTGTTTATACGAATCCTTTGAGCCGTGGTAGGGTAGTAATCATAGTACAGTGGGAACTCACACGAGACAAATGACGATCTCAGGTCAAAAGACAAACCTGTACTAATGCCACTCGAGAACTTCCATTTGACGATAGATATAATACCATCTGGAAGTTCTCGGCGAGTCCGTCCAGTATACTCACTTCCAATGAGCACATGTATACTATCTTAGGTGACATAATACCAATGGCTTGTGAGACTGGCCACTGCCCCTCGTCGTGGTCTCGAAACGTATGCACTAGTCTACTCTGGAATATTGATGCCCAGTCTCGATACTCTCATAACTAGGGACATTTAAGGTGTAAGTCAATGTTGTGCACCCCGCGGGTTCGCGGAGAGGCGGAATACGTAAAAAACGATTTTTACGGGTATCGCAACACCGACTTGAACTCCAGGATCGATGCTAAACCCTAACTAACAAAACTGTATGAGGTTAACTACTCGGATAGGAAGTTATACCTCACATTACCATGTCCTTCGGATCTTCTTGTCGATGTCCTCCTCCTCGTCATAAGCTCCAAGGATTGTTTGGATCGATGCCTCCTCGTCAGCCTCCTCGAGTCAAAGATGATCCACCCGAGAGTCTATAGTCCGAGCTCCAACCTCAAATTCGAGATAACTACGGCATCTAGTTTGCTAAACTAGATGTCCTAAATGATATAGAGAGTGTAGATGGATTAATATGTGTTTAAGTACCATAGGATTCTCAAAACATGAGAGATTTAGGGTAAGAGGAAGAAGAAGGGGAGCTTGAGGAAAAGAGTGTAGAATGAGCTGTTCCCGCCAAAATTTTCGGCCAAGAGCTATTTGTTCCCTTATAACCCTTATAAAAAAGAGAGAGAAGAAAGGGGAAAAGAATTCATGGTTGGACATCACGTCTTAAACACGTGAGCGTTTATATGCAAAGCATATAATCGCTGAAAGAAACTAACAAAAGGCCAAACATGTCTCACGTGTTAAACACGTGAGCGCTCATATGCAAAGTATATAGGCATTGAAAACACATAACTAAGGGCCAAACAGGCCTCACGTGTAAAACACGTGAGCGCTCATATGCAAAGCATATGAGCGTTGAACATAAATAACCAATGACCAAACAAGCCTCACGTGTTAAACACGTGAGCGCTCATATGCTCATATGAGCGCTGAAAATAAACAGGCTAAAATCCACACAAGGGTTCACGTGTTAAACATGTGAGTTCTCATGCCGTTTACATGCAAAGCATGTGAGCGCCCCAATTTAAAATGCTCCTATCGAATTCTAAAATTAAATTCTATTTGGGAAATATTTTCCCGATCTTCCTCAAATTAGAAAGATTTACTCTGTTAAATAGAGGAGCCTTGGATCAAAGATCCAGCGGTGATCATATGATAGAATAAAATTCTATCATAGGAAAATATTTTCCTAATATTGTTAAACTTATTCATTTAACAGAATTAAATTCAATATTCATAATCTTGTTAAAATAACAAGATATTCACATGACAAGAATAAAATTCTATGTTAGAATAAAATTCTAATCTTGTTAAACTAACAAGATATCCATATTAAGAAAATATATTTCTGATCTTGTTAAACTAAAAAGATATGATGGAATAAAATTATAATCTTGTGAAAACTAACAAGATATTCATAATCTTGGTAAACAAACAAGAAATGTTTTCTGTTAAACATAGAGCATTTGGATTAAAAATCCAACGGTGAATAAAATTCACCGATTGATATAAAAGATCATGGAATCAATCATGATCTTTCAATGAGAGATTTTCTCAACAAATTGATTTTTTCCTTTCTCCTATAAATAGGAGCAAGGAGATTAAATCCAAAAGGAGGAGACCACCCCATAAGCTTCTAAAAAAATATACATAAGCCTCCCAAAAGCTCCCACAAAAAAAAGAGAATTTAATTCTCAAACCAAGAGTTTAACTCTTCTCAAAGAACTTAGTTCTTTCTATGGATCTGAGATCCGCGAGACAAATCTTCCACAAGTTGCGAATTTAATTCTTATCGGGAATATCTTGTTCTTGAGAATCAAAGATTCATAGAAGAACGGATTTGAAAAGGACGGAGATAGAGTTCAAATCAAGAACTTAGTTCCTTCAAATCAAGAACTTAGTTCTTTAAATAACCCGATTCAAGATCCTCAAAATAATGATCTTGGTGATCGTTAATGGTCAAAATACCATTAATAGAGATTTAAGCTCTTTGAGAAGATGGAGTTCAAATAAAGAACTTAGTTTCATCAAATCAAGAACTTAGTTCTTTAAAGAACCCGATTCAAGATCCTCAAAATAAGGATCTTGGTGATCGTTAATGGTCAAAATACCATTAACAGAGATTTAAGTTCTCTAAAAATATCAACAGAGATTTAATCTCTAAAAGAACTCAGTGCTTCACGTGAAAAGCTCGTGAGCGCTCAAGACCAAGTTATAGAGTGCCTCACATGAAACACACGTGAGCGCAGGGAAAAGTTATTGCTTGGCACTATTGGAGCGCCTCACATGATACACACGTGAGCGCTATATGCAACTGAGTGTTTAGCACTGCTGAGTGATACAAAAACCCAATCTTAGCCCAAATTGGCTAAGCTTATGTTTGTGATATCCAAACCGATCTTCATTCATGATTGACGATTCTTAGGTCCATCACAGTCTTTTCCCTCAAATACGGGATTTAGTTTAAGGGTATATCTCTTCACACCTCTGATATATGTCGTTGTAATTCCTTAACGTCTTCAGAGAGGTGGCGGGTCCCGACGACCAACAAGTTCTTTCGCTGGTGCACTTCCAAACTGACGTGCATGCCTCAAATCGGATCGTGCCCCAAATTGGGCACACCCCATATCATCATCGTTCACTGCATCACGTAACAAATACGCGTGCACGCGAGATGAGCAATGGACCGAAACATTCTTAAAGTAAAACAATAAAGCCCAAATACTCTTTTGTTGGATCTGAATGATCCTAAAATCTTGTTAAGTGGATCTTAGTCTCAAACTGGACTAACGCATCCTTAACAAAAAAAACAATCGAGCTCTAACTGCGCACAAACATTTAAGTTGATCTTAATCTCAAACTAGATTAGCGATTCTTAAATAAAAACCCAAATTTAAAATATACGGATTTGGACTAATCGCGCCCTACGGGCGACGACATAAATCAGTCACCGTATACAATCCACGGGTAACCAAAAATAAAACAAACACATACGAAACGAAGTGAACTTCCGAAGCAGGAGAAAATGGTTATCGTTACGCAGTAACGTAATTAACTGCAGAGGCTTGCGCCTGCAGTGAAGAGCGTCCCCACAATAAAAAAAACCCTCAGAAATGAGGGGGAATCTGACGAAGTCTGCTACAACGACCGTATCCGTCCAAACCTCAGATACACGGTGCCATAAATCAACTTGGCATCTTCGGGGAGGTGGACAGATAAAACCAAATAGCATCTGCCCCCAGATTCAGGAAAGACGATCCATTCCGGTTCGTCTCTGTTTTCAGCGGTGAACAGATTCTGGCATGCCCGGTGGGGTCTTTTTCTCTTTCCATTCCACACTTCGTGTGTCGTGCTTTTCCGCGATCAAATAATCGTGTTATATATGTTTGTGGTTTCCCTTGGGTGATGGGATACTGAAGCTGGCGTTTCGTCTTTATGAAGAATGGCGTTTGCTCCCACCCTAGCAACTCAGACTCTGTCATATCCGGTGGAGTCAAGTTTGGGCCACTTTCCACTCCGCACTTTAAATTGTTGCGAAGGGTCAGCCAAAATTCTCCCACCACAATATTGAAGAAATCTCCGCAGCCCATGGAGATCCCATGAGAGCAGAAACCGGTTCGTTCCCTATAACAACTTTTCTCATCTACATATAAGGTGTGGAAGCAGGTGAAGGACTCAGTCGTCGACTGCGGCTCTTTCTCAAAACGTCAGCCAAATTCTGACAAATCCTCTTTTAAATATAAGGGAATTCATCCCAAGACGGATCATGATACAGTGGTTCCTCCCAAAACCAAAGCGGCTTTTTACAAAAAAGAGAGGCGTAATAAAGCTCAAGTGCCCAAAGAAAACTCCAAAGGCCAAAACTCCAAACACCCCAAGCCTTGGGGCATGGTAGTTCACATAGTCTATATGGTGAATTCCAAAGACGAAGTTCATGCTTCTACTAGTCACCAACCTCAAACTCGGTCCCTGACAAAAGTTCAACTGCAACGTGAAAAGCTGCAGGAGATGCTCGCTCAGGCGGCAACAAACGCTAATCCATCGCCTAAGGAAAATCCCGAGGACACACCCGAAGAAAGAGTAGAGAAGGAGTCGGATATTGATTTCGTACAGCGCGCTATGAAAAAGAGAGATGAAGAAGCGGCAGAAATGTCCAATGAAATGAACCAGATATCCCTTCTGATTCAGAATATGGCTGGAATGATGGTTCAATCGGAACCACTGGCAGATGAACCGCCGGTAGCCGATCTTAAAGATAAGGATGACATTTCAAATCTTCTGCAAACCTCATCAACGGATGAGGAGGAAATGATTCCTAAAAGAAAATCTGGACACATATATCGCTCAGCAAGTCAAAACTCATTATGCCAGTGAAGTATCAAATAGGCCAATCAAGACTGATCGACTGTATCCGGCGTGCTACGATCAAATACAGTACCCGCTAGAATACATACTTCCAACTCCATATATACAAAGGAACCGAGAATCCTCACCAGCACATCGCGCGATTTAAATCCATGTGCGGTAACACTGGAGATAATGATATACTTCTCCTCTGACAGTTCGTCAGCTGTCTGGTGGGCATTGCCTTCGAATGGTATGCTGAACTCTCGAATGACTTCATGAATACCTTCGACGAGATGGAGATGCTCTTCTGTCAGAGATTCGCTAGTGTTATTAAACGTACTACTGTAACGACGTTGGTCAATGAAAAGGTTAGACCGAATGAGACTTGGGTTCAATATGTTACCCGATGGCGAAATCTCTGGTCAAAATGCGAGCAACTTATCGACGAAGCTGTAGCTGTGGGAATGCTCATAGCCACTCTTGACCCAAATTCAAAAGGTGTTCCCATTTACGGCCCTTTTCAAGCCGACAACCTTCCAAGAGCTCATGGATAAAATGACTCGATTGGATCAGCTGGGTCAAGACCCTTCATTATCCGATGAAGATGAATGAAAAGCGGAAGTAAGGTGACATTTGTCTCCAACGCTCAACAAAAAATGAGCGACTTTGAAGCAACCTGTCGCCAAAATAGCGACGGCGTGGATACTCGCTCCCCCCGAGATATACACAGGGGGCATATTTCTCACTGGGCAGAAGAATCTCTATGTGGGATGGTCCTTTCTTCTCAAAGAACTGATAGAATATTAAGGGACTTACAAGCGGGTTCAGCAATCAAGTGGAATATCCCACTTGAACCAAAAAACCATGGGAGGGATGTGAAACCCATGTCCCACTCTAAATCAGATGATGAGGAAAAAAACCCAAGTCAAATTCATTCTTCCAAGGAAGAGGAAGACTCGGCAGAAGGAATGACGTGTTATCTCGTTTCTTTTTATATGAAGAAGACGCTCCATCAGTATTCGAAATCGACATTGATAAGCCGGGGGAGGTGCTGTTTAAAATACCCAGTAGTTCCTGCAAAACAACCCGATTGGCATGATGATAGATGAAGAAATCCAAGAAGGTAAAAATAGTCGAAGGCGTGAAGTGTCCATGCAAACAAAGGACAAGCAGCTGTGTTTCAGCAAACAAGAGTTGGAAGGGATGAGTTATGCAACTTCGCGACCGAATGAGAATGTTGGACCGAAAAGTCCTTAAACTAGAAATTCACCTCAAATATGGCGATAATGGACCGAAATATCCCTAAACTAGCGTATCACCTCAAACATGGCACATCGCCCCAAATACGGCGATATCCTCTCTTGAGATCTATATTGCAATCGAAGTCCCAATGGCAAAAGGTTGCAACTCAAGTCCTACCGGCTACATAGATACTCCATCAATGAAACCACCCCCAAGTCCCATCGGAAAACAGATGGGTCACCTGTGGCAAAAATATTTTCGAGAGTTTCATCGTTCGCAAAAAAATGGTATATCTACAAGCGAAATGGGCACGGATGAAAACCCGAAAGGGCGCCGTGAGTAAAAACAACAGGATTGCCGACGAGTTTGTGAAAACCCGAAAGGGCGTAATCTCGTTAAAAAAAATAATTAAGAGAAAATAACGGTGTGTCAACAAGAAAAATGGGCACGGATGAAAACCCGAAAGGGCGCCGTGAGTAAAAACAGCTAGACAGCCGGCGTGTTTGTGAAAACCCGAATAGGGCGCAGACTCGTAAAAAAATAATTCATGTGTACTTGCAAGGTCCTCTCGACCTTGTGAGGAGAAAATACCTGCATGAGATCCTTACAACTCACAAATGGAGCAACACACTTAGGAATCCTCATGATTCCTAAGGAGAAATTACACTTACGGGATCCTCACGACTCATAAGGAGAATTCCCCTTATGAGACCGTCATGCCTCATAAGATTCAAAAGCCTTAAACTACAGGGATCTGAACTTTTTCTGAAGCCGTCATATCCCCTAAGTTTCCCTACAGGCGGTCCAATATCAGCCCTTGTATATAATCCACGGGCACAAATAAACATTCCCTAACCTAGTTCTACCAATGACGAGAAATGTCCTCATATGATGAACAACATTTGTAGGTCCCCTCGATTTACAAGGAAAAAATACTCTTATAAGATCCTTACGAATTATAAGAGAACAAACACTTAGAAATCCTCACGACTCCTAAGGTGAAAATACACCTACGAGATCCTCACGACTCACAGGAAGAAATACCTTTATGAGACCTTTACGGCTCTTGAAGTCAAAAAACCTTAATCGGCAGAATCCTAACCCTATTTGCTAAGCCACCTTTGTTCAAATCAGCAAAGGCAAATGATGATTCGCTCCTGGAAATATTCTAGTGGTAGCGATGCTGATGCTTAAGTTGGTAGTAAATTCCAAGTCCTCTCAAAGCAAATGATGATTCACTCCTGACCATATTCTAATCGCAACGATGCTGATGCTAAGATTGGTATCATATTTCAAGTTCATACTCGCAAAAAAATTAGCAAGCCAAAAATGCATATGAAATAGCCGAAATGATGGGGCAACTCGCAATAAAAATCAGCGAGCCAAAAATGTATGCATATGAAATAGCCGAAATGATGGGGCAACTCACAATAAAAAAATAGCGAGTAAAAATATAAATAGCCAAAATGATTGGGCACCGCGAAAAATAGCCGAAATGATTGGCCAATCGTGACTTTTGTGATATAAAAAGCTGAAATGATAGAGCATCGCGGAAAGAAACAAAAAAAAGAAGAAAATTTTTTTGCCCTGTAGGTGAGTCCACATCGACCCCTGTTCACACCAGAATATTGCATTTAATACCGCCCATTCTTATCCTCGTTTGTTTATAGGAAGGTGCTTTTAATCCGTGTTTGCTACATATTTACAGGCTACAAGTTCTTAGTCCAAAATAACGCAAATGATACAAAATCTCTACTGTTACGCCAAAATACAGAATATCTGTTGTCAACGGATAAAAGCCAGGTTCCGGTCATCCGTATCCGTCCAGTGCTGCGTACCAGTTCCAGAGACAAGACAAATGAAAATGGTCATTCGTGTCTCGGACATGCACAAAGCACGAGAGGGGCAGCACATGATTCAATGGGTGCGCGGAGCTCGAGGGAGAAAGGTCAAATCAATCAAAAGTGAAGCTATTTTTGGACTATTGCAGATTTGAAGAAATTGTGAAGGCAAATTGCAATTTGGAGCACGTAAAACAACAGAAGAGAGCAACACAAGAAAACCCAGAAAAAACGACAACCTAACTCCCTCAAAGAAGCGCGGATCCGCGGCCAAAATGGCCGATTCGCGGTGGATTCGTGGTCGAGTTGACTCGGTGTCAATTCGGATTTTGGGGGTAGTTTAGACATTTCATTTGGGCTCAGAATCTTGCCCTAGGGTTTCAGTACTCAGCCTATAAATAGCCCAGTTTTGTGCCAAGCCAAGGGTCTTCTTCTTATGCTTCTTTTTGTTAGGATCTAGTTTAGTTCTAGTTCTTCTTCTTCTTCTTCTTCATGTATTCTCCATTAAAATGTAGTGAGAGTATTGAGTGGATGATGAATGAAGATGAGGGTTTTTTTTTTTTTAACTTGTATCTTTTAATTCTTGCATTGTCTTTTAATTCTAGTGTAACTTTTGTAATTGTTGTTAAGGAGTTGTTGTTGTTTCTTGCTCTTCTTTTTCTTCTCTTATCCGTATTATTTTCAAGCTGTGATACCCGACGGAGTTCCTTGCTTAGGTGAGAACCCAAGTACTTAGCTTGCATCATTTGTAAAACTGTATTTTTACTTTTCCTTCTTTTCTTCCTTCTTGTTTTGTTTTATTTTCTTTTGTAATGTGTGAATAATTCCACACTTGTTAAGGCTAAAGAAAGGTGGTATGAGGGACGGAAAAATCCCTTGTGCTTTTCTTCGTCAAACATCTTGAAACGAACCCTGACCAAACAAACGCAACCCCCTCACTTAGGTGCGCTATACGTGACATATAGCCACGACCTAAGTCAAGAAGTCCTTTAAGCGCACTATAACATGACATGTAGTTATGACTTAATTGGATACATGGTTGCGGGTGTTTTAGCCTAGGGTTGGGATAAGCGTATTTAGCGGACGGATAAGGGGCACTAGGAATGGATTTAGCATTGGAAAGCTCGCTTAAACTCGCAAATCCTATTCCCATGTCGTCCTAATCCCCTCTACTTTCGATTATCCCAACATCGTTTTAAGAATGGCAAAAGATAAGCACAAGACTAATCCTAACTCTAATAACCAACCTTAATCTTAACAAGCTTACTTGAACATAAAATACGAACACTTAGGATAGAATAAAACATACACATATACATTCTTCATTGACTTGTCTAAAACACGAACGGACATACAACCATCTCCCTGCGGATCGACCCGTGCTCAACCGGCTAGCTGCGAAGCGACACCGTCTTGATCGCGGTTATAACTTTAGAGTTTTGAATACGCGACACACCACAAGTGTGCGATCAAATGGCACCGTTGCCGGGGAGACGGTAACGTATTTTCTTTCTTGTTATTCGGGTTAATATTCTTTTTGTATATATATAAAATTATAAATATAACAAAAAAAAAATCTTTTTGTTATTTTTTATATTTTTGGTGCAAGTGTGCAGGCGATCTGGAGCAATTACAGTAAGTGAATTAATAAACAGAGGTTTTTATTAGGGTGTACAGAGAAAGGGAAGTGCATTGACCAAAGTTTCAAGCGCTAACTCAACAATTTGACCATGGAACCGCGGTCAAAGAGGGAGTTTCGCGGCGGTTCCGCGGTCCTATTGTGGATTCTGTCCCCTATTTTTTTTACTCCCCTTCTCTTTGCTCTAGTCCCCTCTTTGAGCTCACTGACCTGTATTTTCTGCAGGTCTCTTTGCATAGAATTGCACCGCCGCCAAATAAATTTTTGTTGTTTTAGAGTTTGTTTGTTTACATGCTTCGCATATAATAATACGGACTTCTATAACACCAATTCAGATTGGGTGGGGATTTCATCACCCTTCCTAAGACCCCACAAATCACTAATTGCATACGCACTACATTGAGCTAATAAAAAATATCTAGACCAAACCTATAAGGACGTGTTGCGCTCATTTAGGACAAGTGAAGGTTGCGGGGAATCGGTCGTTTATCTAAACTTGACTTTGTGGTGCCTAGGCTAGACAAGTGAGGAGGTAATTTTAAAAGGCCCGTCTCACGGTGATTCATGAGCGGAACCCTCCTTACCTCACTTGTGCTTACCTGGCCACAATTGGCAGTGAAGAGGCGATTCGAGAGTTATCCTACAACTTGTCGCTTGGAAGTTTAGGAGCGGTCTAGTTGGACTTTGAAGACCCTAGCTCTAAGTATTGTTTGTGCATATTGTGATTGTGCTTGTAAAAAGTTCGTCCCATAATTCCGTATTCTATAGTAAACAATCAATTTCAAAATTCCAAAAACAAACATTTTAAAAAAATAATAATAATAAAAATTTAAAAAATAATAAAAATAATAAAAAAACCCACTTCCTTCCCTCCCTACCTTTTCACTCTTCTAACATGGTTACCCCACCTCGCAGAACACTTGCCGAACTTTGGTACCCACAACTAGATATTTCTTCTTACGGTTCTTGCTTTGGCCGAACTTCAAACGATCCATCCATGCCAAAAATTTCTTTGAAAGATCGGATAGATGCGTCTAGGACAAACAATTGGACTCCGCAATCCACTTTGTATCAACCATTTCAATCTACCCCACTTTCTTACGTTGATATCCCTTTTGAGATTCCAGTTGTAACTCCAAGACCTATGTCTATTACTGAACGTATTGAACAATCTCGTAACCGATCTTTCACTCCTGTCACTACTGCAAATTCTTGGGATCAACAGTTCCATTCACCTTCTTATCCAAATGTTGATCCTACTCCTGTCCAACCATTCAATTCATATCCATCCTACCCGACTTTTGCAACTTCCCTAGACATTGCTTCTACATAGCCATTTGGGAGTTTCCAGTATCAAAACAATTTTGAATCTTTTACTGAAAGCCCTCCACAACCCATGTCTAGTCTTGAACAGTCGTTGGAGGAATTTCAGGTAGTGTCATGTCAACAGATGATGGATTTGAATACGTCCATGGCCGCCCTCATACAACCTAACGACCCGGTAGCTAGTTTCCAACTAGCTCCAAATTTTCCAATATATGATGAGGCGGTTGGACAGGTTGAGAATTTGAGTGGAGAGAGTGAGCTGTATACCCTTCCAAATCAAACCTACCCGTTTCAACTTGAATCCCACAAATTCGATTTTGAATATCTATCAAGTGTTCCAAATGATTCACCAGTTGAAGATAGAACGTTTAATGAGTTGTGCGACTTTGTAGTGTTTGATTTACCTGATTGTGAAGGGTCCCTTTCGTGTGAAATCACCACCAATCCTTTTGACCTCTATACCTCCATCTTAGAACCACAATTGATTGAACTCCATGCTTTTGATGAGGTGTCTGAGAATATTGATTTTCACTTGATTGAGGATATCGACCCTGGGGATATTTTGGATGATGAGCCCATTGATTTGGATGAGTTTTTCTCTCCAATTCATCATCTTGAGTCATTAACTGTTTTTCCTGAACCCCATCTGCGTCTGAAAATAGATGATAAGTGCATGGAAGAGCTGTTTTTTTACGAAAATATTGAGGAAAATTTTGAGGATGAAACAGTTTTAATTGATGAGTCGGATTTTCCAATTCATCATGTCCCTTCCATTGACTGTGTACACCCTCCTGAACCTTTACCTGATACCCCTCCTCGATCACTTCCCTCCATCCTTTTCATCGTTCCGACCTTGCAAGACACCGTATCACTTTCATTTCTTGTGTCTGGTTTACCAAGTTCGGCGTACCCACGTTTTCTCACGAATCTTGAGGGATTTGACCCCATCGACATATTGATAGATTAGTACAATCCATCTTTTCACATCGATCATTACAGATTGTACTAATTTATTCAATCCATTTCCACCCTCAAGTTTGTATTCCACTTCTTTCTCCCTTCTGCTATTCTTCTCCTCCATCGAGACCGGACGCCGTTTCTACCCCCACACGGTCTCGCGTGTTTCTTATTTCTTTTCTCTACAGTCCATTCTTTCATCAACCGCCACTTTATAACGATAAAATCTTTGAATGGTTGGTGCTCACTTTTGGCCTTTGTAAGGCCTTGTATAACTTGATACTATGTTCTCTCCCCCTAACTCTGAACTTTAACGCTTAAACAGTGGAAACACTGCTTCACTTAAGTTTGGGGGGGACCTTTTTATGTATATATTTTTTTTTGTTTTTTGTTTTGTATAAATTTTTTTTAGGGAGCGCCGACAATTTTGACCCTCTTGGTGTAGCCTGACAGTGAGGGCACTGTCAAGTTTAAGTTTGGGGGTGTGCTCGATAAGCTTTCTACCTTCGCATTCATATGTATATTTTGCATTTGCATACTCATTTAAAAACCCATAAAAATCGAAAAAATTTCCAAAAAATATAAAAACTTTGTCGTCAAGTTAGGTAATAGGGTAACTTAGATTTTTTATTCCGAAAGTTTACTTGACACGTTAGAAATAACTAAATCTTAGGCTTTGGAATTGAAAACCCTAAAAATAACCCTCATTCTGTTTTTTATACATCCTTGCAGTTTTTTTTATAGAAGTAGGTAATCCTGAGTTCGGTTCTTGAGTTAGGTCGAGATGAAGGGAAAGTATTGAAGCTTTACTGAAGGATAATTCTGAAAAATAGTTTCTATTCTTGAGTCCAAATTTAGAAACAAATAACACAAGATCGCACCTTAAAACTTGGGATAGTAGAGAATACCTAGAAATACTCTTTCCTGAAAACATAGTATGAAAGAAAAAACGGCATTTAAAACTAACCACCAAAAGAGCATCATTGAAAAATATATCTGGTCTTGAAAAAGAAAAATAAAGAAAACAAAAATAAATAAATAAATAAATAAATAAAGTCAAAACCTGGTAATTCCTATTTACGCTTTAAGCTCACACATTCAGTAATCGGTTGTTAGTGCCTCAAGAAGTTTTAATAGTCGCATGAAGGTGTGTAAGCAACACCGTCCATCATTAATGAAAAGAAGTAGTATTAGGTATTAGGGCAAGGGTACTATAGCTTGAATTGAATTCTCAAGTGTAGGGTGAAATAATACACACACGTAGGGGGTATACAATCGATATTTGAAGGAAAGATAGAAATAAAGAATAAGACCTATGTTTTTCGTAAAGTTGATAAAAATCCCTGATTGGAGACCGCTCTTCAGAAGGAAAACTCAGGAGAGACCGAAATCTTTCTAAACTGTAAAACGTATAGGATCTGAGGTTGAACAAATAGGAGGCGTGAAACATAAGGGTTGAATATTTCTAACCTAGGATAATAGAATTTCTAACCTAGGATAATAGAATTTCTAACCTAGATACTAAACCGTAGGATTAAAATCAACGTTAACTTATGAAACTAACTTGACGGGATTTTGTGGGTGTAATCCGCTGAAAACCATCAGGAGACAACACTCCTCCTATTAGGGACACCTAGAGGTTTAATGGCATATTGCACGAGCTTAGTGCAATCGCGTTCCCTGCGAAAGTGAGGTTAGGACTTTTTGTGAATAACTGGTTTTGCTCGGGACGAGCAAAAGTTAAGTTTGGGGGTATTTGTTCACACCAGAATATTGCATTTAATACCGCCCATTCTTATGTTCGTTTGTTTATAGGCAGGTGCTTTTAATCCGTGTTTGCTACATATTTACACGCTACAGGTTTTTAGTCCAAAATAACGCAAATGATACAAAATCTCCATTGTTACGCCAAAATACAGAACATCTATTGTCAACAGATAAAAGCCGGGTTCCGGTCATCCGATCCGTCCAGTGCCGCATACCAGTTCCAGAGACAAGACAAATGAAAGTGGTCATTCGTGTCTTGGACATGCACAAAGCACGAGAGAGGCAGCACATGATTCAATGGGTGCGCGGAGCTCGAGGGAGAAAGGTCAAATCAATCAAAAATGAAGCTATTTTTGGACTGTTGCAGATCTGAAGAAATTGTGAAGGCAAATTGCAATTTGGAGCATGTAGAAAAACAGAAGAGAGCAACACAAGAAAACACAGAAAAAACGACAACCCAACTCCCTCAAAGAAGCGCGGATTCGTGGCCAAAATGGCTGATTCGCGGCGGATCCGTGGCCGAGTTGACTCAGTGTCAACTTGAATTTTAGGGGTAGTTTGGACATTTCATTTGGGCTCAGAATCTTGCCATAGGGTTTCAGTACTCAGCCTATAAATAGCCCAGTTTTGTACCAAGCCAAGGGACTTCTTCTTATGCTTCTTTTTGTTAGGATTTAGTTTAGTTCTAGTTCTTCTTCTTCTTCTTCTTCATGTATTCTCCATTAAAATATAGTGAGAGCATTGAGTGGATGATGAATGAAGATAGGGGTTTGTTATTTTTTTAACTTGTATCTTTTAATTCTTGCATTGTCTTTTAATTCTAGTGTAACTTTTATAATTGTTGTTAAGGAGTTGTTGTTATTTCTTGCTCTTTTCTTTTCTTCTCTTATCCGTATTATTTTCAAGCTGTGATACTCGACGGAGTTCCTTGCTTAGGTGAGGACCCAAGTACTTAGCTTGCATCATTTGTAAAACTGTATTTTTCCTTTTCCTTCTTTTCTTCCTTCTTGTTTTATTTTCTTTTGTAATGTGTGAATAATTCCACACTTGTTAAGGCTAAAGAAGGTGGTATGAGGGATGGAAAAATCCTTTGTGCTTCTCTTCGCCAAAAATCTTGAAACGAACCCCGACCAAACAAACGCAACCCCCTCACTTAGGCGTCCTATACATGACATATAGCCGCGATCTAAGTCGAGAAGTCCTTTAAGCGCACTACAATGTGACATGTAGTTGTGACTTAATTGGATACATGGTTACGGGTGTTTGGCCGAGGGTTGGGATAAGTGTATTTAGCGGACGGACAAGGGCACTAGGAATGGATTTAGCGTTGAAAAGCTCTCTTAAACTCGCAAATCCCATTCCTATGTCCTCCTAATCCCCGCTACTTTCGATTATCCCAACATAGTTTTAAGAATGGCAAAAGATAAGCACAAGACTAATCCTAACTCTAATAACCAAGCTTAACCTTAACAAGCTTACTTGAACATAAAATACAAACACTTTGGATAGAATTGAACATATACATATACATTCTTCATTGACTCGTCTAAAACATGAACGGACATACAACCATCTCCCTGCGGATCGACCCGTGCTCAACCGGCTAGCAGCGAAGCGACACTGTCCTGATCGCTGTTATAACTTTAGAATTTTGAATACGCGACACGCCAAAAGCATGCGATCAACCCCTGTATACAATCCATGGGCACAAACGAAAAGGGAACCACATTTTCCCACCAGGCCCCGTCAAAGGGAGAGCCAAGTCTCGATGGTTCATGAACAACCTAGAGACCATCTCGACACACATCTCGCTACAGCAGACACAGTGTCACCAACAGCGTTTCTTCTCACTCCAGCAGGATGCAGACGTAAGGTCAACAAACGACCCCAGGGTCAAAACAGCGGAGCCATGGCAATGTCCCTAGTTCCCAGTCTCAACGGCAATATCTACAGCCAAGAGATCACCCCGGCATTCCTTCTCGCTCTAGCAGGATGCAGAAGCAACGTCAACAACCGACACCAGAGTCAAAACAGCGGAGCCATGGCAAAGTCCCTAGTTTCCAGTCTCAACGGCAACATCTACAGCTTAGAGATCACCCCGACGTTCCTTCTCGCTCCAGCAGGATGCATACGCAACGCCAACAACCGACCCCAGGGTCAAAACAAAATGGAGCCATGGTAAAATCCCTAGTTCCAGGTCCTAATGGTTCACCAACAACCTAGAGACCGCCTCGACTTTCATCTCGATACAGCAGACGCGATGTCACCCCGGCGTTCCTTCTCACTCCAGCAGGGTGCAGACGCAATGTCAACAACCGACCCCCAAGGTCAAAACAAACGGAGCCATAGCAGAGTCCCTAGTTCCAAGCCTTGATGGTTCACAAACAACCTAGAGGCAACCGTGACATTCATCTCATTACGGCAGACACAATGTCAACAAATGAAGCAAAGGAAAATTCCTAGCTTCAGGGTCTTGACGGCAACTCAAATAAAACCTGAAAGACTATTAGAGATCATCCCATACCAGCGCGGAGTGGTTATGACTCATCGGGGCTCCCAAACCGAGCCTAACCTCAAGTAAAAAGTGTCATGGAAAATCCCTAACGCTTGCTCTTTCGACGGTTATATGACCTGGGAGATTACTTGAAGACGTCTTGTCCAGCCCCCGAAGGGATCAGAGACACAAAAGTCGTGGGGCTACTCGAACAGCGAGATTGCATATCAGGGAATGCATCAGCCAATACGACGATACCACAGACAAAACCCCTAGTACCACAAAACCTAACGGACTTCTGTCGTAAAGAGCAGGGGTCATAACGTTAGGATATTCTTGCGAGAACTTCTCGACCCGTTTCTACTCTTAGGGAAAACAATGTTCCTGCGAGAACTTCTCAACTTATCTCGACTCGTAGGGAAAAACATCTTCATGAAACCCTCACGGCTCATGAAGGTGAAAAGTCTTAGGCAACGGGGATATCAACCTGTTTCCTAAGCACTATGGCCCTATAAGCAGGTCCAAACTGACTCTTGTATGCTATTGTTCATACCAGAATATTACATTTTAATACCGCTCATTCATATCTGTTTTGTTATATATTGGTGCTATTAACCAGTATCTGCTCAGTAATACAGATTACAGGTATCCGTGACAAAATACTGGAAATACACTTAAAATCACGGATATATCATTTATGATTCGACACTGCAACTGGAACTGAAAACCGACCAATATCCAAAGAGATTTTGCGAATAAGGTGTGTGCACAACATTTTGGTCCAACACATAGCATGCATGCACACATGTTCTTTGGCACATGGACCATGATGGGGCAGCCATGAATCATGGAACAAGTAGGCATGGTGTGATGTGCATTAATGGTGCATTCAATGCATAAAGTGTTGATGTGATTCATAGCTACAAGTTTCCCTCCAAGCCCTGAGTGCATCCAAAGCCTCTACTGACCAAGCAAACAACATCAGAGTGATGTGGGGGACAAAACAAGCCAACACACAAAGAACGAGCCTAGGAGCTCGGATTTGACCCGAGATGAGCACCATTGTGGCCGGACACTTTTTTCCCAAATGCCCCCAGTTTTCTGTGGGCCCCCCTTGCTTCCTTTTCATCACATTTTTATTGTTTGTTTATTCAGTTTTTGAGCCTATAAAAGCAGAACTAGGAATCAAGGATGGGGGTCTCACATTGTATCTTTCATTTTTACACTTCAACTCTTTTGTTTTCTTTTGTTCTCTTGTACATAGCTAACCCCTTGAGTTCTTTGCCTTAACTTGATCTTGCAACCTCTTCTTTGAGCTTGCAAGGTTAAGTTTTGGTTATTGATCTCAAGGATTGTATCATTCTTCAAGTTTAATAAATTTCTCTTTTTGTGCCTTCATTCACCATGAGTTCTTTGCCTCTTCTTGATCTTGCAACCTCTTAATTGAGCTTGCAGGTTTAAGATTATGTTATTGAACCCATGTCTTGTAACTTGTTCCATGGTTCCTAGTTCTTTCTATCTTGCTCTTTTTATTTCTTGCTCATTTACTTTCTTGCACTTTAATACTTGCTTTAATTACTTGCACATTCAATTCCATGTACTTTCTTTCTTGTAATATCTTTTCTTTTCTTTGTTCTTTTCTTTGCATTTTCTTTTTATGATGGTTTGTTAATATGATGTTTGTGAATATGTTTTGTTAGGAATAGAGAAAGATATTGTAAGTTAAGGTTTCGTTTCCCATTTCCTTTTCCCGTATTTTTCCATTTGAAACTCCGCCCAAACCTTATGCAAGTGCTCTTTTAGGCACCCTACGCTACCCAGGTAACGGTGATTCCTAACCGTGACCGGTTGCGTTCTGTTTGGTCGGAGGCGAAACCAAGAGAAAAGAACGGAAGGACAAGGGTCAATAAGCCGGATTCCACGAATACCATGATTAAATACCCTAATCCACGTTGTTGCCGATTGCTCTAGCTTCAATCGTTAAGTTCGGCTCAAAGGACTTGAATACAGAATCCATTAACTTACACTATCCTATCGTTTCCTAACAAGCTTTAACTTTGCATATAACACATAGGTTAGACAAAGAACTTTCCGCCACGCGCATTAACTCGTCGTAACAAGAACATAAAACGCTCCGTCTCCCAGCGGACGACCCGTGCTCATCGCGGCTAGCTGCAAAGTGACACCGTCTTGATTGCGGTTAAACTTTAGAACTCTTAAAACTCGACACCCCGAAAGCGTGCTGATCAAATGGCGTCGTTGCCGGAGAGACGGTAACATTTTAATTATTAATATTTCGGGTTAATCACTGTACATCTCATTTATACTTCTAACACTATTTTTCAAAACAAACTAAAAATACAAAAAATTTCAAAACCAAACAAAAATTAACTTTGCTAACTCATTTTGTTCTCTGGAATTCTTAGCTGCTTGCACTCTGTAACTCAACTTAAGAAACAAACAATACCAGTGTGGTACCTATAGAACAGTGGGAACACAGAACAAATTTGGAGCCCATTTGATACAAAGGGACCGGCGACATCCATCATAAATCCGAGCTTGCCGGCCAAGTTGCCTCCTTCTGCCTCCAATTTCTCCTCTGTGCTCCAGTGTTCTATTTTTGTCATATTTTTATTGTTTGTTTTTTATAATCTTTAGTGCGCAGGTATTTGGGCATTCGTATCGCTTTTTCGCACTAATATCCGTTTTTCCGACATTTCAGATTTTTGCGGATTTACGAACTGCGATTATGGGGAGCAAAGTGTACATTCCAAGTTAAGGTGATTACGAAGTACAGTGCCAAAGATCCAGGTAGTTTGACCCGTGCAAGTGAACTTTTCAAGCTTACCGGATTTGATTCAACGTGGATTCATTAACCCAAAAACTTATCGGTACTTATTTCTAACACTTTCATTCTCAAATCCGACGCATCCAATATACTATTCTTTACAGGATTCTTTGCAAGTTCGCTTCCAAACGCTCAAACTAAGTAACCCGTATTTGTTGCAGTGCCGGGCTTAAACATAAAAAAATGATTGTTTGAAATTTTGAACAAATTTTTTCATTGAATTGCGCATTGCATATATTAATACGGAATTAAGGGCAAGCGAACCCCACAACATACGGTAAAGGATTTCATCACCTTTTTCGTGGCCCACAAATCACGAACTAGAGCATAACATTTATCTGCACAAATTTTAAAAGAAACTAGATTTTAAGCCTTAAGGACATCGCGCTCACTAGGAGAAGTTAACCGTGTTTAGAACACCGCTTAACGGTATATAGTTTACGGGGTGTCTAGGAAAGTGTTAACGGCGAAACTGCCAAAAGAGAAAAGGTTATTTAATTAAGGACCTTCGCGAAAGCGTCGGAAAACCTCCCCTTATCTCTGCACTTACTGTAACACCTGATGATGTGTTTAGTGGCTAATTATATTTTAATATATGGTTTTCAATAAAAAGTTTACCAAATTGATTTTCAAATATTTTATCAAATTTAATGAATATTTTATTAGAATTTTCCTAGGCTTGCACACACTTGTGCATGTAAACTAGGGTTAAAATGGGGTTAGACCATGATTAGCAACCATGGTGGGTTAAAACATGGGAATTAGGTTATTTGGGTTTTAATTAAGTTTAATTGGTTATTTTATTTAAAGGTTGTTTTTTTTGAAATGATTTGAAAATGTTGACTTGGTGAGAGAGAGAGAGAGAGGGAGAATGGGCATCATGGCAAGTGCCATACTTGTATTAAATTAAGAGAGAGGGAGGGAGGGTTGACTGGCTTAACTCCCATTTCCCTTGTTACTTCACTCATTGTTTCTCACATCTCTCTCAATCTCACCACTCATACACACTCAACACAGCAACAGCAGCAGCCCAAGCAGCCTCAGCAGCAGCAGCAACATCAGCACAAGCAGCAGCAGCAAGCAGGCGGCAGCAGCAGCAGTGAGCAACAGCAACAGCATCAGCTCCAGTTGTAGCAGCAGCAGTTCCAGCAGCTCCAGCAGCACCAAGTCTTCTTCTTCTCCTTCCTCCTGCTTCCTAGGGTCGAGAGTGGGGTATACTTCTTGAACCTACTTCCTAGTTTGCTTGGTTTGTGTGTTTATAGCTTCGATTAGTGTTAATTAGGCGTTTTAGTGCTAAATATGGTGATTAGTGTGAACTTTGGTCCAATACTAACTTAATTAAGTATTATTAGGGCCACTTAAACCTAGGTAAACCCCAGATTGCACTAAAATACCCTAAGTTTTCAATTTGTGCAAAATTTAACATTTTTAAAGCAAAATCTTGGCTTTCTGTGATTTGCTATAGACCCGGGTACTTCAGATAAAATCTGAGTTGACTGTAGCCTACTTGGGAGACCCTGACCCCACCATCAGAGTAAGAGACCCCCATTCAACTTCCAGGCCGCCAGAATATTCCTTCTGGCCGCAAATTGCGGCCATACTTGGGAGCTAGGTGTAAGTGCACGGCGGCGCCCCGGCCGTCAATCCGACGCCGGAATGCGGAAGCGGTGAATAACTTAAATTTTGCGGACTTAGCAAACCGGCACCACCGCGCACTATAACCGGGATCGAACCATTAACTAGTCTAAGCTATCTACAAGAAAGGGAATAGAGATATACCGACGATCCAAGTCCTCCGGTCTTCTCGTCATGGTCCCGATCTCCTGCGGAAAAGTCCCGTCTCCTCCTCGTCGCCGGAAGTGCACCACATCGCCTTCTTCGTTTACGGGCTCCCACCTCAATGCCGAGGCAACTCGGGCACGAAGCCGGCTACTCGACGTGCCCAAGAATCGCTGTAGAATGTGTGGTAGAACTTGTGTCTCTTTTGGGATTATGGAGTTGCCCTTTTGTGGAGGAAGAAGAACTTGGTGAGAGGTGGGAAAAATGTGGCATACAAGAGAATGAGCATAACAATTTTTCCCCCCATCAAAAGAAATGAATCCCATCCCCTTTTTAGGAATGGCCGGCCACACCCCCCCATCATGTGTGATTGGAGAGAGAAAAGAGAGCAAGGTCAAGGGAGTGGGTGGAACAATAATGAAAAGAGATGATGAAAGAATCCAATGATCACAACCATAACCCACACTCAACCAACCTCACCCCTCATCATCATCAACCATCATGCCCACTAAAAGTCAAGCCATCATGATAGCTAGAAGTCAAGGTCAATGAGAGGCTATCATGATACAACAAAAATGCAAAGACCCCCTCCACAAATGCCTATTTGCAACAATGCAAATAAGCCCTCCTCCACCAAACTTCGGCCAATGAACGGAACAATGGAAATCGGCCGAAACGGAAAGCAAACTGGCAACTCCAGAAAACTGGTCCCGTAATAAATTACAGGAAAACCCCGATACTGTGCATACACACCCGCATCTGTATTTCGACCGAAATACAAATGCAATGAGACAAAATCTCCACTGTACTATACTAGGATCCGGCTTATACCAAAACCGGCCAGTAAGGTCTGTTCGATCCTGATCCGTGCAATACCGCACGTATCTGATCGAACCCTGCCATATAACCATACGGCCTATAGTACAAACTGTCCGATCCTGATCCGTGCAATACCGCACGTATCTGATCGGACCTTGCCATATCTCCATACGGCCTCTACAACCTTTCGCCCGAAAGCTGAGTAACTGAAATGTGGGGGACTCTAAAGACTCATCAACACCTTGGTTGTGGATTTAACCACTAGCACGTTAGAGGTATATAAGCCAATACATAACGGGCTACCAGGTATTGACCAAAAGGGACGTCTGCGAGCGAACTCAGCCTGACACCCTACTGAGCCTGTCAGTGACAATATCCGTGCAGTCCGGTCCGTTCGTCTATGAGTATCGCATGGCGGGCCTAGGGGGTTGGTAAAAGTCAGACCCCCAAAAGCGGTACAAGTCGTGTCGGAGTGTAGCCCAGAACACCCTGAGATACTACTGGAATACCTACCAGTAAATCTCCTTGCCTTGGCCAAGGACTTTGTGTAATGGCTCTCCTAGACACAGCACGACCTCACCCCCAATACCGGGAGAGACGAACCCCTGAAGATACGCTCACTGCCTCCATGTGGCTCGGGACTGTACCCAACTAAAACCTGTTTGCACGACTCCTTTGAGCCGTGGTAGGGTAGTAATCAAAGTACAGTGGGAACTCACACGAGACAAATGACGATCCCCAGGTCGATGAACTAACCTGCACACATGTCACCAGGGAACTGCCATCTGACGTCTGGTATATGACCAACTAGCATGTTCCCGGCGAGTCCTGTCCTGTGTACTCATAACCCAATGAGCACCTGTATACATCTTAGGTGATCCAACTGACACCAGTGGCTTGTGAGACCGGCCACCGCCCCTCGTCGGGGTCTCGACTGTATACACTAGTCTACTAATGGAGTATCGATGCCCGGTCTCGAAACTCCCACGACTAGGGACCTTTTAAGGATATGCTTGTAGACCCCCAGCTCCCACTTATATGATCGCCCTCATACTGCTGGTGGTCAAGCAAGAATCCTAGGGGCTCTATCAACGTGTAATAGCGACATGTCAGGTCACTTAAAGCAGTACACGATGATAAAGGTAAACCAGATAGCATACTATCATCTCGAGTAAGACTGTCCTACCGGGATAGGTCCTCCCTCAATCATTACAATCACGTACCTGTGACCTAATAATTGACTCTGAGGGCACTATCTCCAACAATCTCCCACTTGCACTCAAGGCTAATTATTGCGATGTCGCCTACTCACAGCCCGTGTGATACCGAACATCCAACTCCTCTACTAGTCAGTCTCACAAAGCTCGTTTGCGGAACAATTGCGTTCGAGGAATAGCCTCAGTGAGTGGATCCGCTTAGTTGTTTCTTTCTATGTCTCTCTCAAAATCTCAAGTTCGCGGAGAAAGCCATCTCCCGAAAAGAGCAATACCTGTCTCAGAATATGTCTGGATGTCTGATGGGACCTAGCTCATAAATGAACTTCAAATCCAAACTTCTTAGACTGTATCGTCAACTGAACTTAATCAGTATCCTGCGCCATGCCACCCTCAGTATTGCCTTGGACCACCTGTCCAAAATACTGCCCCTCATCAGAAGGAAAACTATAACTCTGACAACCTCCTTGTCGTCCATGTCACCTTGGAAGCCTGGAATGATAACTGTCTCCTGAATGAGGCTGTCGTTATCATATCCCTAGAACATCCACTTATGTTCTAAAACTGCTTCCGACTGTTTCTCCAGAATTGGATTAATGTCAACTTATTGCATCTAGTGCAAGAACAACATCTGGTGTGGTACTTGACATCTCATGATTGACTCAATTGCCTGAGCAAGTGATCTGCCAATCATGCACGTCCCTCTCCCCTTTAGTCTGTAAGACACCTTTGGAGAGGGTGACTCCATTACCTGCAGGTACACTACCGTGCCAGGAGTCGTCCATCCCAAATACTCTTAGAATGCTGTCAAGTACCCTGATTGGGAAACCACCCAAATCTAGATCTAAAACCATAGATCTAGTAACCAGTATGTCTGATGTAAAATCCAAGTCCCATGTGGAGAAACCACTGTGTGACGACCAAAGTATGACCGATTGTAGTATAGAAGTTTCTTTTCCTATTCTGTGTATGTCATCCAAATACCAGGATATCACACCCTACTACCTTCTCAACAGATCCATCCCCTATTCTGATGAAGTCAAACCTATGACTGTCACGTCAGAAATAGATGATCTATCTCCGCTACATCTGCTTTAGTCTATAAATAGACATAAGCTACCTGTCCACCAATGCTTCCGCTGCTCCCACTGACTACGACAACCCTCTGGCAGAGTCATATAGACGTACACTTCTAAAACTGGTTTAGAACGACGCTATACTCATCCTCCCGCCGGGTCTCGCACCCTGGAACAACAGCAATGGTAATTGTGGGTAAACAAGAACTTCCCTGTCACCGTCCTTGAGGCTACCGTAGTACCTCTCGGGTGCCTGAAGTTACCCACCTTATCTGCGGAGTGGCCAATGGAATGTCAATCCAGATTGAATCTTTAGGTTCCTTATCAAATCTTCAGTAATCGTTTGTGGTTCTGGAATCACTTCCAGTTCTACCATACTCCCACTACTGTTTTCTGAAAAAATCCATTTTTATTAAAACTGTGGCGAGTCTAGAACAATATCGCTATTGTTCATCCAGATGGTAGAAAGTCAACCCTCGTCATAGCCTGGGTCAACCCACAAACAGCCATTACAGAAACGTGCCTTGAGTTATCCAGAGTCTGGTTTTAATCATAAGCCGGACAACTCCCCGTACCTTAACAACGTTAAGATATGAACTGTTCTATATCCAATATAGAAACAGAGGCACTGATTTAATTGAACCAGATTCAAATCATGCAGCTGTCCCCAGCGCATGTCAACTAAATGGAAGGAGGCCGATCAGCGTTACTCAACTTAGGAATACTTCCAATTATGAGTAACCTGAAAGAGAAGAAAGATCTCTTTATCATTACTATCAACTGAATACCATACACAAGTATCTACATCTTCGATCTCTTTGAAGAATCCCGATACTTGCTATACCTGGTTCTCTACTCTATTCAAATACCTATAACTTCTCAAAATTCAGATCCTGTGTTTCCACGAAACACCTGTCTAAAAACTAGAGAAGTCATAAGTAAACTGAATGTAGTACGAGGACCAACCCCTCTGTCCTGATGGACCCTGGACAACATACAATCCTTTGTATAAGTCCCTTGAGTCTGATAACTCATTCACTGTGTGTCGTAGGTTGAAAACTGTACTTATGGTTAAGAAGAATTACACCGCTATTTAATGCTCCTTACCTAACCATCTACTGATATAGGTAAATGTCATAGACATAATTTCAGAAAGATATATCTCACTCTATGAAAATAGACGTACAGATATATCATTTTGAAATTGGTGCATAACAGCGGATATTCAAAACCAAATATTTGCCGACCGGCAAACAGCCCAGGTGATTTCCTCAAATATCACCGATTACAACGAATCCCGATACAATGAGGATGATCACCCAATTCCCAATAACCTACTCCCACTCATCATCTGTAAAACCATACAGATGTGAGAATCGTACCTGGTAAATACATACCCTGGAGTAAGTGTCTAATCGGGAAATCAGTTTTCTTTTAATAGTACACAGTGAAACTGAAACATTGAAATGTTTCGTTGGGGTATCCTGGTATTCCTAGTAATGCCTCTTCCAGATTCACGACTGTAACCGTATAGTTCTTTGCCACCTCTCCAAATCCCTTCATATGTCTTTAGTCTCTACCTTCTGCACACCCCTTTATGCCAAATGGTTTTCTTCCTTCCCTACCGTTCGGCACCAGCCTATGGTTTGGAAGAAGACTATCCAATAAGCATAATGGGTGTACTGTCCCAATCCTAGGAACACTCGCAATGAGAGAGAAGGTGAAGATAAAAGACACCTGAATAAATCTTATTCTTATTTCTCCTGAACCAGAATCCATCCCCGAACTGGAACAAGTTCCTTTCGAGTTCGTATATAACCATACGATGGAGTATCCAAATAAACTGTGGATCTTCGTAGTGATACGGAGTGTCCTGGAGAAATACAAAGGTGATGTGGGAGTGGTAACGAAATACCTGGTTTGGTCGTGAATATCTGTTGCAATTTACTTTGCCCTCCTACTAATCCCTTGCTTTGTCTGAACTTAATACCTTCTGCACACCATCGTTATGCTAATTGGTTTTCTTCATTCCCTACCGGTCGGCACCAGCCTAAGGTTTGGAAGAAGACAATCCAATTTGCGTAATAGGTGTACTACCCCTAAACCAAGGAGTACTCGTAACCTGAGAGAGGGTAAAAGGAAAAGACAACTGAATAATCCTATCCGTTTTCTCCAGAACCGGAAACCATCCTCGAATAATTCTTTCGAGTTCGTATCTAACCATACGATGGTTTTGTCCAATGGAAGTGGACGTTCGTAGTAATACGGGGTGTCCTGGAGAAAAGGGTAAAAGTAGGAGTGGCAATGAGGTCTGCAACTCTGACAATCCAAAAGCCAGTGTTAAGTAAGTTCGGTCAACTTGGTCACGGAGTCATAGTCTAGGGTCGGGTCAATGGTCGCTGCCAGAGAGAGAGAGAGAAGAAACACTCAGCGTGCACTCTATCCTAGATCAGAATGGTTACCAATTTATCTAATCTGGAAACCTCCCACTGTACCTCAAATTCTCCTCCAAACCTGAAAGAAGAATTAGTCGGGGTCACCCGAGGAGTAAACTAACTCATCAGTGGGAATCGGGATCCAACTATCATCGCATGATAACGTGACGGAATCCGCTCACGGTATCACACTCCAGAAGGTATGCGCATATCTGGCAAGTTTCAGTTCTTTTGAAACTCCCGATGTGATTTCTGCCCCATGCTCTTATGACCTTGGCGTGAGGTCAAAATATCATAAGTCACATGTCAAGTTCTGCCCGTCATTATCCAGGTTAATTTGAACCCACCCGTACATACCCTTGACGTAGGCCAAAATAGTAGTACGACTGTCCCAAACCAACGCATCTATCTATGCAACAGATAAATAACCGGCAGCTACCAAACACTATGCCTTGGCGTGAGGTCAAAATACATAGCTTGAATACTACCGAATATTTAACTGAAATGACGGAGGGCTACGAATGGTTTCTGGCGAAAACCTTTAACGTAATGAACTTGATATCGTCGAAGGAACGGATAGCTTTTAAAAATATAGTGACGAAAACCGTTGCTAAAGAGGTCACTCCCTGTGAAGGGATCTCGGCTCTTTCCCCGTAGAATGGGGTGCAGGATACTCCAAATGAATACCGCGATGCAAAGCAAAAGCAATCGGCTATAGTGAAGTTAATGCCCTGACGCAAACTTTTGTCCAAGGGGTCACTCCCGGTGAAGGGATCTCGGCCCTTGCCTCGTCGACTGAGGAGCAGGATATTCCAACTGAATACCACGATGCAAAACAAAAGTAAACGTCCTTGCAATAACAGCTTTTTGAAAAGTGTTCCAACAACATCAGATTAGGTTTGTTTTAACTTGCATTGATCCGAATCAATGCAGTCCCATCAATTGATCACACCAAAAAGAACGAAAATATACTGATGTACGTATATGCCATCCGCATTCGCCACTGGGTCCCGTCATTACCCGTTAGGTTAGCTTACTAACGACAGAGCGGGGACTGGACTAGCGCGGATGCAAAACATATACGACATCTACTAATATATATACCAATATATTATATTTCGCTCAAGGCGTGAAAGAAAAAAAGCAACATCACAGAAAATGTACAGCATCACAGAAACAATACAGATATCTGGGATCCCCGGGTTTCATAGAGCCACTACTGAAACCCGACGTTCCCCTGGTCGTGTGGATAGCCTGTGCAATGTAATCCTAGACCCCTACGGGCGCGGCAAGTCACCCGCCAAAACCTGAAGCGAGGCAGCCCCCTTCAGCGCCGTGAATGGACCACCCAGCACTTCACGGAATCCGGTAACTTGGGCACCCCTCCTGGGTCAACCTGTACCCCCTACGAGTGCGGCGAACAGCCCGCCAATCCTAGAGTGAAGCCCCCTCCGTCTCAATGCCATGAGATGCGGGCTTGTTGCCCTCCAGAACCCGGCTATCCGTGCACCCCTCCGCGGGGCAATCCTAGTACAGAAAGTAAAATATACATACAACGGGTACATCGACCGCAACCTGGCCGTGCCCCTAAACAATAATACAATCAGGCAGTGACGGCAGTCCACATGTCGGACGCTCGCCCTGCAATATCAAATGTACATAATACAACAGAACTGTACTAGCATTGCATCCAGGCTATCCCCCACGACCGATCCGCAACATCACAGCAAAAACAAAACATCAACGTGAAAGTCACGTTCGCAAATCCGTCTAACCGGGCTATAGCAGTTAGACCGGATTTACCGATCGAGTGACATTCACGGTCGCAGATATAATGTAAATACTGTGAAAAATGTGTTTAAAAAATTTCCGATTGATCAAACAATTAACAAGTGGGCCCCAAAGAAAACTGTAGCACTCACAGAAACAATTGGCCCAACTTTAATATTCCAAAGCCCATATTTTAAGCCCAGAAGGCCTCTGTAAAAAAATGGTGAAGTGATGTGAATAGTGCGCGGCGGAAGGGCCGCACAAAGGTGGTTTTCGCGGCGGTTCCACGCTCCAACTGTGGAGTTACTTCGTCAAATTTTTACAGAACTCTTAGATTTTCCAGTACATCAATATTTTATAACCTGAAAAAATTTTCGAGACCAAAAATTTTCAACAGAAACTGATGCGAACTAAAATGCAGTTTTGGAACTTTTTGATCGATCGGAAATGCAAACACATTACACAAAGTTAGACTAAGTCAATGGCGAGGCTCTGATACCACTGTAAGTGCACGGCGGCGCCCCGGCCGTCAATCCGACGCCGGAATGCGGAAGCGGTGAATAACTTAAATTTTGCGGACTTAGCAAACCGGCACCACCGCGCACTATAACCGGGATCGAACCATTAACTAGTCTAAGCTATCTACAAGAAAGGGAATAGAGATATACCGACGATCCAAGTCCTCCGGTCTTCTCGTCATGGTCCCGATCTCCTGCGGAAAAGTCCCGTCTCCTCCTCGTCGCCGGAAGTGCACCACATCGCCTTCTTCGTTTACGGGCTCCCACCTCAATGCCGAGGCAACTCGGGCACGAAGCCGGCTACTCGACGTGCCCAAGAATCGCTGTAGAATGTGTGGTAGAACTTGTGTCTCTTTTGGGATTATGGAGTTGCCCTTTTGTGGAGGAAGAAGAACTTGGTGAGAGGTGGGAAAAATGTGGCATACAAGAGAATGAGCATAACAATTTTTCCCCCCATCAAAAGAAATGAATCCCATCCCCTTTTTAGGAATGGCCGGCCACACCCCCCCATCATGTGTGATTGGAGAGAGAAAAGAGAGCAAGGTCAAGGGAGTGGGTGGAACAATAATGAAAAGAGATGATGAAAGAATCCAATGATCACAACCATAACCCACACTCAACCAACCTCACCCCTCATCATCATCAACCATCATGCCCACTAAAAGTCAAGCCATCATGATAGCTAGAAGTCAAGGTCAATGAGAGGCTATCATGATACAACAAAAATGCAAAGACCCCCTCCACAAATGCCTATTTGCAACAATGCAAATAAGCCCTCCTCCACCAAACTTCGGCCAATGAACGGAACAATGGAAATCGGCCGAAACGGAAAGCAAACTGGCAACTCCAGAAAACTGGTCCCGTAATAAATTACAGGAAAACCCCGATACTGTGCATACACACCCGCATCTGTATTTCGACCGAAATACAAATGCAATGAGACAAAATCTCCACTGTACTATACTAGGATCCGGCTTATACCAAAACCGGCCAGTAAGGTCTGTTCGATCCTGATCCGTGCAATACCGCACGTATCTGATCGAACCCTGCCATATAACCATACGGCCTATAGTACAAACTGTCCGATCCTGATCCGTGCAATACCGCACGTATCTGATCGGACCTTGCCATATCTCCATACGGCCTCTACAACCTTTCGCCCGAAAGCTGAGTAACTGAAATGTGGGGGACTCTAAAGACTCATCAACACCTTGGTTGTGGATTTAACCACTAGCACGTTAGAGGTATATAAGCCAATACATAACGGGCTACCAGGTATTGACCAAAAGGGACGTCTGCGAGCGAACTCAGCCTGACACCCTACTGAGCCTGTCAGTGACAATATCCGTGCAGTCCGGTCCGTTCGTCTATGAGTATCGCATGGCGGGCCTAGGGGGTTGGTAAAAGTCAGACCCCCAAAAGCGGTACAAGTCGTGTCGGAGTGTAGCCCAGAACACCCTGAGATACTACTGGAATACCTACCAGTAAATCTCCTTGCCTTGGCCAAGGACTTTGTGTAATGGCTCTCCTAGACACAGCACGACCTCACCCCCAATACCGGGAGAGACGAACCCCTGAAGATACGCTCACTGCCTCCATGTGGCTCGGGACTGTACCCAACTAAAACCTGTTTGCACGACTCCTTTGAGCCGTGGTAGGGTAGTAATCAAAGTACAGTGGGAACTCACACGAGACAAATGACGATCCCCAGGTCGATGAACTAACCTGCACACATGTCACCAGGGAACTGCCATCTGACGTCTGGTATATGACCAACTAGCATGTTCCCGGCGAGTCCTGTCCGGTGTACTCATAACCCAATGAGCACCTGTATACATCTTAGGTGATCCAACTGACACCAGTGGCTTGTGAGACCGGCCACCGCCCCTCGTCGGGGTCTCGACTGTATACACTAGTCTACTAATGGAGTATCGATGCCCGGTCTCGAAACTCCCACGACTAGGGACCTTTTAAGGATATGCTTGTAGACCCCCAGCTCCCACTTATATGATCGCCCTCATACTGCTGGTGGTCAAGCAAGAATCCTAGGGGCTCTATCAACGTGTAATAGCGACATGTCAGGTCACTTAAAGCAGTACACGATGATAAAGGTAAACCAGATAGCATACTATCATCTCGAGTAAGACTGTCCTACCGGGATAGGTCCTCCCTCAATCATTACAATCACGTACCTGTGACCTAATAATTGACTCTGAGGGCACTATCTCCAACACTAGGTGTTAGGGTTTTGGCTATAGGAGTCTGCTGCATATTCCAGTGTTTTGGCATGTGCAATTTTGTAAGTTTCTCACCTGGGTAGAATCTGGGACAATATATCGTTTTTCAAGTACGTTTAGTTTGCGCGATATACGCGATACGTGAGCGGGTTCTGTGATCCAGCGTGTCGCGACGTGTCGGGTTAGTTTTAGACGCTTATACACACGTTTCAGCGTATCGTACACACGCGCGTTTAATTCGCGACGCGAGTTTCTCGTTTTGTTTCGATATCGCGTTTTGCGAGATATTTGCTTATATATGGATTCTTTGTGTAAATTCCAGGTTCGCAGGCAGGTGCGTCGGACGCCGCCAAGAAAGGGAAGCAAGTGGTCGGCTACGTGTAGCACGCGACCAGGTGAGTAGATTTAACATCTATGGGGAAATTGTCCGTATGGCGTTAAGCGTCAGGGCGTAATAGGATATTTCAGTTTTATGTGTTCATGTAGGTATACTGTAGTTGCATACGTTCTTGTTGCATATAGAATTGGTAGTATAAAACAATGCACTATCACTAACGGTTCAAGCTGTAAGAGCACTATTTTTATGTTACACTCACACCGTTAGTGATTGCCATGACACTCACATTATAGGATTGCTGCGAATCATATATCGTCTTGATTCCGCTTCATTGATGATTGTCATGACTTGCTGTATATTGGCATATATTCATATCCATACCATGCACACTGTGTATTCTCTTTTTGTGCATACCTTCATTGATATATCACTACCTGCGCACATATACCCTTTATATTTCTCTTAGTGCATACATACCTTGATATGTCTACACTTGTGCGCATATACATCGTATATCCATTTTAGTGCACATGTACATTGCTACACTCACATTGCGTATATATCCATTTGCACATCCATACCCATACACATTCATATGTTACATACATGGATGATATTGACATGATTTAAAAACTAAGGGACCGCATGGGATATTTCAAAACTGGATCTTTTAAAAGAGCGGTTTTCCCTTTCTTTTACCCTTAGTGTCATACGACGCATTGCATGGGTTTACGCATTGAGTTTGAATTTATGTGATTTCTGGATTTGGGAACCGGAGTATTATTTTAAGAAAATACGCACTGTTTAGAAACCCAGTTTCCCTTGATATGATATTTCAGTGCGTCCACCATGCGTTTTCTCGGTTCTGAGACGTGTGACATGTGAACCCAAATCGAGAAGCTGGATGAGGCTGATTGCGGGTACATGGTGGACCCGGTATCGTACCCCGGGGCAAGAAAGGGATACTGTGTATACAGACGGTGAGCCTGGCAGAGAGACTACTACCTATCGGTGATTGGTTGGACCTGGTGGTTATCCGGAGGATACTGACCAGAGTCGATAGATGGATACGGGACGACTCGTACTGCCGGGGCCGAGGGCCGATACCGCAGACGGAGCCCGTGGGCCGATCCGGACTGATGGAGCCCGATTTATGAGGATTTGCATGTCGATGTTGGACACGATTATTTCATGATATTTTGAGGGCCGATGTTGGGCATTCATGATTCTCAGAGATTTACAGGATTTGAGGGCCGATGAGGATGACGGCGCCTGAGTTTTATTGGGGTTTGGGTGTATTGATGGACACCGATTATATTTTCCACGTTGACATTCCGTGTAGATGTTATTTTATCTCATGCTCAGCATTCATTATTTTATCTCATCCTGTAGTCATATTACCTGATAGAGTACTTATGCATGGTTATTGCACATCCTGCTCATCGCACATATATATTATCTGCTGGCATATGTTAGAGTAGCGCAGTACGTGCATACTCGTGATTACCCTTATATGTTATCTACTATTCATGAGTTGGCAAATCACAACCGTTGTGCTACAGTGTTTACAGGTTGCCCCTCGGAGTAGTCGCGGCAGGCTGCTTTCTTACATCTTTTGATACCGATACCACTGCGGTTGGCATACTAGCCCTTTTGCTGATAGGTGAGTTTTTGTGCGGTATCTGTTTATTTTCCAGTTGTATACACCATTGTATCTAGTATTCTCCATCTACTACTTATGTATTGACTTAGAGAGCAGTTGTGAGGACGATGTATATTATTTGTACTCTGGTGTCGAGCTCGTTGTGAGCCGACTTTATTTATGCAATTTTAGATTTCATGTTGTCTTCACTTATTTTTACTCTTTCTTCGCTACGGCGTCGTATATTATCATTGTGGTGATTGTTTCCGCCGTTGGGCGTGATTGCTCCCGTTTGGGATGCTTATTTCTTATTGTGTATCATTTTACTTGTACATTGCCTTGTACCCGATTTCGCGGCTAGTTTTTACAAATTAAATGCTGCCAAAATTTTTAAGATAATAACTTGAACTTCAAAAAAAATTTCTAAACAACTTAAAGTTTTCTAAATGTTTTAACAAATATTCTAATAAATGTTTTAAACACTCTATACTTTTAATGGTTTTGATTTCTGGGTTCGGCTTATTTAGTCGCGTTACGCCTGTAGACGTTACGTGGTTAAGTGCCGGTCACGGGCCGAACTTTGGGTCGTGACAAAGTTGGTATCAGAGCGTAGGTTTTACCTTTCGGAGTGTAGGATAACTCTGGTATGATAGAGTAGGTACCTGAAGCAGAGTAGCGTAGCGTGTGTATGTTCCGCGGCATACTCACGACACGGTACTTCGCCTAAGTGACCTTAGGACTTATTGATTGAAATTCCTTCATGATTATATGCATTCTTGCGATTCGATTTCCGTATCCTTATCGAATCCTATTTCCTTTTCAGCCATTATGCCGTCAAAGACTACGAGGGCGCAGAGATCGGCCGCGAGAGCCGAGATTTGAGTTGACTCGTCTGAGACGAGGACTGATCCGGGTAGTACCCCTGTTGTACCAGAGCAGACTGTTCCTCCTTCGAAAGACCAGATGATGGGATCCGGTATGCAGGAGATGTGCCAGATGATAGGATTGCTAGTTGAGACGCTTCGAGCGCAGCGACCAGAGGTAGCTCCACCCGTCACGGGGACCGCGATGGTACCTACAGTACAAGAAGTTGCCCCTGCAGCCACGGAGGTGATTACAGTATCGCTATCAGAGTTCATGTGGCTGAAGCCTCCGGTCTTCACAGGCACCGACGCAGCCGAGGACCCACAGTCTTTCTTTGATAGGATGGCCCGGATATGCCGTTCGCTCATATGCTCAGATGCGAGATGGGTAGAGTTCGCGAGCTTTCACCTGGAAGGTCTCGCGCAGAAATGGTGTGAATCGGTCGAGAAGGGCAGAGCAGCAGGTCTTCCTCCTATGACCTGGACAGAGTTTGTGACGGTGTTCCTTACCCGCTTCCTTCCACAGAGTGTCAGAGATTCTAGAGCGCGCAGATTCGAGTCCTTGCGCCAGACGCCAGAGATGACAGTGGCAGAGTACGATGTATTGTTCACCGAGCTATCCGTTTATTCCCCATACCTAGTGGCGACTGAGGAGATGCGAGTCAAGAGATTTGTTCGAGGCTTGCTTACACCACTGTTCCTTGCGATCAGCGCACAGCACTGCGAGACCTATGCAGCAGCTGTAGACGCAGCCTTATTAGTCGAGGAACGCCTTGCTAAGACTTTGGTAGTCCCAGAGCCGAAGAGAGTTCGTACGGTTACGTCAGCGTAGAGACAACCGTTTAGGTACGGGGGGTAGTGGAGGATCGGGACGAGGTCAGCTATTCAGCTTTTATCCCCAGGAGGGTCAGCCAGCACCATCCGGATGTTTCCGATGTGGGAGTTCTTACCATCGTGTTCGAGACTGTCCTGAGATACCCCGGAGGGAGGCAGTAGTATCGCATGTCACATTACCACCTTCACCACCCCAGAGGGCGTTGCCGGTTGTACCTACTGTTGCTCCGCATCAGACTCATGCACAGAGAGGCCGTGGTCGCGGAGGGTTTGTTCCTAGAGGACGAGGTAGCCAAGGCAGAGGACAGCCAGCTACCAGCAGAGTGCAACCAGTTGCTAGTAGGGTACCGCCAGTTACAAGTGGAGGACAGGCGCGGGTTTTCTCGTTGACGCATCAGGATGCGCAGACGTCCAATGCTGTGGTCTTAGGTACCCTATCAGTATATTATGTTGACGCACACATTTTGTTTGATCCCGGATCCACGCACTCGTACGCTTCCACACACTTCGTGCCGAGTTTGGGTAGAGAGTCCGGTTTGCTTGATCAGCCGCTTGTTGTGACCACTCCTATGGGGGAGTCGTTTGTTGCTAGGCACGTGTTCCGATCCTGCATTGTCCGTATTGGAGAGAGAGAGTTGCCTGTCGACTTGATCCTTCTTGAGATGTTGGACTTCGACGTTCTTTTGGGAATGGATTGGTTAGCCACGTGCTATACGTCTGTGGACTGCCGCAAGAAGACAGTTAGATTTTGTTTTCCCGGCGAGTCGGCTTTTGTTGTGCAGGGCGACTGTGGTGCCGCCCCTCACATTTTGATTTCTTCTCTTCACGCTGGACAGCTGTTGAGGAAGGGATGTCAGGGATTTCTAGCCTATGTTTGCGATACTAGAGCTACAGATGTTCCATTGGACCAGGTTCCGATTGTATGTGAGTTCCCTGATGTTTTCCCCGACGAGCTTCCTGGGCTACCGCCTGAGCGCGATATTGCCTTCTGTATTGATTTGATTCCCGACACGGGGCCTATTTCTATACCGCCTTATCGGATGGCCCCGGCGGAGCTTAGAGAGTTGAAGGGTCAGCTGCAAGATTTGCTGGATAAGTGACTTATTCGACCCAGTGTTTCTCCTTGGGGTGCTCCGGTTCTGTTTGTCAAGAAGAAGGACGGCAGTTTGCGTTTGTGTATCGACTACCGCCAGCTGAACCGGGTTACCGTGCAGAACAGATATCCGTTGCCACGCATCGACGACTTGTTCGAACAGCTTCAGGAGGCAGGATATTTTTGGAGGATTGACTTGCGATCAGGATACCATCAGCTGCGGGTTCGACAGGAGGATGTACCGAGGACAGTTTTTCGCCTGCGCTACGGCCATTATGAGTTTTTAGTGATGTCGTTCGGACTCACCAACGCCCCAGCAGCGTTTATGGATTTGATGAACCGTATATTCAGGCCGTACCTTGACTTGTTCATCATCATATTCATTGCCGATATCTTGGTGTATTCCCGGAGCCGAGAGGAGCACGAGCAGCATCTGCGGATCGCACTGCAGACTTTGAAGGAGCACCCGCTTTTCGCAAAATTCTCCAAGTGTGCATTCTGGCTTGACAGCGTAGACCTCTTGGGTCACGTGATTACACGAGATGGTATATGTGTGGACCCGAAGAAGATCGAGGCCGTCCAGAGTTGGCCCAGACCTGCATCAGTTACGGAGATCCGCAACTTTCTAGGATTGGCCGGCTACTACAGGCGATTTGTGCAGGACTTCTCCCGTATTGCCGCACCTTTGACCGGGTTGACCCGGAAGGGAGTTCCTTTCGATTGGACGGAGGAGTGCTAGCACAGTTTTCAGCAGCTACGGACTCGTTTGACTACGGCACAAGTGTTATCATTGCCTTCAGGATCAGGCGGATTTGTGGTCTATTGTGACGCTTCACAAGTGGAGCTAGGGTGAGTATTGATGCAGCATGACAGGGTGATCGCGTATGCTTCACGACAGTTGAAGAGACATGAACAGAACTACCCCACTCACGATTTGGAGATGGCTGCAGTGGTCTTTGCACTTAAGATCTGGCGACATTACCTATACAGTGAGTCGTGCTAGATATTCACTGATCACAAGTGCTTAAAGTATATATTTCAGCAGCGAGACCTGAATCTCCGACAGCGCCGTTGGATGGAACTAGTGAAGGACTACGATTGCGAGATCTTGTATCACCCGGGCAAGGCAAATGTAGTGGCGGATGCTTTGAGCAGGAGGCCCGGGGGCAGTCTATCTTGTTTGAGCGCAGTGCAGAGGCAGTCATCGGCGGATTGGCAGATATTATGTGACAACCGAGTGCAGTTCGAGTTCACACCGATCGGGGGACAGCTTGCGCATGTTCGAGCACGCCCACAGTTGCTCGACCGTATACATGAGGCACAACACAGGGATGACCGATGTTCAGAGATCATGGCACATATTGGACAGGGCAGATTTTCTGAGTTCGTGATCGATGATCAGGGGATACTGTGATTTGGGACTAGACTGTGCATACCAGATGCTTAGGGAATGCAGCGCGAGATTCTTGAGGAGGCACATCGATTGGTTTACAGTGTTCATCCGGGTTCCACCAAGATGTACCATGATATGAGAGATGTTTACTGGTGGGATGGGATGAAGTGGGACATCACAGATTTCGTGTTGAGATGCCTGACTTGTTAGCAAGTCAAGGCCGAGCACCAGAGGCCAGCGGGTGAGCTACAGCCGTTACCCATTCCGGAGTGGAAATGGGAACAGATTTCGATGGATTTCGTTGTGGGTCTGCCTAGGACTAGGCGAGGGTATGACTCCATTTGGGTGATCGTAGATCGTTTGACGAAAGCGGCTCACTTCCTGCCAGTGAAGACGATTTTCGGATTTGCTCAGTATGCCCAGATATACATCGACGAGATTGTACGATTGCATAGAGTCCCGACATGTATCGTGTCCGACCGAGGCACCCAGTTTACTAGCCGACTATGGCAGAGGCTTCAGGAGGCTTTGGGCACCCGTTTGAGTTTCAGCACAGCATTTCATCCGTAGACTGACGGCCAGTCAGAGCAGACTATTTAGACTCTCGAGGACATGCTCCGAGCGTGCGTTTTAGACTTTGGTGGTAGCTGGGATGATCATTTACCCTTGGTGGAGTTCTCCTACAATAATAGTTTCCAGGATACTATTCAGATGGCACCTTTCGAGGCTTTGTATGGGAGAAGATGTAGATCGCCCGTCTATTGGACAGAGCTCAGTGAAAGAAGTATTTTGGGGCCACAGATCGTACAGGAGATGACCGAGAAGATACAGCTGATTCGAGACAGGATGAGGACAGCTCAGAGCAGGCAGAGATCGTATGCTGACAGGCGCCGCAGCAGATTAGAGTTCGCAGTTGGAGATCACGTTTTTCTGAGGTTCTCTCCGATGAAGGGAGTGATGAGGTTTGGACGGAAGGGGAAGCTTAGCCCCAGATTCATAGGTCCCTTCGAGATCCTCGAGCGTGTGGGTGCAGTAGCATATCGTTTGGCTCTTCCACCCGACTTCCCAAATGTTCACCCCGTATTCCACGTGTCAATGCTTCGCAGATACCTACATGACCCTTCGCACATGATTCTGCATCAGACCGTTCAGCTCGAGCGTGATCTTTCGTTCACCGAGCAGCCAGTCGTGATATTGGACCGGCAGGTGAAGAAACTTAGATCGAAGGTCTTGCCATCAGTGAAGGTGCTTTGGCGCAGCCCGAATGGTGAAGAGATCACTTGGGAAGCCGAGGGCGAGATGCGGAAGAAGTTCCCTCATCTCTTTGAAGGTATGCATAGCTTTATATTTTTAAATTCGGGGACGAATTTCTTTATGGGGGGAAGATTGTAACACCTGAGGATGTGTTTAGTGGTTAATTATATTTTAATATATGGTTTTCAATAAAAAATTTACCAAATTGATTTTCAAATATTTTATCAAATTTAATGGATATTTTATTAGAATTTTCCTAGGCTTGCACACACTTGTGCATGTAAACTAGGGTTAAAATGGGGTTAGACCATGATTAGCAACCATGGTGGGTTAAAACATGGGAATTAGGTTATTTGGGTTTTAATTAAGTATAATTGGTTATTTTATTTAAACGTTGTTTTTTTTTTGAAATGATTTGAAAATGTTGACTTGGTGAGAGAGAGAGAGAGAGGGAGAAAGGGCATCATGGCAAGTGCCATGCTTGAATTAAATGAAGAGAGAGAGAGGGGGGGTTGACTAGCTTAACTCCCATTTCCCTTGTTACTTCACTCATTGTTTCCCACATCTCTCTCACTCTCACTCACTCATACACACTCAACACAGCAGCAGCAGCAGCCCCAGCAGCCTCAGCAGCAGCAGCAACATCAGCACAAGCAGCAGCAGCAAGCAAGCAGCAGCAGCAGCAGTGAGCAACAGCAACAGCATCAGCTCCAGTTGCAGCAGCAGCAGTTCCAGCAGCTCCAGCAACACCAAGTCTTCTTCTTCTCCTTCCTCCTGCTTCCTAGGGTCGATAGTGTGGTATACTTCTTGAACCTACTTCCTAGTTTGCTTGGTTTGTGTGTTTATATCTTCGATTAGTGTTAATTAGGCGTTTTAGTGCTAAATATGGTGATTAGTGTGAACTTTGGTTAAGTGAGGTTAGTATTGGTTAGACTAACTTAATTAAGTATTATTAGGGCCACTTAAACCTAGGTAAACCCCAGATTGCACTAAAATACCCTAAGTTTTCAATTTGTGCAAAATTTAACATTTTTTAAGCAAAATCTTGGCTTTCTGTGATCTGCTATAGACCCGGGTACTTCAGATAAAATCTGAGTTGACTGTAGCCTACTTGGGAGACCCTGACCCCACCATCAGAGTACGAGACCCCCATTCAACTTCCAGGCCGCCGGAATATTCCTTCTGGCCGCAAATTGCGGCCAGACTTGGGAGCTAGGTGTTAGGGTTTTGGCTATAGGAGTCTGCTGCATATTCCAGTGTTTTGGCATTTGCAATTTTGTAAGTTTCTCACCTGGGTAGAATCTGGGAAAATCTATCGTTTTTCAAGTACGTTTAGTTTGTGCGATATGCGCGATACGTGAGTGGGTTCTGTGATCCAGCGTGTCACGACGAGTCGGGTTAGTTTTAGACACGTATACACACGTTTCAGCGTATCGTACACACGCGCATTTAATTCACGACGCGAGTTTCTCGTTTTGTTTCGATATCGCGTTTTGCGAGATATTTGCTTATATATGGATTCTTTGTGTAAATTCCAGGTTCGCAAGCAGGTGCGTCGGACGCCGCCAAGAAAGGGAAGCAAGTGGTTGGCTACGTGTAGCACGCGACCAGGTGAGTAGATTTAACATCTACGGGGAAATCGCCCGTATGGCGTTAAGCGTCAGGGCGTAATAGGATATTTCAGTTGTATGTGTTCATGTAGGTATACTGTAGTAGCATACCTTCTTGTTGCATGTAGAATTGGTAGTATAGAACACTGCACTATCATTAACGGTTCAACCTGCACGAGCACTAGTTTTATGTTACACTCACACCGTTAGTGATTGCCATGACACTCATATTATAGGATTGCTACGAATCATATATCGTCTTGATTCCGCTTCATTGATGATTGTCATGACTTGCTGCATATTGGCATATATTCATATCCATACCATGCACACTGTGTATTCTCTTTTTGTGCATACCTTCATTGATATATCACTACCTGCGCACATATACCCTTTATATTCCTCTTAGTGCATACATACCTTAATATGTCTACACTTGTGCGCATATACATCGTATATCCATTTTAGTGCACATGTACATTGCTACACTCACATTGCGTATATATCCATTTGCACATCCATACCCATACACATTCATATGTTACATACATGGATGATATTGACATGATTAAAAAACTAAGGGACCGCATGGGATATTTCAAAACTGGATCTTTTAAAAGGGCGGTTTTCTCTTTCTTTTACTCTTAGTGTCATACGACACATTGCATGGGTTTACGCATTGAGTTTGGATTTATGTGATTTCTGGATTTGGGAACCGGAGTATTATTTTAAGAAAATATACACTGTTTAAAAACCCAGTTTCCCTTGATATGATATTTCAATGCGTCCACCATGCGTTTTCTCGGTTCTAAGACGTGTGACATATGAACCCGAATCGAGGAGCTGGACGGGGCCGATTGTGGGTACATGGTGGACTCGGTATAGTATCCCGGGGCAAGAAAGGGATATTGTGTATACAGACGGTGAGCCTGGCAGAGGGACTACTACCTACCGGTGATTGGTTGGACCTGGCGGTTATCCGGATGATACTGACCAGAGTCGATAGATGGATACGTGACGACTCGTACTGCCGAGGCCGAGGGCCGATACCGCAGACGGAGCCCGTGGGCCGATCAGGACTGACGGAGCCCGATTTATGAGGATTTGCGTGTCGATGCTGGACACGATTATTTCATGATATTTTGAGTGCCGATGTTGGGCATTCGCGATTCTCAGAGATTTACAGGATTTAAGGGCCGATGAGGATGACGGCGCCTGAGTTTTATTGGGGTTAGGGTGTATTGATGGACACCGATTATATTTTCCACGTTGACATTCCGTGTAGATGTTATTTTATCCCATGCTCAGCATTCATTATTTTATCTCATCCTGTAGTCATATTACCTGATAGAGTACTTATGCATGGTTATTGCATATCCTGCTCATCGCATATAGATATTATCTGCTGGCATATGTTAGAGTAGCGCAGTACGTGCATACTCGTTTACCCTTATATGTTATCTACTATTCACGAGTTGGCAACTCACCCCCGTTGTGCCACAGTGTTTGCAGGTTGCCCCTCGGAGTAGTTGCGGCAGGCTGCTTTCTTACATCTTTTGACACAGATAACACTGCGGTTGGCATACTAGCCCTTTTGCTGATAGGTGGATTTTTGTGCGGTATCTGTTTATTTTCCAGTTGTATACATCATTGTATCTAGTATTCTCCATCTACTACTTATGTATTGACTTAGAGACCAGTTGTGAGAACGATATATATTATTTGTACTCTGGTGTCGAGCTCGTTGTGAGCCGACTTTATTTATGCAGTTTTAGATTTCATGTTGTCTTCACTTATTTTTACTCTTTCTTCGCTACGGTGTCGTATATTATCATTGTGTTGATTGTTTCCGCTGTTGGGCGTGATTGCTCCCATTTGGAATGCTTATTTCTTATTGTGTATCATTTTACTCATACATTGCCTTGTACCCGATTTCGGGGCAAGTTTTTACAAAGGAAATGCTGCCAACATTTTTAAGATAATAACTTGAACTTTAAAGAATTTTTCTAAACAACTTAAAGTTTTCTAAATGTTTTAACAAATATTCTAATAAATGTTTTAAACACTCTATACTTTTAATGGTTTTGATTTCTGGGTTCGGCCTACTTTGTCGCGTTACGCCTGTAGACGTTACGTAGTTAAGTGCCGATCACGGGCCGAACTTTGGGTCATGACACTTACCTGGCCTCGTGATCAGTATATTTTGAGCCCGTTTCTCGACACATTTTTACTTCAACAATCAAGTTTTTTGAGCAAGTCTAGTTGACCTCGGTTTACCCTAGATCGATTAGGTGCGTGGTATTTTTTGTGTCGTGATTGTTTTTGTCCAGATTCTTTTTGTGTATATTTCTTTTTTTTGTTGATAACTAACTTATAAAAAAAATCACATTTTCCCCTCTTTTCTCTTCTTCTTCTTCTTCTCCTCTTATCATGGGTACCCCACCTAGAAAACTCTTGCCAAACTTTGGTACCCACAACCAGACATTGCTTCTTACGGTTCTTGCTTTGGCCGAACGTCGAACAATCCCTCTATGCCTAAAATTTCTTTGAAAGATTGGATAGACGCGTCTAGGACGTACAACTGGACTCCACAATCCACCTTGTATCAACCATTTCAACCTTCACCACCTTCTTACGTTGATACCCCTTTTGAGAGTCCAGTTGTAACCCCAAGACCTATGTCTCTTGCTGAATATATTGAACAATCTCGTAACCAGTCTTTCACTCCTTTCACCACTGTGAATTGTTTGGATCAACAATTCCATTCACCTTCTTATCCATATGTTGATCATAACCCTGTCCAACCATTCAATTCCTATCCATCCTACCAAACTTTTGCACCTTACCTAGATATTGCTTCTCCACAGCCTTTTGAGGGTTTCCAGTATCCAAACAACTTCGAATCTTTTACTGAAACCCCGTCACAACCCATGTCTAGTCTGGAGCAGTCGTTGAAGACTTTAGAGTAGCGTCATTCCAACAGATGATGGATTTGAATGCGTCCATGGCCGCCATCACACAACCTAGTGACCCAGTAGCTAGTTTTCAACTAGCTCCAAATTTTCCAATGTATGATGAGGCGGTAGGACAGGTTGAGAATTTGAGTGGAGAGAGTGAGCTGTACACCCTTCCAATTCAAACCTACCTATTACAAATTGAATCGCACAACTCCAGTTTTGAATGTCTATCATGTGTCCCAAATGATTTACCAAGTGAAGATAAAATGTTTAATGCGTTATGCGACTTTGTAGTGTTTGATTTACCAGATTATGAAGGGTCCCTTTCGAGTGAAACCACACCCAATCCTTTTGACCTCTACACCTCCATTCTAGAACCTGAATTGATTGATATCCATGCTTTTGTTGAGGTGTCTGAGAAAATTAATTTTCACTTGATTGAGGATATTGACGCTGGGAATATTTTAGATGATGAACCCGCAGATTTGGCTGAGTTTTTCTCTCCAATTCATCATCCCGAGTCATTGAATGTTTTTCCCGAATTTCATATGCGTCTTGATTTTGATGAGAATTGCATGAATGAGCTGTGTTTTGAGGAGAATATTGAGGATAGTTTTGAGGATGAACCAGTTTTACTTGATGAGTCGGATTTTCTAATTCATCCTGTCCCTTCCACTGACTGTGTACACCCTCCTGAACATTTAACTTTGACCCTTTCTCAATCACTTCCCTCCATCCTTTCCATTGTTCTGACCTTGCAAGACACCGTATCACTTTCATTTCTTTTGTTTGGTTTACCAAGTTCGGCGTACCCATGTTTTCTCACGAATCTTGAGGGATTTGACCCCATTTCTCGACGGGTTAATAGATTAGCATAAACGCTTCTTACACATTGGTCATCACAAATTGTGCTAATTTATTCACTCCATTTTCACCCTCAAGTTCGTACGCCATTTCTTTTTCCCTTCCGCCATTCTTCTTCTCATATACCGGGACCGTATACCACTTCTATCCCCATACGATCTCGCGTATTCTCCATTTCTTACCTCTCCGTATTCTTTCACCAACCTGCACATTATAGCGATAAAGTCTTTGAATGGTTGGTGCTCACTTTTGGCCTGTGTAAGGCCTTGTACAGATTGATACTGTTCTTTCCCCCTTAATTCTGAACTTCAACGCTTAACAGTTGAAACACTGTTTCACTTAAGTTAGGGGGGGACTTTTTGGTGTATATATTTTTGTTTTTCTTTTTGTTTTGTATATAATTTGTTTTTGGGGAGCGCCGGCAATTTTGACCCTCTTGGTGTAGCCTGATAGTGAGGGCACTGTCAAGTTTAAGTTTGAGGGTGTGCTCGATAAGCTTTCTTCCTTTGCATTCATTTGTATATTTTGCATTTGCATACTTATTTTAAAACCCATAAAAATCGAAAAAATTTCTAAAAAATATAAAAACTTTGTCGTCAAGTTAGCTAATAGGGTAACTTAGATTTTTACTCCGAAAGTATAGTTGATACGTTAGAAATAACTAAATCCTAGGCTTAGGAATTGAAAATCCTAAAAATAACTCTCATTCTGTTTAACCTTGGTAAGTATACGTCCTTACAGTTTTTTTTGAGAAATGGGTAATCTTGAGTTCAGTTCTTGAGTTAAGTCGAAATGAATGGAAAGTATTGAAGCTTTACTGAAAGATAAGTCTGAAAAATAGTTTCTATTCTTAAGTTCAACTTAGAAAGTATATACCCTACAAACTGCACATACACGCACCTTGAAACTTGGGATAGTAGAGGATACCTAGAAATACTCTTGCCTGAAAACCTAGTATGAAAGAAAAAACGTTATTTAAAGCTAAACACCAAAAGAGCATATTGAAAAATATATCCGGTCTTGAAAAAGAAAAGTAAAGAAAAGAAAAAGAAATAAAGTCAAGAACTGAAAACTGCTATTTACGCTTTATGCCCACTCATTCAGTAATCAGCCGTTAGTGCCTCAAGAAGCATTAATAGTCGCATGAAAGGTGTGTGAGCAACACCGTCCATCATTTAATGAAAAGAAGTAGTATTAGGTATTAGGGCAAGGGTACTATAGCTGGGATTGAATTCATAAGTGTAGGGGTGAAATAAAACACACACGTAGGGGTATACAATCGATATTTGGAGGAAAGATAGAAATAAAGAATAAGACTTATGTTTTCCGTAAAGTTGATAAAAATCCCTGATTTAAGACCGCACTTTAGAAGGAAAACTCAGGAGATATCGAGATCTTTCTAAACTTTTTTGGAACGTATAGGATCTGGGATTAAATAGATAGGAGGTGTGAAACATAAGGGTTGGATATTTCTAACTTAGGATAATAAAATTTCTAACCCTGATACTAAACTGTAGGAGTAGAATCAACGTTATCTTATGAAACTAGCTTGATGGGATTTTATGGGTAGTATCTGCTGAAAACCCTCAGGAGACAACACTCCTCCTATTAGGGACACCTAGAGGTTTAACGGCTTGTTGCACGCACTCAGTGCAATCGCGTTCCCTGCGAAAGTGAGGCTAGGATTTTTGTTTTGCTCGGGACGAGAAAAAGATAAGTTTGGGGGTATTTTTTCATACTAGAATATTGCATTTTAATACCGCTCATTCATTATCTGTTTTGTTATATTTCGGTGCTATTAACCAGTGTCTGCTCAGCAATACAGATTACATGTTTCCGTGACAAAATACTGGAAATACACTTAAAATTACGGATATATCATTTGTGAGCTGACACTGCAACCGGAACTGGAAACCGACCGATATCTAAAGAGTTTTTACGAATAAAGTGTGTGCACAACATTTTGGTCCAACACATAGCATGTGTGCACACATGTTGGATATAGTGCCCTCAAAGTCAATTATTGGATCGCAGGTACGTGATTGTAATGATTGAGGAGGACCTATACCGGTTGGACAGTCTTACTCGAGATGATAGTATGCTATCTGGTTTCCCTTTATCGGTCGTGTACAGGTTCAGGTGACTGATCACTGGTACATGTTGATAGAGCCCTTAGGATCTTGCTTGACTACCAACAGTATGAGGGCGATCATATACGTGAGAGTTGGGTAGTCTATAAGCTCATCCTTAATAGTGGTCCCTAGTCATGGGAGTTTCGAGACAGGGCATCGATACTCCGGAGTAGACTGGTGTATACAGTCGAGACCCCGACGAGGGGCGGTGGCCGGTCTCACAAGCCACTGGTGTCAGTTGGATCACCTAAGATGTATATAGGTGCTCATTGGGTTATGAGTACACCGGACAGGACTCGCCGGGAACCTGCTAGTTGGTATTATACATATCGTCAGATAGCAGTTCCCTGGTGACATGTGTACAGATTAGTTCATCGACCTGAGGTCATCATTTATCTCGTGTGAGTTCCCACTGTGCTTTGATTTCTACCCTACCACGGCTCAAAGGAGTCGTGCAAACAGGTAGTTTTTGGGTACAGTCCCGATCCACATGGAGGCACGTGAGCGGATCGGCAGGGGATTCGTCTATCCCGGTATTGGGGGTGGAGGTTGCGCTGTGTGTAGGAAAGCCATTACACCAAGTCCTTGGCCAAGGCAGGTGAGATTTACTGGTAGGTACTCTAGTAATATCTCAGGGTGTTCAGGGCTTGTCTCCGACACGACTTATACAGCTATTGGGGGTCTAACGTTACTATCCCCCTAGGCCGAATATGCGATACTCATAGACGAACGGACCGGACTGTATATACATTGTCACTCTTAGGCTCAGTAGGGTTTCTGGATGAGTTCGCTCATCAGCTACCCTTGAGGTCAGTCCATAGGCAGCCGTTACGCATTGCTAGTGCCGCTGGCGGCTTGTGGTTAAACCCACTGCCAGGGTACTGACGAGTCATTAGAGTCCCCCACAGATAGTTTCCCAAGTTCGGGCGAAACGTTGTAGAGGCCGTATGGTTTTATGGCAGGGTTCGGAAATTGCACGTGCGTTTACGCACGTGTCATATTTCGGGCAGATAATACTGGTGGGCTTTGGTTTAAGTCAGATCCATGTATTATACAGAGTAGATATAATATCTTTGTCTCAGTTGCATTTGTATTCGGTCGTAATACAAATGCGGGTATATTTATACAGTTACGGGGTTATCCTGAAATTCGTTTCGGGATCACTTTTGGAAGTTGCCGGTTTCCAGTTTTCTATCAGCCGTACTTAACATTTGGTTAAATACGGATTTATCTTTTCTTGAGATGAGTGTGTAAGCTTCTAGAAGGTTCTAGAAGTGGTGAGGTGTTTAGTGAGTCATGGTTGCATTTAATGATTCCATTAATGCATGATGACTAGGTTAATGATTCATCATTTTATTAATTGTGTTCACACTTTATGTTCACACTTGATATTTTCTCTTATTGTCACCCCCCCCTCTCCTACACTCACCCCCTACCTCCTTATATATGGCCGGCCCCCTCCTCTCTCTCATTGACTTGATTGGATTCATTTTGGTTAAAATATTATGATAGTTTCGGTGTATGGAATTTCACAGCTCATTTCATTCCATCACCCGATTCCTATGGCAACTTCATTAATCGTTCGTCCATCGCTTTGGACGAAGCGAGACAAAGTCCTCTACTCATTCTCTACATCATTCTTGGTCGTCTCTTTTAGCAAACTTGACGACTGAGTTGCCTCGAGTCAGTGGCGGGAGCCCGTTTAAAGATCCGATGACGTGGTGCCACCTGGACGAGGAGATCGGAGATCGACGAGATCGGAGCAGCCGCAACGGAGCGTGGGATGATGGTTAAAGAACGAAGGACTCGGATCGTTCGGTATAACCTTTCTTCCCTCTTTGTAGATTGTTAGTTTAGCGTTAATGGCAGATCCGGGTTATAGTATGCGATAGCGCCAGTTTTACAAGTTTTTGTTCCGCATTTTGGCATCTGAAAGATGGCCGGAGCGCTACCGTAGACTTACATGGTATCAGAGCCATGCCATTAAGCTTTACTAACTTGTGCTAACGCGTTTAAAAGATCGATCGAACGGATTTTCAAAAACTACAATTTTCAAGTCTAAAGTTTCTATTGAAATTAAATCTGGTCTAAAAATTATTTTGAGTATCTCAAAAAATCGAGCAGGCTTTTTAAAGGACACAGAAGAAATTCGACCCACTGATCCGACCGTACGGCCGCGGAACCGCGGCTGTCTAGGTGAATCAGTGGGCCATCTTTCTTCTGTGGATTCTACTTAGGAAATTGTGGTTTCTAGAACTGTTCATTTGGGCCCAGTGTTTTTTACTGTACAGCAGATTTGCGTGGGGCCCACTTCGGGAAATTTAGTCGATCGAAATTTAAACGTGTTAGTTTACAGTACTTACATTATATCTCCGACCGTGAATGTCATTTGATCAGTAAACCGCGTCTGATTGCTATAGTTCTTTTAGACGGGTTTGCGAACATGACATTCGCGTTGATGTTCTGTGTTGTGCTGTGATGTTGCGGATTTGTCGTGGTGGATAGCAGTGTGCAATGGTAGTGCAGTTTGAGTTTATTTGTACATTTGATATTGCGGGGCGAGCGTCCAACATGTGGACTGTCGTCACTGCCTGTTGTATAATATTCTTTTGGGACATGACCAGGTTGCGATCGATGTACTCGTTGTACATATTTTTCATTTCTGTACTAGGTTTTGCCCCGCGATGGAGTGCACGGATAGCCGGGTTCTGGGTGCAACGGGTCCGCATCTCATGGCTTTGAGAGACAGAGGGGCCCCACTCTAGAATTGGCAGACTATTCGCCGCACTCGTATGGGGTACAGGTTGACCCAAGGAGGGGTGCCCAAGATTACCGGATTCCGTGAAGTGCTGGATGGTCCATTCACTTTGCTGTAGGGGGCTGCCTCGCTTCAGGTTTTGGTGGGTAACTTGCCACACCCGTAGGGGTCTAGGTTAAATTGCACAGGCTATCCACACGACAGGGGAACGTCGGGTTTCAGCAGCGGCTCTGTGAAACTCGGGGATCCCAGATTATCTGTATTGTTCTGTGATGCTTATTACTTTTCTGTAATGTTGCATATTATCACGCCTGGAGCGATTATTGTATATTGGTATATATACTATTAGATGTTGTATATGTTTTACACCCGCGCTAGTTCAGTCCCCGCTCTGTCGTTAGTTAAGTAACCTAACGGGTGATGACGGGACCCAGTGATGAATGCGGATGGCATATACATACATTTTATTTTCATTCTTTTCTGGTGTGATTGATTGATGGGACTGCGTTGATTCTGATCAATGCAAAGGAAAAAAAACCTGTTTGGATGTTGTTGGAACAATTTAAAAAGTGTTATTACAAAGACGTTTCCTTTTGTTTTGCACAGTGGTATTCGGTTGGAATATCCTGCACCTCATTCGACGAGGCAAGGGCCGACATCCCTTCACCGGGACTGACCCCTTGGGCAGAAGTTTGCGTCAGGGTAATAACTTCACTATAGTCGATTACATGTTGCTTTGCATCGTGGTATTCAGTGGAATATCCTGCACCTCATTCCACGAGGAAAGAGCTGAGATCCCTTCACCGGGAGTGACCTCTTTAGCAAAGGTTTTCGCCACTATATTTTTATAAAAAGCTATCAGGTTCCTTCAACGAGATCAAGTTCATTACGTTAAAGGTTTTTTCGCCAAAAACCAGCCGTAGCCCTCCGTCGTTTCTTATGGATGGTCAGTAATATTCAAGCTATGTTTGTTGGCTTTCGTCAATGCATAGTGTTTGGTAGTTGCTGGGGTATTCATTTGTTGCATAGATAGATGAGTTGGTTTGGGACAGTCGTATTACCTTGTTGGCTTTCGTCAAGGGTATGTACAGGCGGGTTCGAATTAATAAGATAATGACGGGCAGAACTTGACATGTGACTTATGATTTTTTGGCTTTCTTCAAGGTCATAAGAACTTGGGGTAAAAATCATATCGGGAGTTTCTAAAGAAACTGAAACTTGCCAGGCATGCGCATACCTTCTGGAGTATGATAACGTGAGTGGATTCCGTCACGTTATCATGCGATGAGAGTTGGATCCCGATTCCCACTGATGAGTTGGTTTACTCTTCGGGTGATCCCGATTGATTCTTCTTTTAGGTTTGGAGAAGAATTTGACAGTACAGTGGGAGGTTTCCGGATTAGATAAAGTGATAACCATTCTGATCTAGGTTAGAGTGCACGCAGAGTGTTTCTTTTATCTCTCTCTTTGGCAGCGACCTTTGACTGACCCTAGACTATGACTCAGTGACCAAGTTGACCGAACCTTTTTAAAATACTGGCTTTTGGATTGTCTATGTTGCATAAGTCATTGCCACTCCTTCTTTTTACCCTTTTCATTTCTCAGAACACCCGTATTAATACGGACATCCACTTCCATTGGATAGATCCATCGTATGGTTATATACGAACTCGAAGAAACTTCTTAAAGGATGGATCAAGATTCAGGAGAAATAGAATTGGTTTATTCAGTTGTCTTTTATTATCACCTTCTCTCAGGTTGCGAGGGCTCCTTGGTTTAGGAGAGTACACCTATTACGCTTATTGGATAGTCTTCTTCCAAACCATAGGCAGGTGCCGAACGGTAGGGAATGAAGAAGACCAATTAGCCTAAGTAGGGTGTACAGAAGGTAATATGTAAAGACAAAATAAAGGGATTAGAAAGAGGGCAAAGTAAGTTGCGACTGTTATCATTCACGACCAAACCGCGTACTTCATCGCCACTCCTATTTCGCTTTTAAAAGAATAAGGTATTATTCAGTTGACTTTTATCATCACCTTCTCTCAGGTTACGAGTACTCCTTGGTTTAGGAGGGTACACCTATTATGCTTACTGGATAGTCTTCTTCCAAACTATAAGCTGGTGCCGAACGGTAGGGAAGGAAGAAAACCATTTAGCCTAACGATGGTGTACAGAAAGTAACGACTAAAGACAAATAAAAGGATTTGGAGAGATGGCAAAGAAATATACGGTTAAAGTCATGAATTGGATTATGGAAGAGGCATTATTATGAACACCAGGATACCCCTACGAAACATTTTCATGTTTCAGTGCATTGTTAATGGAAAACTGTTTTCCCGATTAGATACTTACTCCAGGGTATGTATTTACCAGGTTTCATTCTCACATCGGTATGGTTTTACAGATGATGAGTGGGAGGAAGTTATTGGGAATTAGGTGATCATCCTCATTATATCGGAATTCGTTATAATTGGTGATATTTGAGGAAGTCGCCTGGGTTATTGCCGGCAGGCATGTATTTGGTTTTGAGTATCCGTTGTTGTGCACCAATTTCAAAATGATATATCTGTACGTTTATTTTTATAAAGTGAGATATAACTTTTTGATATTATGTCGATGACATTTACCTACATCAGTTGATGATTGGGTAAGAAGCATTGAATAACGGAGTAGTTCTTAACCATAAGTACAGTTTTCAACCTACGATGCACAAGTTTTGAGTTATTCAAACTCAGCGAACTTATACAGAGTATTATATGTTGTCCAGTGTCCATCAGGACAAAGGGGTAGGTCCTCATACTATGTTCTGTTTACTTATGACTTCTCTGTTTTTAGACAAGTGTTTCGTAGAGATACAAGGTCTAAGTTTTGAGAAGTTGTGGGTATAAGAATAAAGTAGAGAACCAGATGTCGCAAGTATCGGGATTCTTCAAAGAGATCGATGATGTAGATTCTTCTGATTGGTATTCAGATGATAGTAAAAGTTTTGAGAAACTTGTTTCTCTTTCAGGTTACTCATAATTGGATGGATTCCTAAGTTGAGTAATGCTGATTAGCCTCTCTCCATTAAGTTGATATGCACTGGAAACAGCTGCATGATTAGAATCTGGTTCCAATTAAATAAGTGCCAAAGTTTCTATATTGGATATAGAATGGTTCGTATCTTAACGATGTTAAGGTACAGGGAGTTGTCCGGCTTATGCTTAAAACCAGACTCTGGATAACTCAGGGCACGTTTCTGTAATGGCAGTTTGTGGGTTGGCCCAGGCTACGACAAGGGTTGACTTTCTACCATCTGGAAGATCAATAGTGAAATTGTTCTTGACTCGCCACAGTTTTGGTAAAATGGATTTTTTCAGAAATTAGTAGTGGGAGTATGGTAGAACTGGAAGTGATTCCAGAACCGCAAACCGTTACGGAAAATTTAATAGGACCTACAGATTCAATCAGGTTTGACATTCCATTAGCCACTCCGCAGATTTGGTAGGTAACCTCAGATACCCGAGAGGTACTCCGGTAGCCTCAAGGACGGTGACAGGGAGGTTCTTATCTACCCAGACTTGACACTACTGTTGTTCCAGGATATGAGACCCGGTAGGAGGGTTGTTGTGGTCAGTGGAAGCAGCGGAAGCATAGTGGGCAAGTAGCTTATGCTATTTATAGACTAGAGCAGTTATAGCGGAGATTGATCATCTAATTTTGATGTGACAGTCATAGGTTTGACTTCATCAGAATAGGGGATGGATCTGTTAAGAAGGTAGTAGGGTGTGATGTCCTGGTATTTGGATGACATACACAGAGTAAGAAGTAAAATTCCTATACTACGATCGGTTGTACTGTGGTCGTCACACAGTTGTTTCTCCAGACAGGATATGGATATAATATTTGACATTCTGGTTTCTAGATCTATTGTTTTAGATCAGGATTTGGGTAGTTTCTCAATGTGGGTACTTTGACAGTATTCTAATGGTTTTTAGAATAGTTGACTCCTGGCAAGGTGGTGTACCTGCAGGTGATGGAGTCACCCTCTCTAAAGGTGTCTTACAGACTAAAGGGAAGAGGGATGTGCATGATTGGCAGATCACTTGCTTAGGCAATTGAGTCAATCATGAGATGTCAAGTACCACACCAAATGTTGTTTTTGCACTAGATGCAATAAGTTTGTATTAATCCAATCCTGGAGAAACATAAGGAAGCAGTTTTAGAACATAAGTGTATGTTCTACGGATTTGATGACGTCAGCCTCCTTAGGAGACGGTTATCATTCCAGGCTTCAAAGGTGACATGGATGACAGAGTGATTGTCAGAGTTATAGTTTTCCTTCTGACGAGGGACGGTATTATGGACAGGTGGTCCAAGAGGATACTGTGGGAGGTTTGGTGCAGGATACTGATTAGATTCAGTTATCGATACAGTCTAAGAAGTTTGGATTTGGAGTTCATTTATGAACTAGGTCCCATCAGATATCCAGACATATTCTAAGATAGGTATTACTCAATTCGGGAGATGGCTTTCTCCGCGAACTTGAGATTAAGAGAGACATAGAAAGAAACATCAGGGCGGATCCACTCACTGAAGCTATTTCTCGAACACAATAGTCTTACAAACGGGCTTTATGAAACTGATTAGTAGAGGAGTTGGGTGTTGGTTTCACACGGGCTGTGAGTACGCGACATCGCAATAATTAGCCTTAAGTGCAAGTGGGAGATTGTTGGATATAATGCCCTCAAAGTCAATTATTGGATCGCAGGTACGTGATTGCAATGATTGAGGAGGACCTATACCGGTTGGACAGTCTTACTCGAGATGATAGTATGCTATCTGGTTTGCCTTTATCAGTCGTGTACAGGTTCAGGTGACTGATCACTGGTACACATTGATAGAGCCCTTAGGATCTTGCTTGACTACCAACAGTATGAGGGCGATCATATACGTGAGAGTTGGGTAGTCTATAAGCTCATCCTTAATAGTGGTCCCTAGTCGTGGGAGTTTCGAGACAGGGCATCGATACTCCGGAGTAGACTAGTGTATACAGTCGAGACCTCGACGAGGGGCGGTGGCCGGTCTCATAAGCCACTGGTGTCATTTGGATCACCTAAGATGTATACAGGTGCTCATTGGGTTATGAGTACACCGGACAGGACTCGCCGGGAACCGGCTAGTTAATATTATACATATCGTCAGATAGCAGTTCCCTGGTGACATGTGTACAGGTTAGTTCATCGACCTGAGGTCGTCATTTGTCTCGTGTGAGTTCCCACTGTGCTTTGATTTCTACCCTACCACGGCTCAAAGGAGTCGTGCAAACAGGTAGTTTTTGGGTACAGTTCCGATCCACATGGAGGCACGTGAGCGGATCGGCAGGGGATTCGTCTCTCCCGGTATTGGGGGTGGAGGTCGCGCTGTGTCTAGGAAAGCCATTACACAAAGTCCTTGGCCAAGGCAGGTGAGATTTACTGGTAGGTACTCCAGTAGTATCTCAGGGTGTTCAGGGCTTGTCTCCGACACGACTTATACAGCTATTGGGGGTCTGACGTTACTAGCCCCCTAGGCCGGATATGCAATACTCATAGACGAGCGGACCGGACTGTATATACATTGTCACTGTTAGGCTCAGTAGGGTTTCTGGATGAGTTCGCTCATCAGCCTCCCTTGAGGTCAGTCCATGGGCAGCCGTTATGCATTGCTAGTGCCGCTGACGGCTTATGGTTAAACCCACTGCTAGGGTACTGACGAGTCATTAGAGTCCCCCATAGATAGTTTCCCAAGTTTGGGCGAAACGTTGTAGAGGCCGTATGGTTTTATGGCAGGGTTCGGAAATTGCACGTGCGTTTACGCACATGTCATATTTCGGGCAGATAATACTGGTGGGCTTTGGTTTAAGCCGGATCCATGTATTATACAGAGTAGATATAATATCTTTGTCTCAGTTGCATTTGTATTCGGTCGTAATACAAATGCGGGTATATTTATACAGTTATGGGGTTATCCTGAAATTCGTTTCGGGATCACTTTTGGAAGTTGCCAGTTTCCAGTTTCTATCAGCCGTATTTAACATTTGGTTAAATACGGATTTATCTTTTCTTGAGATGAGTGTGGAAGCTTCTAGAAGGTTCTAGAAGTGGTGAGGTGTTTAGTGAGTCATGGTTGCATTTAATGATTCCATTAATGCATGATGACTAGGTTAATGATTCATCATTTTATTAATTGTGTTCACACTTTGTGTTCACACTTGATATTTTCTCTTATTGTCACCCCCCTCTCCTACACTCACCCCCCACGTCCTTATATATGGCTGGCCCCCTCCTCTCTCTCATTGACTTGATTGGATTCATTTTGGTTAAAAGATTATGATAGTTTCGGTGTATGGAATTTCACAGCTCATTTCATTCCATCACCCGATTCCTATGGCAACTTCATTAACCGTTCGTCCATCGCTTTGGACGAAGCGAGATAAAGTCTTCTACTCATTCTCTACATCATTCTTGGTCGTCTCTTTTAGCAAACTTGACGACCGAGTTGCCTCGAGTCAGAGGCGGGAGCCCGTTTAAAGATCCGATGACGTGGTGCCACCTGGACGAGGAGATCGGAGATTGACGAGATCGGAGCAGCCGCAACGGAGCGTGGGATGATGGTTAAAGAATGAAGGACTCGGATCGTTCGGTATAACCTTTGTTCCCTCTTTGTGGATTGTTAGTTTAGCGTTAATGGCAGATCCGGGTCATAGTATGCGATAGCGCCAATTTTAAAAGTTTTTGTTCCGCGTTTTGGCGTCTGAAAGACGGCCGGGGCGCTATCATAGACTTACAACACATGCTCTTTGGCACATGGACCATGATGGGGCAGCCATGAATCATGGCACAAGTGGGCATGGTGTGATGTGCATTAATGGTGCATTCAATGCATAAAGTGTTGATATGATTCATAGCTACAAGTTTCCCTCCAACCCCTGAGTGCATCCAAAGCCTCTACTGACCAAGCAAACAACATCAGAGTGATGTGGGGGACAAAACAAGCCAACACACAAAGAACGAGCCTAGGAGCTCGGATTTGACCCGAGATGAGCACCATTGTGGCCGGCCACTTTTTTCCCAAATGCCCCCAGTTTTCTGTGGGCCCCCCTTGCTGCCTTTTCATCACATTTTTATTGTTTGTTTATTCAGTTTTTGAGCCTATAAAAGCAGAACTAGGAATCAAGGATGGGGGTCTCACATTGTATCTTTCATTTTTACACTTCAACTCTTTTGTTTTCTTTTGTTCTCTTGTACATAGCTAACCCCTTGAGTTCTTTGCCTTAACTTGATCTTGCAACCTCTTCTTTGAGCTTGCAAGGTTAAGTTTTGGTTATTGATCTCAAGGGTTGTATCATTCTTCAAGTTTAATAAATTTCACTTTTTGTGCCTTCATTCACCATGAGTTCTTTGCCTCTTCTTGATCTCGCAACCTCTTAATTGAGCTTGCAGGCTTAAGATTATGTTATTGAACCCATGTCTTGTAACTTGTTCCATGGTTCCTAGTTCTTTCTATCTTGCTCTTTTTATTTCTTACTCATTTACTTTCTTACACTTTAATACTTGCTTTAATTACTTGCACTTTAAATTCCATGTGCTTTCTTTCTTGTAATGTCTTTTCTTTTCTTTGTTCTTTTCTTTGTTCTTTTCTTTGCTTTTTCTTTTTGTGATGGTTTGTTAATATGATGTTTGTGAATATGTTTTGTTAGGAATAGAGAAAGATATTGTAAGTTAAGGTTTCGTTTCCCATTTCTTTTTCCCTTATTTTTCCATTTGAAACTCCGCCCAAATCTTATGCAAGCGCTCCGTTAGGCACCCTACGCTACCCAGGTAACGGTGATTCCTAACCGTGACCGGTTGCGTTCGGTTTGGCCGGAAACGAAAGCAAGAGAAAAGAACAGAAGGACAAGGGCCAATAAGCCGGATTCCACGAATACCATGCTTAAATACCCTAATCCACGTTGTTGCTGATTGCTCTAGCTTCAATCATTAAGTTCGGCTCAAAGGACTTGAATACGGAATCCATTAACTTATACTATCCTATCGTTTCTTAACAAGCTTTAACTTTGCATATAACACAGGTTAGACAAAGAACTTTCCGCCACGTGCATTAACTCGTCGTTACAAGAACATAAAACGCTCCGTCTCCCTGGGGACGACCCGTGCTCATCGCGGCTAGCTGCAAAGCGACACCGTCCTGATCGCGGTTAAACTTTATAACTCTTAAAACTCAACACGCCGAAAGCGTGCTGATCAACTATCCACGGGCCATATTCTCCAAAGTCGAATATCGACAAGGAGAAAAAAAACCACTTACAAGTCCTCTCGACTTGTAAGGGGAAAATTATCTTGTGAGATCCTTACAACTCTCAAGAGAAAACGCACTTAGGAGATCCTCATGACTTCTAAGGAGAAAATACACCTGTAGGATCCTCTCGACTCGTAGGGAGAAAATCCTTTATGAGACCCTCACGGTTCATAAAGTAGAAAAGTCTTAGGCGGCAGATCCAAACCTGTTTCCTAAGCCATCGCTGCCCTATAAGAACGTCCAAACTGTAGGGTTCCTAGGCACCCTAATGAGTTCTCACAAGGCATCAACCATGCCAATTTCAAAAAATCTAGGTGCCGATAGATCCGACTACGGATCGTTGGCTAGAAAACTAGGCGAAACAATAATCTAGTTAACACTTAACTAAGAGATATGGAAATACAACCTTTGTAGATCCAGTTCTCCACCTCCATAGCTCCGAGATGAGGTCCTCTCCGCTGTCCAAATCAAATCCGGGCTCTAGCGTCGGCTTCATCGGAGAACGAGCGGGCAAGGTCGTCGGCTTCGTGCCGAAGATGATCTACGTCGAGGCATCGCTAGATCAAGCTCCACCTTCACCAAACCATGATAACTTGTGAAGGAAACACACTCTACTACTTGGCAAGAGGTAGAGGATGAAGAAATAGGAAGTGGGTAAACTTTAGAATTGGATTTCTCACTCATTTCCATCAATCACCATTGATGGAGCTTAAGGTTTTCTTCTTGAGTTCAAGGAAGAAGAAGAAGAATGTTATGATAAGTTAATTAAAAAAGAAAAGAATAATCCATTCTTATCATAACATTAACCATGGTAATGTGTAGAGAATCAATCATGGTTAAAGGAATGGTTAGGGTCAAGCTAGAGACAAAATGGTCACTTAGTCAAAGTGTTCATGAAGCTTCATGAAAACAACAAATGAAAGCCACCATTTCATTTCATTTTCTTTTATTCATTTATCATAAATAAATGGATAATTAAATAAGATAAATGAATAACAAATAATAAACCCTAACCATTTCATTAACCAAGGTTTAATACTTTACACTTAACCAAAAAGCATGTATCATCAAACATGATACAAGCAAGTGCACAAAATCATATCACATATATAATGCGCACATCCGAGTGAGAAAATCTATCTTAAGTGAACCAATACTAGTTAACGCAAAGTAATATATCAAATATATATAATTATGCATTAAATCATTAAATCAACTCTTGATTTAACGATCCGGTCATGTCGCACATAACCGACTAGTATCCTATGCATCGGCTTATCGAACCAATCCTTGATTCGATAACTAGGTTATATCGTATATAACCAATCGATACATTCATCGCGAGAATGGAATACGGTATCACATACACGCATTATTCTCGGTCCCGCACATATCTCATATGCGCTCCTATTTCATTTCGCTTGAGCCAGGAAACCTCTGTGTAGGACTCTAAAGACTCGTCAATACGCCGGCAACGGATGATGATCATATCAAACATCCATAAGCCGCAAGCGGTCTGCTAAACGTAACGGCCACCCGGATATTGAGCGATCTGAAGATCGACGAGCAAGCCCGCTCACACTCCAGTGAATCCAACCAGTAACACTACCGTACAGTCCGGTCTGATCGTCTGATATGTCGCATATCTCGCCTAGGGGTGGTAAACGTCAGACCCCAATAGCTCGATAAGTCGTGTCGATATGAGGTCTATAACAATTCGAGAAACTACTGGTAACACTTACCAGTAAATCTCAGCAACCCTGGCCAGGGATTTCCTGTTATAGCCAATCGAACACAGCGCAACATCAACCCCCTATACCGGGAGAGACGAATCCCCTCCTATCGCTCATTGCCTCCATGTGACTCGGGACTGTACCCAAAAACCACCGTTTTGCACGCCCTCTTGGACGTGGTAAGATGGAAATCAAAGCACAGTGGGAACCACACAAGACTCTATGACGATCTCGGGTCAACAGACTACTCTGTACCAGTGTCACCAGAGAACTGCCATCTGACGTGAGGTATAATACCATCTGGGAGTTCTCGGCGAGTCCGTCCAGTGTACCCAGTCTCTACTGAGCACCCGTATATCATCTCTGATGCCAAACACCGATGAATATGGGATCATCCATCGCCCATCTGTATGGGTCGAGAAGGTACACGCTAGTCTACTCTGGTATATCGATGCCCCGTCTCGATACACCCTCGACTAAGGACTTTGAAGGATGTACTTGTGGACTACCATGTCCCCACTAGTATGATCCGCATCATAGTCCAGGTAGTCAAGTACACATCCTAAGGGCTTTACCAACATGTAACAGAGAGACAATTAGTGTACACGTTAAGGTAAAGATCAACCAGATAGCATACTATCATGTCGAGCAAGAAAGTCCTCCCTATATATGTCCCAGCATCCACTACAATATACATCCTATGTACAGTAATGGCCTCTAGGGCATACATATAACTAACAATCTCCCACTTGCACTAGGGTCATCTATAGCAGTGGTTGTAGTATCTCATACTCAACCATCCCATAAAAGTCTCTCTCTGGGAACAGGCATTTGTGAGTGGATCCGCTGTGTTGTCCTCTGAGTCTACTCTCCAAACCTCGATCACCCTGGAGATCAACCATCTCCATGATCAAGTGATACTGCCTTAGAATATGTATGGATCACTTATGGGACCTGCGTTCCTTCGCATAAGCCACGACTCCATTGTCACACAATGGGAGGAACATAGTTCATCTCATGAACCAATATACAACCAAACAGCCTCTTTGGTAGCATCTTTAGTAGCGATGTATCGTGCCTTTATTGTCTAGTATGTCACGGTATCTACCTTGGAACTCTTCCAACATACCGTCCCTTTACTGAGGGTAAAGACAATGCCTGTGACTGACTTTCAGTCATCTTTATCACCCTGGAACCCTTCCAGTGATTCTCCCCAGGATCGGTTGATACCGTCTCACTACAACTAGTGAGAGTCCTAACATCCAATTAGATCTATCTCATAGATCCAAAAACCCAGGATTTAGGAGGTATCATTTTGATCCTATATGGAGAATCATTGTGATAAACGGAGATTGACCGAGCGTAGCATAGGAAACTCTTTCCCTATCAAGAGTATGTCATCCACGTACTCTACGAGGATCAGCACCATACTCCCTACTACCTTTTTGTTTATACAAGGTTCATCTACCATTTTGATGATGTCAAACTTTTTGACTACTTCATCAAAACAGACGTTCCAACTCCGCGATGCCTGCTTTATCCTATAAAGCATCTTGCACACGTTTCCGCTGCTCCCACTGTCTACGAGGCCCTCTGGCTGTGTACTTATAGACTCTCTCTTCTAAATCATTATTTAAAAGAGTAGTCATGGCACCCAACCGCCAGATATCGTAGTCATGGTATGTAGCCGTGGTAAGTAGGATCTGGATGGACTTAAGCATAGATACTGGAAAAAGGTTTCGTCATTATCCACGCCTGGTCAATGACGAAAACCTTTAACAAGTCTAGCTTTGAAAGTCTCAACTTTTCCATCTACACCAAGTAATCTTCTCAAGATATACTTGCTCCTGATGGGGATTTAACCCTTCAGATATAGCAACCAAAGTCCATACTTTGTTGGTGTACATGGATTCCATCTCAGATCGCTAAACATCCAGCCATTCTTACAGAGTCTTACTCTCGATGGCCAGCTCGAAGCTAGTTGGGTCATCATCTCATGATGCAATCCTCGCTCCCACTGTCATAGAGAAACCGAAGTATCTCTCAGGTGGGTGAGGAACCCTACTAGATCGGCGGAGAGGCTGAGTTTCATTGGAATCTACTGAATCCTTTGGCTCTATCAAATCATCTACTGTAGTTTGTATAGCTGGAACCTTTCCAGTTCTACATTACAGACCTTACCTCGAGCTTGTCCAGATTTTGTTTTTAGACATAGGCCGGACAACCCCAAATCTTAACTAGCTTAAGACATGGGCTCTTTCCAGATCATATCTCATATGGAGTGGTAGGCAACTGATTTGATTCGAACCTATTCAATAGATATGCAGCTTCTCAAGTGCATAACCCCTAAAAGGAAATAGGTAACTCAGTAATACTCATCATAGAGCACACCATATCATATAGGGTGTGATTGCTCCGCCCCGATATACCATCGTGCTATGGTGTATTCGGAGGAGTAATGCTGAGAGAGAATCTCATTCTCCTTTAGAATAGTCCAGGATTTCCGTGCTCTAGTATTCTCCTCCTTGATCTCATCAAAGGACATAATACTTATACCCGTATTGGTTCTCTACTTCTAACTTATATTCTGTGAATATCTCAAAAGGTTCGGACTTGTGTTTCAACAGGAACATAGGTCTGAATCTCGAAAGATCATCAGAGAATATAATGAAGTATAAAGAACCGGTCTTGGCATGTGTAGACAGGGGACCTACATACATCAACATGTATCATCCCAAGAGTTCATTAACTCTTTCTCTGTTTCCAATAAACAGAGCTATGGTCATCTTATCTTTGTGACATGACTGGCGAGTTTCACAAGATGTAAATTCAAACTAATTTAAATATGCATCTTAATGTAACTCTAGCTAGTCGGGTCACATTGATCTGACCTAGTCTACAATACCTCAAGAAGAATTTGTTCATCTCTGAACTTTTCCTCTTGTGTGTGTTCAGTATAGTAAGAACCGTAGTTTGATTTAGAACATTATTGTTTTTAGATAACGTGCCTGAACCGATCAACTTTTGATATAGGAAATGTTCAAAACATTATCCATCTATACAAAATTTTATCATTTCTTTACTAATAAAGAGATAGATACGATTTTGTATATCAGGTTCGGTATCTAATAACATTCGTTCAGAATCAATGTATTCGTAATACAGGGTGACAGTGACCAACAGACTTGGCTGCAACACTTGCCCCGTTCTCTGCCTCATGAAACTTATCACCCGTTCTCAGTTCTCTACCTTTCTGTAGCCCTATGTAACATATTACATATCTGGGATCCTGATCTGGTATCACATACCCAGGATGTAGAGGATACAGAGAAACAGTTCTTTGTAATGAACATACCCGAAGATGATGCATCAGCATGCACTCTCTTCGTTTGGGCTGCACGGGAATTCTGGTAATCCCCAATATCCTGCTCTGTCTTATAACAATTATAAGTTGGAGCGGGACCAACGTTCCCCAGCTCAGTATAACAAGCGGGTTCGGTCAATAATCCGTATTATTATCTTGATTAAGGCGTGATATGGTCGCTACCAGGAGAGAGAGAGAAGAAAACACTCAGCGTGCGCTCTTGCAAGAATAGATTGGTTATTATTTTATCTAATCAGGATGGCTCCCACTGCTTTTTATCAAATCTTCCTTCAAACCCTAAAAGGAAAGACTAGCCGGGATTAATTACACACTACAAGTTCGCCAATCTTTCAGCCAGGCCAGTGTCGGTACTTTGAGGGAGGTCCCCCGTGCTTTCGCACGAACCTAATTAATGTTAACCTCATTTTCCCAGAGGCGTAACCCCGTTGACACCTTTCTAGACACCTACTTGATCGGCTAATTGTAATGTATAAAACTCTCCCAGGAGTAACACTTACTCGCAGCGGGTATCGGGATCCAACTATCTCATAGAAGGTATGCAATCTCATTGCAAATTTCAACACTTGAAATTCCCGATAATATTTTGCCCCTAACGTGCTATGACCTTGACGAAAGCCAACAAACCATAGCCCGCTAGTCAAGTTCAACCCGTACATTTCTTGATCGAATTAAACCCACCCGCACGACCCTTGACGAAAGCCAACAAAGCCGCACGACTACCCTAATCCAATCGCATCGTATGCTAGCAGATAAGCAGCATATAGCTACCGCACACTGCACCTTGACGAAAACCAACAAATGCAGCACGAATACTATATACAACTTATCTGAAATGACGGAGGGCTACGACAGGTTTTTCTGAAAACCTATTGCGTAATGAACTTGATATCGTTGTAGGATCGAATGAATTTTGAAATGGAGTGTTTTTGAAGCTTTTCTAGTTTTGCTAAAGGAGTCACTCCCGGTGAAGGGATCGTCGGTCCTTTCCTCGTCGAATGAGGTGCGGGATATATCATATATATCACTGTGCAAACCAAAAACTCTTAAAAGCAATCAAAAGACAAACCGAGTGTGTAGCATCTGCCAGTTATTGCTAAAGGAGTCACTCCCGGTGAAGGGATCTCGGTCCTTTCCTTATCGAATAAGGTGCTGGATATATCCTATATACCTCTGTGCAAAGCAAGACCTGTAGCTACCTGTTTTATTTTGAAATTCGATTCTACAACATCTTTGGTTTCTTTTATTTCATTAATCACATTAATGAAGTCCCATCATTTAAGTACCTAATCATCACAGATAAATACGACGTACACTTATGCCTTCCGCATTCGCCTCGATGTCCCCTCGTGCATCGTTAGGTTAGGTAACTAACGACAGAGCGGGGCAGGGCTAGCGCGGGTGTAAAACATAAGTAACGCCTATATAATATATCATATATACTATATACTGTATCTATCACAGAACATCACATGATCACATCACAGATATCGCAGCAGAAGATTATCATATGAAATATTGGATATACTAGGGCGTCCGTGTTTTCAATACAAGCCAGTATAAAACATGGATTCCACGATCGTGATGAATAGCCAAACCCACACCCCTAGACCCCTACGAGAGCGGCAAGCAACCCTACCAATTCTAGAGTTAGGAGACCCGTACTCGACTCCTCGAGTTGGTCTCCCACTGGACTCCAGAACCCGGTTACTTGTGCCCTCCTCCTTGGGTCTATCCTAGGGCGGAAAAGTAAATAATATACATCAACGGTGACAACTTCCGCAACCTGGAAGTGCCCCAATAAAAGAATATTACATACAAGTTTTTACATGAATGAAAATGAAAAACACTCATCTCACATAAAAACCCCCGGCTATTCGAACACGACGATCCAATATAACATATCCAGCAACACATAACATCACATGTCATCAACGTAAGTAAATATGCGCATCCCAATTGCCGTTGACATATAGCAACGAAACCGGCGATATCACATATTATACTTACGGTCACAGAAAAGAAAGTGTAAAACTACAACAGTTGGAATCCGCAACCTTCTTAGACATCGCATGCCTAAACCAATGAATTCTTTAGACATCGCATGCCTAACAATTATAAACCCCGCATTTTAGTCTCAAAATCGAAAACACTTTTCAATACCAAGTCGAGCAATTCAACAGGATTCCCGACATCCTGATCGAATGCTCGTCGCAAACTTTAGTAGGCGGCCGCACCCCCGATGCCGTCGACGAAGTGCACCAAGGCGGAACACCGCTACCGCGAGCACCCGAACGGATACTTTCGGCGACGGGGTTCTCCTACAGTCACTTGGTCAGGGCTATGGAGTGAGGCTGTCTATTAAGTTTACCCGGCGAGTATCCGCGTACGCTACGTGATTGCGACGGACTTTTGATCACATCAAAATTCCGTGGCAACCGATCAAGTGAGACTAAACTGCTATGTTTATAACATTCATTGAGTTATCTCATAACTAATTGTGAATTCCAATTATTGTATCACATTCCGGATAAATAGAAAATGTTAAACTTTCCGATCGAACAATCGAACACCCAAGTTTTCCCGATACAGATCAACACATGAAACATAAGTCTAACAACATTCAGTTCGTGCCTCAGTACCAACGGTCCAGCCGTAGAAGGGTCAAGCCAACGCCTCACATGTGGCACGCCGTACTGCCCCAAACCCGAAGGTTCAAAGGGCAGTTCAAGACGGTAACATAATCGAGTTAAGGTTTGTTGTCTTCTAGAGGGACCATCGCGTTACTTGCACTACTTAGAACGTCGTTAAACTACGGAAAAATCCAACACTTGGAAATTTCCCGACAGGGGAAAAATTGGGTATTTATATCCGGTCGAACTTTTTAACATATTCTAAAATTTATCCGGAAAGCCACATAGAAAAAATCTGATACTCCGATCGAAACACCGAATCCCCAAATCAACCCAGAAAATTCAACTCTGGAAAAAATATTAAAAATTCCCAGGAAAACCAGCACACAAAACTAAGAATTACTGTGCAGAAATAGACGCACAAAACGACAAACCTGCCGCGGATCCGCCGCACGAGCCATGCTCGTGCCGCGGAACCGCGGCGGAATGATGGAATTATGGACTCGTGTTGCACAGTTATTCTTAGGATTCCCTGCTGATTTTTCTGCATATTTTTATTTTCGAAAAATCCCAGATTTTAGAAAAAGGACAGAGAGCATGTTCCGGGTTGGGTTTTCGGTTCGTTCGGACTTCAAATTCCGTCTAGACTTCGCCTAAGGCTCTAGCTAGGCTCTGATACTACTGTAGGGTTCCTAGGCACCCTAATGAGTTCTCACAAGGCATCAACCATGCCAATTTCAAAAAATCTAGGTGCCGAGAGACCCGACTACGGATCGTTGGCTAGAAAACTAGGCGAAACAATAATCTAGTTAACACTTAACTAATAGATACTGAAATACAACCTTTGTAGATCCGGTTCTCCACCTCTATAGCTCCGAGATGAGGTCCTCTCCGCTGTCCAAATCAAATCCGGGCTCTAGCGTCGGCTTCATCGGAGAACGAGCGGGCAAGGTCGTCGGCTTCGTGCCGAAGATGATCTACGTCGAGGCATCGCTAGATCAAGCTCCACCTTCACCAAACCATGATAACTTGTGAAGGAAACACACTCTACTACTTGGCAAGAGGTAGAGGATGAAGAAATAGGAAGTGGGTAAACTTTAGAATTGGATTTCTCACTCATTTCCATCAATCACCATTGATGGAGCTTAAGGTTTTCTTCTTGAGTTCAAGGAAGAAGAAGAAGAATGTTATGATAAGTTAATTAAAAAAGAAAAGAATAATCCATTCTTATCATAACATTAACCATGGTAATGTGTAGAGAATCAATCATGGTTAAAGGAATGGTTAGGGTCAAGCTAGAGACAAAATGGTCACTTAGTCAAAGTGTTCATGAAGCTTCATGAAAACAACAAATGAAAGCCACCATTTCATTTCATTTTCTTTTATTCATTTATCATAAATAAATGGATAATTAAATAAGATAAATGAATAACAAATAATAAACCCTAACCATTTCATTAACCAAGGTTTAATACTTTACACTTAACCAAAAAGCATGTATCATCAAACATGATACAAGCAAGTGCACAAAATCATATCACATATATAATGCGCACATCCGAGTGAGAAAATCTATCTTAAGTGAACCAATACTAGTTAACGCAAAGTAATATATCAAATATATATAATTATGCATTAAATCATTAAATCAACTCTTGATTTAACGATCCGGTCATGTCGCACATAACCGACTAGTATCCTATGCATCGGCTTAACGAACCAATCCTTGATTCGATAACTAGGTTATATCGTATATAACCAATCGATACATTCATCGCGAGAATGGAATACGGTATCACATACACGCATTATTCTCGGTCCCGCACATATCTCATATGCGCTCCTATTTCGTTTCGCTTGAGCCAGGAAACCTCTGTGTAGGACTCTAAAGACTCGTCAATACGCCGGCAGCGGATGATGATCATATCAAACATCCACAAGCCGCAAGCGGTCTGCTAAACGTAACGGCCACCCGGGTATTGAGCGATCTGAAGATCGACGAGCAAGCCCGCTCACACTCCAGTAAATCCAACCAGTAACACTACCGTACAGTCCGGTCTGATCGTCTGATATGTCGCATATCTCGCCTAGGGGTGGTAAACGTCAGACCCCAATAGCTCGATAAGTCGTGTCGATATGAGGTCTATAACAATTCGAGAAACTACTGGTAACACTTACCAGTAAATCTCAGCAACCCTGGCCAGGGATTTCCTGTTATAGCCAATCGAACACAGCGCAACATCAACCCCCTATACCGGGAGAGACGAATCCCCTCCTATCGCTCATTGCCTCCATGTGACTCGGGACTGTACCCAAAAACCACCGTTTTGCACGCCCTCTTGGACGTGGTAAGATGGAAATCAAAGCACAGTGGGAACCACACAAGACTCTATGACGATCTCGGGTCAACAGACTACTCTGTACCAGTGTCACCAGAGAACTGCCATCTGACGTGAGGTATAATACCATCTGGGAGTTCTCGGCGAGTAAGTCCAGTGTACCCAGTCTCTACTGAGCACCCGTATATCATCTCTGATGTCAAACACCGATGGATATGGGATCATCCATCGCCCATCTGTATGGGTCGAGAAGGTACACGCTAGTCTACTCTGGTATATCGATGCCCCGTCTCGATACACCCTCGACTAGGGACTTTGAAGGATGTACTTGTGGACTACCATGTCCCCACTAGTATGATCCGCATCATAATCCAGGTAGTCAAGTACACATCCTAAGGGCTTTACCAACATGTAACAGAGAGACAATTAGTGTACACGTTAAGGTAAAGATCAACCAGATAGCATACTATCATGTCGAGCAAGAAAGTCCTCCCTATATATGTCCCAGCATCCACTACAATATACATCCTATGTACAGTAATGGCCTCTAGGGCATACATATAACTAACACAAACTGACTCTTGTACACTATTCACGGGCCGCATTCGCCAATGAAATAAAGAAGCTATTTACCGGTCCTCACGATTCGTAAGGAAAAATACTCGAGTGAGATCCTTACGACTCACGGAGGCAATGAACACTTAGAAATCCTCACAATTTTTAGGGAAAATATGTACCTATGTGATCCTCTCGGCTTGTAGGGAGAAAAAACCTTCTTGAGACCTTAACGACTCGAGAAGATAAAAAAAAGTCTTAGGCTACAAGGACCCTAAACTTGTCTCCTAAGCCCTCAATTCTATGGCCGTTCATAACTCTGCACTACTTCACCCACATACATACTTACATAGGCAAAGTAGTGGGGAGGCATTTGTTCCCACCAAAATTTTCGGCCAAGAGCTATTTGTTCCCTTATAACCCTTATAATAAAGGAAGAGAAGAAAGAGGAAAAGAATTCACAGTTGGACATCACGTGTTAAACACGTGAGCGCTTATATGCAAAGCATTTAAGCGCTGAAAGAAAATAACAAAAGGCTAAACAGGCCTCACGTGTTAAACACGTGAGTGCTCATATGCAAAGCATATAGACGTTGAAAACACATAACTAAGGGCCAAAGACCTCACGTGTAAAACACGTGAGTGCTCATATACAAAGCATATGAGCGCTGAACATAAATAACCAATGACCAAACATGCGTTCATATGCTCATATGAGCGCTGAAAATAAACAGGCTAAAACTACACTAGAGGTCACTTGTTAAACACATGAGTTCTCTTGTCGCTCACATGCAAAGCATGTGAACGCCCCAATTTAAAATGCTCCTATCAAATTCTAGAATTAAATTCTATTTGGGAAAAATTTTCTGATCTTCCTTAAACTAGAAAGGTCTTCTCTGTTAAACAGAGGAGCCTTGGATCAAAGATCCAGCGGTGATCATATGATAGAATAAAATTCTATCATATGAAAATATTTTTCTAATATTGTTAAACTAACAAAATATTCATTTAACAGAATTAAATTCAATATTCCTAATCTTGTTAAACTAACAAGATATTCACATGACACGAATAAAATTCTATGTTAGAATAAAATTCTGATCTTGTTAAACTAATAAGATATCCATATTAAGAAAATATATTTCTGATCTTGTTAAACTAAAAAGATATGATGTAATAAAATCATAATCTTGTTAAACTAACAAGATATTCATAATCTTGTTAAACAAACAAGAAATCTTTTCTGTTAAACAGAGAGCCTTTGGATCAATAAATCCAACGGTGAATAAAATTCACCGATTGATCTAAAAGATCATGGAATCAGTCATGATCTCTCAATGAGATATTTACTCAACAAATTGATTTTTTCCCTTCTCCTATAAATAGGAGCAAGGAGATTAAATCCAAAAGGAAGAGACCACCCCATATGCTTCTAAAAAAATATACATAAGCCTCCCAAAAGCTCCCACAAAAAGAAAGAGAATTTAATTCTCAAACCAAGAGTTTAACTCTTTTCAAAGAACTTAGTTCTTTCTATGGATATGAGATCCGCGAGACAAATCTCCCACAAGTTGATAATTTAATTCACATCGGGAAGATCTTGTTCTTGAGAATAAAAAATTCATGGAAGAACGAATTTGAAAAGGAAGAAGATGGGGTTCAAATAAAGAACTTAGTTTATTCAAATCAAGAACTTAGTTCTTTAAAGAACCCGATTCAAGATCCTCAAAATAATGATCTTGGTGATCGTTAATAGTCAAGATACCATTAACAGAGAGTTAAGCTCTCGAAGAAGTTAGAGTTCAAATCAAGAACTTAGTTTCTTCAAATCAAGAACTTAGTTCTTTAAAGAACCTGATTCAAGATCCTCAAAATAAGGATCTTAGAGATCGTTAATGGTCAAACTACCATTAATAGAGATTTAAGTTCTCTAAAAACATCAACAGAGATTTAATCTCAAAAAGAACTTAGCGCTTCACGTGAAAAGCACGTGAGCGCTCAAAGCCAAGTTATATAGCGCCTCACATGAAACACACGTGAGCGCCGGTAAAAGTTAGTGCTTAGCACTATTGGAGCGCCTCATATGATACACACGTGAGCGCTATATGCAACTGAGTGTTTAGCACTGCTGAGTGATACAAAAACCCAATCTTAGCCCAAATTGGTTAAGCTTATGTTTGTGATATCCAAACTGATATCCAAACCGATCTTCATTCATGATTGACAATTCTTAGGTCCATCACAGTCTTTTCCCTCAAATACGGGATTTGGTTTAAGGGTACATCTCTTCACACCTCTGATATATGTCATTGTAATTCCTCAACGTCTTCAGAGAGGTGGTAGGTCCCGACGGCCAACAACTTCTTTCGCTGGTGCACTTCCAAACTGATGTGCACGCCTCAAATTGGATCGTGCTCCAAATTGGGCACACCTCATATCACCATCGTTCACTACGTCACGTAACAAATACACGTGCATGTGAGATGAGCAATAGACCGAAACGTCCTTAAACTAAAAAAAATAGAGCCCAAATGCTCTTTTGTTGGATCTGAATGATCCTAAAACCTTGTTGAGTGGATCTTAGTCTCAAATTGGGCTAACGTATCCTTAACAAAAAAAACAATCGAGCTCCAACTGCTCACAAACTTAAGTTGATCTTAATCTCAAACTAGATTAACGATCCTTAAATAAAAACCCAAATCTAAAATATACGAATTTTGACTAATCGTGCCCTATGGGCAACTGACATAAATTAGTCTCCGTATACAATTCAAGGGCAACCAAAAATAAAACAAACACACACGGCATGAAGTGAACTTCCGGAGTAAGAGAAAGTGGTTATCGCTACGCGATAACGTAATTAACTGCAGGGGCTTGCGCCTACAGTGAAGAGCGTCCCCACTATCAAAACTCCCTCAGAAATGAGGGGGAATTTGACGAAGTTTGCTACAATGGCCGCATCCATCCAAACCTCCGATACACTGTGCCATAAATCAACTTGGTATCTTTGGAGAGGTGGACGGATAAAACTAAATAGCATCCGCCCCTAAATTCAAGCAAGACGATCCATCCTGGTTTGTCTCTGTTTTCGGCGGTGAACAGATTCTCATAAACTCCCAGTGGGACTTGGGGGTGCTTTGCATATAAGCGCTCACGTGTTTAACACGTGATGTCCAACCGTGAATTCTTTTCCTCTTTCTTCTCTTCCTCTTTTATAAGGGTTATAAGGGAACAAATAGCTCTTGGCCGAAAATTTTGGCGGGAACAAATGCTCCCCACTACTTTGCCCACGTAAGTATGTACGTGGGTGAAGTAGCGCAGAGTTGTGCATGGCCATAGAATTGAGGGCTTAGGAGACAAGTTAGGGTCCTTGTAGCCTAAGACTTTTTTCATCTTCATGAGTCGTAAGGGTCTCAAGAAGGTTTTTTCTCCCTACAAGTCGAGAGGATCTCATAGGTACATATTCTCCCTAGAAATCGTGAGGATTTCTAAGTGTTCATCGCCTCTGTGGTAAGGATCTCACTCGGGTATTTTTCCTTACGAATCGTGAGGACCCGTAAGTAGCTTCTTTATTTCATTAGCGAATGTGGCCCGTGGATAGTGTATAAGAGTCAGTTTGGATCTTCTTGTAGAGCATTGATGGCTTAGGAAACAGGTTTGGATCTGCCGCCTAAGACTTTTTAACTTTATGAGCCGTAAGCGTCTCATAAAGGGTTTTCTCCCTACGAGTCGAGAGGATCCTGCAGGTGTATTTTCTCTTTAGAAATTGTGAGGATCTTCTAAGTGCGTTTTCTCTTGAGAGTCGTAAGGATCTTACAAGAGAATTTTCCCCTTACAAGCCGAGAGGCCTCGTAAGTGGTTTTTTTCCTCCTTGTCGATATTTGAGTTTAGAGAATATGGCTCGTGGATAGTATACAAAAGTCAGTTATGACCTGCTTATAGGGACACAGTGCTTAGGAAATAGGTTGATATCCCCGTTGCCTAAGGCTTTTCACCTTCATGAGCCGTGATGGTTTCATGAAAATGTTTTTCCCTACGAATCGAGACAAGTCATGAAGTTCTCGCTGGAACATTGTTTTCTCTACAAGTCGAGATGAGTCGAGAAGTTCTCGCAAGAATATCCTAACATTATAACCCCTGCTCTTTACGACAGAAGTCTGTTAGGTTTTGTAGTACTAGGGTTTTTGTCCGTGGTACTGTCGCGTTGGCTTATTAATTCCCCGATATGCAATCTTGTTGTTCGAGTAGCCCCGCGACTGTCGTGTCTCTGATCCCTTTGGGGGCTGGACAAGACGTCTTCAAGTAATCTCTCATGTCATATTACCGTCGGAAGAGCAAGCGTTAGGGATTTTCCATGCCGCTTTTTACTTGAGATTAGGCTCAGTTTGGAAGCCCCGATGAGTCATAACCACTCCGCGCTGGTGTGGGATGATCTCCGATAGTTTTTCAGGTTTAATTTGAGTTGCCGTCAAGACCCTGAAGCTAGGAATTTTCCTTTGCTTCGTTTGTTGACATTGTGTATGCTGTAATGAGATGAATGTCGCGGTTACCTCTAGGTTGTTTGTGAACCGTCGAGGCTTGGAACTAGGGACTCTGCCATGGCTCCATTTATTTTGACCCTGGGATCGGTTGTTGACGTTGCGTCTCCACCCTGCTGGAGTGAGAAGGAACGTCGGGGAGACATCGCGTCTACTGTATCGAGACGAACGTCGAGGTGGTCTCTAGGTTGTTGGTGAACCGTTGGGACCTGGAACTAGGAATTTTTCCATGGCTCCGTTTTGTTTTGACCCTGGGGTCGGTTGTTGACTTTGCTTCTGCATCCTGCTGGAGCGAGAAGGAACGTCGGGGTGATCTCTAGGCTGTAGATGTTGCCGTCGAGACTTGGAACTAGAGACTTTGCCATGGCTCCGCTGTTTTGACCCTGGGGTCGGTTGTTGATATTGTGTCTGCATCCTGCTGGAGCAAGAAAGAACGCCGAGGTGATCTCTAGGCCGTAGATATTGCCGTCGAGACTGGGAACTAGGGACTTTGCCATGGCTCCGCTGTTTTGACCCTGGGGTCATTTGTTGACGTTACGTCTGCATCCTGCTGGAGTGAGAGGAAATGCCATTGGTGACACTGCGTCTGCTGTAGCGAGATGAGTGTCGAGATGGTCTCTAGGTTGTTCATGAACCATCGAGACTTGGCTCTCTCTTTGATAGGGCCTGGTGGGAAAATGTGGTTCCTTTTTCGTTTGTGCCCATGGATTGTATACAGGGATCGATATGGACTCACCTGCAGGGCAAAAAATTTCTCTTCTTTTTTTATTTCTTTCTGCGATGCTCTATCATTTCAGGTTTCTATATCGTGAAAGTCGCGATTGCCCAATCATTTCGGATATTTTTCACGGTGTCCAATCATTTCGGCTATTTATATTTTTACTCGCTATTTTTTTTATTGTCAGTTACTCTATCATTTTGGCTATTTCACATGCATATATTTTTGGCTCGCTGATTTTTAGTGCGAGTTGCCCCATCATTTTGTCTACTTCATATGCATTTTTGGCTTGCTAATTTTTTTGCGAGTATGGAACTTGAGATCTGATACCAATCTTAGCATCAGCATCGCTGCGATTGGAATATGGCCAGGAGCGAATCATCATCTGCCTTAAGAGGACTTGGAATTTGCTACAAATTTAGGCATCAGCATCGCTACCACTGGAATATTGTCAGGTGAGAGTCATCATTTTCCTTTGCTGATTTGAACAAAGGTGGCTTAGCAAATAGGGTTAGGATCCTGCCGACTAAGGCCTTTTGACTTTATTATCCGTAAGGGTCTCATAAAGTTATTTCTCCCTACGAGTCGTGAGGATCTCGTAGGTGTATTTTCTCCTGAGGAGTCGGGAAGATTCCTAAGTGTGTGTTCTCTTATAAGTCGTAAGGATCTCATAAGCGTATTTTCTCCTTATAAGTCGACATGACCTACAAGTTGTTAGATATGTATACTCTAGAGGCCTGTATTGTATAGGATACTAGGCATGTATATGTACAGAAACAATCTTTGCTCGAAATGATAGTATGCTATCTGGTTTATCTTCATCTTAACTTGTGTAATATTTCATATCTTTATATGCATGTTGATGAAGCCCTTAGGATTATGCTTGACTACCAGGATTATGATGAGATCATGCTAGTGGGGCCTGGATAGTCTATAAGCATATCCTTTAATGGTTCCTAGTCGAGGGTATATCGAGATAGGGCATCGGTATTACCAAGTTAGACTAGTGTGTACGTTTCCTGACCCTGGGGAGCGATGGTTGATTTCACAACCATTGGTATTTGACATTAAAGATTGTACACAGGTGCTCATTGGAGAATGGGTACACCGAACAGGACTCGCCGAGAACTCCTAGATGGTATATATACCAATTGTCAGATAGCAGTTCTCAGGTGACACTTGTACAGGTTAGTCTGTAGACCCGAGATCGTCATGGAGTCTTGTGTGGTTCCCACTGTACTTTGATTTCCACCCTACCACGGCTCTATTGAGTCGTGCAAACAGGTGGACTTTATGTACAGTCCCGAATCACATGGAGACAGTGAGCGATAGGAGTGGTTTCGTCTCTCCCGGTATAGGGAGTTGATGTCGCGCTATGTTTGATCGGCTATAACACCTAAATCCCTGGCCAAGGTTCTCGAGGTTTACTGATAAGTGTTATCAGTAGTTCCTCGAACTGTTATGAGCCATAAATCAGCATGACTTATAAAGTTACTGGGATCTGATATATACCCCCCTAGACTTCATATGCGACGTATCAGACGAAGAGATCGGACTCTACGGTAAGTGTTGCTTGCAGGCTCGTTGGGATTGTGATTAGTTTGCTCGTCGGCTACCTTTTCGTCATGTACCTGGGTAGCTGTTACGCACAGCTAGTGCCGCTGACGTGCTTATGATTAAACCCACTGCCAGCGTACTGTCGAGTCTTTAGAGTCCCACACATAGGGTTCCCTTGTTCAGGCGAAAGATGTAGAGGCCGTAAGTTATTACGGCAGCCGTAAGGTGTTGCGGCAGGGTTTCGATTATGTTCCTGTAATTGTTATAGGAATAATAATCTGAATGATAATATTGGTAGGCTTTGGTTTAAGCCGGATACTGGTATTATATTATTGGATTATTGGTATTCGTATTTTTCGGAATTCAGATACGGGTATACGGTATACGGGATACGGTATATGGAGGAGGGGTATTCTTGTAATTGTTACAAGAATACCTTCTAGAAGATGCCACCTCATAATACATTATTTATTTTATGAAAATAAATAAATGAGGTGGAAATTAGAAAGTCCAAGTATGGTTATGAGAATGGGTTGTTTTATATTGTAATCTTTTGGAGTTACTATTGAAGTATGGTGCTAATTTTATATTCCATGCTTCAATTATTTCCATTTGAATATATCATTTTCTCATGCTTGAATTTTCTCATGATGAAAAACTCTTTCTCTCTCCTTCTTCTCTCCTCCTTCTTCTTCCTTGTTTTAACACTCACATGAGATGTGAATCAAAAGCCAAGGATCAAAGATAATCCAATACACTAATCTCTACATCATCCTAGTGACCAATTTTTAGCAAACTTGATCTCTAGGTTTAGCTCTTGAGAAGGGTTTTTAGCTTGCATGACAACTCTCGCGTGGATCATCTAGGTCTTGGGGTGGCAGGAGATCGAGCACACCGACAACATCCAAGGAGCCAAGGAGATCATCAAAGAAGACCCGAAGTACCGGATCATCAAGGTATAACCCCTAACATAGTAGATAAAATCTCTAGTTAGGATTTTCTAGTTGTGGTTTAGACAAGATCTAATGGAAAGTGCGTGTTGTATGCAAAGAAAATTTTCGTTTATCACTTCCGCTGCCTCACAAGAGTTATGGGAGCATACAACATACACTAACATGGTATCATTGCCTAACTAAACCATAATTAGATTGTTAGCCAAAAGTAATAACCTCGATCGACAATTTTTTCTCCCGAAAACATGTTTTCTGCCCCTGCTGCTGTCAATTTTTTAAATTGTTCAAAAAATCTTTTCAGAGGCCTTAAAAATACATGCAGGGTTTTCTAAGAACACTGTAGAAAAACGAGACTCTAACTCGCCGGGAACGCCGCGGATCCGCGGCTAAACTCAGTGTTTGGACGCCGATCCGCGGCCGAGTCGTGGCCGAGTTGACTCGTTTTTCAGCAGTTTGCTTAGATTAAGGAAATAGTGTTTCTGGGACATCTGGAATTTTCACAAAGTTGTTTGTGCACTGGAAGATGACTAGTGTTGTCATGGTTTAAAATTATCGATCGAAATTCTAAAGTGCTTGGCTAATCGGGTTTTCAGTTATTTGTTATGTGTGTTTGAAACGTCGACTAATAGCTATAAGTCGATTAGTCGGGGTTGCACACTTCTGTAATGATATCATGAGATGGTATGTGTATATGAATATGTTGGATCATCATGATGAATGGCCGCGGAATGTGAGAAGAGCGTTTTTCTTTTCTTTCATTCAATGTAATTTGTAAAAAGCAATGTAATATTATTTTGCGGGGCACATCCGGGTTGAGGTTGTAGCCACCGTTGTATAATTTCTTTTTACTTTTTTTGCTCTTCGGATAGACCCAAGATGGGGTGCACAAACTACCGGTTTTTCGAAGTGCCGAGTGGCCTACTCACTTTGTTGAGGGAGGTTGCTCCACTTCGGGAATTTGGCGGGTAGTTTGCCGCACCCGTAGGGGTCTAGGGTGGGGTTTTGGCTATTCATCACGACCGTGGAACCCGTCTTTCATTAAGGCTTGAATGAAATGCGGAATTCCTAGTATATCCAATGTATTCATCTGTGATCTGTAATGGCTATATTTATATATGAGATATATAATAAACGTTGCTTATGTTTTGCATCCGCGCTAGTCCAGCCCCCGCTCTGCCGTTAGTTAAGTAACCTAACGGTGCATGACGGGACCCCATGGCGAATGCGGATGGCATAAGAGTACGTTCTATTTTCGTTTCTTTTCTGTGATGTTTAGGAAACGTAAATGATGGGACAGCATTAATATGATTAATGTCAAGAAAAAGAAACCTAAAGATGATGTAGAATCAAACTTTTTAAAATGGGTAACTCTAGCTTTTGCTTTGCTTAGTGGTATTCTTGAATATCCTGCACCTCATTCGATGAGGAAAGGGCCGAGATCCCTTCACCGGGAGTGACCCCTTTAGCGAAACTGGCAAATGTTACAAAGCACTCGACTTGATTTTATAGTTGATCTAACTTTTGCTTTGCATCGTGGTATTTACATATCCAGCACCTTATTCGATAAGGAAAGAGCCGAGATACCTTCACCGGGAGTGACCTCTTTAGCAAAATTAGAAAAATGCTATAAAACCATTCAACTTTTTAAAACTGGAGCCTAAACCACTCCTTCTCACTCGATTCTACAATGATATCAAGTTCAAACGTCAAAGGTTTTCACAAAAACCATCCGTTGCCCTCCGCCATTTTAGGAAGCAGAGTACTTAGTATTCGTGCCACGTTTGTTGACTATAGTTAAGGAGTGGTGTACGGTAGCTAAGTGATGTCTTCCTACAAAGCATTTGATGCGATCGATTAGGACATTCGCATAACTTTGTTAACCATATTTAAGGGTCTTGCGGGTGGGTCTAAATCAATCCCGAAATGGCGGGTAGAACTTGACTAGTGCTTATGAATTGTTGACCATAGTTAAGGTCATAAGACACTAGGGGTAAAAATCATGTCGGGAATTTCAAGAGTTGAAATTTGCAATGAGATTGCATGCCTTCTATATGATAGTTGGATCCCGATCCCATTGTGAGTAAAGGTTACTCCCTGGAAAGTTTTGCACTTTACAATTAGCTAATCCAGTAGGTGTCTAGAAAGGTGTCAACGGGGTTACGCCTCTAGGAAAACGAGGTTTACTTTAATTAGGTCCGTGCGAAAGCACGGGAAACCTCCCTCGGAGTACTGACACTGGTCTGGCCGACCGGTTAGCGAACTTGTAGATTGCAATTAATCCTGGCTAGTTTTCCTTTTAAAGGTTTGAAGGAAAATTTGATAAAAAGCAGTGGGAGACATCAGTTAGATAAGATTAATAACCTATCTAATTATGCATGAGCAATCGCTGAGTGTCTTCTTTTCTCTCTCCTAATGGCAGATACCTATGACGGAACTTAAGCTTTTATTAGACAAAAATAAACTCACGGGACCGAATTACAAAGATTGGCTAAGGAACGTGAATATTGCCCTGACCTATGATAAGGTCGGATACGTCCTGACTACTCCAGCCCCTCCTATCCCAGGCCCTGATTCTTCAGTTGCAGATAAAGAAATCCGCAAGACATGGGATATAGACTGCGCCACAGCTAAGTGCCTCGCGCTTGCTTCTATGAACAATGAACATCAGAAGCAGCACGAGAAGATGGATGTTCAATCCATCTTTCTCCATATAAAGGAGGTGTATGGAGAGCAATCTTGTACTCTCCGATACGAGGCATCTCGAAAGTTGTTTCAGATGTGAATGGCTGCTGGCACGTCTATAAGTGACCATGTATTGAAGATGATTAGACTTATCGAAGAACTTGAGGACCTGGGTTGGACCATGGAGAACGAGCAGTATGTTGATATTGTTATACAGTCCCTTTCCCCTGTCTTTGCTCAATTCATTATAAACTTCAACATGCACAACATGGAGAAGTCTTTGCCTGAACTCCTCAATATGTTGAGGAGTGCAGAGAGCATACTAAAGGTAGCGAAAACTCGCGCTCTTATTGCTGGGCCATCTTCTTTCTCCGTCCCAAAAGCCAAACCCAATGGAAAGAGAAAGAAGAAGTAGAATCCCATCAAGCAGAGAGGCGGAGTGAAAAAGGCACCGGGAAAGGACAAGAAAGGGGCTGCTGCGACAGGACGAGGGGAATGTTTCCACTGCCACCAGACTGGGCACTGGAAGAGAAACTGCATTGGATACTTGGTCGACCTCAAGAAAAAGAAGCAGGGTGAAGCTTCTACTTCAGACGTGTTTGTAATAGAAAACTGTTTTTCAATTAACTCTGCTTCCTGGGTATTAGATACTGGGTCAGGATCTCACATCTGCAATTGTCTGTAAGGGCTGAGAAATAGCAAGTTTTTGAAAAAAGGTGATCACACTCTGCGGTTTGGGAATGGTTCCTCAGTACATGCTACAGCAGTGGGAGAGTATCACCTTGGTTTGCCGTCGGGTTGTATATTTGTTTTGAACCCGTGTTATTTTGTACCCTCTATGTTATGTAATATTATATCAGTATCGGTGTTGGACAATGCAGGATATAATTTTGTATTGCAATCTAATGTTTTGAACATTAACCTAAATCAAGAGTTGATTGGGTCTAGTACATTAAATAACGGGATATACATCCTAAACCAACATACAGTTTTTAACGAACAACACACAAACAAAAGAAAAGTTTCAGACATAAATGAAGCATTCATTTGGCATTGTAGACTTGGTCATATTAACGAAACAAGACTAACCAAGCTACATAAAGATGGATATTTGAACCCGTTTGAATATAAATCTTATGCGACTTGCCAGTCTTGTATAAAGGGTAAAATGACCAAAACTCCGTTTACTGGACATGGAGAGAGAGCTACTGAACTCTTAGGCCTCTTTCATAATGATGTATGTGAACCAATGTCTACACATGCAATAGGTGTTTTTTCGTACTTCATAACCTTCACTGATGATTTATCGAGATTCGGGCACGTGTTCTTGTTGAAACATAAGTCCGAAGCCTTCAAAAAATTCAAGGAGTATAAATCTGAAGTAGAAAACAAACAGGCTTAAGTATCAAGAAACTTCGATCAAATCGAGGAGGAGAGTATCCAAGCTCAGAGTTTTTAGATTTCCTAAAAGAGAATGGAATTATCTCTCAGCTCACTCCTCCGTACACACTATAGCACATCGGTGTATCGGAAAGAAGGAATCGTACCCTATTAGATATGGTACGATCTATGATGAGTGATGCTGAGTTACCAATATCATTCTAGGGGCACGCATTGGAGACTGCAATTTATCTATTAAACAGGGTTCCGACCAAAACCGTGTCTACCACTCCATATAAGATATGGTATGGGAAGAGACCATCTCTTAAAAGAATTAAGATATGGGGTTGTCCGGCTTATGTGAAAAAGAAAAATCCGGACAAACTTGAGACACGAGCGGTTTTGTGTAGATTTGTGGGATACCCAAGACACTCGTATGGATATTTTTTCTACCATAAGGAGGAACAAAGGGTGTTTATTTCTCAGTATGCCACATTTTTAGAAAATGATTTTTTTACAAATGATACTGTTAGCAATGCGGTAGAACTGGAAGAAATTACAGATACACAAACAATTACCGATGATTTGGTTGAACCTGAGGTTTCAATAGAACCTGACGAACCTCAGCCACTCCATAGATCTGTAGGACTTCTCGCCCACCTGATAGATACTACAGTTTTCTAATTGATGGTGATAGGGAAGATTGCATCATGGATGATGATGACCCTACTAGTTTTCAGCAAGCTATCACGAGTGGTGACTCAGTGAAGTGGCTGGATGCCATGAGATCCGAAATGGAATCCATGCACACCAACAAAGTATGGACTTTGGAGGTTGCACCTTCTGGAGTAAAACCCATAGGGTGCAAATGGATCTTTAAAAGAAAGATCGGTGTGGATGGTCAGGTAGAGACCTATAAAGCTAGACTGGTAGCAAAAGGATTTCGTCAAAGACCAGGCTTGGACTATGATGAAACCTTTTCACCAGTCGCGATGCTCAAATCCATTCGGATCCTGCTTGCTATAGCTGCTCACTATGATTATGAGATCTGGCAGATGGATGTTAAAACGGCATTTCTAAATGGTGATTTAGAAGAATGCGTTTTTATGGATCAGCCAGAAGGCTTCATTGATAGTGGGAGCAGCGAAAAGGTATGCAGGCTGCTTAAATCCATCTATGGATTAAAGCAGGCATCACGGAGTTGGAACATCTACTTTGATGATACAATCAAAGAGTTTGGTTTTATCAAAAATGTGGATGAACCATGTATTTATAAAAGGATTGTAGAGAGTACTGTTACATTCCTCGTATTGTATGTGGACGACATTCTCTTGATAGGAAATGATATTCCTATGCTACAATCGGTCAAACTATTCTTATCGCAGAGGTTCTCCATGAAAGACCTGGGCGATGCCTCGTACATTCTGGGAATTAAGATCTATAGAGACAGATCTAAGAAATTATTGGGATTGTCCAAATCGAGATACATTGACACCATACTAAAGAGGTTTAGTATGGAAGATTCCAAGAGGGGTAATTTACCCGCTTGTCACGAGATCACCCTCTCCAAAGAGATGTCTCCAAAGGCTGATAAGGAGAGGGCTCGCATTAACATTATACCCTACGCTTCGGCAGTAGGATCTATAATGTATGCGATGTTATGTACTCGCCCAGATGTAGCTTATGGACTTAGTGCAGTAAGTAGGTATCAATCTAACCCAGGGGAGAAACACTGGACTGCTGTGAAGAACATTCTGAAGTACTTAAGAAGAACTAAAGAAATGTTCTTGGTGTATGGTAATAGAGATCTCCAGATGGAGGGATTTACCGACTCCAGCTTCCAGAGTGACAAGGATGATAGTAAGTCCATCTCTGGGTTTGTATTTACCCTCAATGGAGGGGTGGTATGTTGGAAAAGTTCCAAACAAGATACCGTCGCTGACTTCACGATGGAAGCTGAGTATATTGCTGCTAATGATGCCGCAAAAGAGGCAGCCTGGATAAGGAAGTTCATTTCTGAACTTCAGGTGGTTCCATCTATTGCTAATCCAATACCTCTGTATTGCGATAACAATGGAGCCATGGCTTTGGCAAAGGAACCAAGGTCCCATCAGAAATCCAGACATATCTTGAGGCGGTATCACCTCATCGGGGAGATAGTGGATCTCCAGGATATCGAGGTACGGAGAGTAGATACGAAAGACAACACAGCAGATCCATTCACCAAGGCCATCCCTCAAGTCCAGTTTGAGAAACTGTTCGAGCTGTTGGGCATGCGGTATGCCGGCAACTGGTTCTAGTGCAGACAGTAGGTACTTATTGCATCAACTACAGAACTTAGTGGAAGTGCGAGATTGTTAGATATGTATGCCCTAGAGGCCTGTATTGTATAGGATACTAGGCATGTATATGTACAGAAACAATCTTTGCTCGAAATGATAGTATGCTATCTGGTTTATCTTCATCTTAACTTGTGTAATATTTCATATCTTTATATGCATGCTGATGAAGCCCTTAGGATTATTCTTGACTACCAGGATTATGATGATATCATACTAGTGGGGCCTGGATAGTCTATAAGCATATCCTTTAACGGTTCCTAGTCGAGGGTATATCGAGACAGGGCATCGGTATTACCAAGTTAGACTAGTGCGTACGTTTCCTGACCCTGGGGAGCGATGGTTGATTCCACATCCATTGGTGTTTGACATTAAAGATTGTACACAGGTGCTCATTGGAGAATAGGTACACCGAATAGGACTCGCCGAGAACTCCTAGATGGTATATATACCAATTGTCAGATAGCAGTTCTCAGGTGACACTTGTACAGGTTAGTCTGTAGACCCGAGATCGTCATGGAGTCTTGTGTGGTTCCCACTGTACTTTGATTTCCACCCTACCACGGCTCTATTGAGTCGTGCAAACAGGTGGACTTTGGGTACAGTCCCGAATCACATGGAGACAGTGAGTGATAGGAGGGGTTTCGTCTTTCCGGTATAGGGAGTTGATGTCGCGCTATGTTTGATCGGCTATAACACCTAAATCCCTGGCCAGGGTTCTCGAGGTTTACTGATAAGTGTTATCAGTAGTTCCTCAAACTGTTATGAGCCATAAATCAGCATGACTTATAAAGTTACTGGGGTCTAACATATACCACCCCTAGACTTCATATACGACGTATCAGACGAAGAGACCGGACTGTACGTTAAGTGTTGCTTGCAGGCTCGTTGGGGTTGTGATGAGTTCGCTCGTCGGCCACCTTTTCGTTGTGTACCTGGGTAGCCATTACGCACAGCTAGTGCCGCTGACGTGCTTGTGGTTAAACCTACTGCCAGTATACTGTCGAGTCTTTAGAGTCCCACACAGAGGGTTCTCTCGTTCAGGCGAAAGATGTAGAGGCCATAAGTTGTTACGGCAGCCGTAAGGTGTTGCGGCAGGGTTTCGATTATGTTCGTGTAATTGTTACAGGAATAATAATCTGAACGATAATACTGGTAGGTTTTGGTTTAAGCCAGATACCGGTATTATATTATTGGATTATTGGTATTCGTATTTTTCGGAATTCGGATACGGGTATACGGTATAGGGTATACGGAGGAGGGGTATTCTTGTAATTGTTACAAGAATACCTTCTAAAAGATGCCACCTCATAATACATTATTTATTTTATGAAAATAAATAAATGAGGTGGAAATTAGAAAGTCCAAGCATGGTTGTGAGAATGGGTTGTTTTATATTTTAATCTTTTGGAGTTACTATTGAAGTATGGTGCTAATTTGATATTCCATGCTTCAATTATTTCCATTTGAATATATCATTTTCTCATACTTGAATTTTCTCATGATGAAAAACTCTTTCTCTCTCCTTCTTCTCTCCTCCTTCTTCTTTCTTGCTTTAACACTCACATGAGATGTGAATCAAAAGCCAAGGATCAAAGATAATCCAATGCACTAATCTCTACATCATCCTAGTGACCAATTTTTAGCAACCATGATCTCTAGGTTTAACTCTTGAGAAGGGTTTTTAGCTTGCATGACAACTCTCACTTGGATCATCTAGGTCTTGGGGTGGCCGGAAATGGAACACACCGACAACATCCAAGGAGCCAAGGAGATCAAAAGACGACCCGAAGGATCGGATCATCAAGGTATAACCCCTAACATAGTAGATAAAATCTTTAGTGAGGGTTTTCTAGTTGTGGTTTAGACAAGATCTAATGGAAAGTGCGTGTTGTATGCAAAGAAAATTTTCGTTTATCACTTCCGCTGCCTCACAAGAGTTGTGGGAGCATGCAACATGCACTAACACAAGTGTTGTTCATCATATGAGGACATTTCTTGTCACTGGAGGAACTAGGTGAGAGAACGTTTATTTGTGCCCGTAGATTGTATACAAGGGCTGATATTAGACCGCCTGAAGGGAAACTTAGGGGATATGACGGCTTAACAAAAGGTTCAGATCCTTGTAGCTTAAGGCTTTTGAATCTTATGAGCTGTGAGGGTCTCATAAGGGGAATTCTCCTGACGAGTCGTGAGGATCCCGTAAGTGTAATTTCTCTTTAGGAATCATGAGGATTCCTAAGTGTGTTGCACCTTTTGTGAGTCGTAAGGATCTCACGCAGGTATTTTCTCCTCACAAGGTCAAGAGGACCTTGCAAGTGCACATGAATTTTTTTTACGAGTCTGCGCCCTATTCGGGTTTTCACAAACTCGCCGGCTGTCCTGCTGTTTTTACTCACGGCGCCCTTTCGGGTTTTCATCTGTCCCCATTTTGCTTATGGACACACCGTTTTTTTTCTCTTAATTATTTTTTTTAACGAGATTGCGTCCTTCCGGGTTTTCACAAACTCGTCTGCAATCCTGCTGTTTTCACCCACGGCGTCCTTTCGGGTTTTCATCTGTGCCCATTTCTTTTGTGGATAAACCGTTTTTTTGCGAACGATGAAACTCTCGAAAATATTTACACCGTAGGTGACCCATCTGTTTGCTCGTAGGACTTAGAGGTGGCTTCATTGCTGGAGTAGCTGTATAGCCGGTAGGACTTGAGTTGCAACCTTTGTCGTTAGGACTTCGATTGCAATATAGATCTCAAGAGAGGATATCGCCGTATTTGGGACGATGTGCCATGTATGAGGCGACACACTAGTTCAGGGACATTTCGGTCCATTATCGTCATATTTGAGACAAATTTTTAGTTTAAGGACTTTTCGGTCCAACATTCTCATTTGGTCGCGAAGTTGCATAACTCACCCCTTCCAACTCTTGTTTGCTGAGACGCTGCTGCTTGTCCTTTGTTTGCATGGACACTTTACGCCTTAGACTATTTTTACCTTCTTGGACTTCTTCATCTATCATCGTGCCAATCGGGTTGTTTTGGAGGAAGTACCGAGCATTTTAAACAGCATGTGCCCCCTACTTATCAATGTCGCTTTCCGATACTGATGGAACGTCTTCTTCATACACAAAGGAACGAGATATTACGTCATTCCTTCTGTTGAGTCTTCCTCTTCCATGGAAGAATGAATTTGACTTGGGGTTTTTTCCTCATCGTCTGATTCGGAGCGGGACATGGGTTTCACATCCCTCCCATTGTTTTTTTGGTTCAAGTGGGATATTCCACTTGATTGCAGAACCCGCTTGTAAGTCTCTTGATATTCTATCTGTTCTTTAAGAAGAAAGGACCATCCCACGTAGAGATTCTTCCGCCAGTGAGAAATTTGCCCCCTGTGTATATCTCGGGAGGGAGCGAGTACGCACGTCGTCGCTATTTTGGCGACAGGTTGCTTCAAAGTCGCTTATTTTTGTTGATCGTTGGCGAAAAATGCTACCTTACCTCCGCTTTTCATTCATCTTCATCAGATGATGAAGGGTCTTGACCCAGCTGATCCAATCGAATCATTTTTTCATGAGCTCTTGGAAGGTTGTCGTCTTGAAAAGGGCCGTAAATAGGAACACCTTTTGAATTGGGTCAAGGGTGGCTATAAACATTCCCACAGCTGCAGCTTCGTCGATATGTTGCTCGTATTTCGACCAGAGATTTCTCCATCGGGTAACATATTGAACCCAGGTCTCATTCGGTCTAACCCTTTCATTAACCAACGTCGTTACGGTAGTGCGTTTATTCACACTAACGAATCTCTGACAGAAGATCATCTCCATCTCGTCGAAGGTATTCATGGAGGCATTCGGGAGTTCAGCATACCATTCGAAGGCAATGCCCGCCAGACAGCTGACGAACTGTCAGAGGAGAAGTATATCATTCTCTCCAGTGTTACCGCACGTGTGTCGGAAGTATGTATTCTGGCGGGTACTGTATTTGATCGTAGCACGCCGAATACGGTCGACCAGTCTTGATTGGCCTATTTGAAGCTTCACTGGCATAGTGAGTTTTGACTTGCTGAGCAATATATGTGTCCAGTTTTTCTTTTAGGAATCATTTCCTTCTCAGCCGTTGATGAGGTTTGTAAAGGATTTGAAATGTCATCCTTATCTTTAAGACCGACTACCGGTGGTTCATCTGCTAATGGTTCCAATTGAACCATCATTCCTGCCATATTCTGAATCAGAAGGGCCATCTGGTTCATTTTAGTGGATATTTCTGCCGCTTCTTCATCTCTCTTTTTCAGAGCGTTCTTTAGGAAATCAATATCTGACTCCTTCTCTACTCTTTCTTCAGGTGCGTCCTCGGGATTTTCCTTAGGCGATGGATTAGCGTTTGTTGCCGCCTGAGTGAGTATCTCCTGCATCTTTTCACGTTGCAGTTGAAGTTTTGTCCAGGACCGAGTTTGAGGTCGGTGACTAGTAGAAGTTCGAACTTCGTCTTTGGAATTCACCACATAGACTATGTGAACTACCATGCCCCCATGCTTAGGGTGTTTGGAGTTTTGGCCTTTGGAGTTTGCTTCGGGCACTTGAACTTTATTACGCCTCTCTTTTTTGTGAAAAGCCGCTTTGGTTTTGGGAGGAACCGCTGTTTCAGGATCCGTCTTGGGATGAATCCCCTTGTATTTGAAAGGGGATTTGTCAGAATTTGGCTGACGTTTAGAGGAAGAGCCGCAAACGACGACTGAGTCCTTCACCTGCTTCCACACCTTATATATAGATGAGGAAAGTTGTTATAGGGAGCAAACTGGTTTCTGCTCTCGTGGGATCTCCATAGGCTGCGGAGATTTCTTCAATATTGCGGTGGGAGAATTTTGTCTGATCCTTTGCAACAGTTTGAAGCTATTCTTGGTTGGAACAACAACATTCACCACTGGGGTTGAAACATGACCATACAGAGAACTTCCCCCAGCTCATTTTGTATGATGCCGATATCGATATCGACCGTTTCTTACGGCCAGGATTTAATTAGCCTCAGGATTTGCCGAGCCTGCCCCCTGTTTCCTTTGAGAGGTTGAATATTCTGCCCCCTACATTGACCTTGGTCCTTGGCAGGTGCCGGTTGTTTGAGGACTAATTTCTGTTGGGTTACGGCAGTGCCCCGGCTATCAAGCCGTGGACAAATGCGGAACAAAAATTTTCTAAACTGGCGCTACCATGACCCGATGCCCGGATCTACCCTAAACCCTATACTAGCAATATGTAAAACTAGGAGTTAGATGGTTATACCGAGTTGATCCGTGTCCTTCGGTCTTCAACCTTCATCCCGAGCTCCTAGAGGTTGCGGATCGAGTTTGGTTGCTGGTCATCCTCCATCTACGATTATCCACCTGAGGGAAACGGCGCAAGCTCCAGCCTCGCCAAGCGAGGAAACTGACGCTCCAAGGTTGATAGCAATGGAGAGTGGAGGTGCAGGAATGTGTCACTATAATTTTTCTCTCATCACAAATGCTCCAAGAGCAACTCAAGAACATGAAGAGGAGGTGAGGAAACATGTGGCATGAGCAACTAAAGAAATGTGGCTAAATGTTTTCTCCAAGTGAGAATGAGAGTGAGCATGTAATGAAGCAAGTGAGGAAAATCAAATGAGCAAGCCCACTCAAGAGTGATGGCAGCTCCCCCTCTCTCAATCATCCAATAAAAATATCTCTTCTCTTTTTCCAAATAAACAAATACATGCCATACCTCTCTAGATGCTCAAGCCCATGCTCAAGCCAACTCACCCTCTACCTCATCTGTAAAACAAATGATTTTCTAAAAAGGAAAATCATAAAAATGAGGTGTCTAATCTTCTAGAAACAATTCCGTATAAATACGGAATACAACCTGGTATACGTATCGAAATACATATACGCGTATTCATACAAAAATACGAATAGCCAAGAGAGAAAATGAATAGTGAACAATAATACTAGAATACATATATATAAATACACACACACACACACACACACACATATATATATATAAATTATTAAATCAAAACCTGATTTAATAATCTGGCTTAATCCTAAGCCAGTAGTATTATCAACCGTCCGATTAAAGTCTGTGCATTCTGTACACATATTTAATCGGACACATGTATATACCAACATACGTTATTTACACCATATCGCCTGAACCATGAAAACCCTCTGTGTGAGACTCTAAAAACTCGTCAATACGCTGGCAGTGGGTTTAACCAAAAGCACGTCAGTGACACTAGCTGTACGTAACGGCTATCCAGGTATTGAGTGAAAGGAAGTCTGACGAGCAAACTCATCCAAACCCCTATTGAGCCTGACAGTAACAATATCCGTACAGTCCGGTCTGTTCGTTTAAGACTATCGCATATCGAGTCTAGGGGGTGGATAATGTCAGACCTCTAATAACGCGATAATTCGTATCGGTATGAAACCCATCACCACCTGAGAAACTATCGATCCTAGATCGGTAATTCTCGTCCACCCCGGTAGAGGATGTAACGATTTATAAATAAATAAATAAATAATTAGATAAATAAAATCCTTTAAGTGAATTTTCTGACTTTTGGTAAAATAAAACGTATTTTTCGTAAAATTTAACCATAATTATTTTTCATCATAAATTTAAAAATACCTATTTTAATTATGTAATTACTAGTAAATGGTGTTTATTTAGTCACTTATAAATTTTTAGTTTAATTAAATATTTTTCCTAAATTAATTATTTTAAATATTAACATAAGCTTTACTTATACATTAAATTAGTGTAAATTACAAATTTGAATGGGTTAAATTTGCAAAAGTGAACCATTTCATATTGGAATCAAGTGTGTTTCATGCGAAATTCATTTTCAAAATTTGCCATGGTTCTAGACCATTCTAGGTTAAATTGAGTAAAGGAAATAAACAAAATAATCTTTTAATGAAAAGACTTAAAGTGAAGGTTTTTTTCATGAAGCTTCTACACCATTCACCACTCATTTCACTCTCTCTCTTTTCCTCTCATGTTGTGGCCGGCCTCCTCCATGGGCAGCCCCAAATCCCCCCCCCCCATCATTCTTGCATTAAAAATCATCAAAAATCCTACAAAAAAATCCAAATAAAAACCCACAAATTCCTAATTTAATTCCTACCAACCATTCTTTGCTCATTTTAGCTTGGATAGTGGAGCAAGAGAGTCACTTTGGGAGGCTAAGATTGCATGGTTAATCTCATGTTATGGAGGTATAATTTTAATCCTATAATTAATTTGTGGTTAGTTACCTTAAATTAGTTAATTAAGTGTTTAAATTAAATTTTTAGTTGATTATATTGCTAGATGAAAAATTCAAGAGAGGGTTTCAAAATGAAGTTTGGGTTTTTATTAATTGAGTGGGGTTATTATAAGTAGCTTAACATTTTTAGAAGAGAAAAATCTTGCATGGTTGTTGAATTATAATTTGTTCATTCAAAATTGTTTAAATTAAGCAATTTAGCTAACTAGGTTTTTATAAAACATATATATTGGTGATATAAAATTCTAATTAAGGTTTTTATCATTAGATTGTAGTTTTAATGAGAATATTAACTTGTTATCGGAATGAAAAACCTAATTTAGTTACTAATTTGAAGTTGGTAATAGAAAATTGTGATAAAAATGCTATTTTGCTAACTAGATTTTAGATATCTCTTAAATAATTGTGATTTAAAATCTAATTATGGTTTCATTACGTTATTATCATCATGAACTATAGTTTAATAAGTAAATTTATGCAAAATCAAGTTTAGTTGTGAAATTGTGAAATTTTGCTTGCAAGGTGTTGAAATTGATAAAAATCGCAAACTAGAATTTCCAATTTAATACAAATTAGTGTGATAAAAATGTAGTAATGGTTTCTATAATCTATTTATGTTGTTTAATGAATATTATGACCATTAGTTTCATTTAAACATCGAGTTTTGAAGTAAAACGGTAAATTGGCGTTTTCAGGTTTTTACGAAATCGGACGATTTGATCGATTTTAGGGTTTCGATGATTTAAACCATGTTTTATATTATAAATAATGAGTTTTGAAACTACAAGTTGTTTGTTGGTGTTTTATCTCGATCAATCGGCGTTTGTACGCCGATATCGAGCGATATTTGGTTCTTTTGCATGAGCGGGTCATAGGTTTTAACCTATACGCGTTTCGTGCGTCATTTTGGTTTTGTCCGTGATTCAGTTTACGATATTATATATGTTTGCGTATAGTTACCCCTCACGTGGACTTCGGACGAGGAAGAAGAGGAGGGCGACATCGTCTTCGGCAGACAAGGACCAGGTGAGTAGATGTATATCTACGGGGGAAGTCGGGTGGATGGCGTTTAGCACCCCCGCAAACGTAGCATAGGAATATTACTTATTGTCATTAGGAAGTCAGACGTGACCTTAGATTCTTGGTGAGTAGGACCCTAGTAATGACTTTAGGTTGGACTAGACTGATTTAGAAAGACATTACCAGAGGATGAATGTCTTAGAGGAGATTCGTAGGTTTCAGGTAGACACACACGCACGCACACACAGAAACTTGACTTGGTGTATATGTGTATGTGTATATATATAGGACTATGTGTAGGTATATATATACACAACATGTATATGCGATATAAGGATGTGATATGATACATGGGGATGAAACAATATAACCGGGCTTGATGCCGTGATCTCTTGGCTATACAGTCGTGTTATGATGTTAGCGGATCATTGGAATTGAGAAAATAGATATGTATACATAAACGATAATAGATGATGATGACATTGAGATATACGAGACTCTAGAATGGAACCCGGACTGTAACCTGTGACTTGATTGCGATATGATATATGTGTGACTTGGTTACGATATGATATATGTGTGACTTGGTTACGATATGATATATGTGTGACTTGATTGCGATATGATATATGGGTGACCAGATTACGATAGGATATTTATGACATGATATTTCTGAGGATAAATTGACGATGTATATTTATGCTGGCAATGATATATGATTGACGATATTGGGATGTATGCGATTACAGTACAGTACCTTTGATCATGACAGTATTTGACGATGATATTAAACGAATGATGATGTACGTAGGTGATACTTGACCCGTACCCCGATATTAGGATGTCGTACGAGGCATAAATGTGATGATTGATCCGCACACTTGATTCGAGGAAGTCGTACTACGTACGTGACGCTATTGAGGCTGGATCGCCGACTATTAGAGATATGGACTCAGACCCTAGGTGGATTCTTATTGCTGATCGACTAGTTTCTTTAGTTTAGTTTCTTAAGGGGTTAGATAGATACCAGTTTAGGCTCGAGTCATTTAGTTGTAGTTAGACATGTATATTACCAATGAGTGGTTAATAAGCATTCATCTTTATACTCAGATCGTAATCATCCAGTTGCATGTTTATACATATGCTTCTTTAGTCAGTATGAAACTCTGCCTGTTAGGACACCAGCACCATTACCGATGATGCGCATATTCCACGTACACTTATTTGCCGGCTCACACACATCATCATCGGTAATTGCTATGTCACGTACACTCTAGAACATATTATCTTTTATTGATAAAATCAGCTAAAGGCTAGATCAATATAATATTGTGATTACTCTCAGGTGTTAATCTAGACATTGCATTTATTACTTAGACATTTCATGCATTCACATTTCATGTTATCATACAGTATTGTGGGGCTTATGCCGATACTTATTATTTACTTACTCATGATTTTGGGATTTTGGATTTCTATGGGATTTCTGGATTTTGGGGGAAAACCGCAAGAATATATATAAAAACTTCTCTCTCTCCTCCTCTCTTTTAAAATATAAGTTGCGGTTTTCTCGTGATGTATGTGTCGTCCACCATGAGATTTCATGTTTTCTGTTGGATTTCGAGACCCGATTTGAGGAGTGGATGAACCGTTTTGGGTACATGGTGGGCCCGGTATGGTACCCCGGGGCAAGAAGATCTAGTTGTAGACGATGAGCCTAGCAGGGGAAGACTACCTACCGGTGATGTCTGGCGCGGCGGATATCCGGAGGATACCGACCGTTGTCGTGAGATTTGATGATATGCGCCGATCCAGACTGACGGAGCCCGAGATATTGAGACTATGAGATATTGAGACTATGAGCTATTGAGACTTGAGATCTACATGTTTTTTGTCGATGCTTGATACGGATTTCCATGGATTTCATCGATGATATTTCAGATTTCTATACAAATTTTATCATGATAAAAGTTAAAGATTTCTTATACAGATATATCCAGATTTCAGGATTGATTGTTTTACATTCATGGTGCATGCATACTCATTCACATGACATATTACTATTTGAGGCACTGACACGAGCACGGAGCATTTGCACTTACGCGTAGTTTATTACCCTGCACTACTAGATGACTAGTGATATATTAGTATATTATTATGACCTAGGACAGCGCCATGCATTCGATTTTTTTCGCAGATGTCTTCTACTCACGGGTTGGCAACTCATCCCCGTTGTGCCAAATTTTATTACAGGTTCGATGTACAGGTTTCCTTGGCAGCTTGCTGGCACATTATTTCATTCAGAGTGATTTGCACGGTAGGTTGGTTCACTTGTATCAGGACCGCCATTGTACTTGTATTACTATGGTATCTGGTGGATTTGTTTTCTTTTGAGTTTTAGCCTCGCCCTTTGGCGTTGTATATTATTGTGCTTGGTGTGGTTGTTTCCGCCTGTTGGCGTAGAGCTAGCTCCCGCTTGGGGATGCCTTTTTATTATTTGTATATATATTATTCTTGTTTGTACCCGTTTGGGGCCAGTTTTTACAAAGGAGACTCTGCCGAAATTTTTAAGAAAATTTGATGTTTCTTTTAAACTTGTTTTCATATATGTTTTCCTTTATTTCTTCTTTTATATGGTTTAGATTTCTGGGTTTCGGCTTACTTAGATTACGTTGCGCCTCTAGAAGCTTCGTAATTTATGTGCCGGTCACGTTCCGTACCTTCGGGTCGTGACAGAGGATTTCTGGTATGGCCACCTGTGCACAACACGACATCAACCCCCAATACCGAGAGAGACGAATCCCCGACGATCCGCTCACTGCCTCCATGTGGCTCGGGACTGTACCCAACTAAAACCTATTTGCACGACTCCTTTGAGCCGTGGTAGGGTAGTAATCAAAGCACAGCGGGAACCCACACGAGACAAATGACGATCTCAGGTCGACAGACTAACCTGTACACATGTCACCTAGAAACTGCTATCTGACAATAGGTATAATACCAACTAGCAGGTTCCCGGCGAGTCCGTCCAGTGTACTCATAACATAATGAGAACATGTATACTATCATAGGTGTACAAACTAACACCAATGGCTTGTGCGCCCTGGCCACTACCCCACGTCGAGGTCTCGATCAGTATACACTAGTCTACATTGGAGTATCGATGCCCAGTCTCGAAACTCCCACGACTAGGGACATTTAAGGATCTGCTTATAGACCCCCAGCTCCCACATATATGATCGCCATCATAATGCTGGTAGTCAAGCAAGAATCCTATGGGCTATATCAATATGTAATAGTGATGATAAAGACAAACCAGATAGCATACTATAATCTCGAGTAAGACTAATCTACCGGTATAGGTCCTCCCTCAATCATCATAATCACCTGCCTGCGACTACGATAATTGCCTTGAGGGTACTATAGCCAACAATCTCCCACTTGCACTTAAGGCCAATTATTACGGTGTCGCATACTTACATCTCGTGTGATACCGAACACCCAATTTCTCTACTAAGCAGTTTCGCAAAGTCCGTTTGCGAAACTATTGCGTTCGAGAAATAGTCCCAGTGAGTGGATCCGCTCCAGTGTTTCTTTCTGTATCTCTCTATATCTCAACTTCGCGGAGAAAACTATCTCCCGAAATGAGCAATACATGTCTTTGAATATGTCTGGATATCTGATGGGACCCAGTTCATAAATGAACTCCAAATCCAGCAAGCTTCTTAGACTGTATCGTCTACTAAACTTAATCAGTATACTGCACCATGCCTTCCTCAGTATACGCTTAGACCACCTGTCCAACATACTGTCCCTCAAAAGAGGGAAAAATAAAACTCTGACAGTCACTCTGTCATCCAGGTCACCTTGGAAACCAGAAATGATAACCGTCTCCCGAAGGAGGCTGCCGTTACCATATAACAAGAACATCTACTTATGTTCATAACCGCTTCTCAACGTTTCTCCAGGATTGGATTAATATATATATGCTTATAGCAGCTAGTTCAAAAGCAATATCTGGTGTGGTACTTGACATTTCATGATTAACTCAATTGCCTAAGTAAGTGATATGCTAATCATGAAGATCCCTCTCCCTTTTAGTCTGTAAGACACCTTTAGAGAGGGTGACTCCATCACCTGCAGGTACACCACCATGCCAGGAGTCGTCCATTCTAAAACACTTTAGAATAGTGTCAAGTACCCAAATTGGGATACTTCCCAAATCTAGATCTAAAACCATAGATCTAGTAACCAGAAACCTTGATATTATATCCATGTCCTATGTGGAGAAACAACTGTGTGACAACCACTGTATAACCGATCGTAGTATAGGATGATCTCTTCTTATCAAAAGTATGTCATCCAAATACTAGGACATCACTCCCTACTACCATCTTACTAGATCCATCTCCTATTCTGATGAAGTCAAAACCTATGACTGTCACATCAAAAATAGATGATCTATTTCCGCTATACCTGCTTTAGTTTAGAAACAGACATAAGCCATTTGCCCTCTATGCTTCCGCTGCTCCCACTGACTATAACAACCCTCTGGCAGAGTCATATATACGTGCACTTCTAAAGCTAGTTTAGAATGACGCTATACTCATCCTCCTGCCGTGTCTCATAGTCTAGAGCAGCAGCAATGGCAAGTCTGGGTAAACAATAACCTTCCTGTCACCATCTCTGAGAAGACCGAAGTACCTCTCGGGTGCCTGAGGTTACCCACCAAATCTGCGGAGTAACTAATGGAATGTCAAACCCGATTAAATGTTTAGGTTCTATTAAATTTTCAGTAATCGTTTGTGGTTCTGGAATCACTTCCAGTTCTATCATACTCCCACTACTGTTTTCTAAAAAAATCCATTTTACTAAAACTGTGGTGAGTCAAGAACAATATCACTATTGATCTTCCTGATGGTAAAATGTTAACCCTCGTCAAAGCCCGGCATAACCCACAAACTGCCATTACTGAACGTGTCTTGAGTTTATCCGGATTTTGGTTTTAAGCATCAGCTGGACAACTCCCTATACCTTAACATCGTTAAGATATAAATTGATTCTATATATATCCAATATAGAAACAAAAGCACTAATTTAATTGGAACTAGATTCAAAACCATGCAGCTGTCTCCAGTGCATATCATACAAATGGAAAGAGGCCGATCAACATTACTCAACTAGGAGTACATCCACATATGAGTAACCTGAAAGAAAAACAAGTTCTCAAAACCATTACTATCAACGGAATACCAAACACAATTATCTACATCTTCGACTACCTTGAAGAATTCTGATACTTCTAACAAATGGTTCTCTTCTTTATTCTTATACCTATAACTTCTTAAAATCTGGACCTTGTATTTCAACGAAATTGTAAGTCCACGTTGCGACCCCCGGTTCTTACGGGGAGGCGGAAACGGTATAAAAATTAAATTTTTAGCGCAAGGGGCAACATGGACTAAGCAAAGTCGGGATCTTTAACTAAACTAAAACTAGCAAACTTAGCTAAAGAGAGTTAGCTACTCGGATGAAGATGGTTATACCTAAACTTGAACTCCTTCTTCTTCAAACTTTGTAGAGGTTGATGGTTCTCTTTTTGTCGCCTTCTTCCGTCGAAGATGGATCCACCTCGAGAGTTCAACCTTTGGGCTCTTCCTCGTGCTTTGAGTGAACTAGGGTTTCCGGCTTGCCAAACCTTGAACCTAGAATGAGTAGAGAGTGTCTAAGGGGTGCTTTTCTTTTTAAAGAGAAGGATTCTCAACACATGAGAAGGTTTCTCTTTAGCTAGAGGAAGAAGAAGATGAAGTGAAGAGAGAGAATGAATATGATAGAATGAGCTATCCTTTTTCTTTCTTGCAACCATAATGCAAAAGAAAAAGAATTATCAATAATAATAATAATGAAAATGAAAAGGTTGATGGAAAGTTTTAGAATGACCATTATCATTTCAAACATTAAATAAATTTGCTAGAATCAAAGAGCATCTTTCTTTTGTAATGATGATGGTCAAAACTTCAACCATGGTCAACAAGTCAACCATGGTCAACAAGTCAACAAAAACCAACCATGACACAATTTCATTTTATTATATATTATTAATTGATATAATACAAATCCATTAGGGTTTGGAAAAAGACGACTGTCAACTGTGCATACGCACCCGTTCCGAAACCCTAATGAAATACCTCATCCTCCGCCTCAAGCAACTGTGCATACACACCTGCATTCTCATTCCGAGGAACAAGAATACCAAGAGATAAAAGCAACCCCAAAACATATACCAGTATCTGGCTCAAACCAGAGCCTGCCAGTATAATCCGTCCGGACTCCAAACGTGCACAAGTGCGCGGATGAGAACGAACCCTGTCGCAAAACCATGCGACCTCTACTCTGTTTTGCCCAGAGGCGAATACCCTCTGTGTGGGACTCTAAAGACTCGACACTACGCTGGCAGTGGGTTTAACCACAGACCGCAAGCGGCACTAGCTGTGCGTAACGGTCCCCAGGTAGATGCCGACAAGAAGGCTGACGAGGTGAAACCCCATCTGAACTCCTACTGAGTCTGAATGTGACATTCTCCGTACAGTCCGGTCTGTTCGTCTGATACATCGCATGTCGGGCCTAGGGGGCGGTAAAACGTCAGTCCCCCAATAGCGGTACAAGTCGTGTCGGAGTGAAGCCCAAAACACCCTGAGATAACACTGGAACCTACCAGTATATCTCGCTTGCCCTGGCCAGGGACTACTCGTGTAATGGATCTCCTAGACACAGCGCGATGTCAACCCCCAATATCGGGAGAGACGAATCCTGTCTAACCGTCACTGCCTCCAAGTGCTTCGGGACTGCACCCAACCACCACCTGTTTGCACGACTCCTTTGAGCCGTGGTAGGGTAGTGATCAAAGTGCAGTGGGAACACACTCGAGGCGAAATGCCAGTGTCAAGTCAGCGGACTAAGCTGTACTCATGTCACCTGGGAACTGATAACTGACGATAGGTATAATACCAACCTTTCAGTTCCCGACGAGTCCTGTCCAGTGTACTCGTAACCCAACGAGCACCCGTATACTATCTCCAGTACGACGTACTGATGGCTGTGGGACAGACCATCTCCCACACTGGGATGAGAAGCGCATACGCTAGTCTACTCCGGAGTATCGATGCCCTGTCTCGATAGTCCTACGACTAGGGACCTGTATAAGGATGTGCCTATAGATTACCCAGCCCCCACTAGTGTGACTGCCATCACAACGCTGGTAATCAAGCAAAGATCCTAAGGGCTCCACTAATGCGTATAAGTGATATACTGAAATAAACACAAGTACACATTGAAGTAGAAACAAACCAAGTAGCATACTACTATATTGAGCAAGATTGTTTATACAAGGTGAATATCCCAAGCTTCCATCAAGTAATATACAAACTAGTATGATACAGTAATGGCCTCTAGGGCATATACACTAACAGAAATACCTATCTAAAACTAGAGAAGTCATGAGTAAACATAATATAGTATGAGTACCAATCCCATTGTCCTAATGGACACTGGACAACATACAATACTTTGTATAAGTCCCCTGAGTTCAATAACTCAAACCTTGTGCGTCGTAAGTTGAAAACTGTACTATGGTTAAGAAGAATTACACCGCTGTTGAATGCACCTTACCTAATCATCAACTGATATAGGTAAATGTCACAGACATAATTTCAAAAAGTTATATCTCACTTTATAAAATAAACGTACAGATATATCAGTTTAAAATTGGTGCATAACAACGGATATTCAAAACCAAAAATTCACCGTCAGGCAAAAACCAGATGATTTGCTCAAATATCACCAATTACAACAAATTCCGATATAATGAGGATCTAATCACCCAATTCCCAATATCTTATTCCCACTCACCATCTGTAATAACATACAGATGTGAGAAACTGATCTGATAAATACATACCCTGGAGTTAGATTCCAATTGGGAAAACGGTTTTCCATAAATATCCCACAGTGAAACTGAAATATGAAAATGTTTCAAAGGGGTTAACTGGTATTCCTAGTAACGCCTCTTCCACTATCCTGATTCATGACAGTAACCATATACTTACCTGCCCTCACTGCAATCCCTTTATTATGTCTTTACTTATTACCTTCTATACACCACGTTCAGGCTAATTGGTTTTCTTCCATTCCTACCTTTCGGCACCAACCTAAGGTTTGGAAGAAGACTATTCAATAAGCTTAATAGGTGTACTCTCCTAATCCTAGGAGCCCTCGCATCCTAAGAGAAGGTAAAGGGAAAAGACAAATGAATAATCCTTAATCTATTTGTCGTGAACCAGAAACCATCCTCGAACTGGAATAAGTTCCTTCAAGTTCGTATGTAACTATACGATGGCGTATCCAATAAAAGTGGATCTTCGTAGTGATACAGAATGTTCCGGAGAAATTCAAAAGTGAAGTAGGAGTGGCAGGTGTATACGTGGTTTCGTCGTGAATGATAGTAGTCGCAATGTCCTTTGCCCTTATTCTAATCCCTTTATATGTCTTTACTTATTACCTTCTGTACACTACACTTAGGCTAATTGGTTTTCTTCCTTCCCCACCTTTCGACACCTGCCTATGGTTTGGAAGAAGACTATCCAATAAGCGCAATAGGTGTACCCTCTCCTAATCGTAGGAGTCCTCATAACCTGAGAGAAGGTAAAGGGAAAAGAAAACCGAATAATCCTATTCAATCTCTCCAGAACCAGAATTCATCCTTGAATCTGGAACAAGTTCCTTCGAGTTCGTATGTAACTATATGATGGATTATCCAATAAGTGTGGATCTTCGTAGCGATACAGGGTATTCTGGAGAAATGGAAAGGTGATATAGAGGTGGCAATGATATATGCGACACCGTGACATTCCAAAAGCCAAAGTATTTAAGAAGGTTCAGTTATCTTGGTTCATGAGTTTTAGTTAAGGGTCGGGTTATGGTCGCTGCCAAAGAGAGAGAGAAAAGAAACACTCAGTGTGCACTCTAACCTAGATCAGAATGGTTAATCATTTTATCTAATCAGAATGGCTCTCACTGTTTCCTCTAATTCTCCCCTAAACTCAAAAGGAGAATCAGTCGGGATCATCTAAAATCACCCGAAGAGTAATCCTACTCATCAGTGGGAATCAGGATCCAACTATCATCGCATGATAACTTGATGGAAGCCACTCAAGTTATCACACTCCAGAAGGTATGCGCATGCCTGGCAAGTTTCCTGTATGTTTGAAACTCCCGATGTGATTTTTACCCCCAGGACCCAAGTGACCTTGACACAGTCAACATATCAAAGGGTCCTAGTCAAGTTCAACCCATCATTATCTTGATTGCATTAAACCCACCCGTACGTGTCCTTGACACAGTCAACATGACCGTACGACTTTCCTAACCAATCCATATATCCATGCGATAGAAAAGCATTACAGAGCTACCGCACACTACGCCTTGACACAGTCAACATACGTAGCACGAATACTAAGCAATACTAATCTGAAATGACGAAGGGATACGGATGGTTTTTGGATAAAAACCTTTAACATAATGAACTTGATATCGTAGAAGGAATCTAAGTGGTTTTCCAAATATATAGTGGCGCAAACTTTTGCTAAAGAGGTCACTCCCGGTGAAGGGATCTCGGCTCTTTCCTCGTCGAGTGAGGTGAAAGATATTCCAAACTGAATACGACGTTGCAAAACAAAAGAATTAACTATAGTGAAGTTATTACGTTGACGCAAACTTCTGCCTAAGGGGTCACTCCCGATGAAGAGATCTCGGCCCTTGCCTTGTCGAATGAGGTGCTGGATATTCATAACCGAACACCACTGTGCAAAGCAAAAGAAAACGTCTGTAATGTCAGTTTTAAAAAACTTGGTTTCAACAACATCAAATAGGTTTGTTTTCCTTGCATTGATCAGAATCAACGTAGTCCCATCAATTAATCACACCAGAAAAGAACGAAAATATGATGTACATATATGCCATCCGCATTCGCCACTGGGTCCCGTCATCACCTATTAGGTTACTTAACTAGCGACAGAGCGGGGACTGGACTAGCACGGGTGCAAAACATATACAACATCTACTAGAATATATATATATATATATATATAACATTCATCCCAGGCATTATATAAAACAACATCATAGAAGCATCACAAAAGCAAAACAGAATGGTGGATAATCCTGGAGCCCCGGGTTTCCCTTGAGCCGCAAATGAGACCCGACGGTCCCCTGTCGTGTGGATAGCCTGTTCAATGAAAACCTAGACCCCTACGAGTACGGCAAGTTACCCGCCAATCCCAGAAGCGAGGCAATCTCAATCAACAACGTGAATGGGCCACCCAGCACTTCATGAAATCCAGTAACTTGAGCACCCCTCCGTGGGTCAACCTATACCCCCTACGAGTGCGGAGAATAGCCCGCCAAATCTAGAGTAAGGTCCCCTCCGTCTCAATGCCATGAGATGCGAACCCGTTGCCCTCTAGAACCCGGCCATTCGTGCACTCCACCATAGGGTAATCCTAATACAGAAAAGAAAATAATATACAAGGGTGACAACGACCTCAACCCGATCGTGCCCCAAACAAATAATATACAAACTGGAAGTGACGGCAGTCCACATGTCGGACGCTCGACCCGCAATATCAAATATACAAATGAAACTAAACTGTACTACCATTTCACCCAAGCTATCCACCACGACGATCCAACCACAACACAGCATAACACAGAACATCAACGTGAATGTCACGTTCGCAAACTTGTCTAAAAGAACATATAGCAATTAGACGAGTTGTACCGCTCTAATGACATTCACGGTCGTAGATAGTAATGTAAGTACTGAAAACTTTAAACGATGTTAGAAATATCGACTACGAAATAACCCCGAATAACCCTAAACAACTAATTAAAACCATATCCAAACTGGGCTAAACTAGCAATACCACTGAACCAATATTCCAGAGACCAGACCACACATAAAATACGAAACCCAAACTCAGAAGAATGGCCAGCCGGCTCGGAAATTTCCTTAATGTGCTCGGTCCAAAACGGGTGGAAATGGCTCGTATTTGGGGTGCAGTCTAGTGGTCACCTAAGTAGTCTTCTGCAGTTGCTTAAAATTTTTTTTGAAGGCTCTGATCCCATGTTGGGTTACAGCAGCGTCCCGGCCATCAAACCGTGGCCAAATGCGGAACAAAAATTTTCTTAACTAGCGATACCATGATCCGATGCCCGGATCTACCCTAAACCCTATACTAGCAATATGTAAAACTAGGAGTTGGATAGTTATACCGAGTTGATCCGTGTCCTTCGGTCTTCAACCTTCATCCCGAGCTCCTAGAGGTTGAGGATCGAGTTTGGTTGTCGTTCTTTCTCCATCTACGATGATCCACCAGAGAGAAACGGCGCAAGCTCCAGCATCGCCAAGCGAGACAACCAACGCTCTAAGGTTGCTAGCAATGAAGAGTGAAGGTGTAGGAATGTGTCACTATAATTTTTCTCTCATCACAAATACTCCAAGAGCAACTCAAGAAGATGAAAAGGAGGTGAGGAAACATGTGGCATGGGCAACTAAAGAAATGTGGCTAAGTGTTTTCTCCAAGTGAGATTGAGAGTGAGCATGTAATGAAGCAAGTGAGGAAAATCAAATGAGCAAGCCCACTCAAGAGTGATGGCATCCCCCCTCTCTCAATCATCCAATAAAAATATCTCTTCTCTTTTTTCAAATAAATAAATGCATCCCATACCTCTCTACATGCCCAAGCCCATGCTCATGCCAACTCACCCTCCACCTCATTTGTAAAAAAAATGATTTTCTAAAAATTAAAATCATACAAATGAGGTGTCCAATCTTTTAGAAACAATTCCGTATAAATACGGAATACAACCTGGTATACGTATCGAAATACATATACGCGTATTCGTACAAAAATACTAAAAGCCAAGAGAAAATGAATAGTGAACAATAATACTAAAATACATATATATAAATTATTAAATCAAAACCTGATTTAATAATCCGGCTTAATCCTAAGCCGCTAGTATTATCAAACGTCTGATTAAAGTCTGTGTAGCCTGTACACATATTTAATCAGACACTTGTATATACCGACATACGTCATCTACACCATATCGCCTTAACCATGAAAACCCTCTGTGTGGGACTCTAAAGGCTCGTCAATACGCTGGCAGTGGGTTTAACCACAAGTACGTCAGCGGCACTAGCTGTACGTAACGGCTACCCAGGTATTGAGCGAAAGGAAGGCCAACGAGCAAACTCATCCAAACCCCTACTGAGCCTGACAGTGACAATATCCGTACAGTCCGATCTGTTTGTCTAAGAGTATCGCATATCGGGTGTTGGGGGTGGATAAAGTCAGACCCCTAATAACACGTTAATTCGTGTCGGTATGAAACCCATCACCACCTGAGAAATTATCGATCCTAGATCGGTAATTCTCGTCCACCCCGGCCGAGGATTTCAGGTGATGGCCACCCATGCACAACGCGACATCAACCCCCAATACCGGGAGAGACGAATCCCCGACGAACCACTCACTGCCTCCGTGTGGCTCAGGAATGTACCCAACTAAAACATGTTTGCACGAATCCTTTGAACCGTGGTAGGGTAGTAATCAAAGCACAGTGGGAACTCACACGAGATAAATGACGATCTCAGATCGAAAGACTAACCTGTACACATGTCACCTGGGGACTGCTATCTAACAATAGGTATAATACCAACTAGCAGATTCCCTGCGAGTACGTCCAGTGTACTTATAACCTAATGAGCACATGTATACTATCTTAGGTGAACAAACTAACACCAATGGATTATGAGACCTGGCTACCGCCCCTTGTCAGGGTCTCGATCAGTATACACTAGTCTACACTGGAGTATCGATGCCCAGTCTCGAAACTCCCATGACTAGGGACATTTAAGGATTTGCTTATAGACCCCTAGCTCCTACATATATGATCGCCATCATAATGCTAGTAGTCAAGCAAGAATCCTATGAGCTCTATCAACATGTAATAGTGATGATAAAGACAAACCAGATTGGATACTATCATCTCGAGTAAGACCGTTCTACCGGTATAGGTCCTCCCTCAATCATCATAATCACCTGCCTGCGACTACGATAATTGCCTTGAGGGTACTATAGCCAACAATTTCGTCGGCAAAGCTGCAGTTTGGGAAACCAGCCTGTGGAAGACAGACTTCCTCTGGGCTTCCTCCATCGGCGTTGAGGCACCGAGGGTAGGAGATGGGAGTATCGACCCAAAGAAAAGCCCGTTGATTTCTTGAAGAGCCGGATTGCAGAGATTTGAGGCTGCAAGTGGCCCATACTTGACTCTACTGGATATGACAGAGCCTGAGTTGCTAGGGTAGGAGCAAACGCCATTCTTCATAGAGACGAAATGCTGTCTTCAGTATCCCATCACCCAAGGGCACCCACAAACATATATACCGCGATTATTTGATCGCGGAAAAACACGACACACGAAGTGTGGAGTGGAAAGAGAAAAAGGTCCCACCGAGCGTGCCAGAATCTGTTCACTGCCGAAAACAGAGACGAACCGGGATAGATCGTCTTTCCTGAATTTGGGAGGAGATGCTATTTGGGTTTATCCGTCCACCTCTCTGAAAATGCCAAGTTGATTTATAGCACCGTGTGTCGGAGGTTTGGACGGATGCGACCGTTGTAGCAGACTTCGTCAGATTCCCCCTCGTTGTGAGAGGTTTTTGATTATGGGGACGCTCTTCTCTACAGGCGCAAACCCATACAGTTAATTACGTTACCGCGTAGCGATAACCACTTTCTCCTGCTCCAGAAGGTCACTTCGTGTCGTGCGTGTTTGTTTTATTTTTGGTTGCCCGTGAATTGTATACGGAGACTAATTTATGTTGTCGCTCCCAGGGCGTGAATTGGTCCAAATCCGTATATTCTTAGATTTGGGTTTGGGTTGATATAAGTATCATTAATCTCGTTTGAGATTAAGATCAACTTAAATATTTGTTGAGGATACGTTAGTCTAATTTTAGACTAAAATCTACTCAACAGGATTTTGGGATAATTCAAACCCAACAAAAGAGCATTTGGGCTCTATTGTTTTAGTTTAAGGACGTTTCGATCCATAGCTAGTTTATGGACGTTGCGGTTCGTTGTCGCTATTTTGGGAAGTGCATCAAAAAGCAGTTAGTTGTCGGGACCCGACACCTCTCTGAAGACGTTGAAGAATTACAACGACATGTATCAGAGGTGTGAGGAGATGTACCCTTGAACTAATTTCCGGATTGACGGGAGGTGTGAGATGAATATCCTGTTGGAAGATCAGTAATCGTGTTTGCGACTAATACCAACTTGGAAAATAATGAGCACATGGGCTCGGTTGATCTGAATTAGGGATCTAGTCAACTTGGGCTCAGCCCACTCAGTCTTTGCCATTTAAACTCAGTCTTTGTCATTTAAATAAAGTGCTAAACACTTGCTTGGGCTCAGTCCCCTTTTTGTACGAACAATGCTGGGCATTTATATAGGTTCTGATGCTCACACATTACTTTACTTTTCCCCTTTTTGTTTTTATAGGGTGTTAAACACTCTTTATGGCGTCCACATGCGGAGCACGTGAGGCGCTTGGTGCTGAGCGCCAACAACTGAGTGCTAGGCACTCCTTGTTGAGTAGCGCCCACGTAAGGGGCACGTGAGGCGATTGGCGCGAGCGTCAACCACTGAGTGCTAGGCACTCATTATTGAGTAGCGCCCACGTGAGGGCCACGTGAGGCACTTGGTGCTGAGTGTCAACCAATAAGTGCTAGGCACTCTTTATTGAGTAGCGCCCGTGTGAGGGGCACGTGAGGCGCTTGGCGCTAAGTTCTCTTCATATATTCTTTTCTGAAGAGTTCAATTCTCTGTTCTTTTCTGAATCTTTGATCCCCAAGAACAAGTTCACCCTAATGAGAATTAAATTATCATTTGTGAGAGACTTGTCTCATGGATCACAGATCCAGAGAAAGAACTATGTTCTTTTATAAGGGTTAAACCCTTGGATATGCAGATGGGATACTCTAATCTCTATTATTTTTATTTACCTCAGAGAGATGTATTCTTCTTTTTTCCCTCTTAAAACTTTCTTCTTACTTGCCCTCTCCTTTTTTTTTGAAGTTTGCGGGGGGGGGGGGGGGGGGGGGGGGGAGTTCTTCTGCACAAGACATGAAGTCTTGGGTCCTTTATATAGTAGAGACAAGTTTGTTGATTTAGTTAAAGAAATCTCTCATTGAGAGATCTTTAATTGATTTGGGGATTTTATCCACCGTTGGATCTTTGATCCAAGGACTTCTATTTTACAGAAGATATCTTTCTTGTTTTTAACAAGATTAGGGAAATATTTTTCCATACAGAATTTATTCTGCAGATAGGTGATTTTTAATCCAACGGTGCTCTGTTTTATAGAGAGCAATCTTTCTTGTTTAAAAAATTTAAGGAATATTTCCTCAGCAGAATTTAATTCTGCATTTTGATGATTTATCACCTTCGTTGGATTTTTGATCCAACAACTCTGTCTAACAGAGAGCTTTTAGTTCAGGCGCTGGCACCCTCATGCGAGGCACGTGAGGCGCTGCCTAAGAATTTTTAACTCTTGACGCCGGCACCTTCATGCGAGGCACGTGAGGCGCTGCCTAAGAATTTTTAACTCTTAGCACTGGCACCCTCGGCATGTAAGGCGCTGCCTCAGAGTTTTTAAACTCTTGGCACTGGCGCCCTCGGACAAGGCACGTGAGTCGCTACCTTTCAAATTTTGAACAGAGCTTTGCTATTTTATTGGGGGAAACATGAGCATGTCTAATGAATATGGCTAAGAGTTATCACTATATGAAGCATACCAATAATTCAAGCACGAAAATATCTCACCAAAATATCTAGCATGCTTGTAAAATATCAAGCGTATTTCAATAGTGATTAAGTGAGTTACCACCATGAGTCACCAAGTAGCTATGCTTCACTTAATGCAAACATCCACCTCATTTCCTCCACCTCATAACCATTTAATCTAAATGGTTAATACAAATATGAGGTGTCTTCTTTTAGAAACAATCTTGAGTAAATTACAAGAATTCCCCTCATCCGTATATACATACCCATATCCGTATTCCAAAAAATACGAATACAAAGATACGAAAATAGTCCATCAATATAATACTAAAATCCGGCTTAAACCAAAGCCCACTAGTATTATCCGCCCGAACATCATACATGCACAAGTACACGTATGTGATCGAAGCCCTGCTGTAAAATCATACGGCCTCTACATCTTTTGCCCGATGTAGGGAAACCCTCTATGTGGGACTCTAAAGACTCGACACTACGCTGGCAATGGGTTTAACCACAAGCATGTCAGCGGTACTAGCTGCACGTAACGGCTACCTAGGTATCTGTCGATAAGAAGGCCGATGATCAAACTCATCCGAACTACTGAGCCTATCTGTGACAATCTCCGTACAGTCCGGTCTGTTCGTCTAAGTGTATCATATATCGGGCCTAGGGGCGGTAATCGTCAGATCCCTAATAGCGCAATAAGTCATGTCAGGGTGTAGCCCAAACGACCCTGAGAAACTACTGGAGTACCTACCAGTAAATCCCGCTTGCCTTGGCCAAGTACTTTTTGTAATGGCTTTCCGAACACAGCACGATATCAACCCCCAATACCGAGAGAGACGAATCCTATCGAACCACCACTGCCTCCAAGTGCTTCAGGACTGCACGCAACTACTACCTGTTTTCACGACTCCTTTGAGCCGTGGTAGGGTAGTAATCTAAGAACAGCGGGAACACACTCGAGGTGAAGTAGCAGTGTCAATTCGACGGACTAAGCTGTACTCATGTCACCAGGGAACTGCTACCCGACGAAAGGTATAATACCCACCAGCAGTTCCCTAAGAGTCCTGTCCAGTGTACTCATAACCCAATGAGCACATGCATACTATCTCCAGTACGACGTACTAATGGCTGTATGACAGACCATTTCCCCTGCTAGGATGAGAAGCGTATACACTAGTCTACTCTGGAGTATTGATGCCATGTCTCGATAATCCTATGACTAGGGACCTGTATAGGATGTGCTTATAGACTACCCATCCCCCACTAGTGTGACTGCCATCACAACGTTGGTAATCAAGCAAAGATCCTAAGGGCTCTACCAATATGTATAAGCGATATGCTAAAAGAAACACATGCACGTATTGAGGTAGAAATAAACTAGGTAGCATACTACCATTTTGAGCAAGACTGTTAATATATCCGTGTATATCCCAAGCTTCCAATATGTAATATACAAACCAGTATGATACAATAATAGCCTCTAGGTCATATAATACTAACAATCACCCACTTGCACTAAGGCCATGTATTGGCATATCGCAGAGCTATCATCTCGAATAGCTTCTCGAACTGTGTCTGAGGGATGGCCTTGGTGAGTAGATTTGCAGTGTTGTTCTTCGTATCTACTCTTCTCACCTCGATCTCTCGGTGATCAACGATCTTCCTGATCAGATGGTACCGCCTCAAGATATGTCTGGACCTCTGATGGGACCTGGGTTCCTTCGCTAAAGCTATATCGTCGTTGTTGTCGCAATACAGCAGTATTGGATTAACAATGGCTGGAACCACCTGAAGTTCATTTAAGAACTTCCTCATCAAGACTGCCTCTTTTGCGGCGTCATAAGCAGCGATATATTTCGCTTCTATCGTCGAGTCAGCAACGGTGTCCTGCTTGGAGCTCTTCCAATAGACCGCCCCTCCATTGAGGGTAAAGACATAACCCGACAAGGACTTGGAGTCATCCTTATCACTCTGGAAGCTGGAGTCAGTAAAGGCCTCGATCTGGAGGGTTTTTTCTGCCATAAACCAAGAACACCTGCTTAGTTCTTCTTAGGTACTTGAGAATGTTCTTTACTGCTATCCAGTGCTTCTCCCTTGGGTTTGACTGATACCGACTTACCACGCTTAGTGTGTAATCAACATCTGGTCTGGTACACAATATCACATATATTATAGAGCCTACCGCAGAAGCGTAGGGTATAGAAGTGATGCGAGCCCTTTCCCAATCAGTCTTAGGAGACATATCTTTGGAGAGGGTGATTCCGTAACAAGCCGGTAGACTTCCGCGCTTTGAATCTTCCATACTAAATCTTTTCAGTATGGTGTTGATGTACCTTGACTGTGAAAGTCCCAACATCCTCTTAGATCTATCACAATAGATCTGGATCCCCAGAATGTAGTTGGCATTACCCAGGTCTTTCATGGAGAACCTCTATGACAAGAATCCTTTGGCTGATTGTAGCATAGGAATGTCATTTTATATCAAGAGAGTGTTATCCACGTACAAGACGAGAAATACCACAATTCTTGCTACAGTCTTACTATAGATGTATGGTTTATCCGGATTTTTTGATAAAGTCGAATTATTTGACCGTCTCATCAAAACAGATGTTTCAACTCCGCGATGCCTGCTTTAGTCCCTAAATGGACTTAAGCAACTTGCACACTTTCCCGCTGCTGCCACTCTGAATGAAACCCTCTGGCTGATCTATATAGACGCACTCTTCCAAATTTCCATTTAGAAAAGCTGTCTTTACACCCATCTGCCAAATCTCATAATCGTGGAAGGCAGCAATGGCAAGAAGGATCCGAATGGATTTGAGCATAGCCACTAAAGAAAAGGTTTCATCAAAGTCCAAACCGGGTCTTTGACGAAAACCTTTTGCAACAAGTCTAGCCTTATAGGTTTCAACCTGTCCATCTACACCAATCTTCTTTCTGAAAATCCATTTGCGGCCTACAGGTTTAACCCCTTATGGAGCAAGGTCCAAAGTCCATACTTTGTTGGTGTACATGGACTCCATCTCGGTCCGCATTGCATCCAGCCATTTTACCGAGTCACCACTTTGGATGACTTGCTGGAAGCTGGTTGGCTCATCATTGTCAATGATGCAATCCTCTCTATCCCCGTTTATGAGAAAATCGTAGTATCTCTTGGGCAGATGAGACTGCCTACTAGTCCTGCGGAGTGGCGTGGGGATGTCCTGTTCTTTCATAACATCTGGTTCTACCATGCTTTCAGTAATAGCTTGTGGTTCTGGAATTTCTTCCAGTTATATTGTACTCCCACTAGTTTCTTTTTCCAAAAATTGATTTTCCAAAAAGTGGGCATGACGAGAAACAAAAACCTTTTGTTCCTCTACGTAATAGAAAATATGCCCCCTGGAGTTCTTTGGGTCTCCCACAAACTTACACAGTATTGAGCGTGCCTCGAGCTTGTCCGCATGCTGCTTTTTTACAAAAGCTGGACATCCACATATCTTCAGATACTGAAGATAGGGTTTCTTCCCACTCTACATCTGATATGGTGTGGTAAGGACAGTCTTGGTAGGAATCTTGTTCAAAAGTTATGCAGCTGATTCTAGTGCAAAGCTTCAGAAGGATCGCGGCAACTCAACGTTACTCATCATGGAACGTACCATATCCAATAGGGTTCCGTTTCGCCTTTCTGATACACCGTTATGTTGTGGTGTGTTTGTAAGAGTAAGCTGAGAGAGAATTCCATTCTCTTTTAGGTAATCCAGGAACTCGGCACTTAAGTATTCACCACTTCGATCGGATCTCAGGGTCTTGATACTTTTGCCAGTTTGTTTTTCCACTTTATTCTTATATTCTCGGAATTTCTCAAAGGCCTCGGATTTATGTTTCATCAAGAAGACATTTCCATACCTAGAGAAATCATCCGTAAAAGTAATGAAATAGGAATAACAACTTCGTGTATGTGTAGACATTGGACCACACATATCACTGTTATGAGTCCCAAGAGCTCGCTTGCTCTTACTCCGTGTCCAGTGAATGGAGTCTTTGTCATCTTTCCTATGAGACAAGATTGACAAGTTGCATAAAACTGATATTCGAACGGATCCAAATATCTCTCTCTATGTAACTTTGTCAACTGTGTTTCATTGATGTGACCCAGTATACAATACAATAAGAAAGCCTTATTTAATTCTGGAGACTTTCTTTTAAGTGTGTTTGGGACGTTAAAAACCTGAGCTTTATTTAACACGTATATACCGTTATCTAGTGTACCTGACCCAATCAAACTCTGATTAAGGTGGATGTGGACCACATCGCTTACAATTGTAAAATCATATCCTTTCTTAGAAAGTAAAGATACAGATATGATATTACAAGCTAGACTAGGTACACACAAACAGTTACGTAAAATCAATATCTGCCCACTTTTCAATCCTAGGTGATTGTTGGAGATAGTGCCCTCAGAGTCAATTATTGGATCACAGGCACGTGATTGCAATGATTGAGGGAGGACCTATACCGTTAGAACAGTCTTACTCAAGATGATAGTATGCTATCTGGTTTATCTTTATCATCGTGTACTGCTTTAGGTGACCTTACAAGTCACTATTGCGCGTTGATAGAGCCCTTAGGATTCTTGCTTGACGGCCAGCAGTATGATGGCGATCATATACGTGGGAGCTAGGGTCTATAAGCACATCTTTAAAAGGTCCCTAGTCGTGGGAGTTTTCGAGACAGGGCATCGATACTCCAGAGTAGACTAGTGTATACAGTCGAGACCCCGACGAGGGGCAGTGGCCGGTCTCACAAGCCACTGGTGTCAGTTGGTCCACCTAAGATATATACAGGTGCTCATTGGGTTATGAGTACACCGGACAGGTCTCGCCGGGAACATGCTAGTTGGTCTTATACCAGACATCAGATAGCAGTTCCCTGGTGACATGTGTACAGGTTAGTTCATCGACCTGAGATCGTCATTTATCTCGTGTGAGTTCCCACTGTACTTTGATTACTACCCTACCATGGCTCAAAGGAGTCGTGCAAACTGGTTTTAGTTGGGTACAGTCCCGAGCCACATGGAGGCAGTGAGCGGATCTTCAGGGGTTCGTCTCTCCCGGTATTAGGGGTGAGGTCGCGCTGTGTCTAGTAGGGCCATTACACGAAGTCCTTGGCCAAGGCAGGAGATTTATTGGTAGGTATTCCAGTAGTATCTCAGGGTGTTCTGGGCTACACTCCGACACGACTTGTATCGCTTTTGGAGGTCTGACTTTTACCAACCCCCTAAGCCCTCCATGCGATGCTCATAGACAAACGGACCGGACTGTACGGATATTGTCACTGACAGGCTCAGTAGGGTGTCAGGATGAGTTCGCTCATCGACGTCCCTTTTGGTCAATACCTGGTAGCCCGTTACGTATGGCTAATACCTCTGACGTGCTAGTGGTTAAATCCACAACCAAATTATTGACGAGTCTTTAGAGTCCCCCACAGACCGTTTCTCAAGTTTCGGGCGAAACGCTATAGAGGCCGTATGGAGATATGGCAGGGTTCGATCATATACGTGCGGTATTGCACGGATCATGATCGGACGGATAATACTAGCGGGCTTTGGTTTAAGCCGGACCCTAGTATTGTACAGTGTAGATTTTGTCTCATTGCATTTGTATTCGGTCGGAATACAAATGCGGGTATGTATATACAGTCGTGGGGTTTTCCTGTAATTTATTACGGGATCAGTTTTCTGAAGTTGCCAGTTTGCATTCCGTTTCGGCCATTTTCCTTTGTTTCTTTCCTTGGCTGAAAATTGGTGGAGGAGGGCTTATTTGCAAATGTGCAAATTAGCATTGTGGAAGGTGTTTCTTGTAAGTAGTAGTTTCATGATGGTTCCACCATACATTGACTTCTTGGTTCATGATTGTTCATGATTGCTTGACTTTTGACTTGATGATGATGAAGGGTTATGATGATGGAGTGAGGATTGCATTTTCATCATCACCCTTTCTCTCTCTTGCATTATTATTTTTGATCCACTCACTCTCTCCTCTGATTCCCAAGACTTGGGGCCGGCCATCTCTAGAAGGGGCTGTCCAAAATTCATGTGAGGGATTTTTTGGTTCTCATTTTGGCTTGAAAAATTCCTAAGTTCATCACAAAAGTTCACATCTCTCTTCTACACTTCCAAATGGCAACTTCCTTAACTCCGTTGAGACAAAAGATTTCTACACTATCCTACAGCATTCTTGGACACGTCGACTCGCCAACTTCGTGCCCGAGTTGTCTCGGTCCAGAGGTGGGAGCCCGTAAAAGAACCCGGCGATGTGGTGCCATTCCGAAGAGGAGATGAAGACCGGAGATTCCGCGGGGAGATCAGGATGACGACGAGAAGACCGAAGGACACGGATCGCATGGTATATCTCTCTACCCATTCTGTAGTTTGCTAGGAGTAGGTTAATGGCCCGATCCGGGTTCAAAGTACGCCGTAGCGCTAGTTCCAAAAGTTAAAGAAAAGTATCGTTTCCGCATTTTGGCCTCGTTCAGACGGCCGAGGCGCTGCCGTGCACTTACACTGGTATCAGAGCCACGCCATTAACCTAGTATAGCTTGCTCTAACGTGTTTACAAGTTCGATCAAACGGATTTTCCAAAAACCGTATTTTCAAGCACATTTTCTGTCGAATTTTTCCAGTGCTCTAAAAATTATTTGGTATATTGGAAAAATACGTGCAGGGTTCTTTAAGTATTCTGTGAAATTTTTGTTCACTGATGTTCTTGTAGCAGCGCGGAACCGCGGCCTTACCCCTGTTCCGGCCGCGGTTCCGCCGCAGTATTAAGGAAACAGTGCACCAAAATTTGCAGTTTTGTCTCTGTCTTAGAAATGGGGTTTTTGGAATATTCTATTTGGGCCCAGATTTATTTTGAGTGCTACAGTAGTGCTTGGGGCCCACTTCGGAAAATTTAGTCGATCGAAAATTTTAAACATATTAGTTCACAGTATTTACATTATATCTGCGACCGTGAATGTCACTTGATCGGTAAATTCTGTCTAACTGCTACAGCCCTTTTAGACGGATTTGCGAACGTGACATTCACGTTGATGTTCTGTGTTGTGCTGTGATGTTGCGGATTGTCGTGGTGGATAGCCTGGTTGCAATGGTAGTACAGTTTGGTTATATATGTACATTTGATATTGCGGGGCGAGCGTCCGACATGTGGACTGCCGTCACTGCCTGTTTGTATATTATTCTTTTGGGGCACGACCGGGCTGAGGTCGGTGTACCCGTTGTATGTATATTTTATTTTCTGTACTAGGATTACCCCGCGGAGGGATGCACGGATAGCCGGGTTCTAGAGGGCAACGAGCCCGCATCTCATGGCTTTGAGACGGAGGGGGCTTCTGTAACGTTTTAAAAATAATTAAATAATTAATTAAATAAATAAAATCGTTTAAGTGAATTTTATAATTTTCGGTAAAGTAAAACGTAGTTTTCATAAAACTAAACCGTAATTATTTTTCAATATAAATTTAAAAATACCTATTTTAATTATGTTATTACTAGTAAATAGTGTTTATTTAGTCACTTATAAATTTTTAGTTTAATTAAATATTTTTCCTAAATTAATTATTTTAAATATTAACATAAGCTTTATTTATACACTAAATTAGTGTAAATTACAAATTTGAAAGGGTTTAATTTGTAAAAATGAACCATTGCATATTAGAATCTAGTGTGTTTCATACAAAATTTATTTTCAAATTTATCCATGGTTCTAAACCATTCTAGGTCAAATGGAGTGAAGAAAATAAAGAATTTTTAAATAAATTCATGAAAAAACTTAATTGTATGATATTTTTGTGAAACCTTCTACACTTTTCTTCACCTTTTCTCATTCTCTTCTATTTTCCTCATCTCATGACCGGCCTCACCTCCATGGGCAGCCCCAAAATTTTCCCCCCATCATTTTTGCATTAAAAATCATCAAAATTCATCAAAAATTCAATAAAAAATCCACAAAATCCTAATAAATTCCTACCCTCTATTCTTTGCTCATCTTTACATGGACTTTGGAGATGGAAAGCATTAATTTTGGAGGCTTATTTTCATGTTTGGATTTCATGTTATGGAGGTATAAATCTTCTTCTTTTGATTTATTGTTATTAGATGTTTCATTTAAGCATAATTAGATTTAATAAATAATTTCTATCTACAAGTTTTAAAAATTCAATTTAGGGTTTGAAAAATCAAGTTATGGTTTTTACTAATTAAGTAGGATTATATTTTGTAGTTTAACATTTTTAGAAGTGGAAAATCTTGTATGGATGATGTATTGTAAATTGTTATCCAAAATTGTTTAAATTAAACCATTTTTGCAAACTAGATTTCTATAAGTTGTATATATTGGTGAGATAAAATTCCAATTAATGTTTGAAACACTAGATTGTGATTTTAAAGAGGATATTAACTTATTAGTGGAATGAAAAACTTAATTTGGTTACTAGTTTCTTTTGATAATTGAAAAATACTAATAAAAATTCTATTTTTTTTTTTTGCTAATTAGTTTTTGGGAATTCTTAAATAAATGAGAGTTAAATCTAAATTATGGTTTCATTATACTATTATCATCATGAATTGTAGTTTATTAAGTTAATTCATGTAAAATCATGTTTAGTTGTGATATTGTGAAATTTTGCTTTAAAATATCGAAATCGGGCAAGTTTGCAAACTAGAATTTTCAAACTAATGTAAATTAGGGTGTTAAAAATATGGTAATGGTTTCTATAATCTAGTTAGATTATTTAATGAATATTATGACCATTAGTTTCTTTTAAACATCGAGTTTTTAAGTAAAACGGTAAATTGGAGATTTCGGGTTTTTCGAAATCGGACGATTTGATCGATTTTTAGGGTTTCGATGAATTAAATCATGTTTTGTATTATAAGTGATGAGTTTTAAAACTATGAGTTGTTTGTTGATGTTTATCTCGATCAATCGGCGTTTGTACGCCGATATCGAGCGATATTTGGTTCTTTTGCATGAATGGGACATAGGTTTTAACCTATGCGCGTTTCGTGCGTCGTTTTGGCTTTGTCTGTGATTCAGTTTACGATATTATATGTGTTTGCGTATAGGTATCCCTCACGTGGACTTCGGACGAGGAAGAAGAGGAGGGCGATATCGTCTTCGGCAGACAAGGACCAGGTGAGTAGATGTATATCTACGAGGGAAAGTCGGGTGGATGGCGTTTAGCATCCCCGCAAGTGTAGAATAGGAATAGGTACTTATTGTCATTAGGACCCTAGTAGTGACCTTAGGTTGGACTAGATTGATTTAGAAACCCGAGGATGAATATCTTGGAGGAGATTCGTAGGTTTCAGGTAGATACACACACGCACACACTGAGACTTGACGTAGTGTATACGTGTATGTGTGTGTATGTATATATAGGACTAGGTGTAGGTATATATATATATATACACAATACGTATATGTGTTACAAGGATGTGATTTGATATACGGGGATGAAACAATATAACTGGGCTTGATGTCGTGATTCTTGGCTTTACGGTCGTGTTATGATGTTAGCGGATCATTAGGAAATGAGATAATGAATAGGTATACATAAATAATAAAAGGTGGTGATGATATTGAAGTATATAGGACTCTAAAATAGAACCCGGACAGTAACCTGTGCCTGAAATTCTGATATAATATCATATAGGTGTGACTTGATTACGACATCATATAGGTGTGACTTGATTTCGATATCATATATGTGTGACTTGATTACGATATCATATAGGTGTGACTTGATTACGATATGATCTAAGTGTGGCTTAATCACAATATGATACATATGACATGATATTTCTGAGGATAAATTAACGATGTATATTTATGCTGACAATGATATATGATTGATGTATGTGATTACAGTATAGCACCTTGATCTTGACATGTGTTGATGATAATATTATACGAATGATGAGACACGTAGGTGATACTTGACCCGTACCCCGATATTGGGATGCCGTAAGATGGATTTTACCGTACGAGGCATAGATATGATGATTGATCCGCACTCTTGATTCGAGGAAGCCGTACTACGTATGTGACGCTATTGAGGCTGGATCGCCGACTATTAGAGATACGGATTCAGATCTCAGGTGGACTCTTATTTCTTATTGACTAGTTCTTAGGTTTAGTTCCTTAGGAGGTTAGATGGACACTAGTTTAGGCTCGAGTCATATAGTTGTAGTTATACTTGTATATCTGTCACGACCCGAAAGAGCACGTGACTGGCCCTCGAACCATATGAAGTCTATAGGACTCCATCTGATCCAAGTAAGCCAAAAGCCCAGAAATCTAAAACCATTTAAGGAGTAAATAGGGAAAATTAGTTTTAAGAGGTCAAGAAAACATGTTTGAAAATCAAGTTTTTAAATAACTAAGCCGAATATGAATTTTTTTAAAATGTGTAATTTTTCCTGAAAATTTCGGCAGAGTTTCCTTTGTAAAAACTGGCCCCGAACGGGGTACAACAAGAATAATATATATGACATGATAAAAGGCATCCCCAAGCGGGAGCTAGCTCTTCGTCAATCGACGGTCACAACCACGCAAGCAATAATAATATACAACGCCAAGGGGCGAGGATCAAAACTGAAAAGAAACTCAAAAACAGCCAGAAAACCGCAATACTACAAGCGCGACTCTAAGGTCGAAACAATACAACACTGATTTCTAAGTCTGAAACAAACTACAAGTTTTGGTTGATGGACAATTCTAGATACAATAAAAATACATGAACAATGGCGGTTCTGATACAAAGAACCCACCTAACCAAGCAAGTCACCCATAGGAAGCAGTGTGCCAGAAATGCCGCTATGGAATCTGTACGGCAAAAACCTGCAAGAACTGGGGCACAACGGGGGTGAGTTGCCAACTCGTGAATAGAAAATATCTACAAGCAGAGATCGAATGCATGACCCATCCTAGGTCAATACGATCAGATATAAATAAACCTCAATATGAATAAAGCTGAAGCATGCTAAACTGGCAATGTAATCTCTATACATGAGTGTAGTGCCAAGTGCTCGTGCTAGTGCCTCAGGTAATAGCATGTCATGAATATGAGGTATAACCAATGTAATCAAATCTGCACACTCGTGGATCCCGTCCACTCGTCACCCACTGACAATAACCACCATGCATGTAAATATCAAAATCATGTGCATGGGAAATAATATGAGGATATAACCACCCGTGTCCCTCGCGACACATCAAAATCATGGAACCAGGGTGCCCAGCATCGACACCCGAAAACATCATGAAAACTGTGCCCAGCATCGGCACGTAAATCCTCATATATCGGGCTCCGTCAGTCCGGATCGGCCCGCGGGCTCTGTCTGCGGTATCGGCCCTCGGCCCCGGCAGTATGCCCAAAACATCTATCGACTCTGGTCGGTATCCTCCGGATAACCGCCAGGTCCAACCAATCACCGGTAGGTACTCGCCCGCCTCTAGGCTCAATCGGCAAAGCTCATCGATCATCTTGCCGAGGGGAACCATACCGGGTCCACCATGTACCCGCAATCGGCTCATCCACGCCTCGATTCGGGTTACACATATCGCTCTCAGCACCGAGAAAACACATGGTGGACGCACTGAAATATCATATCAAGGGTAACTGGGTTTTTAAAGAAATGACATATTCTCTTTTGAAATACCCTCGGTTCCCAAATCCAGAAATATCATAGAAACAACATATCTCAATGCGTACAGTCAAAGCATGATGTATGCGGCACGTAACAGTAATGCAAGCATATCAGTAAGTCATGCAACATGGAATAATAATGTGCACATGTCGAGGGAGACCGCTCTTTTAAAAGGAATCTGTTTTTAAAGAGTATCTTGCGGTTCCCAAATCCCCAATCAAGCTAGAATCATCTATATATGTGTACAGGTATAAGTGTACAATATGCCATGCCAGAATCATATCATGAATGCAATAGTACTATAGTGTAGTGACATGGCAATTATCGATGATGAGTGTGTGAGCCGGCAACAAGTGTACGTGGAACATATACATCATCGATAATGGTGCTGGTGTCCTAGCAGCATGACTGAATGTCACAACAATACAAGCGATGCAATGCAAATAGCAGGAATATGCGGAAACGAATGATCAACGCAAAAGTACAGAACCTGCCCCAATAGATATGTCATGCAACCTTGCCTTTTGAAATAAGAAGAATCAGGGCTTTTGGTAAAGTAAGGGCTACGGTGTTTTAAGAAAAGATGCATCATTTGAAAATATCCGTATAACCCTTCTGCTTATCTTTAAAATATCCCCGATTCGTTAGTTTTGAAATAGGTATGACTCGGTCTAGTCTAATGTCTACTAAATAATCTAGACATGAGGGGTATGAAACCACCTAATCTGAGTCAATATATAAATATAGATATGATAGTCGGTGATCTCGCCTCAATAACATATCGTATGATATCCTCGAGTCATGAGTGCGGATCTATCATCAATATCGGCTCGTACGGTAAATCGTCGTACGGTATCCCAATAGCTGGGTAGGGGTCAATATCACACTATCTCATCACATATCAGGTATCACTTATCATCAGATCACACAATCTGGGGTACTACTGTAAGTCTAGTACAAATCGACACCATCTATAAAATATGAATGCGGGTAAAGCACATGTCCAAAGGCCCGCTAAAACTATCATATCGCACCTCGAAGACAAGCTATGTCACATCGCCGATCTCACGGCCTCACATCAAGTATCATCTCAAACCACGTATCATCCTCAAATCCCGTATATAAACACATAGTCCCATACCCATGTGTAGATATACGCACCATCATATGCACTCTAATAAATGAAAGAATGAATGCAAGTATGTGTGTAAATGTATGTGTGAGTGCAACCACTACTCTAGGGTTCGCACTATACTAAACCAATATATTCTTATCATCAAAATATCATTATTACCATCAATAACCCTAAACAACACATAATAAATATTCGTGTGTATACGTATTCGTATACATCACCACGGAATGCGGGGGTGCTATACGCCATCCACCCGACTTCTCCCCGTAGATATAAATCTACTCACCTTGCTTCTCGTGTGCCAAAGCCGATGTCGCTATCTTCACCTCTTTTGCCTCAACATCACGCGGGGTACCTACAAGTATATCACAATGCTAAAGCACATGAAAATCACATCGGAAACCAAAATAGCACACGCTACCCGCATAGGTAAAAACCTATCGACTCGCATGTAAACACAATCAAAATCCACTTGTCGTTGACGTCCAAACGCCACCCGACAGGAATGAATCACCAAATACCAAAATCCATGCTAAAACAAGTCCCAAATTATACACCAACATAGGAAAATCAACCCAGATTTCACCCTAGATGGAATCAGTCAAAACTAGACATACTCAGGGTCAAAACTAGAGGAAATGGGGGCATGCACAGAAAACGAGGCAATTCCTTAAAATACCTTATTTTAGAATTTTCCATAATTTTTCCCCATTTATCTGTATTTAATTATACCAGAATATTAAAATATTCATTAAAATAATATTAAATTATAAAATTTCCCAAAAATCATATTTTATTATTTTGAAGACGTTACAATATCACAGATGAGTGGTTATTACACATCCGTCTTTACATTCATACCGTAATCATAATGGTGCATGTTCATTCATATGTTTCTATAATAAGAATAAAACTTTGCCTGTTAGGACACCAGCACCATTACCGATGATACGCATATTCCACGCACACTTATTTGCCGGCTCACACACATCATCATCGGTAATTTCTATGTCACGTACTCTTTAGATCATATTATCTTTTATTGATATAATCAGCTAACAGTTAGATCGATATAATATTGTGATTACTCTCTGGTGTTAGTATAGATATGGTATTTTTTACTTAGACATTTCATACATTCGCATTTTCATGTTATCATGCAGTATTATGGGGCATATGCCGACACTTATCATATACTTACTCATGATTTTGGGATTTTGGATTTCTATGAGATTTCTGGATTTTTGGGGAAAACCGCAAGAATATATAAAAACTTCTCTCTTTCTTCTCCTCTCTTTTTTAAAACATAAGATGTGGTTTTCTCGTGATGTATGTGTCGTCCACCATGAGATTTCATGTTTTCTGTTGGATTTCGAGACCCGATTCGAGGAGTGGATGAACCGTCTCGGGTACATGGTGGGCCCGGTATGGTACCCCGGGGCAAGAAGATCGAGTTGTAGACGATGAGCCTGGCAGGGGAAGGCTACCTACCGGTGATGTCTGGCGCGGCGGATATCCGGAGGATACCGATCGTTGTCGTGAGATTTGATGATATGGGCCGATCCGGACTGACGGAGCCCGAGATATTGAGACTATGAGACATTGAGATTATGAGGTATTGAGACTTGAGATTTACATGTTTTGTGTCGATACTTGATACGGATTTCCATGGATTTCATAGTTGATATTTCAGATTTCTATACACATTTTACCATTGTAAAAGCTAAAGATTCCTTATACAGATATATCTAGATTTCAGGATTGGTTATTTTACATTCATGGTGCATGCATACTCATTCACATGACATAGTACTATATGAGGCACTGATACGAGCACGGAGCATTTGCACTTACACGTAGCGTATTATCCTGTCTTACTTGATGACTAGTAGTATATTAGTATATTATTATGACCTAGGATAGCGTTGTGCATTCGATTTCTTTTCGCAGATATCTTCTACTCACGAGTTGGCAACTCACCCCCGTTGTACCAAATTTTATTACAGGTTCGATATACAGATTTTTCCTGGCAGCTTGCTGGCACATCTTTTCATTCAGGGTGATTTGCACGGTAGGTTGGTTCATTTGTATCTGGGCCGCCATTGTACTTTTATTATTTCATTTGTATCTAGAAAGCTCCATCAACCAAACTTGTATTACTTGATAGTTTACTGGATCATTTGTTTATTTCGACCTTAGAGCCGTGCTTTTATTATTATGATATTTGGTGGTTTTGTTTTCTTTTGAGTTTTGAGCTTCGCCCTTTGGCGTTGTATACTATTGTGCATTGATGTGGTTGTTTCCGCCTTTTGGCGTAGAGCTAGCTCCCGTTTGGGGATGCTATTTATTGTTTGTATATATATTATTCTTGTTTGTACCCGTTTGGGGCCAGTTTTTACAAAAGAGACTCTGCCGAAATTTTTGAGAAAATTGGATGTTGCTTTTAAACTTGTTTTCTACATGTTTTCCTTTACTTCTTCTTCTTTTTATGGTTTAGATTTCTGGGCTTCGGCTTACTTAGGTTACGTTGCGCCTCTAAACGCTTTGTAATCTAAGTGCCGGTCACGTTCCGTACTTTCGGGTCATGACAGCTTCACTCTAGAATTGGCGGGCTATTCGCCGACTCATAGAGGGTATAGGTTGACCCAAGGAGGGGTGCCCAAGTTACCGGATTCTGTGAAGTGCTGGGTGGTCCATTCACGTTGCTGAAGGGGGCTGCCTCGCTTTAGGTTTTGGCGGGTAACTTGCCGTGCCCGTAGGGGTCTAGGATTTCATTGAACAGGCTATCCACACGACCAGGGGAACGTCGGGTTTCAGTAGCGGCTCTATGAAACCCGGGGATCCCAGATATCTGTATTGTTCTGTGATGCTTATTACATTTCTGTGATGTTGCATTTTATCACGCCTTGAGCGAATATTATATATTGATATATATACTAGTAGATGTTGTATATGTTTTGCATCCGCGCTAGTCCAGTCCCCGCTCTGTTGTTAGTTAAGTAACCTAACGGGTAATGACGGGACCCAGTGGCGAATGCGGGTGGCATATACGCACATCATTATTTTCGTTCTTTATTGGTGTGATCAATTGATGGGACTGTATTGATTCGGATCAATGCAAGCTAAACAAACCGATTCTGATGTTGTTGGAACATTTTTCAAAATGCTGTTATTGCAAGGACGTTCTCTTTTGTTTTGCACAGTGGTATTCGGTTATGAATATCCAGCACCTCAGTCGACAAGGCAAGGGCCGAGATCCCTTCACCGGGAGTGACCCCTTGGACCGAAGTTTGCGTCAGGGCAATAACTTCACTATAGTCGTTTACTTTTGTTTTGCATCGTGGTATTCAGTTGGAATATCCTGCACCCCATTCTACGGGGAAAGAGCCGAGATCCCTTCACCGGGAGTGACCTCTTTAGCAAAGGTTTTCGTCACTGTATTTTTATAAAGCTATCCAGTTTCTTCAACGATATCAAGTTCATTACGTTAAAGGTTTTTCGCCAAAAACCATTCGTAGCCCTCCGTCATTTCAGACGGGTAGCACGTAGTATTCATGCTATGTTTGTTGACCTTCATCAAGGCATAGTGAATGGTAGCTGCTTGTTACCTTTCTGCTGCATAGATAGATGCGTTGGTTTGGGACAGTTGTATAGCCTTGTTGACCTTCGTCAAGGGCTTGTACGGGTGGGTTCAAATTAACCTGGATAATGACGGGTAGAACTTGACATGTGACTTATGATTTGTTGATCTTCGTCAAGGTCATAAGAGCATGGGGTAAAAATCACATCGGGAGTTTCTAAAGAAACTGAAACTTGCTAGATATGCGCATACCTTCTGGAGTGTGATAACGTGAGTGGATTCCATCACGTTATCATGCGATGATAGTTGGATCCCTATTCCCACTGATGAGTTAGTTTACTCCTCGGGTGATCCCGACTAATTCTCCTTTCAGGTTTGGAGGAGAATTTTGACGTTACAGTGGGAGGTTTCCTGATTAGATAAATTGATAACCATTCTGATCTAGGTTAGAGTGCACGCTGAGTGTTTCTTTTCTCTCTCTCTTTGGCAGCGACCATGACCCGACCCTAGACTATGACTCAGTAACCAAGATTAACCGAACCTTCTTATAAGACTGGCTTTTGGATTGTCAGAGTTGCAGACCTCATTCCCACTCTTTTTTTTTATCCTTTTCTCCAGGACACCCTATATTACTACGAACGTCCACTTCCATTGGATAAAACTATCGTATGGTTATATACGAACTCGAAAGAATTTATTCGAGGATGGTTTCCGGTTCTGGAGAAAACGAATAGGATTATTCAGTTGTCTTTTCCTCTTACCTTCTCTCAGGTTTCGAGTGCTCCTTGGATTAGGGGATAGTACACCCGTTACGCCTATTGGATAGTCTTCTTCCAAACCTTAGGCCGGTGCCGAACGGTAGGGAATGAAGAAAGACGATTAGCCTAAGTGTGGTGTACAGAAGGTAATAAGTTAAGACAAATAAAAGGATTAGAAGGTGGGAAAAGTAAATTGCGACTGCTATTCACGACCAAACCAAGTATTTCATTACCACTCTCACCTCACCTTTGTATTTCTCCAGGACACTCCGTATCACTACGAAGATCCACAGTTATTTGGATATTCTATCGTATGGTTATATACGAACTCGAAGGGACTTGTTCCAGTTCGGGGATGGATTCTGGTTCAGGAGAAATAGGAATAAGGTTTATTCAGGTGTCTTTTATCTTTACCTTCTCTCGGGTTACGAGTGCTCCTAGGATTAGGACAATACACCCATTATGCTTATTGGATAGTCTTCTTCCAAACCATAGGCTGGTGCTGAACGGTAGGGAAGGAAGAAAACCATTTAGCCTAAGAGGGTGTACAGAAGGTAATGACTAAAGATATATGAAGGGATTTGGAGAGATGGCAAAGAAATATACGGCTAAAGTTGTGAATCTGGATAATGGAAGAGACATTACTAGGAATACCAGGATACCCCTACGAAATATTTCAACGTTTCATTTTCACTGTGTACTGTTAAAGGAAAACTGATTTCCCAATTAGACACTTGCTCCAGGGTATGTATTTTTCAGGTTTGATTCTCACATCTGTATGGTTTTACAGATGATGAGTGGGAGTAAGTTATTGGGAATTGGGTGATCATCCTCATTATATCGGGATTCGTTGTAATCGGTGATATTTGAGGAAGTCACCTGGGTTGTTTGCCGGACGGCAAATATTTGGTTTTGAATATCCGTTGTTATGCACCAATTTCAAATTGATATATCTGTACGCCTATTTTTATAGAGTGAGATATACCTTTTTGAAATTATGTCCATGACATTTACCTATATCAGTGGATGGTTAGGTAAGGAGCATTAAACAGCGGTGTAATTCTTCTTAACCATAAGTACAGTTTTCAACCTACGACACACAGGGTTTGAGTTGTTAGACTCAGGGGACTTATACAGAGTATTATATGTTTTCCAGTGTCCATTAGGACATAGGGGTTGGTCCTCATACTATATTTGGTTTATTTATGACTTCTCTAGTTTTTAGACAAGTGTTTCATAGAAACGCAAGGTCCGAATTTTGAGAAGTTATAGGTACAAGAATAAAGTAGAGAAATAGGTGTTGCAAGTATTGGGATTCTTTAAGGTGATCGAAGATGTAGATACTTGTATATAGTATTCAGTTAATAGTAATGATTAAGAGAACAAGCTTCTCTTTCAGGTTACTCATAATTGAAAGCATTCCTAAGTTGAGTAATGTTGAACGGCCTTTTTCCATTTAGTTGACATGCACTGGAGACAGCTGCATGATTTGAATCTGGTTCCAATTAAATCAGTTCCTCTGCTTCTATATTGGATATAGAACAGTTCATATCTTAACAATGTTAAGGTACGGGGAGTTGTCCGGCTTATGCTTAAAACCAGACTCTGGATAACTCAAGGCACATTTCTGTAATGGCTGTTTGTGGGTTGACCCGGGCTATGACGAGGGTTGACTTTCTACCATCTGGAAGATCAATAGTGATATTGTTCTTGACTCGCCACAGTTTTAATAAAAATGGATTTTTTCAGAAAACAGTAGTGGGAGTATGGTAGAATTGGAAGTGATTCCAGAACCGCAAACGATTACTGAAAATTTGATAAGAACCTAAAGATTCAATCTGACTTGACATTCCATTGGCCGCTCCGCAGATATGGTGGGTAACCTCAGACACTCGAGAGGTACTTCGGTATGCTCAAAGACGGTGACAGGGAGGTTCTTGTTTACCCAGACTTGCCATTGCTGTTGTTCCAGACTGTGAGACCCGGCAGGAGGATGGGTGTAGCGTCGTTCTAAACTAGGTTTAGAAGTGTACATCTATATGACTCTGCCAGAGGGTTGTTGTAGTCAGTGGGAGCTGCGGAAGCACTAGTGGACAAGAAGCTTATGTCTATTTATAGACTAAAGCAGATATAGCGGAAATAGATCATCTATTTCTGATATGACAGTCATAGGTTTGACTTCATCAGAATAGGGGATGGATCTGTTAAGAAGGTGGTAGGGTGTGATTTCCTGGTATTTGGATGACATACACAGAGTAGGAAGTGAAATTCCTATACTATGATCGGTTAAACTTTGGTCGTCACACAGTGGTTTCTCCACAAAGGAAATGAATATTATATCAGACATTCTGGTTACTAGATCTATGGATTTAGATCTAGATTTGGGTAGTGTCCCAATCAGGGTACTTAGACAGCATTCTAAAGGTGTTTTAGAATGGACGACTCCAGGCACGGTAGTGTACCTGCAGGTGATGGAGTCACCCTCTCTAAAAGTGTCTTATAGACTAAAGGGGAGAGGGATGTGCATGATTGGCAGATCACTTGCTTAGGCAACTGAGTCAATCATGAGATGTCAAGTACCACACCAGATATTTTTGCACTAGATGCAATAAGTTGATATTGATCCAATCCTGGAGAAACGATCGGAAGCAGTGTTAGAACATAAGTGGATGTTCTAGGGATATGATAACGACAGCCTTATTCGGGAGACAGTTATCATTCCAGACTTCCAAGGTGACCTGGATGACAGAGTGACTGTCAGAGTTATAGTTTTTCCTCTGACGAGGGGCAGTATTTTGGACAGGTGGTCCAAGTGGATACTAAGGGCATGGCGCAGGATACTGATTAAGTTCAGTTGACGATACAGTCTAAGAAGTTTGGATTTGGAGTTCATTTATGAACTAGGTCCCATCAGACATCCGAACATATTCTAAGACAGGTATTGCTCATTTCGGGGGATGGCTTTCTCCGCGAACTTGAGATTAAGAGAGACATAGAAAGAAACATTAGAGCGGATCCACTCACTGAGGCTATTCCTCGAACGCATTAGTTTCGCAAGCGGGTTTTGTGAGACTGATTAGTAGAGGAGTTGGGTGTTCGGTATCACACGGGTTATGAGTATGCGACATCGCAATAATTAGCCTTGAGTGTAAGTGGGAGATTGTTGGAGATAGTGCCCTCAGAGTCAATTATTGGATCACAGGCATGTGATTGCAATGATTGAGGGAGGACCTATACCGTTAGAACAGTCTTACTCAAGATGATAGTATACTATCTGGTTTATCTTTATCATCGTGTACTGCTTTAGGTGACCTTATAAGTCACTATTGCGCGTTGATAGAGCCCTTAGGATTCTTGCTTGACGGCCAGCAGTATGATGGCGATCATATACGTGGGAGCTGGGGGCTATAAGCACATCCTTAAAAGGTCCCTAGTCGTGGGAGTTTTCGAGACAGGGCATCGATACTCCAGAGTAGACTAGTGTATACAGTCGAGACCCCGACAAGGGGCGGTGGCCGGTCTCACAAGCCACTGGTGTCAGTTGGTCCACCTAAGATGTATACAGGTGCTCATTGGGTTATGAGTACACCGGACAGGACTCGCCGGGAACATGCTAGTTGGTCTTATACCAGACGTCAGATAGTAGTTCCGTGGTGACATGTGTACAGGTTAGTTCATCGACCTGAGATCGTCATTTGACTCGTGTGTGTTCCCACTGTACTTTGATTACTACCCTACCACGGCTCAAAGGAGTCATGCAAACAGGTTTTAGTTGGGTACAGTCCCGAGCCACATAGAGGTAGTGAGCGGATCTTCAGGGGTTTGTCTCTCCCGGTATTGGAGGTGAGGTCGCGCTGTGTCTAGGAAATCCATTACACGAAGTCCTTGGCCAAGGCAGGAGATTTATTAGTAGGTATTCCAGCAGTATCTCAGGGTGTTCTGGGCTACAGTCCGACACGACTTGTACCGCTTTTGGGGGTCTGACTTTTACCAACCCCCTAGGCCCGCCATGCGATGCTCATAGACAAACGGACCGGACTGTACGGATATTGTCACTAACAGGCTCAGTAGGGTGTCAGGATGAGTTCGTTCATCGACGCCCCTTTTGGTCAATACCTGGTAGCCCGTTACGTATGGCTAATACCTCTGACGTGCTAGTGGTTAAATCCACAACCAAAGTATTGGCGAGTCTTTAGAGTCCCCCACAGACCGTTTCTCAAATTTCGGGCGAAACGCTGTAGAGGCCGTATGGAGATATGGTAGGGTTCGATCATATACGTGCGGTATTGCACGGATCATGATCGGACGGATAATACTAGCGGGTTTTGGTTTAAGCCAGACCCTAGTATTGTACAGTGTAGATTTTGTCTCATTGCATTTGTATTCGGTCGGAATACAAATGCGGGTATGTATATACAGTCACGGGGTTTTCCTGTAATTTATTACGGGATCAGTTTTCTGAAGTTGCCAGTTTGCATTCCGTTTCGGCCATTTTCCTTTGTTTCTTTCCTTGGCTGAAAATTGGTGGAGGAGGGCTTATTTGCAAATGTGCAAATTAGCATTGTGGAAGGTGTTTCTTGTAAGTAGTAGTTTCATGATGGTTCCACCATATATTGACTTCTTGGTTCATGATTGTTCATGATTGCTTGACTTTTGACTTGATGATGATGAAGGGTTATGATGATGGAGTGAGGATTGCATTTTCATCATCACCCTTTCTCTCTCTTGCATTATTATTTTTTATCCACTCACTCTCTCCTCTGATTCCCAAGACTTGGGGCCGGCCATCTCTAGAAGGGGCTGTCCAAAATTCATTTGAGGGATTTTTTGGTTCTTATTTTGGCTTGAAAAATTCCTAAGTTCATCACAAAAGTTCACATCTCTCTTCTACACTTCCAAATGGCAACTTCTTTAACCCCGTTGAGACAAAAGATTTCTACACTATCCTACAACATTCTTGGACACGTCGACTCGCCAACTTCATACCCGAGTTGCCTCGGTCCAGAGGTGGGAGCCCGTAAAAGAACCCGGCGATGTGGTGCCCTTCCGACGAGGAGATGAAGACCGAAGATTCCGTGGGGAGATCAGGATGACGACGAGAAGACCGAAGGACGCGGATCTCTCGGTATATCTCTCTACCCATTCTCTAGTTTGCTAGGAGTAGGTTAATGGCCCGATCCGGGTTCAAAGTATGCGGTAGCGCCAGTTCCAAAAGTTAAAGAAAAGTATCGTTTCCGCATTTTGGCCTCGTTCAGACGGCCGGGGAGCTGCCGTGCACTTACAGTGATATTCCTCTATGGATAAAGAGTCTAGGCCCATTCCGTTAGCAACCTTGAGAGTCATATCACCTGCCTTGATAACTCTATAGTTTCTCAAAACCTGTAATGAATTACATATCTGAGATCCTGATCCGGTATTTAGTACCCAAGAAGTAGAATTAATTGACATACAGTTTTCAATCACAAACACACCCGAAGCCGAAGCCACAATGTGCCTCAGATCCTGGATTTTGGCTTTCCAACCCCTGCATTCCTTCTGCCAATGCCATTTCCAATGACAATAGGAATATCCTTCCTTCCCTACTGTTAGCCCCAAAACTTTTGCCCTTCCCTGTCTCTCTACCTTACTGACACCGCCTATCGGTTTTGTGGAGGTCTTCTTCTTCTCACCCTTGGATCCAAAAGAGGAAGATTCCCCAGTAAGCAGAGCGGGTGTTTCCCTGGTTTCCTTCAGGGTGCCCTCAATTGGAAGTATAACTTTTTTTCCCTGGGCGTAAGTAGAAAGTAAGAACTGTAGAATCAAGTCAGCATATGACTCATTCTCCAACGTGGTCCCTAGGTCCGTGAGCTGTTTAATACAGCTGATCATTGTAGGGACGTGGTCCTCTATAGATGACCCGACAGCCAACCTCGCTTGAAGCAATTCTTTCGAGGTCTCATAACTTGTAATACGAGACTGCTCTCCATATAAATCTTTGTTATGGAGGAAGATGGAAACTAGGTCCATCTTCTCGTGCTACCTCTTGTTTACACCATCTACTGAGGCCAACACGAGGCACTTGGCATTTGCACTGTCTTTTTCCGATGTCTTATGGATATTGTTATCCGCGATGGAGGAATCTGGACCTGGGATGGCGGGGGATTGAGTAGTAATGAGGTGGTCCAACTTGTCATAGGTAATGGACATCTAGACAAACCTTTTCCAGTCAATATAGTATAAGTCAGTCATTTTATTATCTAGTTGTAACCTAATCTTGGTCACCTGGTCGCTGCAATTAGGAGAGAGAGAAGAAAATACTCGGCATGATACTCTTGCAAGTTTAGATTGGTTTTTAATTTATCTAAACAGGATGGCTCCTACTGTATCTCGAATCCTTCCTCAAACCATAAAAGAAAAATTAGTCAGGATTAATCTCACCATACAATACTTGCTTAACCTTTCGGCCAAGCTGGTGTTGGTACTTCGATGGAGGTTTTCCAACGCTTTCGCAAAGTTCCTTAATTACATAACCACTTTTCCCTGGAGGCATAGCCCCGCCAACACTGTTCTAAACACCTACTTGGTTTATAACATTGATTGTTTAATGAAAAATCTCTTAAAGAGTAGCGGATACTCACAGTAGGATCGGCATCCAAAAAATAGTAGTATGACTGTCCCAACCCAACACATCTATCTATGCTACAGATGAATATTCAGCAGCTACCAATCACTATACCTTGGCGAAGGTCAAAATACATAGCTTCAATACTACTGAATATCCAACTGAAATGACAAAAGGCTATGAATGGTTTTGGCGAAACCATGAACGTAATGAACTTGATATAATCGAAGGAACCATGATAGCTTTTAAAGGAGTGGTTTAAGCTCCGCATTTAAAAGTATGCTTTTTTAAAAAACCGAGTGGTTTTGAAATTGTTCCAACGATTCAGCTTTGGTTTGTTTGCTTTGCATTAATCTAATGCAGTCTCATCATTTACACCTATCATCACAGAGAGAAACGAAAATACCACGTGCGCTTATGCCATCCGCATTCGCCACTGGACCCCGTCTCACACCATTAGATTACTTTACTAACGCCAGAGCAGGGGCTGGAGTAGCACGGGTGCAAAACATAAGCAACGTCTACTATATAGCATATATATAATAACCATTCGTCTCACTCAATAATAGGCATTCCAGATCATAGATGAACATATTGGATATACTAGGAATTCCGTGTTTCGTTTAATCCTGTAATGAAAGACGGATTCCACGGTCGTGACGAATAGCCAAACCCCATCCTAGACCCCTACGGATGCGGCAAACTACCCGCCAAATTCCCGAAGTGAAGCACCCTCCCTCGGTAAAATGAGTAGGCCACTCGGCACATCAAAGAACCCGGTAGTTTGTGCACCCTACCTTGGGTCTATCCAAGGAGCAAAAAACAGTAAATGAAATAATACAACGGTGGCTGCAACCTCAATCCGGATGTGCCCTGCAAAATAATATTATATTACTTTACAATTTTACATTGAATGAAAGAAAGAAAACTCTCATCTCATATCCCATGGCTATTCATCACCAATGATCCAATATTCCATATACACAAACCAACATCAGCAACACCGATTTGTGCAACGCCCACTAATCGACATATAACGATCAGCGGACGTTTGAAACACATATAACAACTGAAACATGTTAAACTCGTTAAAACTGATCCTTTGAAATACTTCGTATTGCTACAACATAGAATTAACAGTACAATCTGTTAGGTTCACTAGCGTGGTAGCAAGGTTTCAGGAGGCATCATCCATGCCGTTTTCAAATTTTTGCCGTTCTAAAGAACCTTAATTTAGAATCTTTAACTAGAGTTTTAAACAAACTAGCAATGCAAACAACTTTACATCTAAGTGAATGAGGAATACAACCTTTGTAGACCGTTCCTTCACTTCTAAAGCTCCATATAGTAGTCCCTTCGCTCCAAGTAGTGAACTCCCGAACTCTAGAAAGGGTTCACATGAAGAAATGAACAAGCTTGCTCGAAGTCTTCGAGATCGAAGTTGATCTACGTCGATAAGACTCAAGCTCATGCTACTTCTTCACTAATGGTAGATTAGTGAATCAAACACTCTAAACTAAATGGCTAATAGTAGAGAATGATGAAGCAGGAAATGGGCTCACTTTAGTTTTATTTTTCTCACATTATTTTCTCACTTAGAAAAAAGCTAGTGAGCTTTTTCTCTCATGAAGAAGAAGATGAAGAATGAAGATGAGAGAATGAACTCATGAGGTGAGAATAGCAACCATGGGTGAGTTAGTGTCATACACTAACTCATGTAGAGAATAAAACCATGGGTTAATAATAATGGTTGGGTTAATAAACATCTTCAAGTAAAACAAAATAAGTGGACTTGATCAATGGTTCCACAAGCTTCTACAAGCTTCAACCATGTGACTAATTACCACTAATTTATGAATTACCAAGATAAATAAAAACCTACACATTATTATAAGCATGGTGTAAGTCTCATACACCCATGTTGCATATAGTATCAAGCATGACACAATAGTTGTACATTAATATATATATATGCACATAAGTGAGAAAAAGAAATGTTTAAGTGAGCAAATATTAGTTAATGTAAGTTAATATATCACATATATAATTATACATTAAATTATAAAATCAACATTTGATTTAATAATCCGGCTGTATCACATACAACCGGCTAATATCAAATGTAACAATCTATCGAATCAACACTTGATCCGATAACCCGGCTATATCACATATAACCGACCTATATCATATATCGCGAAAATAGAATGTGGTATCACATGCGCGCATTAATCTCGGTCCCGCACATATCACATATATGCTCCTATTTCTTTTCACATGAATCAGGAAACCTCTGTGTAGGACTCTAAAAAGTCGTCAATACGCCGGCAGTAGGTGGTGATCATATCAAACACCCACAAGCCGTAAGCGGTCTGCTAAAAGTAACGGCCACCCGGGTATTGAGCGATCAGAAGATCAACAAGCAAGCCTTCTCGTACTCCTGCGAATCCAATCAGTAACACTACCGTACAGTCCGGTCTCTTCGTCAGATATGTCGCATATCACAGCCTAGGGTTGGTATAACGTCAGACCCCAATAGCCTGATAAGTCATGCCGATGCAAGGTCCATAACGGTTCGAGAAACTACTGATAACATTTACCAATAAATCTCAGTAATCCTGACCAGGGATTTCCTGTTATGGCCAATCGAGCATAGCGCAACATCGACTCCCAATACCGGGAGAGACAAATCCTCCCCTATCGCTCATTGCCTCCATGTGACTCGGGACTGTACCCAAAAACCACCTTTTTGCACGATCTCTTGACCGTGGTATGGTGGAAATCAAAGCACAGTGGGAATTACACAAGACTCTATGACAATCTCGGGTCGACAGACTAACCTGTACCAGTGTCACAAGAGAACTGCTATCTGACGATAAGTATAATACCATCTAGGAGTTCTCGGCGAGTCCATTTAGTGTACCCAGTCTCCACTGAGCACCCTTATACCATCTTTGATGTCAAACACCAATGGATGTGGGATCATCCATTGCCCATCATATGGGTCAAGATGCGTATACGCTAGTCTACTCTGATATATCGATGCCCTGTCTCGATACACCCTCGACTAGGAACAATTATAGGGTGTACTTGTAGACTACCCTTGGCCCTACTAGTATGATCTCCATCATAGTCCTGGTAGTCAAGTACACATTCTAAGGGCTTTATCAACATGTGAGAGTAAGACAGCATCACTTGTACAAGTCAATATGTTAAGATAAAGAGCAACCAGATAGCATACAATCATGTCGAGCAAGAAAGTCCTCCTTATATATGTCCAAGCATCCACTACAATATACGTCACATGTACAGTAATGGCCTCCAGGGCATACATATAACTAACAATCTCCCACTTGCACTAAGGCCATTTGTTGCAGTATCTCATACTCAACAGTTTATCAGTGGTTGTAGTATCCCATACTCAACCATCCCAAAATCTCTCAAATAGTATTTGGGGAAGCAGGCCTTGGTGAGTGGATCCGCCGTGTTAACCTCAAAATCTACTTTCCTTACCTCGATCCCTTGGAGATCAACCATCTCCCTAATCAGGTGATACTGTCCTCAGAATATGTCTCGATCGCTGATGGGACCGGTGTTCCTAGGCTAAAGCCATAACTCCATTGTACTCACAATAACAGTTATTGGATGCTCAATGGAAGGAACCTTATTCATCTCATGAACAAGTAATGACCAGACAGCCACTTTGGCAGTATCGTTAATAGCAATGTATTCAGCCTTTATTGTCTACTATGTCACGGTATCTAGCTTGGAACTCTTCTAACATACCATCCCTCCACTGAGGGTAAAGACAATGCCTGTGAATGACTTTCAGTCGTCCTTATCACTCTGGAAGCTCGAACCAAGAACTTTCTTTTAGTACTTCTTAAGTACTTAAGAATGTCCTCCACAGCTTTCCAGTGATTCTCCCAAGATCCTATTGATTCCTGATCACTACACCTAGTGAGTCATCTACATCTGGTCTGGTAAATAACATCGCATACTTTAATAGAGCCTACTGCCGAAGCATAGGTTATCCCTTGCACGCGAGCTCTCTCCAAATCAGTCTCGGAAGACATCTTTTTAGAGAGAGTGATTCTTGAGGTAGTGGACGAACCACCATGCTTAGAATCCTCCATACTAAACTCCTTTAGTATGGTGTTAATGTACCTGGATTTGGGGCACTCCTAATATCCACTTAGATCTATCACCATAGATCATTTTCCATAAGATGTAGTAGGTATCATCCAGATCTTATATTGAGAATCCTCGTGATAAGAGTAGTTTGACCGAGTGTAGTATAAGAAACTATTTCCTATCAAGAGTATGTCATCTACATACAATACGTGTAAGACAACCTCATTCTCTACAACCTTCTTGTATATACAAGGTTCATCTACCATTTTGATGAAGTCAAACTCTTTGACTGCCACATAAAAACAGATGTTGCAACTCCGCGATACTTGCATTGATCCTGATGGACTTAAGCATAGCTTTGAAAGTCTCAACATTTCCATCTACACCAAGAATCTTCTCAAGATCCATTTGCTCCCAACGGGTTTTACCCCTTCAGGTGTAATATGCAAAGTCATACTTCGTTGGTGTACATGGATTCCATTTTTAATCGCATAGCATCCAGCCATTTCACAGAGTCCCCACTCGTGATGGTCTGCCTGAACCTAGTTGGGCCATCATCTACTATGATGCATTCCTCGCTCACACCATCACCGAGAAGACCGTAGTATCTTTCAAGTGGATGAGGAACCCTACCAGATTCGCGGAGAGGCTGAAGTTCGTTGGAGACTACGGAATCCTTTGGTTTCACCAAATCATCAGCTGTTAGTTTGTCTAGCTGGAACTCCTTCCAGTTCTACCTCATGACCATAAATTTCTTCATAAGAAATTCCTTTTCTAAAAGGGTGACATGCTGAGAAACGAAACACATTTTGCTCCTCAAAGTGGTAGAGGATATTCCCTCACAAATGTTTAGGATATCCTAACTAACTTACAGAACTGGCCTTGTTTCGAGCTTGTCCGGATTCTGCCTTTCAACATAAGCCGGACAACCCCATATCTTAACTCATTTAAGACATGGTCTCTTCCCATTCCATATCTCATATGTAGTGGTAGGCACTGATTTGGTTGGAACCACATTCAATAGGTATGCAGCTTCTCAAGTGCATAACACTAAAAAGAAACAGGTAACTCAGGAATACGCATCATATAGCGCGCCATATCTCATAGGGTGTGATACTTCCGCCCCGATACACCATTGTGCTGTAGTGTATAGGAAGGAGTAAACTGAGAGAGAATCACATTCTCCTTTTAGAAACTCCTGGAACTCCATGCGCAAGTTTTCTCTTCTCCGATCACATCGAGGGAGTTAATACTTCTACCCGTCTGGTTCTTCAACTTCAAACTTATATTCCTTGAATTTCTTAAAAGTTTCAGACTCGTGATTCAACAGGAACACATGTCCGGATCTTGAGAGATCGTCGATGAATGTAATGAAGTACAAAGAACCAACCTTGGCATTTGTAGACATAGGACCGTATACATTATCATGTATCTGTCCCAAGAGTTCAGCAACTCTATCTCTGTTTCCAGTAAACGGAGTATTGGTCATTCTACCTTTGAGACAAGACTAGCAAGTATCATAAGATGAAAATTCAAACAGATTCTTATATTCATCCTTATGTAACTTAGCTAGTCGTGTCGCATTGATATGACCTAGTCTACAATGCCACAAGAAGGATTTGTTCATTTCTGAACTACTCCTCTTGTGTGTGTTCTATATACTTTGAACTGTGGTTTGATTTATAACGTAAATGCTATTATATAACGTGCCTGATCGAATCAACTCTTGATTTGGGAAAATGTTCACAACATTATCCTCCAATACAGAATTATATCCTTCTTTAGATTACTAAAGAAACCGATGTAATGTTGTATATCAAGTTCGGTATGTAATAACATTCGTTCAGAATCAATATATTAATACAAGGTGATATTTGCCAATTGATTTGGCTGCAACACTTGCACCATTCTCTACACTTAGAGACATATCACCCATTACCAGTTCTCTACCTATCTGTAGCCCATGTAACATATTACATATGCAGGATCCTGATTCGGTATCACAAACCCAGGACGTAGAGGATACTGAAAAACAGTTCTTGGTAACGAAAACACCCGAAGAAGATGCATCATCATGCACTTTCTTCGTTTGGGTGGTATGGGAATCCGGATATTCCCCTATTTCTTGCTCGGACTTATAACAGTTATAAGATAGAGCGGAACCAACGTTCCCTAGTACAGTATAATAAGGAGGTTCGGTCAATGCATCCATATTAGTATCTTGATTAAGGCATGACATGGTCGCTACCAGTAGAGAGAGAGAGAAGAAAACACTCTGCGTGCGCTCTTGCAAGATCAAATTGGTTATTATTTTATCTAATAAAGATGGCTCCCACTGTTTTTATCAAATCTTCCTTCAAACCCTAAAAAGTAAGACTAGCCGGGATTAATTACACCCTACAAGTTCGCCAATCTTTCAGCCAGGCCAGTGTCGGTACTTTGAAGGAGGTTCCCCATACTTTTGCAAGGACCTAATTAAAATAAATATCGTTTTCCCAGGGGCATAACCCCGTTAATACCTTTCTAGACACCTACTTGATCGGCTAATTGTAATGTGTAAAACTCTCTCAGGAGTAACTCTTACTCGCAGTGGGTATCGGAATCTAACTATCTCATAGAAGGTATGCAATCTCGTTGCAAATTTCAACACTTGAAATTCCCGATAATAGTTTTTACCCCTAGTGACTTATGATCTTAACTATGGTCAACAAATCATAAGCACTAGTCAAGTTCTACCCGTCATTTCATGATTAATTAGACCCATCCACATGACCCTTAACTATGGTCAACAAAGTCACATGGTTGTCCTAATTAATCGCATTATATGCTGTGTAGAAAAACATCACTTAGCTACCGCACACTACGCCTTAATTATGATCAACAAACGTAGCACGAATACTAAGTACTCTACTTCCTAAAATGACGGAGGGTTACGACAGGTTTTTAAGAAAACCTATTGCGTAATGAACTTGATATCGTCTTAGAATCGAGTGATTTTGAAAAGGAGTGTTTTTTAGGCTTTTACTAGTTTTGCTAAAGAGGTCACCCCCGGTGAAAAGATCTCGGCTCTTTTCTTATCGAATAAGGTACAGGATATTTCACAAATACCAGTATGCAAAGCAAAAAACTAAAGAAGCAATCAAAAGACAAACCGAGTGGGTTGTAGCATCTTCTAGTTTCGCTAAAGAGGTCACTCCCGGTGAAAAGATCTCGGCTCTTTCCTTATCGGATAAGGTGCTGGATATTCTACAAGGAATACCGCTATGCAAAGCAAGAACTAGAGCTACCAGTTTTCGAGACAAGCTTCTACAACATCTTTTAGGTTTCTTTTATTTCATTAATCTCATTAATGAAGTCCCATTATTTATGCTTCACAAGCATCACAGAAGAAACGAAAGCAATAATATTTATTATATATCATATATATATAATATATAAGCATTCGTCTCAACATATAAAGTGATCACATCACAGAATATCAACAGCAGAAGAACACATATGAAATATTGGATATACTAGAAATTCCGTGTGTTAATTTAGGCCTGTATAAAACACGGATTCCATGGTCGCGATGAATAGCCAAACCCACATCCCTAGACCCCTATAAGAGCGACAAGCAACCCTACCAATTCTAGAGTTAGGAGACCCGGTCTCGATTCCTCGAGATGGTCTCCCACTGGACACTAGAACCCGGTTACTTGTGCTCTCCTCCTTGGGTCTATCCTAATGCGGAAAAGTAAATAATATACATCAATGGTGACATCATCCTCAACCCGGAATTGCCCCAATAAAAGAATATTACATACAAGCTTTTACATGAATGAAAATGAAAAACTCTTATCTCACATAAAAACTCCCGGCTATTCAAAACACGACGATCCAATATAACATATCGCAGCAACACATAACATCACATGTCATCAACGTAAGTAAATATGCGTATCACAGTTGTCTTTGACATATAGCACCAAAACCAGTGATATACCACATATTACACTTACGGTCCCAGAAAAGAAAGTAAAAAACTACAACGGTTGGAATCCGCAACCACCTTAGACATCATAAACCCAATGTATCACATACTTTGGATTTCATACCTAACCAAATGAATTCCTTAGACATCAAATGCCTAACAATTATAAACCCTATATTTTAGTCTCAATATTTAAAACACTTTCCAATAATCTATCGGGTAATTCAACAAGATTCCCGATAATCTGATCGAATGCTCGTCGGAAATTTTAGTAGACGGACGCACCCCCGATGCCGTCGATGAAGTGCACTAAGGCGAAACACCGCAGCCACGAGCACCCAAACGGATGCTTTTGGCGACGGGGTTCTCCTACAGTCACTTGGTCGGCGCTATAGGGCGTGGCTATCTAGTAAGCTTACTCGGCGAGTATCCGCGTACACTACATAATTGCGACGGACTTTTGATCACATCAAAATCCCGTGGCAACCGATCAAATGAGACTAAATTGCTAGATTTATAAAATTCAAATTAGTTATCACATAACTAATTGTGCATTCCAAATATTGTATCACAATCACAGAAAGCTAGATGAATTTAAACTTTTCGATCAAATAAGCAAGCACCCAAAATTTCCCTACAAGCTCAACACTTGAACGGAGTTCAAAAAGTACCCAAAAACTGCTACAGCTCCTATGAACCATCCATAGAAGGGCCGACCCATGCCTCCCTCATGTTGCTACAGAACTGCGGCAAACCTTAGGGTACCCAACATCTCAAAAAGTCGCTCATGCTTCGGCAGTAGGATCTATAATGTATGCTATGTTATGTACACACCCAGATGTAGCTTAAGCACTTAGTGTAGTAAGCAGGTATCAATCCAACCCAGGGAAGAATCACTGGGTAGCTGTGAAGAACATTCTTAAGTACTTGCGAAGGACTAAAGAATTGTTCTTGGTGTATGGTAATGGAGATCTCCAGATGGAGGCCTTTACCGATTCGAGCTTCCAGAGTGATAAGGACGACAGCAAATCTATCTCTGGGTTTGTATTTACCCTCAATGGAGGGGCGGTAAGTTGGAAGAGTTCCAAACAGGATACCGTTGCAGACTCTACGATGGAAGCTGAGTACATTGCTGCGAATGATGCCGCCAAGGAAGCCGTCTGGATGAGGAAGTTCGTCTCGGAGCTAGCAGTAGTTCCAACCATTATTGATCCAATACCATTGTATTGTGATAATAATGGGGCTATGGCGTTAGCCAAGGAGCCCAGGTCCCATCAGCGATCCAGACACATTCTGAAGCACTTTCATTTTTATCCGGGAGATTGTAGATCGCCGCGAGATCGAGATTAGGAGAGTAGACACAAAGAATAACACCACGGATCCACTCACCAAGGCCCTCCCTCAGCCACAGCATGAGCGACTTTTTGAGATATTGGGTACGAGATACGCCAATAACTGGCCTTAGTACAAGTGGGAGATTGTTGGATATATGTATGCCCTAGAGGCCATTATATGGAAGTGGATGTATTTATACATGTACGTATGTATATATATATATATAGTCAGTGTACATTCTTGCTCGACATGATAGTATGCTATCTTGTCGAGCAAGAATGTACACTGAATATATATATATATATATATATATATATATATATATATATATATACACATGTATAAATACATCCACTATCATATAATGGCCTCTAGGGCATACATATATCCAACACCGCGATCCAAAAAGTCGAGTTTGGGTATCGTTCTTCTAGAGGGTCCACAGTATCGCCTGCATGATTTTCTGAAGATTCTAAACTCGGGAAAAATCCAACACTTGGAAAATTTCCAGCGGGGAAAAATTGGGTCATTGATATCCATTCAAACTTTTTAACATCGTCTAAATAACCCTAATACATGTTAGGATTATGATTACGAAACACTCCAAGTTGCCTTTGCAGAAAGTTAACATCACATGCAAATTTAGCAAAAACAAATAAGACCTGAAACACCAAAACCCAAACCTTGGAACACTGAAAAAATTTGAATCCCAGAAGCCATAATAGGGCTGGCATCCTTGGAATTATGGCTATTGTGCTCGGCCAAAAACCGGCCATTCAGATTCAATTTTTCATAGTGTTCATGTTATATCACATACAACATTCTGCGGTTGTTTAAAAAATTTTTAGAGGCCTTTTTAAATTCGACAGAAACTAGATTTCGTGTTTCAAGTTTCGGAGCAGTTTCGGTTTCGTAATCTAACAAATATCGTTTAAATATCTAGCTTTGCTCTGATACCACTTTTGGGTTCCCTAGCGCGGCAGCAAGGTTTCGGGATGTATCATCCATGTCGTTTTCAAATTTTTGCCGTTCTAAATAACCCTAACTTAGAATCTTTAATTAGAGTTTTAAAAAAACTAGCAATGCAAACAACTTTACATCTAAGTGAATGAGGAATACAAGCTTTGTAGACCGGTCCTTCACTTCTAAAGCTCCGTGTAGTAGTCCCTTCGCTCCAAGTAGTGAACTCCCGAACTCTAGTAAGGGTTCACATGAAGAAATGAACAAGCTTCCTCGAAGTCTTCGAGGCCGAAGATGATCTACATCGAGCATACTCAAGCTCATGCTATCTCTTCACTAATGGTAGATTAGTGAAGAAAACACCCTAAACTAAATGTCTAATAGTAGAGGATGATGAAGTAGAAAATGGGCTCACTTTAGTTTTATTTTTCTCACATTATTTTCTCACTTAGAAAAAAGCTAGTGAGCTTTTTCTCTCATGAAGAAGAAGATGAAGAATGAAGATGAGAGAATGAACTCATGAGGTGAGAATAGCAACCATGGGTGAGTGTAACGTTTTAGAAATCGTTATGCGAATTTTTCCGTTTTAAGGTAAAATTGTCGGTATTTTCCGTTTTAACCCAACTGTGATCAAACGTCCATATAGACTTGCCAGCACCTAGTTTAGCTAAAATAAAGCTAGTGTGCGAGCTTTGGGGGTATTCGGGACGTTTTGGTTCAGATAGAATATTTCCCAATTTTAATATTATTTTAATACGGTTTTGACATATTGGAAATTGGGAAATTTCCTTCTTTGAATTATTGCAAATAAATCAAGTTTGAGTTAATTAAACCTTCAGTTAATATCTAGATATTTGTTTGGATAATAGAATTAAGATTAAAGAAAAGAAAAGATTTGGAATGAGGTGCATGCATGTGCATTTAATTGCATTTATGTGCATTTATTGAAGAATTTGCTAGAAAACTCCACACAACTCTCCATCCTTCTCTCTTGGCCGAGCTCCTTCTCTTTCCTTCTGCTCTTGATCATTTCCTTTCCATTTTTGCATCAATCCAAGCTCATAAATCTCCAAAATTCCATAATAATATAACAAAAATACCCCAAGTCTTGTTTTTGCCTCTTTGATCACTTGGAGCCAGGAAAGCTTGGATCTTGGAAGCAAGATTGATAGGTTTAATCCTTACACTGTTAATTATGAGTTTTTGTGATGGGTAGCTCGTTGGTTATTGTTTAGAACACTTTAAATATCGATTAGTGCAATATCGTGTTTTTTAGTGTCTTTTTGAATTTCTGGGATCTGCTATGACCTGGAAATTTTACTGAGTAACCAAACAAAATTGTAGTGATGTACTAGTGACCCTGGAGTTCCACCTAAGACCCGAGCACCACCCTACCGGCTTCGGCCGGCGACCCTTTGAAGGAATTCCGGCGACACCGGGTTTTTAGGAGAGATGGGTGTTGGTTTTTTTGTGGGTAGTTGTCTGCTGTGGTTTAGGGGTGTTTGGTACTGTTTACTTTTTTTGTAATTGCAGTATAAAAAATCTGGGATCATTTTCCTATAAAATAGTGTTTTGAATCCGCGTGTTACGTAATCCGACACGAATCAGGATCTTGTGCAGCTGCTGCACTTAGGTAGGTTTTGTGGTATCGTTACACACGTTAGCCACTAGATGCACACTTGTGAGTTAGTTTAGTGCTGGTGCGTTGTTTTAAAACGTAGTTTTATGTTATATTAGTCGATTTCTGAGATTCTTTGCACTGTTTATGTGTTTGTGGCTTTATAGCGTCGCAAGCGGGGACTTCGGACGCTGCGAACAAGGGAAGCAGGTGGTCAGATTTTCATAGCTTGAGACCATCGGTGAGTAGATTTAAGATCTATGGGGAAATCACCCGTATGGTGTTAAGCGCCAGGGCTAGATATGATATGATATTAGCCGCATTTGTATATGCTCATATAAAGATGACGCATGTATTTCATTGCATATAGCTACTTGTTGTACCTGAACCTGTATTCTTTGTACACTGCACTATTATTGACAGTCCATGTTGCTCGAGTACCAATGATATGCTACACACACACTGTCGGTATTGCCATGATACGCACAACACAAATATTCATTGATATACCTTGCTAGTGGTTAGCGACATAGAGGTAGTTATTCTTGTGCAATAGCGCATATAACATATAGTATACTTGTGTACCTACATGCCTATACATATGCCATACTATCCTTACATGCTTGCACATATACTTTGCTATTGTTACATGATCAGCTTTTTATAACATATATATCGGTGGAATGGGACGCTGTATATATATGTATTTTGGATTTGGATTTTTGGGAACCGCGAGATATATTTAATGACTTGATGCATTTAAATAGCGGAATTTTCCCGTGATATGCTCATATTGATGTTTTATGTTGCATGTACTATTTTACATGGATTTACGCATTTGAGATATGTTTTCATGCGATATGGGAATTTCAAGTGTCGATATTAGGCACTTATATTCCGAGAAATATATGGATTTTGAAAGACCGATACATGGAACACAAGTGTCGAAGTGGGATACTTGGATTTCAAGGAACGTATGGATATCAGAAAGACCGATACGTGGAACACAAGTGTCGAAGTGGGATACTTGGGTTTCGAGGAACGTATGGATACGAGTATTTACGTGTCGATGTTAGACACTGGTTTTCAAGATGTTTTAGAGTGTCGATGTTTGACACTTAGGTTCTATGAGACTTCCAGGATTTAAGGGTCGATCCGAGGGCCGATCTGAGTATTTTTGGGATGTGGGGTGTTGTTGATTTACACCGGGCTTTTCCATGCTTATGATTTGTGCATGAGATTATTTATTTTCCCGCACTCAGTACTGAGTTAATATGCACTTATTCATGTAGATATAGTACCTGGTGGTGTACCTTGATCATGATAGTCGGATATTCATATTGTCATACGCATGCTACCAGTTTACATGCTATTGATCATTGCTGTTAGTGCATACTTGCGATTTCAGTATGATATTATTTACTATTCATGAGTTGGCAACTCACCCCCGTTGGTCCACAGTTTTTTGCAGGACTTACCCTCTGAGTAGTCGCGGCAGGGCGTCTTATCATTTCTACTTTTGCGGATACCGCTACGCTTGGCTGTGAGGCCGTTGCTTTTAGGTGGGTTTGCGGTTATCTGTTTGTACATTGTATATCTTTTTGTTGGATCTCGTATTCTCCATCTACCACTTCTTGTACATGACTTAGAGACGAGTTGTAAGGATTCGGTATTGTATTATTATTTTATTGGACTTTGGATGCCGTGCTCGTGGGAGCCAGTTTGTGTTGAAAAGTTTTACTTCCTTTTGCAGTTTTCTGTTATATTTCTTCGCTTCGGCGTTGTATATATATTTGGTGGTTGTCTCCGCCGTTGGGCGTGATTTGCTCCCATTTGGGATGCTTTATATATTATCTATGTTGTACCCGTTTTCGGGGCTAGTTTTTACAAAGAAGATGCTGCCGGAATTTTCAAGAAAGAAAACTAGAGTTAGTGATTTATTTGTGATTTTCCGAATGTTTAAAACTATGTTTTTCTCCATTGATCTAGTTTTGGGTGGTTTAGATTTCTGGGTTTCGGCTTACTTAAGTTGTGTACTCCAGTAGACGTTACGTAGTTTAAGTGCCGGTTACGGGCCAAATATTGGGTCGTGACAATGAGTTAGTGTCATACACTAACTCATGTCGAGAATAAAACCACGGGTTAACAATAATGGTTGGGTTAATAAATATCTTAAAGTAAAACAAAATGAATGGACTTGGTCAATGGTTCCACAAGCTTCAACCATGTAACTAATTACCACTAATTTATGAATTACCAAGATAAATAAAAACCTACACATTATTATAAGCATGGTGTAAGTCTTATACACCCATATTCCATGTGGTATCAAGCATGACACAATAGTTGTACATATATATATATATATATATATGAGAAAAAGAAATGTTTAAGTGAGCAAATATTAGTTTATGTAAGTTAAAATATCACATATATAATTATACATTAAATTATTAAATCAACACATGATTTAATAATCCGGCTATATCACATACAACCGGCTAATATCAAATGTAACAATCTATTGAATCAACACTTGATCTGATAACCCGGTTATATCATATTTAACTGACCGATATCACATATCGCGAGAATAGAATGCGGTATCACATATGCGCATTAATCTCGGTCCCGCACATATCACATATATGCTCTTATTTTGTTTCGCATGAACCAGGAAACCTCTATGTAGGACTCTAAAGACTTGTCAATACGCCTGCAGTGGGTGATGATCATATCAAACACGCACAAGCCGCAAGCGGTCTGCTAAACGTAACGGCCACCCGGGTATTGAGCGATCAGAAGATCAACAAGCAAGCCTGCTCGTACTGCTATGAATCCAATCAGTAACACTACCGTACAGTCCGGTCTCTTCGTTAGATATGTCGCATATCACAGCCTGGGGGTGGTATAACGTCAGACCCCAATAGCCTGATAAGTCATGCCGATGCAAGGTCCATAACGGTTCGAGAAACTACTGATAACACTTACCAGTAAATCTCAGTAACCCTGGCCAGGAATTTCCTATTATGGCCAATCGAGCATAGCGCAACATCAACTCCCAATACCGGGAGAGACGAATCCCCTCCTATTGCTCATTGCCTCCATGTGACTTGGGACTGTACCCAAAAACCACCTTTTTGCACGATCTCTTGACTGTGGTATGGTGGAAATCAAAGCATATAGGGAATCACACAAGACTCTATGACGATCTCGGGTCGACAGACTAACCTGTACCAGTATCACCAGAGAACTGCTATCTGACGATAGGTATAATACCATCTAGGGGTTCTCAGCGAGTCCGTTCAGTGTACCCAGTCTCCACTGAGCACCCGTACACCATCTTTGATGTCAAACACCAATGGATGTGGGATCATCCATCGCCCATCATATGGGTCAAGATGCGTATACGCTAGTCTACTCTGCAATATCGATGCCCTGTCTCGATACACCCTCGACTAGGAACAATTATAGGGTGTACTCCCCACTAGTATGATCTCCATCATAGTCCTGGTAGTCAAGTACACATTCTAAGGGCTTTATCAATATGTGAGAGCAAGACAGCATCACTTATACAAGTCAACATGTTAAGATAAAGAGCAACCAGATAGCATACTATCATGTCGAGCAAGAAAGTCCTCCGTATATATGTCTAAGCATCCACTAAAATATAAATCACATGTACAATAATGGCATCTAGGGCATACATATAACTAACATAATCAAAATTGGCAAAAGCAAACATCACCTGGAACTCTAAATCCAAGCATCAAGAACACAGAACAAAATTCAACGCATTCCCACACCACAAAACTGGTGGGGCCGGCCAAAATGCCTCTGTGGCCAGCCACAGTTGGGTAGAATTGCCTCGATTTTGTTATGTGTTCATCTCATAAGTAAATGAGCACTCTGCAATTGTTAAAAAAATTTTAGAGCCTCCAAAAAATTTGACAAAAACTTAGATCTACGTTTCAATGTTTCGGAGTTATTTCGGTTTCGAAATTTTACACGTTGTCTAAACTGTTAGCTAAGGTTTAGTAGGCTTTGGTACCACTGTAAGTCGATGTCGCGCACTCCGCGGGTTCGTAGGGAGGCGGAATACGTAAAAAATGATTTTTACGGGTGTCGCAATACCGACTTGAACTCCAGGATCGATGCTAAACCCTAACTAACAAAACTTTATGAGGTTAACTACTCGGATAAGAAGTTATACCTCACGTTACCATGTCCTTCGGGTTTTCTTTTTGCTGTCCTCCTCCTTGTCATATGCTCCAAGGATCATTTGGATCGATGCCTCCTCATCAGCCTCCTCGAGTCAAAAAAGATCCACCCGAGAGTCTATAGTCCGAGCTCCAACCTCAAATCCGAGGTAACTACGATATCGAGTTCGCTAAACTATATGTCTTAGATGAAGTAGAGAGTGTAGATGAATTAGTATGTCTCTACGTACCCTAGAATTCTCAACACATGAGAGATTTAGGGTTAGAGGAAGAAGAATGGGAGCTTGAGGAAAAGAGAGTATAGAATGAGCAAGTCTAATGAATATGGCTAAGAGTTATCACTATATGAAGCATACCAATAATTCAAGAAAGAAAAAAACTCACCAAAATATCTAGCATGCTTGTAAAATATCAAGCATACTTCAATAGTGATTAAGTGAGTCACCACCATGAGTCACCAAGTAGCCATACTTCACTTAATGCAAACTTCCACCTTATTCCTCCACCTCATAACCATTTAATCTAAATGGTTAATACAAATATGAGGTGTCTTATTCTAGAAACAATCTTGAGTAAATTACAAGAATGCCCATCATCTGTATATACATACCCGTATCCGTATTCCGAAGAATACGAATACAAAGAGCCGAAAATAATCCATCAATATAATACTAGGATCCGGCTTAAACCAAAGCGCACTGGTATTATCCGCCCGAACATCATACGTGCACAAGTACACGTATGTGATCGAAGCCCTACCGTAAAACCATATGGCCTCTATATCTTCTGCCCGATGTAGGAAAACCCTCTGTGTGAGACTCTAAAGACTCGACACTACGCTGGCAGTGGCTTTAACCACAAGCACGTCTGCGATACTAGCTGCACGTAACGGCTATACAGGTATCTGTCGATAAGAAGGCCGATAAGCAAACTCATCCGAACTCCTACTGAGCCTATCTGTGATAATCTCCGTACAGTCCGGTCTGTTCGTCTAAGAGTATCGCATATCGGTCCTAGGGGACGGTAATCTTCAGACCCCTAATATTGCTATAAATCGTGTCGGAGTGTAGCCCAAAACACCCTGAGAAATTACTTGTTACGACCCGAAAGTACGAAACGTGACTGGCACTTACATTACGAAACGTCTCAAGGCGTAACGTAATCTAAGTAAACCAAAGCCCAGAATATCTAAACCATTTAAAGAAATAGAGTGAAGGAAAGCCCAGTTAAAGAAAGCGATTTTAACCAAAATAAGTCGCATTCAACATTTTTAAAAACATCAAAACTCCCGAAAATTTTGGCAGAGTCTCCTTTGTAAAAACTGGCCCCCAAACGGGTACAACACATGAAAATACATATAAATCATGAATAAAAGCATCCCCAAGCGGGAGATAGCTCTTCGCCAAAGGCGGAATCACAACCACATGTAATAGGTATATCAAAAGCACAAAAATAAGTATCTGAAAGCAAGAAATAAGAAACACCACGTCGGCTCAAGTGAGCATCGACACAAAAAACCACAAATAAAAGTCTCACCGTCTAGTCCAATATACAAGGGTAGATGGAGTATACTAGATAAAAATGATAATACAAGATGGAACAAAAGTAACCTCGCAACCCACCTATGAGCAAAGCTGCAAACGAAGTAGAATAGAAAGTACGCCCGCCGCTACTGTGCTGACGGGTCAGACCTGCAAGATACAGTGGCACAACGGGGGTGATTTGCCAACTGGTTAGTAATAAGTAACATCTAATAAGGCTATCGTAAGCATGCACGCAAATGCTTCACGACTTACATATATCGATATGATGCGATGCACTGGTATGTGTGCAACATGAATGCATAATCAATACCTAAAACCTGAACATGTCTGGTATGAGAAAATCTTTATTTTTATCTTAGAAAAACTCCTGTGAAATAACTGAAGTAACATCAAAGAAATCAACAGAAATTCGTGTCAAGTATCGACACAAAATATGTATATCTCAATGTACCAATATCTTAATGTCTCGATATCTCAATGTCTGGATATCACAATGTCTCTATATCTCGAGCTCCGTCAGTCCGGATTGGCCCATATTATCAATCTCATGACCACGGTCGGTATCCTTCGGATATCCGCCGCACCAGACATCACTGGTAGGTAGCCTTCCCCTGCCGGGCTCATCGTCTACAACTCGAGATTATTGCCTCGGGGTACCATACTAGGCCCACCATGTACCCGAAACGGTTCATCCTACTCCTCGAATCAGGTCTCGAAAACCAACAGCAATCATGAAAACTAAAGGTGGACGACACATACATCACGAGAAAACCGCAACTTGCATTTTAAATGATAATAAGTTTATAAAATTATTGCGGTTTCCCCCAAAATCCAGAAATCTCATAAATACTGAAATTCTCAAGAAGAATCACAATATATAAATATGTCGGTGATGATGAAAATCTATGATACGGTAGTATATACCATGTGAAGTACGGCTAGAAACTATGCATGAATCATAATGCAATGAGGTATGTATATATGATGAACAATCCTACGTATCCATTTTAATGAAATGAATATACACGTATAAGTTTACGGATCATATATGATGCAAATGCACAATTACCGATTCTAAGCAAGTTCTATAGTGTTCGTGACATAGCAATTACCAATGGCGTGTGTGTTCGCATAAATAGTGCACGTGCGGCATGAACCAATGATAATCCTAGAAAATAACATTGTATATAAGAATATGAATGCCATGACATGGATGATTTGAGACTGCATATATAGATGCAAAACTACTAATTATTCCTAACTATCGGGCACTTCGCACCATCTAGACGATTCCCCCATAGATGTATACATCTACTCACCGGGACGCCTCGGTTAGTCTGATCCAATCACCGCCTTTCCTTTCCATGCCGCGTCTGACGTCTCCGTGATCGATCCTAGAATCACACGATGCAACACATAAGGATAATATTCTGCAAAACGCGATATCAAAACCATACGAGAAACCTAGCACCCACAAGCTAAACGCATGTGCACTCGAAGCACCAAAACGTGTGTGCTAACATATGAAACCACCCCAATTGGCTGTGATACACAGCAAACACCAAACCTAGACTCGGAACGTATGTGTCGCGCAAGTCACAATACTAAAAATATAGGTAATTGGTCCAGATTTTATCTGGAGCAGAAACCAAGAAAAAAAAAAGCAATACCAAACACCCTAAAAGACTTACAGACAACTTCCTGCAAAATGTCAACACTTTATTCCATAGGGGGCCGGCCAGATCGGAAAATATGGGGTTCTCACCGGGTCAAGTAGGATTAAACGTGTCCGGATTTCTACTCTACACTCCTAATCGTATAGTCTACTGTATATATATTTGTTTGTTCTAAAAACAACCACAAAAATAGAAGATTCTTAGTGTCTTAAAACTAGATTATAAACCGTATTAAAATACTAATTTGTGACATTAAGGTATTTTAGTGTAAACTTGTAGAGCAAATTGGATTGTTAGACACTAACCACTCTTAATTACCTTATTCTAGCCACACAAACCCTAACTTATCCTAATCTTCACTTAAATATCAAAGTTAGTACTAATGACCAGTTAAACACTAAATTAAGTTCATTAAACCAAAAGTTTAGCAAAGAAGTGATTAAGTTAGGCTTTATACCTCAAGAAAATCGAAGAAAGATACAACTTGATGGTCTTGCCTTCCAAAATGGAAACTTTCTACAAAGAACACTTAAAGAGGCTAGAAAATTAGGATTTGTTATGATCTTTGAGGGATTTGAGTCATGATTTTGTGTAGGTTTTAGAGATGAGTTAGAGGAAGTTTTTTAGCAAGGAAAAAGAGAGAAGAGGGAGAAGAGTGGCTACCAAGAGAAGGAAGGAGAGAATTCTAGAGTGAAGAGAGAGAGAGAGGAGTGAGCCATGCTAGCATTAAATGCCTCCCATACCAACATTTCCTTTTCTTTTTCTTTTTTATTTTCTTTAAGAGAGAATTCTAGAACCATGAGAGGAGAGATAGAAGAATATGTTACATAAAAAAAGGTTAAGTTGCCATGCTTGTTAAAGCGTGTATCAACATGTTGTTAGCTTAGGGTTACACAAGATGTGTGTATGCATGTTTTAGAAATTTAGTTTAGTAAATAATAAATAAGTAAAATAGATAATTAAATGAACATTAATTTAAATGTTAACTAATAAAACACAATTATTTATGTAATTACATAATTTCATAATTAAAATAGATTTATTCATGTCGATGTGGAAAATAGTTATTAATTAGGTTTAGTAGCAGACGCGTGTTAAAACTTTAATTAACATATAATTATCCTAAACGATTTTATAAAGTGTTACAATCTTCCCCCTTAAAGAAATTCGGTCCCCGAATTTAAAATCGAACTACGCGTTCCCTCAAAGAGATGGGAATATTTCTTTTTCATCTCGACTTCGGCTTCCCACGTGACCTCTTCGCCGCTCGGGCCACGCCAAAGAACCATTACGGTCAGTATGAACTTGGACCTCAGTTTCTTCACCTGCCGATCTAGAGTAACTATTGGCTGCTCGGCGAAACAAGGGTTGCATTCCAGCTGGATCGTCTGATGCTATATTGCGTGAGCGGGATCAAGAAGGTACTTGCGGAGCATCGATATATGAAACACGGGGTGAACATCTAGAAAGCCAGGTGGAAGAGCAAAACGATAAACCACTGTGCCGATACGCTCGAGAATCTCAAAAGAACCTACATATCTGGAACTAAGCCTTCCTTTCCTCCTGAATCTCAACATGCCCTTCATCGGAGAAACCTTCAAGAAATATGATCGCCAACGGTGAACTCAAGTCTTCACGGCGTCTATCAATATTAAACTTCTGCCTGCTCTAGGCCGCTCTTATCCTATTCCAAATTAACAGGATCTCCTCGGTCATCTACTATATAAGCTGTGGTCCCAAAACACTGCTCTCGCTGAACTCTGTCCAACAAACTGGTGATCGACATTTCCTTCTATATAATTTCTCGAAGGGTGCCATCTGAATCATCTCTTGGAAGTTGTTATTATAGAAAAACCCTATCAAGGGCAAATGACGATCCCAACTGCCACAAAATCTAGAATGCAAGCTCGGAGCATGTCCTCAAAAATCTGAATGGTCCTCTCTTATTGATTGACCGTCGGTCTGCTGATAGAAAACTGTACTGAAACTCAATTGGTGCCCAAATCTCCTAAAGTTTCTATAATAGTCAGCTGGTGAACGGGGTGCCTCTGTCGGACACAATACAAGTCGGAACGCCGTGTAGTCACACAATCTCCTCAACATTCATCTGAGCATACTGAACGAATCGGAAGTGGTCTTACTGGCAGAAAGTGAGCTGCCTTCCATCAATCGGTTTACAATTACTCAAATAGAGTCATACTCTCAACTGGTCTTAGGTAGACCCACGATAAAATCCATAGAGATCCGCTCCCATTTCCACTCCAGAATAAGCAAAAGTTGTAACTCTCCGGCTGGCCTCTGGTGCTCGGCCTTGACTTGCTGACAAGTCAGGCATCTCGAAACAAATCCGCGACATCTCTCTTCATCCCTTCCCACCAGTAAACATCTCTCAAATCATGGTACTTCTTAGTGGAACCCGGATGAACACTATATACTGATCGATGTGCATCCTCAAGAATCTCGTGCCTCAGTCCCTCAGAATCTGGTATGCACAGTCGAGTCACAAAACGTAGTACTCCCTGGTCGTCGATCATGAACCCTAAATCTCTGCCCTTTTGAACCTGCTCTATGATCTCTGACAAACGGGCATCGCCGGACTGTGGCTCACGGATACGGTCAAGTAGCTATGGACGTGCACGGATATGCGCAAGCTGTCCCCCGGTCGGAGTGAACTCAAACTGCACTCGGCTGTCACATAAGGTCTGCCAATCTGCCATCGACTGCCTCTGAACTGCGCTCAAGCAAGATAAACTACCTTCGGGCCTCCGACTCAAAGCATCTGCCACAACATTCGCCTTGTCCGGATGATAAAGAATCTCGCAGTTATAGTCTTTTACTAGCTCCATCCAACGGCGCTGTCTCAAATTTAGATCTCGCTGCTGAAAGATTACTTTAAGCTCTTGTGGTCCGTGAATATCTGGCAAGACTCGCCTTATAAGTAGTGTCTCCAGATCTTGAGTGCAAAAACCACCGCAGCTATCTCTAAGTAATGAGTGGAATAGTTCTACTCGTGCTTCTTCACTGCCGAGAAACATCGCAAAAACCAACAAAACCACCTGATCCTGAAGGTAAAGGTAGTACTAGCATTGTAGTCAAACGAGTTTCCAACTACTTAAAGCTCTGCTCGCACACCTCGGTCCAAAGAAAAAGGAATTCCCTTCCGGGTCAACCCAGTCAACGTTGCAGCTATTGCTGGGTTACGGTAGCGCCCCGGCCATCGAAACGTAGCCAAATGAGGAACAAAAATTTTCTAAAACCGGCGCTACCGTTACTCGATTCCCGGATCGACCTTCAACCCTAAACTAGCAAACTAATATAGAGGTTAGAATGGTTATACCGAGTTGATCCGTGTCTAAGCTCCTAGCGGTTTCTTGACAAAGTTTGGTTGCCGGTCTTCCTCCATCTCCGATGATCCACCTGAGGGAAACGGCGTAAGTTCCAGCCTAGACAAACGAGGCAACCGACACTCCAAAGTTACTAGCGATGGAGAGTTGGGGTGTAGTAGTGTGTCACTCTAATTTTCTCTCATCTCAAAACTCAAATGAGTAATGCAAGAAGAAGATGGAAGAGGTGATGAAACCAAAATGGCATGAGCAAAAATTGGCTAAGTCTTGGTGAGCATGAGAGAGTGAGAGAGAGCAAGTGTAATGTCTCATGTAATGTTCCAAATGAAAAGAACCCCCACCATAAAAGTGGCTGGCCCCCCTCTCTCATGCCCCCCAAAAATATCTCCACCATTTTGCAATAAACAAATGCAAACAATGCTTTGCTACATGCCTCACAACATGCACAAACCCATGCTTTGCCCATGTTCATGCCATGTCACCCCTCCACCTCATTTCCCAAAAGATTTTCAATAAAGAAAATCAATAATGAGGTGGCACCTTCTAGAAGCTATTCCGTATAAAATATGGAATACTTCCCGATACATGTATCGAAATACATATACGCGTATTCGTACAAAAATACGAATAGCCAAGAGAGAAAGTGAATAGCGAACAATAATACTAGCATACATATATATAAATACATATGTAAATTATTAAATCAAAACCTGATTTAATAATCCGGCTTAATCCTAAGCCGCTAGTATTATAAACCGTCCGATTAAAGTCTGCGCAGCATGTGCACATATTTAATCGGACACTTGTATGTACCAATATACGCGATCTACACCATATCGCCTTAACCGTGAAAACCTTCTGTGTGGGACCCTAAAGACTCGTCAATACACTGGCAGTGGGTTTAACCACAAGCACGTCAGCGGCACTAGATGTACGTAACGGCTTCCCAGGTATTGAGCAAAAGGGAGGCCGACGAGCAAACTCATCCTGAACCCCTACTGAGCCTGACAGTGATAATATCCGTATAGTCTGGTCTGTTTGTCTAAGAGTATCACATATCGAGTCTAGGGAGGTGGATAAAATCAGACCCCTAACAACGCGATATTTAGTGTCGGCATGAGACCCATCACCACCTGAGAAACTATCGATCCTGGATCGATAATTCTCTTTCACCATGGCCATGGATTTCTGGTGATGGCCACCCGTGCACAACGCGACACCAACCCCCAATACCGGGAGAGACGAATCCCCGACGATCCGATCACTACCTCGATGTGGCTCGGGACTGTACCCAACTAAAACCTGTTTGCACGACTCCTTTGAGCCGTGGTAGGGTAGTAATCAAAGCACAGTGGGAACTCACATGAGACAAATGACGATCTCAGGTCGACAGACTAACCTGTACACATGTCACCTGGGAACTGTTATCTGACAATAGATATAATACCAACTAGCAGGTTTCCGGCGAGTCCGTCCAGTGTACTCATAACCCAATGAGCACCTGTATACCATCTTAGGTGAACAAACTAACACCAATGGCTTGTGAGACCTTGCCACCGCCCCTCATCGGGGTCTCGATCAGTATACACCATTCTAGACTAGAGTATCGATGTCCAGTCTCGATACTCCCACGACTAGGGACATTAAGGATGTGCTTATAGACCCCCAGCTCCCACGTATATGATCGCCATCATAATGCTGGTAGTCAAGCAAGTATCCTATGGGCTCTATCAATATGTACATGATGATAAAGACAAACCAGATAGCATACTATCATCTCAAGTAAGACTGTTCTATCGGTATAGGTCCTCACTCAATTATCATAATCACATGTCCGCGACTATGATAATTGCCTTGAGGGCACTATAGCCAACAGCTATAAGAGAAAAATCCCATACGAAATGTCGATAGTATCCGTCCAAATTCAAAATGCTGCGAACTTCTATCACTGATACAGGTCTGGGCCAGTGCTGAACGGCCTCGATCTTCTTCAGCTCCATCTTACCATCTCTCATAACTACATGATTCAAGAAGTCAACACTATCCAATCCAGAAAACACACATTGAATAATTTAGCAAATAGCTAGCACTTCCTCAAAGTCTGCAACGAAATCCTCAATTACTGCCCAGGCTCCATTCGGCTCCAAAAGTACACTAAGATGTTCTCAATGAACAAGATGATAGACTGATCCAGAAACGGCCTAAATATGCGGTTCATCTAATCCATAAACGCTGCTGGGGTATTGGCGAGCTCGAACGACATCACCAAGACTCATAATGCCCGTAACGTGTGTGAAAAGCAGTTTTCGGAATATCATCTTCTCGAACCCACAACTGGTAATAGCCTGACCGCAAGTCAATCATAGAGAAATGTCCCGTACAGTAACCCGATTCAACTGACAATAATCAATACATAGACGCAACGGCCGTCCTTCTGACGAACATGACAGGAGCTCCCCAAGGTGACGCACTCGGTCGAACAAGCCCTTTATCCAACAAATCTTACAGCTGATCCTTCAGTTCTCTAAGCTCCGCCGGGTCTATCCGATATGGCGGTATAGATAAAGGCTCCGTGCCGGGAATCAAATCAAAGAAGAACTCTACATCGCGCTCTGGCGACAAACCGAGCAACTTGTCAGGAAAGACATCTTGAAATTCCCTCATAATCGGGACCTGGTCCAATGGGACCTCTACGGCTCTAACATCGTAAACATACGCCAAAAATTTCTGACATCCTTTCCTCAAGAGCTGACTAGCGCGAAGAGAAGAAATCAAACTGGGAAGGGTGGCGCTACAGTCTCCCCAAAAAACAAGAACTGGCTCACCTGGAAAACTTAATCTGACTGCCTTCTCACGGCAGTCCACAGACGCATAACACGTGGCTAACCAATCCATGCCCAGAAAAACTTCGAAGTCAAACATATTGAGAAGAATCAAATTGACAGAAGAATCCCTACCTCCGATACAGACAAAACAAATACGAATGAGAAACATATCGAGCAATAAAAGATTAGCCTATGGATGATATCACAATAAGCGGCTGATTTAGCAAGGACTACTATCGGCTAGACTTCGATACAAAGTATGTGGATACCATTTCAAACGACACCAGATGAAGTACGCAACGGAAGAAAACACTGAACAAATACTTGTCCCAACGGCGTCTATCTAACCGCCTCTGAGCGGGCCTACCCGTACGAATCCACTTTGGTCCAGAAATGACTGAAGTCTCAGAAATGCGCTCCTCAACAGTAAGGTTGCGTCCATAGCAGCGATGTAAGTGTCAAAAGGTTAGGCGCTGATAGCAAGAAATAACTACATGTCCAATCCCCATACAAACCTTTTTATCCGTTTCTCTTTAGTGTCCACCAGGTAAGGAGCATATCGGACCGCTAAGTAAACTGAATGTCGTACTCGGACACTGTCGTCCCTAAAATCTTACGCAAAGACTCGAAACTATGAGCTCAACATCTCGAATGCTCACCGAAAGGAAACGAGTAAGAAATATAGCTATAAACTCATCTCAAGTCACAGGAAGTAGACCTGTAGCTCAGCCTCTCTCAACCAACTCACACCATGTGACGTTTTGAAAATCGTTTCGGTGGAATTTCGAAAAAAACGGTAAAATAAGGGGGTTTTCTGTAAAAAGTCAAAATACAAATATCTTATTATAAAAATTAAATATACATATTCTAGATATGTAATTGCTATTATTTGGTGTTTATTGAGCCGCTGGTGAAATTTCAAATTTTCTGAAAAAAATATTATTTTATTATTATTTTAAGCCGTCACTAATACATTTAATTAGGGAAAATTACAAATTGGAATGAGTTGAAACAAATTTTGTGCATCATAAAACATTAAATAAAAATTTGTCATGTGGTTTTTGGAACGAAATCATTTGCCAAAATGGTTTAGAAATTATTGAAGAAAAAAAAGGCTTTTTTTTAGCGTTAATGGATGTTTGGGGTATTGTATTTATCATTTTTCATCACCCCACACCCGTACCCACACCCACACACCCCCACTTACTCCCCCCATGGCTGAATTCAGCAGCCCCCCCCTCTTGTCCCCACTTGGTTTTCAAAAGAAAAGAAAACAAAGAAATGAAAAGAAAGTGAATGGATAAAAGAGTATGGTCTTTGTTTGACTTGGTCTTCTTTCTCCCCTTGACTTCACCCACCCCACTCCACACCTCAATCCCATTCTCTCCTGGCCGAGACCAGCAACAGCCCTCCCAAAATTTTCCATCTCAATTCTATATCAAAACTCCACCATTTCTTCATCAAAAATCCAAAGAAAAACACACAAAATCAAGCTAAAATCCAAATCCAAACCCTACCCATTTTTCCTTAGGCTATCTAGTATAGATCTTGATGAAAGGAAGCTAATTTTGGAGGGCTAAGTTTGCTTGTGAGATCTTCAAATTGTTGGGTATAAATTCTAACCCTTTGGTAAATTGTTAGTTAATTACTTTAATTTAGTTATTAAGTGTTTAATTAGGTTTTAAATTGGTTCTAATTGCATGATTGGAAATTCAAGAAAATGGTTTGTGATCAAATTAGTGTGTTTATCATTAGATTATGGTTGTGATGAGTAGATTAACATGTTAATGCTATGCTAAAACTAATCTGATTGCTAATTTGCTAATTGTAACATTTAAAATGTCCAAATTAAGTTTTTAGCAAACTAGGTTTTGTAATTTAATTGCAAATGTGAGATTTAAATCTAGTTAGGGTTTTATATCATTTGAACATGGTTTAAGTGTGTAATTTATCATATTAAGGCATGTTAAATCAAACCTAGTAACTAGTTTGCAAATCGTATTTTAGAATTTTACTATTTAAGCTAAATTGCAAACTAGAATTTTGGGATTTATGGAAATGAGTAAGTTTAAAATCTAGTAATGGTTTGGGTGGCTTAGTTAAGATATTTAGTGAGCATTGTAGCCACTAAAATCATTAAAACATTTAGTTTTGTACAAAAATGGAAAAGTTTGCTTACTAGGTTTTCGGAAAAATCGCTTTTAAAGTGAGTTTGAGGTTGTTGTGAATTCTAACCTATTTCATATTATAATTAGTGTTTGTGAATGCGCAAGGGGTGCGTTTGGGTTTTTTTTCTCGATGGTTTGACGTTCGTACATCGACATCGAGGGTTGGTTTGACTATTCTTGCATGTGTAGGCGATAGGTTTTGACCTATGCATGATACGCGTGCCGATTTAGTTTTCGTATGCCGTTTCGATTTTGAATTGGGTTTTTATGCGATACGATACATTGTGATATGTAGGTACCCCATGTGGACTTCGAGACGGCAAGCAAGCGCGTGGCGATGTCGGCACCGGCGAGCGAGGACCAGGTGAGTAGATTTATATCTACGGGGAGAAGTCGGGTGGATGGCGTATAGCACCCCCGCAGTTCGTGGTGATGTATACGAATACGTATACACACACACACACATATATATATATATATATATATATATATATATTTTGACTATAATTTGTTGATATTATCGATGATATAGATATTTGGTGTTCTTGGATGATTTAGTGTCGCGAAACCCTAGAGTAGTGGTCGCACCACACATGCACACACACACTCATACTTGCATACTTTCTTCTTTCATTTGTGCTTACGGGATTATATAGTTATCTGTTCACATGGATATGGGACTATGTGTTCACATACGGATTGAGGATGATAGTACTTGGGATTTATGATGAGTCGATGAGATTTGATTTGAGGCCGTGAGATCGGTGATATAGCAGGGTTCGTATCTTAGATACGACATGACGTTGTAGCGGGTCCTTGACGTAGTGTTTCACACACGTCCATGCGTACGTAGGTGGTATCAATATGGTACTAGACGTAGATCTGTACCCCGATCATGATACTTGATAAAGAGGATATCAGATGAATAGTATGAAGAATGTGATATTGACTCGTACCCAGATTGGGATGCCGTACGACGGATTTACGTACGAGCTATATTGATGATTGATCCGCACTCTTGACTTGGGATGCCTGATTATAGATATGGTATCGGATATGATATTATTGAGGCGGGATCACCGACTATACATATACAGGTATGTATATATATCGACTCAGATGATAGGCGGTTTCCTTACCTGTAGTTCAGCTTGTTAGTTCAGCCGTATAGTCTAGTGTAGTTGTTAGATTAGATTAGACTTCTTACCTATTTCAAAAACTAACGAATCGTGGGCATTTTTAAAGACAGCTCAAGGGAATCTACGGATATTTCAAAAAACGACGTATCTTTTCATAAAAACACCGTAGCCCCTATTTTCAAAACCCCATGATTCGTGTTATTTCAAAAGGCACCATTCGTAGGACTTATATTAGATTATTGCAGATTAGTTATCGTTGTGTCTAGTATTCAGCTCCCGCACATTATTGTTGTTCGCTCTGCCTCGCATATTTATTTTGCTGCATATTCCATTATTGATATCATGTTGTTAGGACACCAGCACCATTACCGATGATGCGTATGTACCACGTACACCTACTTGCCGGCTCACACACATCTTCATCGGTAATTTCCATGTCACGTACACTTTAGAGAATATAATTGCTTGACTTAGATTGTTAGCTAGTAGTGTTGACATGATATTAGTGTACTTCCCCTATATGCCATATTAGACATTGTAGTTATTACCTACCACTTCATGCATACTGTTATTCAGTTGTTCATGCCTAGTTCATTATCATTGACATATGCACTTGTGATGATTTCTTGAGATTTATGATATTTCTGGATTTCGGGGAAAGCCGCAAAATTTACAACTTATGATCTTTTAAAATATAAAATGTGCGGTTTTCTAGTGATGTAAAGTGTCGTCCACCATGAGTTTGCTGTGGTTTTGGAGATCCGTGTCGAGGAGTGGAGGAACCGTCACGGGTACATGGTGGGCCCGGTATGGTACCCCGGGGCAAGAGGAATGTGGTGTTGACGTTGAGCCTGGCTGGGGAGCACTACCTACCGGTGATATTACCCGACGCGTCGGATATCCGGAGGATACCGTCGTGGTCTTGAGATGGATGGTAGGGGCCGGTCTGGACTGACGGCGCCCTAGATATTGAGATTGAGACATTGATATTTCGAGACAGTGAGATTTATGTTTTGTGTCGATGCTAGACACTGTTGATACTGATTTCATTATGATACCTCAGTTTTAAAAATACGAAGGAAATCTCACTAATTTATGAGACAGTTTCTTCATTTACATGCATTCTGTTTCATGCATTCATACCTCATTCATATGATATATTGCTACCTGAGGCACTGACACGGGCACATGTGATTACACTCGGGTTAGATATTACCCTAGACATTGTCATAGGCTGCCTGTTATACATATATTTGAGGATATATTATGATCATTGACCTAGGATTGCGTTATTGATGCGATTTCTGTGCGTAGATATTTTCTATTCACGAGTTGGCAACTCACCCCCGTTGTGCCCCAGTTTCTTGCAGGTTTGCCGTACCGGTTTCCTTACGGCTTTGCGGGCATAGTTTCATTCGGGTGATTTGCTAGTAGGTGGGTTTACTTATATCATACCCCCATTATTTACCTTGTATGATATTATTCAGTTGTATCTAGTAAAATCCATCAACCAAACATGTATTTTTTTGAGATAGAGACCAGTGTTGGTTATTCTTTCGACCTTAGAGTCGCTCGTTATTTTTCTGGTGGTTTTGAGTTTCCTTTTGAGTTTTGATCCTCGCCGTTGGCGTTGTATATTATATTGCTTGTGTGGTTGTGACCGTCGATTGACGAAGAGCTAGCTCCCGCTTGGGGATGCCTTTTATTGATTTCGTATACTATTCATGTTGTATCCCGTTTGGGAGCCAGTATTTACAAAGGAGACTCTGCCGAAATTTTCAGTAAAATTTTGATGTTTTAAAAACCGCATAATTCGGCTTATGCTATTGAAATTACTTGCCTTAAGTTGTTTTTCCTGCACTCTACTATTTTCTTGGTTTGGATTTCTGGGTTTTCGGTTTACTTAGATTACGTACGCCTCGAGACGTTCGTAGTTTAAGTGCCGGTCATGTTCCGTACTTTCGGGACGTGACAAAGTTGGTATCAGAGCGTTAGGTTTTACCTTCGGAGCGTAGGATGACCCTTGGTTGATGGAATAGGTGACTAAAGTAGAGTGACGTACCGTTGGTATGTTCCGCGGCATATTTACGACACGCCACTCCACTTATGAAGCCTTAGGATGTATATTTCGTTGTTCAGTATTATATTCCTTCCTGATCCAGCCTCATCAGTACCAGTTATGGTTTTGCTGCCACGATTACGGGCAGGGAGAGGTACAGCTAGAGTTTTGGTCAGCACGAACTCGTCATGAACGAGGACTGACCAAGGCGGAATTCCGGCGACACACGATTGCGGAGATGTGTCTTTTTACTGTGTTTCCGCGCCACGAGCGTTTGGCGGATCGCCTTTATGAGGTTACTCGGACGTGTCGATTTGCACTAGAGGATTGAGCCGCTGATAGAGGCCAGCCAGATTTTGATGACCGTTGATATATTGCCTATTCATGATGATTGAGGCACGGTTCAGCGTGCAGACGAGTGAGCCCGTTATTGCTGCGAACGACGAGATATCGCCCCAGATGTAGGAGCTATTGCAGTACGAGTTATACTAAGAGATGATTGAAGGTCGCTAGTCACCGAGGATGAATGACTAGGACATGTGGTTCGTTCGCTACCCCGATGCGAGGTCATCAGATAGATTGTTTCCAGCTAGAGACGACTTCACGCGGAGACGTTGGGAGTCGACAGAGACGATCGAATGTCAGAAACCTACTATTCCAAGTTTAAAGTATTCGGAAAGACATGCAGGCAATTCTATGGTCCCTCTAGAAGAATGAAACCCTAACTCGACTTAATGACCGTATGAAAGCCTTTGAACCTTAGGGTTTGCGGCAGTTCTGCGGCGCCATTAGTGAGGCTTGGGTTTGCCCTTCTACGGCTGGACCACCGATGCTGTGGTATGTACTCGATACTATTAAACTGTGCTCAAGATGTTGAGCTCTTGGGGGATTAGGAGGTTTTGACGACTCGATCGGATGGCTCGACTTAATTCGGATGCTAGGTGGTGAGATGCATTCTTGGGAGACTCCAGATACGAGGATAGTCGTTGGGGCTCAATCCATGCAGCCGCGACGAGACGAGTCCAAAGCAGACGACATTAGAGAAAAGTGAAGTAAGAGGTTCGTACCAGATCTAGATGAGATGACGTTCCACTCCGCCGACATCAGAGATGCGATGCGCATGCCGAGGCAGAGTACTGGATATACCTTCCAGAAGGAGTCGCGATGGGTATGCAGCCGTTACAAAGCAAGATGCAGATATAGGAAAGGACAATGACTTCCAGACAGTTGGAAGAAGACGAGACATGGAAGAGACCGTGAGCAGGATTCCTTCCAGGACACTGCTGCAATGATACTTGCACCCAGGATCTGATGTGTCACGTACATTCAGAGAGCCAGAGGCCGACGCCAGTGATATGCTGTCTCACGAGTGGTCGCGATGAGTGACCAAGAGATGACCAGAGGAGTGCCAGAACGGAATCGTCCCCGTTAGCACACCTGACAGGGCCGATGAGCCGATGGACCGAAAGATTGGTAATTCACAGTGAAGACCTTGACCCAGGAGTGGTCATGGTTACGCACGCCAGCAGGACAGAGTTCATGATTATCGACGAGACGTCCCACTAGTGACCGCGACAGTTGCCGAGATTCTTAGAGGATGCGCTTGAGCAGTACTATTCCGCCATTATTGATTACGATGTTTTGGGTGATTTATTCGTATGATTTGATTTTGATGATTGAGGATTTACGACCTTTGCACAGTGTTGCACTTGATATCGTTTTCGTGCTTTAGTTTCACATGTTTGTGATATTACGGTTTTAAATAGTTGAGTTGGTTTTGTGCGTATGCATGCACACGATTTCGTTCCTGCACTCGGTATAGTTTATATATGCTTGCAGTGCAGTGATACGCCTTATGTGCACTTAGATGCACTGGACTTCGATTTCGATTATGATACTCGATATTGTTTTGTGCACCTTGTGCACCTGATTGATTTTGCGCACGTTCGGCGCTTGATATTGGATTTCATGATTTCGTGCGCGATGGATGCACCTGATTTGGATTTTCGCGCATGTTGAGCGCATGTCTTGAGACGCGATTTTGGTGCACACCAGATGCACTAAAGTGAGATTTTTCGTGCATGTTAGATGCACCTGATTTTGCTGTCAGGCACACATGTTGCCTACGACAGATGTTTCGTGCACACCCGATGCACTTAGGTGTTGTTTCTGTGCGCATGTATGGCACATTCATGGATTTTGATTTCCGTGCGCACCAGACGCACGTAGCATTCATGTGCATATTTTGGGGATTGATTTCGTATAGAGCAGTACGTTTTTATGATATTGCTATGTGTTTTCGTACTGAGCAGGAGTAGTCAGAGGACAGTACCTGAATATATTTTGCATGCATTGATAGTTATTGAAGGGATTTCCAAAAGCGAGCTATAGCCTCAGTATTTACCTACGTGTCTGATATGACACGGAATGTTTAAAACAAGGAGACCCTTCTAAATTGTTTCCAAAACGGCGGAACGTACATTTCAAACAAAAGTATATATGTATATAGTTATTTTCTTATGGTAGACGTCCGCCACTGTGCAGTGTTATACGCGTTGCACAGCGACTTAAAGAGATTTGGCATGCATTTCCTTCAGATGCTTACAGATATAGATTCGATATTTACATTTATAGTTTCGAGTTATATCATATTGGTTTTGATTTGGATTTGGCATTGATGTCTTCTCCACGACTCCGATGATCGTGGGATGCTTGGAGGAGTTTTGATTTGAGTTATATACTCATTTTTCAAGCGCATGCGCTGCGCTACGACTTGTTTTATGTATTTACAATTTCGGAGCCCCGACGACTTGATGGGTTTTCTTAGATGTTTTGGTATTTGGGGGAGTTTGAATTTAAATTCGGGGACCGAATTTCTTTAAGGGTGGAAGATTGTGACGTTTTGAAAATCGTTTCGGTGGAATTTCGAAAAAAACGGTAAAATAAGGGGGTTTTCTGTAAAAAGTCAAAATACAAATATCTTATTATAAAAATTAAATATACATATTCTAGATATGTAATTGCTATTATTTGGTGTTTATTGAGCCGCTGGTGAAACTTCAAATTTTCTGAAAAAAATATTATTTTATTATTATTTTATTATTATTTTAAGCCGTCACTAATACATTTAATTAGGGAAAATTACAAATTGGAATGAGTTGAAACAAATTTTGTGCATCATAAAACATTAAATAAAAATTTGTCATGTGGTTTTTGGAACGAAATCATTTGCCAAAACGGTTTAGAAATTATTGAAGAAAAAAAAACCTTTTTTAGCGTTAATGGATGTTTGGGGTATTGTATTTATCATTTTTCATCACCCCACACCCATACCCACACCCACACACCCCCACTTACTCCCCCCATGGCTGAATTCAGCAGCCCCCCCTCTTGTCCCCACTTGGTTTTCAAAAGAAAAGAAAACAAAGAAATGAAAAGAAAGTGAATGGATAAAAGAGTATGGTCTTTGTTTGACTTGGTCTTCTTTCTCCCCTTGACTTCACCCACCCCACTCCACACCTCAATCCCATTCTCTCCTGGCCGAGACCAGCAACAGCCCTCCCAAAATTTTCCATCTCAATTCTATATCAAAACTCCACCATTTCTTCATCAAAAATCCAAAGAAAAACACACAAAATCAAGCTAAAATCCAAATCCAAACCCTACCCATTTTTCCTTAGGCTATCTAGTATAGATCTTGATGAAAGGAAGCTAATTTTGGAGGGCTAAGTTTGCTTGTGAGATCTTCAAATTGTTGGGTATAAATTCTAACCCTTTGGTAAATTGTTAGTTAATTACTTTAATTTAGTTATTAAGTGTTTAATTAGGTTTTAAATTGGTTCTAATTGCATGATTGGAAATTCAAGAAAATGGTTTGTGATCAAATTAGTGTGTTTATCATTAGATTATGGTTGTGATGAGTAGATTAACATGTTAATGCTATGCTAAAACTAATCTGATTGCTAATTTGCTAATTGTAACATTTAAAATGTCCAAATTAAGTTTTTAGCAAACTAGGTTTTTTAATTTAATTGCAAATGTGAGATTTAAATCTAGTTAGGGTTTTATATCATTTGAACATGGTTTAAGTGTGTAATTTATCATATTAAGGCATGTTAAATCAAACCTAGTAACTAGTTTGCAAATCGTATTTTAGAATTTTACTATTTAAGCTAAATTGCAAACTAGAATTTTGGGATTTATGGAAATGAGTAAGTTTAAAATCTAGTAATGGTTTGGGTGGCTTAGTTAAGATATTTAGTGAGCATTGTAGCCACTAAAATCATTAAAACATTTAGTTTTGTACAAAAATGGAAAATTTTGCTTACTAGGTTTTCGGAAAATTCGCTTTTAAAGTGAGTTTGAGGTTGTTGTGAATTCTAACCTATTTCATATTATAATTAGTGTTTGTGAATGCGCAAGGGGTGCGTTTGGGTTTTTTTTCTCGATGGTTTGACATTCGTACATCGACATCGAGGGTTGGTTTGACTATTCTTGCATGTGTAGGCGATAGGTTTTGACCTATGCATGATACGCGTGCCGATTTAGTTTTCGTATGCCGTTTCGATTTTGAATTGGGTTTTTATGCGATACGATACATTGTGATATGTAGGTACCCCATGTGGACTTCGAGACGGCAAGCAAGCGCGTGGCGACGTCGGCACCGGCGAGCGAGGACCGGGTGAGTAGATTTATATCTACGGGGAGAAGTCGGGTGGATGGCGTATAGCACCCCCGCAGTTCGTGGTGATGTATACGAATACGTATACACACATATATATATATATATTTTGACTATAATTTGTTGATATTATCGATGATATAGATATTTGGTGTTCTTGGATGATTTAGTGTCGCGAAACCCTAGAGTAGTGGTCGCACCACACATGCACACACACACACCCATACTTGCATACTTTCTTCTTTCATTTGTGCTTACGGGATTATATAGTTATGTGTTCACATGGATATGGGACTATGTGTTCACATACGGATTGAGGATGATAGTACTTGGGATTTATGATGAGGCGATGAGATTTGATTTGAGGCCGTGAGATCGGTGATATAGCAGGGTTCGTATCTTAGATACGACATGACGTTGTAGCGGGTCCTTGACGTAGTGTTTCACACACGTCCATGCGTACGTAGGTGGTATCAATATGGTACTAGACGTAGATCCGTACCCCGATCATGATACTTGATAAAGAGGATATCAGATGAATAGTATGAAGAATGTGATATTGACCCGTACCCAGATTGGGATGCCGTACGACGGATTTACGTACGAGCTATATTGATGATTGATCCGCACTCTTGACTTGGGATGCCTGATTATAGATATGGTATCGGATATGATATTATTGAGGCGGGATCACCGACTATACATATACAGGTATGTATATATATCGACTCAGATGATAGGCGGTTTCCTTACCTGTAGTTCAGCTTGTTAGTTCAGCCGTATAGTCTAGTGTAGTTGTTAGATTAGATTAGACTTCTTACCTATTTCAAAAACTAACGAATCGTGGGCATTTTTAAAGACAGCTCAAGGGAATCTACGGATATTTCAAAAAACGACGTATCTTTTCATAAAAACACCGTAGCCCCTATTTTCAAAACCCCATGATTCGTGTTATTTCAAAAGGCACCATTCGTAGGACTTATATTAGATTATTGCAGATTAGTTATCGTTGTGTCTAGTATTCAGCTCCCGCACATTATTGTTGTTCGCTCTGCCTCGCATATATATTTTGCTGCATATTCCATTATTGATATCATGTTGTTAGGACACCAGCACCATTACCGATGATGCGTATGTACCACGTACACCTACTTGCCGGCTCACACACATCTTCATCGGTAATTTCCATGTCACGTACACTTTAGAGAATATAATTGCTTGACTTAGATTGTTAGCTAGTAGTGTTGACATGATATTAGTGTACTTCCCCTATATGCCATATTAGACATTGTAGTTATTACCTACCACTTCATGCATACTGTTATTCAGTTGTTCATGCCTAGTTCATTATCATTGACATATGCACTTGTGATGATTTCTTGAGATTTATGATATTTCTGGATTTCGGGGAAAGCCGCAAAATTTACAACTTATGATCTTTTAAAATATAAAATGTGTGGTTTTCTAGTGATGTAAAGTGTCGTCCACCATGAGTTTGCTGTGGTTTTGGAGATCCGTGTCGAGGAGTGGAGGAACCGTCACGGGTACATGGTGGGCCCGGTATGGTACCCCGGGGCAAGAGGAATGTGGTGTTGACGTTGAGCCTGGCTGGGGAGCACTACCTACCGGTGATATTACCCGACGCGTCGGATATCCGGAGGATACCGTCGTGGTCTTGAGATGGATGGTAGGGGCCGGTCTGGACTGACGGCGCCCTAGATATTGAGATTGAGACATTGATATTTCGAGACAGTGAGATTTATGTTTTGTGTCGATGCTAGACACTGTTGATACTGATTTCATTATGATACCTCAGTTTTAAAAATACGAAGGAAATCTCACTAATTTATGAGACAGTTTCTTCATTTACATGCATTCTGTTTCATGCATTCATACCTCATTCATATGATATATTGCTACCTGAGGCACTGACACGGGCACATGTGATTACACTCGGGTTAGATATTACCCTAGACATTGTCATAGGCTGCCTGTTATACATATATTTGAGGATATATTATGATCATTGACCTAGGATTGCGTTATTGATGCGATTTCTGTGCGTAGATATTTTCTATTCACGAGTTGGCAACTCACCCCCGTTGTGCCCCAGTTTCTTGCAGGTTTGCCGTACCGGTTTCCTTACGGCTTTGCGGGCATAGTTTCATTCGGGTGATTTGCTAGTAGGTGGGTTTACTTGTATCATACCACCATTATTTACCTTGTATGATATTATTCAGTTGTATCTAGTAAAATCCATCAACCAAACATGTATTTTTTTGAGATAGAGACCAGTGTTGGTTATTCTTTCGACCTTAGAGTCGCTCGTTATTTTTCTGGTGGTTTTGAGTTTCCTTTTGAGTTTTGATCCTCGCCGTTGGCGTTGTATATTATATTGCTTGTGTGGTTGTGACCGTCGATTGACGAAGAGCTAGCTCCCGCTTGGGGATGCCTTTTATTGATTTCGTATACTATTCATGTTGTATCCCGTTTGGGAGCCAGTATTTACAAAGGAGACTCTGCCGAAATTTTCAGTAAAATTTTGATGTTTTAAAAACCGCATAATTCGGCTTATGCTATTGAAATTACTTGCCTTAAGTTGTTTTTCCTGCACTCTACTATTTTCTTGGTTTGGATTTCTGGGTTTTCGGTTTACTTAGATTACGTACGCCTCGAGACGTTCGTAGTTTAAGTGCCGGTCATGTTCCGTACTTTCGGGACGTGACACACCACGTCTGAGCAAGACCCTCTAGACGAAAACTCACAAGCCCACCCCATATCTCGTCAGAACATCTCAGTGAACGACAATTTCTAGCCATCCTATCGAGGAATGTCTGTGGATCCTCCGCCGCATCTGTGCTGGTAAAAACTGGAGGTTTCAGCCTCAAAAACTTCTGTAAGGATACGGAAAAATCTCGGTAACAACAGAAACCGTTTCCTGAGTAGCAGGTACAATCACAGTCCCTGAAATAGGAGGGACATCATCGGCTCTCGGAGCTCGGTTAGTCTCAACTAACAATCCAACCATCTATCAGACGTCCTGAATACTTGACTCCAGCCTAGCCATCTGTCCTGAAAAAAGGCGGACCAATTTGTCCCTGAGGGGTAGGCGTACAGCCCTAATCGGTTCTCGTCTCAAACGAGCTGACTTTAATCTCATCCCTGGCGGCAGCCTTCTGGCCCTCGTAGTCTCCGGCGGCATAGTGGCTGGAACAAGAAACATGATTGATAAGAACATTGTGATCGAATCAAAGGATTTCCGGAATCAAGGAAGGAAATACAAGCAACAATATATTTATCCTAAGGTCACTTAGGCGGAGTATCGTATCGTAAATTTGCCGCAGAACATACACACGCTACGCCACTCTGCTTAAGTCACCTACTCCATCTACTAAAGGTCATCATACACTCAGAAAGGTAAAACCTATCGCTCTGATACCAACTTTGTCACGACCCGAAAGTACGGAACGTGACTGGCACTTAAATTACGAAATGTCTCAAGGCGTAACGTAATCTAAGTAAGCCAAAGCCCAGAAGATCTAAACCATTTAAAAAAATAGAGTGAAGGAAAACCTAGTTAAAGAAAGCGATTTTAACCAAAATAAGTCGCATTAAACATTTTTAAAAACATCAAAATTCCCGAAAATTTCGGCAGAGTCTCCTTTGTAAAAACTGGCCCCCAAACGGGTACAACGCATGAAAATACATATAAATCATGAATAAAGGCATCCCCAAGCGGGAGCTAGCTCTTCGCCAAAGGTGGAATCACAACCACATGTAATATGTATATCAAAAGCACGAAAATAAGTACCTGAAAGTAAGAAATAAGAAACACCACGTCGGCTCAAGTGAGCATCGACACCAAAAACCACAAATACAATTCTCACCGTCTTGTCCAATATACAAGGGTAGATGGAGTATACTAGATACAAATGATAATACAAGATGGAATAAAAGTATCCTCGCAATCCACCTATGAGTAAAGCTGCAAACGAAGTAGAATAGAAAGTACGCCCGCCGCTACTGTGCTGACGGGTCAGATCTGCAAGATACTGTGGCACAACGTGGGTGAATTGCCAACTCGTTAGTAGTAAATAACATCTAATAAGGCTATTATAAGTATGCACGCAAATACGTCACAACCTACATATACCGATATGATGCGATGCAATAGTATGTGTGCAACATGAATGCATAATCAATACCCGAAACCTGAACATGTCTGGTATGAGAAAATCATTATTTTTATCTTAGAAAAACTCCTGTGAAATAACTGAAATATCATCAATGAAATCAACAGAAATCCGTGTCAAGCATGGACACAAAATATGTATATCTCAATGTCCCAATATCTCAATGTCTCAATATCTCAATGTCTTAATATCTCGATATCTCAATATCTCAATATCTCAGACTCCGTTAGTCCGGATCGGCCCATATCATCAATCTCACGACCACGGTCGGTATCCTCCGGATATCCGCCGCGCCAGACATCACCGGTAGGTAGCCTGCCCCTACCAGGCTCATTGTCTACAACTCGAGCTTCTTACCCCGGGGTACCATACCGAGCCCACCATGTACCTGAAACGGTTTATCCTACTCTTCGAACCGGGTCTCGAAAACCAACAGCAATCATGAAAACTCATGGTGGACGACACATACATCACGAGAAAATTGCAACTTGTGTTTTAATGATTGCTGTGATACTAAATTAAGTTCATTAAACTAAAAGTTTAGCAAAGAAGTGATTAAGTTAGGCTTTATACCTCAAGAAGAATGAAGAAAGATACAACTTGATAGCCTTGCCTTCCAAAATGGAAACTTGCTACAAGGAACACTTAAAGAGGCTAGAAAATTAGGATTTGTTATGATCTTGGAAGGATTTGAGTCATGATTTTGTGTAGGTTTTAGAGATGAGTAAGAGGAAGGTTTTTAGCAAGGAGAAAGAGAGAAGCGGGAGAAGAGTGGCTGCCAAGAGAAGGAGGGAGAGAATTCTAGAGTGAAGAGAGAGAGAGAGAGAGAGAGAGAGGAGTGAGCCTTGCTAGCATTAAATGCCTCCCATACCTACATTTCTTTTTCTTTTTTATTTTTCATTTTCTTTAAGAGAGAATTCTAGAACCATGAGAGGAGAGAAAGAAGAATATGTTACATAAAAAAGGTTAAGTTTCCATGGTTGTTAAAGCATGTATCAATATGTTGTTAGCTTAGGGTTATACAAGATGTGTGTATGCATGTTTTAGAAATTTAGTTTAATAAATAATAAATAAGTAAAATAGATAATTAAGTGAACAATAATTTAAATGTTAACTAATAAAACACAATTATTTATGTAATTACATAATTTCATAATTAAAATAGATTTATTCCTGTCGACATGGAAAATAGTTATTAATTAGGCAGACACATGTTAAAACTTTAATTAACATATAATTATCCTAAACGATTTTATAAAGCGTTACATTACTGGAGTACCTACCAGTAAATCTCGCTTCTCTTGGTCAAGGACTTCGTGTAATGGCTTTCCGAACACAACGCGATATCAACCCCCAATATAGGGAGAGACGAATCCTATCTAACTGTTAGTTATATGTATGCCCTAGAGGCCATTACTGTACATTGGATGTATATTGTAGTGGATGCTGGGACATATATAGGGAGGACTTTCTTGCTCGACATGATAGTATGCTATCTGGTTACTCTTTACCTTAACGTGTATACTGATTGTCTCTCTGTTACATGTTGGTAAAGCCCTTAGGATGTGTACTTGACTACCTGGACTATGATGCGGATCATACTAGTGGGGACATGGTAGTCCATAAGTACATCCTTCAAGGTCCCTAGTCGTGGGTGTATCGAGACGGGGCATCGATATACCGGAGTAGACTAGCGTATACCTTCTCGACCCATACAGATGGGCGATGGATGATCCCATATCCATTGGTGTTTGACATCAGAGATGATATACGGGTGCTCAGTAGAGACTGGGTACACTGGACGGACTCGCCGAGAACTCCCAGATGGTATTATACCTTACGTCAGATGGCAGTTCTCTGGTGACACTGGTACAGAGTAGTCTGTTGACCCGAGATCGTCATAGAGTCTTGTGTGGTTCCCACTGTGCTTTGATTTCCACCTTACCACGTCCAAGAGGGCGTGCAAAATGGTGGTTTTTGGGTACAGTCCCGAGTCACATGGAGGTAATGAGCGATAGGAAGGGATTCGTCTCTCCCGGTATAGGGAGTTGATGTTGCGCTGTGTTCGATTGGCTATAACCGGAAATCCCTGGCCAGGGTTGCTGAGATTTACTGGTAAGTGTTACCAGTAGTTTCTCGAATTGTTATAGACCTCATATCGACACGACTTATCGAGCTATTGGGGTCTGACGTTTACCACCCCTAGGCGAGATATGCGACATATCAGACGACGAGACCGGACTGTACGGTAAGTGTTACTGGTTGGATTCACAGGAGTGTGAGCGGGCTTGCTCGTCGATCTTCTCATCGCTCAATACCCGGGTGGCCGTTACGTTTAGCAGACCGCTTGCGGCTTGTGGGTGTTTGATATGATCATCACCTGCTGCCGGCGTATTGACGAGTCTTTAGAGTCCTACACAGAGGTTTCCTGGCTCAAGCAAAACGAAATAGGAGCGCATATGAGATATGTGCGGAACCGAGAATAATGCGTGTATGTGATACCGTATTCTATTCTCGCGATGAATGTATCGATTGGTTGTATGCGATACAACCTAGTTATCGAATCAAGGATTGATTTGTTAAGCCGATACATTGAATACTAGTCGGTTGTGTGCGACATGACCGGGTCATTGAATCAAGTGTTGATTTAATGATTTAATGAATAATTATATATTTGATATATTACTTTGCATTAACTAGTATTGGTTCACTTTAAATGGATTTTCTCACTTGAAGTTCACAAGTTGTATATGTGATATACTTTTGTGCACTTGATTGTATCATGTTTGATGATACATGCTTACTTGAGTTTGTGTAAAGATTAAACCATGGTTATTTAAATGGTTAGGGTTTTGTTTTTCATATCTATTTATTCATTTATTTATTTATTTCTTTTTGGCAAATGAAAAGAAAAATGGTGGCTTTCTTTGGATGCATGTTGAAGCTTCATGAAGCTTTGACTAAGTCACCATTTTTGTCTTCATGCTTAACCCTAACCATTGACCTAACTCTAGTTTATTCTCTACACTTGACCATGGTTGGATTATGATAAGTATTGATTTTATTTTCTTTTTGAGAATAACTTATCATAATTCTTTTCATCATCTTCTTCTTCTTCAAGGATGAAGAAAGCTTGCTTCATCAATGGCAACTTGAGCAATTGACTGAGAAATCCAATTATAAAGTGAACCCACCTCCTATTTCTTCATCCTCTACCTCTTGCCAAGTAGTATACGGTGTTTTGTTCACAAGTTTCATGACTTGGTGAAGTGGGAGCTTGAACTTGTGATGTCTCGACGTAGATCATCTTCGGCATCGTAGTCGATGACCTAGCCCGCCCATTTCTCCGATGAAGCCGACGCTAGAGCCTGGGTTTCGATTTGGACAGCGAGGGGACTTCATCACGGAGCCGTGGAGGTGGAGGACCGGATCTACAAAGGTTGTATTTCCGTTCTTGTAGTTAAGTTGTTAACTAGTTGCATCTTTCGCCTAAAATTCTAGTTAACGATCCGTATTAGGGTTTCTCGGCACCCGTAAAATTTGAAATTGGCATGGTTGATGCCTTGTGAGACCTCATTAGTGTTCCTAGGAAACCTACAGTAGTATCAGAGACTAGCTAGAGCCTTAGGCGATGCGTAGACGGAATTTCAAATCCGAACAAACCCCGAAACCCTAATCCGACCCGCTCTCTGGACTTTTTTTCAAAATTGTGGAATTTTCCATATTAAAAATATGCAGAAAAATCAGCAGGGAATTGTAAGAAATACTGTGCAGCACGTACCTTTGATTCATCCAAAGCGCGGCGGAACCGCGGCATGAGCATGGCTCGTGCGGCGGTTCCGTGGCCATTATGTCACATCAGCTGTAGAAATTTATACAGTAATTCTTATTTTGCAGTGATGGTTTTCCTGGGAATTTTTAATATTTATTCAAGAGTTGAATATTCTGGTTTGTATTGGGAGTTCATAGATTCGATCGGATTGTCTAATTTTGTCTATGTGTTTTCCGGATAATTATTGAATATATTAAAAAGTTCGACCGGATATAAATACCCACCTTTTCCCCTGTCGGGAAATTTCCAAGTGTTGGATCTTTCCGTGGTTTAATAACGTTCTAAGTAGTGCAAGTAACGCGATGGTCCCTCTAGAAGAAAACAAACCTTAACTCGATTATGTGACCGTCTTGAACTGCCCTTTGAACCTTAGGGTTTGGGGCAGTACGACGTGCCACATGTGAGGCGTTGGCTTGACCCTTCTACGGCTGGACCGTTGGTACTGAGGCACGAACTGAATGTTTTTAGACTTGTTTCATGTGTTGATCTGTATCGGGAAAACTTGGGTGTTTGAATGTTCGATCGAAAAGTTTAATATTTTCTATTTATCTGGAATGGGATACAATAATTGGAATTCACATGTAGTTATGAGAAAACTGAATGAATGTTATAAATATAGCAGTTTAGTCTCACTTGATCGGTTGCCACGGAATTTTGATATGATCAAAAGTCCGTCGCAATCACGTAATGTACGCGGATACTCGCCGGGTAAACTTAATAGACAGCCTCACTCCATAGCCCCGACCAAGTGACTGTAGGAGAACCCCGTCGCCGAAAGCATCCGTTCGGGTGCTCGCGGTAGCGGTGTTCCGCCTTGGTGCACTTCGTCGATGGCGTCGGCGGTGCGGCCGCCTACTGAAGTTTGCGACGAGCATTCGATCAGGACGTCGGGAATCTTGTTGAATTGCCCGACTTGATATTGAAAAGTTTTTTCGATAATGAGACTAAAATGCGGGGTTTATAATTGTTAGGCATGCGATGTCTAAAGAATTCATTTGATTAGGCATGCGATGTCTAAAGAGATTGCGGATTCCAACTGTTGTAGTTTTACACTTTTTTTTCTGTGACCGTAAGTGTAATATGTGATATTGCCGGTTTCGTTGCTATATGTCAACGACAATTGGGATGCGTATATTTACTTACGTTGATGACATGTGATGTTATGTGTTGCTGGATATGTTATATTGGATCGTCGTGTTTGAATAACCGGGGATTTTTATGTGAGATGAGTGTTTTTCATTTTCATTCATGTAAAAACTTGTATGTAATATTCTTTTATTGGGGCACTTCCAGGTTGCGGAAGATGTCACCCTTTGTATATTATTTACTTTTCCGCACTAGGATAGACCCAAGGAGGGGAGCACAAGTAACCGGGTTCTGGAGTCCAGTGGGAGACCAACTCGAGGAGTCGAGTCTGGGTCTCCTAACTCTAGAATTGGTAGGGTTGCTTGCCGCTCTTGTAGGGGTCTTAGGGTGTAGGTTTGGCTATTCATCGCGACCGTGGAATCCGTGTTTTATACTGGCTCGTATTGAAAACACGGACGTCCTAGTATATCCAATATTTCATATGTTTCTTCTGCTGCGATATCTGTGATGTGATCATGTGATGTTCTGTGATAGATACAGTATATAGTATATATGATATATTATATAGGCGTTACTTATGTTTTACACCCGCGCTAGCCCTGCCCCGCTCTGCCGTTAGTTACCTAACCTAACGGTGCATGAGGGGACATCGAGGCGAATGCGGATGGCACAAGTGTACGTCGTATTTATCTGTGATGTTTAGGTACTTAAATGATGGGACTTCATTAATGAGATTAATGAAATAAAAGAAACCTAAAGATGTTGTAGAATCGAATTTCAAAATAAAACAGGTAGCTACAGTTCTTGCTTTGCACAGCGGTATATATGATATATCCTGCACCTTATTCGATGAGGAAAGGACCGAGATCCCTTCACCGGGAGTGACTCCTTTAGCAATAACTGGCAGATGCTACACACTCGGTTTGTCTTTTGATTGCTTTTAAGTGTTTTTGCTTTGCACGGTGATATATATGATATATCCCGCACCTCATTCGACGAGGAAAGGACCGACGATCCCTTCACTGGGAGTGACTCCTTTAGCAAAACTAGAAAAGCCTCAAAGACACTCCATTTCAAAATCATTTGATTCTACAACGATATCAAGTTCATTACGCAATAGGTTTTCAGAAAAACCTGTCGTAGCCCTCCGTCATTTCAGATACGTACTAGTTAGTATTCGTGCTGCGGTTGTTTGGCCTCCGTCAAGGCGTAGTTGTAGGGTTCCTAGGCACTCTAGTGAAGTCTCACAAGTGATCAAACATGCACAAATCAAATTTTACGGGTGCCTACAAACCCTAATACGGATCGTTTACTAGATATCTAGGCAAAGTAAGCAAGTAATCGAATTAAATGCTAGGGGAAAGTGACTACAACCTTTGTAGATCCGGTCCACCACTTCGTGAACTCCACGATGATCTCCCTCCGCTGTCCAAATCGAACTCACGACTCTAGCATTGGCATCATCGAAGAATGGGCGGGCTTGATCGTCGGTTCGATGCCGAAGATGATCTACGTCGAGGCATCACAAGAACAAGCTCCAACTTCACCAAGCTTTGAAAACTTGTGAAGTAAACACCCTATACAACTTGGCAAGAGGTAGAGGATGAAGAAATAGGAAGTGGGTAGACTTTAGAATTGGATTTCTCACTCAATTTCACTAGTTGCCATTAATGGCCACTAGCTTTCTTCATGTTGAAGAAGATGAAGAAGAAGAAGAAGATATGATAAGTGTTATCTTTAAAAATAAAAACAATATGATACTTATCATGTCAACAACCATGGTTTAGTGTAGAGATTTAACCAAGGTTAGATTAGTGGTTAGGGTTAGAGAAGAGACAAGAATGGTGGACTTGTTCAAAGCTTCAAGAAGCTTCAAAAAAAACAAAACTAGCAACCATTCTTTTCTCTTTATCTTTTCTAATGAAATAAATAAAATAAAATAAAAAGATAAATGAATAAGATGAAACCCTAATCACTAACTAACCATGGTTTAATACTTTACACAAAACCAAACAAGAATGTATCATCAAACATGATACAATCATGTGCACAAAATATATCACATATACAATGTGCACAAATCAAGTGAGAAAATCCATTTAAAGTGAACCAATACTAGTTAATGCAAAGTAATATATCAAATATATAATTATACATTAAATCATTAAATCAACACTTGATTTAACGATCCGGTCATATTGGATATAACCGACTAGTATCATATGTATCGGCTTATCGAATCAATCCTTGATTCGATAACTAGGTTATATCGCATATAACCGTTCGATACATTCATCGCGAGAATAGAATACGGTATCACATACACGAATTATTCTCGGTCCCGCACATATCTCATATGCGCTCCTATTTCGTTTCGCTTGAGCCAGGAAACCTCTTGTAGGACTCTAAAGACTCGTCAATACGCCGGCAGCAGATGATGATCATATCAAGCACCCACAAGCCGCAAGCGGTCTGCTAAACGTAACGGCCACCCGGGTATTGAGCGATCAGAAGATCGACGAGCAAGCCCGCTCATACTCCTGTGAATCCAACCAGTAACACTTACCGTATAGTCCGGTCTGTTCGTCTGATATGTCGCATATCTCGCCTAAGGGTGGTAAACGTCAGACCCCAATAGCTCGATAAGTCATGCCGACTTGAGGTCCATAACATTCGTGAAACTACTGATAACTCTTACCAGTATATCACAGCAACCCTGGCCAGGGATTTCCTGTTATGGCCAGTCGAGCATAGCACAACATCAACCCCCAATACCGGGAGAGACGAATCCCCTCCTATCGCTCATTGCCTCCATGTGAATCGGGACTGTACCCAAAAACCACCTGTTTGCACAACTCAGTAGAGCCGTGGTAGGGTGGAAATCAAAGCACAGTGGGAGACACACAAGACTCTATGACGATCTCGGGTCAACAGACTAAGCTGTAGCAGTGTCACCAGAGAACTGCCATCTGACGTGAGGTATAATACCATCTGGGAGTTCTCGGCGAGTCCGTTCAGTGTACCCAGTCTCCACTGAGCACCCGCATACCATCTCCGATGTCAAACACCAATGGATATGGGATCATCTATCGCCCATCGCTTGGGTCGAGAAGATATGCGCTAGTCTACTCTGGAATATCGATGCCCCGTCTCGATATTCCCTCGACTAGGAACATTTCAAGGATGTACTCATAGACTATCCAGGCCCCACTAGTATGATCTGCATCACAGTCCTGGAAGTCGAGTACACATCCTAAGGGCTTTATCAACATGTAATCAGAGAGACAGAAAGTATACATGTTAAGATAAAGAGCAACCAGATAGCGTACTATCATGTCGAGCAAGAAAGTCCTACCTATATATGTCCCAGCATCCACTACAATATACATCCAATGTACAGTAATGGCCTCTAGGGCATACATATAACTAACAATCTCCCACTTGCACTAGGGCCATCTGTAGCAGTGGTTGCAGTATCTAATACTCAACCATCCCATATGAGTCTCTCTCTGGGATAAGGCCTTCGTGAGTGGATCCGCCGTGTTGTCCTCTGAGTCTACTCTCCTAACCTCGATCAACCTGGATATCAACTATCTCCATGATCAGGTGATGCTTCCTCAGAATATGTCTGGGTCACTGATGGGACCAGGGTTCCAGGGCCAAAGCCACAGTTCCATTGTCACACAATGGTAGGAACCTAGTTCATCTTATGAACCAATATACACCCAAACTTCCTCTTTGGTAGTATCTTCAATAGCGATGTTACCAGCCTTTATTGTCTAGTTTGCCACGGTATCTAGCTTGGAACTCTTCCAACATACCGTCCCTTTACTGAGGGTAAAGACAGCACCTGTGACTGACATTCAGTCGTCTTTATCACCCTGGAACGTTTCCAGTGATTCTCCCCAGGATCGATTGATACCATCTCACTACATCTAGTGAGAATCCTAGCATCCAATTACATCTATCTCATAGATGAAAACTCAGGATTTAGGAGGTATCACTTTGATCCTATTTGGAGAATCCTAGTGATAATAGGAGATTGGCCGATCGTAGTATAGGAAACTCTTTTCCTATCAAGAGTATGTTGTCTACGTACAATACGAAGATGACCACCTTACTCTCTACTACCCTTTTGTATATACAAGGTTCGTCTACCATTTTGATGAAGTCAAACACTTTGACTATCACATCAAAACAGACGTTCCAACTCCGCGATGCCTGCTTCATTATGTAAAGCAACTTGCACACGTTTCCGCTGCTCCCACTGTTTACGAAGCCCTCTGGCTGTGTTCTTATAGACGTTCTCTTCTAAATCAGTATTTAGAAAAGCAGTCATGGCACCCAACCGCCAGATATCGTAGTCATGGTATGTAGCCGTGGTAAGTAGGATCTGGATAGACTTAAGCATAGCTACTGGAAAAAGGTTTCATCATTATCCACGCCTGGTCGATGACTAAAAACTTTAACAAGTCTAGCTTTGAAAGTCTCAACTTTTCCATCTACACCAAGTAATCTTCTCAAGATATACTTGCTCCTGATGGGGATTTAACCCTTCAGATATAGCAGCTTAAGTCCATACTTTGCTGGTGTACATGGATTCCATCTCAGATCGCTAAGCATCCAGCCATTCTTACAGAGTCCCTACTCTCGATGGCCTGCTCGAAACTAGTTGGGTCATCATCTCATGATGCAATCCTTGCTCCCACTGTCATCGAGAAACTGAGGTATCTCTCAGGCGGATGAGGAACCCTACTAGATCGGCGGAGAGGCTGAGGTTCGTCGGGAACTATAGAATCTTATGGTTCTGTCGAATCATCAACTGCAGTTTTGTATAGCTGGAACCTTTCCAGTTCTACAGAACTGATCCTGCCTCGATCTTGTCCGGATTTTTCTTTAAACATAGGCCGGACAACCCCAAATCTTAACTCGCTTAAGAGATGGGTTCTTCCCATACCATATCTTATATGGAGTGGTAGGCAGTGATTTGATTCAAACCTAATTCAATAGGTATGCAGCTTCTCAAGTGCATAACCCCAAAAGGAAATAGGTAACTCAGTAATACTCATTATAGAGCAAACGATATCTAATATTGTGTGATTGCTCCGCCCCGATACACCGTTGTGCTGTGGTGTATTCAGAGGAGTAACACTGAGAGAGAATCTCATTCTCCTTTAGAATAGTCCAGGAATTCTATGCACAAGTATTCTCCTCCCTGATCTTATCATAGGACATAATACTTATACCCGTATTTTGGTTCTCTACTTCTAACTTATATTCTGTGAATATCTCAAATAGTTCGGACTTATGTTTCAACAGGAACATATGACTGAATCTTGAGAGATTATCAGAGAATATAATGAAGTATGAAGAACCAGTCCTGGCATGTGTAGACAGGAGACTTTACATACATCATCATGTATCAGTCCCAAGAGTTTACTAACTCTTTCTCTGTTTCTAATAAACAGAGCTATGGTCATCTAATCTTTGTGACATGACTGGCAAGTTTCATAAGATGTAAATTCAAACTGATTTAAATATGCATCTAAAATGTAACTTCAGCCAGTCGGGTCGCATTGATGTGACCTAGTCTACAATACCACAAGAAGGATCCGTTCATTTCTGAACTCTTCTTCTTGTGTGTGTTCTGTATACTAGGAACTGTAGTTTGATTTAGAACTTCAATGCTTTTAGATAACGTGCCTGAACCGATCAACTTTTGATATAGGAAATGTTCAAAACATTATCCAGCAATACAAAATTTTATCACTTCTTTACTGATAAAGAGACTGATATGATTTTGTATATCAGGTTCGGTATCTAATAACATTCGTTCAGAATCAATGTATTATAATACAGGGTGACAGTGACCGACAGACTTGGCTGCAACACTTGCCCCGTTTTCTGTCTCATGAAACTTATCACCCGTTCTCAGTTTTTCTACCCTTTTGTAGCCCTATGTAACATCTTACATATCTGGGATCCTGATCCGGTATCATATACCCAGGATGCAGAGGATACTGAGAAACAGTTCTTTGTAATGAACACACCCGAAGAAGATGCATCATATGCACTTTCTTCGTTTGGGCGGCATAGGAAATCTGGTATTCTCCTATTTCCTGCTCTGTCTTATAACAATTATAAGTTGGAGCGGGACCAACGTTCCCCAGCTCAGTATAACAAGCGGGTTCGGTCAATACATCCATATTATTATCTTGATTAAGGCGTGATATGGTCGCTACCTGGAGAGAGAGAGAAGAAAACACTCTGCGTGCGCTCTTGCAAGATCAGATTGGTTATATATTTTATCTAATCAGGATGGCTCCCACTGTTTTTATCAAATCTTCCTTCAAACCCTAAAAGGAAAGACTAGCCGGGATTAATTACACTCTACAAGTTCGCCAATCTTTCAGCCAGGCCAGTGTCGGTACTTTGAGGGAGGTTCCCCGTGCTTTCGCACGGACCTAATTACAGTAAACCTCGTTTTCCCAGAGGCGTAACCCCGTTGACACCTTTCTAGACACCTACTTGATCGGCTAATTGCAAAGTGCAAAACTCTCCCAGGAGTAACAATTACTCACAGTGGGTATCGGGATCCAACTATCATATAGAAGGTATGCAATCTCATTGCAAATTTCAACACTTGAAACTCCCGATAAAGGTTTTTACCCCTAGCACCTATGACCTTGGCTAAGGTCAACAAATCATAGGTACTAGTCAAGTTCTACCCGTCATTTCGTGATTAATTAGACCCACCCACATGACCCTTGGCTAAGGTCAACAAAGCCACATGACTGTCCTAACTAATCGCATCATATGCAGTGTAGGAAGACATCACTTAGCTACCGTACACTGTGCCTTGACTATGGTCAACAAACACAGCACGAATACTAAGTACTCTACTTCCTAAAATGACGGAGGGTTGCGAATGGTTTTTGTGAAAACCTTTAACGCTTTGAACTTGATCTCGTTGCGGAATCAAACGGTTTTTAAATGGAATGCTTTTCGAAGCTTTTCTAGTTTTGCTAAAGGGGTCACTCCCGGTGAAGGGATCGTCGGCCCTTTCCTCATCGAATGAGGTGCGGGATATATCATATATATCACTGTGCAAAGCGGAAACTATAGAAGCGATCAAATGACAAACCGAGTGTGTAGCATCTGCCAGTTATTGCTAAAGGAGTCACTCCCGGTGAAGGGATCTCGGTCCTTTCCCTATCGAATAAGGTGCAGGATGTTCTACAAGGAACACCGCGATGCAAAGAAAGAACTGTAGCTACCTGTTTTAATTTGAAATTCGATTCCACAACATCAATTAGGTTTATTTTCTTTCATCAATCTCATTAATGAATATCCCATCATTTAAATTACCTAAACATCACAGATAGATATGACGTACACTTATGCCATCCGCATTCGCCTCGATGTCCCCTCTGCACCGTTAGGTTAGGTAACTAACGCCAGAGCGAGGCAGGGCTAGCGCGGGTGTAAAACATAAGCAACGTCTATATAATATATCATATATATACTATAATATCTGTCACATGATCACAGATAAATCACAGCAGAAGAAACATATGAAATATTGGATATACTAGGACGTCCGTGTTTTCAATACGAGCCAGTATAAAACACGGATTCCACGGTCGTGATGAATAGCCAATCCCACACCCCTAGACCCCTACGAGAGCGGCAAGCAACCCTACCAATTCTAGGGTTAGGAGACCCGGACTCGACTCCTCGAGTTGGTCTCCCACTGGACCCCAGAACCCGGTTACTTGTGCTCCCCTCCTTGGGTCTATCCTAGTGCAGAAAAGTAAATAATATACAACGGGTGACGACTTCCGCAACCTGGAAGTGCCCCAATAAAAGAATATTACATACAAGTTTTTACATGAATGAAAATGAAAAACACTCATCTCACATAAAAACACCCGGCTATTCAAACACGACGATCCAATATAACATATCCAGCAACACATAACATCACATGTCATCAACGTAAGTAAATATGCGCATCCCAATTGTCGTTGACATATAGCAACGAAACCGGCGATATCACATATTACACTTACGGTCACAGAAAAGAAAGTGTAAAACTACAACAGTTGGAATCCGCAACCACCTCAGACATCGCATGCCTGACCAAATGAATTACTTAGACATCGCATGCCTAACAATTATAAACCCCGCATTTTAGTATCATTATCGAAAACTCTTTTCAATATCAAGTCGGGCAATTCAACAGGATTCCCGACATTCTGATCGAATGCTCGTCGCAAACTTCAGTAGACGGCCGCACCCCTGACGCCGTCGACAAAGTGCACCAAGGCGGAACACCGCTACCGCGAGCACCCGAACGGATGCTTTCGGCGACGGGGTTCTCCTACAGTCACTTGGTCGGGGCTATGGAGTGAGGCTGTCTATCAAGTTTACCCGGCGAGTATCCGCGTACACTACGTGATTGCGACGGACTTTTGATCACATCAAAATTTCGTGGCAACCGATCAAGTGAGACTAAACTGCTATGTTTATAATATTCATTCCGTTATCTCATAACTATTTATGAATTCCAATTATTGTATCACATTCCGGATAAATAGAAAATGCTAAACTTTTCGATCGAATAATCGAACACCCAAGTTTTCCCGATACAGCTCAACACATGAAATAAGTCTAACAACATTCAGTTCGTGCCTCAGTACCAACGGTCCAGCCGTAGAAGGGTCAAGCCAACGCCTCACATGTGGCACGCCGTACTGCCCCAAACCCGAAGGTTCAAAGGGCAGTTCAAGACGGTCACATAATCGAGTTAAGGTTTGTTGTCTTCTAGAGGGTCCATCGCGTTACTTGCACTACTTAGAACGTCGTTAAACTACGGAAAAATCCAACAATTGGAAATTTCCCGGCAGGGGAAAAAGTGGGTATTTATATCCGGTCGAACTTTTTAACATATTCTAAAATTACCCGGAAAGCCACACCGACAAAATTAGACAGTCCGATCGAATATACAGAGTTCCCAATACAAGCCAGAAAATAAAACTCTGGAATAAATATTAAAATAATCTCAGGAAACCCAGCACTACTTACTAAGAGTTACTGTGCAAACGTCGATGCACAAAACGACAAACTAGCCGCGGAACCGCCGCATGAGCATGCTCATGCCGCGGATCCGCGGTGACTTTAAGGAATCAGTACACCGAATTTTTCAGTAACCCTTACATTTTCCTGCTGAATTTTCTGGATATTTTTAATTTCGAAAAATCCACATTTTACAGAAAAGTCCAGAGAGCAATTTTCAAAGTCGGGTTTTGGGTCGATCGGACTTCTAACTCCGTCAGGACTTCGCCTAAGGCTCTAGCTAGGCTCTGATACCACTGTAGGTCAGGCAGCCACCCCATCCAATGGGGTCACCGTGGCACCAACGGGTCCCTCAGCAGCTACTTTTTACGCATGCCCCCTCGCGAGGACTACAACCCGCCGGAACACCTTCCGGTCTCGGGACACCCTGGGGGTAAGAGCCTATGCTTCGCCACACTGTTACACAGTGAGAACCCCCCATAGGTCGACATCCAATGCCTAGTAGCTCTGATACCACTGTAGGGTTCCTAGGCACTCTAGTGAAGTCTCACAAGTGATCAAACATGCACAAATCAAATTTTACGGGTGCCTACAAACCCTAATACGGATCGTTTACTAGATATCTAGGCAAAGTAAGCAAGTAATCGAATTAAATGCTAGGGGAAAGTGACTACAACCTTTGTAGATCCGGTCCACCACTTTGTGAACTCCACGATGATCTCCCTCCGCTGTCCAAATCGAACTCACGACTCTAGCATTGGCATCATCGAAGAATGGGCGGGCTTGATCGTCGGTTCGATGCCGAAGATGATCTACGTCGAGGCATCACAAGAACAAGCTCCAACTTCACCAAGCTTTGAAAACTTGTGAAGTAAACACCCTATACAACTTGGCAAGAGGTAGAGGATGAAGAAATAGGAAGTGGGTAGACTTTAGAATTGGATTTCTCACTCAATTTCACTAGTTGCCATTAATGGCCACTAGCTTTCTTCATGTTGAAGAAGATGAAGAAGAAGAAGAAGATATGATAAGTGTTATCTTTAAAAATAAAAACAATATGATACTTATCATGTCAACAACCATGGTTTAGTGTAGAGATTTAACCAAGGTTAGATTAGTGGTTAGGGTTAGAGAAGAGACAAGAATGGTGGACTTGTTCAAAGCTTCAAGAAGCTTCATAAAAAACAAAACTAGCAACCATTCTTTTCTCTTTATCTTTTCTAATGAAATAAATAAAATAAAATAAAAAGATAAATGAATAAGATGAAACCCTAATCACTAACTAACCATGGTTTAATACTTTACACAAAACCAAACAAGAATGTATCATCAAACATGATACAATCATGTGCACAAAATATATCACATATACAATGTGCACAAATCAAGTGAGAAAATCCATGTAAAGTGAACCAATACTAGTTAATGCAAAGTAATATATCAAATATATAATTATACATTAAATCATTAAATCAACACTTGATTTAACGATCCGGTCATATTGGATATAACCGACTAGTATCATATGTATCGGCTTATCGAATCAATCCTTGATTCGATAACTAGGTTATATCGCATATAACCGTTCGATACATTCATCGCGAGAATAGAATACGGTATCACATACACGAATTATTCTCGGTCCCGCACATATCTCATATGCGCTCCTATTTCGTTTCGCTTGAGCCAGGAAACCTCTGTGTAGGACTCTAAAGACTCGTCAATACGCCGGCAGCAGATGATGATCATATCAAGCACCCACAAGCCGCAAGCGGTCTGCTAAACGTAACGGCCACCCGGGTATTGAGCGATCAGAAGATCGACGAGCAAGCCCGCTCATACTCCTGTGAATCCAACCAGTAACACTTACCGTATAGTCCGGTCTGTTCGTCTGATATGTCGCATATCTCGCCTAAGGGTGGTAAACGTCAGACCCCAATAGCTCGATAAGTCATGCCGACTTGAGGTCCATAACATTCGTGAAACTACTGATAACTCTTACCAGTATATCACAGCAACCATGGCCAGGGATTTCCTGTTATGGCCAGTCGAGCATAGCACAACATCAACCCCCAATACCGGGAGAGACGAATCCCCTCCTATCGCTCATTGCCTCCATGTGAATCGGGACTGTACCCAAAAACCACCTGTTTGCACAACTCAGTAGAGCTGTGGTAGGGTGGAAATCAAAGCACAGTGGGAGACACACAAGACTCTATGACGATCTCGGGTCAACAGACTAAGCTGTACCAGTGTCACCAGAGAACTGTCATCTGACGTGAGGTATAATACCATCTGGGAGTTCTCGGCGAGTCCGTTCAGTGTACCCAGTCTCCACTGAGCACCCGCATACCATCTCCGATGTCAAACACCAATGGATATGGGATCATCCATCGCCCATCGCATGGGTCGAGAAGATTTGCGCTAGTCTACTCTGGAATATCGATGCCCCGTCTCGATATTCCCTCGACTAGGAACATTTCAAGGATGTACTCATAGACTATCCAGGCCCCACTAGTATGATCTGCATCACAGTCCTGGAAGTCGAGTACACATCCTAAGGGCTTTATCAACATGTAATCAGAGAGACAGAAAGTATACATGTTAAGATAAAGAGCAACCAGATAGCGTACTATCATGTCGAGCAAGAAAGTCCTACCTATATATGTCCCAGCATCCACTACAATATACATCCAATGTACAGTAATGGCCTCTAGGGCATACATATAACTAACAGTAGTGTACGGTAGCTAACTAGTGCTTATCAGCTAGCATATGATGCGATTGGATTAGGGTATTCGTACGGCGTTGTTTGGCCTCCGTCAAGGGTCGTGCGGGTGGGTTTAATTCAATCAGGAAATGACGGGTTGAACTTGACTAGCGGACTATGGGTAGTTTGGCCTCCGTCAAGGTCATAGGACGCTAGGGGCAAAATATTATCGGGAATTTCAAGTGTTGAAATTTGCAATGAGATTGCATACCTTCTATGAGATAGTTGGATCCCGATACCCGCTGCGAGTAAGAGTTACTCCTGGGAGAGTTTTACACATTACAATTAGCCGATCAAGTAGGTGTCTAGAAAGGTGTCCATGGGGTTACGCCTCTGGGAAAACGAGGTTTACATTAATTAGGTTCGTGCGAAAGCACGGGGGACCTCCCTCAAAGTACCGACACTGGTCTGGCTGAAAGATTGGCGAACTTGTAGTGTGTAATTAATCCCGGCTAGTCTTTCCTTTTAGGGTTTGAAGGAAGATTTGATAAAAAGCAGTGGGAGCCATCCTGATTAGATAAAATAATAACCAATCTATTCTTAAAAGAGCTCACGCTGCGTGTTTTCTTCTCTCTCTCTCCTGGTAGCGACCATATCACGCCTTAATCAAGATAATAAAACGGATATTTGACCGAACCCGCTTGTTATACTGAGCTGGGGAACGTTGGTCCCGCTCCACTTTATAATTGTTATAAGACAGAGCAGGAAATTGGGGAATACCAGATTTCCCGTGCCGCCCAAACGAAGAAAGTGTATGAGATGCATCATCTTCGGGTGTGTTCATTACAAAGAACTGTTTCTCAGTATCCTCCGCATCCTGGGTATATGATACCGGATCAGGATCCTAGATATGTAATTTGTTACATAGGGCTACAAAAGGGTAGAAAAACTGAGAACGGGTGATAAGTTTCATGAGACAGAAAACGGGGCAAGAGTTGCATCCAAGTCTGTTGGTCACTGTCACCCTGTATTACCAATACATTGATTCTGAACAAATGCTATTAGATACCGAACCTGATATACAAAATCATATCACTCTCTTTATTAGTAAAGAAATGATACAATTTTGTATTGTTGGATAATGTTTTGAACATTTCCTATATCAAAAGTTGATCGGTTCAGGCACGTTATCTAAAAGCATTGATGTTCTAAATCAAACTACAGTTCTTAATATACGGATCACACACAAGAGGAAAAGTTCAGAATTGAACGATTCCTTCTTGAGGTATTGTAGACTAGGTCAGATCAATGTGACCCGACTAGCTAGAGTTACATAAAGATGCATATTTAAATTAGTTTGAATTTACATCTTGTGAAACTCGCCAGTCATGTCACAAAGATAAGATGACCATAGCCCTGTTTATTGGAAACAGAGAAAGAGTTAGTTGAACTTTTGGGATGATACATGTTGATGTATGAAGGTCCCCAGTCTACGCATACCAAGAACGGTTCTTTTTACTTCATTACATTCTCTGATGATCTTTCGAGATTCAGACCTATGTTCCTGTTGAAACACAAGTCCGAACCTTTTGAGATATTCACAGAATATAAGTTAGAAGTAGAGAACCAAAATACGGGTATAAGTATTATGTCCTATGATGAGATCAGGGAGGAGAATACTTGTGCATGGAATTCCTGGACTATTCTAAAGGAGTATGAGATTCTCTCTCAGCATTATTCCTCCGTATACACCATAGCACGATGGTATATCGGGGCGGAGCAATCACACCCTATATGATAAGGTGTGCTCTATGATGAGTACTACTGAGTTACCTATTTCCTTTTGGGGAGTTATGCACTTGAGAAGCTGCATACCTATTGAATAGGGTTCAAATCAAATCAGTTGCCTACCACTTCATATGTGATATGGAAAGGGAAGAGCCCATGTCTTAAGCTAGTTAAGATTTGGGGTTGTCCGGCCTATGTCTAAAAGCAAAATCTGGACAAGATCGAGGCAAGGTCAGTTCTGTAGAACTGGAAACGTTCCAGCTATACAAACTACAGCAGATGATTTGAAAGAACTAAAGGATTCAATAGTAACCAACGAACCTCAGCCTCTCCGCCGATCTAGTAGGGTTCCTCACCCACCTGAGAGATACTTTGGTTTCTCTATGACAGTGGGAGCGAGAATTGCATCATGAGATGATGACCCAACTAGTTTCGAGCAGGCCATCGAGAGTAGGGACTCTGTAAGAATGGCTGGATGCTTAGCGATCTGAGATGGAATCCATGTACACCAACAAAGTATGGACTTTGGTTGCTATATCTGAAGGGTTAAATCCCCATCAGGAGCAAGTATATCTTGAGAAGATTACTTGGTGTACTTGGAAAAGTTGAGACTTTCAAAGCTGGACATGTTAAAGGTTTTCATCATCGACCAGGCGTGGATAATGATGAATCCTTTTTCAGTGGCTATGCTTAAGTCCATCCAGATCCTACTTGTCACGGCTACATACCATAACTACGATATCTGGTGGTTGGGTGTCATGACTGCTTTTCTAAATAATGTTTTGGAAGAGAGCGTCTATAAGTACACAGCCAGAGGGCTTCGTAGACAGTGGGAGCAGCGGAAACGTGTGCAAGATATTTTATAGGATAAAGTAGGCATCGCGGAGTTGGAAAGTCTGTTTTGATGAAGAAGTTAAAGAGTTTGACATCATCAAAATAGTAGATGAACCTTGTATAAACAAAAAGGCAGTAGGGAGTATGGTGGCGATTCTCATAGAGTACGTGGATGACATACTCTTGATAAGGAAAGAGTTTCCTATGCTACGCTCGATCAATCTCCGATTATCACAATGATTCTCCATCTAAGATCAAAGTAATACCTACTAAATCCTGGATTTTGGATCCATGAGATAGATCTAAATGGATATTAGGACACTCACTAGTTGTAGTGAGATGGTATCAGTTGATCCTGGGGAGAATCACTGGAAGTGTTCCAGAGAGATAAGAACGACTGAATGTCAGTCACAGGCATTTTCTTTACCCTCAGTACAGGGACGGTATGTTGGAAGAGTTCCAAGCTAAATACCGTGACATACTAGACGATAAAGGCAGGATACATCGCTACTTAAGATGCTACCAAAGAGGCTGTTTGGGTGTATATTGGTTCATGAGATGAACTACGTTCCTACCATTGTGCGACAATGGAGTTGTGGCTCATGCCTAGGAACGTCCGTCCCATCAGTGATCCAGACTTATTCTAAGGCAGTATCGCCTGATCATGGAGATGGTTGATCTCCAGGGTGATCGAGGTTTGGAGAGAAGACTCAGAGGACGACACGGCGGATCCACTCACGAAGGCCTATTCCCAGAGAGAGACCTTTATGGGATGGTTGAGTATGAGATACTACAACCACTGCTATCAGATGGCCCTAGTGCAAGTGGGAGATTGTTAGTTATATGTATGCCCTAGATGCCATTACTGTACATTGGATGTATATTGTAGTGGATGCTGGGACATATATAGGGAGGACTTTCTTACTCGACATGATAGTATGCTATCTGGTTACTCTTTACCTTAACGTGTATACTGATTGTCTCTCTGTTACATGTTGGTAAAGCCCTTAGGATGTGTACTTGACTACCTGGACTATGATGCGGATCATACTAGTGGGGACATGGTAGTCCATAAGTACATCCTTCAAGGTCCCTAGTCGTGGGTGTATCGAGACGGGGAATCGATATACCAGAGTAGACTAGCGTATACCTTCTTGACCCATACAGATGGGCGATGGATGATCCCATATCCATTGGTGTTTGACATCAGAGATGATATACGGGTGCTCAGTAGAGACTGGGTACACTGGACGGACTCGCCGAGAACTCCCAGATGGTATTATACCTTACGTCAGATGGCAGTTCTCTGGTGACACTGGTACATAGTAGTCTGTTGACCCGAGATCGTCATAGAGTCTTGTGTGGTTCCCACTGTGCTTTGATTTCCACCTTACCACGTCCAAGAAGGCGTGCAAAACGGTGGTTTTTGGGTACAGTCCCGAGTCACATGGAGGCAATGAGTGATAGGAGGGGATTCGTCTCTCCCGGTATAGGGAGTTGATGTTGCGCTGTGTTCGATTGGCTATAACCGGAAATCCCTGGCCAGGGTTGCTGAGATTTACTGGTAAGTGTTACCAGTAGTTTCTCGAATTGTTATAGACCTCATATCGACACAACTTATCGAGCTATTGGGGTCTGACGTTTACCACCCCTAGGCGAGATATGCGACATATCTGACGACGAGACCGGACTGTACAGTAAGTGTTACTGGTTGGATTCACAGGAGTGTGAGCGGGCTTGCTCGTCGATCTTCTCATCGCTCAATACCCGGGTGGCCGTTACGTTTAGCAGACCGCTTGCGGCTTGTGGGTGTTTGATATGATCATCACCTGCTGCCGGCGTATTGACGAGTCATTAGAGTCTACACAGAGGTTTCCTGGCTCAAGCAAAACGAAATAGGAGCGCATATGAGATATGTGCGGGACCGAGAATAATGCGTGTATGTGATACCGTATTCTATTCTCGCGATGAATGTATCGATTGGTTGTATGCGATACAACCTAGTTATCGAATCAAGGATTGATTTGTTAAGCTGATACATTGAATACTAGTCGGTTGTGTGCGACATGACCGGGTCATTGAATCAAGTGTTGATTTAATGATTTAATGCATAATTATATATTTGATATATTACTTTGCATTAACTAGTATTGGTTCACTTTAAATGGATTTTCTCACTTGAAGTTCACAAGTTGTATATGTGATATACTTTTGTGCACTTGATTGTATCATGTTTGATGATACATGCTTACTTGAGTTTGTGTAAAGATTAAACCATGGTTATTTAAATGGTTAGGGTTTTGTTTTTCATATCTATTTATTCATTTATTTATTTATTTCTTTTTGGCAAATGAAAAGAAAAATGGTGGCTTTCTTTGGATGCATGTTGAAGCTTCATGAAGCTTTGACTAAGTCACCATTTTTGTCTTCATGCTTAACCCTAACCATTGACCTAACCCTAGTTTATTCTCTACACTTGACCATGGTTGGATTATGATAAGTATTGATTTTATTTTCTTTTTGAGAATAACTTATCATAATTCTTTTCATCATCTTCTTCTTCTTCAAGGATGAAGAAAGCTTGCTTCATCAATGGCAACTTGAGCAATTGAGTGAGAAATCCAATTCTAAAGTGAACCCACCTCCTATTTCTTCATCCTCTACCTCTTGCCAAGTAGTATAGGGTGTTTTCTTCACAAGTTTCATGACTTGGTGAAGTGGGAGCTTGAACTTGTGATGCCTCGACGTAGATCATCTTGGCATCGTAGTCGATGACCTAGCCCGCCCATTTCTCCGATGAAGCCGACGCTAGAGCCCGGGTTTCGATTTGGACAGTGAGGGGACTTCATCACGGAGCCGTGGAGGTGGAGGACCGGATCTACAAAGGTTGTATTTCCGTTCTTATAGTTAAGTTGTTAACTAGTTGCATCTTTCGCCTAAAATTCTAGTTAACAATCCGTATTAGGGTTTCTCGGCACCTGTAAAATTTGAAATTGGCATGGTTGATGCCTTGTGAGACCTCATTAGTGTGCCTAGGAACCCTACACTAACCACCACTGCCTCCAAGTGTTTCGGGACTGCACCCAATCACTACCTGTTTGCACAACTCTTTTGAACCGTGGTAGGGTAGTAATCTAAGTATAGTAGGAACACACTCGAGGCGAAATAGCAGTGTCAAGTCGACGGACTAAGATATACTCATGTCACCTGGGAACTGCCGCCCGACGATAGGTATAATACCCACCAGCAGTTCCCTACGAGTCCTGTCTAGTGTACTCATAACCCAATAAGCACCTGCATACTATCTCCAGTATAACGTACTAATGGCTGTGGGATAGACCATCTCCTTAGCTGGGATGAGAAGCGTATATACTAGTCTACTCTGGAGTATCGATATCCTGTCTCAATAATCCTACGACTAGGGACCTGTATAGGATATGCTTATAGACTATCCAGCCCCCACTAGTGTGACTGCTATCACAACGCTGGTAATCAATCAAAGATCCTAAGGGTTCTACCAATATGTATAAGCGATATGCTAAAAGAAACACATGCACGTATTGAGGTAGAAACAAACCAGATAGCATACAACCATTTTGAGCAAGACTGTTACTATATCCGTGTATCCCAAACTTCCAATATATAATACACAAACCAGTATGATACAATAATGGGCTATAGGGCATATAAAACTAACATAAGGATTGCCATCACAATACTGGTAGTCAAGCAAGAATCATACGAGCTTCATTATATGTATTAGAGACACATAATAACAAGTAAAATGTGTACAAATCAATGATAAAGACAAACCAGATAGTATACTATCATTTCGAGTAAGATTGTCCTACCTGTATAAGTCTTCCTTCAATTATCATAATCGCGTGCCTGCAATTACAGTAACTGTCTTGAGGGCACTATATCCAACAAATGGTGGTGAAAGTGGATGGCTGGTAACAAAAAAATTAGGTGGTCAACATTATTGTAGCTTATATTAATAAATATGGAGCGGTTAGTGCATCCAATAAGAATGTAGCAACGACGTCCAATTTTTGGAAAGGAATCATGTTTGAAAAGGAATCTTTCTTCAGAGATACTTCTTACACGACAGGAGACGGAAGTTCGATTAACTTTTGGAGGGATTACTGGTGCGGGGACGTAACATTGTCGGAGAGATTCTCAACACTTATTGATTTGTAAAAAAATAAAGAGGTATCAACCATAATCCATTGGAAAGGTGACAATAGTGGCCAATATTTCTAAGGGCATTAACAGTTGGCGAGAGAAGGCACTGAAAATTGTTGATTGACTATAGAGATTGGAAACCGATGGAGAGAGGAAACAAAGACATTGCATCGTGGATATGGTCATCAAGTCGGGTATTCTCTGTTAAATCTTTCTATTATATTCCTAATTATGATGGGGTTGAGTCAGAGCTTAATAGGAATATTTGAAAATTCTCGGTATCATTAAAAGTCCAGGTCTTTTTGTGATTGGTTTCTAATGACACAATTTTGATCGGAGACAATCTAGGCAAGAAGGAAGTGGGTAGGCCCGAAGCATTACGGATATGTGAGGCTCAAGTGGAAACAGTGGACCATTTATTTTTTATGTGTGGTTAGTAATATTTGGATTAGGTTCCGGAGATCCTTTGGCAATTCAAGTCCGTCGAGTATCTTTGGTGAACTTTGGCTTCATTGGAGGAGAGGGATGGATAGGGGCTTTTTGGAAATTGGAAAATTATGATTTCAGCTATGTTGGAATGTTTTGTTATAGAGAAATGATAGGATTTCTTATAATTCTAATAAATCAGTTTTGAATATCATAAATGTGGTTGAATCCAACAATATATTTTGTTCAGGTGGTGCAGAAAAGATGTCAATAAAAAGACAAGGACTGTCGCAGATGTCGAGAGATCGGAAACAGGCCATGGGGATTCAGATACCTATGTCTTGACAGATGAGTTGAGGTAGAATAGAAGAGGAGAACCATAGACATTGACGGCAGTCAGGAACAAATTCTGTGGGAGACGAGGATGTCTTTTTCTTTTATGTGGGAGGAGTTTACGTGTTTTTGCGCTTTGTACGGGATGTTTGCCCCATTGTCTTTTCTTGGTTTATTTGCTTTTTCTTTCTTTCTATTTTAAAGTATGGAAGTATTTTGATATAGTTTTGTTAATTCGTTGGTTTAAAGAAACAAGTGCTTTTTAGCTTTCATTTTAATGAAAATGAAACAAGTGCTTTTTAGCTTTCATTTTAATGAAAATAATAATAGTAATAGTAATAATTGCTGGTGCCAGTTATCTCAGCCCAAGAGACCAGGCCAGCCCATTATTGTGTACAAGAATGAAAGTTACCTTTAGGGCCTGTTTGGTTAATGGATTTTGTAGGATTCTTGAGTTTTGGATTTGAGAATCCTTGGATTCACAAAGTTTGTGTTTGGTTAGCTTGGATTACGAACATAGATTTGTATGGATTATGTGATGGGGCCCACAAAAAAATGGATTCCAAAATCCTTCAAAATTGAGAGGATTCTTGAGGATTCTCACTATTTGGTGGCCCCCGCTTGTACTTTAGTTATTAAAAAACCCTCCATCTCTCTATCTCTCTCTTTAATCCTCAAATCCAAATTCCATTTACTTTTTTCCAACCAAACAAGAATTATAAGGATTTACAAATCCAATACAAGGAATCTAATACCAACCAAACACAAAATTAGCTAATCCAGATTTTTCAATCGTACTATTTAGGAATCCAAATTTCACAATCCAGCAACCAAACTGGCCCTTAAGCAGACAACTTGAGTAACTATAATGGTTGTTACAATAATTTAAGGGTGAATTGTCAAAAAGCCCCTGGCCCACTCGGGAGTTGTCTAAAAACCCCTGATATTTCCAAAATAGTTGGGAAGGACCTAATGTTCAAAATCTTTGTGAAAAAATCTTGGGCCGTATTTTATTTAGGATTTTATTCTTTTCAACTGCTTAGATATTACAGACAACTTTTTAAATTTACAGTCAACTGGTAAGGACCACGAAATTGATTCTTTATTCTTACCCTCTCTACATCTAGACAAATGATGAGGATGCCCTGTTTATGTTTTTATAATATTATAGATGAAGATAATGAGGTAACCTTTTCTTAACTTGTTAGTAGCACTGTTACGCAAGGTATAACAAAACATTTAATAAATCATCTTCACAAAAAATTATATAATGTGCCGGTCATATGTGTCCGGTCATTAAAGAAAAAGAAATAAAAACACGGACCCCACAAAGCTGTCCAAAAGATATCCGTAAATCTCCATTTTTTTATCCCAATTGTGCACGTGTAATACACCCGACATACCGAATAGTTTCTTCATTTCTACGTGACTAAATTAGACTTTTGCACACAAATTTCAAAGAGAAACACCCAAATGGCATAGAAGTCAAAATTAGGGGAAAAGATAAAAAGAAGCAATCTAGTAGGAAAAATCTAAGGAGATGATTCCAAAACGCACCTCTATTCATCAACTGAGCCAATGCTACTTACCCACTGCCTTCTTAGCTCAAGAGAGAAGTACTGAAATTATGGGTTTTTTTTCTGTTTCTTTTTTGCCGAATCAACCCATTTCAAGGGACCGAATTTACGATCTCTTATATCAATAAGGAAATTGAAACCAACTAAGCTGAGCCCAGTTGGTTACTGAAATTGTGGATGCTATAAGTACGCTGTGGTTTTATATGGAGGACAATGTCATTGTCAGCATCAAAATGGGATCAAGGTCTCTAAGTCGCAAGTGAACAGAATAAAATTCGTATAATATAAGTACACAATATTGTAATGTAATGCACATAGAAGGCTGTGAATTAAACAGTGTTTGAGGACAAAGGGTAAGGGACAAATCACACACAAATGCCCATGCATGCTCTCTATCTATTTCTCTCTCTTCTTCTCATTCGGCACTGAATTAATTAATCAGAGTTCAGAAGCAAATGAGGATGTGCAGAAGTAGGACGTTTTGTTGCCGGCCTCTCCCTCCCTCTCTCTCTCTAACAAGAGTCACGGGTCTGCTATCTAGTCACCCTCTTAAACCCCGTTGATTTACATATTTCCAAGGCCTCATTCATTTTAATGAGAAATTTTCGGTGCATCAGGGTGCGATGGAGGTGGAAATCTCCTCAGATGTTGTCCTTCGTCGATCCGGCTGTGAGTGGTTTTGGACGGTAGAGATTGAATATGGGAATGGTTGTGTGGATCTCAATGACTTGTTGGATGTTGTTGACGCCGAGCTATCTGCAAGAGAAGTCCCGGGGTGGGAAACCACCGTAGGACCCTCTGACGATCATATTAGTACCGTGGAATAAGAGCAGCATAGTGGCGTATTAGAATAAGTTCGAGTTACCTGAGTCGTCTAAAAGAGTGGTTTATATAATGGTCGCATGGAGTGAGCCGGCACGAGATTCTCACCGTCAGTTACGCCCTCTCGTTACGCCCGCGTTGATGGCGGGATCCGCTCATTAATAGGGGAACGTGCCCGCGTGGGACGCGAAACGTGGGGCGGCGGATATCTCGCTTTGGCGAGATACACGGAGCTGTCGCAGGGACGCGTGGGCTACGTGCTCTCGGTTGATCGGAGAAGCCGAGAAAGCTCGTCCTGTCGGATGGCTCAGAGACGAGCCGGGAGGCCGAGAAAGCTCAGCCGTTGCAACAGCTCGGAGACGAGCAAAAGGGGTGTAAGTTCAGCTGCTGGATGGCTCGGGGGCGAGAGGTGGGGGCGTAAGTCTGAAGACGAGGCCCCGAGGAAAATCTCCGGGACGCCACGCTAATTCCACCTCCGCAGCCCCCAGGAGCCTAGCGGGCTTATATGGACGACACGTCATCCGCTACACGTCGTAATTTGGGGAATTCCGGTTCATGAGCCTTATCACTGGTCCTCCACTCTCGTCATGACCTATTTGTGGGTCAGGATCGAGAGTGGTAAGCCCGGTTTTTAATGGTTCAGTCTAGAATTCCTGGGTTGCCTGACGACGGCAGGACATTTGGCGGCTACTCTTTTCGGATAACTAGGCCCACGTGGCAGGTCACGGGACAGCTTGATTACTGCGCGCATTTTTAGTGACGTTGGCGGATCGGTGAAATGATTGTGCTTTTAAAAAGGGTGCGCCGTTTCGCTCAACCGTCGGCTAGGCTACGCGCCACGTGTCCAACTTTGGTTGGCGGGGTGCGAGAGGCTGTCTCCGACTTCTGCTATGAGGGGGTGTTTCCAATGGCCGATCGCCACGTGGAGGCTCGACGGCCGCTAGGTGCGACTCATCGTTTTGGCGGGAGTCGATTTGGGCCGACGGATATCATCTTTGGAGTGTATAAATAGGAGGGGAACATCCCAGGGCCGACACTTTGCCTTAGTTGTCTCTCGTCGTTTGAAAATTGCTCGGCGCACGTCCGCTTAGGTCGGATCTTCCGCTGAATTTTTCTCGAAAATTGTAACATTTCAGAAAAATAAAATATTATTTTTGGAATTTAAATAAATAAAATAATAAAATTTTAGATATTATGAAAATATGGATATCGGTTTTAAAGTAGTATAATTATATACTTAATAGTTTGGAAAATAATTCGAAAATTGGTACAAATTATTGATTTTGAAGGTATTTATGTAATTTGGGCATTTTATAAATTATTATACAATTAATTGTATACAAATTAATACTAAACTCGATTAATATTTCATTAATTATGCATTTATCCTTTTTATGTTTATGGCATGCAACAAAACTTGTTGCAAAACCTTGTTACACTTTTATATAACCATGGCTTAGTTCTTCATTCTCACTTATATATGGTTTTTGTTTTAGTTTTAAATAAAAAGAAAAGAGAAGATAGTTTTAGAGAGAGACAAGGGGGATCATGAGGCATGGGCCTTGAGGGAAAGAGAGAGAGGGATGCTTTGGCAACTAGACTTTCCACTTCATTTTCTTCATCTTCCATTTTTCTTCACTCTTTCCTCCTTCATCTCCCCATTCTCCATCCCCTCCACCTCCTTACAACACCCCTCAATCCACCATCAAAACCCATACTCCCTTCACAAAAAATGTACACAAGCTCACTACAAACCCTATGGTTGGAACAAGTAAGATCTTGAGCACTTTGGGCAACCCAAGAATTTTCTTGAGTTACCAAATGAGGTATAATTCTACGCCTTTAGTGTAGAAATTGAGTTTCCTTATACCCTATTGAAGTTTAAAGTGAAATTAAGGTAGTTTAGCCATGTCGGAAAATTCCAAGTGGAGGTTTAGGTGTCATTACGAGTTGTGATGGTGTAATTGAGTGTAATTAGTGACCACAACCCCTGTAGTGTCAATATTATGGACCAAATCAGATACAAAACCCCAAGACTTGAACTTTAGAATTTTCTCATGTCGGTTTTCTACGATTTGGGATGCTCAGATGGAATCTGGAGCAACTTGGAGTGTTTATAGGAAAATCAAACAACTTCATTGACCTAGTTAGACCACAAGAAGACCACCATAGAAGAACGAGACCAAAACTCCGAGGTGGGTCCGGCGACACAGGGTGAATTGGAGTTTTGGGTAATGGTGTTAGATTTTGGTATGTGGCTCATACTCTTTATAACCTAGCCCCTGTATGGTTAGTTTAGTCCCTATATACCTGAGCAAAAATCTGGGAGCATTTTGAGTTGGTTTTGGCAATGTTTTTCCTATTTCTAAAATTTGGTTATTGGTATTTGAATTTGGATTTGGTTGTTGGACGTTTGTACGTCAACGACGAGGGTTATTTGGTTGTTTTTTCATGCGTAGGCTATAGGTTCTAACCTATGAGCACTTCACGTGATGAGTCGGTTTTCGAATGTGATTTTGATGCGATACGATGTATTTTGATATGTAGGTACCTTCGCGTGGACTTCGGAACGACAAGGAGAGCATGACGTCTTCGACTTTGGCAAAGAGAGGATTGAAGGTGGGTAGATGTATACCTACGGGGGAAGTCGGGTGGATGGCGTATAGCACCCCCACAATTGTAGAAAATGATATCTATATTGTGTGTGTCTATATATATATATATGCAAGGCTTGGATACCTAGAAATTTGGGTTTCTAGGAGACTTTAGATTAGATTAAACGTACATGTAGGATGGTTTACTTTTAGTTTAGTTCCTTAGTCGTGAGTTATCGGTTTTACCTTGTCGCACACACACACGCTTGATTTGATTGGTGTGTATATGTATACGTATATATGTATATCTATGGGTATGTGATATATATATACACACACACATATATATACATATATATACATATATACATATACTATACATACTATACATATACGTGTATGATGAGGATGATGTATTATATGGTTTGTGTCGATACCGTTGGCTATAGTACCCTCAAGTCAATTATTGGATCACAGGCACATGATCGCAATGATTGAGGGAGGACCTATACCGGTAGAACAGTTTTACTCGAGATGATAGTATACTATCTGGTTTGTCTTTATCATCGTGTACATACTTTAGGTAACATTACAGATCACTATTACATGTTGATAGAGCCCATAAGATTCTTGCTTGACTACCAGCAGTATGATGGCGACCATATACGTGAGAGTTGGGTGGTCTATAAGAACATCCTTAACGTGTCCCTAGTTGTGGAAGTTTCGAGACTGGGCATCGATACTCCGAGAGTAGACTAGTGTATACGGATTGAGACCCTGACGAGGGGCGGTGGCCGGTCTCATAAGCCATTAGTGTCAGTTGGTTCACCTAAGATATATACAGGTGCTCATTAGGTTATGAGTATACCGAATGGACTCGCCGGGAACATGCTAGTTGGTATTATACCTATTGTCAGATAGCAGTTCTCAGGTGACATGTGTACAGGTTAGTCTATCGACCTGAGATCGTCATTTGTTTCGTGTGAGTTCCCACTGTGCTTTGATTACTACCCTACCACGGCTCAGAAGAGTCGTGCAAACAGGTTTTAGTTGGGTACAGTCCCTAACCACATGGAGGCAGTGAGCGGATCGTCAGGAGATTCGTCTCTCCCGGTATTGGGGGTTGATGTCGTGGTGTGCACGGATGGCCATCACCAGAAATCCTTGGCCAAGGTAGTCGAGAATTACTGATTTAGGATCGGTAGTTTCTCAGGTGGTGATAGGTTTCATGCCGACACTGAATATCAAGATATTAGGGGTCTGATTTTATCCATCCCCTAGACTCGATATGCGATACTCATAGACGAATGGATCGGACTGTACGAATATTGTCACTGTCAGGATCAGTAGGGTTTCAGGATGAGTTTGCTCGTCGGCCTCCCTTTCGCTCAATACCTGGGCAGCCGTTACGTACAGCTAGTGCCACTGACGTGATTGTGGTTAAACCCACTGCCAGCGTATTAACGAGTCTTTAGAGTCCCACACAGAGGGTTTGATTGTTAGGGATTCTGCGTGTTCAAGTTTTAGTTAATTACCGCAATCAAGACGGTTTCGCTTGTAGCTAGCCGGTTGAGTACGGGTCGTCCGCAGGGAGATGGGAATCTTTTTCTATGTGCTTTAACGAGTTAAGTCCGAGAGTCCAGATTTGTTTGTGATTATCTAAGTGTTAAAATGATATGTAAAGAGAGCTTGTTAGGATTAGGATTAGGTTAGTTTGAGTTAGGAGTCTCCCACATCTTTCGTTGCCCCTCTTAATATCGGTGTTACGGTAATCGGCAACAACGGGGATTAGCACGACTAGGAAGGAACTTGCGAGTATAAGCTAGGCTTTCCAACGCATAAGTTCTTCCTTTTGGTGCTTGTCCGTCCGTTCTTGGCTCTTAGCCATAACCTCCGGTTAATTCAACCACAACCGGTCTCACTACGGAATCACCGCTATCATGTAGGATAGGGTGCCGTAAGGAGCGGATTGTGGTTCGATTAACGGGAGTCGAATTAAGCTGTTGGGCAAGGAAAGAGTGAGAGAGATTTCCTTCTCTCAAACTTCCCTTATCCTACCCTAACAAGTATGAAACTACTCACACATCATGATACGGAAAACTAAAACAAAACAAAAGAGGAAGATAGAAAGAAAGAGATTAGAAGATAACAACTAGCTATTTGCGACCTCACCTTGGCGAGGATCAAGCGTAAGCATCATGGTTGTTTTAAGGATAAAGAAAAGAGAGACGAAAGAAAGAACAAGAAATAACAACAACTAAGTTAACAAAGTAAAATTACAAGCAATTATAAAAAGAACAAGACAAGCATGATAATAAAATGAACTTCTTTATTCACCATTCTTCACTCACCAAGCTCACTACAAGTTTTAATGGAGAAGAGATGAGAAGAGGAAGAAGAACATGTATTCTAAAACCTAAAGAAAAAATACAAGATTATTGACCCTTTCTTCACAAAGTTCTGGGCTATTTATAGGCTGAAAAATGAAAACCTAGGGCAACCACCAGAACACAAATAAAAAGACCAAAACACCCCCAAAAAGTCTTCAAGTGCGGCGCCAGTACGGCCGTGGTTCCGCGGCCTAATGGAGGAGTTGGCTCCTCGAATTTTGTGGGCCCCCCTGGTCTGATGTTGTCTGTAGTTTGGCATATGTGTTTTCTGAAAATACTTCCACATTTCTTCCAGAATTTCTGTTGATGGAAAGGTGATTTGATGTGGACTTTTTGTCATGATTTTCTCGAGCTCCGCGTAGATTTCTTGGATCTTGTGTTGCCATTGAGCCTTGTGCATGAAAACGACATTGATTTGACATTTCGTCTCTTAAACTGGTGTGTGGCAACAGACGGATAAAGAGCGGAGATCCGTGTTTTATCTGCGGTTGGCAGGAACCCGGATTTTGTCGTGTTTTCCATGAATTTCACCGTTTTAGAACCGAGAACCTGTATCCTGCAATTGACTAGCAAACACGGCTCAAGAGTATCTACCGATATGCAATGTGATAAAAATTGGGCGGTATGAAAATGCAAAAATCTGATATGAACAAATACCCCCAAACTTATCATTTGCTCGTCCCGAGCAAAGCCAATTTATTCACAAAAAATTTCCTAACCTCACTTTCGCAGGGAACGCGATTGCACTGAGCATGTGCAACAAGCCGTTAAACCTCTAGGTGTCCCTAGTAGGAGGAGTGTTGTCTCCTGAGGGTTTTCAGCGGATACTACCCACAAAATCCGGTCAAGTTGGTTTTGTAAAATAACTAAGATTCAAACCCTAAAGTTTTGTTTCAGAAAATAACAATTCTATAATCCTAAGTCTAGACCATCGAACCTTTATTTTTCACACATCGCTTCTTATTTAACTACAGATTTTATATGTCTTTACGTGCAGTGCAAATAGTGTCGTTAAGTTCCAGAAGGATCGATTAAAGTCATCATGTCGCACAAAAAAGCCCAGATAACAATTTTAAAAGGATCACATAAGTTTTATAAAGAGTTAAGCATTTTTCAAGTTTCGTTTTCCAGTAAGGTTTCAACTTCAGAATTTCTATCTTCCTTAACAGGAAACTAAGTCGTATTTTTCACTCCACCTTTTTCTTGTTTTCATTTCATACACACCTCTGTGAACGTGCAATAGTCTTTATCATAGAATAAAACCTTCATATCTCCGTTAAATTTTTTTTATAAAAGCCTGTCTTTTATCAAGATTATTCTCACACAAAGAACCGTTAGGAATTTTAACTCGGAGAGAACACTTGCTTGACTTTGTTTTAATCTGGACTTTCTAGACTTCTTAGCGAGCTTTGGGCCAATGCACCCAAACCAGTTGATTTTAGGGCATTAGGTGTAGAAACACCCCAGCGAACTTAATTACTCAAGTTACCTAGGTCCAAAAACAAAAGACAGTTTGGCGTGAAAATCAGATGATTTAATATGAACGGAGATATAACCGGCAGTTCAATTATTTTTTTTGGATAAAAGACGTGTTTAGTGGGTTTGGTGTGTAATCATTCCAATCAAGTTCCAGATGGGTTATTTTTCAGACTTAGTTCCAATTACGGCATCAATAACATTCCTTCATATTCGCTTTACTTCATAAACTATTCTTGACATTACTTATTTCAGAACAAACCTATTTGATCCTCATAAAATCATTTATCTGTTACAAGTTTTTAAACATAAAAGACTTGTCATCTAATTTCCAAAAACTCACGACACGTGTAGTGTGATGTAAAGACGTATATCAGCTATAGTTAACTTCAAAGGAGAGTTATTTTTCAGGTTTTCAAAATCTAAACATAAGATTTAGTTATTCTTATTTTATCAAACAAAACCGTCGAATTGTTGAATCAGAGTTCTTCCACAAGCTAACTTGACAGAAAAGTTTTTATATTTTTAGAAAATTTTCAAATTTTTATGGATTTTATGGATTTTAATATGCAGATGCAGAATATACATATGAATGCGAAGGTAAGAAATGCGTACCGAGCGTACCCCCAAACTTAAACTGGACAGTGTCCTCACTGTCGTTGCATGAAGAGATCATTTGAAGGGTCAAAATTGTCGTTTAGCGATACACAAATTTTTTTGGTTTTTGTTTTTAAAGAAAAGAAAAAGAAAAAGAATAAACACAAATATATACAAAATGGTTTATACATACCCCCAGACTTATTTGGAACAGTGTCCACTGTTCTTGGCTGGATAACCGAAGTTTAGAGGTAGGCAGAGGAAGATTAGGCAGGGTAAACCGGCTCCTGTAAGAACAGGAGCTCCTCTGTTGGTTCAGCGCTAAGGTACGGTTTTAGTCGGTGTCCGTTCACTTTGAAAAATGAACCGTCCTTTGGATTTTCCAAATCTACAGCGCCCTGCGGATATACATTCCGCACAAAATACGGCCCTTTCCAGTGAGATCTGAGCTTTCCAGGATGGAAGTGAAGTCGGGTGTCGTAAAGCAGTACCTGCTGACCAGGTACGAAGGTTTTGCGCAAAAGGTGTTTATCGTGAAACACCTTCGTTCGGTTCTTAACGACAACCGCGTTATCGTAAGCCTCATCCCTAAGCTCGCTTAATTCGTTCAACTGCAGCTTCCGATGGCTGCCCGCATCCTCGAGAGACAGATTCAGCTCCTTTATCGTCCAAAATGCGCGATGCTCTATTTCGACAGGTAGGTGGCAGGCTTTTCCGTACACAAGCCGATAGGAAGACATGCCAAGGTCGGTCTTATAAGCGGTTCGAAAGGTCCAAAGGGCATCAGTGAGTTTCAGCGACCAATCCTTACGGTTCTTGGAAACCGTCTTCTCCAGTATCTGCTTGATTTGCCGATTTGAAACTTCGGCCTGCCCGCAGGTTTGGGGGTGGTAGGGCGTGGATAGCTTATGATTAATGGAGTATTTCCGCATCAAGGCCTCGAAAGTTTTGTTGCAGAAATGACTTCCATTGTCGCTAATGATCGCTCGGGGTGCCCAAACTGGGAGAAAATGTTTTCTTTAAGGAACCTAACGACAACCTTGTTGTCGTTAGTCCGGCTGGGCACAGCCTCGACCCATTTAGAGACGTAATCAACAGCGAGAAGGATGTACAAGTTCCCAAAAGAGATGGGAAACGGCCCCATGAAATCTATCCCCCAAACATCGAAAATCTCCACAACCAAGATCGGTTGGAGCGGCATCTCGTTCCTCCGGGATATCCGGCCCATGTGTTGGCACCGGGAGCAAGTCTTGCAATAGTCATGAGCGTCTTTGAAGAGTTGTGGCCAGAAGAAACCACATTGCAAGATCTTCTCAGCTGTCTTTCTGGGGCCAAAATACCCGCCACACGCTTGATCGTGGCAAAACGACAGCACACTCTTGAATTCCTCGTCAGGGACACACCGATGAATAATCTGGTCAGGACAGTACTTGAACAAATAGGGTTCGTCCCAGTGAAAGTGCTTTACTTGGGATAAGAAGCGAAGTCTGTCCTGACTTGACCATTCAGTCGGTAGTAATCCTGTGGCCAAATAGTTCACAATATCTGCGAACCAGGGTTCGCAAGATACTGTCAAGAGTTGTTCATCCGGGAAAACGTCGCTGATCGGAATTGGAAGCGAAGGCGAAGAAGGAAGTCGTGAGAGATGGTCGGCAACTACGTTTTCACATCCTCGTTTGTCCTTAATGACAAGGTCAAACTCTTGAAGCAAGAGGATCCAACGTATTAACCGAGATTTTGCATCTTTCTTCGCAAAAAGATGGCGCAGAGCAGAATGGTCAGTGTAGACAATGACTGGAGAGCCGATGAGGTAGGTCCTGAACTTTTCTAAAGCAAATACAACAGCTAAGAATTCCTTCTCAGTTGTTGTATAGTTGAGTTGGGCGTCGTTCAGGGTTCGGCTCGCATAATAGATTACGTGCGGCATCTTGTTGATGCGTTGTCCAAGGACAGCACCAATGGCAAAGTCGGATGCATCGCACATAATTTCAAATGGGTGTGTCCAGTCAGGTGAAGAAAGAACGGGAGCAGAAGTGAGTGAGCGTTTTAATGACTCGAATGCAGTCACACAGCTCGAGTTGAAGTCGAATGGCGTATCCTTGGCCAGCAAAAGAGTCAAGGGCCTAGCAATCTTGCTAAAGTCCTTGATGAACCGTCTATAGAAACCGGCATGGCCAAGGAAGGCTCGGATATCTCTGACGCATCGGGGAGGAGGCAGATTGGAAATGACCTTAATCTTCGCTTTGTCAACCTCTATGCCATTTTGCAAGATGATATGTCCTAAGACAATACCTTCGCGTACCATGAAGTGGCATTTCTCCCAGTTCAAAGTGAGATTCTTGTCCTTACATCGGGTAAGGACAGCGTCAAGATGCAGCAAACACTCGTTGAAGGAATCGCCGAAGATGGAGAAGTCATCCATGAAAATCTCCAGAAATTTTTCCACCATGTCTGAGAAAATTCCCATCATACACCGCTGGAAGGTAGCGGGCGCATTGCATAACCCAAAGGGCATGCGACGATATGCAAACGTGCCGAAAGGACAAGTGAAAGTGGTCTTGTCCTGGTCTTTTTCGGCGATGGGAATTTGATTATAGCCAGAGTAGCCATCAAGAAAGCAGTAGTACTCGTGTCCGGCCAATCGTTCAAGCATTTGGTCAATGAAAGATAGCGGAAAGTGGTCTTTCCGCGTTGCGGCGTTGAGCTTTCTGTAATCGATACATACTCGCCACCCAGTTTGGGTGCGAGTAGGGATTAACTCGTTTGCCTCGTTAGTGATGACCGTGATGCCCGACTTCTTGGGGACAACATGAATGGGGCTAACCCACTGGCTATCAGAGATAGGGTAAATGATACCACTATCTAGACATTTTACGATCTCCTTCTTCACAGCCTCTTTCATGACTGGATTGAGACGTCTTTGTGGATCCCGGGCTGGTTTGGCATCATCCATCAGATGAATGTGATGCTCAACGATCAGGGGACTAATCCCCTTGATGTCCGCCATGGACCAGCCAAAAGCTTGCCTGTTGCTGTGCAAGACCGCGAGAAGGGCTTTCTCTTGCTCTGGAGCTAGAGAAGCCGAGATGATGACAGGGAGGGTCTCGTTCTCACCTAAGTAAGCGTACTTAAGGTGAGACGGCAAAGGCTTGAGTTCGAGCGCTGGAGGTGAAACGATGGACGGCAAGATTGGTGCAAAGGTCTCGAACTCAAAGGACTCCAGCAAAGGTTCAAAACGAGTGTAGGCAACCGAGTTGGATGGTTCAGGTAACTCATCCGGAAAGTCGAAGGATTCAAACTCGGGTTGTGCGCGGCTAAGATCGTTCGAGAACATGAAACACTCGTAGTCGTTGTCGGGCGCAGAAACAGCAGCAGGTTCGAAGAGAAACGCACTAGTGACGTCAAGATTATCGTGATCAAACAGAAACTCCTCGAATTCACACTCTTCTGGGGTGATCTCCTGGATCGAGCAGACGTCCAGTATATGAGCATTAGGTTCGGCGGGCTGATTTCCCAACCTAAAAATGTTGAGTTCAATCGTCATGTTTCCAAAAGAGAGGTTCATCGAACCATTACGACAATTGATCACAGCATTTGAGGTTGCAAGAAATGGGCGACCGAGTATCACCGGAATTTGATTCCGGGGGTTAGCTACAGGCTGTGTGTCTAATACAATGAAGTCAACGGGGAATATGAAGTCCCCGACTTTTATTAACACATCCTCTAGCTCACCCCTAGGATGGGTGATCGATCGGTCGGCCATTTGGAGAGTGCAGTGTGTGGGTTTCAGCTCTCCGACGCCTAATTGCTCGTATACTGAATACGGAAGCAGGTTAACACTGGCACCAAGATCTAATAGTGCGCGGTTGATGTTCTTATCCCCAATGGTAATTGAAATCGTTGGACAGCCAGGGTCCTTCCGTTTTTGTGTTAAAGATTGGGTAAGGGCATCACTCACAGCACTAGCCAAGAAAACTTTCTTGGGTACCTGAGACTTCCTCTTTTTCGTGCACAAGTCCTTTAAGATTTTTGCGTAGGACGGGACTTGTTGGACAGCATCTAAAAGAGGAATGTTAATGTTAACCTGCTTAAATAACTCCAGAATCTTCTCCATTTGAGGATTTTGTTTATTAGACCTCAACCGGTTTGGAAATGGAACATTTTGAAAATTGGTTGAGTCTAATGCTGGAGGAGGAGATTGTGGAGTTGGAACGGATCCCAGAACAGGTGTTTTCATGGAGTGAGAAGTGGGTCCGTTCAGAGCAGAAGAAGAGGAAGGAGAGCCTTGTGAAGAACGGAGAATAGGCTCAGAAGACGAAGAAGAAGAAGAAGAAGCAGCGGCCGGGGTGTCATCGTTGATCCGTTTGCCAATGTTGTTTTGCAGCATCCTTCCCGATCTCAGTGTGGTCACGGCACTCACATTATGGTTCTGTTGTTCAAGAGCAACATGTGCATTATGTGGGTGACCGGGATTTGGGAGTGGCTGGGACGGGAGCTTCCCCTTCTCTCGCTCGCTTAAGGCCGCGTTCAGCTGTGCAATCTGGGCCTCGATGGTCTTGATACTTTGCCCGTGTGCGGCAGTGTATTGCACTAAGGATTGAATGGAAGACTGGATGTTGGCGGTGGACTGAGTTGATTGTTTAACGAACGCCTCCAGACTTCGTTCGAGCGAGGAAACATTATCGTTGTTTGACGGAACAAAGTTGTTTGGTGGAAAAGAATTGTTGGGTGCAAAGTTGTTCGTCTGATTTTGAAAAGGTTGGGGTTGGAAGGGCTGCTGATACTGAGTTTGTTGTTGCGCTTGTTGTTGCGGCGGAGGGGCCCTTTGGAAATTGTTGCCTTGGAATTGATTCTGATTCTGATTCCAGGCGAAATTGGGGTGGTTCCTCCAACCGGGATTGTAGGTGGAAGAGTATGGATCATTCCTCGGTCTTTGCTGAAATGCAGCATTAACCTGATCCTGTCCTTGCGATGGTGGATTGTAAGGACACTCTTCGGTCAAGTGAGAAGGATCGGAACAACAAGCGCAAATGGTACGAAGGGGGAGAACAGGGGCAGGAGCAGGAGAAGAAAATTTGCTCTCTATCGCTTCAAGCTTTCTTGTTATTGCAGCCATTTCAGCTTTCATCGCAATAGAGACATCAAGTTGGTGAATTCCTACCCTAGACTGACCGGTAGAAGTGGAGGTAGAAGAAGAAGAAGTCGGTCTGGTGCTCTCCCATTGTAGCGTTTGCTCCGCAAGGTCGACAAAGAACTGCCACGCTTCCTCGTCAGATTTCGATAGGAAGTGGCCCTGACAGATGGTTTCCAACAACTGCTTCGTTGCTGGGTTCAGGCCCTCGTATAAGGTTTGGCAAAGTTGCCATTTCTCTATACCGTGGTGAGGACACTGAACAAGAAGGTCTTTGTATCGGTCAAAGCACTTCCAGAAGGGTTCAGAAGGAAGCTGAGAGAATTGGTTGATTTCATTGCGAATCCTTGCGGTTTTATGATTCGGATAGAACTTTTTGAGAAACGCTTTAACAAACTCGTCCCAACTGGTTATGGAGTGTGAAGCGGTGCTATACAGCCATTTTTCAGCAAGATCGCATAAAGTGAACGGAATGACCCGTAGACGTATAGCATCGTCCAACAGCTGGGTGGTTTTCATCATGGCACAGACGTTTTGAAATTTATTGATGAAGATATAGGCATCTTCAGATTCAAGCCCATGAAATTGTGGAAGCATGTTGATGAAGTAGGGCTTAATTTCAAAATTATCCCCATTGGCCGGTGGAAGAGAAAGGCAGGTGGGAAGTGCAGAACGGGTGGGATAGAAACGATCCTGGAGAGCGATTCGCTGCGGCGCTACAACAGGCGGTGGTGGTGGGTTATTGGTCTCCATAGGAGGTGGAGCCAATCCAGGGGTAGTCAAAGAGATGTTCGGATTAAATCCTGACATCGCGGAAGAAGAGGTTGGTGAAGGTGAAGGTGAAGATGTATGAACAGAATTCCGGTCAACGTCGGAGTTGGCCGGCAAAGGTAAGGGTGAAAGAGGAGTGGACGGAGTATCGACGTCTGAGTCGATCGCGTAGTCGGTAGCGACTAACGTAACGCGGACTAGGCGGGCGCTAGTGTCCCGAGTCCAAGCGGACATACACTAAACGAGTTTAGTATAGTCAAAGCGGAGAAGGTGAGGGTAAGAAAACGTCAATGGAGAAAGGTGATGGGTGGTGGGTGAAAAATGGATTTTGGCGACAAAGGGCAAGTTTTTATAAAAGTTTTTGATTTTTTTTTTTGTTTTTGTTTTTAGAAAGAGATTTACAGAAATATGTACGGACTTATGGCTTTAAGTAATCACAAACAAGATATGCACAATCACACCTAGATCTAGGGTTACCTAGGTCTGCTAGACCTGCTCCAGAACTTGATTGTCGAAGTAAAACAGTGTCGAGAAACGGGCTTAAGATACACTGATCACGAGGCCAGGTAAGTGCAGAGATAAGGGGAGGTTTTCCAACGCTTTCGCGAAATTCCTTAATTAAGTAACCCTTTCTCTTTTGGCGGTTGCGCCGTTAACACTTTCCTAGACACCCCGTAAACAATATACCGTTAAGCGAGGTTCTAAACACGGTTAACTTCTCTTAATGAGCGTGAAGTCCTTAGGGCTGAGTCTAGTATTTTTTAATTAACAATGGACAATGCATATGCTTTTTGTGATTTTTGGGGTCCTGGGAAGGGTGATGAAATCCCCACCCAATCTGAATTGGTTTCAAGCCCCTTAAGTCCGTATTAAAGAATGCAAAGCGGTAACAAATCAACTGCAAACAATTTTTATTTTTAGCGCGGTGCAAAGAATCCTGCACAAAAACAGTTTATTGGAAGGGGGAAGAGAGTTTGCGCAAAGAAATCTGCAGAAAACACAATTTATTGGAGTCCAGAGGAGTGGGGAGGAGAAAAGAGACACTTACACAGAATTTGGCACCCTGAGGCCACCAAACGGCCGCGGATCCGCGGCCTAAGCTTACTTATGCCGCGAAACCGCGGCAATACTGGGGAGTTGGGGCTTCAGGTTTCTGGTGTGGGCTGTTTTGGGTGTCCTCTGCTGTTTTTAAGACCCTGAATCTGGATTTGCTCACTGGAACTGCTCCAGAATCTTAAAGTAGACCGTTTGCTTCGTTTTGTCCGTCGCGGTGTAGCCGCGAAATGTGGGTCTATCTTCCCACGTCTTTGGCACTGAACTCGAACTTCGTATATCCCACGTCTTTGGCGTTGAACTTGAACTTCGTATTTTCCTGCACACTTGCACAAAAACTAATCAAAAATAACAAAATGATTTTTTTACAAAGTATTTTTTTTTTGTTTTTTTTTTGGTTATATTCACAAGTTAACCCGAAATTACACAAAGAAATAAACTACCGTCTCCCCGGCAACGGCGCCATTTGATTGTTAGGGATTCTGCGTGTTCAAGTTTTAGTTAATTACCGCAATCAAGACGGTTTCGCTTGTAGCTAGCCGGTTGAGTACGGGTCGTCCGCAGGGAGATGGGAATCTTTTTCTATGTGCTTTAACGAGTTAAGTCCGAGAGTCCAGATTTGTTTGTGATTATCTAAGTGTTAAAATGATATGTAAAGAGAGCTTGTTAGGGTTAGGATTAGGTTAGTTTGAGTTAGGAGTCTCCCACATCTTTCGTTGCCCCTCTTAATATCGGTGTTACGGTAATCGGCAACAACGGGGATTAGCACGACTAGGAAGGAACTTGCGAGTATAAGCTAGGCTTTCCAACACATAAGTTCTTCCTTTTGGTGCTTGTCCGTCCGTTCTTGGCTCTTAGCCATAACCTCCGGTTAATTCAACCACAACCGGTCTCACTACGGAATCACCGCTATCATGTAAGATAGGGTGCCGTAAGGAGCGGATTGTGGTTCGATTAACGGGAGTCGAATTAACCTGTTGGGCAAGGAAAGAGTGAGAGAGATTTCCTTCTCTCAAACTTCCCTTATCCTACCCTAACAAGTATGAAACTACTCACACATCATGATACGGAAAAATAAAACAAAACAAAAGAGGAATATAGAAAGAAAGAGATTAGAAGATAACAACTAGCTATTTGCGACCTCACCTTGGCGAGGATCAAGCGTAAGCATCATGGTTGTTTTAAGGATAAAGAAAAGAGAGAAGAAAGAAAGAACAAGAAATAACAACTAAGTTAACAAAGTAAAATTACAAGCAATTATAAAAAGAACAAGACAAGCATGATAATAAAATGAACTTCTTTATTCACCATTCTTCACTCACCAAGCACACTATAAGTTTTAATGGAGAAGAGATGAGAAGAGGAAGAAGAACATGTATTCTAAAACCTAGAGAAAAAATACAAGATTATTGACCCTTTTCTTCACAAAGTTCTGGGCTATTTATAGGCTGAAAAATGAAAACCTAGGGCAACCACCAGAACACAAATAAAAAGACCAAAACACCCCCAAAAAGTCTTCAAGTGCGGCGCCAGTACGGCCGCGGTTCCGCGGCTTAAGCATGCTTAGGCCGCGGTTCCGCGGCCTAATGGAGGAGTTGGCTCCTCGAATTTTGTGGGCCCCCCTGGTCTGATGTTGTCTATAGTTTGGCATATGTGTTTTCTGAAAATACTTCCACATTTCTTCCAGAATTTCTGTTGATGGAAAGGTGATTTGATGTGGACTTTTTGTCATGATTTCCTCGAGCTCCGCGTAGATTTCTTGGATCTTGTGTTGCCATTGAGCCTTGTGCATGAAAACGACATTGATTTGACATTTCGTCTCTTAAACTGGTGTGTGGAAACAGACGGATAAAGAGTGGAAATCCGTGTTTTATCTGTGGTTGGCAGGAACCCGGATTTTGTCGTGTTTTCCATGAATTTCACCGTTTTAGAACCGAGAACCTGTATCCTGCAATTGACTAGCAAACACGGCTCAAGAGTATCTACCGATATGCAATGTGATAAAAATTGGGCGGTATGAAAATGCAAAAATCTGATATGAACAGGGTTTCCCTGGTTCGGGCGAAACGTTATAGAGGCCGTATGGTTTTATGGCAGGATTCGTGTTAGTTATGTATATACCCTAGAGACCATTGTTGTATATATGATGTATATTATAGTGGGTGCTTGGATATATATAGAGTGGACTTTCTTGCTCGATATGATAGTATTCAATCTGGTTGCTCTTTGTCTTAACATGTTGACTTATATTGGGTTATTGTCTTACTCTCACATGTTGATAAAGCCGTTAGGATATGTACTTGACTACTAGGACTACGATGCAGATCATACTAGTGGGGCCAGGGTAGTCTATAAGTACATCCTATAACTGTTCCTAGTCGATAGTGTATCGAGACAGAGCATCGATACTCCAGAGTAGACTAGCGTACACGCATCATGACCCATATGATGGGCGATGGATGATCCCACATTCATTGGTGTGTGCCATCAAAGATGGTATACAGGTGCTCAGTGGAGACTGGGTACACTGAACGGACTCGCCGAGAACTCCTTGTTGGTATTATACCTATCGTCAGATAGCAGTTCTCTGGTGACACTGATATAGGTTAGTCTGTAGACCCGAGATCGTCATAGAGTCTTGTGTGATTCCCACTGTGCTTTGATTTCCACCTTACCATGTTCAAGAGAACGTGCAAAATGGTGGCTTTTGGGTACAGTCCCGAATCACATGGAGGCAATGAACGATAGGAGGGGTTTCGTCTCTCCCGATATTGGGGGTTGCTGTTGCGCTGTGTTCGATTGGCTATAACTGGAAGTCCCTGGCCAGGGCTAATATGGAGATATACTAGTAAGTATTATCAGTTGTTTCTCGACCCATTATGAGCCTCACATCGACACGACTTTGTAGGGTGTTTTTCGTCACCCCATTGAGATGGGAATACGCGCGCGCTTGTCAGGCGTATTACAGATTCTCCCTACCTAGGGTAGGCTGGGGTTTATTGATTGTGGGGATCCGAATCTCCGGCAACCGCGGACTAAGCTGCCGTTAATTACCCATCGCATTTGGAGCGAGAGAATCTCCGATTAACGGGTTAAACTGGTCATACGAACTCAATGTGCAGTGTTATGTTTTGAAGGGGTTTTGGATATATCGGGGGCCCCGCAGATTTTTTACGAGGGTCCCGCTACCCGGATAACGGGCTGGGGGTCAAGGGGTTAGTAGCCCCCTTGCGGGGTGCGGGGCAGCGCCCCGTTAGAAATTTTTTTCTAACAGGGACGGTGTCGTGGAGTATGTGTGTGTGTGTGTGTGTGTTTGTGTAAAGGGGGAAAAGGCATCCAAATGATGCGTGGGAGAAAGCGCTCGGGCGCTGGCGCTTTGGGCGTTGACGCTTTGGGCGCTGGGACGCTAGCGCTTTGGGCGCTAGCACCACATGTGCCAGGCACGTGGGCGTTCGGGCGCTAACGCTTTGGGCGCTAGCGCAAGAGCGCCAGAGCGCTAGCGCCTCACGTGTCAGACACGTGGGCGTTCAGACGCTTGCGCTTTGGGCGCTAGCACAAGAGCACTAGGGCGCTAGCGCTTTGGGTGCTAGCGCAAGAGCGCTAGCGCCCCACGTGTCGGACACGTGGGCGCTCGGGCACTAGCACTTTGGGCGCTAGCGTAACAGCGCTAGCGCCATACGTGTCGGGTATGTGGGTGCTCGGGCTCTAGCACTCTGGGCGCTAGCGCTCTGAGCGCAAGGGCACTAGCGCTTTGAGCGCTAGAGAGGCACAAGGGACTTGGTCCCTGCAATGGGAGTTGTACTCTCAGAAAGGAACACTTATTATTTTGTGTGTGTGTGTGTGTGTGTGTGTATTTATGAGGAGTTAAACTCCTAGGCTATTTTGGAGCTGATGAAGGGGGGCTTCTCCTCTCGAGCCCTAGAGCTTCCCTAAAGTGGGGTTCCTGGAGATGGGTCTCCTTCTTCTTCCTTTGTTGGCTGGATCTTGAAGATCAAGAAATATGAGATTTTAAAAATCTCTCCTTTCTGAGATCCGATGGAAGATCTGAGTTCCCCTTTGTGGGTTTTGTGGTGAAAAACTATTTAGTTTTATAAAAAGAAGAGTAAAACTCTTGATTTAATTCAAAATAAAGAAGAAGGTTTTAGAACCTTGAGGAAGAAGAAAGAGGCACATGCCCTAATTTTTAGGGAATGAAAAGTCTATACTTTATTCATCATCATATTGCCTTATATAGGCTTACATATTTACATATAGCCCATTGGGCTTTACAAAATGGCATTTTGCCCATCCCATGGCTCATGTGCCATTTCTTTTTGCACATAAGCTATGGGGTTACAAAAATTTGGGTTTATGCCCATAAAAATTACATCAAAATTATTTGTTGTGCTATGTTACACTCACACAGATGTGCCGGCTCACACACTTCATCATTATCGATGATGCGTATGTTACACTCACACAGATGTGCCAGCTCACAAACTTCATCATCGATAATTGCTATGTCACATATACAGTAGAATTGCTATATCATGCTATTGCTCTTAATTGTTCAGTACTGTCACATGACTCGTTGGCATGATATACTTGTTATGCTCACATCACTATACTATGTCGCATAATATACTTGATATGCTCGCATTTATGTTCTATGTTTGCATACATTATGCTTTATGATTATACGCATTGAGATGCTGTTTTCATGAGATTCTAGATTTGAGAACCACGGTTATATTTCAAAAGAACGTATGTATTGTTTGAAAAACCCAGTTTCTCTTGATATGATATTTCGAGACGTCCACCATGAGTTTTCTTGGTTCTGAGATTCGTATGTGAAACCCGATTCGAGGAGCTGTAGGAACCGTCTATGGATACATGGTGGACCCGGTGAGGTACCCCTGGGGCAAGAAGACTCATATAGAAAGGTGGTGAGCCCGGCAGAGGGAGCACTACCTACCGGTGATAGTATTTGGACTCGGCGGTTATCCGGAGGATACTGACCGGAGTCGTGAGATGGATATGAGGGTCAACTAGAGTATGCGGCGCCTGAGATATGAGAATTTACGTGTCGATACTATACACGGGTTTCATGAGGTTTCGAGTGTCGGTGTTGGACACTCAGGTTCCATGATTTTGATGTGTCGTTGATGGACACACATTGGTTGATATCCTCATATTTACATGCATATGCTTTCATGATGTTTCGGGTGTCGATGTTGGACACTCAGGTTCCATAATATTATTGTGTCATTGATGGACACGTAAATGATATCCACATACATACAGGCATTGATTATTAGATGATATCCACATGCATATAGACATTGATTATTAGATGATATCCACATGCATACAGGCATTGATTATATTGTTGGTATATATGCAGACACGGTCACCCTAGATATCATAGTATTACCTTTATGATATAGTTGACCTAGGAATCGTTGTTTTATTCGATTTCTACCTACTGATGTTTTCTACTCACGAGTTGGCAACTCAGCCCCGTTGTGCCACAGTTCTTGCAGGTTTGACCGCATGGATCAGTAGCGGTATCGCTGGCACACAGCTTGCTTCCGGGTGGTTTGCTATGGTAGGTGGGACACATTGGATCGTGCCCCCCTCTTGTATTTATTATTCCTGTTGTATCTAGTTAACTCCATCAATCAGAAACTAGTATTTGTATGAGTAGTAAGACTTAGAAGAGACTTGTGGTTGCGAGAGTTAGAGCGATGGGTTATATGTTCGTTTGGTGGGTTGATATCTTACTTTATTCATTATTCTTTGTGTTGATCTTCGTCGTTGGGCGTCGTATACATATATTTTGAATTGCGTGCTTGTGATTCTGCCGATTGGCGAAGTGCTAACTCCCGCTTGGGGATGACTTTATTGTTGTTATGTATATGTGGTTTTGGATCAAAATATACAAAGGAGGTGCTGCCCAAATTTTTAAAAGACGAAACATGTTTTCAACTAGTATACTCCACTTGCATCTTCATATTCCATTATCTATGCTTTTAAGAAAACTTTTGATTTCACCACACCTTTATTTCAAAACTTCACCTCTTTTATTTTCAGAAAAAAGATTTAGATTTCTGGGTTTCAGCTTACTTAATTTACGTTGCGTCTTTAGGCGTTACATGATTTAAGTGCCGGTCATGAACTTAATTTCGGGTCGTGACAGATTGAGCTCAAGAAAAATAGCTAAAGAAAAAATGAGCTCAAGCAAGCATGCATAATGAAGTGAAGAATGGCTTCTATATTCTCACAATCATTGAAACTTCAATATTTTCCAATAATCAATTGGAACCATGCTTCAATAATATGACCAAATAAATATATAAATAAAAAAGCCATGCTTCACCCCATTCCTCCTTTTCCACCTCATCATTCTATTTTCACAAAACAGAATTTCCAACCATGCTTCATATATATATATATATATATATATATATATATATATATATATATATATTATGAAGAAAATAATTAGTGAGCTAATAATATTAGTTAATATATAATTATATCAAATATAATATATATAAAATTATTAAATCAACACTTGATTTAATAATCCGGTTATATCACATATAACCGACTAATATCATTTATCTGTATATCACATTATCAAATCAACACTTGATTCAATAATCCGGTTATATCATATATAACCTAACCGATAACAAATAACCGCCAGATTAGAATACGGTATCACATACTCGTATTTAATCTGGCCCCCACACATATCAGCATATGTGCCCTATTTCGTTTTTCCTGAAATAGGAAACTTCTGTGTGAGACTGTAAAAACTCGTCAATACGCCAACGGTTGGTAATGATCCATCAGTTACCCATAAGCCATTAGCGGTATTAGCTGGACGTAACGGCTATCCAAGTATTGAGCGAATAGAAGATCAACAAGCAAGCTTATCCAAACTCCCATGAATCCTATAAGTAACACCTAGCTTACAGTCTGGTCTCTTTGTCTGATATGTCGCATATCGAGTCTGGGGATGGAATCGTCAGACCCCAATAACTTGATAAGTCATGCTGATGTATGGCTATAACGGTATGAGAAACTACTGATAACTCTTACCAGTAAAGCTCATCAATAGCCCTGGCCAGGGACTTCCTGTTATAGCCAATCGAGTATAGCACAACATCAACTCCCTATACCGGGAGAAACGAAATCTCTCCTATCGCTCATTACCTCCATGTGACTTGGGTCTGTACCCAAAATCCACCTGTTTGCACGACTCCTTTGAGCTGTGGTAGGAAGGAAATCAAAGCACAGTGGGAACCACACAAGACTCTATGACAATCTCGGGTCTACAGACTAATCTGTACCAGTGTCACCAGAGAACAACTATCTGACGATAGGTATAGTACCATCTAGGAGTTCTCGGTGAAACCTGTTCAGTGTACCCATTCTCTAATGAGCACCTGTATACAAATTTTGATGTCAAACACCAATGGTTATGGGATCAACCATCGCCCCCTACAGGGTCAAGAAACGTACACATTAGTCTACTCTGGAATATCGATGCCCTGTCTCTATACTCTCTCGACTAGGAACTATTAAAGGATATGCTTATAGACTACACACGTCCCAGAAGTATGATCTGCATCATAGTCCTGGTAGTCAAGCCAACATCCTAAAGGCTTTATCAACATGTATATGAGAAACAGTATAATAATACCAGTGAACATATTAAGATAAAGGCAACCAGATAGCATACTATCATGTCGAGCAAGAAAGTCCTCTATATATGTGTCCAAGCATCCATTATATCATACAATAATGGCCTCTAGGGCATAGTATTCCTAACAGTTAGGAGGGGGAGTAGAACCGCTCCCGCCTCCGTTATGAAGGGTGGGGCGGCTCGCATTGGGATCGTCATGGTTGTCGCTCGTAATCAGATCGAGGGCGGAAGATCAACTTTATGGGTGGAGGAACTTCTAGCTTGGTTTCTGTCACGTCCCGCTTCCCAAAATACGGAATACGAGGGATTGATAAGGCCGTCCATGCTCCTACGGTCGAGGAAATTTCTCTCCGTAGTCACACTTCGGTTTCTACCTTTACGTGGTAATCAGTAATCAATGCACAGGAAAAGAGAAATGCAGTAACTAAATCAAAAGAACTAACCAGATAGAGATCAAGGAAGTATAGCTCTGGGTCGCTGATCAAGATGTCCGCGATGTCCTCGAGGCACGTTAGGTCCTAGTCCAAGCTAGATCCACTTCTCACTCTGAGCATGCATACTCAGGTCATCAGAGCGACACGATAGCAATATATATATAGATACAAATGGTGACTTGTGCAATAACAATGAATACGTAACAGTAATCAAAAGAGTAAAGACGTGAACATGAAGTAGCCAATGCAGGTATCTAATAGCGCAGGCAAACGGTAAAGCAGTAAACGGTATGGCCAGTATGGTGAATCAGTAATCAATGCATGTCAATGTTACTACCCTATCAGTCTCTAAGTCTCACTGTACAGGTCACTAAGCCTATCGTCAGTCCAAGTGTGAGAGTCAACCATTCGTGAGTATCCCCCATCCAAGGGTAGGACCCAAGGACAAGGGAATACGGGCCCGAGTCGCTCGCTAATAATCAGTAATATCCCCATATATCTCCATATATCTCCATATGTGCCGGCATGGGACTCCCGAGATTCTGTTGAACTCACACTCAAACTACCCCACACCCCGTGGTCTACATCAAATGCCAGCCATAAACTCCAATACCAGTCGGTCCATGACGAGTCTACGCGAGAACTGAAGACAGGGTCTTCATCAAGCATGTCTCGACTGATACCCAAGATAAATGGACAGTGTTTGGTGCCTTACCTGTGACACCCATATAAGTGCTTCCATAATTGTCCCATACCAATTATAGTCACACTTATACGCGTCCCACAGACGTCGACAATGCAATAAATCAATAGGGTCCACTGATTGTGTACAAGTACGTGTCACTTTCACTTATCCATTCATGCTTAAACACTAACGTACTTGCCACAATCAAACACTAAAACCTAACACTGGGTAATGCACATGATCACTAGGTTACCGATGCAATGGCATCTACACGATATGATGAGAACACAATAATTGTAATATGCACAAAATATCATCTGTCAGTGTCCTACCACTTGCATAATTTGTCATAAATTATACATGCAAAATTTAGCGAAACAATGAACGGGGGGTAAGCAGTATGTTTAATTATCTATCCATCAAAATTGGTTTCACGTTAATCGGGTTTCAGGATCACTAGATATGGCAATTTCATTTCAAGCGTTCGCTACAGGAAATTCAGTTTCTGAACTGAACATCCGTTTCGCGACACAATTATCAATTATCACCCTGTTGGGATCAGAATTTAGCGACGCTACAGCTGAATGAAATTTAGTCTTTTCAATAGAGTTTCGAAATCACCAGACAGATTCTCAATCGCATCTCCACATCAGAAGTTATCCACTGTTCCATGATAGGGTATCAGTTCTGTTTCTGTTTAGGACTGCTATACGTCCTGTTCTTTTAAATTGCAGTTTAAATAGTAAACGACGAATAAAAGGGGTGAAATTGTTGGAGATAGTGCCCTCAGAGTCAATTATTGGATCACAGGCACGTGATTGCAATGATTGAGGGAGGATCTATCCCGGTAGAACAGTCTTACTCGAGATGATAGTATGCTATCTGGTTTATCTTTATCATCGTGTACTGCTTTAGGTGACCTGACATGTCGCTATTACACGTTGATAGAGCCCCTAGGATTCTTGCTTGACGACCAGCAGTATGATGGCGATCATATACGTGGGAGCTGGGGTCTATAAGCACATCCTTAAAAGGTCCCTAGTCGTGGGAGTTTCGAGACTGGGCATCGATACTCCATTAGTAGACTAGTGTATACAGTCGAGACCCCGACGAGGGGCGGTGGCCGGTCTCACAAGCCACTGGTGTCAGTTGGTTCACCTAAGATGTATACAGGTGCTCATTGGGTTATGAGTACACCGGACAGGACTCGCCGGGAACCTGCTAGTTGGTCTTATACCAGACGTCAGATAGCAGTTCCCAGGTGACATGTGTACAGGTTAGTTCATCGACCTGAGATCGTCATTTGTCTCGTGTGAGTTCCCACTGTGCTTTGATTACTACCCTACCACGGCTCAAAGGAGTCGTGCAAACAGGTTTTAGTTGGGTACAGTCCCGAGCCACATGGAGGCAGTGAGCGGATCTGCAGGGGTTCGTCTCTCCCGGTATTGGGGGTGAGGTCGCGCTGTGTCTAGGAGAGCCATTACGCAAAGCCCTCGGCCGAGGCAGGAGATTTACTGGTAGGTATTCCAGTAGTATCTCAGGGCGTTCTGGGCTACGCTCCAACACGACTTGTACCGCTTTTGGGGGTCTGACTTTCACCAACCCCCTAGGCCCGCCATGCGATACTCATAGACGAACGGACCGGACTGTACAGATATTGTCACTGACAGGCTCAGTAGGGTGTCAGGATGAGTTCGCTCATCGACGTCCCTTTTAGTCAATAGCTGGTGGCCCGTCATGTATTGGCTTATACCTCTGACGTGCCAGTGGTTAAATCCACAGCCATAGTATTGACGAGTCTTTAGAGTCCACCACACTTTCAGTTACTCAGCTTTCGGGCGAAACGCTGTAGAGGCCGTATGGAGATATGGCAGGGTCCGATCAGATACGTGCGGTATTGCACGGATCAGGATCGGACAGTATTGTACTAGTAGCCGTATAGGTATATGGCAGGGTTTGATCTGATACGTGCGGTATTGCACGGATCAGGATCGAACAGTTTTTACTAGCCGGCTTTGGCTTAAGCCGGTCCTAGTCTAGTACAGTGTAGATTTTGTCTCATTGCATTTGTATCCGGTCGGAATACAGATGCAGGTGTGTATGCACAGTGTCGGGGTTTTCCTGTAATTTATTACGGGACCAGTTTTCTGGAGTTTCCAGTTTGCATTCCGTTCCGGCCGGTTTTCCTTTGTTCTTTCCCGGCCGGACTTTTCTGATGGAGGGGGTAATTTGCAGTTTTGCAAATTACACTTTGTGGGGGGGTTTCTTGCATAAAGTTTGATTATGATAGATTTCATTTCTTTCATCCATCACTTGATTTAAATGAGAAGTGATAGGTTATGGAGTGCATAGTGTTTTAAGCATGGTTGATGTTTTCTTTGACCTTGGATGTGGTCACCTCTTGTTCTCTCCTACACTCACCTCCCTTCATGCTTGATATACTTTCTTTCCTCCACCACATTATCATTCTCACTTGAAGAAAGAAAAAGAAAGAGAGGAAGAAGAAGAGAGAGCTTCATTCTTGAGAGTTTCTTTCTTGATCTCTTTTTCATGCTAGAAAAATGCAAGCACCATTTTTCTAATCCTTGTTTCCTCCATCATCTTCAAATGGCAACAAAACCCAAGTGAGACAATCTACTACACATTCTACAGCACATCTTGAGCATGTCGAGTTGCCGGCTTCATGCGCGAGTTGCCTCGGTATTGAGGCGGGAGCCCGTAAAAGACGAAGGCGATGTGGTGCCCTTTCCGGCGAGGAGGCGACGATATGGAGACTACACTTTCCGCGGGAGATCGGGGCGATGATGAGAAGACCGGAGGACTCGGATCTCTTGGTATACTTCTCTTCCCATCTCTTGTTAGCTAGCGTAGGTTAATGGTTAACGATCCGGGTTTTCTTTGTCCGCGGTAGCGCCGGTTTCCGAGTAAGGAAAAATTTTGATTCCGCAATTTGGCCTCGAGTAAGACGGCCGGGGCGCTGCCGTGGCGCAACATGGTATCAAAGCCACGCCATTAACCTTACCTAGCTTCGTTTGATGTGTTTGCGTTTCCGATCGACCAAAATTTCCGAAAAACCGTATTTTCTAGCACAATCAGTTTCTGTCGAAATTTTTTTGAGTCTAAAAATTTTTCAAGTAGTCTCAGAATGATGTGCAGGGAGTTCTAAGAACACTGACAAAATTTGGTGAGACGATCGATCCGTACGACCGCGGAAGGGCGGCCAAAACCCCATTTTGGCCGCGCTTCCGCCGCAGGATTTAAGCTTCACTTCACCAACTTTTTTCAGTGGGCTTATGAGATAAAATTAGGGGTTTTGGAATATTAAAAATGGGCCCAGGTTTTCTGTAAGTGCTACAGTTTTGATTGGGGGCCCACTTGTTAATTTTTGGTCAATCGGAAAAGTTTAAACACATTTTTCACAGTATTTACATTATATCTGCGACCGTGAATGTCACTCGATCGGTAAATCCGGTCTAACGGCTATAGTCCGGTTAGACGGATTTGCGAACGTGACTTTCACGTTGATGTTCTATGTTTATGCTGTGTTGTTGCGGATCGGTCGTGGGGGATAGCCTGGATGCAATGCTAGTACAGTTTTGTTGTATTATGTACATTTGATATTGCGGGGCGAGCGTCCGACATGTGGACTGCCGTCACTGCCTGTTTGTATTATTCTTTTGGGGCACGACCTGGTTGCGGTCGATGTACCCGGTGTATGTATATTTTACTTTCTGTACTAGGATTACCCCGCGGAGGGGTGCACGGATAGCCGGGTTCTGGAGGGCAACGGGCCCGCATCTCAGGGCATTGAGACGGAGGGGGCTTCAGTCCAGGATTGGCGGGCTATTCGCCGCACTCGTAGAGGGTACAGGTTGACCCAGGAGGGGTGCCCAAGTTACCGGATTCCGTGAAGTGCTGGGTGGTCCATTCACGGTACTGAAGGGGGCTGCCTCGCTTCAGGTTTTGGCGGGTGACTTGCCGCGCCCGTACGGGTCTAGGATTTCATTGCACAGGCTATCCACACGACCAGGGGAACGTCGGGTTTCAGCAGCGGCTCTGTGAAACCCGGGGCTTCCAGATATCTGTATTGTTCTGTGATGCTGTACATTTCTGTGATGTTGCATTTCATTCACGCCTTGAGCGAAATACTATATATTGGTATATATATTAGTAGATGTTGTATATGTTTTACATCCGCGCTAGTCCAGTCCCCGCTCTGCCGTTAGTTAGCTAACCTAACGGGTGATGACGGGACCCAGTGGCGAATGCGGATGGCATATACGTACGTCAGTATATTTTCGTTCTTTGTGGTGTGATCAATTGATGGGACTGCGTTGATTCGGATCAATGCAAGATAAACAAACCTAATCTGATGTTGTTGGAACACTTTTTCAAAAAGCTGTTATTGCAAGGACGTTCACTTTTGTTTTGCATCGTGGTATTCATTTGGAATATCCTGCTCCTCAGTCGACGAGGCAAGGGCCGAGATCCCTTCACCGGGAGTGACCCCTTGGACAGAAGTTTGCGTCAGGGCATTAACTTCACTATAGCCGATTACTTTTGCTTTGCATCGTGGTATTCAGTTGGAATATCCTGCACCTCATTCTACGGGGAAAGAGCCGAGATCCCTTCACCGGGAGTGACCTCTTTAGTAAAGGTTTTCGTCACTATATTTTATAAAAAGTTGTGCAGTTCCTTCAACGATATCAAGTTCATTACGTTAAAGGTTTTTCGCCAAAAATCAGCCGTAGCCCTCCGTCATTTCATACAAGTATTACTTAGTATTCGTGCTGTGTTTGTTGACTGTGTCAAGGCGTAGTGTGCGGTAGCTAAGTAGTGTTTGTTTGTAGCATATTAATGGGATTGGTTAGGACAGTCGTGCGGCCTTGTTGACTGTGTCAAGGGCTCGTACGGGTGGGTTTAATGCAATCCAGGATAATGACGGGCTGAACTTGACTAGGACTCTTTGATTTGTTGACTGTGTCAAGGTCACTTGGGTCCTAGGGGTAAAAATCACATCGGGAGTTTCAAAAGAACCGAAACTTGCCAAGCATGCGCATACCTTCTGGAGTGTGGTGACGTGAGTGGATTCCGTCACGTTATCATGCGATGATAGTTGGATCCCGATTCCCACTGATGAGTTGGTTTACTCCTCGGGTGATCCCGACTAATTCTTCTTTCAGGTTTGGAGGAGAATTTGAGGTACAGTGGGAGGTTTCCTGATTAGACAAAGTGATAACCATTCTGATCTAGGTTAGAGTGCACGCTGAGTGTTTCTTTTCTCTCTCTCTGGCAGCGACCATTGACTTGACCCTAAGACTATGACTCAGTGACCAAGTTGACCGAACCTTCTTAACACTGGCTTTTGGATTGTCAGAGTTGCAGACCTCATTGCCACTCCTACTTTTACCCTTTTCTCCAGGACACCCCGTATTACTACGAACGTCCACTTCCATTGGACAAAACCATCGTATGGTTATATACGAACTCGAAGGATTTCGAGGATGGTTTCTGGTTCTGGAGAAAACGGATAGGACTATTCAGTTGTCTTTTCTTTTCACCTTCTCTCAGGTTGCGAGTACTCCTTGGTTTAGGAGATAGTACACCTATTACGCAAATTGGATAGTCTTCTTCCAAACCATAGGCTGGTGCCGACCGGTAGGGAATGAAGAAAACCAGTTAACCTAAACGGTGTACAGAAGGTATTAAGTTCAGACAAAGAAAGGGATTAGTAGGAGGGCAAAGTAAATTGCGACTGATATTCACGACCAAACCAAGTATTTCTTCGCCAATCCTAAATCACCTTTGTATTTCTCCAGGACACTCCGTATCACTACGAAGATCCACAGTTTATTGGATATTCCATCGTATGGTTATATACGAACTCGAAAGGAACTTGTTCCAGTTCGGGGATGGATTCTGGTTCAGGAGAAATAGGAATAAAGTACATTCAGGTGTCTTTTATCTTCACCTTCTCTCGCATTGCGAGTGCTCCTAGGATTAGGACAGTACACCCTTTATGCTTATTGGATAGTCTTCTTCCAAACCATAGGCTGGTGCCGAACGGTAGGGAAGGAAGAAAACCAATTGGCCTAAAGGGGTGTGCAGAAGGTAATGACTAAAGACATATAAAGGGATTTGGACAGGTGGCAAAGAATTATACGGTTATAGTTGTGAATCTGGATAATGGTAGAGGCATTACTAGGAATACCAGAATACCCCACAGAAACATTTCAATGTTTCAGTTTTACTGTGTAAAGTTAAAAGAAAACTGATTTCCCGATTAGACACTTACTCCAGGGTATGTATTTACCAGGTATGATTCTCACACCTGTATGGTTTTACAGATGATGAGTGGGAGTAAGTTATTGGGAATTGGGTGATCATCCTCATTATATCGGGATTCGTTGTAATCGGTGATATTTGAGGAAGTCACCTGGGTTGTTTGCCGGTCGGCAAATATTTGGTTTTGAATATCCGCTGTTGTGCACCAATTTCAAATCGATATATCTGTACGTCTATTTTTATAGAGTGAGATATACTTTTTGATATTATGTCGATGACATTTACCTATATCAGTGGATGGTTAGGTAAGGAGCATTAAACAGCGGTGTAATTCTTCTTAACCATAAGTACAGTTTTCAACCTACAACACACAGTGAAAGAGTTGTTAGACTCAGCGGACTTATACAGAGTATTGTATGTTGTCCAGTGTCCATTAGGACAGAGGGGTTGGTCCTCATACTATATTCTGTTTACTTTTAACTTCTCCAGTTCTTAGACATGTGCTTCGTGGAAACACAGGGTCTGAGTTTTGAGGAGTTATTGGTATAAGAATAGAGTAGAGAACCAGGTATTGCAAGTATCGGGATTCTTCAAGGTGATCGAAGATGTAGATACTTGTGTATGGTATTCAGCTGATAGTAATGAGAACTTGCTTCTCTTTCAGGTTACTCATAATTGGAAGCATTCCTAAGTTGAGTAACGCTGATCGGCCTCCTTCCATTTAGTTGACATGCACTGGAGACAGCTGCATGATTTGAATCTGGTTCAATTAAATCAGTGCCTCTGGTTCTATATTGGATATAGAACAGTTCATATCTTAACGATGTTAAGGTACGGGGAGTTGTCCGGCTTATGCTTAAAACCAGACTCCGGATAACTCAAGGCACGTTTCTGTAATGGCTGTTTGTGGGTTGACCCAGGCTATGACGAGGGTTGACTTTCTACCATCTGGCAGATCAATAGAAATATTGTTCTAAACTCGCCACAGTTTTATTAAAAATGGATTTTTTCAAAAACAGCAGTGGGAGTATGGTAGAACTGGAAGTGATTCCAGAACCGCAAACGATTACTGAAGATTTAATAAGGAACCTAAAGATTCAATCTGTTTTGACATTCCATTGGCCACTCCGCAGATAAGGTGGGTAACTTCAGGCACCCGAGAGGTACTCCGGTAGCCTCAAGGACGGTGACAGGGAAGTTCTTGTTTACCCACACTTGCCATTGTTGTTGTTCTAGGCTGCGAGACCCGGCAGGAGGATGAGTATAGCGTCGTTCTAAACTAGCTTTAGAAGTGCACGTCTATATGACTCTGGCAGAGGGTTGTCATAGTCAGTGGGAGCAACGGAAGCATTGGTGGACTTCATGCTTATGTCTATTTATAGACTAAAGCAGATGTAGCGGAGATAGATCATCTATTTCTGATGTGACAGTCATAGGTTTGACGTCATCAGAATAAGGGGTGGATCTGTTGAGAAGGTAGTAGGAAGTGATATTCCTATACTACAATCGGTTATACTTTGGTCGTCACACAGTGGTTTCTCCACACAGGACTTGGATAATATATCAGACATTCTGGTTACTAGATCTATGGTTTTAGATCTAGATTTGGGTAGTTTCCCAATCTTGGTACCTTGACAGCATTCTATGAGTATTTAGAATGGACGACTCCTGACACGGTAGTGCACCTGCAGTTGATGGAGTCACCCTTTCTAAAGGTGTCTTATAGACTAAAGGGGAGAGGGATACTCATGATTGGCAGATCACTTGCTTGGGCAATTGAGTCAATCATGAGATGTCAAGTACCGCACCAGATATTGTTCTTGCACTATATGCAATAAGTTGATATTGATCCAATCCTGGAGAAACAGTCGGAAGCAGTCTTAGAACATAAGTGGATGTTCTAGGGATATGATAACGACAGCCTCATTTGGGAGACAGTTATCATTCCAGGCTTCCAAGGTGACATGGACGACAAGGAGGTTGTCAGAGTTATAGTTTTCCTTCTGACGAAGGGCAGTATTTTGGACAGGTGGTCCAAGGCAATACTGAGGGTGGCATGGCGCAGGATACTGATTAAGTTCAGTTGACGATACAGTCTAAGAAGTTTGGATTTGTAGTTCATTTATGAGCTAGGTCCCATCAGACATCCAGACATTCTAAGACAGGTATTGCTCATTTCGGGAGATGGCTTTCTCCGCGAACTTGAGATATAGAGAGACATAGAAAGAAACATCACAGCGGATCCACTCACTGAGGCTATTCCTCGAACGCAATAGTTTCGCAAACGAGGTTTGTGAGACTGACTAGTAGAGGAGTTGGGTGTTCGGTATCACACGGGCTGTGAGTATGCGGCATCGCAATAATTAGCCTTGAGTGCAAGTGGGAGATTGTTGGAGATAGTGCCCTCAGAGTCAATTATTGGATCACAGGCACGTGATTGCAATGATTGAGGGAGGATCTATCCCGGTAGAACAGTCTTACTCGAGATGATAGTATGCTATCTGGTTTATCTTTATCATCGTGTACTGCTTTAGGTGACCTGACATGTCGCTATTACACGTTGATAGAGCCCCTAGGATTCTTGCTTGACGACCAGCAGTATGATGGCGATCATATACGTGGGAGCTGGGGTCTATAAGCACATCCTTAAAAGGTCCCTAGTCGTGGGAGTTTCGAGACTGGGCATCGATACTCCATTAGTAGACTAGTGTATACAGTCGAGACCCCGACGAGGGGCGGTGGCCGGTCTCACAAGCCACTGGTGTCAGTTGGTTCACCTAAGATGTATACAGGTGCTCATTGGGTTATGAGTACACCGGACAGGACTCGCCGGGAACCTGCTAGTTGGTCTTATACCAGACGTCAGATAGCAGTTCCCAGGTGACATGTGTACAGGTTAGTTCATCGACCTGAGATCGTCATTTGTCTCGTGTGAGTTCCCACTGTGCTTTGATTACTACCCTACCACGGCTCAAAGGAGTCGTGCAAACAGGTTTTAGTTGGGTACAGTCCCGAGCCACATGGAGGCAGTGAGCGGATCTGCAGGGGTTCGTCTCTCCCGGTATTGGGGGTGAGGTCGCGCTGTGTCTAGGAGAGCCATTACGCAAAGCCCTCGGCCGAGGCAGGAGATTTACTGGTAGGTATTCCAGTAGTATCTCAGGGCGTTCTGGGCTACGCTCCGACACGACTTGTACCGCTTTTGGGGGTCTGACTTTCACCAACCCCCTAGGCCCGCCATGCGATACTCATAGACGAACGGACCGGACTGTACAGATATTGTCACTGACAGGCTCAGTAGGGTGTCAGGATGAGTTCGCTCATCGACGTCCCTTTTAGTCAATAGCTGGTGGCCCGTCATGTATTGGCTTATACCTCTGACGTGCCAGTGGTTAAATCCACAGCCATAGTATTGACGAGTCTTTAGAGTCCACCACACTTTCAGTTACTCAGCTTTCGGGCGAAACGCTGTAGAGGCCGTATGGAGATATGGCAGGGTCCGATCAGATACGTGCGGTATTGCACGGATCAGGATCGGACAGTATTGTACTAGTAGCCGTATAGGTATATGGCAGGGTTTGATCTGATACGTGCGGTATTGCACGGATCAGGATCGAACAGTTTTTACTAGCCGGCTTTGGCTTAAGCCGGTCCTAGTCTAGTACAGTGTAGATTTTGTCTCATTGCATTTGTATCCGGTCGGAATACAGATGCAGGTGTGTATGCACAGTGTCGGGGTTTTCCTGTAATTTATTACGGGACCAGTTTTCTGGAGTTTCCAGTTTGCATTCCGTTCCGGCCGGTTTTCCTTTGTTCTTTCCCGGCCGGACTTTTCTGATGGAGGGGGTAATTTGCAGTTTTGCAAATTACACTTTGTGGGGGGGTTTCTTGCATAAAGTTTGATTATGATAGATTTCATTTCTTTCATCCATCACTTGATTTAAATGAGAAGTGATAGGTTATGGAGTGCATAGTGTTTTAAGCATGGTTGATGTTTTCTTTGACCTTGGATGTGGTCACCTCTTGTTCTCTCCTACACTCACCTCCCTTCATGCTTGATATACTTTCTTTCCTCCACCACATTATCATTCTCACTTGAAGAAAGAAAAAGAAAGAGAGGAAGAAGAAGAGAGAGCTTCATTCTTGAGAGTTTCTTTCTTGATCTCTTTTTCATGCTAGAAAAATGCAAGCACCATTTTTCTAATCCTTGTTTCCTCCATCATCTTCAAATGGCAACAAAACCCAAGTGAGACAATCTACTACACATTCTACAGCACATCTTGAGCATGTCGAGTTGCCGGCTTCATGCGCGAGTTGCCTCGGTATTGAGGCGGGAGCCCGTAAAAGACGAAGGCGATGTGGTGCCCTTTCCGGCGAGGAGGCGACGATATGGAGACTACACTTTCCGCGGGAGATCGGGGCGATGATGAGAAGACCGGAGGACTCGGATCTCTTGGTATACTTCTCTTCCCATCTCTTGTTAGCTAGCGTAGGTTAATGGTTAACGATCCGGGTTTTCTTTGTCCGCGGTAGCGCCGGTTTCCGAGTAAGGAAAAATTTTGATTCCGCAATTTGGCCTCGAGTAAGACGGCCGGGGCGCTGCCGTGGCGCAACAGAAATCACTTGCGTTATTTAGATAACAGTTTCATATTCAGTAAGACATAGGGTTCCGCAACATGCAAGTTTAGGAAGCAAAGTAGTAAGCATTACGAGATAGAAATCAACAGCCAGAGCTGCTCTGGACTGCAGTCCAGAGCCGCTCTCCGAACCAGTTCTCGTCGTATTTTCAATACAGAAACAATTAAGAACTTTTATAGGGTTCCAGGTCATCGAGTCAGCTTCGATTTGAGCCCTTGAATGTATCATTTCAATGTGTACACAATTAATTATGATTTTAACAAGTTTCAGACGCAGGAAATATTCAGTTTTAATGGGTGTAATTGGGGGTGATCGTTCAAGCCAGTAACGATAAAATTTTCCAGCCAAATTTCATCACAATGTTCATTGCTACACGGGCCATCATATATAATCAAGTTCCGTAAGTTTAATGGAAGGTTTTTGTTCGGGTTTTGCATCAAGCACTTGTGTCATATAGGTTTTCATGAATCGTAAACATGGAATTAATAATATTTTGAAATATAATAGTATAATCTAGCATGTAGCAAGTAGGGTACTTTCCTGGAGACGTTTTGGCGATGCACGGCAGCGGCAACGGCACTAACGCGCAACAAACGGTACGGTTTGGGTTCACGGCCTCGGCTCGCGTTTGGGTTCATCGTCGAAGTCGCCCGGGGATGGCTCGTGATCACTGAAAGCGGAGTGGGGCGCTGTAAAGTTCCTGGGGACGTGCTGGGGTCGGTGGCGGTCGGCGGTGGTCGCTCCGGCGATGGTGCAGCAAGGGGGTGAAGTTTGCAGCGAGGGGGTGCAGGGGCAGGCTAAATGGAGAGGAGGGGTTCTGGGTTTTGGAGGAGGTGATGCTGACGATGCAGAGGAGTCGACGAGGCAGTGGGGAGCTCGTCGGCGGCGAGGAGGCGTGCAGGGTTCGAAGCTCAGCGGTGGGTTGGGTTCGCAGGCGAGGGAAGTGAGATAGTGTAATGGGGCTTGAGTTCTGGAGAGGGAAGCGAGGGGAGAATGACGATGTGGTTTAGGTGGTCATCCTCGTCGTCGTCGTCATCGTTCACCGGTGGTGGGGTGTAGAGATGAAAGCTTGGCGTATCTTTTGGAGAGGGAGGAGAGGAGGGAGTTGGAGAAGGTTCGAGAGTGCTGAGGGAGAGGGTTAGAGAGACGGGGAGGGGTTGAGGAGCTCGTGGAGGCGAGCGCGATCGTGGTCGAGAGGAGCGGGAACGTAGGCGACGACTCAGGCATTGGCGACGTGGGGAGAACTGCAGGGGGAAAGGACGGGAAGACGAGTGGGGAAGAGGAAACAAACGGGTCGGGTCGGGTTTGCTTTGGGGGGTTTGAGTATGGGCGCGGGCTTTGGAGGGGAATGGGCTGTGCCAAGTGGGATTTTAATATAAAAACAATAAAAGAGGTAGGGGAAAGGTGGGCCGGCTTGGGAATTAGGGGAATTTAATTGGGAAAATGGGGAGATGGGTCGGGAAATGATAAAAGGAAAAGATGAGTTAGGATTTGGGCTGGGTTGGGTTTAAAAGGGATTTAAAAGAAATAGAAGGGAGTGGGCTGGCTTGGGGATTTTTTGCATATTCGTTTGGTTTGGTTTTGTTTTGTTGGGCCGGGAGAATATATATATATATATATATATATATATATATATATATATATATACACACTTAGTTTTATTTTGGGAAAAAAGGAAAATAATGAAAGGAAAAAGGAAGTGTGGTTAGAGTTTGGGTTAGGAAATTATAAAAGGAGATGGAGATTAGAAAATAGAGTTAGGGTTATAAGAGGAACCAAGATATAATGAAGGGATTAGGGTTTTATTTAAAATACTTAAAATAATTATAAACATCAATAAGTAAATTCTGTAAGTGACCCTTATAAAAATACGGAAAATTTGTAGTAAATTTTGGGAAATACCTGGAGACTTATTTATTAAAATACGCTAATTACATATAGGGACCGGGTATTACAGTTTCCTATAGACTGTGCCCACTGATGGAGGTGGAAATCTCGCTCAGATATTGTCCTCCGTCGATCTGGCTGCGAGTGGTTTTGGACAGTAGAGGTTGGGTATGGGAATGGTTGTGTGGATCTCAATAGATTGTTGGATGTTGTTGTCGCCGAGCTATCTGCAAGAGAAGTCCCAAGATGGGGAACCACCGTAGAACTCTCCAACGATCAAGTTAGTATCATAGAATAAGAGCAGGATAGCGACGTATTAAAATGGGTTTGAGTTACCTGAGTTGTCTGAAAGAGAGGTTTATATAGTGGTCGCATGGAGCGAGCCGGCATGAGATCCTCGCCATCAGTTACGCCCCCTCGTTACGCCCGTATTGATGGAGAGATCCGCTCATTATTGGGGGAACGCGCCCGTATGGGACGTGGAACGTGGGGCGGCGGATATCTCGCTTTGGCGAGATACATGGAGCCGTTGCGGTGGCGCTTGGGTTCCGCGCTCTCGGTTGATCGGGGAAGCCAAGGAAGCTCAGCCTGTCTTGCAACAGCTTGGAGACGAGCAAAGAGGGTGTAAGTTCGGCTGCTGGATGGCTCGAAGACGAGAGGTAGGGGCGTAAGCCCGGAGACGAGGCCTCGAGGAAAGTCCCCGGGACGCCAGATTCCACCTCCGCAACCCCCAGGTGCCTAGTGGGTTTACGTCGACGACACGCCATCCGCTACGTGTCGTAATCTGGAAAATTCTCGTTCATGAACCTTATCAGGGTGTGATTATATCTTTTTCATATGATCATATATATACATTTGGCGCACCGTAGAATTTCCCATTTTAACAGGATTGCCCTTCTACTACGTAGAATATGTACTTTGCGCTCTATTTTAAGCACCGATTGACTTGATCTTGTTTCTTATATTCAAAATACCTCTCAGTTAAAATGTTGATTGCGGCATTTTAATAAAATATAGCAAAAAATGATTAGAGATCACGGCTGTTTTCGTAATAGTCAACGTAATTCAAAACATCGTTTAAAGTTGAAGAGGTCAATTGTAGGGTTTTCAAACCGAGGTGGGTTTAGCCTATTTTCAATCCCAGCTCATCACTAATAGAGATTAGGTTTGAAAACAACAATATATTCAAGTGCCACTGTAGCCCTAGTTGCGGGCCATTTAGTTGTCCGGAAGGAACGGAAGTGCCGGAAGAAATATTGAAATAACTTCCAAAAAACATATCATGAAAATAAATTTAAACCTCACTTCTGGTGTTTGTTTGTATATTTTTTGAAAATGGAACTAAAAAATGAAACAACCTCATATGTTTCTTTCATAAGCAAAACAAACAAAAAAATAACTTTTTTAATAGTAATAAATTATTATATATTGAAAGTAACAAAGAGAAGTATTAAATAATTATTTTTTTTCTTGTTTCTTGTGTTCCATAGTTATTTCCCATTCAAAATAAGAGAAAGAAAATTTTGGAAGAAACCATACCACATATGATCCACTTCACCATGTTGAAGTAATTTCCAAACTCTACTTCTGTACAAACAAACAACCGAAATATTTGAAATAAGCTTACTTCCGGTACTTGCATATTACTTCCGTGCATACAAACATGCCTGAATTATAGCTTCAAACACTTCCATCAAGTTACGATTATTATTTTAAAGAAGGGGAAAAAATATTTAATTTTTGTGTTAATCTAGATGGTAATCCCAAATTCAAATTACCATGAAATATTCACACGATTGTTGAGATGTAAAGATATTTCCGGAAATAGAGGATTACCATGGTAATCAAATGACCCCATTTGAAGGTAATACTATTCCTCCCAAAATATTTAACTATTCCAGATTACCACGGAATATTTCCGCATAACATTAAATGAGCAATGACCATTCGCCGCTGGCCTCTCTTGCCACCCACAGCCGGCTGGCCCGGGCTGCCCATCATCGATTGTCCACTGGTCGGCACGCTGCCGATCGGCCGTTCACCGCCGGTCGTTCGCCTGTCATCATTGATCGTTCACCAGCCGGCTTACCGCTGATTGGCCGTTTGCCACCGGCCAGCCCCCGATCGGCCGTTCGCTACTGGCCAGCCGCCGATCATCACCGATTGTTCACAAGCCAGCCGTTGGCCTATTAGACATTAGCCGTCGGTCGGCCATAGTTCGTCGCCGGCCGGCCCCTTGGACCGTTACCGACCCACTGCCGATCGGTCATTCGTCGTAGACATTGCCTCCATCCACGGCTTCCTTCGGCCTAATCGTCGATTAACGGTTGCACATAAATATATTACCGTGAATGATTAACGTATACCGAGCGCATTAATACAAGATTTCTTGGAATTAGATATCCGGTCATCCCATTTCTGGTAATGGTAGAATTCCGGGTTATTTTCTATTAATTGTACCAAACCCAACCCAAGTAATTTGTCTCCAGAAATTGATCTGAAATTGGTAAAATTTAGAAGGTCCAACAGTGGCAGTAAACTAGCGATAGATTCTTTTTCCCCCTTCAGAAATCGCTGTTTCAGCGTATGTTTAGATGAAATTTTCATTTTGACTGTGGGCGAGCACACACGTTATTTGTGATTCTAATTTAATTCCAGAATAAAAGTTATCATCGATTACATGATAATCAGATACAAATACAGATTTAGACATGAATGAATATTGGAAAAAATGCAATTGACAAATTCAAACATTACTATTATTCGTATCGGATACGGATATCGGTGTTATCATATTTGTATCCAGTGCCCCTTCAACAGATGCATATATGGATACCAATAGTCATCCAAAAATAAAAATTAGCTTCCGCAACTAATAAAATCTGGATAAAAATATGAAGTTAGCTCATATTATCAAAGTTGAGGGTTCCTGCAATTTAGTCATAATGATAATAAGCGTTGTTTACCAAACACTACCTTATGGTTTGATCTTTTTACGTGAAATACAAATACCCATGATTTTTCTATAAGCAAAAAACCAACCTAAAGTTTTCAACCTTAGCGAAAAACCACTATGTCGTTAAGTATATAAAATGATATTTTTTACTATTGAAAATTGGGATATTCACCAACAACCCCACTGTGATTTGATAGTTTCCGGAAAAAACCCGGCTTGGAGTAGGCACTGTTAAAGAAAAACTATCATGCATGCTGGATGGTTTTTTTCTAAAATTGCATATTTCTATGGCGGACTTCAGCTTATTTTTTTAAAAGGATCAATTCGATAGGTAGTTTTTGATACATAGCCATAAGAAAAGTTAGAAAAACATAAAATTGAGCTGGCCATGAGGAGATGCATAAAATCAATGTAGGGAAAGCAAATAGCAAGAGGAAGGACATAGAATGAATGGTCTACAAATAGCTGCCCCTATTTATGCATGGTTTGTGAATTCCCAAATGAATTAGGAAAGAGTGTGATTGCGTGTCGACCACGCCATCTACCCTCAATAGCTAGCGCTGGTACTGTTTTTCCCTTTCGTCGTACGTTTTCACGCCCACCCACGCACCCAGCCGCACGAACCCCCTTGACCTCCGAGTCCTAACGAGGCACGCTGTCTCTAGCTGCCGTCCCTCTCGCCCTCGGTCGGTCAACTCTACAGTCAACCCTCCATCTCCAAACAGTTTTTTCCATCCTTTTTTTTTATTTTATGCTTTTTATGCATGATATCCATGCGTGTTCCTATGAGATCATTACAGAGAAAAAAATCTGCCATACAGTTTAGCCTATTTAATTTTGTTAGGAAACCTTTTACTCTTGAGCCAATTAAGTGGTTGCAAATTATGATCACATTCTTCTTTAATTATATGAGGAGTCGTTATGTTCCCACATTTTCCTTTAATTATATGATCACGTGTCACAATTAAACTGTTCGCACGTGGTAACTCTCGTCTCTATTTTGGTTTTGACTAGCTTTATTATGTAGCAGATGCATATAGTTCGGGCAGTGAGTTTTTGTATTTCAGTTGTTACCAAGAGCCAAATATGTATTATTCGGCCACTATTCCGTATAGCTGAATTTTTTTATGCAAACAAAGGATTGTTTCAATAATAGAACATTAATTTGGCAAACCTAGATCAAATATATAAAATGGGCAAAAAGCAACAAATAAAATAAAATCAAACATTTCTCTCTCTCTCTCTCTCTCTCTCTCTCTTTTATGAATAATTATGTTTCTAATATTCAACTGGCCCCCTTAAATAATCTTAGATTTGTGTCCTGGTGATGATGATGGATAACGTCAACTTTTGAAAGTTTAATTTTGGTCTCATAATTTGAACCTGTCTTTGGCTTGAATTCCGGCACGCTTTCTGATGGAGGTCGGAATCTTCCTCAAATATTGTCCTCCAATATTATCCTCCGTTGGCGAGCAAGATGAAGGGCTGAGATTTGGAGAGAGAGAGAGAGACTGGATTTCAATGGGTTGTTGATCAGTGTTGTCACCGAGCAACCTGCAAAAAAAGTCCCGAGGTGGGAAACCACCGTAGGACCCTTCGACGATCAAGTTCGAACCGGAGAATATTTGGACAGAGTAGCGGCGTATTGGGTTGTGTTGATTTACCTGAATCGTCTGGAGCAGGGATTTATATAGGGGTCGTATGTAGCGAGCCGTTGCGAGATCCTCGCCGTCAGTTCCGTCAACACGTCATGTTCGCATTAATGATGAGATACGCTCGTGTGAGATGCAGGACGTGGGGTGGTTGACTCCGTCATGGCGGGGGATGCGGAGTCGTTACGAGGAAGCTCGGTAAAGAGAAGTTAAGGAGGCTCAATCCGAGGAAGCTCGGGCTTTCTGCTATGGGTACCGAGCTGGTCAGGGCGGCAAGGAGGCTGAGGAAGCTCAGTTCCAGGATAGATCGGAAACGTGCTACTGACCGATGGTTGGTCGAAGAAGGAATGCATCCAGGGGAGGCCCCGAGAGGTCCGAGCCTATTCCTAGATGGAGTCTCGGAGGCGAGATACTGAGGAATATTCCTTTATTCCAGTTTAGCAGCCCTCAGGAATCTAGTTGGTATACATGGGTGACATGTCATCTGCTACGTTCCGTGATAGGCGGAATCCCTACTTATGAGTATTATCATTAGCTCCCCACTCTCATTTCGATCTATTTATAGGTCGGGTCGAGAGTGATCTTCTCTGTTCAGTTTAGTGTCGAGAATTCTCCGCAGTGGATTGTCCGGGAATGACATGGCGTTTGGCGGCTGTTTCTCTTCAATCTCCGAGTCCACGTAGCGTTTTACCGTGCGTTTTAATTATCGCGAGTATCCTCGATGACGTCAGCTGGTCGCTGAAAGGCCGCCGCCATCATGGAAACGTTGTTTCGTTTGCATGAGTCGTCGTGGCGACGGTCTGACCGTCGATCTTGTGCTACATGGCTGCATCTGAAACGCGGATGTGAGACGTCGCTTCGGCTGTTCAAATCCTCGTGAAAGGAAGGCATCCAATGATCGGCTGCGACATGGAGTCGCCTGGACCGTCGGATCATTTTTGCTGAAGGTATAAATAGGGGTGTCCTGCCTTCAGCAAATAATTTTGCTCACTTGCACCTCTGCTTTCCCGATTGCTCGGCGTTCCTGATCTTAGGTTGGCCTCCAGTCCCTTCGCTACCTTCAGCCTTTTCTTTTCTTGAATCAGGACAGATGTCTTTCTCTAGACTCGTAGAAAATGTAGTTAGGGTAGAGTCCGGTGATGAAGTCTTGTCCTCTGAAAGCGAGTCTAGTGAGTCTTCTTTGAAAGTTCATAGTGCTCTCGCCGCTAATCTGCGGCAAATGCGGAATACAAAAACGAAAATTTTGATGACACTAAAAACTTGTAACTAAGAATCTAAACCAAACACTTAAACTAGCAAACACTAGAGGATAGAAATCACGACCTTTGTAGCGTCTCGTTTGCTCCAAGTGTGTTGGACTCTACCATACTCTCAAGAGCTCCGGATCGCGCTTGCAAGTCGGTCTTTCTTTACCGAAAACGATCCATCCAAAGGAACCAAGTTCAAGCTTCAACTTCATCAATGAAGTAACTAAAATCCTAAGTTGCTAATCTAAGATGCTTAGTGATATGTGTGAGTGTTCTTCCATTTTTCTTTCTCTTTATTTTCATGATTCTCAACTCATGAGAGTGTTGAAGATGAAGAAGAAGAAGGAGCTATGGAAAAGAGAGGAGCTAGAATAGTTGAATGAATAAAATCCTTCACAAATTCAAGCATGCTTCGACACTTTTGTAAAAAGAAATTTTCCATTTTAAAACTACAACCATGCTTGAATAGTATTTGCAAAAGAATTTATAATTCATTTGCTCATACTCTTCACCATTTCTTTTTTCCATCTCATTTCATATTTTCTTTATAAAGAAAATCCTTGAAATGAGGTGTCTTTCTTCCAGAAGTATTTTTGTATGAATACAAGAATACGTCCCCGCAAATACATGCCCGTATTCGTATCAAAATACGAATACACAAGAGATAGAAAAATACAATGAACATAATACTAGAATATATATATTGAAATATATATATGTAAATTATTAAATCAAAACTTGATTTAATAATCCGGCTTAATCCTAAACCGGCTAGTACCATTATCCTCCCGATTAAAGTCCGTGTGGTTAGCACACATACCTAATCGGAACCTTGCACGTATCAATATACGGCCACTACATCTTTTTTCTTGAACCAGGAAAAACCCTCTATATGAGACTATAAAGAATCGTCAATACGCTGGAAGTGGGTTTAACCACAAGCACGTCAGCGATACTGGTTGTACGTAATGGCTGCTGATTGGATGCGAAAAGGTGTGTCTGTGTATGCTGTAAATAACCGCAATCAAGACGGTGTCGCAAATAGCTAGCCGCGATGAGTACAGGTCATTCGCAGGGAAACGTGAATTTATTTTCTTGTTTTAGACGAGTTGATAGAAGAGATGAGGGATTGTTGTCGTTTTAAATTAAGATGGATAGAAAAATTTTATAATAGAAAATCTTGTAGGGTTTATAGGACTTAGTAGTTAATGGATGAAGTAAAAAAATATAATTCTTTTTATCTTTTAATTGTTTAATACTAGAGAGATAGCGGTGAATGTGGATTATGGTTCTTGAAGGGAATTAGGGTTTCCCACTACTGCTCCTTGTCCTTCCATTTATCTCTATTTATCTTAAACCCTTAACAAAACAAGTATTAACTAATCTCAAATCGTGGTCGTGACTATCATTAATTGATAGCGCGCCTGATAAGAGGGTTAATATTTATTTTGCTAAGCTTTATAAATACTAAAATATCAAAAGAAGTTAAGCGATTTTCATCCATTATTCAACCCTATCCTACAGATCCTACCAAGCAAGAAATTACTTGCTCATGATTATTAGCGTATTAAAAGAGAGATGGAAAATGAATGAACCCGTAATTAAAAGCAAAAAGTAATGCTGAATGTAATGCGAAAAAGTAATATGGAAAAGTAAATACGAAAAGAATTAAGACAAAATACTACCTTTATTTATCAATCATTACAAAATTTCTCCTTAAAAAAGGTAAATTACAAGAACCCTAGTTTTGCTCGTAGATCTCTCTCTTGAATTGAAATTTTGAATTTTGGATCTTGAATTGTTTTGATAGACAGCTCTCAGTCCTTTATATAGTCTTTGAAATTAGAAACCCTACATGCCATATTGGAGTAGAAAATATTATGATCATATCCCTAAATTTCCACATCCAACGGCTTCCATCAGACCGCGGAACCGCCGCCCCTGCTTTATATTGACCGCGGAATCGCCGCCATATTGTGGGTTTGGGATTTGGGGATTTTTTTTGGTTTTTTCTCTTGATAGTTGAAGATCCTCTTGATATAAAGATTCTGAAAATCCTTCTCTTACTCTCTATCGTTGCTAGATTTCTTGATTTGCTTCTAATATTTGGCAGATTCGGTTTGATATTTCGATTTGATGTGGATCTCCTACTGAGATTTCAGACCTGGGCTAATACCTGCACAATATCTCAAATCAAATTATTACTAGCATTTATTATTTTTGAGATATTATTTCAACCATTTATATGATATGATATCTTGAGAGTATTGATAAGGAATATTTGACAGGATATGCATATTTTAATAATATTTCATTTAAATATTATATGCATATATTTTCCCTAATTATATTAATTATAAATGAAGAAACATATGATAATAATATTTTTACAGATAAACCTATATATGTTCTTTATTTACAATTAACATCTTTTAGTAGTTAATAATAATAGAGAAAATGTCCATACAAATGTGCAATATTTTTTAATACCCCCAAACTTATGTTTGATCGTCCCGAGCAAACTATTTATTAAAAAGAAAAAGAAAAACCTAGCACACTTTCGTAGGCAACACGATTGCACTTAGCTCGTGCAACAAACCTTTAAATCTCTAGGTGTCCCTAGCAGCAGGAGTGTTGCCTCCTAAGGGTTTTCAGCGGATTACACTCACAAAATCCCAAAATAAACGAAAGAAGATAAAAATTACATCCAAAGATAAGGAACATATAAAAGAAAGAACTTGAAAATAAGTGTTTCAAACTACACTGATTTTTTAGTTGTCATGAGCCCTATCTTTATAGTCATGAAAAGATTGTTAGTTATATGTATGCCCTAGAGGCCATTACTGTACATATGATGTATATTGTAGTGGATGCTAGGACGTATATAGGGAGGATTTTCTTGCTCGACATGATAGTATGCTATCTGGTTGCACTTTACCTTAACATGTATACTGATTGTCTCTCTGTTACATGTTGGTAAAGCCCTTAGGATGTGTACTTGACTACCTGGACTATGATGCGGATCGTACTAGTGGGGACATGGTAGTCTATAAGTACATCCTTCAAAGTCCCTAGTCGTGGGTGTATCGAGACGGGGCATCGATATACCAGAGTAGACTAGCGTATACCTTCTCGACCCATACAGATGGGCGATGGATGATCCCATATCCATTGGTGTTTGACATCAGAGATGATATACGGGTGCTCAGTGGAGACTGGGTACACTGGACGGACTCGCCGAGAACTCCCAGATGGTATTATACCTCACGTCAGATGGCAGTTCTCTGGTGACACTGGTACAGAGTAGTCTGTTGACCCGAGATCGTCATAGAGTCTTGTGTGGTTCCCACTGTGCTTTGATTTCCATCTTACCACGTCCAAGAGGGCATGCAAAACGGTGGTTTTTGGGTACAGTCCCGAGTCACATGGAGGCAATGAGCGATAGGAGGGGATTCGTCTCTCCCGGTATAGGGGGTTGATGTTGCGCTGTGTTCGATTGGCTATAACAGGAAATCCCTGGCCAGGGTTGCTGAGATTTACTGGTAAGTGTTACCAGTAGTTTCTCGAACAGTTATAGACCTCATATCGACACGACTTATCGAGCTATTGGGGTCTGACGTTTACCACCCCTAGGCGAGATATGCGACATATCAGACGATCAGACCGGACTGTACGGTAGTGTTACTGGTTGGATTCACTGGAGTGTGAGCGGGCTTGCTCGTCGATCTTCAGATCGCTCAATACCCGGGTGACTGTTACGTTTAGCAGACCGCTTGCGGCTTGTGGGCGCTTGATATGATCATCACCTGCTGCCGGCGTATTGACGAGTCTTTAGAGTCCTACACAGAGGTTTCCTGGCTCAAGCGAAACGAAATAGGAGCGCATATGAGATATGTGCGGGACCGAGAATAATGCGTTGTATGTGATACCGTATTCCATTCTCGCGAAGAATGTGTCGAATGGTTGTATGTGATATAACCTAGTTATCGAATCAAGGATTGATTCGATAAGCCGATACATTGTATACTAGTCGGTTGTGTGCGACATGACCGGATCATTGAATCAAGTGTTGATTTAATGATTTAATGCATAATTATATATTTGATATATTACTTTGCATTAACTAGTATTGGTTCACTTAAGATGGATTTTCTCACTCGGATGTGCGCATTGTATATGCGATATACTTTTGTGCACTTGTATGTATCATGTTTGATGATGCATACTAACTTGTGTTTTGTGTAAAGTTTAAACCATGGTTATGTAATGGTTAGGGTTTTCATTTTCATATCTATTTATTTATTTGTTTATTCATTATTGGAAAATGATAAGCATAATGCAAAATGGTGGCTTTATTTGGAAGCTTGTTGAAGCTTCATGAAGACTTTGACTTTAGCAACCATTTTGTCTCATGCTTAACCCTAACCATCCCATTTAACCATGATTGATTCTCTACACATTGCCATGGTTAGTGTTATGATAAGAATGGATTATTCTTTTCTTTTTTAATGAACTTATGATATTTTTTCTTTCTTCTTCTTCTTCATGAGCAAGGAAGAAAAAGCTTTCTTCATCAATGGTGATTGATGATAAAGAGTGAGATATCCAAATCTAAAGTCTACCCACTTCCTATTTCTTCATCCTCTACCTCTTGCCAAGTAGTAGAGTGTGTTTTCTTCACAAGTTTCATGACTTGGTGAAGTGAGAGCTTGATCTTGCGATGCTTCGACGTAGATCATCTTCGGCATGGACATCGACGACCTAGCTCGCCTATTCTCCGATGAAGCCGACGCTAGAGCCCGGGACTTGTTATGGACAGCGAGGAGACTTCATTGCGGAGCTATGGAGGTGGAGAACCGGATCTACAAAGGTTGTATTTCCGTATCTCTTAGTTAAGTGTTAACTAGTTTCCTTTTCGCCTAGAATTCTAGCCAACGATCCGTTCTAGGGTTTCTCGGCACCATTTAAATTTGAAATTGGCATGGTTGATGCCTTATGAGACCTCATTAGGATGCCTAGGAACCCTACAAAGATGTCAGAAATCACACCATCTCTCAATAAAATATCGTTTTTAGTCTTCCTCCCTATCTATTCTCAAACATCGATCATATACCCTTAGGTGTGTGTAAAAGACATCTCTACACTTGGAGAATTCAATTTAAATTATTATATCCTTTGTCTATATTCCTTAGTACTTTTTAGTCGATGAAGTTTTTAGATGGATAATTTTGCTCACACGTTTTTCATGCGACCGTTAATACTTGTTGAGCTACTAACCAACCGATTACCGAACGTGCTCACTATTTAAGGCATAATTAGCAATATCCTAGTCTTGCAACACTTAAGGCTTAGCAGTGACACCCAAATCAGTTGGTCTAAGGCACTAGGTGATAAGGCACCCTCGCTATATTTTTTTATGCTACCTTAAGTAATTACAAAACCAATGTTCATTTTTCTTAATAATTTTTTTATGCACCACTTATATTTTGTTAATCCTTCATACTAAGGCTTTTAGACAAGAGTATTTCAAGGTATCCTCTACTATCCCAAGTTTCAAGATGTGTGCAAGTGCGTATAGTAGGGTATCAACGTTCAGAAATTTAGACTCAAGAATATGGACTATTTTTCAGATTTATTTCTATCCACAGATCAGTGATTTCTTCATCTTACTAACCCTTGGGACAATAGCTCATGACTACGTATTACTAGATTTGTTTTAAAACATCTAATTTTCTTTCTTTTCTTAAATCTCTTCATCTTTTTCATATGTATTTTTCACTTTCTAAATTTTATTTTCAAAATTGTATTATCCAATGCAATATTTACATATGATGCGTGGATATATACAAACCATCCATACAAACTTGTTTGCAGTAGTGTCCTCGCTGATATTGTTCTCTAAGCTCAAAACCTGAAGATTAGGAGGAACAGTTCAATAAAATGGTATACAAAAGTGGTCTAAAGTGAATAACCGTGAAATCCTCCCCCAAACTTGTTTTTGGCTCACAATTGTGCAAAAATTTCTAGAGCCATTTAAAAATATTTTTCTTTTTCTTCTTCCCCCCAAACTTGAGTAGAACAATGTTTTCATTATTAAGCATTGAAATCATAGGAGGGGGGGTAAGTATTATTGGTCTACACAAAACTTTACAAAGACCAAAAGTCAACACCAATTATTCAAATATTTTATCAATGTAACACCATGGTTGGTAGAAGATCATGTTACAGATAGATACGAAGAAGTGGTGAGGAGATAATAGGTGTAATCGAACGGTTGTACATGTTGATTAGTAGAGACGAAAAAGTGAGTATGAACGAAAATGAGAATGTGATAAATAAGGAATAGATGGAATAGTCGCATTCTCGTATGTAACTAAAAGAATGGATGGCGGTTCAACTTTTCCCCGTGGAGCTTGATTTATCACAACAACCAAGACTTTAAAGAACGCGAGTTTTTCGGCGAAAATATTTTCGAAACTTTCATTGATGATGATCTTATCGGAAAGAAAAGAATCAGTGGAATAGGCAGATTCACTAGGAAGGTTGAAAGTTTCAAGGTCAATATGTTGTGCACCAGCATTCAAAAAACTCGATTCATCAGAAATTATAGAGATAAGAGACTTGAAAAGCTCATCTACCTTATTTTCAAAAGAGTCTAAATCAAGCGGTCTTTCAAGAATCATAGAACTCGAAATATCAGAGTGTGGTTTATCAAACTCCAGTGGAATTGAAAGAAGATGAGAAGAAAAACCAAACAAAGTGTATGATGATATGGGTAAACGAACTTGGGTGTCAAGCATTGCTGATCCAGATATAGGAGATGAAGGCCGAATATCGTTTTGCATATTGGATAGGTCGGTGGTAAGAATATGATCGGTTAATTGTAAAGGAAGATGTTCACATTCAATGGAAGGGACATGATGTAAGTGCACGGCGGCGCCCCGGCCGTCAAACCGATGGCCAAATACGGAAGCGGTGATAAACTTTAATTTTGCGAACTTAGCAAACCGGCACCACCGCGCACTAAACCCCGGATCGGGCCATTAAACTTGTCCTAGCTAACAAACAAGATAGGGAAGAGATATACCAAGTGATCCGAGTCCTCCGGTCTTCTCGTCGTCGTCCCGATCTCACGCGGAAAGTCCGGTCTCCATCTCCTCGCCGGAAGGGCACCACGTCGCCTGTTTCTTTTACGGGCTCCCGCCTCTATACCGAGACAACTCGGGCATGAAGCTGGCAAGTCGACATGCCCAAGAATTGCGGTAGAAAGTGTAGTGTAGAGGCTATGTCTCATTTGGGGTTTTGTTGCCATTTGAAGATGATGGAGGAAACAAGATACGGAAAAATGGTGCTTGCATTTTTCCTAGCATGAAATGAGATCAAGAAAAATCCCACAAGCTCAAAATGAAACTCTCTCATATTTTCTCACAAGTGTAGCCCCTTCTCTCATCAAGTGAGAATGGTGGAGGAATCAAATATCAATCCAAAACAAGAAGGGAGGTGAGTGTAGGAAAAGGTGGAGGGTGACCCCTTCCTTCAAGGTAAACCTCAAATCAAACCCTTAATCAACCCATATCCTATCAAATCTCATAAAAGCAAAAACCATCATGAAAAAGCAAAGATGCTTATCCTATCATGATGAATACATTTGCAAGAAACCCCCTCCACAAATGTTATTTGCACAATTGCAAATAACCCCCTCCATCGGAAAAGTCCGGCCGGGAAAGAACAAAGGAAAACCGGCCGGAACGGAATGCAAAATGGCAACTCCAGAAAACTGGTCCCGTAATAAATTACAGGAAAACCCCGCTACTGCATATACATGCCCGCATTTGTATTCCGACCGGATACAAATGCAATGAGACAAATCTACACTGTACTATACTAGGATCCGGCTTAAACCAAAGCCGGCCAGTAAAAACCGTTCGATCCTGATCCGTGCAATACCGCACGTATCTGATCGAACCGTGCCATATAACTATACGGCCTCTAGTACTAACCGTCCGATCCTGATCCGTGCAATACCGCACGTATCTGATCGGACCCTGCCATATCTCCATACGGCCTCTACAGCGTTTCGCCCGAAAGCTGAGTAACTGAATGTGTGGTGGACTCTAAAGACTCGTCAATACAATGGCTGTGGATTTAACCACTAGCACATCAGAGGTATAAGCCAATACGTAACGGGCCACCAGCTATTGACCAAAAGGGACGTTGATGAGCGAACTCATCCTGACACCCTACTGAGCCTGTCAATGACAATATCCGTACAGTCCGGTCTGTTCGTCTATGAGCATCGCATGTCGGGCCTAGGGGGTGGGTAAAAGTCAGATCCCCAAAAGCGGTACAAGTCATGTCGGAGTGTAGCCCAGAACACCCTCAGATACTACTGGAATACCTACCAGTAAATCTCCTGCCTTGGCCAAGGACTTCGTGTAATGGCTCTCCTAGACACAGCGCGACCTCACCCCCAATACCGGGAGAGACGAACCCCTGAAGATCCGCTCACTGCCTCCATGTGGCTCGGGACTGTACCCAACTAAAACCTGTTTGCACGTCTCGTTTGAGCGTGGTAGGGTAGTAATCAAAGCACAGTGGGAACTCACACGAGACAAATGACGATCTCAGGTCGATGAACTAACCTGTACATATGTCACCTGGGAACTGCTATCTGACGTCAGGTATAAGACCAACTAGCATGTTCCCGGCGAGTCCTGTCCAGTGTACTCATAACCCAATGAGCACCTGTATACATCTTAGGTGAACCAACTGACACCAGTGGCCTGTGAGACCGGCCACCGCCCCTCGTTGGGGTCTCGACTGTATACACTAGTCTACTCTGGAGAATCGATGCCCTGTCTCGAAACTCCCACGACTAGGGACCATTTAAGGATGTGCTTATAGACTACCAGCTCCCACGTATATGATCGCCCTCATACTGCTGGCAGTCAAGCAAGAATCCTAGGGGCTCTATCAACGTGTAATAGCGACCTGTAAGGTCACCTGAAACAGTACACGATGATAAAGGTAAACCAGATAGCATACTATCATCTCGAGTAAGACTGTCGTACCGGGATAGGTCCTCCCTCAATCATTGCAATCACGTGCCTGTGACCCAATAATTGACTCTGAGGGCACTATCTCCAACAATCTCCCACTTGCACTCAAGGCTAATTATTGCGATGTCGCATACTCACAGCCCGTGTGATACCGAACACCCAACTCCTCTACTAGTCAGTCTCACAAAGCCTGTTTGCGAAACTCTTGCGATCGAGGAATAGCCTCAGTGAGTGGATCCGCCTTGAAGTTTCTTTCTATGTCTCTCTATATCTCAAGTTCGCGGAGAAAGCCATCTCCCGAAATGAGTAATACCTGTCTTAGAATGTGTCTGGATGTTTGATGGGACTTAGCTCATTAATGAACTCCAAATCCAAACTTCTTAGACTGTATCGTCAACTGAACTTAATCAGTATCCTACGCCATGCCTCCCTCAGTATTGCCTTGGATCACCTGTCCAAAATACTGCCCCTCGTCAGAGGGAAAACTATAACTCTGACAACCTCCTTGTCGTCCAGGTCACCTTGGAAGCCTGGAATGATAACCGTCTCCTAAAGGAGGCTGCCGTTATCAATTCCCTAGAACATTAACTTATGTTCTAAAACTGCTTCCGATTGTTTCTCCAGGATTGGATCAATATCATCTTATTGCATCTAGTGCAAGAACAACATCTGGTGTGGTACTTGACATCTCATGATTGACTCAATTGCCTAAGCAAGTGATCTGCCAATCATGCACATCCCTCTCTACTTTAGTCTATAAGACACCTTTAGAGAGGGTGACTCCATTACCTGCAGGTACACTACCGTGCCAGGAGTCGTTCATTCTAAATACTCTTAGAATGCTGTCTAAGTACCCTGATTAGGAAACCACCCAAATCTAGATCTAAAACCATAACCTAGTAACCAGTATGTCTGATATAATATTCAAGTCCTATGTGGAGAAACCACTGTGTGACAACCAAAGAATAACCGATCGTAGTATATGAGTTTCCTTTCCTACTTTGTGTATGTCATCCAAATACCATGACATCACACCCTACTACCTTCTCAACAGATCCATCCCCTATTCTGATGACGTCAAACCCATGACTGTCATGTCAGAAATAGATGATCTATCTCCGCAATATCTGCTTTAGTCTATAAATAGACATAAGCCTGATGTCCACCAATGCTTCCGCTGCTCCCACTGACTACGACAACCCTCTGGCAGAGTCATATAGATGTGCACTTCTAAAGCTAGTTTAGAACGACGCTATACTCATCCTCCCGCCGGGTCTCACAGTCTGGAACAACAGCAATGGCAAGTGTGGGTAAACAAGAACTTCCCTGTCACCGTCCTTGAGGCTACCGGGGTACCTCTCGGGTGCCTGAAGTTACCCACCTTATCTGCGGAGTGGCCAATGGAATGACAAATCAGATTGAATCTTTAGGTTCCTTATCAAATCTTCAGTAATCGTTTGCGGTTCTGGAATCACTTCCAGTTCTACCATACTCCCACTACTGCTTTTGAAAAAAAATCCATTTTTATTAAAACTGTGGCGAGTCCAGAACAATATTACTATTGATCTCCCAGATGGTAGAAAGTCAACCCTCGTCATAGCCTGGGTCAACCCACAAACATCCATTACAGAAACGTACCTTGAGTTGTCCAGTGTCTGGTTTTAATCATAAGCCGGACAACTCCCCGTACCTTAACATCGTTAAGATATGAACTGTTCTATATCCAATATAGAACCAGAGGCACTGATTTAATTTAACCAGATTCAAATCATGCAGCTGTCTCCAGTGCATGTCAACTAAATGGAAAAAGGCTGATCAGCGTTACTCAACTTAGGAATGCTTCCAATTATAAGTAACCTGAAAGAGAAGCAATTTCTTTTTATCATTAATATCAACTGAATACCATACACAAGTATCTACATCTTCGATCACTTTGAAGAATCCCGATACTTGCTACACCTGGTTCTCTACTCTATTCAAATACCTATAACTCCTCAAAACTTAGACCCTGTTTTTCTACGAAACACATGTCTAAGAACTAGAGAAGTTAAAAGTAAACAGAATATAGTATGAGGACCAACCCCTCTGTCCTAATGGACACTGGACAACATACAATACTCTGTATAAGTCCGCTGAGTTTAACAACTCTTTCACTATGTGTCGTAGGTTGAAAACTGTACTTATGGTTAAGAAGAATTACACCGCTGTTTAATGCTCCCTACCTAACCATCCACTGATATAGGTAAATGTCGTAGACATAATTTCAGAAAGGTATATCTCACTCTATGAAAATAGACGTACAGATATATCAATTTGAAATTGGTGCATAAAAGCGGATAGTCAAAACCAAATATTTGCCGACCGGCAAACAGCCCAGGTGATCTCCTCAAATATCACCGATTACAACGAATCCCGATATAATGAGGATGATCACCCAATTCCCAATAACTTACTCCCACTCATCATCTGTAAAACCATACAGATGTGAGAATCATACCTGGTAAATACATACCCTGGAGTAAATATCTAATCGGGAAATCAGTTTTCTTTTAACATTACACAGTGAACTGAAACATTGAAATGTTTCGATGGGGTATCCTGGTATTCCTAGTAATGCCTCTACCATTATCCAGATTCACAACTATAACCGTATAATTCTTTGCCACCTCTCCAAATCCCTTTATATGTCTTTAGTCATTACCTTCTACGCACCCCTTTAGGCCAATTGGTTTTCTTCCTTCCCTACTGTTCGGCACCAGCCTATGGTTTGGAAGAAGACTATCCAGTAAGCATAATGGGTGTACTGTCCTAATCCTAGGAGCACTCGCAATGCGAGAGAAGGTGAGGATAAAAGACACCTGAATAAACCTTATTCCTATTTCTCCTGAACCAGAATCCATCCCCGAACTGGAACAAGTTCCTTTCGAGTTCGTATATAACCATACGATGGATTATCCAATAAACTGTGGATCTTCGTAGTGATACGGAGTGTCCTGGAGAAATACAAAGGTGATTTAGGATCGGCGAAGAAATACTTGGTTTGTTCGTGAATATCAGTCGCAATTTACTTTGCCCTCTTACTAATCCCTTGCTTTGTCTTAATCTTAATACCTTCTGTACACCATTTAGACTAATTGGTTTTCTTCATTCCCTACCGGTCGGCACCTGCCTATGGTTTGGAAGAAGACTGTCCAATTTGCGTAATGGGTGTACTGTCCCAATCCTAGGAACACTCGCAATGCGAAAGAAGGTAAAATGAAAAGACAACTGAATAATCCTATCCGTTTTCTCCAGAACCGGAAACCATCCTCGAATTCCTTCGAGTTCGTATCTAACCATACGATGGTTTTGTCCAATGGAAGTGGACGTTCGTAGTAATACGGGGTGTCCTGGAGAAAAGGGTAAAAGTAGGAGTGGCAATGAGGTCTGCAACTCTGACAATCCAAAAGCTAGTGTAAAGAAGGTTCGGTTAACTTGGTCTCTGAGTCATAGTCTTAGGGTCGGGTCAATGGTCACTGCCAAAGAGAGAGAGAAAAGAAACACTCAGCGTGCACTCTACTCTAGATCAGAATGGTTACCAATTTATCTAATCAGGAAAACTCCCACTGTACCTCAAATTCTCCTCCAAACCTGAAAGAAGAATTAGTCGGGGTCACCCGAGGAGTAAACCAACTCATCAGTGGGAATCGGGATCCAACTCTCATCGCATGATAACGTGACGGAATCCGCTCACGCTATCACACTCCAGAAGGTATGCGCATATCTAGCAAGTTTCAGTTCTTTTGAAACTCCCGATGTGATTTTTACCCCATGCTCTTATGACCTTGACTTTGGCCAACATATCATAAGTCACATGTCAAGTTCTACCCGTCATTCTCCAGGTTAATTTGAATCCACCCGTACCTACCCTTGACTTTGGCCAAAATGGCAGTACGACTGTCCCAAACCAACGCATCTATCTATGCAGCATATGAATACCCCAATAGCTACCAAACACTGTGCCTTGACTTTGGCCAACATACACAGCTTGAATACTATTGACCATCCATATGAAATGACGGAGGGCTACGAATGGTTTCTGGCGAAAACCTTTAACGTAACGAACTTGATATCGTTGAAGGAACGGATAGCTTTTTAGAAAATATAGTGACGAAAACCTTTACTAAAGAGGTCACTCCCGGTGAAGGGATCTCGGCTCTTTCCCCGTAGAATAGGGTGCAGGATATTCCAAATGAATACCACGATGCAAAGCAAAAGTAATCGGCTATAATGAAGTTAATGCCCTGACGCAAACTTCTGTCCAAGGGGTCACTCCCGGTGAAGGGATCTCGTCCCTTGCCTCGTCGACTGAGGTGCTGGATATTCATAACCGAATATCACTGTGCAAAACAAAAGTGAACGTCCTTGCAATAACAGCTTTTTGAAAAGTGTTCCCACAACATCAGAATAGGTTTGTTTAACTTGCATTGATCCGAATCAATGCAGTCCCATCAATTGATCACACCACAAAGAACGAAAATATACCGACGTACGTATATGCCATCCGCATTCGCCACTGGGTCCCGTCATCACCCGTTAGGTTAGCTAACTAACGGCAGAGCGGGGACTGGACTAGCGCGGATGAAAAACATATACAACATCTACTAATATATATATACCAATATATTATATTTCGCTCAAGGCGTGACAAGAAATGCAACATCACAGAAATGTACAGCATCACAGAACAATACATATATCTGGGATCCCCGGGTTTCACAGAGCCACTACTGAAACCCGACGTTCCCCTGGTCGTGTGGATAGCCTGTGCAATGACATCCTAGACCCCTGCGGGCGCGGCAAGTTACCCGCCAAAACCTGAAGCGAGGCAGCCCCCTTCAGCAACGTGAATGGACCACCCAGCACTTCACGGAATCCGGTAACTCGGGCACCCCTCCTGGGTTAACCTGTACCCCCTACGAGTGCGGCGAATAGCCCGCCAATCCTGGAGTGAAGCCCCCTCCGTCTCAATGCCATGAGATGCGGGCTTGTTGCCCTCTAGAACCCGGCTATCCGTGCACCCCTCCGCGGGGCAATCCTAGTACAGAAAGTAAAATATACATACACCGGGTACATCGACCGCAACCTGGTCGTGCCCCAAAATAATAATACAAACAGGAAGTGACGGCAGTCCACATGTCGGACGCTCGCCCCGCAATATCAAATGTACATAATACAACAAAACTGTACTAGCATTGCATCCAGGCTATCCCCCACGACCGATCCGCAACATCACAGCAAAAACACAGAACATCAACGTGAAAATCACGTTCGCAAATCCGTCTAACCGGGCTATAGCAGTTAGACAGGATTTACCGATCAAGTGACATTCACGGTCGCAGATATAATGTAAATACTGTGAAATAATGTGTTTAAAATATCCGATCGATCAAAAATTAACAAGTGGGCCCCCAAGCAATACTGTAGCACTCACAGAAATTCTGGGCCTAATTTTAATATTCCAAAACCCCTATTTTTAGCCCACAAGCCCACTGCAAAAAAAAACGATGACATGATCCCTCATTCCTGCGGCGGAACCGCGGCCAAAGAGGGGTTATGGCCGCTGTTCCGCGGTCGTACGGAGGGATCGTGTTGTCGAATTTTTCCAGTGTTCTTAGAACTCCCTGTACATCATTCTGAGATAACCTGAAAAATTTTTGGACTTCAAAAAATTTCGACAGAAAACTGATGTAAAGAAAAACGCTGGTTTTTGGAATTTTGGCCGATCGGAAATGCAAACACATAAAACAAAGCTATACGAAGTTAATGGCGAGACTCTGATACCACTGTAAGTGCACGGCGGCGCCCCGGCCGTCAAACCGACGGCCAAATGCGGAAGCGGTGATAAACTTTAATTTTGCGAACTTAGCAAACCGGCACCACCGCGCACTAAACCCCGGATCGGGCCATTAAACTTGTCCTAGCTAACAAACAAGATAGGGAAGAGATATACTAAGTGATCCGAGTCCTGCGGTCTTCTCGTCGTCGTCCCGATCTCACGCGGAAAGTCCGGTCTCCATCTCCTTGCCGGAAGGGCACCACGTCGCCTGTTTCTTTTACGGGCTCCCGCCTCTATACCGAGACAACTCGGGCATGAAGCTGGCAAGTCGACATGCCCAAGAATTGCTATAGAAAGTGTAGTGTAGAGGCTATGTCTCATTTGGGGTTTTGTTGCCATTTGAAGATGATGGAGGAAACAAGATACGGAAAAATGGTGCTTGCATTTTTCCTAGCATGAAATGAGATCAAGAAAAATCCCACAAGCTCAAAATGAAACTCTCTCATATTTTCTCACAAGTGTAGCCCCTTCTCTCATCAAGTGAGAATGGTGGAGGAATCAAATATCAATCCAAAACAAGAAGGGAGGTGAGTGTAGGAAAAGGTGGAGGGTGATCCCTTCCTTCAAGGTAAACCTCAAATCAAACCCTTAATCAACCCATATCCTATCAAATCTCATAAAAGCAAAAACCATCATGAAAAAGCAAAGATGCTTATCCTATCATGATGAATACATTTGCAAGAAACCCCCTCCACAAATGTTATTTGCACAATTGCAAATAACCCCCTCCATCGGAAAAGTCCGGCCGGGAAAGAACAAAGGAAAACCGGCCGGAACGGAATGCAAAATGGCAACTCCAGAAAACTGGTCCCGTAATAAATTACAGGAAAACCCCGCTACTGCATATACATGCCCGTATTTGTATTCCGACCGGATACAAATGCAATGAGACAAATCTACACTGTACTATACTAGGATCCGGCTTAAACCAAAGCCGGCCAGTAAAAACCGTTCGATCCTGATCCGTGCAATACCGCACGTATCTGATCAAACCGTGCCATATAACTATACGGCCTCTAGTACTAACCGTCCGATCCTGATCCGTGCAATACCGCACGTATCTGATTGGACCCTGCCATATCTCCATACGGCCTCTACAGCGTTTCGCCCGAAAGATGAGTAACTGAATGTGTGGTTGACTCTAAAGACTCGTCAATCCAATGGCTGTGGATTTAACCACTAGCACGTCAGAGGTATAAGCCAATACGTAACGGGCCACCAGCTATTGACCAAAAGGGACGTTGATGAGCGAACTCATCCTGACACCCTACTGAGCCTGTCAGTGACAATATCCGTACAGTCCGGTCCGTTCGTCTATGAGCATCGCATGTTGGGCCTAGGGGGTGGGTAAAAGTCAGACCCCCAAAAGCGGTACAAGTCATGTCGGAGTGTAGCCCAGAACACCCTCAGATACTGCTGGAATACCTACCAGTAAATCTCCTGCCTTGGCCAAGGACTTCGTGTAATGGCTCTCCTAGACACAGCGCGACCTCACCCCCAATACCGGGAGAGACGAACCCCTGAAGATCCGCTCACTGCCTCCATGTGGCTCGGGACTGTACCCAACTAAAACCTGTTTGCACGTCTCGTTTGAGCGTGGTAGGGTAGTAATCAAAGCACAGTAGGAACTCACACGAGACAAATGACGATCTCAGGTCGATGAACTAACCTGTACATATGTCACCTGGGAACTGCTATCTGACGTCAGGTATAAGACCAACTAGCATGTTCCCGGCGAGTCCTGTCCGGTGTACTCATAACCCAATGAGCACCTGTATACATCTTAGGTGAACCAACTGACACCAGTGGCCTGTGAGACCGGCCACCGCCCCTCGTCGGGGTCTCGACTGTATACACTAGTCTACTCTGGAGAATCGATGCCCTGTCTCGAAACTCCCACGACTAGGGACCATTTAAGGATGTGCTTATAGACTACCAGCTCCTACGTATATGATCGCCCTCATACTGCTGGCAGTCAAGCAAGAATCCTAGGGGCTCTATCAACGTATAATAGCGACCTGTAAGGTCACCTAAAACAGTACACGATGATAAAGGTAAACCAGATAGCATACTATCATCTCGAGTAAGATTGTCGTACCGGGATAGGTCCTCACTCAATCATTGCAATCACGTGCCTGTGACCCAATAATTGACTCTGAGGGCACTATCTCCAACACATGATGGGTCGGAAAATTCAACTCATCTAATATAGCGAGTTCTTCTTTAAAGATATTCTCATCACCGCTCTCATTAACACTTTCGGTCAAATCAAATGAATAGTTCTTTAAGATTTCATCAATTATACTATCCTAAATCGATGGATCACTTGGTTCACTTGATGGAATTGGAAGGTTTGAAATATTAAGTGTAATCGAATAAGGATCGGTTTGATTTGGAATGGTGTAAGACTCTCTTTCACACTCATTGGAAAAGTCAAACATGTTTTTCTCGGGCACCTCATCAATTAAATCATGAAGCGGTTGATCATCAAATACATTCGGTTGGGCTTCAGTATGGAAGGTGTCAAGATCTAAAGAATTGGTTTTGGTTTGACTTTGATAGATCTCTTATTCTTTTTCACTACTCAATTCCAACTCTACTTCAAAACTAAACATGGTTTGTGAAGAAGTTTCAATGAAGGATTTCTTTGAACCATGGAACTTCCTAATTGATTTTTAGAAGCACTGTCTAGATAAGGTGAAAAGGTTGAGTATGTTTGGAAAGTGTTTAATTGTTGGCTATGGGCAAGTTCAATGTGTTTCGCAATCGACATGCGTTTACGAATTGCCACATTAGCCTCAAGAGAAGTATCAACATGATTGGGTGTGAAAGTTTGTTGCTCTTGATAAGAATTAGAAGAGTGTATCCAAGTTCCATAAACAGGATTAGGATCAATATTGTGATATGAAGAATATTGAAATTGGTTGGTTAGTTGGCAACTAGCAATTGCTATTTGTTCAGCAACGGTCATGGGTTTAAAAGTTGTCATATTCTCCTCAAAACGAGTATCAACATTTTCATATGGAAATGACTGTAATTGTCGTCCTAACGGTTTTGGAGAAGTGAAAGGTATGAAACTTTAGCTACGGGCCTTTGCAATATGCTCAGCAATGGACATACGTTTAGAAGTTGCATCACCAGCCTTAAACGGATTATCAACATAAGAAAGTGTTGAATTTTGACGCGGTTAATAAGACTTTGAGTGAGGTGTCCAACTATTATTTCTAGCGTGCTCTATTCTATCCCTTAAAGAAATGGTATGGTCGGAATCTGTACCAAAGTAATTACGATAATAAGAAATATCTGGTTGTTTGTAGCAAAGCTCGGTAAGAGTTGGTCGGTTTGGGTTACCCATTATGAAAAGAAAAGAGGGTGAAATGGTATATATATATTTTTAATGAATTTTTGAAATTTTTTTGCTTTGAAAGTGGGGCTAGACTTAATTAATCACAAATGTGCACAAACAATCCCTAAAACTAGGGTCACCCAGGTCAAATCATTAGACCGCTCCTAGACTTCCAAAGGACAAGACGTAGGATAAATCCTCTATCACTTCCTTATCAATCTTGCAGCCACGTAAGTGCCATGTAAGTGGGTGGTATCCGCTATATGAATCACCAAATAGCGGGCCAACTTAAGTAACCACTTTTCTTAGTCACACTTGCCTTAAACACCACAAGAAAAATGCGGATAAACAATAGATTACCCATGACCCTCTTTTGTCCTAATTGAGCGCGACTGTCCTTAGAGGCTTGGTCTAGATATTTTTTATTAATATAAAGTATGCATATGCTTGTTTGTGATTTGTGGGGCCTAGGAAGGGTGATGAAATCCCCACCTAATATGAATTTAGGTTTCTTGTCCTTTAATGTCCGTTTTAAATATACAAAACAAACCAAAATCTAAAACACGCAAAAAGATTTTTAGCGGTGCAGTTTGCAAAGAATCCTGTAGGTAAAAACAATTTATTGGAGCTTCATAGGAGAGAGGAAGACGATAGGAGAATACCAAAGAAGTTTGGAGGCCCAACTCCTCAATACGTCCGTGCTTCCGCCGCCGAATGCAACCCTAGGCCGCGGTTCCACCACCTCTTGATAAGTTCTTCTCTTCAAACTTCTTCAGAGCACTCCAATGCTCCTCTGGTCCAAGTTGAAAGTCTCTGAATCTCTATTGGCTTGCTCCAATTACACCAGATTTCTCGCAAAACTCGCACAAAAATCGTTAAAAATACAAAATTCGGTTTGTTATTCTCTTTTTATTTTTATGTTTCTCTGGTTTTTATAAGAAATCAACCCGAATAATAAGAAAAATAGTTACGACCGTTTCCCCGGCAACGACGCCATTTGATTGGATGCGAAAAGGTATGTCTGTGTATGCTGTAAATAACCGCAATCAAGATGGTGTCGTAAATAGCTAGCCGCGATGAGTACGGGTCGTACGCAGGGAAATGTGAATTTCTTTTCTTGTTTTAGACGAGTTGATAGAAGAAAAAAGGGATTGTTGTCGTTTTAAATTAAGATGGATAGAAAATTTTATAATAGAAAGGCTTGTAGAGTTTATAGGACTTAGTAGTTAATGGATGAAGTAAAAAAATATTTTTTTTTTTATCTTTTAATTGTTTAATACTAGTGAGATAGCGAAGAATGTGGATTAAGGTTCTTGGAGGGAATTAGGGTTTCCCACTACTGCCTCTTGTCCTTCCATTGATCTCTATTTATCTCAAGCCCCTGGCAAAACAAGCATTAACTAATCTTAAATTGTGGTCGTGACTATCATTAATTGATAGCGCGCCCGATAAGAGAGTTAACATTTATTTTGCTAAGCTTTATAAACATTAAAATGTCAAAAGAAATTAAGAGATTTTTTATCCATTATTCAACCCAATAATACAAACCCTAGCAAGTAAGAAATTACTCGCTCATTGATTTATGTCAAATTCTAATCTCTTTGATTTTAAAGAAAAGATGTAGATAGTCGGTTATATGAAATATAGCCGGATTATTAAATCAAGAGTTGGTTTAATAATTTATTGTATAATTATATATTTGATATATTACATTATATTAACTAATATTAGCTCACATAAGTAATTCTTTTTCTCACATTGATGTGCATAATGTATATATGCGATATACACACTAATGTACATGTTTTTGTGTCATGGTAGATGACATATGTGACATGGGTGTATAACACTAACACCATGGTTATGATAATCTTAGGTTTTTATTTATTAAAGTAAATTACAAATTAGGTGGATTTTGGACAAATGCTTGAAGCTTGTGGAAGCTTATAGATTATTTGACCAAGTCCACTAACTTGTTCTTTACTTAGATATTTATTAACCTAACATTTATCCTAACACATGGTTAAGTCTCTACAAGGGTTTACATATGGCGTTAACTCACCCATGGTTGCTAGACTCTCACATGATAAGTTCATTCTTCTTCTTCTTTATCACAACTCCAAAGCTCACTAGGTTTTGGATTAATGAAGAAATATTGTGAGAAAATCAAATCTAAAGTGAGCCCACTTCCTACTTCATCATCCTCTATTACTTGACATTTAGTATAGGGTGTTTTCTTCACTAATTCTACAATTAGTGAAGAGATAGCTTGGGTTAGTGTCTCCTCGACGTAGATCATCTTCGGCCTCGAAGACTTCGATGCAAGCCTGTTCATTTCTTCATGGGAGCCTCTCTAGAGTCCGGAGTTTATGATCGCAGTGAAGAGACTACTACACGGAGCTATTGAAGTAAAGGACCGATCTACAAAGGTTGTATTCCTTGTTCACTTTAGCTGCAAAGTAGTTTGCATATCGATTCGTCTCTTTTTCTAGTAAACGATTCTATGTTAGGGTTAGCTAGAACGGCTAAAATTTTAATATGTCGTTGAAGATGCCTCCCGAAACCTTTCTGCCGTACTAGACAACCCTTCAGTGGTATCAGAGCCATACTAGAAAATTAGACGTATTTTGTTAGGATTATGAAACCGAAACGACTCCAAAACTTTAAACACGGAAATATAGTTTCTGTCGATTTTAAAAGGTCTTCAAATTTTTTTTAAAACAATTCCAGAATGTTGTATGGGATGCAACATGAACACACTGAGAAATTTAGCCCCTCTCCTCGGAAAATGGCCGGCCACATGCCTAGGTTTTCCGGTCTGCTCGGTTCTTTAGTGCTGGAATGGGCTGAATTTTTTGGTGTGTTCCAGTGACTTGGTTTTGGTGTTTTAGGTGTTGTTTGTTTTTGCTAATTTTGCATATGATGTGATCTTACACTATAAGCAATTCGGAGTGTTTCGTATTCGTAGTTTTAATATTGTTTCATGTATTCGCATGTTGTCTAGGCGAAGTTAAAAAGTTCGAACGAATATCAAAAACCTAAATTTCCAAGTTTAACGTATTCGAAAAATCATGCAAGTAATTCTGTGAACCCTTTAGAAAAATGAAACCCTAACTCGACATTTTGGATCGCGGAACCACGGTCATATCCTAGGGTTTGCCGCAGTTTCGTGGCGACATGAGTGAGGCTTGGGTCTTCCCTTCTACGGCTGGTGCATAGGTACCGTGGCATGTTATGAGTATTATTAAACTGTGCTCAAGTGTTGAGCTCTCGGGGAATTGTGGGACTTTGATGAACCGATCGAAAAGTTTAACGTCGTCCGGGTATTATGTGATGGGATACAATACTTGGAATCCACAAATAGTTATGAGATAACTAGTTTGAATTTTATAAATCTAGCAGTTTAGTCTCATTTGATCGGTTGCCACAGGATTTTGATGTTGATCAAAAGTTCGTCGCAATCACGTAGGGTACGCGGATACTCGCCGGGTAATATTATTAGATAGCCACGCCCCATAGCCTCGACTAAGTGACTGTAGGAGAACCCCATCGCCAAAAGCATCCGTTCGGGTGCTCACGGCAGTGGTGTTCCGCCTTAGTGCACTTCGCCGACGGCATCGGGGGGTGCGGACGTCTGCTAAAGTTTCCGACGAGCATTCGATCAGGTTATCGGGAATTTTGTTGAATTACCTGACAGGTTATTAGAAAGTGTTTTCAATATCGAGACTAAAATGCGGGGTTTATAATTGTTAGGCATGTGATGTCTAAGGAATTCATTTGGTTAGGCATGAAATCCAAAGTATGTGATACATTGGGTTTATGATGTCTAAGGAGGTTGCGGATTCCAACTGTTGTAGTTTTTCACTTTCTTTTCTGCGACCGTAAGTGTAATATGTGGTGTATCGCCGGTTTCGTTGCTATATGTCAACGACAATTGGGATACGCATATTTACTTACGTTGATGACATGTGATGTTATGTGTTTCTAGGATATGTTATATTGGATCGTCGTGTTTTGAATAGCCGGGGATTTTATGTGAGATGAAAGTTTTTCATTTTCATTCATGTAAAAACTTGTATATAATATTCTTTTATTGGGGCACTTCCGGATTGAGGAAGATGTCACCGTTGATGTATATTATTTACTTTTCCGCATTAGGATAGACCCAAAGCGAGGAGCACAAGTGACCGGGGTTCTAGGGTACAGTGGGAGACCATCTCGAGGAGTTGAGACCGGGTCTCTTAACTCTAGAATTGATAGGGTTGCTTGCCGCTCTCGTAGGGGTCTAGGGATGTGGGGTTGGCTATTCATCGCGATCGTGGAATCCGTGTTTTATACTGGCTTATTCTAAAACACGGAAATCCTAGTATATCCAATATTTCATATATTGATGATTTCTGCTGCGATATTCTGTGATGTGATCACTGTGTATATTCTGAGACGAATGCTTATATTATGTGTGTGTGTATATATATATATTATATTATTGCTTTCGTTTCATATGTGATGCTTAGGAAGCATATTATGATGGGACTTCATTAATGAGATTAATGAAATAAAAGAAACCTAATAGATATTGTGGAATCGAATTTTTTAAAAACTGGTAGCTCTAGTTCTTGCTTTTCATAGCGGTATTCCTTGTAGAATATCCAACACCTTATTCGATAAGGAAAGAGCTGAGATACCTTCACCGGGAGTGACCTCTTTAGCAATAACTAGAAGATGCTACAACCCACTCGGTTTGTCTTTTGATTGCTTCTTTAGTTTTTGCTTTGCATAGTGGTATTTGTGAAATATCCTGCACCTTATTCGATAAGGAAAGAGTCGAGACCCCTTCACCGGGAGTGACCTCTTTAGCAAAACTAGTAAAACCCTAAAAAACACTCCTTTACAAAATCACTCGATTCTACAACGATATCAAGTTCATTACGCAAAAGGTTTTCTTAAAAACCTGTCGTAGCCCTCCGTCATTTCAGATAAGTACTTCATAGTATTCGTTCTACGTTTGTTGGCCTGCGTCAAGGCGTGGTGTGCGGTAGCTATTTATGCTTATCTACTAATGCATATGATGCGATTGAGCTAGGGTAGTCGTGCGGCTTTGTTGGCTTGCGTCAAGGGTCGTGCGTGTGGGTTTAATTCAATCGGGAAATGTACAGGTTGAACTTGACTAGCGGTCTATGGTTTGTTGGCCTTCGTCAATGTCATGACGCTAAGGGTAAAATATTATTGGGAATTTCAAGTGTTGAAATTTTCAATGAAATTGCATACCTTCTATGAGATAGTTGGATCCTGATACCCACTGCGAGTAAGAGTTACTCCTGGGAGAGTTTTACACATTACAATTAGCCGATCAAGTAGGTGTCTAGAAAGGTGTTAACGGGGTTACGCCCCTGGGAAAACGAGGTTTATTTTAATCAGGTCCGTGCGAAACCACGGGGAACCTCCCTCAAAGTACCGGCACTGGCCTGGCTGAAATATTGACGAACTTGTAGGGTGTAATTAATCCCTGCTAGTCTTTCCTTTTAGGGTTTAAAGGAAGATTTGACTAAAACAGTGGGAGCCCTCCTAATTAGATAAAATAATAACCAATCTAATCTTGCAAGAGCATACGCTGAGTGTTTTCTTCTCTCTCTCTCTCTCCAGGTAGCGACCATGTGACGCCTTAATTAAGATAAAAATGTGGATGTATTGACTGAACCTGCTTGTTATACTGAGCTGGGGAACGTTAATCCCGCTCCAACTTATAATTGTTATAAGACCGAGCAGGAAATAGGGGATTACCAGAATTTCCGTACCGCCCAAACGAAGAAAGTGTATGTTGATACATCTTCTTCGGGTGTGTTCATTACCGAGAACAGTTTCTCAGTATCCTCTACGTCCGGGGTATGAGATACCGGATTAGGATTCCATATATGTAATATGTTACATGGGCTACAGATAGGTAGAGAACTGAGAAAGGGTGATAAGTTTCAAGAGTTGGAAACGGTACAAGTGTTGCAGCCAAAGCAGTTGGCAGTTATCACCCTGTATTACCAAAATACATTGATTCTGAACAAATGTTATTAGATACCGAACCTGATATACAACGTCATATCAGTCTCTTTATTTAGTAAAGAAGGACATAATTTTGTATTGTTGGATAATGTTTTGAACATTTCCTATATCAAGAGTTGATCGGTTCAGGCACGTTATCTAAAAGCATATACGTTCTAAATTAAACCACAGTTCTTAACGTACAGAACACACACAAGAGGAAGAGTTCAGAAATGAATGAATCCTTCTTAAAGCATTGTAGACTAGGTCATATCAATGCGACACAACTAGCTAAGTTACATTTAGATGCATATTTAAATTAGTTTGAATTTACATCTTGTGAAACTTGCCAGTCATGTCACTGTAGGGTTCCTAGGCACCCTAATGAGGTCTCACAAGGCATCAACCATGCCAATTTCAAATTTAAACGGTGCCGAGAAACCCTAATACGGATCGTTGGCTAGAAATCTAGGCGAAACTAGAAACTAGTTAACAACTTAACAAAAAGGAAACGGAAATACAACCTTTGTAGATCCGGTGCTCCACCTCCATAGCTCCGCAATGAAGTCCCCTCGCTGTCCTAGTGAATTCCCGGGCTCTAGCGTCGGCTTCGTGGGAGAAATGGCGAGCTAGGTCGTCGATGTCCATACCGAAGATGATCTACGTCGAGGCATCGCTAGATCAAGCTCCACCTTCACCAAGCCATGAAAAATTGTGAAGGAAACACACTCTACTACTTGGCAAGAGGTAGAGGATGAAGAAATAGGAAGTGGGTAGACTTTAGAATTGGATTTCTCACTCATTTCCATCAATCACCATTGATGGAGCTTGCTTTCTTCACTTGAAGAAATGAAGAAGAAGAACAATAATATTATGATAAGTTATTTAGAAAATAGAAAATAAAAGAATACTTATCATAATCAACCATGGTCAAGTGTAGAGAATTAACTAAGGTTAGATTAATGGCTAGGGTTAAAGATAAAGACAAAGTGGTCACTTTGAAGCTTCAAAAAGCTTCATGAAGCTTCAAAAAGCTTCATGAAGCTTTAAAAATAAAATAAAGAAACCATTTTTCTTTTCTTTTATTCTTTTATTAATATCCAAAATGAATAAACAAATAATTAAATGAAAAAGCAAAACCCTAATCATTAAGTTAACCATGGTTTAATTCTATACACTTAACCAAAAGGCATGTATCATCAAACATGATACAAGCAAGTGCACAAAATCATATCGCATATGCAATGCGCACACCCGAGTGAGAAAATCCATTTAAAGTGAACCGATACTAGTTAATGCAAAGTAATATATCAAATATATAATTATGCATTAAATCATTAAATCAACACTTGATTTAACGATCCGGTCATATCGCATATAACCGACTAGTATCATTAGTAACAACTTATCGAATCAACACTTGATCCGATAACCCGGCTATATCGCATATAACCGATCAATGTCACATTGCGAGAATCGAATACAGTATCACATACTGGTATTATTCTCGGTCCCGCACATATCTCATATGCGCTCCTATTTCGTTTCGCTTGAGCCAGGAAACCTCTGTGTAGGACTCTAAAGACTCGTCAATACGCCGGCAGCAGGTGATGATCATATCAAGCACCCACAAGCCGCAAGCGGTCTGCTAAACGTAACGGCCACCCGGGTATTGAGCGATCAGAAGATCGACGAGCAAGCCCGCTCATACTCCTGTGAATCCAACCAGTAACACTACCGTACAGTCCGGTCTGATCGTCTGATATGTCGCATATCTCGCCTAGGGGTGGTAAACGTCAGACCCCAATAGCTCGATAAGTCGTGTCGATATGAGGTCTATAACAATTCGAGAAACTACTGGTAACACTTACCAGTAAATCTCAGCAACCCTGGCCAGGGATTTCCTGTTATAGCCAATCGAACACAGCGCAACATCAACCCCCTATACCGGGAGAGACGAATCCCCTCCTATCGCTCATTGCCTCCATGTGATTCGGGACTGTACCCAAAAACCACCATTTTGCACGCCCTCTTGGACGTGGTAAGATGGAAATCAAAGCACAGTGGGAACCACACAAGACTCTATGACGATCTCGGGTCAACAGACTACTCTGTACCAGTGTCACCAGAGAACTGCCATCTGACGTCAGGTATATTACCATCTGGGAGTTCTCGGCGAGTCCGTCCAGTGTACCCAGTCTCCACTGAGCACCCGTATATCATCTCCGATGTCAAACACCAATGGATATGGGATCATCCATCGCCCATCTGTATGGGTCGAGAAGGTATACGCTAGTCTACTCTGGTTTATCGATGCCCCGTCTCGATACACCCACGACTAGGGACTTTGAAGGATGTACTCATGGACTACCATGTCCCCACTAGTATGATCCGCATCATAGTCCAGGTAGTCAAGTACACATCCTAAGGGCTTTACCAACATGTAACAGAGAGACAATCAGTGTACGCGTTAAGGTAAAGGGTAACCAGATAGCATACTATCATGTCGAGCAAGAAAGTCCTCCCTATATATGTCCCAGCATCCACTACAATATACATCCTATGTATAGTAATGGCCTCTAGGGCATACATATAACTAACAATCTCCCACTTGCACTAGGGCCATCTGTAGCAGTGGTTGTAGTATCTCATACTCAACCATCCCATAAAAGTCTCTCTCTGGGAATAGGCCTTCGTGAGTGGATCCGCCGTGCTGTCCTCTGAGTCTACTCTCCTAACCTCGATCCCTTAGAGATCAACCATCTCCATGATCAGGTGATACTGCCTTAGAATATGTCTGGATCACTGATGGGACCTGCGTTCCTTGGCATAAGCCACAACTCCATTGTCATACAATGGGAGGAACATAGTTCATCTCATGAACCAATATACACCCAAACAGCCTCTTTGGTAGCATCTTAAGTAGCGATGTATCCTGCCTTTATCGTCTAGTATGTCACGGTATCTAGCTTGGAACTCTTCCAACATACCGTCCCTTTACTGAGGGTAAAGACAATGCCTGTGACTGACACTTAGTCGTCTTTATCACCCTGGAACACTTCCAGTGATTCTCCCCAGGATCGAATGATACCATCTCACTACAGCTAGTGAGTAGCCTAACATCTATTTAGATCTATCTCATAGATCCAAAGTCCAGGATTTAGTAGGTATCACTTTGATCCTATATGGAGAATCATAGTGATAAGCGGAGATTGATCGAGCGTAGCATAGGAAACTCCTTCCCTATCAAGAGTATGTCATCCACGTACTCTACGAGGATCACCACCATACTCCCTACTACCTTTTTGTTTATACAAGGTTCATCTACCATTTTGATGATGTCAACTTCTTTGACTAATCCATCAAAACAGATGTTCCAACTCCGCGATGCCTGCTTTAATCCTATAAAGCATCTTGCACACGTTTCCGCTGCTCCCACTGTCTACGAAGCCCTCTGGCTGTGTACTTATAGACGCTCTCTTCTAAATCATCATTTAGAAAAGCAGTCAAGACACCCAACCACCAGATATCGCAGTCATGGTATGTAGCCGTGACAACTAGGATCTGGATGGACTTAAGCATAGCTACTTGAAAAGGTTTCATCATTATCCACACCTGGTCAATGATGCAAACTTTTAACAAGTCTAGCTTTGAAAGTCTCAACTTTTCCATGTACACCAAGTAATCTTCTCAAGATATACCTGCTCCTGATGGGGATTTAACCCTTCAGATATAGCAACCAAAGTCCATACTTTGTTGGTGTATAAGGATTCCATCTCAGATCACTAAGCATCCAGCCATTCTTACAGAGTCTTCACTCTCGATGGCCTGCTCGAAACTAGTTGGGTCACCATCTCATGATGCAATCCTCACTCCCACTGTCATAGAGAAATAGAAGTATCTCTCAGGTGGGTGAGGAACCCAACTAGATCGGCGGAGAGGCTGAGGTTCGTTGGAATCTACTGAATCCTTTGGTTTTTTCAAATCATCTGCTGTAGTTTGTATAGCTGGAACCTTTCCAGTTCTACATTACAGACTTTGCCTCGAGCTTGTCCGGATTTTGCTTTTAGACATAGCCCGGACAACCCCAAATCTCAACTAACTTGAGAGATGGGCTCTTCCCTTATCATATCACATATGAAGTGGTAGGCTTCTGATTTGATTCGAACCCTATTCAATAGGTATGCAGCTTCTCAAGTGCATAACTCCCATAAGGAAATAGGTAACTCAGTAGTACTCATCATAGAGCACACCTTATCATATAGGGTGCTATTGCTCCGCCCCGATATACCATCGTACTATGGTGTATACGGAGGAGTAATGCTGAGAGAGAATCTCATTCTCCTTTAGAATAGTCCAGTATTTCCGTGCTCAAGTATTCTCCTCCCTGATCACATCAAAGGACATAATACTTATACCCGTATTGGTTCTCTACTTCTAACTTATATTCTGTGAATATCTCAAAAGGTTCGGACTTGTGTTTCAACAGGAACATATGTCTGAATCTCGAGAGATTATCAGAGAATGTAACGAAATACAAAGAACCAGTCCTGGCATATGTAGACAGGGGACCTTACATACATCAACATGCATCATCCCAAGAGTTCACTAACTCTTTCTCTGTTTCCAATAAACAGAGCTGGTGTCATTATATCTTTGTGACATGACTGGCAAGTTTCAGAAGATGTAAATTCAAACTGATTTAAATATGCATCTATATGTAACTTCAGCTAGTCGGGTCGCATTGATATGACCTAGTCTACAATACCTCAAGAAGAATTTGTTCATTTCTGAACTGTTCCTCTTGTGTGTGTTCTATTTACTAAGAACTGTAATTTGATTTAGAACATCAATGCTTTTAGATAACGTGCCTGATCCGATCAACTTTTGATTTAGGAAATGTTCGAAACATTATCCAACAATACAAAATTTTATCATTTCTTTACTAATAAAGAGATTGATATGATTTTGTATATCAGGTTCGGTATCTAATAACATTCGTTCAGAATCAATGTATTGGTAATACAGGGTGACAGTGACCGACAGACTTGGCTGCAACTCTTGCCCCGTTTTCTGCCTCATGAAACTTATCATCCGTTCTCAGTTCTCCACCTTTCTGTAGCCCTATGTAACAGATTACATATCTGGGATCCTGATTTGGTATCAAATACCCAGGACGCAGAGGATACTGAGAAACAGTTCTTTGTAATGAACACACCCGAAGATGATGCATCATATGCACTTTCTTCGTTTGGGCGGCACGGGAATTCTGGTAATCCCCAATTTCCTGCTCTGTCTTATAACAATTATAAGTTGGAGCGGGACCAACGTTCCCCAGCTCAGTATAACAAGTGGGTTCGGTCAATATTCCGTATTATTATCTTGATTAAGGCGTGATATGGTCGCTACCTGGAGAGAGAGAGAAGAAAACACTCAGCGTGCGCTCTTGCAAGAATAGATTGGTTATTATTTTATCTAATCAGGATGGCTCCCACTACTTTTTATCAAATCTTCCTTCAAACCCTAAAAGGAAAGACTAGCCGGGATTAATTACACACTACAAGTTCGCCAATATTTCAGCCAGGCCAGTGTCGGTACTTTGAGGGAGGTCCCCCGTGCTTTCGCACGAACCTAATTAATGTAAACCTCGTTTTCCCAGAGGCGTAACCTCGTTAACACCTTTCTAGACACCTACTTGATCAGCTAATTGCAATGTGTAAAACTCTCCCAGGAGTAACTCTTACTCGCAGCGGGTATCGGGATCCAACTATCTCATAGAAGGTATGCAATCTCATTGCAAATTTCAACACTTGAAATTCCCGATAATATTTTGCCCCTAGCATCCTATGACCTTGACGGAGGTCAACAAACCATAGGCTACTAGTCAAGTTCAACCCGTCATTTCTTGATCGAATTAAACCCACCTGCACGACCCTTGACGGAGGTCAACAAGGCCGCACGACTACCCTAATCCAATCTGCATCATATGTATAAGCAGATAAATACTAGTTAGCTACCGTACACTACGCCTTGACGGAGGTCAACAAACGTAGCACGAATACTAAATAGGACTTATCTGAAATGACGGAGGGCTACGATAGGTTTTTTCTGAAAACCTATTGCGTAATGAACTTGATATCGTTGTAGAATCAAATGATTTTAAAAATGGAGTGCTTTTGAGGCTTTTCTAGTTTTGCTAAAGGAGTCACTCCCGGTGAAGGGATCGTCGGTCCTTTCCTCGTCGAATGAGGTGCGAGATATATCATATATATCACTGTGCAAAGCAAAAACTCTTAAAAGCAATCAAAAGACAAACCGAGTGTGTAGCATCTGCCAGTTATTGCTAAAGGAGTCACTCCCGGTGAAGGGATCTCGGTCCTTTCCTCATCGAATAAGGTGCAGGATATATCACATATACCGCTGTGCAAAGCAAGAACTGTAGCTACCTGTTTTAATTTTGAAATTCGATTCTACAACATCTTAGGTTTCTTTTATTTTCATTAATCACATTAATGAAGTCCCATCATTTAAGTACCTAAACATCACAGATAAATACGACGTACACTTATGCCATCCGCATTTGCCTCGATGTCCCCTCGTGCACCGTTAGGTTAGGTAACTAACGGCAGAGCGGGGCAGGGCTAGCGCGGGTGTAAAACATAAGTAACATCTATATAATATATCATATATACTATATATTGTATCCATCACAGAACATCACATGATCACATCACAGATATCGCAGCAGAAGAAACATATGAAATATTGGATATACTAGGACGTCCGTGTTTTCAATACGAGCCAGTATAAAACACGGATTCCACGGTCGCGATGAATAGCCAAACCCACACCCTTAGACCCCTACGAGAGTGGCAAGCAACCCTACCAATTCTAGAGTTAGGAGACCCGGACTCGACTCCTCGAGTTGGTCTCCCACTGGACTCCAGAACCCGGTTGCTTGTGCCCTCCTCCTTGGGTCTATCCTAGTGCGGAAAAGTAAATAATATACAACAACGGTGACAACTTCCGCAACCTGGAAGCGCCCCAATTAAAGAATATTACATACAAGTTTTTACATGAATGAAAATGAAAAACACTCATCTCACATAAAAAACCCCCGGCTATTCAAACACGACGATCCAATATAACATATCCAGCAACACATAACATCACATGTCATCAACGTAAGTAAATATGCGCATCCCAATTGTCGTTGACATATAGCAACGAAACCGGCGATATCACATATTACACTTACGGTCACAGAAAAGAAAGTGTAAAACTACAACAGTTGGAATCCGCAATCACCTCAGACATCGCATGCCTGACCAAATGAATTCTTTAGACATCGCATGCCTAACAATTATAAACCCCGCATTTTAGTCTCAAAATCGAAAACACTTTTCAATACCAAGTCGGGCAATTCAACAGGATTCCCGACATCCTGATCGAATGCTCGTCGCAAACTTCAGTAGACGGCCGCACCCCCGATACCGTAGACGAAGTGCACCAAGGCGGAACACCGCTGCCGCGAGCACCCGAACGGATGCTTTCGGCGACGGGGTTCTCCTACAGTCACTTGGTCGGGGCTATGGAGCGAGGCTGTCTATTAAGTTTATCGGCGAGTATCCGCGTACGCTACGTGATTACGACGGACTTTTGATCACATCAAAATTCCGTGGCAACCGATCAAGTGAGACTAAACTGCTATGTTTATAATATTCTTTCAGTTATCTCATAACTTATTGTGAATTCCAATTATTGTATCCCATTCCAGATAAATAGAAAATGTTAAACTTTCCGATCGAACAATCGAACACCCAAGTTTTCCCGAAACAGCTCATCACATGAAACAAGTCTAACAACATTCAGTTCGTGCCTCAGTACCAACGGTCCAGCCGTAGAAGGGTCAAGCCAACGCCTCACATGTGGCACGCCGTACTGCCCCAAACCCGAAGGTTCAAAGGGCAGTTCAAGACGGTCACATAATCGAGTTAAGGTTTGTTGTCTTCTAGAGGGTCCATCGAGTTACTTGCACTATTTAGAACGTCTTTAAACTACGGAAAAATCCAACACTTGGAAATTTCCCGACAGGGGAAAAATTGGGTATTTATATCCGGTCGAACTTTTTAACATATTCAAAAAATTATCCGGAAAGCCACTAAGACAAAATCTGATACTCCGATCGAAACACCGAATCCCCAAAACAACTCCAGAAAATTCAACTCTTGAATAAATTTTAAAAATACCCAGAGAATATAAAAACCAGAGACATGAATTACTGTGCAAAGAACCGTCGCAAATACCATAAATATGCCGCGGAACCGCCGCTAAAGTGGGGTCAACGCCGCGGTTCCGCGGTCAAGTAGAGGAATTAGAGGCTCCGTTTTGCACAGTAATTCATAGAAAACCCTGCTTAATTTTCTGCATATTTTTAATTTCGAAAAATCCACAATTTTCAAAAAAGGACAGAGAGCACGGAAATTTTGGACTTTCGGGTTCGATCGGACTTCAAATGTCGTCTAGACTTCGCCTAAGGCTCTAGCTAGGCTCTGATACCACTGTAGGATTCCTAGGCACCCTAATGAGGTCTCATAAGGCATCAACCATGCCAATTTCAAATTTAAACGGTGCCGAGAAACCCTAATACGGATCGTTGGCTAGAAATCTAGGCTAAACTAGAAACTAGTTAACAACTTAACAAAAAGGAAACGGAAATACAACCTTTGTAGATCCGGTGCTCCACCTCCATAGCTCCGTAACGAAGTCCCCTCTCTGTCCTAGTGAATTCCCGGGCTCTAGCGTCGGCTTCGTCGGAGAAATGGTGAGCTAGGTCGTCGATGTCCATGCCGAAGATGATCTACGTCGAGGCATCGCTAGATCAAGCTCCACCTTCACCAAGCCATGAAAACTTGTGAAGGAAACACACTCTACTACTTGGCAAGAGGTAGAGGATGAAGAAATAGGAAGTGGGTAGACTTTAGAATTGGATTTCTCACTCATTTCCATCAATCACCATTGATGGAGCTTGCTTTCTTCACTTGAAGAAATGAAGAAGAAGAACAATAATGTTATGATAAGTTATTTAGAAAATAGAAAATAAAAGAATACTTATCATAATCAACCATGGTCAAGTGTAGAGAATTAACTAAGGTTAGATTAATGGTTAGGGTTAAAGATAAAGACAAAGTGGTCACTTTGGTCAAAGCTTCATGAAGCTTCAAAAAGCTTCATGAAGCTTCAAAAAGCTTCATGAAAGAAAATAAAATAAAGAAACCATTTTGCTTTTCTTTTATGCTTTTATTAATATCCAAAATGAATAAACAAATAATTAAATGAAAAAGCAAAACCCTAATCATTAAGTTAACCATGGTTTAATTCTATACACTTAACCAAAAGGCATGTATCATCAAACATGATACAAGCAAGTGCACAAAATCATATCGCATATGCAATGCGCACACCCGAGTGAGAAAATCCATTTAAAGTGAACCGATACTAGTTAATGCAAAGTAATATATCAAATATATAATTATGCATTAAATCATTAAATCAACACTTGATTTAACGATCCGGTCATATCGCATATAACCGACTAGTATCATTAGTAACAACTTATCGAATCAACACTTGATCCGATAACCCGGCTATATCGCATATAACCGATTAATGTCACATCGCGAGAATCGAATACAGTATCACATACTGGTATTATTCTCGGTCCCGCACATATCTCATATGCGCTCCTATTTCGTTTCGCTTGAGCCAGGAAACCTCTGTGTAGGACTCTAAAGACTCGTCAATACGCCGGCAGCAGGTGATGATCATATCAAGCACCCACAAGCCGCAAGCGGTCTGCTAAACGTAACGGCCACCCGGGTATTGAGCGATCAAAAGTTCAACGAGCAAGCCCGCTCACACTCCTGTGAATCCAACCAGTAACACTTACCGTACAGTTCGGTCTCGTCGTCTGATATGTCGCATATCTCGCCTAGGGGTGGTAAACGTCAGACCCCAGTAGCTCGATAAGTCGTGTCGATATGAGGTCTATAACAGTTTGAGAAACTACTGGTAACACTTACCAGTAAATCTCAGCAACCCTGGCCAGGGATTTCCGGTTATAGCCAATCGAACACAGCGCAACATTAACTCCCTATACCGGGAGAGACGAATCCCCTCCTATCGCTCATTGCCTCCATGTGATTCGGGACTGTACCCAAAAACCACCATTTTGCACGCCCTCTTGGACGTGGTAAGGTGGAAATCAAAGCACAGTGGGAATCACACAAGACTCTATGACGATCTCGGGTCTACAGACTAACCTGTACCAGTGTCACCAGAGAACTGCCATCTGACATAAGGTATAATACCATCTGGGAGTTCTTGGCGAGTCCGTCCAGTGTACCCAGTCTCCACTGAGCACCCGTATATCATCTCTGATGTCAAACACCAATGGATATGGGATCATCCATAGCCCATCTGTATGGGTTGAGAAGGTATACGCTAGTCTACTCTGGTATATCGATGCCCCGTCTTGATACACCCACGACTAGGGACCTTGAAGGATGTACTTATGGACTACCATGTCCCCACTGGTATGATCCGCATCATAGTCCAGGTAGTCAAGTACACATCCTAAGGACTTTACCAACATGTAACAGAGAGACAATCAGTGTACATGTTAAAGTAAAGAGCAACCAGATAGCATACTATCATGTCGAGCAAGAAAATCCTCCCTATATATGTCCCAGCATCCACTACAATATACATCCTATGTATAGTAATGGCCTCTAGGGCATACATATAACTAACAGTCACAATGATAAGATGGCCATAACTCCCTTTATTGGAAACAGAGAAAGAGTTAGTGAACTCTTAGAATTGATACATGATGATGTATGTAAGTCCCCTGTCTACATATGCCAGGATTGGTTCTTTGTACTTCATTATATTCACTGATGATCTCTCAAGATTCGCACATGTGTTCCTGTTGAAACACAAGTCTGAAACTTTTAAGAAATTCAAAGAATATAATTTAGAAGTAGAGAACCAAAACGGGTACAAGTATTATGTCTTTTGATGTGATCAGGGAGGAGAATACTTGAGTAGGGAATTCCTGGATTATTCTAAAGGAGAATGAGATTCTTTCTCAGCATTACTTCTCTGTATACACCACAGCACAACGGTGTATCGGGGCGGAGCAATCGCACCCTATTAGATATGGTATACTCTATGATGAGTACTATTGAGTTGCCTATTTCCTTTTGGGGGTTATGCACTTGTAAAGATGCATACCTGTTGAACAGGGTTCCAACCAAATCAGGAGCCTACCACTCCATATGAGATATGGAATGGGAAATGCCCATGTCTTAAGCAAGTTAAGATTTAGGGTTGTCTGGCCTATGTCAAAAGAAAAATCCGTACAAGCTCGAGGTAAGGTCAGTTCTGTGGAAGTTTGTTGGATATCCCAAGCATTCGCAAGAGAATATCTTCTACCATACCGAGGAACAAAAGGTATTTTATTTCTCGGCATGCCACCTTTTTAGGAAAGGAATTTTTTGTGAAGAAATTTGTGGTCATGAGGTAGAACTGGAAGGAGTTCTAGCTATACAAACTGCAGCTGATGATTTGAGAGAACCGAAGGATTCAATAGTTCCCGACAGACCTCAGCCACTCCGCCGATCTGGTAGGGTTCCTCATCCACCTGAGAGATACTTCGGTTTTCTCTATGACAGTGGGAGCGAGGATTGCATCATGAGATGATGACCCAACTAGTTTCGAGTAGGCCATCAGGAGTGGGGACACTGTAAGAATGGCTGAATGCTAAGTGATTTGAGATGGAATCCATATACACCAACAAAGTATGGACTTTGGTCGCTTTATCTGAAGGGTTAAATCCCCATCAGGAACAAGTTTATCTTGAGAAGATTACATGGTGTAGATGGAAAAGTTGAGACTTTCAAATCTAGACTTGTTGAAAAGTGTTCTCGTCATCAATCAGGTGTGGTTTATGATGAAACCTTTTCTTCAGTAGCTATGCTTAAGTCCATCCGGATCCTACTTGCCATTGATACATACCATGACTATGATATCTTGCGGTTGGGTGTCATGACTGCTTTTCTAAATAGTGAACTAGAAGAGAGCGTCTATAAGTACACAGCCAGAGTGCTTCGTAAACAGTGGGAGCAGCGGAAACGTGTGCAAGTTGCTTTATGGGTTAAAGCAGGTATCACGGAGATGGAACATCTGTTTTGATGTGATAGTCAAAGCGTTTGACTTCATCAAAATAGTAGATGAATCTTGTATATACAGAAAGGTAGTAGGGAGTATGGTAGTGATCCTCGTATTGTACGTGGATGACATACTCTTGATAGGAAAGGAGTTTCCTATGCTACACTCGGTCAATCTCCTCTTATCACAAGGATTCTCCATATAGGATCAAGGTGATACCTCCTAAATCCTGGGTTTTGAATCTATGAGACAGATCTAAGTGGATGTTAGGATTCTCACTAGGTGTAGTGAGATGGTATCGATCGATCCTGGGGGGAATCACTGGATAGCTTCCAGGGTGGTAAGGATGACTGAATGTCAGTCACAGGCATTGTCTTTACCCTCAGTGGAGGGAAGGTATGTTGGAAGAGTTCCAAGCTAGATACCGTGACAAACTAGACGATAAAGGCTGGTTACATTTCTACCAAGGATACTACCAAAGAGGTAGTCTGGATGTATATAAGTTCATAAGATGAACTTCGTTCCTACCATTGTGTGACAATGGAGTTATGGCTTATGCCAAGGAACCCCCGTCCCATCAGTGATCCAGACATATTCTTAGGAAGTATCATCTGATCACAGAGATGGTTGATCTCCAGGGAGATCGAGGAAAGTAGAGTAGACACAGAGGACAACACGGCGGTTCCACTCACAAAGGCCTTTTCCCAGAAGAGACTTTTATGGAATGGTTGTGTATGAGATACTACAACCACTGCTGATTGTTGGGTATTGGATACTATGACAGATGGACCTAGTGCAAGTGGAAGATTGTTAGTTATATATATGCCGTAGAGGCCATTACTGTACATATGATGTATATTGTAGTGGATGCTTGGATATATATAGGGATGACTTTCTTGCTCGACATGATAGCATGCTATCTGGTTGCTCTTTATCTTAACATATACACTGATTGTCTCTATGTTACATGTTGATAAAGCCCTTAGGATGAGTACTTGACTACCAGGATTATGATGCAGATCATACTAGTGGGGACAGAGTAGTCGGTAAGTACATCCTTCAAATGTTCCTAGTCGTAGGCGTATCGAGACATGGCATCGATATACCAGAGTAGACTAGCGTATAGCTTCTCGACCCATGTAGATGGGCGATGGATGATCCCATATCCATTGGTGTTTGACATCAGAGACAGTATACAGGTGCTCAGTGGAGACTGGGTACACTGGACGGACTCGCCGAGAACTCCCATATGGTATTATATGTCATGTCAGATAATGTTCTCTGGTGACACTGGTACAGGTTAGTCTGTAGACCCGAAATCGTCATAAAGTCTTGTGTGATTCCCACTGTGCTTTGATTTCCACCTTACCACGTTCAAGAGAACGTGCAAAACGGTGGCTTTTGGGTACAGTCCCGAATCACATGGAGGCAATGAGCGATTGGAGGGGTTTCGTCTCTCCCATTATTAGGGGTTGATGTTGCGCTGTGCTCAATTGACTATAACAGGAAGTCCCTGGCCAGGGCTGCTTCAGAGATATACTGGTAAGTGTTATCAGTAGTTTCTCGACCCGTTATGAGCCTCATATCGGCACGACTTATCGAGTTACTGGGGTGTGACGTTTACCACCCCTAGATGAGATATGCGACATATCAGACGAAGAGACCGGACTGTACGGTAGTGTTACTGATTGGATTTGCAGGAGTATGGACATGCTTGCTTATTGATCTTTTGATCGCTCAATACCCGGATGGCCATTACGTTTAGCAGACCGCTTGCGGCTTGTGGGTGTTCGATATGATCATCACCTACTGCCGACGTATTGACGAGTCTTTAGAGTCCTACACTGAGGTTTCCTGGCTCAAGCGAAATGGAGTAGGAGAACATATGTGATATGTGCGGGACCGAGATTAATACAATATGTGATACCGTGTTCTATTCTCGCGGTATATGATATCGGTCGGTTATATAAGATATAGCCGGGTTATCGGATCAAGTGTTGATTCGATAAGTTGATTCTTTTGATATTAGTCGGTTATATGAAATATAACCGGATTATTAAATCAAGAGTTGATTTAATAATTTAATGTATAATTATATATTTGATATATTACATTACATTAACTAATATTAGCTCACTTAAGTAATTCTTTTTCTCACATTGATGTGCATAATGTATATATGCGATATATACACTAATGTACATGTTTTTGTGTCATGGTAGATGACACATGTGACATGGGTGTATAAGACTAACACCATGGTTATGATAATCTTAGGTTTTTATTTATTAAAGTAAATTACAAAATAGGTGGATTTTGGACAAATGCTTGAAGCTTGTGGAAGCTTATAGATTATTTGACCAAGTCCACTAATTTTTTCTTTACTTAGATATTTATTAACCTAACATTTATCCTAACACTTGGTTAAGTCACTACAAGGGTTTACATATGATGTTAACTCACCCATGGTTGCTAGACTCTCACATGATGAGTTCATTCTTCTTCTTCTTCATCACAACTCCAAAGCTCACTAGGTTTTGGATTAATGAAGAAATATTGTGAGAAAATTAAATCTAAAGTGAGCCCGCTTCCTACTTCATCATCCTCTATTACTTTCCATTTAGTATAGGGTGTTTGATTCACTAATTCTATAATTAGTGAAGAAATAGCTTGGGTTAGTGTCTTCTCGACGTAGATCACCTTCGGCCTCGAAAACCTCGATGCAAGCCTGTTCATTTCATCATAGGAGCCTCTCTAGAGTCCGGTGTTTATGATCGCAGTGAAGGGACTATTACACGGAGCTATTGAAGTGAAGGACCGGTCTACAAAGCTTGTATTCCTTGTTCACTTTAGTTGCAAAAGAGTTTGCATATCGATTCGTCGCTTTTTCTAGTAAACGATTCTATGTTAGGGTTATCTAGAACGGCTAAAATTTTAATATGACATGGAAGATGCCTCCCGAAACCTTGCTGCCGTGCTAGAAAACCCTTCACATAAGACTTAAGATGAATATAGAATTCTTTCACCATTGGATCTACCAAATTCCTTCGAATCCTTAGCAAGCGGAGATTTACTCACACATTATGAAAATATAAGAATCAACAAATAGAGATTTCATAATGCGAAAATTTAAAGAAAACGAGATTAAAAGTAATGATCACCTTTATTATTCAGCTTCAAATTACAACCTCTTCAATTTGAGATTACAAGAAGAATTTCTCTCGATCACTCCCTTGAAGAGGTAATTTCTTTGTCGATCTTCGCTTTGGTCGATCACCGTGAGTTTTGGATCTATCGAGGATCACGTGCTCATTGATGACGATCAGCTTCGCATAAAGGATCTTGAATGATCTCGCTCGATGAATTTCTTACGATTCTTGATTTTGGATCTTGATTTGGAATAGGATCTTGATTTGGTTTTTGGATCAAAAGGGTCGAACTAAAATATCAGCTACCCTTTTAATGTAGGCTTAGGTCCCTTTTTATAGCCCCTAATCAAGCTTCCTTCATAAGCTAGGTCGTTACAAGGAGGTTTCTAGAATAAACTAGGTAGTTATCAAGCTTTCTGAACAAGCTAGGTAGTTATCAAGCTTCCTCAACAAGCTAGGTTGTTATAGAGAAGTTTCCAGAACAAGGTTGTTACAACAAAGCATCTCCAAGAAGCTAGGACGTTGCAATGAAGTTTCCATAGAGTTCCCGACTTCGAAGCCCCCAACTCGGCCGCGGATCCGCGGCGACTCGGCCTGACTCGGCCGCGGTTCCGCGGTCGATTGGTAAGTTCGTTGCTTCAAAATTCTTGAGTATTCTAATGTTGGTCCTTGGGTTTATATGTGATATCTGAAATCTTCTTATCTCTTCTGAATTTCTGTCAGAATTTAACTCTTTGATTTCCTGTATTTTATCGGCGAATTTCTGATTCCGATATCTGATCTGGGCTAATTTCTGCACAAGATCTCAATGAAGAGTGTTAAAGATATACAATATTATGCGTGGAATAATAACATACAATTTTCTTCAAAAATGTTCATTATAATGTATAACACATGGTATTTGATATTTTCCAGACGAACTTGTAATATGTGTTATATTTATATCAAACATCCTTAGATGATTAGAAAAGTGAGGAAATTGTTATGTTAAAAATTGCAATAATTTCGACTGAACACTCATGGTTATTAGCGTAGTAAAATAGAGATGTAAAATGAATAAACTCATAATTAAAATCAAAAAGTAATGCTGAATGTAATACAGAAAAGTAATGCGGAAAAGTAATGCGAAAAGTAAATGCGAAAAGAATTAAAACAAAAGTCTACCTTTATTTATCAACTATTGCATTACAAAATTTCTCCTTAAAAAGGTAGATTATAAGAACCCTAGTTTTACTCGTAGATCTCTTTCTTGAATTGAAATTTTGAATTTTGGATCTTGAATTGTTTTGATAGACAGCTCTCGGTCCTTTATATAGTCTCTGAAATTAGAAACCCTAGATGTCATATTGGAGTAGGTAACATTATGATCATGCCTCTAAATTTCCACATCCAACGGCTTCTATAAAACTGCGGAACCGCCGCCCCTGCCCTATATTGACCGCGGATCCACTGCCATATTGTGGGTTTGTGACTTGGGGATTTTTTCTGGATTTTTCTCTCGATAGTTGGAGATCCACTTGATATAAAAATTATGAAAATATTTCTCTTACTCTCTGTCTTTGCTTGATTCCTCAATTTGCTTCTAATATTTGGCAGATTCGATTTGATATTCCGATTTGATGTGGATCTCCTACATAGATTTCAAACCTGTGCTAATACCTGCACAATACCTCAAATCAAATTTTTAGTTGCATTTGTTATTTTTGAGATATTATTTCAACCATTTATATAATATGATATCTTTAGAATATTGATTAGGAATATTTGAAATGATATGCATATTTGAAGAATATTTCATTTAAATATTATATGCATATATTTTTCCTAATTATATTAATTATAAATGAAGAAACATATGATAATAATTTTTCTACAAATAAACTCACATATGATCTTTATTTACAATTAACACCTTTTAGTAGTTAATTTTTTTACAAATTTACGATCATGCCCTTAAAATTCCACATCCAACTACTTCCATCAGACCGCGGAACTGCCGCCCCTACCCTATATTGATCGCGGATCCGCCGCCATATTGTAGCTTTGTGACTTGGGATTTTTTCTGGCTTTTTCTCTTGATAGTTGGAGATCCTCTTGATATAAAAATTATGAAAATATTTCTCTTACTCTCTACCGTTGCTAGATTTCTCGATTTGCTTCTAATACCTGCCCAAACTTGACTTTGATCGTCCCGAGCAAACTTCTTTTACTCAGGTGAAGGAGAAAAGAAAAAGAAAAAGCAATTAGCACACTTTCATAGGCAACACGATTGCACTGAGCACGCGCAACAAGCCTTTAAAACTCTAGGTGTCCCTAGTAGGAGGAGTGTTGTCTCCTGAGGGTTTTCAGCGGATTGCACCCACAAAATCCCATAATAAAAGAAAGTCCGTGAAAGTTACATATAAAGATAAGAACTATAAAAGAAAGAACTTGAAAATCAGAGTTTTCAACTACACTAACTTTTCGGTTGTCATGAGCCCTATCTTAATAGTCATGAAAAGATGTTAGAAATCACATCATCTCTCAATAAAACACCGCTTTTATTCTTCATCCCTACTTTTCCTCCAAACACCGATCATATACCCCCCACGTGTGTGTAAAAGACATCCCTACACTCGGAGAATTCAATTCAAGCTATCATACTCTTGTCCATCTACCTCAGTACTTTTTAGTCGGTGAATATTTTAGATGGAATTTCTCACACATTCTTCATGCGACAGTTAATACTTCTTGAGGTACTAACCGACCGATTACTAAATGTACTCACTTATTAGGCGTAATTAGCAATTTTCTCGTCTTACAACACCTAAGGTTTAGCAGTGACTTCCAAACCAGTTGGTCCAAGACACTAGATGATGAAGCACCCTCGCTATATTTTTTATGCTTCCTTGGTGATTACAAAACCAGTGTTCATTTTTCTTCACCATTTTATACTTTTATGCTTCATTTATTATTTTTTTCGTACTTTGGCTTTTAGACAAGAGCATTTCAATGTATCCTCTACTATCCCATGTTTCAAGACGGGTGTAAGTGTGTATAGTAGGGTATCAATGTTCAAATGTTTGGCCTCAAGAACATGAACTATTTTTCAGACTTATTTTTATCCTCAGATTAGTGATTTCCTTCATCTTACTAACCCTTGGGACAATAGCTCATAACTACTTATTACTAGTTTCGTTTAAGAAAATATCTAACTTTCTTGGTTTTCTGAAACTTTTCCAATCTTTTTAAATGTAATTTTTCACTTTCTAACCTTTCATTATAAAAGAAAATTTTTGAAAATTTTGTGCTTATGAAAAGTATAATACAAGGTAATGCGTAAATAAGCACAAACCCCCCCAAACCTGTTTACAGCAGTGTCCTCACTGTTGTTATCTTTTAAATCTCAAAAACCTGTAGACTTGGGAGGAAAAGTTATTAACGGAGACAAGAATGAATGAACATGAAAATCTCCCCCAAACTTATTTCATTATATAGATATTCAATTAAGTCCTTTTTAAACTCACCTCCATTCTTATGATGAGACAATATTATCGAGACATGGAGGTGAGGCGGAGGAAATTTAGTTAGAATAAATCGGCTCTTGTAAAAACAGAAGCTCCTCCGTGGGGTCAGTGGAAAAATACGGTTTTAATTTATGCCCATTCACTTTGAAAATTGAACCGTTTTTAGTATTTTCAACTTCAACTGCCCCGTGCGGGTATACATACCGCACCACAAATGGTCCTTTCCAACGAGATCTTAACTTACCCGCATGAAGATGGAGACGGGAATCGTAAAGAAGGACTTGTTGTCGTAGGGTAAAAGTTTTTCTCAAAATATTTTTGTCGTGAAATACCTTAGTCCGGTTCTTTACTATTACCGCATTATCGTAAGCTTCATTGTGGAGTTCGCTTAGCTCATTTAATTGCAGCTTCCGAAAGTTGCAAGCTTGATTCAAATCGAAATTAAGTTCTTTAATGGCCCACATTGCTTTATGTTCGATCTCGACTGGAAGGCGGCAAGCCTTTCCAAACACTAGACGGTAAGGAGACATACCAAGATCAGTCTTATAAGCGGTACGGAATGCCCAAAGAGCATCCGTCAATTTGGTTGACCAATCTTTACGATTTTTAGAAACTATCTTCTCCAAAATTTGTTTAATTTGCCTATTGGAAATCTCAGCTTGCCCGCTCGTTTGGGGATGATAGGGCGTCGAAAGTTTGTGGTTGATTGAATATTTCTCTATCAAAGTCTCGAATGACCGGTTACAGAAATGCATCCCATTGTCGCTAATTATAGCGTGAGGGATTCCAAATCGCGAAAAGATATTCTCTTTAAGGAACTTAATAACAACTTTGTTGTCATTAGTGCGACATGGTATTGCTTCCACCCATTTTGAGACGTAATCAACCGCTAACAAGATATACAAATTCCAAAAAGAGTTGGGAAAAGGACCCATAAAATCAATATCCCAAACGTCAAGAATTTCCACAACCACGATAAGTTGGAGTGGCATCTCATTTCTCCGAGGAATCCGACCTGTGTATTGACACCGTGGACAAGTTTTGCAATGTTCAAATGCATATTTGAATAATGTTGGCCAGTAAAAACCACATTGTAAAACTTTCTCCGCCATCTTACGTGGACCGAAGTGACCACCACATGCCTGATCATGACAGAAAGACAAAACACTCTTGAATTCATCATTGGGGATACATCTGTGAATGATTTGGTCAGGACAATACTTAAACAAATAAGGTTCATCCCAGTAAAAATGCTTTACTTGAGATAGAAATCGATGATTGTCTTGTTTAGACCATTCGCTGGGGATAAGTCCCGTTGCTAGATAATTCACAATATCCACGAACCAAGGTTCGCAAGATACATTCAAGAGCTGTTCGTCAGGAAAAGAGTCGTTTATTGGCAAGGTCACAGTAGGTGAAGAAGAGATGCGTGAAAGATGGTCAGCTACTACGTTTTCACATCCTTTCTTATCTTGAATGATGATTTGTGTGTCAAAAATATTTCTAAACCGCAATCAAGAACGGCGTCGCTTGGTAGCTAGCCGGTGAGTACGGGTCGGTCCACAGGGATTTTGTGAATTTCCTAATTGTTCTTACGAGTTAATTCCGATGGGTGTCGGATTGATTAAATGTAAAAACTAAATCTATCTAGATCTAAATCTTGCTAGGGTTAGGTTTAGAGTAGGTTTGGAAATGTAAATAAATCTCACCGCTTTCTATACCCAAATTAAGATCTATGAGGTGTTATGGTAATTATTAATAAAGGGGATTAGAACCATTTGGGAAGGTGTTTCTTCCTCTAGGTTCTTGTCCTTCCTTTATCAATCCTTACCCTAACCTCCATGGAAAACACGCTCAACTGAGCCTTTATACTACGGTATCACCACTACTTCGTGGGATATGATGCCGTAGGGAACGGTGTGTGCATGTATGCATGGAGTCCTATTAATTATATGTAATGGGCAAGAAAGAGATGGGAGATCTTCATCACTCAAAAGCCTTCCCCAAAACTAACCCTAACAAGCGAGGAGACTACTCGCTCATTAGGGAATTGAAGAACAGATCTAAACTATCTATCTAGGGCAAGGAATTAAAGATCTATACTAAGGCAATTAAATAAAACTACTTACTTTATAGATGGCTCTCTCAAAACATTTACACAAGACTTGTCAGATCTAAATAGATGAAATGAAAAGAGGCATCGATGCTCTCCAAAAGAAATCTGAAATTTATTAATGAAGGGAGGCATAACCTAATACAAGAATTAGGGTCTCTATTTATAGAGGATAGAAACCCTAGGGTTACAATTGACTCGCATATCTGCTTTACAAAAATACCCCTTAAGAAAAAGACCTATTCAACGCTCCACGCACCGCCAGCATTTAAGTAATTTTTCTGCCAACACGGGCCAACCCGGCCGCGGTTCCGCGGCCAATAGCATGCCTTGGCCGCGGTTCCGCGGCCAAGTTAGGAGATTGTGCTCTGTGTTTTTCTGGGGATTTATCTGCTGCATTTGGGTACTTGTTTCTTCAGAATTTTCTTCAGAATATCTTCTAATTCTTTTCCAGATCTTTCCAGTGAACATTGTAGTGGACTTTTGCCGTTGCTTCGTGACGAAGTCTTGAACCTTGCACTGCCTTGTACTTTGTGAACTGATCTTCGTGTAGGCTTGATCAAGATTCCAACATTTATTGGTCGTAGTCTCACTTTTGTCTCGTCTTTTGTCTTTTTCACTGTTTTTGTCCCGAGAATCTGTAACCTGCAACTATGTAGCAGACATGGGTCAAAAGCACCTGTTTATTTATAAAATGACTAGGACCGGGGAATATAATAATGCAATATTATGATATGAACAAATACCCCCAAACTTATCTTTTGCTCGTCCTCGAGCAAACCTAGTTTTATTCTCAACAAAAACCTAACCTCACTTTCGCAGGGAATCGCGATTGCAATGAGCTCATGCAACAAGCCGTTAAACCTCTAGGTGTCCCTAGTAGGAGGAGTGTTGTCTCCTGAGGGTTTTCAGCGGATACTACCCACAAAATCCTATCAATTAAGCCCATTAACTTTTATTCTCCAATTGGGTTTTCTAACAAGGAATTCTATTATCTTTGACTCATAAATTATCCACCTATATTCTTCACGCTTTCTTATCATTTAACTTAAAATTATATATATTCTTGTGAATTTACTTAGCTTTTGGCATCTCTTAAGTTTTCCTTCTAGGGTTCTATCTCAACTTAGGAATTTTTATCATCTTTATTAAAGATATAAGTCATCTTTTTCATTCTTATCTCTTATCTAAACCCCAATCACATACCCCCACGTGTGTGTATATATCACCCCTACACTTAGAAATTCAAATCAAGCAATCATACTCTTGTCCGTCGTCCAAAGCACTTAGTTGGTGAATTTTTAGATGAATTTTTGCTTACACATCCTTCATACGACCGTTAATACTTCTTGAGGTACCAACAACCGATTAAAAGATGTGTTTGCACATTAAAGCGTAATTCCTAGTCTTGCAACACCTAAGGCTTTAGCAGTGACTCCCAAACCAGTTGGTCTAAGGCACTAGGTGATGAAGCACCCTTGCTAAATATTTTTCTATTTTTGCAGCCTTAAGTAATCACAAAAACCAGTGTTCATTTTTTTATTATCTCTTTATTAACACTTGTATTTTTTTATTTTATTTTCTTCGTACTAAGGACTTTAGACAAGAGCATTTCAAGGTCTCTCCTACTATTCCAAGTTTCAAGGTTCGTGTTTATGCAATTTGTAGGGTATATGTTTTCAGAATTTAGACTTAAGCTAGGAATTATTTTTCAGATTTATACTTTAATAAAAACATCAATATTTTTCCCTTGTTTTAATTTAGCCCAAGAAGTGAACTCAAAATTTGCCTATTTCTAGATAAACTACAAAGACATATACTTTCTACCGTTAAATTTTAAGAAAGGTTATTTTTAGGCTTTTTAATTTACTAAGTCTAAGATCTAGTTGTTCCTAGCTAGTTAACCTTTTTGTCAAACTCAAGTCAAATATGGCCAAAATTGAATACATTAATTTTTATAATTTTTTCAATTTTTTCAATTTTTTATGGGTTTTAAAAATAAGTATGCAAATGAAAAAATATACACATGAATGCGAAGGAAGAAGGCTTACCGAGCATACCCCCAAACTTAAACTTGACAGTGTCCTCACTGTCATGCCACACCAAGAGGGTCAAAATGTCGGCACTCCCCTGTTTATTTATTTATAATTTTTTTTATTGTTAAAAGAAAAGAAAAAAAAACAAAATAATATACAACAAGGTTCCCCCCAAACTAAACAAGGCCTTACACAGACCAAAGATTAGCACCAACCATTCAAAAATCTTATCGTGGTAATGGTAGAGTTGGTGAAAGAATGGAGTGGAAAGAAAAGAAATAAGACGCACACGAGACCGAATGGGAAGAAGAGTGGAATATGGTCTCGGTGGTGGAGAAGAATGGCAGAAAAGAGAAAGAAGTGGAGTACGATCTTGAGGGTGTAATTCGAGTGAATAAATTAGCGCAATTTGTGATGACCGATGTGTTAAAAGCGATTGTGCTAATCTATCAACCCGTCGAGAAATGGAGTCAAATCCCTCAAGATTCGCAAGAAAACATGGGTACGTTGAACTTGGTGAACCAAACATTGAAAGTGGAAGCGTGATGAATTCTTGCTCGGTCGAAACGATTGGAAGGACGAAAGGGAGTGATTTAGGGATAGTCTTAATCTCACCTAAGTAATCTGTCCGAACTTAAAGGATTCCATCAATGGTTCGACATGACTGTAAGCAACCGAGTCTGATGGTTCAACTAACTCATCTAAAAATGTAAAGGACTCAAACTCGGGAGGTGAGTTGTCAACATCGTCCGAAAAAGTGAAACACTCGTAATCATTATCGTCTGTGAGAACTGTGTCAGATTCAAAGAGAAATTTTTCAAGCTCACAGTCTTCAAGCATGATCTTTTGCATGGTCGGAACGATGGAAAGGAGGGAGGGTGATTTAGGAAGTATAACAGTTAAAGGTTCAGGAGGATGAATTGGAAAATCTGACACATCAAACAAAAATGGTTCAACCTCAATATTATCCTCGATACTCTCCTCAATACTAACCTCATAATTCTCCTCAAAATTTAGCCTATCCATGCCATTATCATCAAAATCAAGACGCATATGAGGTTCGGGAGAAACATTTAATAACTCGGGATGATGAATTGGAGATAAAATTTCAGTCAAACTTACGGGTTCATCATCCAAAATATTCCCGGCGTCTATATCCTCAATCAAGTGAAAATCAATTTTTTCTGACACCTCATCAAAAGCATGGATATTTATCAATTCAGGTTCTAGAGTGGAGGTGTAAGGTTGAAAAGGATTGGGTGTGGTTTCACTCGAAAGGGATTCTTCACAATCTGGCAAATCAAGCACTACAAAGTCGCACAACTCATCATTTTGGACACATGTTTGAAAACTGGAGTTGTTGGATTCAATTGTGCATGGGTAGGTTTGATTTGGAACTTCTCTCAAATTCTCACTCTGTCCAACCGCCTCCTCATACATTGGAATTTTTGGAGCTAGTTGGAAACTAACTACCGGTTCACTAGGTTGCATAAGGGCGGCCATGGATGCATCCACATTCCTCATCATTTTGTTTGTTGCTAAAATATAAGCCGCCAACGACTGTTCCAAACTAGACATGGGTTGTGAAGGGGTTTCGGTAAAAGATTCAAAATTGTTTGGATACGTGAAACTCCCAAATGGTTGTGTCGAAGCAATGTCTAGTGAAGGTGGGAAAGTCGGGTAGAACTGGCAGGAATTGGATGGTTGGACAGGAGTAGGATCAACATTTGCATAAAAAGGTGAATGGACTTGTTGATCCCTAGAAGTGGATGTGTGGAGAGGAGTGAAAGATTGGCTACGGGATTGTTCAATGTGTTCAGCAATAGACATGGGTCTAGAAGTTACAATAGGACTCGAAAAAGTGGTATCAACGTACGAAGGTGGTGAAGGTTGAAATGGTTGATGTAAAGTGGATTGCGGAGTCGAACTGTTTCTCCGAGACGCTTTTATTCGATCTTTCAAAGAAATTTTGGGCATGGAGGGGTCGTCCTTAAATCGACTGAAACAATTCGTGTAACAGGCAAAGTTTGGTTCAGGGTACCAAAGTTCGGCAAGAGATTTATGAGGTGGGGTACCCATGATGTAAGAAGGAGAAGAAAAAGAAGGTGGGTGGTGCAAGGAGTTCTTAGCGACAAAATTTGCAAGTCTTTTTTTTAAAAAAAATTCCATTTTTTTATTTGGAACTTTTTGCAAAAAAGATTTTCGATAAAGGGCTTAAACACACTTTCAATCAACCACAAATGCACAATCAGGTCTAGATCTAGGGTCACCTAGGTCTGCTAGACAGCTCCTAACTGTTCCAAAGGGCTAGAAATAGGACCTCAAACCGCCTCGTCACCGCCAATTGCGGCCAAGTAAGTGCCAGGTGAGTAGGAGGCTCTGCACTACAAGTAGTGGCCCTAATTAAATAACCACTCGCCTTAGACACACTTGCCTAGACTCCGCAAACTCAGGTTAGGATCAACGGCCGATGCCTACAACTAGTCCTCTGTCCTATTGAGCGCGACGTCCTTAGGGCTGAGTCTAATCTTTTTTAATTAAGAGATGGTGAATGCATATGCCTTATGTGATTTCTAGGGTCCTGGGAAGGGTGATGAAATCCCCACCCAATCTGGATTGGTCTCAAGCCCCTTAAAGTCCGATTAAAAATATGCAAAATAGTAACAACCACTTGCAATCAATTTTTTTATTTAAAAGCGGCGCAAAGAATCCTGCACAAGATTTGTTATTGGAAGGGGGAAGATTTTTTAAGCGCAAAGAATCCTGTAGGCAAATTTTCAGAACATATATCGGGATTTGTAGAGGAGAGAAAGAAAACTTACAGTGATTTTTTTTTTGACCTGATCCGTCGCCTCCACATCGGAACCGCCGCGAATTGCCCCCTCCGACCGCGGATCCGCCGCGGGTTGGTCGCTTCGGCACATTTTTTTTTATGTCACCAGATCGCCGCGGTTCTTCTTGTTGATTCGGTCCTCCAAATTTCTTCTGTTGTCTGTTATGATATTCCTTTGTTTGTTTAGATTTGATATTTGCTGTTTTGATCTCTGGAGATTTCCAGATCCGAACTTGATTGTAGATCCTGCAAAATTCAAACAAAGATACCCTTCACAAAATAACAAAATGATAAATTTTTATATTTTTTTGATTTTTCAGTTTTTATGATTTTTTTAATTTTAGATTAATCCGAAATTGCAAAAAGGAAATAACACGCCATCCCCGGCAACGGCGCCATTTGATTTGTGTGTCAAAAATATTTCTAAACCGCAATCAAGAACGACGTCGCTTGGTAGCTAGCCGGTGAGTACGGGTCGGTCCACAGGGATTTTGTGAATTTTCTAATTGTTCTTACGAGTTAATTCCGATGGGTGTCGGATTGATTAAATCTAAAAACTAAATCTATCTAGATCTAAATCTTGCTAGGGTTAGGTTTATGGTAGGTTTGGAAATGTAAATAAATCTCACCGCTTTCTATACCCAAATTAAGATCTATGAGGTGTTATGGTAATTATTAATAAAGGGGATTAGAACCATTTGGGAAGTTGTTTCTTCCTCTAGGTTCTTATCCTTCCTTTATCAATCCTTACCCTAACCTCCATGAAAAACACGCTCAACCGGGCCTTTATACTACGGTATCACCGCTACCTCATGGGATAGGATGCCGTAGGGAGCGGTGTGTGCATGTATGCATGGAGTCCTATTAATTATATGTGATGGGCAAGAAAGGGATGAGAGATCTTCATCTCTCAAAAGCCTTCCCCAAAGCTAACCCTAACAAGCGAGGAGACTACTCGCTCATTAGGGAATTGAAGAACAGATCTAAACTATCTATCTAGGGCAAAGAATTAAAGATCTATACTAAGGAAATTAAATAAAACTACTTACTTTATAGATGGCTCTCTCCAAATATTTACACAAGACTTGTCAGATCTGAATAGATGAAATGAAAAGAGGCATCGATACTCTCCAAAAGAAATCTGAATTTCATTAATGAAGGGAGGCATAACCTAATACAAGAATTATGACCTCTATTTATAGAGGATAGAAACCCTAGGGTTACAATTGACTCGCATATCTGCTTTTACAAAAATACCCCTTAAGAAAAAGACATATTCAACGCTCCATGCACCGCCAGCATTTAGGTAATTTTTCTGCCAACACGGGCACAACCCGGCCGCGGTTCCGTGGCCAAGTTAGGAGATTGTGCTCTGTGTTTTTCTGGGGATTTATCTGCTGCATTTGGGTACTTTTTTCTTCAGGATTTTCTTCAGAATATCTTCTAATTCTCTTCCAGATCTTTCCAGTGAACATTGTAGTGGACTTTTGCCGTTGCTTCATGACGAAGTCTTGAACCTTGCACTGCCTTATACTTTGTGAACTGATCTTCGTGTAGGCTTGATCAAGATTCCAACATTTATTGGTCGTAGTCTCACTTTTGTCTCGTCTTTTGTCTTTTTCACTGTTTTTGTCCTGAGAATCTGTAACCTGCAACTATGTAGCAGACATGGGTCAAAAGCACCTGTTTATTTGTAAAATGACTAGGACTGGGGAATATAATAATGCAATATTATGATATGAACAAATGACAAGATCGAATTCTTGTAATAACAGGATCCAACGTATTAACCTAGCCTTAGCATCCTTCTTAGATAAAAGATGTTTGAGGGCGGAGTGATCGGTGTAAACCACAATCGGTGAGCCAATAAAGTAAGGCCTGAATTTTTCTAATACAAATACAATTGCCAAGAGTTCTTTCTCAGTGGTTGTATAATAAATTTGGGCATCATTCAAGGTCTTACTTACATAATAAATCACATGTGTCATCTTATCAATGTGTTGTCCTAAGACTGCACCAACAGCAAAGTCTGATACATCACACATAAGCTCAAACGGGTGGTTCCAATCAGGAGATGATAGAACATGGGCTGTAATAAGAGATCTCTTAAGTGATTCAAAAGCAGCCTCATAGTACGAGTCAAAGTGAAATGTTGCATCCTTGGCCAAGAGAAGAGTTAAAGATCTAGCAATTTTGCTAAAATCCTTAATGAATCTCCTATAAAATTCTGAATGACCAAGAAAAGATCGTATATCTTTGATGCATTTAGGATGAGGAAGGTTATGAATGACATCTATTTTAGCTCTGTCTATGTCAATGCCTTTTCGTGAAATGACATATCCAAGCACGATACCTTCTTGGACCATGAAATGGCATTTTCCCAATGCAACGTTAAATTCTTATCCTTACAGCGGGTAAGAACAACGTCAAGATGACATAGGCAATCCTCAAATGAGTCCCCGAATATAGATAAATTGTCCATGAAAATCTCCAGAAAATTCTCGACCATGTCTGAGAATATCCCCATCATACACCGCTGAAATGTAGCGGGAGACTTGCATAAACCAAAGGGCATACGTCTATAAGCAAAGGTACCGAAAGGACAAGTAAATATTGTTTTATCTTGATTCTTTTGGCAATAGGGACCTGATTATAGCCAGAGTATCCGTCCATGAAACAATAATATTCATGTCCAGCTAATCGTTTCAACATCTGGTCAATGAATGGTAGAGGGAAGTGATCTTTCCTCGTTGCGGCATTGAGTTTTGTATAATCAATACATACATGTCATCCAGTTTGGGTGTGTGTTTGGATCAACTCATTAGCCTCATTTGTTATGACCGTGATGCCATACTTCTTAGGGACTACATGAATAGCACTTGACAATTTCTTTCTTTACCGCATCTTTCATGACGGGATTTAACCATCTTTGTGGGTCTCTGGTTGGTTTGTCTTCATCCATCAAATGCATATGATGTTTTATAATCAAGGGACTAATCCCTTTGATGTCTGTCATTGTCCAACCAAATGCTTGTCGATTAGATCTCAAGACCATCAAAAGAGCGTTCTCTTGATCTAAAGCTAGAGAAGCGGATATGATCACGGGCAAAGACTCATTCTCACCTAAATATACATATTTAAGACGAGAAGGTAACAGTTTGAGATCTAATGTCGGCGGAGAGACATTAGAAAGTGGGGTAAGGGAATGATATTCTGATTTTCGAAGAAGTTCATAACCTGCATAGGCTATTGACTCGGAAAGCGCTACTGATTTTTGTGATGGTTCATAAGGTTCAAACTCAGGGGTGGACTCATCAAAAGTATCCTCACTATGATACTGTGGAAGATCAAACAGTGATGTACTAATGTCGTCGAGATCATCAAAGCAAAGTTCATCAACCTTGCATCCTTCGGGAGCTATCTTATGGACAGAACAGACATCAAGAATATGAGCAGAAGGTTCAGATGGTTGAATTCCAAGCTTGTAAATGTTAAGCTCAATTGTCATTTTCCCGAAGGTTAAGTTCATAGAACCGTTACGACAATTAAACAGCATTGGAAGTGGCTAAGAAGGGTCGACCATGAATCACCGGAATTTGGTTCTGTGGGTTCGCTACAGGTTGTGTATCTAAAATAATGAAGTCCACAGGGAATATAAATTCCCCGACTTTTATCAACACATTCTCAAGTTTACCCCTAGGTTTGGAGATAGATTGATCTGCCATCTGGAGAGTGCAGTAGACAGGTTTCAACTCTCCAATACTTAACTGCTCATAAACAGAGTATGGAAGCAGGTTAACACTAGCGCCAAGGTCGAGTAGAGCACGGTTAATATTTTTACCCCCAATAAAAATAGAGATTGTAGGACAGCCAGGGTCTTTACGTTCTTTTGGTAACTGATGGGTAAAAGCTGTGCTAACATTACTCGTCATGAACACTTTTTTCGGCACTTGAGTCTTTCTCTTCCTAATGCACAAGTCCTTAAGTATTTTCGCATAAGCCGGAACTTGTTAGATAGCATCTAAGAGAGGGATATTTATGTTAACCTGTTTAAACATTTCCATAATCTTCTCCATTTGTGCATTGGGTTTGTTGGCCCTCAACCTATTTGGATAAGGAACTTTATCAATAATAGTTGGGTCCAACATTTGTGGAGAAGTTCGTGTGGTTTGTGTGGGTATAACAGATCCCAGAATTGGAGCGGGGGTCATTACAGGTGGACTAGAAGGAGTAGGCTGAGGGTTCGAGCTTTGAGGAAAATGGAGAATAGGCTCACAAGAAGGTGGAGTAGATGAAATAGGGTAAGAAGTGGAAGTGGAAGCCGGGGTATCATTGATTGATTCATCATTATCAATCTCTTCACCGACATGGTTGTTTAGCACTCTTCCAGATCTTAACGTGGTAATAGCACTCACATTATGATGCGAGTATCCAGGATTTGGTAGGGGTTAAGCTGGAAGTTTCCCTTTATCTCTCGCACTCATCGCGGCATTTAACTGTGCAATTTGTGCTTCTATTGATTTTATACTCTCACCGTGGGAGGTGGAGTCCTTCTTTATGGTATCAATAGAAGATCTTATATCAGCCGACATTTGCATGGAATGTTTCATGAACAGATCCAATGTTCGTTCGAGTGAAGAGGAGTTTTCGATACCGGCCGTTTGGAAAGAATTATTATACGGTGCAGAATTGTTGGCTGGATTTTAAAAAGTTTGTGGTTGAAAGGGATGCTGAATCTGTAGTGGTTGCTGTGACTGTGGAGGAACCCTTTGAAAGTTATTTTGGTTTGGAAGCGTATTTTGAGTTTGGTGTTGGTTCCAAGCAAAATTAGGGTGATTTCTCCAATCTTGATTATATGTGGAAGAATAAGGATCGTTTCTAGGTCTTTGCTGAAAAACAGCATTAGTGTGTTCTTGACCTTGAAACGGAGAATTCAAAGGACATTCTTCTGTCAGATGTGATGGATCGGAACAGCATCCACACACGGTTTTAGGGAGCGTCACCTGGTTTAGGGAGGCTAATAAAAATTTGTTTTCCATAGCTTCGTTTTTTTTTGCATTGCTGCCATTTCGGCTTTTACAGCAATGGAAACATCAAGTTGATGGATACCGCCCTTAGATCATGAATTAACGCTTTCCCATTGCAAAGTGTTTTCAGCAAAATCTTCCAAAAATTTCCAGGCTTCACCATCGTCTTTAGACATGAAATTGCCTTGACACATGATTTCAAGCATATGTTTTGTCATTGGATTAATGCCTTCATATATAATTTAGCATAGATCCCATCTATAGATTCCATGATGAGGACATTGGACAAGCAGATCCTTGAACCGTTCAAAACATTTCCAAAATGGTTCATTGGGAAACTGGGAAAACTGGTTGATTTCATTCCTAACACGGGCGGTCTTATGATTGAGATAAAATTTCTTAAGGAATGCTATAACAAATTCATTCCAATTGGAAATTAAGTGTGCGGGTGTGTTATAAAGCCACTTTTCGGCTAAATCGCACAAAGTAAACTGGAGAAGACGTAAACGCATAGCATCCATAGAAAGTTGTGAAGTGCCCATCATAGCACATACGTTTTCAAATTTGATGATAAAAACGTATTCGTCTTCAGACTCGAGACCGTGAAATTTAGACAAAAGTTTGATATAGTGTGGTTTGATTTCGAAATTATCCCCATTGGCTGGTGGAATGGAAAGACAAGTAGAAAGAGGACCACCTATAGGGTAGCATCTCTCTTGGAGAGATATACACGGTAGATTCTGCGCACCTGCGGGTGGTGGCAGAGTGGTGTTATTGAAATTTAATGGAGAACCGTCCATCTCAGTAGACGTGGTTTGTGGTGAGGAAAAGGTAGATGACGAAATATCGACTTCGGAGTCGATAGACGAAATACGGACAAGACGGGCACTAGAATCCCGTGTCCAGCCGAGCATGCACTAAGCGGGTTTAGCGCAAGTGACAGCGTATGTGTAAATTAAAAGAAAAGAAATGTTTGATTTATTTTTGGTTTGTTTTTGAAAAAGACGGATTTAGAAAAATCACACAAAAATGCACAATCAACCCTAGATCTAAGGTCACCTAGGTCAAGTCACCAGACCGCTCCTAGACTTTCAGAAGACAAATCGCAGGATAAATCCTTTACTACCTCTTTATCCCTCCTGTGGCCAGGTAAATGCCAGGTAAGTGGGAGGTATTCGCTATGTAAATAGGGGGTCTAATTAAGTAACCACTTGCATTAGACACACTTGCCTAGACACCACAAAAGAAATACGGATAAGCAGTAGATTACCCACGACCTTCTTCTGTCCTAATTGAGCACGACGGTCCTTAGAGTCTTGGTCTAGATATTTTTTAGTTAATGAAGGGTGATGCAGATGCCAGTTTTGTGATTTTTGGGGCTTAGGAAGGGTAATGAACTCCCCACCTAATCTGAATTTGGTCTTTGCCTCTTAATTTCCGTATTAAAATATGCAAAAACAACCAATATCAAAACACGCAACAAGAATTTTTTTTAAGCGACGAATTTTTGCAAAGAATCCTGCAGAAAAGTTGTTATTGGACTAATCAGAGGAGAGAGGGGAGAGCAGAGAATATACCACAGAGAGTTCAAACCCTATCTCGTCCAAGTTGCCGCGGTTCCGCCGCCAATTCCAGCTTTTTGCCGCGGTTCTGCGGTCACCTGTACAGTTCTTTGAATGATTTTTGGTTTTGATGCTCCCCCTGCCCCTCTAGTCTTGATAAAATGATTTGAATATTTTTCTCCCTGCTACAGCGATTCCAGATTTCCTTGCAAAATTCACACACTAATCGTTAAGCACACAATGCGATTTTTGATTTAAATTTTGATGGAATAATAATATTTCAACTCAAATAGCAAGAACGAATGAATTACGCACGCATCCCCGGCAACGGCGCCATTTGATTTATGTCAAATTCTCACCTCTTTGATTTTAAAGAAAAGATGTAGTACTAAAGAAGTGATGTAATGTTTTATTCGTATAATAACCGCAATCAATGACGGTGTCGTGTGTAGCGAGTGTCAGTGAGTACGGATCGTCTTCTAGGATTCGTGGAACTCGTAAATTCTTGCTTTAGTTGAGTAAAAAAAATAGTAAAGAAAATCAACAAATTGTTTTAAGATTTGATTGAAATAATAGTTTCAAGAAATTCAAGAAATAGTTTTCAAGAAAGAATTCAAGAAAATTGTCCAAGTTCAAATGTAGTTATCAAGAAAATAGAAGTAGGCATGTAGGTTTCGAACGGAATTAGTAGCCAATGATAATTATTCAAGATGATTCATCTTATCTATTGATAGAATTACTACTAGATTGATGCCTATTAATGAGAATTAGGGATCCTTTGTAGAAACTAGGGTTTCTCCTTCATTGCCCCTTGTCCTTTCATTAATTGTTATTCATATCTAGCCTTTAACAAGAAGGATCATCAATCTAATCCCCAAATTGTGATGAAATTCTCAATAAATTGATCTCACTCACAATTTGGACATTAATGATTCTTTTTGCTAAAATTTATAATCTCCATAAGACTTAAGATGAATATAAATTCTTTCACCATTGGATCTACCAAATTCCTTCGAATTCTTAGCAAGCGGAGATTTACTCACATATTATGAAAATATAAGAATCAACAAATAGAGATTTCATAATGCGAAAATTTAAAGAAAATGAGATTAAAAGTAATGATCACCTTTATTATTCAACTTCAAATTACAACTTCTTCAATCTAAGATTACAAGAAGAATTACTCTCAATCACTCCCTTGAAGAGCTAATTTCTCCGTCGATTTTCGCTTTGCTCAATCACCGTGAGTCTTGGATCTATCAAGAATCATGTGCTTATTGATGACGATCGGCTTCGCGTAAAGAATCTTGAATGATCTCGCTCGATGAATTTCTTAAGATTCTTGATTTTGGATCTTGATTTGGAATTGAATCTTGATTTGGTTTTTGGATCAAAAGCGTTGAACTAAAAAATCAACCACCCTTTTAATGTAGGCTTAGGTCCCTTTTTATAGCTCCTAATCAAGTTTCCCTCATAAGCTAGGTTGTTACAAGGAGGCTTTTAGAATAAACTAGATAATTATCAAGCTTCCTCAACAAGGTAGGTAGTTATCAAGCTTGCTCAACAAGCTAGGTTATTATATAGAAGTTTCCAGAACAAGGTTGTTCCAACGAAGCGTCTCTAAGAAGCTAGGACGTTACAATGAAGTTTCCAGAGAGTTCCTGACTTCGAAGCCCCCAACTCGGCCTCGGATCCGCGGCGACTCGACCTGACCCGGTTGCGGTTCCGCGATCGATTGGTAAGTTCGTTGCTTCAAAATTCTTGAGTCTTCTAATATTGGTCTCTGGGTTTATATGTGATATCTAGAATCTTCTTATCTCTTCTGAATTTTGGCCAGAATTTAACTCTTTGATTTCCTGTATTTTATCAGTGAATTTTTGATTCCGATATCTGATCTGGGCTAATTTCTGCATAAGATCTCAATGAAGAGTGTTAGAGATATACAATATTATGCGTGGAATAATAAACATACAATTTCCTTCAAAAATGTTGATTATAATATATAACCCATGGTATTTGACATTTTCCAGACGAACTTGTAATATGTGTTATATTTATATCAAATATCCTTAGATGATTAGAAAAGTGAGGAAATTGTTATGTTAAAAATTGCAATAATTTCGACCGAACACTCATGGTTATTAGCGTAGTAAAATAGAGATGGAAAATGAATAAACCCATAATTAAAATCAAAATGTAATGCAGAAAAGTAATGCGGAAAAGTAATGCAAAAAGTAAATGCTAAAAGAATTAAAACAAAAAATTGCCTTTATTTATCAACTATTGTATTACAAAATTTCTCTTTAAAAAGTTAGATTATAAGAACCCTAGTTTTACTCATAGATCTCTCTTGAATTGAAATTTTGAATTTTGGATCTTGAATTGTTTTGATAGACAGCTCTCGGTCCTTTATATAGTCTCTGAAATTAGAAACCCTAGATGTCATATTGGAATAGGTAACATTACGATCATGCATCTAAATTTCCACATCCAACGGCTTCCATCAGACCGTGGAACCACCGCCCCTGCCCTATTTTGACTGCGGATCCACTGCCATATTGTGGGTTTGTGACTTGGGATTTTTTCTAGATTTTTCTCTCGATAGTTGGTTATCCACTTGATATAAAGATTCTGAAAATATTTCTCTTACTCTCTGTCGTTGCTAGATTCCTCAATTTGCTTCTAATATTTGGCAGATTCGATTTGTTATTCCGATTTGATGTGGATCTCCTACTTAGATTTCAGACCTGAGCTAATACTTGGACAATACCTCAAATCAAATTGTTAGTAGTATTTGTTATTTTTGAGATATTATTTCAACCATTTATATGATATGATAGTTTAAGAATATTGATTAGGAATATTTGAAATGATATGCATATTTTAAGAATATTTCATTTAAATATTATATGCATATATTTTCCCTAATTATATTAATTATAAATGAAGAAATATATAATAGTAATCTTTCTACAAATAAACCCACTTATGTTTTTTATTTATAATTAACACCTTTTAGTAGTTAATCTTTTTACAAATTTACGATCATGCCCCTAAATTTCCACATCCAACTACTTCCATCAGACCGCGGAACTCCGCCGCTACCCTATATTGACCGCGGATCCGCCGCCATATTGTAGGTTTGTGACTTGGAATTTTTTTTGGCTTTTTCTCTCGTTAGTTGGAGATCCTCTTGATATAAAAATTCTGAAAATATTGCTCTTACTATCTGCCGTTGCTAGATTTCTCGATTTACTTCTAATATTTGGCAGATTCGGTTTGATATTCCGATTTGATGTGGATCTCCTTCGATTTCAGACCTGAGCTAATACCCGCACAATATCTCAAATCAAATTGTTAGTAGCATTTGTTATTTTTGAGATATTATTTCAACCATTTATATGATATGATATCTTGAGAGTATTGATAAAGAATATTTGACAGGATATGCATATTTTAATAATATTTCATTTAAATATTATATGCATATATTTTACCTAATTATATTAATTATAAATGAAGAAATATATGATAATAATCTTTATACAAATAAACCCACATATGTTTTTATTTACAATTAATACCTTTTAGTAGTTAATAATAATAGGGAAAATGTCCATACAAATGTGCAATATTTTTGACTAATCTGCTACCCAGGTATTGAGCGAAAAGAAAGCCGAGGAGCAAATTCATCCATACCCCTACTGATCCTGTCTGTGACAATCTCCGTACAGTCCGGTCTTTTGTCTGAGATAATCGCATACCGGGTTTAGGGGATGGATTACATCAGACCCCTACTAACCCGATAAGTCATGCCGGTCTGAAGCTCACACCTCCTGAGAAACTACTGATATCACATCAGTAATTTTCATCCACCTTGGCCAAGAATTTCTGGTGATGGTTGACCCAACACAGCACGACATCGACTCCCAATACCCGGAGAGATGAATTCCTGACGATTATTCATTTCCTCCATGTGGATCAAGACTGTACCCAACTAAAACCTGTTTGCACGACTCCTTTAAGCTGTGGGAAGATAGTAATCTATGTACAGTGGGAATTCACACGAGTCAAATGAAAATCTCAGGTCAAAGGACTAACCTATACGCATGCCACAAGAGAACTTCTAACCGACGATATGTATAATACCATCTAGAAGTTCTCGGCGAGTTCGTTCGGTGTACTCACCTCCAGTGAGCACCTATATACTATCTTAGATGACTCAACACCACTGGCTTGTGAGACCGACCACTGCCCCTCGTTGGGGTCTCAAAAAGTATACACCAGTCTACTCCGGAGTATCGATACCCAATCTCAATACTTTCTCGACTAGGGATATTTAAGGATGTACTTATAGACCACTCATCTCCCATGTATATGATCACCATCATAATGCTGGTAGTCAAGCAATAATCCTATAGGTTTTATCAAAACGTATACATATAATGATAAAGGCAAACCAGATAGCATACTATCATCTCGAGTAAGACTGTTCTACCTGTATAGTGTAAGTCCACGTTGCGACCCCCGGTTCTTACGGGGAGGCGGAAACGGTATAAAAAACAAATTTTTGGCGCATGGGGCAACATGGACTAAACAAGGTCGGGATCGTGTCTAAACTAAACTAGCAAACATGCAAAGGAGAGTTAACTACTCGGCAAAGTGGTTATACCTTAACTTGAACTCCTTCTTCTTGAAACCTAGTAGAGGTTGATGGTTCTATCCTCGTAGCCTTCTTCTGTCAAAGATGGATCCACCTGAGGGTTCAACCTTCGGGCTCTTTCTCGAACTTTGAGAGAACTAGAATCTTCGGCTTGCTAAACCTTTGATTCTAGAGAGAGTAGAGAGTGTCTAGGGGTTGTTTTCTTTTCAAGGAGAGGGATTCTCAACACATGAGAAGGATTCTCCTTGAGCTTGAGGAAGAAGAAGATGAAATGAGGAGAGAGAATGGTTATGATAGAATGAGCTCTCTTTTTCCTTTTGCAACCATAACAAAAGAAAAAAGAATTATCTAATTAATAATAATAATTCAAATGAAATAGTTGATGGTTGTATTTGGAATGACCATTATCATCACTTCATTAAATGAATGTAAGCTAGAATCAAGGAGTATCCTTGCAAAGCAATGATGATGGTCAAACATTCAACCATGGTCAACAAGTCAACCATGGTCAACAGGTCAACAAGTCAACAAAATCAACCATGACACAATTTCATTTAATTACTATTATTAATTGATATTTCATAATTCCATTAGGGTTTGGAAAAAGACGACTGTCAACTGTGCATACGCACCCGTTCCGAAACCCTAATGAAAAACCTCTTCCTCCGCCTCAATCAACTGTGCATACACACCCGCATTCTTGTTCCAAGGAACATGAATACCAAGAGATAAAATCAACCCAAAAACATATACCAGTATCTGACTCAAACCAGAGCCAGCCAGTAATATCCGTCCGGACTCCAAACGTGCACAAGTGCGCGGATGAGAACGACCCTGTCGCAAAACCATGCGACCTCTACTCTGTTTTGCCCAGAGGCGAATACCCTCTGTGTGGGACTCTAAAGACTCGACACTACGCTGGTAGTGGGTTTAACCACAGACCGCAAGCGGCACTAGCTGTGCGTAACGGTCCCCAGGTAGATGTCGACAAGAAGGCTGACGAGGTGAACCCCATCTGAACTTCTACTGAGTCTGAATGTGACAGTCTCCGTACAGTCCGGTCTGTTCGTCTAATACATCGCATGTCGGGCCTAGGGGGCGGTAAAACGTCAGTCCCCTAATAGCGGTACAAGTCGTGTCGGAGTGAAGCCCAAAACACCCTGAGATAACACTGGAATCCTACCAGTATATCTCGCTTGCCCTGGCCAGGGACTACTTGTGTAATGGCTCTCCTAGACACAGCGCGATGTCAACCCCTAATACCGGGAGAGACGAATCCTGTCTAACCGTCACTGCCTCCAAGTGCTTCGGGACTGCACCCAACCATTACCTGTTTGCACGACTCCTTTGAGCCGTGGTAGGGTATTGATCAAAGTGCAGTGGGAACACACTCGAGGCGAAGTGCCAGTGTCAAGTCAGCGGACTAAGCTGTACTCATGTCACCTGGGAACTGATAACTGACGATAGGTATAATACCAACCTTTCAGTTCCCGACGAGTCCTGTCCAGTGTACTCGTAACCCAACGAGCACCCGTATACTATCTCCAGTACGACGTACTGATGGCTGTGGGACAGACCATCTCCCACACTGGGATGAGAAGCGCATACGCTAGTCTACTCCGGAGTATCGATGCCCTGTCTCGATAGTCCTGCGACTAGGGACCTGTATAAGGATTTGCTTATAGATTACCCAGCCCCCACTAGTGTGACTGCCATCACAACGCTGGTAATCAAGCAAAGATCCTAAGGGCTCCACTAATGCGTATAGGTGATATCGCAAAATAAACACATGTACACATTGAAGTAGAAACAAACCAAGTAGCATACTACTATATTGAGCAAAATTGTTTATACAAGGTGAATATCCCAAGCTTCCATTAAGTAATATACAAACTAGTATGATACAGTAATGGCCTCTAGGGCATATACACTAACATATAGGTCCTCGTACAATTATCATAATCGCCTACCTGCAATTACAATAATTGCCTTGAGGGCACTATATCCAACAATCTCCCACTTGTACTTAAGGCTAATTATTGCAGTATCACATACTCACAGCTCGTGTGCCACCGAATACCCAACTTCTCTACTAGTCAGTTTCTTAAAACTCGTTTTGAGAAATTTACGTGTTCGAGAAATAACCTAAGTGAGTGGATCCACTCCAATGTTTTCTATCTTTATCTCTCTATATTTCAACTTCGCGGAGATCGAATATCTTCCGAAATGAGCGATACATGTCCTAGAACTTCTCTGGATATCTGATGGGACCCTGTTGATAACATGAACATCAAATCCAACAAGCTTCTTAGGCTGTATCGATTGCTGATGTAATCAGCACCCAGTGCCATGACCACCTCAGTATCTTGCTTGGAAAACTATCCAACATACTTCACCTCTGAAGAAGGTAAACTTATAACACTGACAGCTACACTGTCATCCAGGTCATCTTGGAAGCCTAAACCGGTAACCGCCTCTTTCAGGAGGTTGCCATTACCATATACAAAGAACATCCACTTATGTTCATAACCGCTTCCCAATATTTCTCAAGGATTGGATTAATATATGCTTATTGTAGCTAGTGCAAAAGCAATATCCGGTATGGTACTTGACATCTCATGATTGACTCAATTGGATAAGCAAGTGATATGTCAATCAAGCAAATCCCTCTCCTCATCAGTTTAGAAGACATCTCTTTAGAGAGGGTGACTCCATCACCTGCGGGTACACCACCACGCCAGAAGCCGTCCATTATAAAACCCTTTAGAATAATGTCAAAGTACCCAAATTAGGACACTTCCCAAATCTAGATCTAAAACCATAGATCTAGTTACCAGAATTCGTGATATATTGTCAATATCGTATGTGGAGAAACACCTTGTGACAACCAAACTTTGACTGATCGTAGTATAGGAACATCACTTCCTATCAGGAGCATGTCATCCAAATATCAGGACATCACTCCCTACTATCTTCTTACCAGGTCCATCTGTTGTTCTGATGAAGTTAAAATCTTTGACTTTCACATCAAATTAGATAACAAATTCCTCCCTCCTTACTTTAGTCTATAAATACACATAAGTAACTTGCCCACCACGCTTCCGCTGCTCACACTAACTGCAAAAACCCTCTGGCAGAGTCATATACACATGCACTTCTAAATTCAATTTAGAATTACGTTATAGTCATCCACCTGCCAGATCTTATAGTCAAGCACAGCAGTAGTGATAATCTTGGGTTATTAAAACCTCCCTGTCACCGTATTTGAGGAAACTGAAGTACCTCTCTAGTGGCTGGCTGAGGTTACCCACTAAAACTGCGGAATGGCTAATGAATTGTCGAATCCAATTGAATCCTTAGGTTCTACTAAATTTTCAGTAACCGTTTGTGGTTTTGGAATCACTTCCAGTTTTACCATACTTCCACTTGTTTCATTTGCAAAATGATTCCTTTTATAAAAAGGTGGCGAGTCAAGAACAAATCATCTTTTGATCTTAAAATGGTAGAAGTTAAACCCTTGAAAAAAGCCTGGAATAACCCACAAACCGCTGTTACAGAAACGTGCATTGAGTTTGTCCGGATTCAGCTTTTAAATAGAAATCGGATAACTCCATATCTGTTAGTGATATATTCCCTAGAAGCCATTATTGTATAGTACTGGATTGTATATTACATTTTGGAAGCTTGGGATATACACAGATATAATAACAATCTTGCTCAAAATGGTACTATGATACTTAGTTTGGTTCTACCTCAATATGTGTATATATTTCTTTTAGCATATCTCTAATACATATTGGTAGAGCCTTTAGGATCTTTGCTTGACTACCAGCATTGTAATGGCAGTCACACTAGTGGGGGCTGGGTAGTCTATAAGCACATCCTTATAAAGGTCCATAGTCATAGGATTATCGAGACGGGGCATCGATACTCCAGAGTAGACTAGTGTATACGCATCTCATCCCAGCAGGGGAGATGGTCTGTCCCACAGCCATTGGTATGTCGTACCGTAGATAATATACATGTGCTCATTGGGTTATGAGTTACACTGGACGGACTCGTTGGGAACTGCTGGTTGGTATTATAACTATCGTCAGGTAGCACTTCCTGTTTGGCATGCGTACATGTTAGTTCGTTGACTTGACATCACTATTCATCTCAAGTGTGTTCCCAATGTACTTAGATTACTACCCAAACACGCCTCAAATGAGTCGTTCAAATAGGTAGTGGTTGGGTGCAGTCTCGAAGCAATGGGAGGAAGTAGTGGTTAGATAGGATTCGTCTCTCCCAGTATTGGGGGTTGATATCGCGTTGTGTTCGGAAAGCCATTACACAAAGTCCCTGGCCAGGACAAGCGAGATTTACTGGTAGGTACTCTAGTAGTTTCTCAGGGTGTATTGGGATCTACCCCGGCATGACTTATTACGCTATTAGGGGTCTGACGGTTACCATCTCCCTAGGCCCGATATGTGAGTATCTTAGACGAACAGACCGGACTGTACGGAGATTGTCACAGATAGGCTCAGTAGGAGTTCGGATGAGTTTGCTTATCAGTCTTCTTATCGACAGATACATGGATAGCCTTTACGTGCAGCTAGTACCGCTGACGGACTTGTGGTTAAACCCACTGCCAGCATACTGTCAAGTCTTTAGAGTCCCATACATAGGGTTTCCCTGCTTCGGGCGAAATGATGTGGAGGCCGTATGGTTTTACGGCAGGGTTCCGATCACATACGTGCACTGGCTGCATGGTTGTAGTTCGGACGGATAATACTAGTGAGCTTTGGTTTAAGCTGGATTCTAGTATTGTATTATTGGATTATTATTATCTCATTGTATTCGTATTTTTCGAAATACGATTATGGGTATGTATATACGATGAGGGCATTCTTGTAATTTCATAAGAGATACTTCTAGAAGGGGACACCTCATTATTTGGTTTATCTATTTTTGGAAATAGATTAATGAGGTGGAAAATGGAGATATTTATAGCATGGTGAAGCATGGCTCATTTGTATAATTTTATTGGTTTGGACTCACTATTCAAGCATGGTTGATATTTTCAATTGGAAAATATTGCATGCTTGAATGAGATGAGTGTAGGAGCCATTCTTCACTTGCCTTCTCACTAGCTCATTTGCATTTTTACTTTCTTTCTCCATTTTCTCTCCTTCTTCCTCAAGACCCTAATCCCTCACATGATTTGTGAACCATAAGGTTTATTGAGATTAAATACTCCATTAGACACTCTACATCTTCTAAGCTACCTAGCTTAGCAAACTAAGTACCTTAGTTATATCGGTTTAGAGGTTGGAGCTTGAAGTACATACTCTCGGGTGGATCATCTTCGACAAGAGGAGGCCGATGTTTCAAGCGGGATTCGATTTTCGAGGAGCTCAAGGAGAGGAGGAGGAAGAGAAGACCCGAAGGACTTGTAAACAAAGAGGTATAAACCCTAACATAGTAGTTAGAACCTCCTAGTAGATATAACTAGTTAAGGATTCTGTAAAGATCCTGGAGTTAAAGTCGATGTTGCAAAATAAGAAAATTCATTTTTTTGTAAATTCCGCCTCCCCGCGATGCGACATCGACTTACAGTGGTATCAGAGACTATTAAACCTTAACTTGTTTGTTAGCAAGTGATTAGAACTTCAATCAACGGAAAAATACTCGAAATTAAATTTTCGAGATATACTTGCTGTTGATTTTTTAAAACTGTTCAAAAAATTATTTCAGTAACCTTAAAAATACATGTATGCATTTCTAAGACCTAGAAAAAAATCTGAGCACCTAACTCATCAACTTTGTGGCGGAACCGCCGCCAAATAGGTCATTTGGCCGGCGGATCCGCCGCTGAGTTGTGGCCGAGTTTCTCTTAATTTTTTCTGTGGTTTTGGTTCTTGGAATTATGATTTTTGGTATATTTGGTTTCTACCTAAATTGTTTGTGTACCGGTTTGTGCATCGGGTAAACATGTATAAAGTTTATCGATCGAAATTCTAAGTTCTTAGCTAATATGTGATTCTGTGATTATATATGTGTTGCTAAACGTCTGCTAATCGCTATATGTCGATTAATGGGGGTTGCACATATTTGTATTGTGATAATTTGTGTATATGAAGTATTGGATGATCATGGATGAATAGTCGGGGGATATGAGAAGAGTGTTTTCTTTTCTTTCATTAATGTAAATTTGTAAATTGATATAATATTATTTTTGCGGGGCATATCCGGGTTGAGGTTGTAGCCGCCGTTGTATTATTTCATTAACTTTTTCTTGCATCTAGGATAGACCCAAGGTGATGAAAGTGTTTATTACCACCCCCACTAGGTTTTACTAGCATTAAGCATGCTATTTTTAAAATTTTTGGGGTGCTAATTAGCACTAACCTAGAATCTAAACTAGATGATTAGGGTTTTTGTAGGGATCCTAGGCACACCCATGAGGTTCTACAACTGATCAACCATGCCAAAATCAAATTTTTATCAAGTGCCGAGAAAGCCTAAGCAAGATCGTTACTAGAGGTAAGGCGAAACAATGCAAGTTAACAACTTAACTACAAGTGAAAGGGACTACAACCTTTGTAGATCCGGTCCTCCATTTCTTTAGCTCCGTGATGACGTCCCTCCGCTGCGATCAACCGGATCCTGGACTCTAGCGTTGGTTTCATCGGAGAAATGATCGGGCTAGGTCGTTGACTTCGATGCCGAAGATGATCTACGTCGAGGCGACTCAAACTCAAGCTCCACCTTCACTACGTCATGAAACTTGTGAAGATAACACCCTATACAACATGGCAAGTGGTAGAGGATGAAGAAATAGGAAGTGGGTTCACTTTGGATTTGGATTTCTCACTTGAAATTTTCAAGAAAGGTTTTCTTTTCTTCATGAAGAAGAAGAAGAAGGAAATGAAAAGGAAAATAACTTAAAAGAAAATACAAGTGAATCTTATCATAATGCAACCATGGGTGAAGTTAACATATGTAGAGAATAAACTAGGGTTTAGGTGTAATGGTTAGGTTAAGGCATAAAACAAAATGGCTAGACTTTTCAAAGCTTCATGAAGCTTCAAGCATAAAACAAGAAAGCCACCATTTTATTTTTGCAAAAATAAATAAAGAAAATAAATAAAACCTAACCATTAACCTAAACATGGGTAAAGTGATACACACACCCACGTTAGCATGTATCATCAAACATGATACAAACTAGTGCACAAAAATATATCACATATACAACTTGTGCACATCAAGTGAGAAAATCAATGTTAAGTGAACAAATACTAGTTAATGTAAAGTAATATATCAAATATATAATTATACATTAAATCATTAAATCAACACTTGATTTAATGATCCGGTCATATTGCATATAACCGACTAATATCTCGTGTATCAATGTATCGAATGAACACTTGATTCGGTAACCCGGCTATATCTTATATAACCGTCCGATGATACAAATCGCGAGAATAGAATTCAGTATCACATACTGGTATTATTCCCGGTCCCGCACATATCTCATATGCTCTCCTATTTCGTTTCGCTTGAGCCAGGAAACCTCTGTGTAGGACTCTAAAGACTCGTCAATACGCCGGCAGCAGGTGATGATCATATCAAACACCCACAAGCCGCAAGCGGTCTGCTAAACGTAACGGCCACCCGGGTATTGAGCGATCAAAAGTTCAACGAGCAAGCCCGCTCACACTCCTGTGAATCCAACCAGTAACACTTACCGTACAGTTCGGTCTCGTCGTCTGATATGTCGCATATCTCGCCTAGGGGTGGTAAACGTCAGACCCCAGTAGCTCGATAAGTCGTGTCGATATGAGGTCTATAACAGTTTGAGAAACTACTGGTAACACTTACCAGTAAATCTCAGCAACCCTGGCCAGGGATTTCCGGTTATAGCCAATCGAACACAGCGCAACATTAACTCCCTATACCGGGAGAGACGAATCCCCTCCTATCGCTCATTGCCTCCATGTGATTCGGGACTGTACCCAAAAACCACCATTTTGCACGCCCTCTTGGACGTGGTAAGGTGGAAATCAAAGCACAGTGGGAATCACACAAGACTCTATGACGATCTCGGGTCTACAGACTAACCTGTACCAGTGTCACCAGAGAACTGCCATCTGACATAAGGTATAATACCATCTGGGAGTTCTTGGCGAGTCCGTCCAGTGTACCCAGTCTCCACTGAGCACCCGTATATCATCTCTGATGTCAAACACCAATGGATATGGGATCATCCATAGCCCATCTGTATGGGTTGAGAAGGTATACGCTAGTCTACTCTGGTATATCGATGCCCCGTCTTGATACACCCACGACTAGGGACCTTGAAGGATGTACTTATGGACTACCATGTCCCCACTGGTATGATCCGCATCATAGTCCAGGTAGTCAAGTACACATCCTAAGGACTTTACCAACATGTAACAGAGAGACAATCAGTGTACATGTTAAGGTAAAGAGCAACCAGATAGCATACTATCATGTCGAGCAAGAAAATCCTCCCTATATATGTCCAAGCATCCACTACAATATACATCCTATGTATAGTAATGGCCTCTAGGGCATACATATAACTAACAATCTCCCACTTGCACTAGGGCCATCTGTAGCAGTGGTTGCAGTATTTAATACTCAACCATCCCATATGAGTCTCTCTCTGGGAAAAAGCCTTTGTGAGTGGATCCGCCGTGTTGTCTTCTGAGTCTACTCTCTTAACCTCGATCACCCTGGTGATCAAACATCTCCATGATCAGGTGATACTGCCTAAGAATTATATCTGGATTTCTGATGGGACGGGCGTTCCTAGGAGACAGCCACAACTCCATTGTCACACAATGGTAGGAACGAAGTTCATCTCATGAACTAATATATATCCAGACTGCCTCTTTGGTAGCATCTTTGGTAGCGATGTATCTAGCCTTTATCGTCTAGTATGCCACGGTATCTGGCTTGGAACTCTTCCAACATACCGTCCCTCCACTGAGGGTAAAGACAATGCCTGCGACTGACATTCAGTCGTTCTTATCACCCTGGAACCTTTTTAGTGATTCTCCCCAGGATCGATTGATACCATCTCACTACATCTAGTGAGAATCCTAACATCCAGTTAGATCTATCTCATATATCCAAAACCCAGGATTTAGGAGGTATCGTCTTGATCCTATTTGGAGAATCCTTGTGATAAGTGGAGATTGACCGAACGTAGCATAAGAAACTCTTTTCCTATCAAGAGTATGTTGTCCACGTACAATACGATGATGACCTCCTTACTCTCTACTACCTTTTTGTATATACAAGGTTGATCTACCATTTTGATGAAGTCAAACTCTTTGACTACTACATCAAAACAGATGTTCCAACTCCACGATGCCTGCTTTAATCTATAAAGCAACTTGCACACGTTTCCGCTGCTCCCACTGTTTACGAAGCCCTCTGGCTGTGTACTTATAGACGTTCTCTTCTAAATCAATATTTAGAAGAGTAGCCATGACACCCAACCACCAGATATCGTAGTCATGGTATGTAGCAATGGTAAGTAGGATCCGGATGGACTTAAGCATAGCCACTGGAAAAGGTTTTATCATTATCCACGCCTGGCCGATGACGAAAACCATTAACAAGTCTAGCTTCGAAAGTCTCAACTTTTCCATCTACACCAAGTAATCTTCTCAAGATATACTTGCTCCTGATGGGGATTTAACCCTTCAGATATAGCAACCAAAGTCCATACTTTGTTGGTGTACATGGATTCCATCTCAGATCGCTAAGCATCCAGCCATTCTTACAGAGTCCTTACTCTCGATGGCCTGCTCGAAATTGGTTGGGTCATCATCTCATGATGCAATCCTCGCTCCCACTGTCATAGAGAAAACGAAGTATCTCTCAGGTGGGTGAGGAACCCTACTAGATCGGCGGAGAGGCTGAGGTTCGTTGGAAACTATTGAATCCTTCGGTTCTACCAAATCATCAACTGTAGTTTGTATAGCTGGAACCTTTCCAGTGCTACATAACAGACCTTGCCTCGAGCTTGTCTGGATTTTGCCTTTTAGACAGGCCGGACAACCCCAAATCTTAACAAACTTAAGATATGGGCTCTTCCCTTTCCATATCACATATGAAGTGGTAGGCAACTGATTTGATTTGAACCCTATTCAATAGGTATGCAGCTTCTCAAGCGCATAACTCCCAAAAGGAAATATGAAACTCAGTAGTACTCATCATAGAGCACACCATATCACATAGGGTGCTATTGCTCCGCCCCGATACACCGACGTGATGTGGTGTATACGGAGGAGTAATGCTGAGAGAGAATCCCATTCTCTTTTAGAATAATCCAGGAATTCCGTACTCAAGTATTCTCCTCCTTGATCGCATCAAAAGACATAATACTTATACCCGTTTTGGTTCTCTACTTCTAACTTATATTCTGTAAATATCTCAAAAGGTTCGGACTTGTGTTTCAACAGGAACATATGTCTGAATCTTGAGAGATCATCAGAGAATGTAATGAAGTACAAAGAACCGGTCTTGGTATGTGTAGACAGGGGACCTTTATACATCAATATGTATCATCCCAAGAGTTTACTAACTCTTTCTCTGTTTCCAATAAACAGAGCTATGGTCATCTTATCTTTGTGACATGACTGGCAAGTTTCACAAGATGTAAATTCAAACTGATTTAAATATGCATCTAATATATAACTTAAGCTAGTCGGCTCACATTGGTATGACCTAGTCTACAATACCTCAAGAAGGATTCATTCATATCTGAACTCTTCCTCTTGTGTATGTTCTGTATACTAAGAACTGTAGTTTAATTTAGAACGTCAATGTTTTTAGATAACGTGCCTGAACCGATCAACTCTTGATTATAGAAAATGTTCAAAACATTATCCAACAATACAAAATTATATCCTTTCTTTACTAATAAAGAGACTGACATGATTTTGTATGTCAGATTCGGTATCTAATAACATTTGTTCAGAATTAATGTATTCTGGTAATACAGGGTGACAGTGACCAACAGACTTGGTTGCAACATTTGCACCGTTTTCTGTCTCATGAAACTTATCACCCGTTCTCAGTTCTCTACCTTTCTGTAGCCCATGTAACGGATTACATATACGGGATCCTGATCCGGTATCAAATACCCAGGACGTAGAGGATAGTGAGAAACGGTTCTTTGTAATGAACACACCCGAAAGAGGTGCATCTTATGCACTTTCTTCGTTTGGGCGGCATGGGAATCCTGGTATTCCCCTATTTCCTGCTCTGTCTTATAACAATTATAAGTTGGAGCGGGACCAACGTTTCCCAGCTCAGTATAACAAGCGGGTTCGGTCAATATGTCCATATTATTATCTTGATTAAGGCGTGATATGGTCGCTACCTGGAGAGAGAGAGAAGAAAACACCCAGCGTGCGCTCTTGCAAGATCAGATTGGTTATTATTTTATCTAATCAGGATGGCTCCCACTGTTTTTTATCAAATCTTCCTTCAAACCCTAAAAGGAAAGACTGGCCGGGATTAATTACACCCTACAAGTTCGCCAATCTTTCAGCCATGCCAGTGTCGGTACTTTGAGGGAGGTTTCCCGAGCTTTCGCACGGACCTAATTAAAGTAAACCTCGTTTTCCCAGAGGCGTAACCCCGTTGACACCTTTCTAGACACCTACTTGATCGGCTAATTGTAATGTGTAAAACTCTCCCAGGAGTAACAATTACTCGCAGCGGGTATCGAGATCCAACTATCTCATAGAAGGTATGCAATCTCATTGCAAATTTCAACACTTGAAATTCCCGATAATTTTGCCCCTAACGTGCTATGACCTTGATGAAAGCCAACAAATCATAGTCCGCTAGTCAAGTTCAACCCGTACATTTCTTGATTGAATTAAACCCACCCGCACGACTCTTGACGAAAGCCAACAAAGCCGTATGACTACCCCAATCCAATCGCATCGTATGTAGCAGATAAGCAGCATATAGCCACCTCACACTACACCTTGACGAAAGCCAACAAATGTAGCACGAATACTATATACAACTTATCTGAAATGACGGAGGGCTACGACAGGTTTTTCTGAAAACCCATTGCGTAATGAACTTAATATCGTTGTAGAATCAAATGATTTTAAAATGGAGTGTTTTTTAGGCTTTTCTAGTTTTGCTAAAGGGGTCACTCCCGGTGAAGGGATCGTCGGCCATTTTCTCATCGAATAAGGTGCAGGATGTTCTACAAGGAACACCGCGATGCAAAGCAAGAACTGTAGCTACTTGTTTTTATTTTTGAAATTCGATTCCACAACATCTTTTAGGTTTATTTTCTTTCATTAATCATATTAATGAAGTCCCATCATTTAAGTCCACCTAAACATCACAGATAAATATAACGTACGCTTATGCCATCCGCATTCGCCTCGATATCCCGTCTGCATCGTTAGCTTAGGTAACTAACGCCAGAGCGAGGCAGGGCTAGCGCGGGTGTAAAACATAAGCAACGTCTATATAATATATCATATATACTATATACAATATCTGTCTGAACATATCACATGATCACATCACAGATAACGCAGCAGAAATATCATATGAAATATTGGATATTCTAGGACGTCCGTGTTTTTAATACGAGCCAGTATAAAACACGGATTCCATGGTTGCGATGAATAGCCAAACCCATATCCCTAGACCCCTACGAGAGCAGCAAGCAACCCTACCAATTTTAGAGTTAGGAGACCCGCACTCGACTCCTCGAGTTGGTCTCCCACTGAACTCCAGAACCCGGTTACTTGTGCTCTCCTCCTTAGGTCTATTCTAATGCGGAAAAGTAAATAATATACATCAACGGTGACATCTTCCGCAACCTGGATGTGCCCTAATAAAAGAATATTACATACAAGTTTTTTTACATGAATGAAAAATGAAAAACACTCGTCTCACATAAAAAACCTCGGCTATTCAAACACGACGATCCAATATAACACATCCAGCAACACATAACATCACATGTCATCAACGTAAGTAAATATGCGTATCCCAATTGTCGTTGACATATAGCAACGAAACCGGCGATATCACATATTACACTTACGGTCGCAGAAAAGAAAGTGTAAAACTACAACAGTTGGAATCCGCAATTTTCTTAGACATCGCATGCCTAACAATTATAAACCCCGCATTTCAGTCTCATTATCGAAAACTCTTTTCAATATCAAGTCGGGCAATTCAACAAGATTCCCGACATTCTGAACGAATGCTCGTCGCAAACGTCAGTAGACGGCCGCACCCCCGATGTCGTCGACGAAGTGCACCAAGGCGGAACACCGCTGCCGCGAGCACCCGAACGGATGCTTTCGGCGACGGGGTTCTCCTACAGTCACTTGGTCGGGGCTATGGGGCGTGGCTATCTATTAAGTTTACCCGGCGAGTATCCGCGTACGCAACGTGATTGCGACGGACTTTTGATCACATCAAAATTCCGTGGCAACCGATCAAGTGAGACTAAAGTTCTATGTTTATAACATTCATTCAGTTATCTCATAACTACTTGTGAATTCCAAATATTGTATCACATTCCAGATAAATAGAAAATGTTAAACTTTCCGATCGAACAATCAAACACCCAAGTTTTCCCGAAATAGCTCAACACATGAAATAAGTTTAAGAACATTCACTTCAGGCCACAGTACCAACGGTCCAGCCGTAGAAGGGTCAAGCCAACACCTCACATGTGGCACGCCGTACTGCCCCAAACCCTAAGGTTCAAAGGGCAGTTCAAGACGGTCACATAATCGAGTTAAGGTTTGTTGTCTTCTAGAGGGTCCATCGAGTTACTTGCACTACTTAGAACATTCTTAAATTACGGAAAAATCCAACACTTGGAAATTTCCCGGCAGGGGAAAAAGTGGGTTATTTATATCCGGTCGAACTTTTTAATATGTTCTAAATTATCCGGAAAAGCACATAGACAAAGTTAGACAATCCGATCGAATCTACGAACTCCCAATACAACCCAGAAAACTCAACTCTTGAGTGCATATTAAAAATTCCCAGAAAACACAGGAATAATATTAAGACATTACTGTGCAAACAGTGAACAAAGAGGCCACTTTATGGCCGCGGAACCGCCGCGTGACCTAGGGTACGGCCGCGGTTCCGCGGCGCCTATATTGAATTGGGGTCACGTGCTTCACTGTAATGCTTAGAAATCCCTGCTGATTTTTCTGCATATTTTTAATTCACAAAATTCCACAGTTTCAGAAAATGTACAAAGAGGGGTGTAATTTAGGGTTTCGGGGTTCGATCGGGTTTCTAATATCGTCTACACTTCGCCTAAAGCTCTTACTAGGCTCTGATACCACTGTAGGGATCCTAGGCACACCCATGAGGTTCTACAACTGATCAACCATGCCAAAATCAAATTTTTATCAAATGCCGAGAAACCCTAAGCAAGATCGTTACTAGAGGTAAGGCGAAACAATGCAAGTTAACAACTTAACTACAAGTGAAAGGGAATACAACCTTTGTAGATCTGGTCCTCCACTTCTTTAGCTCCGTGATGACGTCCCTCCGCTGCAATCAACAGGATCCCGGACTCTAGCGTTGGTTTCATCGGAGAAATGATCGGGTTAGGTCGTTGACTTCGATGCCGAAGATGATCTACGTCGAGGCGACTCAAACTCAAGCTCCATCTTCACTAGGTCATGAAACTTGTGAAGATAACACCCTATACAACATGGCAAGTGGCAGAGGATGAAGAAATAGGAAGTGGGTTCACTTTGGATTTGGATTTCTTACTTGATTTCATCACTAGAAATTTTCAAGAAAGGTTTTCTTTTATTCATGAAGAAGAAGAAGAAGGAAATGAAAAGGAAAATAACTTAAAAGAAAATACAAGTGAATCTTATCATAATGTAACCATGAGTGAAGTTAACACATGTAGAGAATAAACTAGGGTTTAGGTGTAATGGTTAGGTTAAGACATAAAACAAAATGGCTAGACTTTTCAAAGCTTCATGAAGCTTGAAGCATAAAACAAGAAAGCCACCATTTTATTTTTGCAAAAATAAATAAAGAAAATAAATAAAACCTAACCATTAACCTAAACATGGGTAAAGTGATACACACACCCAAGTTTGCATGTATCATCAAACATGATACAAACTAGTGCACAAAATATATCACATATACAACTTGTGCACATCAAGTGAGAAAATCAATGTTAAGTGAATAAATACTAGTTAATGTAAAGTAATATATCAAATATATAAGTATACATTAAATCATTAAATCAACACTTGATTTAATGATCCGGTCATATTGCATATAACCGACTAATATCTAGTGTATCAATATATCGAATCAACACTTGATTCGGTAACCCGGCTATATCTTATATAACCGTCCGATAATACAAATCGCGAGAATAGAATTCAGTATCACATACTGGTATTATTCCCGGTCCCGTACATATCTCATATGCGCTCCTATTTCGTTTCGCTTGAGCTAGGAAACCTTTGTGTAGGACTCTAAAGACTCGTCAATACGCCGGCAGCAGATAATGATCATATCAAACACCCACAAGCCACAAGCGGTCTGCTAAACGTAACGGCCTCCCAGGTATTGAGCGATCAGAAGATCAACGAGCAAGCCCGCTCACACTCCTGTGAATCCAACCAGTAACACTTACCGTACAGTCCGGTCTCGTCGTCTGATATGTCGCATATCTCGCCTAGGGGTGGTAAATGTCAGACCCCAGTAGCTCGATAAGTCGTGTCGATATGAGGTCTATAATAGTTCGAGAAACTACTGGTAACACTTACCAGTAAATCTCAGCAACCCTGGCCAGGGATTTCCGGCTATAGCCAATCGAACACAGCGCAGCATCAACTCCCTATACCGGGAGAGACGAATCCCCTCCTATCGCTCATTGCCTCCATGTGATTCGAGACTGTACCCAAAAACAACCGTTTTGCACGTCCTCTTGGACGTGGTAAGGTAGAAATCAAAGCACAGTGGGAATCACACAAGACTCTATGACGATCTCGGGTCTACAGACTAACTTGTACCAGTGTCACCAGAGAACTGCCATCTGACGTAAGGTATAATACCATCTGGGAGTTCTCGGTGAGTCCGTCCAGTGTACCCAGTGTCCACTGAGCACCCGTATATCATCTTTGATGTCAAACACCAATGGATATGGGATCATCCATCGCCCATCTGTATGGGTTGAGAAGGTATACGCTAGTCTACTCTGGTATATCGATGCCCCGTCTCGATACACCCACGACTAGGGACCTTGAAGGATGTACTTATGGACTACCATGTCCCCACTAGTATGATCCGCATCATAGTCCAGGTAGTCAAGTACACATCCTAAGGGCTTTATCAACATGTAACAGAGAGACAATCAGTGTACACATTAAGGTAAAGAGCAACCAGATAGCATACTATCATGTCGAGCAAGAAAGTCCTCCCTATATATGTCCAAGCATCCACTACAATATACATCCTATGTATAGTAATGGCCTCTAGGGCATACATATAACTAACAGTTTTATCTTGATATAAAGAAAGCTATACGAAGACAAAGAGACTACAACCTTTGTAGACTGTGTCCTTCTCTTCTCAAGCTCCGTGTAGCAGTCCACGCGACTCCACTACGTTCCACTTGAAGTTGGATCGAGCTTCCATTGCGATCTTCATGCTGAAGATGATCCACCAAAGCTCTGCTAATCCAAGCTACCTCTTCACTAAACTCTTTAGTGAAGGAAACATAAGTGCTAATCAAGTGTAGGATGGTGAAGTAGGGATTCTAAGTTCACTAGGATTTATCTCAAAACCCTATGATTTACATCTCATGTGAGCGTTAGGGTTTTGTAGAAGAGGAAGAAGAAGATGGAAAAAATGAAGAGAGCTCAAAATGGCTAAAGCATGTACTCAGGAAAAACTCAAGTGAAGAATGGCTCCTTTCTTGACCTCAAGAATGGAATAAATTGCAATAATAAATTGCAACCATGGTTGAATAGTGAGTCAAGACTAATAAAGAAATGATGAATGCCATGCTTCACCCCATTCCTCATTTTCCAACACATTTGTTTTTTTCACAAAAATAGAAAATTCTACCATGCTTCATATATATATATATATTATGAAGAAAATAATTAGTGAGCTAATAATATTAGTTAATATATAATTATATTAAATATAAATATATATCATATTATTAAATCAACACTTGATTTAATAATTCGGTCATATCACATATAACCGACTAATATTATTTATCTGTATATCATATTATCAAATCAACACTATATTCAATAATCCGGCTATATCACATATAACCTAACCGATATCAAATAACCGCCAGATTAGAATACGGTATCCCATACTCGTATTTAATCAGGCTCCCGCACATATCAACATATGTGCCCTACTTCGTTTCGCTTGAACTATTGGATATGTATGCCCTATAGGCCATTATTGTATATGTATACATGTGGATGTGATCAGCACGCTCTTGGCGTGTCGTAATTTAAAGTTCTATTAAGTTTAACCGCGATCAAGGACGGCGTCGCGTGTGGCTAGCCACGATGAGCACGGGTCGTCCGTAGGGAGACGGAGCGTTTTAAGTTCTTGTTTTCATGAGTTAAAGCGCGTGGCGGAATGTTCGTATATAACCTAAGTGTATATGCACAATTATAAGTTTGTTAGGAAAAAATAGGTTAGTGTAAGCTAGTGGATCTGTACTCAATCCTTTATGCCGAACTTGACCAATGAAGCTAGAGCAATCGGCAACAATGTGGATTTGGGTGCTTAAGCACGGTATTTGTGAAATCCGGCTTATTGACCCTTGTCCGTCCGTTCTTGTCGCTTGGCTTTCGCCTCCGGCGAAACCGAATGCAACCGGTCACGGTTAGGAATCACCGATACCTTGGTAGGGTAGGGTGCCTAACGGAGCACTTGCGTAAGGTTTGGACGGAGTTCAAAGGAAAATATTGGGTAAAGGAAATAAGAAACGAAAACCTTAACTTATAATACTGTTCTCTTTCCTAACAAGCACCATTTATCAACAAACATCAAAACCACAAAGAGAAAGAGCAAATGAAAAGATTGAAGAAAAGAAAAGAAAAGCAATACAAGTAAGTAAATGGCATGCTAATTAAATTGCAAGTAAGTAAAGAGCAAGAATGAAAATGCAAGCAAGTAAAGCAAGTAAGAAATACTAAGAACCCAAAGTGCAAAAGAAAGCTTTATTATGTCCAAGTGATACAACCTTGAGTTCAATAACCAAATCTTTAACTTGCAAGCTCAATGAAGAGGTTGCAAGATCAAGAGAAGGCAAGGAGTTCAAGGTAAACTAAGCTATATACAAGAACAAAAGAGAAAACAAAAAGAGTATGAGTTCTAGTGTGAAGAATAATGGACAATCTTGGACCCCTCATCCCTTGCTCACTGATCTGCTTTTATAGGCACAAAAGATGAATAAACAAGCAATAAAAATAAGTTGATGTGACTGTAAGGGATCGACAGTAGAAAAATGGGGCTCATTAGGTCAAGGGGGGCCGGCGAGCTCGGTTTTTATGGCCATGTCGCCATGCTTAATCCGATCATCTTGGCTCGTGTTGATGTGGTGGTCTTGTGTTCTCTCGACAAGTCCACTGGTGCTGCTTGATTCCTCTATAGAGTCCTGGGTTGCACTCATTAGCTTGGAAGGAACTTGATGCTTTTTAAATCACATCATATCTTTTTGCATTAAACACACATCACTTCTCATGTGCCCACTTGCACTAAGTCATCATTTGTGTGTGCCATGGGTAGCCCCCCTCTCAAGGTCCATGAACCAACAAGCTAGTGTACATACTTGTATGTGTTGGACCATTTAGATAAAAAGTGTGTACACATGCATGTTGCAAAAAGAAACTCATGAAATATCGGTCGGTTTCCATTTCCGGTTGCAGTGTCGGCTCACAAACGTTATATCCGTGATTTTGAGTGTGTTTTCAGTATTATATCATGGATACCTGTAATTTGTATTACCGAGCAGACACTGGTTAATAGTACCGATATATAGCAAAATAAATAATGCATGAGCGGTATTAAAATGCAATTTTTAGTGATGAACAAATCCCCCCAAACTTATCTTTTGCTCGTCCCGAGCAAAACAAAATCCTAGCCTCACTTTCGCAGGGAACGCGATTGCACTGAGCTTGTGCAGCAAGTCGTTAAACCTCATGGTGTCTCTAGTAGGAGGAGTGTTGTCTTCTGAGGGTTTTCAGCGGACACTACCCACAAAATCCCGTCAAGCTAGTTTCACATGTTAACGTTGATTCTACTCTTACAGTTTAGTATCAAGGTTAGATTTTTCTATTATCCTAAGTTAAAAATATTCAACTCATATGTTTCACGCCTCATATTTATTTAACCTCAGATCCTATACGTTTTACAGTTTAGAAAGATCTCGGTTTCTCCTGAGTTTTTCTTCTAAAGTGCAGTCTCCAATCCGGAATTTTTATCATCTTTACGGAAAACATATGTCTTATTCTATATTCCTATCTTTCCTCCAAACATCAATCGTATACCCCTACGTGTGTGTAAAATTTCACCCCTACACTCAAGAATTCAATTCAAGCTATAGTACCCTTACCTTAATACCTACTACTACTTCTTCTCATTAATGATGGACGGTTTTGCTCACACACTTTTCATGCGATTATTAATGCTTCTTGATGCACAAACAGCCGATTACTGAATGTGTGAGCTTAAAGCGTAAATAGCAGTTTCCAGGTCTTGTAATTTATTCTTTTTTTCCTTTATTTTTCTTTTTCAAGACCGGATATATTTTTCAATGATACTCTTTTGGTGGTTAGCTTTAAATACCGTTTTTCCTTTCATACTAGGTTTTCAGGCAAGAGTATTTCTAGGTATCCTCTACTATCCCAAGTTTCAAGTTGCGTGTATGTGCAGTTTGTAGGGTATAAACTTTCTAAATTTGGATTCAAGAATAGAAACTATTTTTCAGAATTATCCTTCAGTAAAGCTTTCATTGCTTTCCCTTCATCTCGACATAACTCAAGAACTGAACTCAAGATTACCTACTTCTAAAATAACTGCAAGGGCGTATAATTACCAAGGTTAAACAGAAGAGGGTTATTTTTAGGGTTTTCAATTTCTAAGCCTAGGATTTAGTTATTTCTAACGTATCAACTAAATTTTCAGAATAAAAATCTAAGTTACCCTACTAGCTAACTTGACGACAAAGTTTTTATATTTTTGGAATTTTTTTTGATTTTTATGGTTTTTTAATAAGTATGCAAATACAAATATACACATGAATGCGAAGATAGAAAGCTTACCGAGCATACCCCCAAACTTAAACTTGACAGTACCCTTACTGTCAGGCTACACCAAGAGGATCAAAATTGACGGCGCTTCTTTTTTTTGTTTTTTTATTTACAAAAGAAAAAACAAAAAGAATATATATACACAAAAAGGGCCCCCCCAAACTTAAGTGAAATAATTTTTCCACTGTTTAAGCGTTAAAGTTCCGAGTTAGGGGGGAAGAGAACAGTATTAATCTATACAAGGCTTTACACAGGCCAAAAGTTAACACCAACCATTCAAAAAATTTATCTCTATAATGTGCAGGTTGGCGAAAGAATGCGGAGAGGAAAGAAATGGAGAATACGCGAGACTGTATGGGGATAGAAGTGGGATACGGTCTCGGTATATGAAGAGAAGAATGGCGGAAGGGAAAAAGAAATGGAGTACGAACTTGAGGGTGAAAATGGAGTAAATAAATTAATACAATTTGTGATGACTGATGTGTAAAAAGCAATTGTACTAATCTATTAACCCGTCGAGAAATGGGGTCAAATCCCTCAAGATCAGTGAGAAAACTTGGGTAGACCGAACCTTGTAAACCAGACATAAGAAATGAAGGTGATACGGTTTCTTGCAAGGTCGGAACGATGGAAATGATGGAAGGGAGTGATCGAGGAAGGGTATCAGGTAAATGTTCAGGAGGGTGTACACAGTCAATGAAAGAGACAGGATGAATTGGAAAATCTGACTCATCAAGCAAAATTGGTTCATCCTAAAAAATATCCTCAAAATTCTCCTCAGAAATTCGCTCATCCATGTATTTTCATCAATATCTAGACGCATATGAAGTTCGGGAAAAACAACTAATGACTCGAGATGATGTCCACACGAAAGTGAAAGGACATGATGAATTCGTGAGAAAAACTCATCCGAAATTGCGGGTTCATCATCCAAAATATTCCTACCTTCGATATCCTCAATCAAGTGAAGATCAATTTTCTCAGACACCTCATCAAAAGCATGTATTTCAATCAATTCAGGTTCTAGGATGGAGGTGTAAAGGTCAAAGAGATTGGGTATGGTTTCACTTGGAAAGGACCCTTCACAATCGGGTAAATCAAACACTACAAAATCGCACAACTCATTAAACATTCTATCTTCAATTGGTGAATCCTTTGGGACACTTAATAGACATTCAAAACTGGAGTTGTGGAATTCAATTTGTAATGAATAGGTTTGATTTGGAAGGGTGTACCACTCACTCTCACTACTCAAATTCTCAATCTGTCCTATCGCCTCATCATACATTGAAAAATTTGGAACTAGTTGGAAACTAGCTACCGGTTCACTAGGTTGTATGAGGGCGGCCATAGACGCATTCAGATCCATCATCTGTTGGTACGACGCTACCCGAAAGTCTTCCAATGGTTGTTCCACACTAGACATGGGTTGTGAAGGGGTCTCGGTAAAAGATTCAAAGTTGTTTGGATACTGGAAACTCCTAAAAGGCTGTTCATATGCAATGTCTAGGGAATGTGTAAATGTTGGGTAGGACTGGTAGGAATCGAAGGGTTGGACAGGAGTAGGATCAACATTTGGATAAGAAGGTCAATGGAATTGTTGATCCAAAGAATTGGAAGTGGTGAAAGGAGTGAAAGATCGGCTACGAGATTGTTCAATACGTTCAGCAATAGACATAGGTCTTGGAGTTACAGCAGGACTTTCAAAAGGGGTATCAACATAAGAAGGTGAGGTAGGTTGAAATGGTTGATACAAAATGGATTGCGGAGTATAGTTGTTTGTCCTAGACGTGTCTATCCGATCTTTCAAAGAAATTTTGGGTATGGAGGGATCGTTTGAAATTCGACCAAAGCAAGAACCGTAAGAAGTAATGTCTGGTTGTGGGTACCAAAGTTCGGCAAGAGTTTTTCGAGGTAGGGTACCCATGATATGAGGAGAAGAAGGAGAGGAAAAAGAATGTGAATCTCTTTTTTTAAAGTTAGTTATTAACAAAAGAATGAAGTATACACACGAAAAATAATATGGACAAAAACAATCATGACACAATACCACACACCTAATCGGTCTAAGGTTCACCTAGGTCAACTAGACCTTTTCAAGAACTTGATTGTTAAAATAAAACTGTGTCAAGAAACGGGCTCAAGATATACTGATCACGAGGCCAGGTAAGTGCAGAGATAATGGGAGGTTTTCCAACGCTTTCGCGAAGGTCCTTAATTAGATAACCCTTTTTCTTTTGGCGGTTTTGCCGTGAACACTTTCTTAGACATCCCGTGAACGATATACCGTTAAACGTTGTTCTAAACACAGATAACTTCTCCTAGTGAACGCGAAGTCCTTAAGGCTTAAAATCTAGTTTCTTTTAAAATTTATGCGGGTAAACGTTATGCTCAATTTGTGATTTGTGGGCCACGGAAAAGGTGATGAAATCATTTACCGTATGTTGTAGTGTTCGCTTGCCCTTAAGTCCGTATTAATGGATGCAATGCACAAATCAATGAAAAGGTTATTAAAAACCTAAAAAAATTGATTTTTATGTTTGAGCACGGCACTGCAAAAAATACGGGTTAGTCAATTTTAGCGTTTGCTAGCGAACTTGCAAAGAATTCTGCAAAGATATTATATTGGATATGTCGGATTTGAGAAAGAAGGTGTTAGGAAATACGTATTGATAAGTTTTCGGGTTAAGAAACCCCCGTTGAAGTGAATCCGGCTAGCTTGAAAAGTTCACTTCCGCGAGTCTAACTACCCAGATCTTTGGCACGGTACTTCGCAATCACCTTAGCTTTGAACGTATACTTTGCTCCACACGATCGCAATTCTCAAATCCGTAAAAATCGTCTCCCCGGCAACGACGCCATTTGATCGGTACGCTTTTGGCGTGTCATAATTTAAATTTCTATTAAGTTTAACCACGATCAAGGACGGCGTCGTGTGTAGCTAGCCACGATGAGCACGGGTCGTCCGCAGGGAGACGGAGCGTTTTAAGTTCTTGTTTTCACGAGTTAAAGCGCGTGGAGGAATGTTCGTATATAACCTAAGTGTATATATGCACAATTATAAGCTTGTTAGGAAAAGATAGGTTAGTGTAAGCTAGTGGATCTGTACTCAATCATTTGTGCCGAACTTGACCAATGAAGCTAGAGCAATCGGCAAGAACGTGGATTAGGGTGCTTAAGCACGGTATTTGTGAAATCCGGCTTATTGACCCTTGTCCGTCCGTTCTTGTCACTTGGCTTTCGCCTCCGGTGAAACCGAATGCAACCGTTCGCGGTTAGGAATCACCGATACTATGGTAGGGTAGGGTGCCTAACGGAGCGCTTGCGTATAGTTTGGGCGGAGTTCAAAGGAAAATATCGGGCAAAAAAAAAGAGAAATGAAAACCTTAACTTACAATACCGTTCTATTTCCTAACAAGCACCATTTATCCACAAACATCAAAACCACAAAGAGAAAGATCAAATGAAAAGAGAAAAGAAAAGAAAAGAAAAGCAATACAAGTAAGTAAATGGCATGGTAATTAAATTGCAAGTAAGTAAAAAGCAAGAATGAAAATGCAAGGAAGTAAAGCAAGAAAGAAATACTAAGAACCCAAAGTACAAAAGAAAGATTTATTATATCCAAGTGATACAACCTTGAGTTCAATAACCAAATCTTAAACTTGCAAGCTCAATGAAGAGGTTGCAAGATCAAGAGAAGGCATGGAGCTCAAGGGAAACTAAGCTATGTACAAGAACAAAAGAGAAAACAAAAAGAGTATGAGTTCTAGTGTGAAAAATAATGGACAATCTTAGACCCCTCATCCCTTGATCACTAATATGCTTTTATAGGCACAAAAGAAAAATAAACAAGAAATAAAAATAAGTTGATGTGACTGCAAGGGATCGACAGTAGAAAAATAGGGCTCATTGGGTCAAGGGGGGCCGGCGAGCTCGGTTTTTATGGGCATGTCGCCGGGCTTAATCCGAGCATCTTGGCTCGTGTTGATGTGGTGGTATTGTGTTCTCTCGACAAGTCCACTGGTGCTGCTTGATTTCTCTATAGAGGCCTGGGTTGTACTCAGTAGCTTGGAGGGAACTTGATACTTTTTAAATCACAACATATCTTTTTGCATTAAACACACATCACTTCTCATGTGCCCAGTTGCACCAAGTCATCATTTATGTGTGCCATGGGCAGCCCCCCTCTCCAGGTCCATGAACCAACAAGCTAGTGTACACACTTGTATGTGTTGGACCATTTAAATAAAAAGTGTGTACACATGCATGTTGTAAAAAGAAACTCATGAAATATCGGTCGGTTTCTAGTTCCGGTTGCAGTGTCGGCTCACAAACGTTATATTCGTGATTTTGAGTGTGTTTCCAGTATTATATCACGGATACCTATAATTTGTATTACTGAGCAGACACTGCTTAATAGTACCGATATATAGCAAAATAGATAATGCATGAGCGGTATTAAAATGCAGTTTTTAGTGATGAACAAGATGCTGGAGATATGTATGTACAGGACGATCTTGCTCTGTTATATAGTATATTATTTCAGTTGACTTTATCAGGATATGTGTATTTATTTTTATTAATACTTTATCCAGGTTGCACATATTGATAAAGACTTGATATAGTAGTATACTATTATGGTTTGACTTTATCTTAACATGCACATATGTTATATATGTCGACCACATGATAATAAATCCTGTAGGATCTTGCTTGACTGCCAGCGTTATGATGGCGATCATACTTGTGGGAGCTAGTAGTCTATAAGCACATGCTTAAATGTCATAAGCCGCAGGAGTATCGAGATCGGGCATCGATACTCCAGAGTAGACTTGCGTGTACATTTCTAGACCCCGATGAGGGGCGGTGGTTGGTCCTACAACCATTGGTGTGATCACCTAAGATTGTATACGGGTGCTTACTGGGGGTGAGTACACTGGACGGACTCGCTGAGAACCTCTAAATGGTATTGTACCTATCGTCAGATAGCAGTTGTCTTGTGACATTTGTACAGGTTAGTCTTTGGACCTGAGATCGTCATTTGTCTCGTGTGAGTTCCCTCTGTGCTCTGATCACTGCCCTACTACGGCTCTACTGAGTCATGCAAACAGGTTTTGGTTGGGTACAGTCCCGAGCCATATTGAGGCAGTGAGTGATTGTCAGGGATTCGTCTTTCCAGGTATTGGGAGTTGATATTGCACTGTGTTCGATTGGTCAGGACCATAAGACCTTGGCCAAGATAGTTGGGATTTACTGATAGGTTGATTAGTAGTTTCCCAGGCTGGTCTTTAGCCGCTTCAGCATGAATTATCGGGTTATTAGGGTCTGACGATTACCACACTTAGATTCGGTATGTGATACTCTTAGACGAAGAGACCGGACTGTACGGAGATTGTCACGGATAGGCTAAGTAGGGATCTGGATGAGTTTGCTCGTTGGCTTTCCTTTTCGACAGGTACCCGGGTAGCCATTACGTATAGCTAGTGCCACTGACGTGCTTGTGGTTAAATATTTATCCAGTAACGCACTGCCGGTGTACTGTTAAGTCTTTAGAGTCCTACTTAGAGGGTTTCTCTACTTCGGGCGAAACGATGTAGAGGCCGTATGGTTTTACGGCAGGGTTCGATCACATATGTGTACTTGTGCACGTATGATGTTTGGGCGAATAATACTAGCGGGCTTTGGTTTAAGCCGGATTCTAGTATTATATTGTTGGATTATTTTCGTCTCTTTTGTATTCGTATTTTTCGGAATACGAATACGGGTATGTATATACGGTGAGGGATATTCTTGTAATTTGTTACAAGAGTGCTTCTAGAAGAAGACACCTCATTATTTATTTTAACCATTTAGTTAAATGGTTAATGAGGTGGAGGGTGAGGTGTTACCATTCATTGAATGAAGTATGGCTACTTGGTGACTCACTTAGTGAGTCATGGATTACTATTGAGGTAAGGTGGCATCTAGATATTTTGTGGAAAATATCTAGATATTTTGTGGTCAAGTTGTATTTTTATTATTTTGGGGAGCTTTCTTTATTAGTCACAAGACTTGGTCATTCTCCATTCTATGATGCTCACTACAGCACTCTCGTCTCCTCCAAGCTTCTTCTACCTCAAACCTTAAATGTCTCATATGTTGAGAAACCTAAGGTATCTTGAGACTAATTAATCCATCATCGCTCTCTACATCCTTTAGGCTACTTAGATTAGCATACTAAGTAACCTAGTTTCCTTCGTGTAAAGGTAGGAGCTCAAAGTAGACACTCTTGGGTGGATCATCTTTGACGTGAGGAAGCCGTCGATCAAGCTTGATCATGGAGGCCACTAGGAGCGTGCTAAAGGAGATGAGTGAGGAACCGAAGGATTTGAGCCTCTTGGTATAAACTCTTTTCATAGTAGATAGCTTCTTTTGTTGCTAGTTAGCTTTATGGTAAATCCGGTTTAGGGTTATTCTAGAGCCAGTTTTCAATCGTAGTAAAATTTTTGTTCCGCAATCGGCCTCGGATGATGGCCAGGGCGTTAGCATAACCTTTCATGGTATCAGAACCAGGTTATAAACCCTATACTAGCAGGTTTAAACAATGTTAATGTAACGAAACCGAAATAACTCCGAAACACGAAACGAAAGTCCAAGTTTCCGTCGAAATTTTCAGAGGCTCTAAATTTTTTTTAAACAATTGCAGAGTGCTTCTTTAGTTGTGAGATGAACACAAACCAAAAACGAGATGATTTCACCTCCTCATGGTCAGCCAAAGTGCCAAATTGGCTGGCCCCACTAGTTCTATAGGGTGCAATTGGGTTGTGTTTTGATTTGTGTTCTTGTTACTTGGATTTATGATTTCAGGTGTTGTTTGTTTTTGCCCAGATTGGATATTATGTTATCTTGTGTTTAGGGGCAATTCGGGGTATTTCGAAGTTGTTATTTTTAACACTATTTAATAGTTTTAGTACATACATTACTATCTGCGACCGTGAATGTCATTAGAGTGGTATAGCTCGTCTAACTGCTATATGTTCTTTTAGACGGGTTTGCAAACATGACATTCACGTTGATGTTCTATGTTTTTGTTGTGGTTGTGGTTGGATTGTCATGATGGATAGCTTGTGGTGCAATGTTAGTGGTACAGTTAAGATTCATTTGTACATTTGTTATTGTAGGGCGAGCGTCCGACATGTGGACTGCTGTCACTTCCATGTTTTATATTATTTGTTTGGGGCACGGCCGGGTTGAGGTCGATGTCACCAGTGTACATATTATTTTCATTTTCTAAACTAGGATTACCCCACGGTGGAGTGCACAAATAGCCGGGTTCTAAAAGGAAACAAACCCACATCTCATGGCGTTGAGACGGAGGGGGCTTCACTCTAAAATTGGCGGGCTATTCGCCGCCCTCGTAGGGGGTATAGGATGACCCACGGAGGGGCGCTCAAGTTTCCGGATCCTATGGAGTGCTGGGTGGTCCATTCACTTTGTTGATTGGGATTACCTCTTCTGGGATTGGCGGGTAACTTTCCGCACTTATAGGGGTCCAGGTTTCATTGCACAGGCTATCCATACGACCGGGAACGTCGGGTTTTATTTGCGGCTCAAATGAAACCCGAGACTCCAAGATTATCCACCATTCTGTGTTGCTTGCTGAGATTTTGTGATGTTTCTTATTATCATGCCTGGGAAGAATATTATATATATATTTATATATATACTAGTAGATGTAGTATATGTTTTGCACCCGCCCTAGTCCAGCCCCTGCTCTACCGTTAGTTAAGTAACCTAACGGTGCATGATGGGCCCCGTGGCAAATGCGGATGGAATATACGTACGTTTTATTTTCGTTCTTTTCTGGTGTGATAGGTTAATTGATGAGACCGCATTAATTTTGATTAATGCAAACAAATCTAAAACGATGTTGGAACAAATTTCGAAAAACTATATTTTTATTCTTTCGCTTTGCATAGGGGTGTTCGGATGTGAATATCCAGCACCTCTTTTCAGGAGGCAGAAGCCGAGGTCCCTTCACAGGGAGTGACCACTTGAGCAAAAGTCTATACTGTAGATTACTCGGTTTTCTTCAAAACCAGACGTTTTCAAAAGCGGAGCCTAAACCACTACTTTTCAAAACTACTTAGGTTCCTTCAACGATATCAAGTTCATTACGTTAACGGGTTTTTTGCCAAAAACTTAGCCGTAGCCCTCTATCATTTCTTATAAGTAATACTTAGTATTCGTGCTGCGTTTGTTGACTGTGTCAAGGCGCAGTGAACGGTAGCTGAGTACTACTTATTTGTAGCATTCAATGCGATTGGTTAGGACAGTCATATAATCTTGTTGACTGTGTCAAGGGTTATGCAGGTGGGTTTAATTCAATCCAGATAATGACGGGTTGAACTTGATTAGGACTTTTTGATTTGTTGACTGTGTCAAGGTCACTAAGATCTTAGGGGCAAAAACCACATCGGGAGTTTCAAATATACAGGAAACTTGTAGTTTTAGCATACTTTCTGGAGTGTGGTGACTAGAGTGGATTCCATCTAGGTCATCACACAACGATAGTTGGATCCCGATCCCACTGATGATAGGATTACTCTTGGGAGATTATTTCACTTAACAATCAATGTTATAAACCAAGTAGGTGTTTAGAACGGTGTTAGCGGGGCTACACCTCCAGGAAAAAGAGGTTACATAATTAAAGAACTTCGCGAAAGCATTGGAAAACCTCTCTCGAAGTACCAGCACTAGCCTGGCTGAAAGGTTAAGCAAGTATTGTGACGTGCGATTAATCCTGACTAGTTCTTCTTTTAGGGTTTGAAGAAGAATTTGAGGAAACAGTGGGAGCCATCCTGATTAGATAAACTAATAACCAATCTGATCTTGCAAGAGCGCAAGCTAAGTATTTCTTTTCTCTCTCTCCAGATAGCAACCATTTCACGCCCAAACCAAGATAATAAAATGTATCACTTGACCGATCCAAATTCTTATTTGGGGCTGGGGAACGTCGGTTCGGCTCTAAACTATGACAGCCGTCATGAGTATGAGTAAGGGAAAGAGGATTGCATGAATTCCTTGATGACCCCAACGAAGAAGAAGCACACTATTGCATCTTCTTCAGGTGTTTTTGTTATTGAGAACTGTTTTTCGGTCAGTCCTACTTCCTGGGTACTAGATACCGGATCAGGATCTCATATCTGTAATTTATTGCAGGGGCTGAGAAAAAGTAAGATAGTTGGACCTTGTGATATATCACTCAGAGTAGGGAACGGAGCTCAAGGTAATGCTACTGCCGTCGGTGGATATCACCTAGTATTGCCAAAAGGCAATACTATGATTTTGAACAATTGCTACTATGTACCTTCCATGGTTTGCAACATCATATCAGTTTCTTTACCTGATAAAGATGGATATAAGTTTGTTCTTGATAGAAATATCATGAACATTTACCTTAATCAGGTATTGGTTGCAGAAGGTACACTGTGTAATGGTATCTATATTCTAAATCAAAACACAATTTTCAATGTACAAAACATACGCAAGAGGAAGAGTTCAAAAGAGAGCGAATCCTACTTGTGGCATTGTAGACTTGATCATATCGGAGAGAAAAGACTGAGTAAATTGCATAAGGATAGATATTTGAATACGTTCGAATTTTCATCTTATGAAACTTGTCAGTCCCGTCTCAAAGGAAAAATGACCAAATCTCCGTGCACTGGACACGGAGAAAGAGCAACAGAGCTCTTGGGACTCATACATAGTGATGTATGTGGTCCGATGTCTATATATGCAAGGGGTGGGTTCTCGTACTTTATTACATTCACTGACGATCTCTAAAGTTCGGATATGTGTATCTTTTGAAATACAAATCTGAAACTTTTGAGAAATTCAAAGAATATAGAAACGAAGTAGAGAACCAGGCAGGTAAAAGTATCAAGATCCTTATATCTGATAGAGGATGGGAGTACTTGAGCACGGAATTCCTCGATTACCTGAAAGAGAATGGGATTCTCTCTCAGCTTACTCCTCCGTATACACCACAGAACAACGGTGTATCGGAGCGATGGAATCGTACCCTATTGGATATGGTTTGCTCCATGATGAGTAGTTCTGAGTTGCCTCTTTCATTCTGGGGATATGCGCTTCAAACAACAGTACATATTTTGAATCAAGTTTTATCTAAATCCGTGCCTAAAACTCCGTATGAAATATAGAGCAGTAAGAGTTTGTATCTTAAACGTGTTAAGATTTGGGGTTGCCAGAACCCAGACAAACTCGAGACACGATCAGTTTTGTGTATGTTTGTGGGATACCCAAAGGATTCTAATGCGTATCTTTTCTACCACACAGAGGAACAAAGGATTATTGTTTCTAGGAACACCACATTTTTGTAAAAAGAATTTCTTGCAAAAAATATTAGTGGCAGCACGGTAGAATTGGATGAAGTTCTAGAAACACAAACTATAACTGAAGATTTGGTGGAACCGCTAAATTCAGTAATACCCGATGAACCTCAGCCACTCCGCAGATCTGGTAGGATTTCTCATCCGCCCGAGAGATACTTCGGTTTTCTTATTGACGGGGATCGAGAGGATTGCATCTTGAAAGAAGATGATCCTACTAGTTTCAGGCAGGCCATTATCAGTAGAGACTCTGATAAGTGGCTGGATACTATGCAATTCGAAATGGAGTCTATGTACGCCAATAAAGTGTGGACCTTGGAAATTGCTCCACCTGGGGTAAAACCCGTCGGATCCAAATGGATCTACAAATGGAAGATTGGTGTAGATGGGCAGGTGGAAACCTATAAGGCTAGACTTATTGCAAAAAGTTCTCGTCAAAGATCAGGATTGGACCATGACGAAACTTTTTCTCCAGTGGCTATGCTCAAATCCATTCGGATCCTAGTTCCCATTGCTGCCTTCCTTGACTAAGAAATCTGGCAGATGGACGTAAAAACGGTTTTTCTAAACGGAAGTTTGGAAGAGTGCGTTTATATGGATCAGCCAGAAGGTTTTGTAGACAGTTGGAGCAGCGGGAAGGTGTGCAAGTTTCTCAAATTCATTTATGGATTGAAGCAGGCATTGCGGAGCTGGAACATCTGTTCTGATGAAACAGTCATGGACTTTGACTTCATCAAGAACGAGAATGAGCCATGTATTTATAAGAAGATTCTAGGATGAACTGTCGTATTCCTAGTCTTGTACATAGACGACATTCTCTTGATAGGAAATGATATTCTTATGCTATAATCGGTCAAGCTATTCTTATCACAAAGGTTCTCCATGAAGGACCTGGGTGATGCCTCGTATATTCTAGGGATCAAGATCTATAGTGATAGATCCAAGAGATTACTGGGACTTTCACAGTCCAGGTACATAGAGACCGTACTAAAGAGATTTAGTATGGAAGATTCCAAGCACAGTAACATACCCATATTGCACGGAATCACCCTCTCCAAGGAGATGTCTCCCAAGACTGATGAAGAGAGGGTTCACATGAGAACTATACCCTACGCTTCAGCTGCAGGATCTATAATGTATAAGATGCTATGTATAAGACCAGATGTGGCTTACGCACTAAGCGTGGTGAGCCGGTATCAATCAAACCTAGGTGAGAACCACTGGACAACAGTGAAGAACATTCTCAAGTACCTGAGAAGGACTAAGGAGATGTTCTTGGTTTTCGGTAATGGAGACCTTAAGGTCGAGTCCTTTACCGATTCAAGCTTCCAGAGTGACATGGATGACAGTAAGTCTGTCTCGGGTTTTGTGTTTACCCTCAACGGGGGGGGGGGGATGTGTTAGAGGAGTTCCAAACAGTATACCGTCATAGACTCGACGATGGAGACTGAATACATTGCTGCGAGCGATGCCGCAAAAGAAGCGGTCTGGATGAAGAAGTTCATTGCTGAACTTCAGGTTGTTTCGTCCACTGTTGATCCAATACCTTTGTATTGCGATAACAATGGGGTTATAGATTTAGCGAAGGAACCATGGTCCCATCAGAAATCCAGACACATCATAAGGCAGTATCACCTGATCAGGGAGATCATAGATCGCCAGGAGATCGAGATCAGGTGAGTGGATACAAAAGAGAACACGGCGGATCCATTTACAAATGCCCTCCCTCAAGCGCAGTTCGAGCGAATTTTTGAGATGTTGGGTATGCGGTATGCCGACAGCAGGCATTAGACCAGACGTTGGGTATTCGGTACGCCAATAACTGGCCTTTAGTGCAAGTGGGAGATTGTTGGATATGTATGCCCTAGAGGCCATTATTGTATATGTATACATTTGGATGCTGGGGATATGTATGTACAGGACGATCTTGCTCAGTTATATAGTATATTATTTCAGTTGTTTTTATTAGGATATGTGTATTTGTTTTTATTGATGCTTTATCCAACTTGCACATATTGATAAAGACTTGATATAGTAGTATACTATTATGGTTTGACTTTATCTTAACATGCACATATGTTATATATGTCAACCACATTTTGATAAAGCCTATAGGATCTTGCTTGACTACCAGCGTTATGATGACAATCATACTTGTGGGAGATAGGTAGTCTATAAGCACATCCTTAAATGTCTTAAGTCACAGGAGTATCGAGATCGGGCATCGATACTCCAGAGTAGACTTGTGTGTACGTTTCTAGACCCCGACTAGGGGTGGTGGTTAGTCCCACAACCATTGGTGTGATCACCAAAGATTGTATACGGGTGCTCACTAGGGGTGAGTACACTGGACAGACTCACTGAGAACCTCTAGATGGTATTATACCTATCATCAAATAGCGGTTCTCTTATGACATGTGTACAGGTTAGTCTTTGGTCCTGAGATCGTCATTTGTCTCGTGTGAGTTCCCACTATGCTTTGATCACTGCACTACCACGGCTCAACTGAGTCGTGCAAACAGCTTTTGGTTGGGTACAGTCCCGAGCCATATAGAGGCAGTGAGTGATTGTCAGGGATTCATCTCTCCAGGTATTAGGAGTTGATATCGCACTGTGTTCGATTGGTCAGGACCAGAAGACCTTGGCCAAGACAGTTGGGATTTACTGATAGGTTGATTAGTAGTTTCCCGGATTGGTCCTGAGCCGCATCAGCACGAATTATCGGGTTATTAGGGTCTGATGATTACCATCCCCTAGATCCGATATACGATACTCTTAGAAGAACAGACCGGACTGTACGGAGATTGTCACGGATAGGCTCAGTAGGGATCCGGATGAGTTTGCTTGTCGGCTTTCCTTTTCGACAGGTACCCAGGTAGCCGTTATGTACAGCTAGTGATGCTAACGTGCTTATGGTTATGGATTTATCCAGTAACGGACTACCGGCCTACTATCGAGTCTTTAGAGTCCCACACAGAGGGTTTCTCTGCTTCGGGCGAAACAATGTAGAGACCGTATGGTTTTACGGCAGGGTTTGATCACATACGTGTACTTGTGCACATATGATGTTCAAGCGGATAATACTTGCGGGCTTTGGTTTAAGTCGGATCCTAGTATTATATTGTTGGATTATTTTCGTCTCTTTTGTTTTGTATTTTTCAGAATACGGATACGGGTATGTATATACTGTGAGGGGTATTCTTGTAATTTGTTACAAGAGTGCTTCTAGAAGAAGACAATTCATTATTTGTATTAACCATTTAGTTAAATAGTTAATGAGGTGGAGGGTGAGGTGTTATCATTCATTGAATGAAGCATGGCTACTTGTAGTGAGTCATAGATTACTATTGAGGTAAGGTGGCATCTAGATATTTTGTGGAAAATATCTCGATATTTTTTGGTTAAGATAATTTTTTATTAATTTGGGGAGATTGCTTTATTAGTCACAAGACTTAGCCATTCTTCATTCTATAATGCTCACTACAACACTCTCATCTCCTCCAAGCTTTCTTCTTCTACCTCAAACCCTAAATGTCTTATGTGTTGAGAAACCCAGGGTATCTTGAGACTAATTAATCCATCATCACTCTCTACATTCTCTAGGCTACTTAGATTAGCATATTAAGTAACCTAGTTACCTTAGTTTAAAGGTAGGAGCTCAAAATAGACACTCTCGGGTGGATCATCTTTGACATGAGGAAGCCGTCGATCAAGCTCGATCATGGAGACTACTAGGAGCATGCTAAAGGAGAAGAGTGAAGACCCGAAGGACTTAAGCCTCTTGGTATAAACTCTTTTCATAGTAGACAGCTTCTTTTGTTGCTAGTTAGGTTTAGGGTTATTCTAGCGCCAGTTTTCAATCATAGTAAAATTTTTGTTCCTCAATCGGCCTCGGATGATGGCCATAGAGTTTGCTTAACCTTTCATGAACTAGGAAACATCTGTGTGGGACTCTAAAGACTCATCAATACGCCTGCAGTAGATAATGATCATATCAGTTACCCACAAGCCGTCAGCGGTACTAGCTGGACGTATCGACTATCCAAGTATTGAGCGATTAGAAGATCAACAAGCAAGCTTGTCCAAACTCCCATGAAGCCTATAAGTAACACCTACCATAAAACCCGGTCTCTTCGTCTGATATGTCGCATATCGAGTCTAGGGGTGGAATCGTCAGATCCCGGTAACTTGATAAGTCATGCCGATATATAGCTCATAACGGTTCGAAAAACTACTGATAACTCTTACCAGTAAATCTCATTAGCCCTGGCCAGGGATTTACTGTTATAGCCAATCGAGCATAGCGCAACATCAACTCTTACACGACCCAAAATTTGGATGTGACCGGCACTTGGATTGTATAATATCTAAAGATATCGACACATTCCGAGTAAGGCAAAACCCAAGATTTCAAAAACCCTTTTTGCGGAATTTTAGGAAAATTAAATTTTTTAAGTAAAAATCACAGTTTTAAATATTTAAAATCTTAACAATAACTCTCTTTTAGAAAAGTAGTTATAAGTGTTTAATTTGGTTGCATCCCTAGTTGGGATCAACAATGCTAACAACGAAAATCAATACACAATTATGTACGACATCAAGAAGATTCCCAGATATAATTAAAAGAATATCATTTAACACAACTAACGATCTCATCTGTCAAAATAATATACATATAACTACATATCGTTCTAAATCACTTATACAGTGTTTGATGGAGATATTCTAGATTCAACATACAATACCAAAAGAGGAGGTTATTACATAGTTAACCCACCTAGCAAAAAGATGCGATAAAGCTGATAAGTGGATCTGCACTGCGGCTAACCGTCCACTCGACTCCTGCAAGGAACTGTGGCACAACGGGGGTGAGTTGCCAACTCAGTGAATAAAACTAACATATAACGGCTGATAATGTAAATATGACGAATTATTACTAACTGCAATAAGGATAAGTATGATATATGATAGCATGTAAAAGCATGAATTTTTTACCACTAATCATATAAATCAAGACTGAAATCTCATCACATCTTTCCAAATCAAGTTCATCTCTCCGTGTCCAACATCGACACAAATCTTCTGTTTTCCTCAGGCATCGTTCCTCGAACGATCCTGCAATCAATAACACCGGTCGGTATCATCTAGATATCCGCCGTGTTTCACAACTATCTCTGGTATCGAGTGTCCTCGCTAGACTCCCCGCCTCAAATGCGGCTTTCCTGCCCCTCGGTCTCGACTGGGTCCACCATGAATCCGACTGTATAGCTCCCCCACTCAGTCTGGATAATGTAAAAATCCGCGACCGTATAGCTCCCCCACTCGGCCCGAATAAAACCAAATCATAAAAACAACATCTCATGGTGGACATCTCACATCAATATTAAGAATCACTGAATTTACGCAATAGTATAGGAAAACTCAAAACCATAAATCCTCAATAATACAAATGCCTCTTATATCAACTTCTAACACTTGAATACGAAACATGATGTCATTTATGCAAAGTACTACTGTTATTTATGTTTAAGGAATGATAGGAATCATATTTAACAGGATAATTTCTAAGTGTGAAAGTGACATGTTAATATCGACGAGGTGTAGTGTAACATGTAGATATGTGCATGTGCGGCATAACTCGTCGATAACTATGCAGTGTTCTAACAATTATTAACATGGCGATGTATATATATATATATATCTATACGAATGCATATGATCAATTTAACATACAAAGGCCTATCTTTTATTTTAAAATTAACTACGGGCGTATCACGCCATCCATACACAATCCCCCGGTAGATGTTTAGTCTACTCACTGGAATACGTCGAATCAATTCAGATCACCAATCCTTTTCCTTTCCTTGCGGCCTCCGAAGTTTCCGTATTCGAATCTAATATTGAAATTAACTTGTATAAGAAACGGCTAACTCCGATATGGCGAAAACATAGAAATACAAGTGTTTTGTACTAACTATACTACGTACGACTATTGCAAACTATCTAACCCTTATTTTAACTGGAATTTAACCAATCGCTGTTCGAAACTGAAAACAGAAACGTTTTACGAATTAACCGTGTCGTATCTTAGAATTTTGATCCCTTTTTCAGATATTAGTTCCCAGATTTTATATACTGTTAAATTAACTTAAATAAACAATACCAAAATATCCCAACACCTATACAGAGACCTACCCTAAAACCCAAAACACTTAACTCCTCCAAAAATCCGGTGACGCCGGAATTTCCCTATACCTCGCCGGCCAAAATCCGAGCAGGAAGGTTCGTACTCCTAGGGTTTATTCTAGGTCCAGTTTATAAGATTTATGCACTGTTTGGTTAAGTTGATTTCCATCTAAACTATAGCAGATTAACGCAGAGCTAAGTTTTTCCCAAAATACGATATTCGATTTCTAATTTAAAGTTTACAGAACTAAAATCCTACTGTGTTTAAAGATTATACCTACAAAATATGGTTGAAAAGCCTTCTCCAATATACCTAAGTCCTTCGCTCCTAGCTTGATGGTAAAATCCTTAGCAATTGTTGTTCTTCTCCTCTCTCTTTTGCTATTTTCTTTTATGTGTTATGTTTTTCCTTTTTTTTTCTCTTTCCTTCAACTTAGTTCAGTTGTCCTTATATATTTACTGCCATAATTAGGTATAACTTAAGGATAATAGAATTAGGGTAATAGGTGGTGTCAACAAAAGAATAGTCGTGCTTTCATGCAAGGTGGAGGTGGTGTGCATGAGGTGTGCATGCAAGAAGGATGTGTCCATGCCTTATCATCCTAAGTTGTGGTGTCCTGTGGAAATTTTCTGAGCTAAAACATTATCTAACCCCTTTTTCACTTACACCCTCAACATTTCTAAGATTGCACAATTTCCTAAACTTTACACAAAGACCCTTCACTACATATGTTATTATATAACACCATTCTTATTAAAATGAAGCTAAATTTCACACTAAAACCCTTGTAATTTATTAATGTTACACACTAAAATTTTAATTTAATTTGTTTCGCATACTACTTATGAAAATGTCCTATTTTGTTTTAATAACTTTTTAAATTAACATTTTATTATTTAATTAATTAATTTTATTTATTTCTAAATTTTCAAAATGTTACAAACTCCCTATACCGGGAGAGACGAAACCCCTCCTATCGCTCATTGCCTCCATGCGACTCGGGACTGTATCCAAGATCCACCTGTTTGCATGACTCCTTTGATCCGTGGTAAGGAGGAAATCAAAGCGCAGTGGGAACCACACAAGACTCTTTGACGATCTTGGGTCTACAGACTAACCTGTACCAGCGCCACCAGAGAACTGCTATCTGACGATAGGTATAGTACCAACTAGGAGTTCTCGGCGAGTCCTGTTCAGTGTACCCATTCTCTAATGAGCACCTGTGTACAATCTTTGATGTCAAACACCAATAGTCATAGGATCAACCATTGCCTCAAATAGGTTCAAGAAATGTACGCACTAGTCTACTCTGGAATATCGATGCCCTGTCTCGATATCCCCTCGACTAGGAACATATAAAGGATGTGATTGTGGACTACACAAGTCCCAGTAGTATGATCAGCATCATAGTCCTAGTAGTCAAGCAAACATCCTAAGGGCTTTATCAACATGTATCAGAGAGATAGTATAATAATACAAGTGTACATGTTAAGTTAAAGAGCAACCAGATAGCATACTATCATGTCGAGCAAGAAAGTCCTCTATATATATGTCCAAGCATCCACTATATCATACAATAATGGCCTCTAGGGCATACATATTCCTAACCGGTAGGGTACACAAACTACCGGGTTTTTGAATTGCCGAGTGGCCTACTCATTTTATTGAGAGAGGTTGCTTCACTTCGGGAATTTGTTTGGTAGTTTGCCTCACCTGTAGGGGTCTACGGTGGGGTTTGTATATTCATCACAATCGTGGAATCCGTTTTTCGTTCTAGGCTAAAACGAAACACAGAATTCCTAGTATATCCAACATATTCATCTGTGATCTGTGATCTGGAATGCCTATTATTGCGTGAGACGAATGGCTATATATATTATATATATAATAAACGTTGCTTATGTTTTGCACCCATGCTAGTCCAGCCCCTGTTCTGCCGTTAGTTAAGTAACCTAACGGTGCATGACGGGGCCCCGTGACGAATGTGGATGGCGTAAGCGTATGTTCTATTTTCGTTTCTTTTCTGCAATGATAGGGTTAAATGATGGGACCACATTAATATTGATTAATGCAAAGAAAACAAACTAAAGTTTAAATCATTGGAACAATTTCAAAACCACTCGGTTTTCTTGAAAAACAACTTTTAAATGCGGAGCCTAAACTACTCCTTTTAAAAGCTATCATGGTTCCTTTGACTATATCATGTTCATTACGTTCACGGTTTCGCTAAAACCATCTGTAGCCCTCCATCATTTCAGATGGGTATTCAGTAGTATTCAAGCTATTTATTTTGACCTTCGCCATGGCATAGTGATTGGTAGCTGCTGGGTATTCATCTATAGCATAAATAGATGCGGATTTGGGATAGTCATACAGCTATTTTGGTCTTCGTCAAGAGTTTGTACGGATGGGTTCAAATTAACCTAGATAATGATGGATAGAATTTGACTTGCGTCTTATGATATGTTGGTTTTCGTCAAGGTCATAAGCGCATGGGGCAAAAATCCACATCGGGAGTTTCAAAGGAAAATGAAACTTGCTAGTGTTGCATACTATTTGGAGTGTGATGATTTTGGTAGGATTCCTTCAAGGTTGTCACACGATGATATTTGGATCCCGATCCTACTGTGAGTATCCGCTACTCTTCAGGAGATTTTTCACTTTGCAATCAATGCTATAAACCAAGTAGGTGCCTAGAACGGTATTAGCGGGGCTACGCCTCCAGGGAAAGGGGTTATGTAATTAAGGAATTTCGCGAAAGCGTTGGAAAACCTCCCTCGAAGCACCGAAACCAGCCTGGTCAAAAGGTTAAGAAAGAATTATAGGATGAGATTAATCCTGACTAATTCTTCCTTTATAGTTTGAAGGAGGATTCGAGGAACAGTAGGAGCCATCTTGTTTAGATAAACTAATAACCAATCTAAATTTGCAAGAGCATCATGCTGAGTGTTTCTTCTCTCTCTCCTAATTGCAGCGACCTAAATGACCGGGCTTAAGTTACTGCTGGATAACTTGACTGGGCCAAACTATAAAGATTGGCTAAGGAATGTCCAGATGGCCATTACCTATGACAGGCTGGGCTACCTCCTTACTACCAAAGCCCTTGCCATCCCAGGTCTAGATTCCACCATCATGGATGTTGAAATCCGTAAGACATGGGAAATAGACAGTGCGAGAGCTAAATGTCTCGTGTTGGCCTCAACGGATAATGAACACCAGAGGCGGCACGAGAAGATGGACTTAGCTTCCATCTTCCTCCATACCAAAGATTTATATGGAGAGTAATCTCGTATCGCAAGATATGAGACCTCGAAGAAATTGTTTTAGGTGAGGTTGGCTATCGGGTCATTTGTAGGGGACCACATCCTTAAGATGATCAGTTATATTGAAGAGCTCGCGGACCTTGGGACCATGTTGGAGAACGATTTATATACTGACTTAATTCTACAGTCCCTCCCCTCTACCTACGCCAATTTCAACAATTAAGGGAAGGAAGTTTCACTTCCAGAACTCCTCAACATGTTGAGGAGCGTTGAGGGCACCCTGCAGAAATCCAGGGAGACACCTGCTCTCTTTATTGGGGAATATTCCTCTTCTAGATCCAAGCCGAAAGCCAAGGAGAAGAAAAAGAAAACCTCCACCAAGCCGAAATGCGGTGTTAGTAAGGTAGAGGGAAAGGGCAGGGCAAAAGTTTCGGGGCTGATAGTAGGGAAGGGGGAATGCTTCTATTGTCATGGGAAAGAGCATTGGAAGGAGAATTGCAGGGCTTGGAAAGCTAGAAACCAGGATTCGAAGCACATTATGGGTTCGGCTTCAGGTGTGTTTATGATTGAAAACTGTCTGTCAATTAACTCTACTTTCTGGATACTAGATACTGGATTAGGATCTCAAATCTGTAATTCATTGCAGGCTCTGAGAAACCGTAGAGTTATCAAGGCTGGTGATATGACTCTCAGGGTTGCTAACGGAATGAGCGTCGATGCTGTATCTGTAAGGGAATATCACTTAGGATTGACAAGTGGGTAGATTTTTATTTTGCGTAACTGTTTGCATGTACCTAGTTTGGCATGTGATATCATCTCTATATCTTTACTATCTAAAAAAGGTTATGATTTTACATTTGTAAGCGATGTCGTCCATATCCATCTTAATCAAGCTTTGATTGGGTCTGGTACACTAGATAACAGTATATACGTATTAAATCAAGCTCAGGTTCTCAATATCCAGAACACACTTAAAAGAATGTCTCCGGAATTAAATCAGGCTTTCTTATGTCATTGTAGACTGGATCACATCAATGAAACATGGTTGAAGAAGTTACATAAAGAGGGATATTTGGATCCGTTTGAATATCAGCCTTATAAAACTTATCAATCATGTCTCAAAGGAAAGATGACAAAAACTCCGTTCACTGGACACGGAGTAAGAGCCAGCGAGCTCTTGGGACTCATACACAGCGACGTGTGTGGTCCAATGTCTACATATGTAAGAAGTGGTTATTCCTACTTCATTACTTTTACGGATGATTTCTCAAGATATGGACATGTATTCTTGATGAAACACAAATCCGAGGCCTTTGAGAAATTCCGGGATGACAAGAATGAAGTGGAAAAACAAACCGGCAAAAGTATCAAGACACTTAGATCTGATCGAGGTGGTGAATACTTAATTGCCGAGTTCCTGGATTACTTAAAAGAGAATGGAATTCTCTCTCAGTTTACTCCTCCATACACACCTCAACACAACGGTGAATCGGAAAGGCGGAACCGAACCTTATTGGATATGGTACATTCCATGTGAGTAACGCTGAGTTATCGTAATCCTTCTGGGGTTATGCATTAGAATCAGCTGCATATCTTTTGAACAAGGTTTCTACTAAGTCAGTGCCTACCACACCATATCAGATGTGGAGTGGGAAGAAACCCTATCTTAAGTATCTAAAGATATGGGGATGTCTATCTTTTGTAAAAAAGAAGCATGCGGACAAGCTCGAGGCACGCTCAGTACTGTGTAAGTTTATGGGATACCCAAAGAACTCCAGGGGGTATCTTTTTCTATTACGCGGAGGAACAAAAGGTCTTTGTTTCTCGGCATGCACACTTTTTGGAAACACAATTTCTTGAAAAAGAAATAAGTGTGATCGCAATAGAACTGGAAGAAATTCCAGAACCACAATCTATTACTGAAAGCATTGTGGAATCAGAAGTTTCAAAGGAACCAGACATCCCTGTGCCACTTCGCAGGATTAGTAGGAAGTCTCATCCGTCCGAGAGATACTACGGTTTTCTCATAGACGGGATAGAGAGGATTGCATCATCGACGATGATGAGCCAACTAGTTTCTAGCAAGCCATCAGGAGCAGAGACTCGGTAAAATGGCCGGATGCAATGAGGACCAAAATGGAGACCATGTACACCGACAAAGTATGGACTTTGGACATTGCTCCAGAAGGGGTAAAACCCATTGGCTGCAAATGGATCTTCAGAAAGAAAATTAGTGTAGATGGACAGGTTGAAACCTATAAGGCTAGACTTGTTGCAAAAGGTTTTCGTCAAAGACCTGGTTTGGACTATGATTAAACCTTTTCTCCAGTGGCTATGCTCAAATCCATTCGGATCCTTCTTCCCATTACCACCTTCCACGATTATGAAATTTGGCAGATGGACGTAAAGACCTCTTTTTTGAATGGAAATTTAGAAGAGTGTGTTTATATGAATCAGCCGGAGAGTTTCATAGAGAGTGGGAGCAGCGGAAAGGTGTGCAAGTTTCTTAAATCCATTTATAGATTAAAGAAGGCATCGCGAAGTTGGAACTTCTATTTTAATGAGACGGTCAAGGAATTCGACTTTATCAAAAATCCAGATGAACCATGCATTTATAGTAAAATTGTAGCGAGAACTGTGGTATTCCTCGTCTTTTACGTGGATGACATTCTCCTGATAGGAAATGACATTTCGATGCTATAATCAGTCGATGGATTCTTGTCACAAAGGTTCTCCATAAAGGACCTGGGTGATGCCTCTTATATTCTGGGAATCCAGATATATCGTGATAGATCTAAAAGGATATTGGGACTTTCACAGTCAAAGTACATCGACGCCATACTGAAAGATTTAGTATGGATGATTCAAAGCGCGGTAATCTATCGGCTTGTCATGGAATCACCCTCTCCAAAGTGATGTCTTCCAAGACCGATTTAGAAAAGAATCGCATGACTATTATACCCTACGCTTCTGCGGTAAGCTATATAATGTATTTTTTGTTGTGTACCAGACCAGATGTATCTTATGCACTGAGCGTTGTAAGCAGGTATCAGTCAAACCCAGGGAGAGGCACTGGACAACAGTAAAGAACATTTTCAAGTACCTGAGAAAGACTGAAGAGATGTTCTTGGTGTACGGCAGTGAAGACCTCTAGATCGAGGCCTTTGCCGACTCCAGCTTCCAGAGTGACAAGGATGACTACAGGTCTATGTCGGGTTATGTCTTTACCCTCAATAGAGGGGCAGTCTGTTGGAAGAGCTCCAAGCAGGACACCGTTGCTGACTCGATGATGGAAGCGGAGTATATCGCTGCATGTGATGCCGTGAAAGAAGCAGTCCGGATGAAGAAGTTCATTCCAGAACTTCAGGTGGTTCCATCCATTGTTGATCCAATACCACTGTATTGTGACAACAATAGGGCTATAGCTTTAGCGAAGGAACCAAGGTCCCATCAGAACTCCAGATATATATTGAGGCGGTATCACCTGATCAGGGAGATCGTGGATCGTCGAGAGATCGAGGTGAGGAGAGTAGAGACAGAGAACAATACTGCAGATTCACTCACAAAGGCCATCCCTCAGACACAGTTCGAGAGTCTAATCGAGACGATAGGTCTGCGATATGCTAATACATGGCCTTAGTGCAAGTGAGAGACTGTTAGTGATATATGCCTTAGAGGACATTATTGTATAGTACTGGATTGTATATTACATTTTGGAAGCTTGGGATATACATAGATATAATAACAGTTTTGCTCAAAATGGTAGTATGCTACTTGGTTTGATTCTACCTCAATATGTGTATATGTTTCTTTTAGCATATCGCTAATACATATTGGTAGAGCCCTTAGGATCTTTGCTTGACTACTAGCGTTGTGATGGCAGTCACACCAGTGGGGGCTGGGTAGTCTATAAACACATCCTTATAAAGGTCACTAGTCATAGGATTATCGAGACGGGGCATCGATACTCCAGAGTAGACTAGTGTATATACGCTTCTCATCTCAGCAGGGGAGATGGTCTATCCCACAGCCATTGATATGTCGTACCGGAGATAGTATACAGGTGCTCATTGGGTTATGAGTTACACTGGACGGACTCGTTGGGAACTGCTGTTTGGTATTATACCTATCGTCAGGTTGCAGTACCTGGGTGGCATGAGTACAAGTTAGTCCGTTGGCTTGACATCACTATTTGTCTCAATTCTGTTCCCACTGTACTTAGATTACTACCCTACCACGGCTCAAATGAGTCGTGCAAACAGGTAGTGGTTGGGTGCAGTCCCGAAGCACTGGAAGGAAGTAGTGGTTAGATAGGATTCGTCTCTCCCGGTATTGAGGGTTGATACCACGTTGTGTTTAGAAAGCCATTATACAAAATTCCTGGCCAGGGCAAGCGAGATTTACTGGTAGATACTCCAGTAGTTTCTCAGGGTGTATTGGGCTCTACCCCGGCATGACTTATTGCGCTATTAGGGGTCTGACGGTTACAATCCCCCTAGACCCGATATGCGAGTATTTTAGACGAACAGACCGGACTGAACGGAGATTGTCACAGATAGACTCAGTAGAAGATCGGATGAGTTTGCTCATCGTCCTTCTTATCGACAAATAACCGTTTGGCAGTTACGTGTTGCTAGTACCGCTGACGGACTTGTAGTTAAACCCGTTGCCAGCGTACTGTCGAGTCTTAGAGTCCCACATAGAGGGTTTCCTTACTTCGAGCGAAACGATGTAGAGGCCGTATGGTTTTACGGCAGGGTTCCGATCACATATGTGCACTAGTTGCATGGATGTAGATCGGACGGATAATACTAGTGGGCTTTGGTTTAAGCCGGATTCTTGTAACGCCTTAGATTTCGATTAGTGTTAGTTTAGACGGTAATGCGGGTTTTTGGTAGAAAGTTTACCAATTTGGGTTCCTCACATTTTATAACATTTAATTAATAATTTATTATTATTTGTTATGGCATGCACACATATGTGCATGTTTATGTGAGGGTGTGTTTGTGTTATCTTGTTCTTAGCAATATGACAACTTAACCCTAATCTAATCTTTTGCTTTAATCCAATCCTTGTTTAAACCTTAACCCTAATCCTAGATATTTTGAGAGAGATATTTTTCTTTGGATTTTGTTTGATGAGAGGTGGCATGGTGAGTAGTGTGAATGCATTAATGTGGAGTTAATGCATGGTGCTCTTACCTCTTACACTCACCCCTCTCTCTCCTTATCTTTTCTTTCTCTAATTCCCTCTCACTTCATCTCTTCACATTATTTTTCATCTCCTTACTTTCCTCAACTGAACACTTGAACCTCCATCACAAAAACCTTCACAAACTTCACAAAATCTCACTAAAATCACATCTTTTGCCTAGTTTTGCCTCTTGGATGCCTTAGAGCTTGAAAAGCTAGGATCTTTGAGTTTTTTTGGTTAGGTAATGATCTCTTTCTATTAGTTAAGTGTTTATTGTGTAGCGTAGCTTGTTCGTTTTAGTTTAGATCGCATATTGTATCGTTTCGTGTAAATATCGTATTTTTTAGTGTTGTTTTGGGTCTCGGATGATCTGCTATCAAACCAGGTATTTGTTGCAAAAGTTCCCATCACAGTGACCTAGTGTAGTGACCTAGAACCTTCCCTCAAAATACGAGCCCATTCCCTCATGTTCAGGCAGCAAATATATTGCTTATGGCTGCAAATTGCGGCCAGAGTGGGGTGGTTGGTGGTGAGTTTTGGTGTAGGGGTTTCTGGGGTTGTATGTGGTCTCATGGTACTTCCAAATTTTACAGATTGTTGGTATAGCAAAATCTGGGATCACTTGCTTGTTTTCTTGTGTTTCATTTCACGCGTTACGTTATCCGATACGGTTCGTATTCTGTGTTGCTGTTGCTCTGAGTTGGTTTCGTTGTGTCGCTATGCACGTTAGCCACAATACGAACACTTGAGAGTAAGTTTTGTGTTGTCGCGTTGGTCAGCGTAGTTTGTACGTGTTTTGGGTCTATTGCTAATATATACTTGTTTCATTGATTTATGTTTTAGGTTCGCAAGCGGGGACTTCGGACGCTGTGAAGAAAGGGAAACATGTGGTTGGTTTTACTTAGCCAGGAGCGTTGGTAAATAGATTTAACATCTATAGGGGAATCGCCCGCATGGCGTTATGCATCTGGGCTAGAGATGTTATGATATTGTCGCATATTCTATTGCATATATAGAGTTGCGCATACACCTTATTGCTTAGTTACTTGTTGTGCTTAGACTTGTACCCATAGGACACTGCACTATTATTGACGGCTCATGTTGCATGAGCACTGATTGTATGCCACACACACCATCATTAATTTCCATGACACGCACAACATACATACATATATGATATTGTTTGGTTAGGGACATTGAGACATTGATTCATATTCATTTATGCATATGACATATAGCATACCTGTATACCTACATGCTTACACATATGCCTTGACATGCTTACATGCTAGTTACCCATATACCTATATGGTATTGTACCATTAGTGATAGGTATATACACATATAAGACATAGCTACATGTACATATTGCATACATACTTACACTTATACCTGGAGGGTATATTATATCATTACCGATAGATAGATACATATACCTCGCTATACCTAAATGTTTACACTTATATCTGGCTATAACTACATGTTCACCTTTATTTGATGTTTTATAGACTTGGAGAAATTAGGAACCACATGATATATATATTAACTTGTTGCAGTTAAATAGCGGATTTTCCTTTATATGCTCACATTACAGTTTTATTTTGCATATATTATATTCATGGATTTTCGCATTGAGATATGGATTTTTTATGATGTTTTTTAGATTTGAGGACCGTGGTAGTTTCATGAAATTATGCATTATTTGAAAAACCCGGTTTCTCTTGAAATGATATTTCAGCAGCCACCATGAGATTTATCGGTTCTGATATATATACCCCATGCGAGGAGCATCGTGGGCCATGTGAGGTTACATGGTGGGGCCCGGTACGGTTCCCCTCGACAAGAAGATCGACAGTCCATGCCGATTGAGCCTGGAAGGTGGGCAAGTATGTACCGGTGACAGTACCCATGACTCGGCGGCTATCGTCGGGATACCGACGGGAGTCATGTACGTATGGATACGTCGAAAGGAGAGGGTCGAAGCTAGGCACTCAAGTTTTCGGGATAGCGTATGATACGTACCTATCAGGGGGCCAGTCGTGCTGACAGCACCTGATAGATCAGTATTTATGTGTCGATGCATGACACAGATTTTCATGATATTTTTACTCCTAAGTATATATAACAGTGGAATGGGACGCTAATATATATGTATACATATCAATTCATATACATCATCATAATTATTCATGCAAATATACTCAGGATATATGGGATTCACTTGATATTGGATACAGGATATATGAAATTTACTTGATATTGTACACTCAGGATATATGAGACTTACATGATATGAGAGCCAATTTGAGGGCTGATTTGAGGAAATTGGGATTTGGATTGTCTTGATGGACTTTGGTCCTACCACGAGGTCAGGATTCCGTGGGAATGACATACTTTATCCCATACTCCGCATTTATTTTATATGCACTGTTCATGTATTAGTAGTATCTGATAGTGTACCTTACATGACCGTTTCATACATATTGCTTCATGTATTAGTAGTACCTGATAGAGTACCCTACATGACTGTTGCATATACATATTGTCATATTATTGCTTCATGTATTAGTTGTATCTGCTAGAGTACCTTTCATGACTGTTGCACACATATGACTATTATTGCTATTAGCTTGCATATGTTAGATTCGCGCTGTACGTGCATACTTGCGATTACCTGCATATGTTATTTACTATTCACGAGTTGGTAACTCACCCCCGTTGTGCCACAGTGTTTTGCAGGTTGTTCCTCAGAGTAGTCAGAGGCAGGGCTATTCTCATCTATCGTATCATCTTTTGCTGCGGATACCGCTTCGGCTCACAGTGTGCAGTTTTGTTTTAGGTGGGTTTTGTGGTTATCCGTTCATATTCATTGTATATTGGTTGTATCCTGTACTCTCCATCTACCATTATCATGTATTGACTTAGAGATTTGATGTGAGGACGATATTGTATATTATTTTGTGACTTGGAGGTCTTTTATGCAGTTTTAATTATACCGTCTTTTATTTCTTCGCTACGGCGTCGTATATCTATTGTGGTGGTTGTTTTCCGCCTTTGGGCGTGTATTTGCTCCCGTTTGGGGATGCTTTACTTATATTTTTGTTATATCCATTTTTGGGGCTGGTTTTTACAAAGGAGGTGCTGCCAAAATTTTAAAGGAAATAAAGTTGGACTTTTAAAGAATTTGGGTTAAGATTTCAAAGGTTTTAAAAATGTTATTATCACTTACTACTTTTGATGGTTTAGATTGCTGGGTTTTTGGCTTACTTAAATTGCGTTACGCCTGTAGACATTGCGTAGTTTAAGGGTCGTCACGTACCAATTTCGGGTCGTGACAAAGTTGGTATCAGAGTGCTAGGTTTTACCTTTCGGAGCGTAGGATAACCTTGGTATGATGGAGTAGGTAGCTTAAGCAGAGTAACGTAGCGTGTGTATGTCCGCGGCATACTCACGACACGGTACTCTGCCTAAAGTGACCTAAGTACTAATTGCTTGAAATTCCTTCCTTGATGATATATCCTTGTGATTCGATTTCCATGTTCTTATCAATTCCTTTTCCATTTATAGCCTTTTCCGCCGATGACTATGGGGACTCAGAGTGATGCAACGAGGGCCGAGGTCAGAGTTGACTCGGGTGGGACGAGGACTGACCCGGATGGCACGCTTGTTGCACAGAAGCAGATGGATCCGCCTTCGACAGATCGTATTGCTAGGCTTGTGGCAGAGATGCAGGATTTGCGCCAGACGATGAGGTTTTTGGTTGAGGCCAGTAGAGCGCAGCGACAGGAGGTTGCCATCCCTATTACCCAGTTGTTCCTTGCAGTCAGTACACATCATTCCGTCACTTACATAGCACCAGTGGATGCAACCCTAGTTGACGAGGCACGTCTTCCAAAGACTTTGGGAGTTCCGAAGCAGAGGAGGGCTCGTGCAGGTGTACCAGCCCAGGGATAGAGGTTTAGTCGCCGTGATAGGTTTCGGGCACGTCGCGGGAGTAGCGGAGGCTTAGGATGAGGTCAATCTTTTAGCTCATATTCCCAAGAGGGTCGGCAGCCATGGAAAGGATGCTATCGGTGCGGGGGCCTTCATCACTACATCAGGAGTTGTTCCCTAACACCACGTCAGGGTCGTTTTCTAAGAGGTCATGGACGCGGAGGGTTCGCTCAGAGGGGTCAGGTTGGCAGAGGAGGAGTTCAGCCTATTGCGGGTAAGGGAAGACACGAGAGTTTGTTTCTACTCATCGGGACGCACGGGCGTCTAATGCAGAGTTTTCAGGTATTCTTAATTCGTATATTCTTTTGATGCACTTGTTTGTTTTACACACTTTGTGCCGTGGTTAGGCCGAAGGACGTGTTAGCTAGATTAGTCGTTGTTGTGTTAACTTCTGTCAGCGATTCTTTTGTTACACGACACGTATTTCAGTCGTGTGCCAATCGGATAGGAGATGGAGATTCGTCCGTCGTTTTGATCCTTCTAGAGATGTTGGATTTGACGTTCTCCTGGGCACGGACTGGTTAGCTACGTGCGAGGCATCTGTGGACTACCGCGAGGAAAGAGTCAGGTTTTGTTTTCCCGGCAAGTCAGTTCTTGTTGTGCAGGTGGACAGTGGTGCTGCCTCTCACAGCTTGAATTCAGCCTTTTTTCGCTAGTCGGCTTTTAAGGAGAGGATGTCGAGGATTCTTGGCTTTCATTCGTGATACCGGAGCCATAGTGGGTTTGTTGGACCGGGTTCCTTTCGTGCGAGAGTTTTCCGACGTTGTTCCAGATGAGCCGGCGGAGCTTAGGGAGCTTAAGGATCAGCTGCAGAGTTGCTAGATAGGGGGCTTGTGCGTCTGAGTGTTTCGCTTTGGGGAGCTTCTATTCTGTTCGTCAAGGAGAAAGACGGCAGTTTGAGGTTGTGTGTTGATTGATCGTCAATTGAACCGGGTTACGGTGCGGATAGGTACCCTTTACCTCGCATTGACGATTTCTTTGATCAGCTCCAGTATGCGAGACATTTTCTAAGTTTGTTTCGGATCAGGTCATCATTGGTTGCGGGTTCGGAGTGATGACATTCCGAAGACTGCTTTTGTGCGCGCTACGGGCAGTATGAGTTTTGGTGGTGTTGTTGGACTCACCAATGCCCTGGTAGCATTCATAAATGTGATGAACCAGATTTCTCAGGCCGTTCCTTGACCAGTTGATTGTTGTGTTATTGATGACATTCTGGTCTATTCCAAGAGTCGTGAGGAACGTGAGCAGCAGTTGAGGATTTGTTTTGCAGACTTTGGGAGAGCACCAGCTGTTTGCTAAATTCTCGGAGTGTTCCTTCAGGCTTGATTGTGTTGACTCCTAGGTCTTGTGGTTACATGAGACGGTTTTCGTATGGACCCGAGGAAGATCGAGGCCGTACAACTTTATCCCAGACTTGTGTACGGGACGGAGGTCCGCAGATCATTGGGTTTAGCAGGTTTTTACCGCCGTTTCGTGCAGGATTGCTATTGTATCGCTGCACCATTGACTGAACTGACCGGAAAGGAGGTTTCTTTTCTTTGGACTGAGGCATGCGTGCGTAGTTTTTAGCAGTTGAAGACTCGGTTGAAAACTGCACCAGTTCTTTCTTTGCTTTCTGGTCAGGGCGACTTTGTTGTTTAACTGTGATGTTTCTCGAGTGGGGCTCGATTGTGTACTGATGTAACACTATAGAGTTATCGCTTTTGCTTCCCGACAGTTGGAGGAAGTACGAGCAGGATATCCCACTCATGATCTGGAGAAGGCCGCGGGGGTCGTGCGTTGAAGATCTGTGGACACTACGTGTGCGGAGGGTCGTGTCAGATTTTCACGGACCACCAGAGCTTAATGTACATCTTCCTGCAACGGGTTTTGATTGTTGAGACAGTGCCGTTGGATGGAGCTTGTAGAGGATTGTGTTTGTGAGATCCTCGTTACCCGTGGCAAGGCGATTGTGGTAGCTGATGCTGGAGTCGTAGGCCCGGGGTTAGCTTGTCCCAGTTGTGTGCAGTTCTGAGACAGTCTTCTGCAGATTTACAGTTCTTGTGTAATCGTTGAGTACAGCTTAAGTTCGCCTCTACTGAGGGTACAGCTTGCTCATGTCCGCACTCGTCCATTTTTCCTTAATCGTTTTCGTGAGGCACAGCCCGCCGATGCTCGTTTGTTAGAAATTCTTGAGCATACTCGGCTGGGTAAGGATTCGGAGTCCTTGATTTGTAACCAGGGTGTGCTACGTTTAGGGACGCGTTTGTGTTTACCCCATACTTTTGGGTAGAAACATGAAATCCTAGAGCAGGCACATCAGTCGGCTTTCTGTGTTCATTCAAGTTCACCAATATGTAACGTGACTTGTGAGATAGTTACGGGTGGGCAGGGATGAAGAGTGAAGTTTCGGATTTCGTTTCAAGGTGTATGTCTTTTTGTGAGCTAAGGTTGAGCATTTGAGACAGGCTGGAGAGTTGCAACCTTTAACCGTTTCGGAGTGGGAATGAGAGCAGATCTCTATGAATTTCGTTATGGTATCTACCCAGGTTTAGGCAGGGTATGACTCCATTTGGGCGTTTGTTGACCGGTTATACTCAGTTTGCTCAGTTGTTCTTTATTAAGTTGTGCGTTGCACGGAGTTCCTTCATGTATTGTATCCAATAGAGGCGCCCCGTTCGCTAGCCGTCGTAGGCAGAAGCTTCAGGAAGCCTTGGGTACTGGTTGAGTTTTAGCTCCGCTTTTCCATCCGCAGGACGAGGGTTTGAAAGAGCGGGCTATACAGACTTTGGAGGATATGCTTGTGCGTACGTACTAATTGTTGTCGGCAGTTGGGATCGTCACTTGCCATTGTTAGGGTTCTCTTTCGATAGTTGTTATCAGGAGACACTCTAATTGGCAACCTTTAGGCTTGTTGTTAGGCGGTGTCGATCGTCAGTCTGTTTTTCTGAATCTGTGAGAGTAGGATTTTTGGACCCCAGCTAGTCTAGAAACTTCGGAGATGATCCAGTTGGTTCAGGTCAGGATGAGGACAGCCCAGTCCAGACAGAGGTCTTATGCCGACCATGGTGGTCGCAGACTTGAGTTCGCAGTGGGAGATCATGTATTCCTACGGATTTTTCCGATGAATGACGTGTTGAGTTTTGGGAAGCTTATCCCAGGATTGTATGTCCTTTGAGATCCTTAAGCGAGTTAGTTCCGTTGCCTATAATTTGGCACTTCCGCCCAGATTATTGAGTATTCACCCCGTATTCCTTGTATCGATACTTTGCAAATACCTTCATGACCTTTTTCACATGATTCAGCACCAGACCATTTAGCTTAGACACGATTTTTTCATCCACCGGCAGCTAATTGTGTTAGTGGTTCGGCAGGTGGAGAAACATCGGTCAAGGGTCTTGCCATCTGTGGAGGGTTTTCTTGGGCGTAGCCGTATAGTGAGGTGATCACTTGGGAGGCTGCGAGCGAGATTTGGGAGTTTTGTATTCATCTCCTTGAAGGTACGCTTAGTGAGAATTTTAAATTCGGGGACGAATTTTTATAAGAGGGGAGATTGTAACGCCTTACATTTCGATTAGTGTTAGTTTAGACGGTAATGCGGGCTTTTGGTAAAAAGTTTACCAATTTGAGTTCCTCACATTTTATAACATTTAATTAATAATTTATTATTATTTGTTATGGCATGCACACACATGTGCATGTTTATGTGAGGGTGTGTTTGTGTTCTCTTGTTCTTAGCAACCATGACAACTTAATCATAATCCAATCCTTTACTTTAATCCAATCCTTATTTAAACCTTAACCCTAATCCTAGATATTTTGAGAGAGATATTTTGCTTTGGGTTTTGTTTGATGAGAGGTGGCATGGTGAGTAGTGTGAATGAATTAATGTGGAGTTAATGCATGGTGCTCTTACCTCTTACACTCACCCCTCTCTCTCCTTATCTTTTCTTTCTCTAATTCTCTCTCACTTCATCTCTTCACATTATTTTTCATCTCCTTACTTCCCTCAACTGAACGCTTGAACCTCCATCACAAAAACCTTCACAAACTTCACAAAATCTCACCAAAATCATTTCTTTTGCCCAGTTTTACCTCTAGGATGCCTTGGAGCTTGGAAAGCTAGGATCTTTGAGTTCTTTTGGTTAGGTAATGATCTTTTTCTGTTAGTTAAGTGTTTATTGTGTAGCGTAGCTTGTTCGTTTCAGTTTAGATCGCGTATTGTATCGTTTCGTGCAAATATCGTACTTTTTAGTGTTGTTTTGGGTCTCGGATGATCTGCTATCAAACCAGGTATTTATTGCAAAAGTTCCCATCACAGTGACCTAGTGTAGTGATCTAGAACTTACCCTCAAAATACGAGCACATTCTCTCATGTTCAGGCCGTAAATATATTGCCTCTGGCCGCAAATTCCGTCCAGAGTAGGATGGTTGGTGGTAAGTTTTTGTGTAGGGGTCTCTGGGGTTGTATGTGGTCTCATGGTTGTTGGGGTAAAAATTTACACCACGGTTGACCGAGTCAAAGTCAAGGTCAACCCTCAAGCTAGGTGGGCCCAAGCCTAGGTCAAGCGGGCCCATGCCCAAGACAAGCCCGCGGCCAGCCTCCCCATGCCAACAACAAAATCATGTAATAAATAATTTTTTATGTAATTTTTTATACATGAATGTATGCAAAATGGGCATAAAGCCAATATTTTGTAAGCCCATGACTTATGTGCAAAAATGAAATGGCACATGAGCCATGGGATAGGCAAAATGCCATTTTTTGAAGCCCAAGGGGCTATATGTAAATATGTAAGCCTATAAAAGGCAAAATGATGATGAATAAGATATACTTTTCATTCTCTCCACAAAAATTTTAGATCTGAGATCTTTTGTGCCTCATGCTCCTTCTCCAAGGTTCTAAACCTTTTCATTTCTTTTGAATTAAATCAAGAGTTTTACTCTTTCTTTTCAAAAACTAAGAAGTCTTCCACCACAAAACCCACAAAGGGAAACTTGGATCTACCTTTAGATCTCAGAAAGGAGAGATTTTTAGATCTCACATCTCTTGATCATCAAGATCCAGCCAACAGAGGAGGAAGAGGAAAAACCCCTTTCATCAACCAAAACATTTTAGGAGTTTAACTCCAGATATTTACATATATAATAATAATAATAATAATAATAAATATTTCCTTTCTGAAGCATAGCTTCTGGTTCTGGGACTAAAAGTCCCTTTATCTCGCCAGCGCCCTGCGCTCGAGCGCAAAACGCCCACGTGCCGACACATGGCGCGCTTGTACTCAGACGCACTGCGCTCGAGCGCAAAGTGCCCACATGCTGACACGTGGCGCGCTTGCGCTCAGGCGCACTGCGCTCGAGCGCAAAGCGCCCATATGCCGACACGTGGCGCGCTTGCGCTCAGGCGCACTGCGCTTGAGCGCAAAGCGCCCACGTACCGACACGTGGCGCGCTTGCGCTCAGGCGCACTGCGCTCGAGTGCAAAGCGCCCACATGCCGACACGTGGCGTGCTGCGCTCAGGCGCACTGCGCTCGAGCGCAAAGCGCCCACATGCCGACACGTGGCGTGCTGCGCTCAGGCGTACTGCGCTCGAGCGCAAAGCGACCACGTACCGACACGTGGCGCGCTTGTGCTCAAGCGCACTGCGCTCGTGCTCAAGCGCACTGCGCTCAAGCGTAAAACGCCCACGTGCCGACACGTGGCTCTCTTGCGCCTGAGCGCACAGCACCTAAGCGCACAACCCTCAAAGCGCTGGCCCCACGCATCTTTTGGATGCCTTTCCCCCCTCTTTCTTTTATATATATATACATATATACATATATATATATATATATACACACATATGTATACATATTTACACACACACATACTCCGCGACACTGTCCCTGTTAGAAAAAAATTTCTAACGGGGCGCTTCCCCGCACCCCGCAAGGGGGCTGCTAGCCCCCTTGACCCCCAGCCGATAATATCCAAACCCCCCTTTCAGAAAAAAACACACGTACACTGCACATTGAGTTCGCATGACCATTTTAACCCGTTAATCGGAGGTTCCCTCGCCCCAAAGGCGAGGGGTAATTAACGGCAGCTTAGTCCGCGGCTGCCGGAGATTTGGATCCCCACAATCAATAAACCCCCGGCCTACCCTAGGCAGGGGGAATCTGTAGTATACGCCTGACAAGCGCGCGTATTCCCATCTCAATGGGGTGACGAAAAACACCCTACAGATTTTGGCACGCCCGGTGGGACCAATCTCTCCTCCCATATTTCGGGTTAAGCGTTCATGCGAACTCAATCAATATACATACCTGTATTTATACTAAAAATAATGCTTTTTCATGCAGATTTTCAAGCAATCACCTTCCGACGATGTCTTCGATGATGAACTCAGCTCCCGTCTCCTACACGATGAGGATAGGCTCTAGGACGGTCCTTCCGGCCAGTCTCGGGCGACAATGGGAGGAGCTGCTGATACCATTCGGCTCTATTGTGTTCATGCCAGTTGGCTCCATCCCAGCTCCTCAAGCCTCGGTGGCAGACAAACCGACCTCGAAAGGCAGGAGACCAAATGTGGTGATCTCAAGGGCGCCCCAACCTAAACGCAAGTCGGTATCTGAACGACTTTCCTTGGCCCCAGCTGGGGGCAAGGCCATCAACACCAACAAAGCTACAACGCGTCCCGAGCAAGCTCCAGCGGCGCCCCTGACAAATACTCGATCGGGTGTCTTCTTTAAGCTCCCCGCTGATCAACTCACAATGGCTTCCCGGGTAGCGGATGCCCGCCAAGCCTTCAAAATCGAGAAGCTGGGGGAGAAAAGGCTCAGATATAGAGCCAACAAAAGGGCTAGGGCTCCTGCCAGGCTGAACCTCATGAGGTTCGAAGAACAGGGTTACCCCGCCGAAGATGAGGAAATGGATGGGTATGTGGTCCACACTGTCTACACGGTGGGCACGCGCAGCAAGAGCAAGGACGGGGCTACCACATCTCAAACCAAATCTGGCTTGAATGTGGTGGCCGCTTCCCAAGAACAGCCGCCTCTGCTGGGTGATGAAAACCCTTTTGATGAGGACGATAGGCGGAAAGACCCTTCGGTCCATGAGGAGTCGGGCTCGGAAAGCGAAGAAGAGCCAACTTTCCGCCCCAGGACCGCGGAGCAAGAACTGCTTCAAGAGCTCCGAAAGCAGCTCAGAAACAAAGACAAGGAGATGGACAAACTCTACTCCAAAATCGATGACTTGACGAATGTCGTGATGCAGCTCACGGCCCGACTTGCCTCTCAGCCGTCCAATCAGGCGCAGGGCTCTCATGAACCGGGAAATGGTGTCCCAAAGCAGCCGACGCCTATTCCCTCAAATCCAAAAGTGGGCGAGCCGCATGAAAATCAGTCGCATCCTATCTCGGGAAATGTCTTGGCTACCGATGACAGTAGCCCGCTAACTCAAGATCAAATTATGGATTTGGTTGCCAGCAAAGTCAAAACATTGGTGGCCGAAGCCGAAGCGCAAAAAGATATCAGCAGTAGTGGGAGACCATATCCTGCTCAGTATCATCTGGTAGAATTTCCTACCGGCTATGTCATCCCTAAATTCGGAAGATTCGATGGGACGGGAAATGCGAATCAACACATCGCCCACTTTAAAGCCTCATGCGGGAATACTGGGGGCAATGACGCGCTTCTCCTCCGCCAGTTCGTTAATAGCTTAACCGATGTTGCTTTCGACTGGTACGCGAGCATACCGGATGGCTCCGTTACTACTTTCGTCCAAATGGAATCTTTGTTTCGACAAAGATTCATGAGCGTCAGCGATAAGATCACCATTGCCGAGCTCGTAAGGACCAAGCCCAAGAACAACGAAAGTAGCACGGATTTTATAACCCGATGGCACAATCTCTCCGTCAAATGTGAACCGCCGATAGAGCAGGACGAATCTGTCAGTCTCCTCATCGGAAATCTCAACAACTGGATGGCCCCGTTTCCATGTACCGTGGGTCTCAAAACATTCCAAGAGCTGACCAGAAAAGTCCAGATGTTGGAACGCTCAAAGCAGGAGTCCTCCTCTGACTCCCAAAATAACAATAGGTCCTGGAGAAACCGAAATGACGAAAATCGCAAAGGCGGAGGTTCTGACGATACTGAATCTTTTAACACTTCGGCTAACCGAAATAAGCAAGGGATGAGCGGGCCTAGCGCCAACCAGCCTCGGAAGCCAATGTTCGGAGAGGGAGGAGAATCTCCACTCAAAGAGAAGCTAGATAAGGTCTATTCCTTCAGAAGGGACAAAATCCGTAAAATATTCAAAGACGCCCTGAAGAACGGTCTACAACTGCCAGAGTCAAAAAGACCGCAGGAAGCGAATAAGACCGACGACCCCCAATACTGCCCCTATCACAGAGTGATAGGTCATGCCATTGAGGACTGCTTCGTCTTCAAAGATTGGGTCGAAAAGCAATACAAGGCAGGAGAGATAGAACTATCCAAAGGCGTGTTAACAAACAGTCCGGCTGCAACCGCCAATTTCATACAAACGGAGACCGAAGTTCTTCGTGAAACTGATTCTCTCAAACATCTGCCTTTCTCTGAAAACAGACGACCACCACGTCATTAAACTGGGAAAAATCGACCTCTAAGTCGTTAAACTGGGACTGTAAAAAAATGTGTGAATAAAAAAAGGAATGTGTAAATAAATAAATAAAAAGAAAAGCCGAAATGATGGGGCGACTCGCAATAAAAATCAGCGAGTAAAAATAAAAATGAAAATAAAGCCGAAATGATAGGGCAACCGCGAATAAATAGCCGAAATGATAGGGCAATCGCGACCTTCGCGATAAGAAAAGCTGAAATGATAGAGCAATCGCGGTAAAACAAAAAAATATATACAAAAACAATTAAAAAAAACAAAAACAAAAAACAAAACAACGGCGAATGATGAGTCGCTCCTGGTACCATATTCCAGTGCAGCGATGCAGACACCAACCAAAATCCAGTTTCCCAAAATTCTTTCGGCCTTACGGTTAGTCCCCAAATTGACTACCGTATACAATCCACGGGCTCAAATAATTCTCATCACCTTCTTGCCCCACCGTAATCACCAGTTACGCGGCTGGTCTCCGCCTTTGGAATTATGCTCCATTGAGAAGACCCACTCATGTGTCCTCACGATATATGAGGAGAACAAACCTTTGTGGGATCCTTACGACTCACAAAGGAAAAACACACTTAGGGGTCCTCACGACTTCTAAGGAGAAAATGCACCTACGGGATCCTTACGACTCGTAGGGAGAAAATACTTTATGGGACCCTTACGGCCCATAAAATTGAAAAGCCTTAGGCGATAGGGATCCAAACCTTTCTCCTAAGCCATCGCTCCCCAATTCCCAAGTGGCAAATGATGAGTCGCTCCTGGTACCATATTCCAGTGCAGCGATGCAGACGCCAACCAAATTCTAAATTCCAATCCCTAAGCGGCGAATGATGAGTCGCTCCTGGTACCATATTCCAGTGCAGCGATGCAGACGCCAACCAAATTCCAAATCCCATACCCCAACAGCGAATGATGAGTCGCTCCTGGTACCATATTCCAGTGCAGCGATGCAGAGGCCAACCAAATTCCAAATCCCATACCCCAACGGCGAATGATGAGTCGCTCCTGGTACCATATTCCAGCGCAACGATGCAGACGCCAACAAAGTCCCAAAATTTTTTATGGCCCTACGGTCTGGATCATACATCCGGCAAAACCGTATACAATCTACGGGCGTAAAACAATCCCAATCTCTCCAAAAAAAATAATAATAAAATAAAAATAAAAAAAAGAGGTATGTCCACAAGCAAAATGAGCACAGATGAAAACCCGAAAGGGCTCTGTGAGTAAAAACAGCAGGACTGCCGGCGATTTTGTGAAAACCCGAAAGGGCGCAAACTCGTGAGAAAGAGATGAAATGCACTCACAAGGTCCTCTCGACTTTGTGAGGAGAAAATTCCCGCGTGAGATCCTTACGATTCACAAAGGAGCAACACACTTGGGAGTCCCCACGACTCCCAAGGAGAAAATACACTTACGGGATCCTTATGACCCGTAAGGAGAAAATGCTTTGTGAGACCCTTACGGCTCACAAAATTGAAAAGTCTTAGGTGATAAGGGATCTAAACCTGTCCCCTATGCCATCGTTTCCTAATAAGCAAACGCAAATGATGATTCGCTCCTGGTACCATATTCCAGTGTAGCGATGCCGATGCCAAACAAAAAAAACCAATCCCCAAATCCTCTCATGACAAATGATGATTCGCTCCTGGTACCATATTCCAGTGTAGCGATGCTGATGTCAACCCAAATCAAATCAAACCAACAACCTCTGCAGCGGAATCATGCTCCGTCCCAGAATTTACCCCGTGTCGAAATCATGCTTCGCCTCGGGATACCCACCTTCCCTGCCGGAATTATGCTCCGCCTCGAAAATCAAATCAACCAACCAGCTCTGCGTCGGAATCAAGCTTCGTCTCAGAATGTGCACCCCGTGTCGAAATGACGCTTCGCCTCGGTGTACCTTCCTTCCCTGTCGAAATTATGCTTCTTCTCGGAATCAAGTCAGCCAACAAGCTCTGCGCCGGAATCATGCTCCGTCTCAGAAAGTACCCCGTGTCGAAATCATGCTTCGCCTCGGAGTATTTGCCTTCTCTGTCGGAATTATGCTTCGCCTGGGAATTAACCTCCTCATCGAAATTATGCTTCGGTTAGAATGTCTGTCACCCTTCGGAATGATGCTCCGAATCCTGGAATTATGCTCCGCTCTTCGGAATGATGCTCCGAACCCTGGAATCATGCTCCGCTCTTCGGAATGATGCTCCGATCCCTGGAATCATGCTCCGCTCATCGGAATGATGCTCCAATCCCTGGAATGATGCTCCGCTCTTCGGAATGATACTCCGATCCCTGTAATCATGCTCCGCTCTTTGGAATGATGCTCCGACCCTGGAATCATGCTCCGCGCTTCGGAATGATGCTCCGATCCCCTGGAATCTTGCTCCGCTCATCGGAATGATGCTCCGATCCCCTGGAATCATGCTCCGCTCTTCGGAATGATGCTCCGAACCCTGGAATCATGCTCCGCCCTTCGAAATGATGCTCCAATCCCTGGAATTATGCTCCGCTCATCGGAACGATGCTCCGATCCTTGGAATCATGCTCCGCTCATCGGAATGATGCTCCGATCCCTGGAATGATGCTCCGCTCTTCGAAATGATGCTCCGATCCTTGGAATCATGCCTCTACTCTTCGGAATTATGCTTCGACTCCTCGGAATGATGCTCCGACGTTGGAATTATGCTCCGCGAATTGGAATGATGCTCCGATCCCCGGGAATCATGCTCCCCGGGATGATGCTCCGCCCCCGGAATGATGTTTCACCTCGAAGTCCAGCTTCAAGATCCATCAATTTCGTGCACACAACTCATGCATGCGGTGTGCATTCATTGATGGGGGGCACTTTGTTGGGGTAAAAATTTACACCACGGTTGACCGAGTCAAAGTCAAGGTCAACCCTCAAGCTAGGTGGGCCCAAGCCCAGGTCAAGCGGGCCCATGCCCAAGACAAGCCCGCGGCCAGCCTCCCCATGCCAACAACAAAATCATGTAATAAATAATTTTTTATGTAATTTTTTATACATGAATGTATGCAAAATGGGCATAAAGCCAATATTTTGTAAGTCCATGACTTATGTGTAAAAATGAAATGGCACATGTGCCATGGGATAGGCAAAATGCCATTTTTTAAAGCCCGAGGGGCTATATGTAAATATGTAAGCCTATAAAAGGCAAAATAATGATGAATAAGATATACTTTTCATTCTCTCCACAAAAATTTTAGATCTGAGATCTTTTGTGCCTCCTGCTCCTTCTCCAAGGTTCTAAACCTTTTCATTTCTTTTGAATTAAATCAAGAGTTTTACTCTTTCTTTTCAAAAACTAAAAAGTCTTCCACCACAAAACCCACAAAGGGGAACTTGGATCTACCTTTAGATCTCAGAAAGGAGAGATTTTTAGATCTCACATCTCTTGATCATCAAGATCCAGCCAACAGAGGAGGAAGAGGAAGAACCCCTTTCATCAACCAAAACATTTTAGGAGTTTAACTCCATATATTTACATAGATATATCTATATATATATAATAAATATTTCCTTTCTGAAGCATAGCTTCTGGTTCTGGGACTAAAAGTCCCTTTATCTCGCCAGCGCTCGAGCACAAAACGCCCACGTGCCGACACGTGGCGCGCTTGCGCTCAAGCGCACTGCGCTCGAGCGTAAAGTGCCCACGTGCCGACACGTGGCGCGCTTGCGCTCAAGCGCACTGCGCTCGAGCGCAAAGCGCCCATATGCCGACACGTGGCGCGCTTGCGCTCAGGCGCACTGCGCTCGAGCGCAAAACGCCCACGTACCGACACGTGGCGCACTGCGCTCGAGCGCAAAGCGCCCACATGCCGACACGTGGCGTGCTGCGCTCAGGCGAACTGCGCTCGAGCGCAAAGCGACCACGTACCGACACGTGGCGTGCTTGTGCTCAAGCGCACTGCGCTCAAGCGCAAAACGCCCACGTGCCGACACGTGGCGCGCTTGCGCCTGAGCGCACAGCCTTCAAGGCGCTGGCCCCACGCATCTTTTGGATGTCTTTTCCCCCTCTTTCTTTTATATATATATATATACATATATATATATATACACACACACATATGTATGCATATTTACACACACACATACTCCGCGACACTGTCCCTGTTAGAAAAAACTCTGCGTGGCTCCAGATAATATCCAAACCCCTCCTTTCAAAACACAATACACGTACACTGCACATTGAGTTCGCATGACCATTTTAACCCGTTAATCGGAGGTTCCCTTGCCCCAAAGGCGAGGGGTAATTAACGGCAGCTTAGTTCTCGGCCGCCGGAGATTTGGATCCCTACAATCAATAAACCCCCGGCCTACCCTAGGCAGGGGGAATCTGTAGTATACGCCTGACAAGCGCGCACGTATTCCCATCTCAATGGGGTGACGAAAAACACTCTACAATGGTACTTGCAACTTTTACAGATTGTTGGTATAGACAAATCTGAGATCACTTTCTTGTTTTCTTGTGTTTTGTTTCACGCGTTACGTTGTCCGATACGATTCGTGTTCTGTGTTGCTGTTGCTCTGAGTTGGTTTCGTTGTGTCACTATGCACGTTAGCCAAAATACGAACACTTGAGAGTAAGTTTTATGTTGTCGCGTTGGTCAGCGTAGTTTGTATGTGTTTTGGGTCTATTGCTAATATATACTTGTTTCATTGATTTATGTTTTAGGTTCGCAGAACCTAACTGTATTGAAGGTGGTCTATTCAATACAGTTACGTTAAGCGTATGAATATTTAACATGCAGGATGTGTACCAAAACAAAAATAATAAAAGCGAAAGGCATTTATTTCCATTAACCAAAATTTATTACATCCAAAAAAAAGAGTAAAATAAACTAAGTAGTTTAGTTACATCGAGGAGAAACAAAAGCCCTAAACATGTAGGCAACAGCAAAAATTAAATCAAGCTAATCTTCCATCGTCCAGTTTGCATAATCTTCATAAGTTGGCTTCACCCCTTGATCCTTGCCATAATACTCATTCTTATCTGACGGACATTCCAAAGATAGAGGAAAAAAAGAAAGGTCCGTCAGCGAGTTATACTCGGGTAGGATTGCCTCATAAGGAAATAGGAGTATAAAAATGAACAGGTGTATATAAGAGTATGATGTATGCATGCAGACATAAAGTAAGGGGTGTAAATGTTTGAAATGCACAACTTAAGATGTTTTGAAGAGAGGTATATATGAGCATGAGTATGTTGTAAGTTATATGTAGATAAGTAGTGAAGGTAAAAGTTCGTATTAGTTTGTTAAACAAGGGTCCGGATACTCGCGATTATTCCGTTGTGGCCACGGAACAACAACTGGGGAAGTGAAATGTACCGTTTCACTTCCCGGGATCATGATCGAGTAGTAGGGGAATCCGAGTTCCGAATTTCCTTTCCTAATCAAACTACCCATCCCCGTGATTCAGTATAAAGGTTCGGACGAATTAGGGTTAGTGCGTATACCTCTAGGCATGGAATTTCCACATTGTATAGTCGTCCATATTTTGGACTGGTCACCCGGAATATCGGGATCTTCATATTTGTATAGTCGCCCATATATTGGACTGGTCACCCGGAATATCGGATCTTCATATAAGTATTCCATATCTAGGTCCGGTCATTCTAACCCTAACCGTATCATGTTTAGTATATGTCATGTTGTCATAAACTGGAAATTAAAAAGTATTGATCTCGTTTAATATGGCCTTCCACAACCACTCGTTTTATTTTCTAAAGATCGTAAAGTACTTCGTGTCATCTTAGGGAATGCTTAGTAAAAAAGAATAATAGTGTTTAATTATCTTTTATCGCTTCTAAGAAAAACCATGAGATTTGGGATATTTATCCTTTTGGAAAAAAGAACATAATGTTTTACGGAAAAATATCCTTTCAATAAAATGTTGTGGTGTTTATTTGAAAATCATTTGCAAGTGATTTTTATAAGGACAAGTTGCAAGGGGTTTTTATTTGAAAAACTAGACTGCTCCTAACTGTTTTAAAAAGGCAAGTTGTGAGATCCTCAAATCGTCTCTTCACCGCCAATTGTGGCCAGGTAAGCACAAGTAAGGAAAGGAGGGATCCGCTCACGAATCATCGTGAGACGGGCCTTTTAAAATTACCTTTCCCACTTGTCTAGCCTAGACACCACAAATTCTGGTTTAGATAAACGACCTATGCCTACAACCTTTCTTTTGTCCTAAATTGGTGTTATTTGAAAATTTCCTTTTAATAAGGTACTAGATATTCCTTTTGAAAAGATATCGTTATACGGATTATGATCCTGGTGGAAAATGGCCCTTCAATAATGGTCGAGGTATTTAAATGAAATTAATAATTTTATGAAATTATAGTGTTTTAGATTCGGGGTAACGTTTTAGAAAATACATTCGTTTTGGAAAAACCATAAGCCGTTATTTAAATTTAGTATTTTCTTCTTTAAAACGGTTGAAGAGGGTTTAACAACATTATACTAGTTGATAAAAAAGTGTAAGTAAAATATATGTATGTCGTATCTAAAATATTTATTTCACATATCTTATCTCTTATGAATATTTTAAACAAATATAACATTTTAATTAAACGAGGTTATTTTGTGGAAGTAACCTATTTCGAGATCATTTTGATAGTATGGGTAAGTGTGGGTATATCAGAGGTGAATTGACAATTCATGGGTTATGACATTAAGCATATCAGATTTCAGGTAGTATGAGAGTGCAATATATTTTTGTGTGCAGAGGAAATTAAACACCGTTTTAACATGGGTTAACATTATCGTTATTGAGGGTACAAGGAATGGGCATGCACGAATATTATAACAACATTTTAAATAGAGGGTTGATGATTAGAAGTTGGAACTAGGTTATTGAGAAAAGAAGAAGGAGACAGAAAAAGGGGAGAGAGACGGATCCTACCTTTGATTAGAGTTAGGCGTAGACGATTGAAGACGTAGGCTTGTGCAAAACTCCTCAAAAGCTCCGTGTCCCGATTTTTCCTCGGCGATTGGATGGAGTCGTAGCGTCGTCGATATGAAGGCGTGGATATTTTTTTTCAGAATTTTTGGAGTTCTGAGGTGTGAGAAATCAGTGTTTGAAGTGCCTATTTATAGGGTTTTTTCAATAACCATAAAATCCAAAATATCGGTTAAATCAACGCAAAAATCCGCGCTGCCAATGATTGCAGAATCATCAGCTCGTGATTGCGCCCGCCGCCTCTCATCTCACCCGTTGGATCATGATCCAACGGGCGAGATCGCGCCGCCAAGAGCCGCCGCCGCCGCCACGTGTCATGCGTGGGGGGATCACGCGGTTTCGCGTGGTCCCCACTACGTGGGCGCATCGGTGGGTTCTGGGCCGTTGGATCTTATGATCCAACGGTCCAGGATTAAGGGGAATTTAATTTTTTTAATTATTTTTTTTATAAAAACTAAACGGATTTATATATTAAAAATTGAATTTGGTTTTAAAATAATTGTTAAAAATAGTTAAAAATACGGGAAAATTATGGAAAAATTTCAAAAAATATATTTTATTATTATCTTTAGTATAAAAATAATTTTAGGCTAAAACTAAATAATATATCCATTCTTATGGTTTTAGCTAGTTATTAAAATTATATAATATCTAGTTTATCCTTTAAAATATTTTTAATTATGAATTAATTACTTTAATTGATAATAAAAATATGTAGATTATTTTAAGGCATTATAAAATTTTATTAAAACATTTTAAGCCTATAAAAACAGTAAATAGATTTTAGAAAATTCCTCTAATCCTATTCAATGCTTTGAAAATTATTAACATTACTTTAAAAATTATTCTTCTATTAACGAAACACGTAAATAATTATTTGATAGTAGAAATTTAAATAAAAAATATTTTATTAGGTATTAGAAAACACGGTCGTTACAGACACTGCGAAGAAAGGGAAACAGATAGTTAGCTTTACTTAGCCATGAGTGTTGGTGAGTAGATTTAACATCTACAGGGGAATCGCCCGCATGGCGTTATGCGTCTGGGCTAGAGATGTTATGATATTGTCGCATATTCTATTGCATATATAGAGTTGCGCATACACCTTATTGGTTAGTTACTTGTTGTGCTTGGACTTGTACCCTTAGGACACTGCACTATTATTGACGGCTCATGTTGCATGAGCACTGATTGTATGCCACACACACAGTCAATAATTGCCATGACACGCACAACACACATACATATATGATATTTTTTGGTTAGGGACATTGAGACATTGATTCATATTCCTTTATGCATTGACATATAGCATACCTGTATACCTACATGCTTACACATATGCCTTGACATGCTTATATGCTAGTTACCCATATACCTATATGGTATTGTACCATTAGTGATAGGTATATACACATATGAAAATAGCTACATGTACATCTTGCATACATACTTACACTTATACCTGGAGGGTATATTATATCATTACGGATAGGTAGATACATATATCTCGCTATACCTACATGTTTACACATATATCTGGCTATAGCTACATGTTCACCTTTATTTGATGTTTTATAGACTTGGAGAAATTAGGAACCGCATGATATATATATTAACTTGTTGCAGTTAAATAGCGGCTTTTCCTTTATATGCTCACATTACAGTTTTATGTTGCATATATTATATTCATGGATTTTCGCATTGAGATATGGATTTTTCAAGATGTTTTCTGGATTTGAGGACCGTAGTAGTTTCATGAAATTATGCATTATTTGAAAAACTCGGTTTCTCTTGATATGATATTTCAGTAGCCACCATGAGATTTATCGGTTCTGAGATATACACCCCATGCGAGGAGCGTCGTGGGCCGTGTGAGGGTACATGGTGGGGCCCAATACGGTTCCCCTCGACAAGAAGATCGACGGTCCATGCCGATTGAGCCTGGAAGGTGGGCAAGTACCTACCGGTGGCAGTACCTATGACTCGGCGGCTATCGTGGGGATACCGACGGGAATCATGTACGTATGGATACGTCGAAAGGAGAGGGTCGAAGCCGGGGACTCGGGTTTTCGGGATAGCGTATGATACGTACCTATCAGGGGGCCAGTCGTGGTGACAGCACCTGATAGATCAGTATTTATGTGTCGATGCATGACACAGGTTTTCATGATATTTTTACTTCTAGGTATATATTACAGTGGAATGGGATGCTGTTATGTGTGTGTGTGTGTGTGTGTGTGTGTGTGTGTGGAATGGGACGCTAATATATATGTATACATATCAATTCATATACATCATCATAATTATTCATGCAAATATACTCAGGATATATGGGATTCACTTGATATTGGATACAGGATATATGAAATTTACTTGATATTGTACACTCAGAATATATGAGACTTACATGATATGAGAGCCAATTTGGGGGCTGATTTGAAGAAATTGGAATTTGGATTGTCTTGATGGACTTTGGTCCTACCAGGTCAGGATTCCGTGGGAATGACATGCTTTATCCCATATTCCTCATTTATTTTATAAGCATTGTTCATGTATTAGTAGTACCTGATAGAGTACCTTATATGACTGTTGCATATATATTGTCATATTATTGCTTCATGTATTAGTAGTACCTGATAGAGTACCCTACATGACTGTTGCATATACATATTGTCATATTATTGCTTCATGTATTAGTTGTACCTGCTAGAGTACCTTTTATGACTGTTGCACACATATGACTATTATTGCTATTAGCTTGCATATGTTAGATTCGCGTTGTACGTGGATACTTGCGATTACCTGCATATGTTATTTGCTATTCACGAGTTGGCAACTCACCCCCGTTGTGCCACAGTGTTTTGCAGGTTGTTCCTCAGAGTAGTCAGAGGCAGGGCTATTCTCATCTATCGTATCATCTTTTGCTGCGAATACCGCTTCGGCTCACAGTGTACAGTTTTGCTTTAGGTGGGTTTTGTGGTTATCCGTTCATGTTCGTTGTATATTGTTGTATCCTGTACTCTCCATCTACCATTATCATGTATTGACTTAGGGACTTGATGTGAAGACGATATTGTATATTATTTTGTGACTTGGAGATCTTTTATGCAGTTTTAATTATATCGTCTTTTATTTCTTCGCTACGACGCCATAAATCTGTTGTGGAGGTGTTTTCCGCCTTTGGGCATGTATTTGCTCCCGTTTGGGGATGCTTTACTTATATTTTTGTTGTATTCATTTTTTGGGCTGGTTTTTACAAAGGAGGTGCTGCCAAAATTTTAAAGGAAATAAAGTTGGACTTTTAAAGAATTTGGGTTGAGATTTCAAAGGTTTTAAAAATGTTATTATCACTTACTACTTTTGATGGTTTAGATTGCTGGGATTTCGGCTTAGTTAAATTGCGTTACGCCTGTAGACATTGCGTTGTTTAAGGGTCGTCACGTGCCAATTTCGGGTCGTGACAATTCTAGTATTTTATTATTGGATTATTATTATCTCATTGTATGCGTATTTTTCGGAATACGAATACGAGTATGTATATACGGTGAGGGAATTCTTGTAATTTCACAAGAGATGCTTCTAGATGGGGACACCTAATTATTTGGTTTATCTATTTTTAAAAATAGATTAATGAGGTGGAAAATGAAGATATTTGTGGCATGGTGAAGCATGGCTCATTTGTATTATTTTATTGGTTTGGACTCGCTATTCAAGCATGGTTGATATTTTCAATTGGAAAATATTGCATGCTTGAGTGAGATGGGTGTAGGAGCCATACTTCTCTTGCCTTCTCACTAGCTTATTTGCATTTTCACTTTCTCTCTCCATTTTCTCTCCTTCTACCTCTAGAATCTAATCCCTCACATGAGTTGTGAACCATATGGTCTATTGAGATTAAATACTCTATTAGACACTCTACATCTTCTAAGCTACCTAGCTTAGCAAACTAGGTACTTTATTTACCTCGGTTTAGAGGTTGGAGCTTTAAGTACATACTCTCGGGTGGATCGTCTTCGACATGAGGAGGCCGACATTTCAATCGCGATCCGATCTTCGAGGAGCTCGAAAAAAGGAGGAGAAGAAGACCCGAAGGATTTGTAAACAAGGAGGTATATACCCTAACATAGTAGTTAGAATCTCCTAGTAGATATAGCTATTTAAGGTTTCTGTAAAGATCCTGGAGTTAAAGCCGGTATTGCGAAGTAAGAAAAAACATTTTTTGTAAATTCCGCCTCCCCGCGAATCCGCGGGGTACACGACATCGACTTACAATATCTTAACATGCTCAATATATGTGACTATTCTATGTCCACATAGAAACAAAGGCACTAATTTAGATGGAACCATATTCAATTGTTATGCGACTGTCTCCAGTGCATATCCCATGTGGAAAAAGTACATGCAGCATTACTTATCAAGGATGAGTAACCTGTGAGAGAATCATATTCTCAATATTGTTATGATGGAATACTTAGCATAAGTATCTACATTTTCGATCACCTCGAAGAATCCTGATACTTCCAACGCATGGTTCTCTACTTTATTCTTATACCTATAACTTCTCAAAATTTGGACCTTGCATTACAACGAATGCGTGTCTAAAATCAGAGAACTCATAAGTAAACTGAATGAAGTAAGATTACAAACCCCTTGTCCCGAAAGACACCGGACAACATACATTTCCATGTATAAGTCCCTACAGTATACTAACTCAAATTTCGTGTGTTGTAAGTTGAAAATTGTATTTTGGTTAAGAATGTCTAACCTGTTAATCAATGCACCTTATCTTATCCTCAGCTGATAAAGGTAAATGTTTAGAATACAATTTCCAAAATTTATATATCACTTTGTAAAATAAAGATACAGATATTCAATATTAAAAATTGGTGCATAACGGTTATTCAAAACCAAATATTTGCCATAAGGCAAAACCCAGGTGATTTACTCAAATATCACTAATTACAAAGAATTCTGATACTGAGAATCTAATCACCTAATTCCTAATATTTTATTCCTACTCAGCATATGTAACGCCATACAGATATGAGAATCAAGTCTGGTAAATACATACCCTAAAGTCAGAATCTAATTGGGAAAGCAGTTTTCAATTAACACCGCACAAGAAAACTGAAACATGAAAATGTTTCGAGGGGGTGGCGAGGTATTCTTACTAATGCCTCTTCCACTATCCAGATTCATGACAGTAGTCGCAAATTCGCTTGCCCTCACTGTAATCTCTTTATATGTCTTTACTTCTTATTTTCTGTACACCACATTTAGGCTAATTAGTTTTCTTCTTTCTCTGCTATTTAGCACCATCCTAAGATTTGAAAGAAGACTATCCAATAAGCGTAATAGGTGACAAGTGGAGGGAAGAGAATAGGGTAGACACTTGTAAAGTGGATTAAATCTTAGGGCTAGGATTTAATCAAGAGAAGCATTAGTATTATGTTTCATTTGAGAATGAAATATAATTCTCTTCACTTTTTCTCTCTTTTCTCGAGCTCTTGCCCTCTTTAATTGAGAGAACTAATTAGAAAATTAAAAGAAAATTAGATAAAAGAAGAGTGTAGAGACTACATCACTTAGATCCTTTTTCTACCAACTTTAGGATATGAGTTAACTTTAACACTTGAAATTTGGAACCAAAGTTTGAAGCTTCTCAAGGTGGATCATCTTTGATAGAGAAGTTCAACAACCAAGCTTGTTCCATGGACCATTTAGGAGTTACATGGAGTCCAACGTAATTTGTGGAGCTCTTGAATATGCTACAAAGGTTGTTGCCTCAAAACACTTCTTTTTTAGCTTGCTTCTTATGTACAAGTTCATATCTTTAGCTACATCCTTGTTTGTTTTGGAACCCATGCTCACTAGTTTTTTTTTTAAAATACTATCATTCCACCTTCTAAAATAACTATCTAGGGTGCATGGGATTCTTTAGTTGTTCTCTAGGAACTTTATTGTGGAAGTCGCGTCTGACTTTCTGATCGGCGTAGCTTCAACCCGCTTTGTGAAGTAGTCAACGGTGACGAAGATGTATTTGTTTCCTCCGGTCCCTGTTGGGGGTTTGCCAATCATGTCCATTCCCTACTGGGAAAATTGCAAAGGAGGGCTTAGCGGCATTAGCTCGGTTGCTGGTAGCCGAGGAACGGTGCCAATGAGTTGGCACACCTTGCATCGTCTAGTTTCTCCGCTTCGGCGTGGATGGTCGGCCAATAACAGCCCTGCAGTAGTGCCTTCTGGATCAGATTGCGGGCTCCCTGGTGAGCGCTGCCAACTTCTTCGTGTATCTCCTGATGTACGTACCTAGCTTCGTCGGAATTGATGCATCTTCGCAGGGGCTGGGTATAAGACTTCTTGTACAAGTTGTCCTTGTTCCACACGAAGTGACGAGCTTTAATGCGGAGCTTTCGGGCGTCGGAAGGGTCTTCGGGAAGTGTCCTGTCTCTGAGGAACTCTACTAAGGGCTTTCTCTCGTATGGGGTATCTTCTTGAGTCACGTAGACTCTGTTGAACACCTCCATATCCTCGACGCTGGGCTGCGACAAGACTTTGAAGAGGATGTTCCTCTTGTGATTAGCTGAGTACGAGGAGGCAAGTTTTCTCAGTGTGTCGGTTTCGACGTTCAGGTTTCGAGGAATCTGCTCCATTTGGACTTTGTCGAAGTTTTTCCTTAGATTTTTTACCTCGGCAAGATACTTCATCATGAGGGGTGCTCGTGTTGGATATGTATGCTCTAGAGGCCTGTATTGTATAAGATGCTAGAGATATGTATGTACAGAACAATCTTGCTCAGTTATATCGTATACTATTTGAGTTGTCTTTATCTGAACATGTGTATATGTTTTTCTTACTGCTTTGTATTACTTATACATGTTGATAAAGACTCGTTACAGTAGTATACTATTTTGATTTGTCTTTATCTTAACATGTCCATATGTTAACGGTGCATGACGGGGACCGTGGCCAATGCGGATGGCATATACGTACATTTTATTTTCGTTCTTTTCTGGTGTGATAGAATTTAATTGATGGGACCGCATTAATTTTGATTAATGCATGGAAAAAGAAATCTAATAAGATGTTGTTGGAACAAATTTCGAAAAACTATAGTCATATTCTTTCACTTTGCATAGCGGTATTCGGTCATGAATATCCCGTACCTCATTCGAGAAGGCAAGAGACTACATCCCTTCATGGGGAGTGACCACTTGAGCAAAAGTTTATGTTACTGTAAATTACTTAGTTTTCTTTAAAACCATTAGTTTTCTGTCACTCCCCGCTTCCTAGAGTACGCTTAGATGGGCACGTGACATAGCCAACCATGCTACCTGTGGGTAGGAAGTATCCATCCACAGTCACATTACGGCTGTAGAGATATCAAGAACATAAATAAAACTATCTAGCACATGTCCATAAGCCAAAATAAAATGAGTCAAGAATAAATAATGCAGAAGCAAGAGATCCAATACAAGAATAACTGGAATGTATGTCTCATAATGCGGGCTCACATCAGAAATAAAATGCTGAAAAGTAAAAGAACTAACTACTAAAGAATCCTCACTGCTCAGCCTGCTGGCTGAAATACTCCTGCTCGGACTGCAACAAAAGTACGGAATCTGGGCCATGCAAAACCCAGACGTCAGCGCGTCATGTCATCAAGCAATAAAATATAAACAGGGTAACAGGCAATGCAAATATAATCATGAATGATAAATCAGGTGTAACAGCAATATAAATCAGGGCAGTGAAGGGTAGTGTGCAGTGAGTAAACTAAACTGGTCTATTGGGTTATCTACTCTCAAGTCTTTGAAATCAATTTGATGAATCATCGATGTAACTCAATAGTATCACGTGCGTGCCCGGGACCACGGTCAAGATTCTCGGGCTGAATCCGAGACATGCCGCTAGGCACTAAAGGAAAAGGGTAACGATGAATGATGTCCACGGCATCATCCCAAGGCTGGCCTAGCCTCTAAAAGGTAGTGGATAACGATGGATGATGTCAGCATCATCATCCCAAGGCTGGCCCAGCCTCTAAAACAGATCAGTAAAGGTAGCACACTGTTGAGTTACAAGTCAGGTTTCATCATTGATTTCCCCATACCCCCAGGTTATATGTATTCAAGTCAGGTATTAAATAATCTAGAGCTAATGCCAACACAGGATCAGGAAGGTACAGGTTTGTCTGGATAGACAACAGGAACGGTCCGTAAGGACTACATGTTATGTTTCTTGGCATTAGACACAAGATTAGGTAACGGATAAAGCCATGGTACATCAGGTCAAGTCAAGTGGTGTATTTAGGTGTCATGTCATGTCAATAGGGTACGGTACCATGTCGGGCCAAGTAATATGTGTAGCAAGTCACGTCAGGGTGTACAAGATATAATGTGGGTACTAGCAAATCATGGTTACAAATAAACAAGCATGGTTATAATCAGAACAAGATACTGGCACATGTAATATGAAATGTAAATAGGTACGGATTAAACTACTTGGATGCACGGTTATCAGTTTAAGTTTAAGGAATAGTTTTAACATTTCAGGAATGCAGTATTACACATGTGGATGATAAAATCATATTAATATGTATTAGAACAATCTAAAGATGCAATGGAATATGAATAAGGCTAAATGTATGCAATCGGTCGTCCGATGGGGTAAAACTACAAAATGGTATTATGGCTATAAAACAATTGTGATTATGTGATCTAACATATAAATATGATTACTAGGTATAGTCAACTAAATGTAACAATTAGGTTTCAAGTTCTAGATCTGAAATATGTAAACGGAACATTATGCTGTTAACTTGGAATTCCAAAGTTTAGATTTTATCTATTGATTTAATAGGAAAATAGATAAATTAATATATGAATAGTATGAATAGCATGTAGCAAGTTTCACTTGCCTCGACGGTCGCAATACGGAAAACGGAACGTTACGCGTCGGCAGGGAAAAGTCGCGACGCTCGCACGATACACGGAATGAGCCCAAACGACGAACAGAGGAGTCACACGGGTCAGAGGTCCTCGCTGGATCGTCGGGGATCGTCGCCGGCACGGTCAGATCCCGGCAATCAAGAAACGCAGTGAACATTTAGATTTAAAGAGAATGCATGAAAGAAGAAGCAAGAAGAATGAAATAGAACAGAGGAGATTGATGGAGGAAACTTACTCACTGGATTGCAGAGGGTGACAGCGACATCGGCGAGGCGTCGACGGAGCTCCGACGATCTACATAGGTCCCCTTTCTTTAACAGAAAAGAAAATTAACATAAAGAAGAAGAGAAAGAAGAAGAAGAGAAGGATGAGAGAGAGAAGGGTCGCTAACTGGGGTTTGGGAGACGGCTGTGGTTGCAAAGGTAAGAAGTCGTCGGCAATGGATCGCGGACGAGATCAACGGCAAGGCAGCAAGGTCCCAGGTTGCAGGGAATGGCTCGGGTCTAGGGTTTCTGCTAGGGTTTGCTTTGATGTGGGTTCTGGTGCTGGGAAACGGCAGAGGAGAGGAAGAGAGGGAGAGGAAGGAGATGACGATGAGATAAAGGAGTCGGTGGCGACGAGGTGGCGGTGCTGGGTTCAGGGCTGCAGTGGGTTTCTGGGTTTAGTGGGCTCGCTTGAGGGAGGAAGAAGGAGAAGAGATGATGGAGTTGAGGGTGACGAGGGGGATACCGAAGGTGTCGACGAGGAAAGAGAGGACGAGGGAAAAGTTAGGGTTTGACTTTGTGGTTCTCGTGCATGGGTTTCATTTCTTTAACAGAGGGAGAAGAAGATAGAGAGAGGTGGGGATATCACGGGGAGCGGTGACGGGATTCTCGCGCACCGCGAGAGGAGAGAGAAGCCGGCGCGAGAGGAGAGAGAGAGGGAGAGACGAGAGGAGAGAGAAAGAGGAGGAGAGGGGAATTTTTCTCGTAGCGGGGGTGAGAGAGAACGAGGAAGAGAGAGAAGGAGAAAAGGAAGACAGAGAAACGAAGGTGGGGGCCAGCGACGAGGAAAGGAGGGTTTTGATTGTGTTGGAGATAGTGCCCTCAGAGTCAATTATTGGATCACAGGCACGTGATTGCAATGATTGAGGGAGGACCTATTCCGGTAGGACAGTCTTACTCAAGATGATAGTATGCTATCTGGTTTATCTTTATCATCGTGTACTGCTTTAGGTGACCTTACAGGTCGCTATTACACGTTGATAGAGCTCCTAGGATTGTTTCTTGACTGCCAGCAGTATGAGGGCGATCATATACGTGGGAGCTGGTAGTCTATAAGCACAGCCTTAAAAGGTCCCTAGTCGTGGGAGTTTCGAGACAGGGCATCGATACTCCAGAGTAGACTAGTGTATACAGTTGAGACCCCGACGAGGGGCGGTGGCCGGTCTCACAAGCCACTGGTGTCAGTTGGTTCACCTAAGATATATACAGGTGCTCATTGGGTTATGAGTACACCAGACAGGACCCGCCGGGAACATGCTAGTTGGTCTTATACCTGACGTCAGATAGCAGTTCCCTGGTGACATGTGTATAGGTTAGTTCATCGACCTGAGGATCGTCATTTGTCTCGTGTGAATTCCCACTGTACTTTGATTACTATCCTACCACGCTCAAAGGAGACGTGCAAACAGGTTTTAGTTGGGTACAGTCCCGAGCCACATGGAGGCAGTGAGCGGATCTTCAGGGGTTCGTCTCTCCCGGTATTGGGGGTGAGGTCGCGCTGTGTCTAGGAGAGCCATTACACAAAGCCCTCTGCCGAGGCAGGAGATTTACTGGTAGGTATTCCAGTAGTATCTCAGGGTGTTCTGGGCTACACTCCGACACGACTTGTACCGCTTTTGGGGGTCTGACTTTTACCAACCCCCTAGGCCCGCCATGCGATGCTCATAGACGAACGGACCGGACTGTATGGATATTATCACTGACAGGCTCAGTAGTGTGTCAGGATGAGTTCACTCATCGACGCCCCTTTTGGTCAATAGCTGGTAGCCCGTTACGTATGGCTAATACCTCTGACGCGCTAGTGGTTAAATCCACAGCCATAGTATTGATGAGTCTTTAGAGTCCCCCACAGACAGTTGCTCAAGTTTCGGGCGAAACGCTGTAGAGGCTATATGGAGATATGGCAGGGTTCGATCAGATACGTGCGGTATTGCACAGATCATGATCGGACGGATAATACTAGCGGGCTTTGGTTTAAGCTGGATCCTAGTATAGTACAGTGTAGATTTTGTCTCATTGCATTTGTATTCGGTCGGAATACAAATGCGGGTATGTATATACAGTAGCGGGGTTTTCCTGTAATTTATTACGGGACCAGTTTTCTGAAGTTGCCAGTTTGTTTTCCGTTTCGGCCATTTTTCTTTGTATCTTTCATTGGCTAAAAATTGGTGGAGGAGGGCTTATTTGCAAGCATGCAAATTTGATTAGTGGAGGGTGTTATTTGCATATTGTTGTATCATGATAATTCTACCACCATTTGACTTCTATGTTCTTGATGGTTCATGATGGCTTGACCTTTGTAGGATATGATTGGGCTTTGGAGTGAGGTTCTTGTTTTGTGATCATTGTTTATCATCATGACCCTCTCTCTCTCTTGCATTATTGGGCTCTCTCTCTCTCTCTCATTTTTGACATATACTCTCTCCTCTCTTTTTTCTCCCTTGATGAGGTTGTGGCCGGCCATTCCCTTAGAGGGCTGTCCAAAAATTTGGGTGGGGTTTTTGGTTCTCTTTTGCTTGCTAAAAATCCCCAAAGTTCATCTCATTAGTTCACAACTTCATCTCCACCATAAAGGAAACTTCAATAAACCCCATGAGACACATAGCTTTCTACACATCATTCTACAGCAATTCTTGGGCACGTCGACTCGCCAACTTCGTGCCCGAGTTGCCTCAGTCCAAAGGTGGGAGCCCGTAAAAGAAGCCGGCGATGTGGTGCACTTCCGGCGACGTGGAGAAGACCGGAGATTCCGCGGGGAGATCGGGACGACGACGAGAAGACCGAAGGACACAGATCGCTCGGTATATCTTTCTATCCCTTCTCTTGTTAGCTAGGATTAGATTAATGGCCCGATCCAGGATTTTGTGCGCGGTGGTGCCGGTTTACAAGTTCGTAAAAAGTTTCGTTTCCGCATTCCGGCGTCGGATTGACAGCCGGGGCACCGTCGTGCACTTACATGGTATCAGAGCCACGCCATTAACCTAGTCTAGCTTTGCTCTAAAGTGTTTACAAGTTCGATCGATCGGATTTTCCAAAAACCGTATTTTCATTTGCATCAGTTTCTGTCGAAATTTTTTTGGCTCGAAATTTTTTTCAGTGTAATGCAGAAGTAAGTGCAGGGAATTGTGAGCATACTGTAAAATTAGATACATTAATTCCCTATAAGGACCGCGGAACCGCGGCCAAACCCCTGTTTGGGCCGCGGTTCCGCAGCAATAAGATGGAATCATTGTACCAAATTTCCACAGTGGCTTTCTGAGTTGAAAATAGGGTTTCTGGAATGTTATTTTTGGGCCCATAATTTCTTTAAGTGCTACAGTAATGCTTGGGGCCCACTTGGTAAAATTTGATCGATCGAAAATTTTAAACAGATTAGTTCACAGTATTTACATTATATCTGCGACCGTGAATGTCACTTGATCGGTAAATCCTGTCTAACTGTTATAGCCCGGTTAGACGGATTTGCGAACGTGACTTCACGATGATGTTCTGTGTTGTGCTGTGATGTTGCGGATTGTCGTGGTGGATAGCCTGGATGCAATGTTAGTACAGATTTGGTTGTATTATGTACATTTGTTATTGCGGGGCGAGCGTCCGACATGTGGACTGCCGTCACTGCCTGTCTGTATATTATTCTTTTGGGGCACGACCGGGGTGAGGTTGATGTACCCGTTGTATGTATATTTTACTTTCTGTACTAGGATTACCCCGTAGAGGAGTGCACGGGTAGCCGGGTTCTAGAGGGCAACGGGCCCGTATCTCATGGCATTGAGACGGAGGGTGCTTTACTCTAGAATTGACGGGCTATTCGCCGCACTCGTAGAGGGTACAGGTTGACCCAGGAGGGGTGCCCAAGTTACCGGATTCCGTGAAGTGCTGGGTGGTCCATTCACGTTGCTGAAGGGGGCTGCCTCGCTTCAGGTTTTGGCGGGTAACTTGCCGCGCCCGTAGGGGTCTAGGATTTCATTGCACAGGCTATCCACACGACCAGGGGAACGTCGGGTTTCAGTAGCGGCTCTATGAAACCCGGGGATCCCAGATATCTGTATTGTTCTGTGATGCTTATTACATTTCTGTGAGGTTGCATTTTATCACGCCTTGAGCGAAATGTTATATATTGATATATATATACTAGTAGATGTTGTATATGTTTTGTATCCGCGCTAGTCCAGTCACCGCTCTGTCGTTAGTTAACTAACCTAACGGGTAATGACGGGACCCAGTGGCGAATGCGGATGGCATATACGTACGTCATTATTTTCGTTCTTTATTGGTGTGATCAATTGATGGGACTGCGTTGATTCGGATCAATGCAAGTTAAACAAACCTATTCTGATGTTGTTGGAACAATTTTTCAAAAAGCTGTTATTGCAAGGACGTTCACTTTTGTTTTGCACAGTGGTATTCAGTTGGAATATCCTGCACCTCAGTCGACGAGGCAAGGGCCAAGATCCCTTCACCGGGAGTGACCCCTTGGACAGAAGTTTGCGTCAGGGCAATGTCACGACCCGAATGTACGGAACATGACCGGCACGTAAACTACGAACGTCTCGAGGCGTACGTAATCTAAGTAAACCGAAAACCCAGAAATCCAAACCAAGAAAAGTAGTAGAGTGAAGGAAAACCAATTTAAAATCAAGTAGTTTTAATAGCATAACCCGAGTTATGCGGTTTTAAAAACATCAAGTATTTCCTGAAAATTTCGGCAGAGTCTCTTTTGTAAATACTGGCTCCCAAATGGGATACAACATGAATAGTATACGAAATCAATAAAAAGGCATCCTCAAGCGGGAGCTAGCTCTTCGTCAATCGACGGTCACAACCACACAAGCAATATAATATACAACGCCAACGGCGAGGATTAAAATTCAAAGGAAACTCAAAACCACAAGAAAACCACAGAAATATAACGCGCGACTCTAAGGTCGAAGGAATAACATCACTGGTCTCTATCTCAATATAAATACATGTTTGGTTGATGGACCTTCTAGATACAACAGAGTAATAATATACAAGTTATATAATGGGGGGTACGATACAAGTAAACCCACCTACTAGCAAATCACCCGAAGGAAACTATGCCCGTAAGCCGTAAAGAAACCTGTACGGCAAACCTGCAAGGAACTGGGGCACAACGGGGGTGAGTTGCCAACTCGTGAATAGAAAAACATCTACGGAAAGAAATCGCATAAATAACGCAATCTAGGTCAATGATCATAATATATCGTCAATTATATATATAACATGCAACCTATAACAAGGCTAGGGTAAATATCTAACCCGAGTGTAATCTCATGTGCCCGTGTCAGTGCCCCAGGTAGCAATATATCATATGAATGAGGTATGAATGCATGAAAACAGAATACATGTAAATGAAGAAACTGTTTTCATAATTTAGTGAGATTTCCTTTGTATTTTTAAAATGAGATATCATAAATGAAATCAGCATAAAACAGTGCCTAGCATCGGCACAAAACGTAATCCCAATATCTCGATATCTCTGTATCAAAGTCTCTGTACCTCAATATCTCAAAATCTCAATGTCTCAATCACAATATCTAGGGCGCCGTCAGTCCAGACCGGTCCCTACCATCCATCTCAAGACCACGACGGTATCCTCCGGATATCCGACGCGTCGGGTAATATCACCGGTAGGTAGTGCTCCCCTGCCAGGCTCACATCGTCATCATCACGCGCTTCTTTCCCCGGGGTACCTTACCGGGTCCACCATGTACCCGAAACGGTTTATCCGTCTCCTCGAATCGGGTCTCGAAATCCATCAGCAAACTCATGGTGGACGACTCATACATCATGGGAAAAACCGCACTTTTTATTTAAAAAGAGAAAGAAGAAGTTTGTATATGTTTTGTGGTTTTCCCCAAATCCAGAAAATCTCATGGAAATCCGAATCATCAATATCATGTAAAACCATGAATATAAGCATGAGAATCCATGAATACGGCATAACAATGAATAACAGTATGCACGAAGCGACAAGTAATAACTACAATATCTAAACTAGCATATAATGCAAGCAACTAATCATCATGTCAAAACTACTAGTTAACAAGCTACATTAGGCGATAATTTTTTCTAAGGTGTGCGCGACATGGCAATCACCGATGAAGATGTGTGTGAGCCGGCAAGTAAGTGTACGTGGTAAATACGCATCATCGGTAATGGTGCTGGTGTCCTAACAGCATGATATCAATAATGGAGTATGAAACATAATATAAGCATGCGATGCGAAGCGAACCACAATAATGAGCGGGAGCTGAATACTAGACGCAACTATAACTAATATGCATTAATCTAATATAAGTCCTACAAATGGTGCCTTTTGAAATAACACGAATCATGGGGTTTTGAAAATAGGGGCTACGGTGTTTTTATGAAAAGATACGTCTTTTGAAATATCCGTAGGATCCCTTGGGCTGTCCTTTAAAATACCCACGATTCGTTAGTTTTTGAAATAGGTAAGAATCGAATCTAATCTAACAACTAAACTAAACTAAAGGGCTAAGCTAACAAGCTGGACTACAGGTAAGGAAACCGCCTAACATCTGAGTCGATACATATACATACCTGTATATATATTAGTCGGTGATCCCGCCTCAATAATATCATATCCAATACCATATCTATAATCAGACATCCCAAGTCAAGAGTGCGGATCAATCATCAAAATATAGCTCGTACGTAAATCCGTCGTACGGCATCCCCAAATCTGGGTACGGGTTAATATCATATTCATCACACTATTCATCTGGTATCCTCTTTATCCAAGATCATAGTCCAGGGTACTGACCTATGTCTAGTACAATACTAATATCACTATTCACATGGCATTGTCATCCAAAGATCCGCTATAACATCAGGACATATCTCAAATACGAATCCTGCCATATCACCGATATCACAACCTCAACACAAATCTTATCGACTCATCTCAAACCCAAGTATCATCCTCAAATCCGTATGTGAACACATAGTCCCATACCCATGTGAACACATAACTATATATTTCCGAAAAAGTACAAATGAAAGAAGAAAGTATGCAAGTATGGGTGGTTGTGTGCATGTGTGGTGCGACCACTACTCTAGGGTTTCGCGACACTAAATCATCCAAGAACACAAAATATCCATATTATCATCAATATACTCAAACAAAATATAATCAATATATATATGTGTGTAAACGTATTCGTATACATCACCACGAACTGCGGGGGTGCTATACGCCATCCACCCGACTTCTCCCCGTAGATATAAATCTACTCACCTGGTCCTCGCTCGCCGGTGCCGACGTCGCCACGCGCTTGCTTGTCGTCTCGAAGTCCATATGGGGTACCTACATATCATAACGCACCGTATCGCATTAAAATCCGACTCATGACCAAAACGACGCACGAATCTCACATAGGTCAAAACCTATGGTTGCCTTCACAAATCGACCCAAAAACCCTCGACGTCGGCGTACAAATGCCAAACCATCGAGAAAGCTCCCAACACACTCATTTGTACAATTACAAGCACTAATTATAATATAAAATAGCTTAAAATTCACAAAAACCCCAATTTCACTTAAAAAGTCATTTTCCCGAAAATCTAGCAAGCACAAATCACCGTTTTAGTACAAAACTCGATGTATAAATGAATCTAGCGGCCACAATATTCACTAAATATCCTAAATAAGTCATAAAAACAATTCCCATAATTTAATCTCATTAAATTTCATTAACCCCAAAATTCTAGTATGCAATTTATCCAATTTTGACAATTTTCAAGGTAAAATTCACAATTCAACAACTAAGCTTGGTTTTGAATAACCTAAGATATTAAACCACTCATTATAATGTTAATGATGTGATGAAACCCTAACCATATTTTTAATCTCGCATTTTGAATTAAATCTAAAAACCTAGTTTGCAATATTATGCAAATTGGACAATTTAAAAAAAAACAATTGTAATATAGCAACTAGCTTAGATTTTAGCATGCCACAACAAGTTAATCTACCCATCACAACCATAAACCAATGATCAAACCCTAATGATGTAGTAAAATCCTAACTAGAATTTTAGAAACCCTTCTCTTAAAGGTTAAACCTTGCAATAAAAACCATATTTATCATCTAATTTAGTTGAATTAAGGTAATAACAAACAATTTAACAAAAAGGTCAAGATTTTTATACCTCACAACCCATTGATCCAACTTGAAATCTAGCCTCTCAAATTGCCATCTTGTTCTCTAGATCCATACTAGAATGGTCAAGTAAAAATGGGTAGGGATTAGATTTTGATTTTGTGGGATTTTTGAAGCATTTTGGATGATTTTTTGATGGAATTTGAAGGAAAATGAGAAGGGGAAAATGGAGGGGGAGTGGCTGCAGAATTCGACCAGAGGAGGAATGGGGTGGTGTGTGGGTGATTTGAGGGTAAATTTCAAAGTCAAACCCCTCTCATATCAAGATACACCATGCCTCCAAATTAATATATTTAAATCCTACACTTTCATTCCTATTTCCTCACACACAAATGAGTTGAAGGGAAAATTTTGGGGGGGGACAATTCCAGCAGTGGGCTCAGCCCAAATGAGGTGTGAGGATTTGTGAGAGGTTGCCAAAAAAAAAATCCCATGCAAAAAGACCCCCTCAAGTTACCAAATTGCAAGATTTCGCTAATTTCACCAAAAAAGCCCTTTTTTCAATAATTTCCAACACCGTTTTAGCAAACCATTTTATTTCAAAAACCACATGATAAAATTTTGTTTAATGTGTTATGATGCACAAAATTTGTTTCAACTCATTCCAATTTATAATTTTCCCTAATTAAATGTATTAGTGACGGCTTAAAATAATATTAAAATAATTAATTTCGAAAAAAATTTCAGAAAATTTGAAATTTCACCAGTGGCTCAATAAACACCAAATACTAGCAAATTCATAGCTAGAATATGTATATTTAATTTTTATAATAAGATATTTGTATTTTGACTTTTTACAGAAAACCCCTTATTTTACCGTTTTTTTCGAAATTTCACCGAAACGATTTTTTTTTCAAAACGTTACAGGCAATAACTTCACTATAGCCGATTACTTTTGCTTTGCATCGTGGTATTCGGTTGGAATATCCTGCACCTCATTCTACGGGGAAAGAGCCGAGATCCCTTCACCGGGAGTGACCTCTTTAGCAAAGGTTTTCGTCACTATATTTTTAAAAGCTATCCGGTTCCTTCAACGATATCAAGTTTATTACGTTAAAGGTTTTTCGCCAGAAACCATTCGTAGCCCTCCGTCATTTCAGGAAGGTAGCACTTAGTATTCATGCTATGTATGTTGGCCTTCATCAAGGCATAGTGTATGGTAGCTATTTGTTACTTTTCTGTAGCATAGATAGATGCGTTGGTTTGGGACAGTCGTACTACTATTTTGGTCTTCGTCAAGGGTATGGACGGGTGGGTTCAAATTAACCTGGATAATGACGGGTAGAACTTGACATGTGACTTATGATATGTTGGCCTTCGTCAAGGTCATAAGAGCATGAGGCAAAAATCACATCGGGAGTTTCTAAATAAACTGAAACTTGCCAGATATGCGCATACCTTCTGGAGTATGATAACGTGAGCGGATTCCGTCACGTTATCATGCGATGATAGTTGGATCCCGATTCCCACTGATGAGTTGGTTTACTCCTCGGGTGATCCCGACTAATTCTTCTTTTAGGTTTGGAAGAGAATTTGACGGTACAGTGGGAGGTTTCCAGATTAGATAAATTGGTAACCATTCTGATCTAGGTTAGAGTGCACGCTGAGTGTTTCTTTTTCTCTCGCTTTGGCAGCGACCATTGACCCGACCCTAAGACTATGACTTAGAGACCAATATTGACCGAACCTTCTTAAACACTGGTTTTTGGATTGTCAGAGTTGCAAACCTCATTGCCACTCCTACTTTTACCCTTTTCTCCAGGACACCCCGTATTACTACGAACGTCCACTTCCATTGGATAAAACCATCGTATGGTTATATACGAACTCGAAGGAATTTATTCGAGGATGGTTTCCGGTTCTGGAGAAAACGGATAGGACTATTCAGTTGTCTTTTCCTTTTACCTTCTCTCAGGTTTCGAGTACTCCTTGGTTTTGGAGATAGTACACCTATTACGCAAATTGGATAGTCTTCTTCCAAACCTTAGGCTGGTGCCGAACAGTGGGGAATGAAGAAAACCAATTAGCATAACGATGGTGTACAGAAGGTATTAAGTAAAGACATATCAAGGGATTAGTAAGAGGGCAAAGTAAATTGCGACTGATATTCACGACCAAACCAAGTATTTCTTCGCCAATCCTAAATCACCTTTGTATTTCTCCAGGACACTCCATATCACTACGAAGATCCACAGTTTATTGGATACTCCATCGTATGGTTATATACGAACTCGAAAGGAACTTGTTCCAGTTCGGGGATGGATTATGGTTCAGGAGAAATAGGAATAAGGTTTATTCGGTTGTCTTTTATCTTCACCTTCTCTCGCATTGCGAGTGCTCCTAGGATTAGGATAGTACACCCATTATGCTTATTGGATAGTCTTCTTCCAAACCATAGGCTGGTGCCGAACGGTAGGGAAGGAAGAAAACCATTTGGTCTAAAGGGGTGTACAGAAGGTAATGACTAAAGACATATGAAGGGATTTGGAGAGATGGCATAGAAATATACGGTTACAGTTGTGAATCTGGATAATGGAAGAGGCATTACTAGGAATACCCGGATACCCCTACGAAACATTTCAATGTTTCAGTTTCACTGTGTACTGTTAAAGGAAAACTGATTTCCCGATTAGATACTTACTCCAGGGTATGTATTTACCAGGTATGATTCTCACATCTGTATGGTTTTACAGATGATGAGTGGGAGTAAGTTATTGGGAATTAGGTGATCATCCTCATTATATCGGGATTCGTTGTAATCGGTGATATTTGAGGAAGTCACCTGGGTTGTTTGCCGGACGGCAAATATTTGGTTTTGAATATCCGTTGCTATGCACCAATTTCAAATTGATATATCTGTACGTCTATTTTTATAGAGTGAGATATAATCTTTTGAAATTATGTCTATGACATTTACCTATATCAGTGGATGGTTAGGTAAGGAGTATTGAACAGCGGTGTAATTCTTCTTAACCATAAGTACAGTTTTCAACCTACGACACACAGGGAATGAGTTATTAGACTCAAGGGACTTATACAGAGTATTGTATGTTGTCCAGGGTCCATGAGGACAGAGGAGTTGGTTCTCGTACTATATTCGGTTTACTTATGACTTCTCTAGTTTTTAGACAGGTGTTTCGTGGAAACACAGGGTCCGAATTTTGAGAAGTTATAGGTATTTGAATAAAGTAGAGAACCAGGTATTGCAAGTATCGGGATTCTTCAAAGTGATCGAAGATGTAGATACTTGTGTATGGTATTCAGTTGATAGTAATGATTAAGAGAACTTGCTTCTTTTTCAGACTACTCGTAATTGGAAGCATTCCTAAGTTGAGTAACGATGATCGGCCTCCTTCCATTTAGTTAACATGCACTGGAGACAGCTGCATGATTTGAATCTGGTTCAATTAAATCAGTGCCTCTGTTTCTGTATTGGATATAGAACAGTTCATATCTTAACGATGTTATGGTACGGGGAGTCGTCCGGCATATGCTTAAAACCAGACTCCAGATAACTCAAGGCACGTTTCTGTAATGGCTGTTTGTGGGTTGACCCAGGCTATGACGAGGGTTGACTTTCTACCATCAGGAAGATCAATAGTAATATTGTTCTTGACTCGCCACAGTTTTAATAAAAATGGATTTTTTTCAGAAAACAGTAGTGGGAGTATGGTAGAACTGGAAGTGATTCCAGAACCGCAAACAATTACTGAAGATTTGATAAGAACCTAAAGATTCAATCTGGATTGACATTCCATTAGCCACTCAACCTCAGGCACCCGAGAGGTACTCCGGTAGCCTCAAGGACGGTAGCAGGGAGGTTCTTGTTTACCCAGACTTGCCATTGCTGTTGTTCCAGGCTGCGAGACCCGGCAGTAGGATGAGTATAGCGTCATTCTAAACTAGCTTTGGAAGTGCACGTGTATATGACTCTGCCAGAGGGTTGTCGTAGTCAGTGGGAGCAGCGGAAGCATTGGTGGACAAGAGGCTTATGTCTATTTATAGACTAAAGCAGATGTAGCGGAGATAGATCATCTATTTCTGATGTAATAGTCATAGGTTTGACTTCATCAGAATAGGGGATGGATCTGTTAAGAAGGTAGTAGGGTGTGATGTCCTGGTATTTGGTTGACATACACAGAGTAGGAAGTGATGTTCCTATACTACGATCGGTTATACTTTGGTTGTCACACAGTGGTTTCTCCACATGGGACTTGGATATATTATCAAGACATTCTGGTTACTGGATCTATGGTTTTAGATCTAGATTTGGGCGGTTTCCCAATCAGGGTACTTAGACAGCATTTTGAAGGTGTTTTAGAATGGACGACTCCAGGCACGGTAGTGTACCTGCAGGTGATGGAGTCACCCTCTCTAAAGGTGTCTTACAGACTAAAGTAGAGAGGGATGTGCATGATTGGCAGATCACTTGCTTAGGCAATTGAGTCAATCATGAGATGTCGAGTACCACACCAGATGTTATTTTTGCAGTAGATGCAATAAGCCGATATTGATCCAATCCTGGAGAAACAATCGGAAGCAGTTTTAGAACATAAGTGGATGTTCTAGGGATATGATAACAACAGCCTCTTTTAGGAGACGGTTATCATTCCAGGCTTCCAAGATGACCTGGATGACAGAGATGTTGTCAGAGTTATAGTTTTCCCTCAGCCGAGGGGCAGTATTTTGGACAGGGGGTCCTAGGGGATACTGAGGGAGGCATGGCGCAGGATACTGATAAAGCTCAGTTGACGACACAGTCTAAGAAGTTTGGATTTGGAGTTCATTTATGAACTAGGTCCCATCAAACATCCAGACATTCTAAGACAGGTATTGCTCATTTTGGGAGATGGGTTTCTCCGCGAACTTGAGATAAAGAGAGACATAGAAAGAAACATCAAAGCGGATCCACTCACTGAGGCTATTCCTCGAACGCAATAGTTTCGCAAACGAGCTTTGTGAGACTGACTAGTAGAGGAGTTGGGTGTTCGGTATCACACGGGCAATGAGTATGCGACATCGCAATAATTAGCCTTGAGTACAACTGGGAGATTGTTGGAGATAGTGCCCTCAGAGTCAATTATTGGATCACAGGCACGTGATTGCAATGATTGAGTGAGGACCTATTCCGGTAGGACAGTCTTACTCAAGATGATAGTATGCTATCTGCTTTATCTTTATCATCATGTACTGCTTTAGGTGACCTTACAGGTCGCTATTACACGTTGATAGAGCCCCTAGGATTCTTGCCTGACTGCCAGCAGTATGAGGGCGATCATATACGTGGGAGCTGGTAGTCTATAAGCACATCCTTAAAAGGTCCCTAGTCGTGGGAGTTTCGAGACAGGGTATCGATACTCCAGAGTAGACTAGTGTATACAGTCGAGACCCCGACGAGGGGCGGTGTCCGGTCTCATAAGCCACTGGTGTCAGATGGTTCACCTAAGATGTATACAGGTGCTTATTGGGTTATGAGTACACCGGACAGGACTCGCCGGGAACATGCTAGTTGGTCTTATACCTGACGTCAGATAGCAGTTCCCTGGTGACATGTGTACAGGTTAGTTCATCGACCTGAGGATCGTCATTTGTCTCGTGTGAGTTCCCACTGTACTTTGATTACTACCCTACCACGCTCAAAGGAGACGTGCAAACAGGTTTTAGTTGGGTACAGTCCCGAGCCACATTGAGGCAGTGAGCGGATCTTCAGGGGTTCGTCTCTCCCGGTATTGGGGGTGAGATCGCGCTGTGTCTAGGAGAGCCATTACACAAAGCCCTCGGCCAAGGCAGGAGATTTACTGGTAGGTGTTCCAGTAGTATCTCAGGGTGTTCTGGGCTACACTCCGACACGACTTGTACCGCTTTTGGGGGTCTGACTTTTACCAACCCCCTAGGCCCGCCATGCGATGCTCATAGACGAACGGACCGGACTGTACGGATATTGTCACTGACAGGCTCAGTAGGGTGTCAGGATGAGTTCGCTCATCGACGTCCCTTTTGGTCAATAGCTGGTAGCCCGTTACGTATGGCTAATACCTCTGACGCGCTAGTGGTTAAATCCACAGCCATAGTATTGACGAGTCTTTAGAGTCCCCCACAGACAGTTGCTCAAGTTTCGGGAGAAACGGTATAGAGGCCGTATGGAGATATGGCAGGGTTCGATCAGATACGTGCGGTATTGCACGGATCATGATCGGACGGATAATACTAGCGGGCTTTGGTTTAAGCCGGATCCTAGTATAGTACAGTGTAGATTTTGTCTCATTACATTTGTATTCGGTCGGAATACAAATGCGGGTATGTATATACAGTAGCGGAGTTTTCCTGTAATTTATTACGGGATCAGTTTTCTGAAGTTGCCAGTTTGTTTTCCGTTTCGGCCATTTTTCTTTGTATCTTTCATTGGCTAAAAATTGGTGGAGGAGGGCTTATTTGCAAGCATACAAATTTGATTAGTGGTGGGTGTTATTTGCATATTGTTGTATCATGATAATTCTACCACCATTTGACTTCTATGTTCTTGATGGTTCATGATGGCTTGACCTCTGTAGGATATGATTGGGCTTTGGAGTGAGGTTCTTGTTTTGTGATCATTGTTTATCATCATGACCCCCTCTCTCTCTTGCATTATTAGGCTCTCTCTCTCTCATTTTTGACATATACTCTCTCCTCTCTTTTCTCTCCTTTGATGAGGTTGTGGCCGGCCATTCCCTTAGAGGGCTGTCCAAAAATTTAGGTGGGGTTTTTGGTTCTCTTTTGCTTGCTAAAAATCCCCAAAGTTCATGTCATTAGTTCACAACTTCATCTCCACCATAAAGGAAACTTCGATAAACCCCATGAGACACATAGCTTTCTACACATCATTCTATAGCAATTCTTGGGCACGTCGACTCGCCAACTTCGTGCCCGAGTTGCCTCGGTCCAGAGGTGGGAGCCCGTAAAAGAAGCCGGCGATGTGGTGTACTTCCGGCGACGTGGAGAAGATCGGAGATTCCGCGGGGAGATCGGGACGACGACGAGAAAACCCAAGAACACGGATCGCTCGGTATATCTTTCTACCCCTTCTCTTGTTAGCTAGGATTAGATTAATGTCCCGATCCGGGATTTTGTGCGTGGTGGTTCCGGTTTATAAGTTCGTAAAAAGTTTCGTTTCCGCATTCCGGTGTCGGATTGACGGCCGGGGCGCCGCCGTGCACTTACAGATTGGGTGAGGGGAATTGATAGGGAAATTAAAAAGATTCACATGGTTTAAAAGTATAATCTCGCTGGCTAAAAATTTAAGCTGATTTAAAAAGATTTACTGGGATTTTAAAATGTAATCTCATTGGTTTAGAAAAATTTTAATAGGCTGTAGAAATATATTTCAAACAGATTTTAAGAAATTTTGAAATAAATAGAATTTGGCGGAATACAAAATATTTCAGAATTGCGCCCAGGTCGGGTCCAAAAATTTGAATTTGAAATATGAAAAATATTGGCAGGTTCCAAAAATTGAAATGAAGGATTCTTTAATTAAAAGCATACCCCCAAGAACGGACGCACGTACGTGCGCGTAGTCGTCCAAACACGTCCGTTTCACTGAACGGGACGAGAACACGATGCAAGGACGCTACCACAGTGTTAGGGATAACAAGCAGGCCATGACAAGTATTTTTAAACTATTTTAAGTAACTTAATTGTTATATGCAAACATATGTAATGTCGGGGTAAAATATAACTAGTAACTGTCAAAGCATGATCAATGAAATAAATACCACACACCACACATACGGTAACTGGAATTTGTATATCTGGACTCGGTTGTTACATTATGCCCAACTAAAAAAAGAATTTCGTCCTCGAAATTCCAAGAACACAAAAGGATAAACGACCATTAACTATAAGAAAAGATGGGGAAACTTCTGCCGGATTTCATCTTCTCGTTCCCAAGTAGACTCTCCATGTGAGCGGCTACCCCAAGAAATAAGTACAAGAGGGATAACCTTGTTCTTAAGAACCTTTTCCCTTCGATCCACAATCGCAACCGGTCGCTTCTCAAAAGTCAAGTCTTCTCGTACAGTCAGCTCCGAATGATCCAACACTTGTGTTTCATCTCGAACATACTTACGGAGTTGTGATACGTGAAACACACCATGAACATTCGCCTAGGATTGCGATAACGCTAATCGATACGCTACCTCACCAACACGCTCCAAGATCTCAAAGGGTCCAACGAATCGAGGACCGAGCTTTCCTCGACTTCTAAAACGAATCACCCCTCTAGTTGGTGATATCTTCAAGAATACCAAACCACCCACGGCGAACTCTAGAGGTCTTCTCGACGTATCTTCCCAACTCTTCTGTCGGTCTTGTGCTGCTTTCATATGATTCCGGATAGCATTAACTTTCTCAACAGTCTGCACAACCAAGTCTGGTCCCAACAATCTTCGTTCACCGACATCATCCCAACAAACAGGTGAACGACACTTGCGACCATATAAAGCTTTGAATGGAGCCATCTGAATTGTCGCCTGAAAACTGTTGTTGTAAGAAAACTCCACCAAATGTAGATGATCTTCCCATGAACCCTTGAAGTCCAATATGCAAGCTCTCAACATATCTTCAAGAGTTTGGATCGTTCTCTCCAACTGGCCATCTGTTTGAGGATGATAAGCTGTGCTAAACTTCATTCGAGTCCCCAAACTTTCCTGTAAGCCCCTCTAAAAGTGTGATAAGAATCGAGTGTCACGGTCGAACACGATGCTTACCGGTACTCCATGCAATCTTACAATCTCCTGCATGTACCGTTCTGCCAAAGTTTCCGTTGATTGACCAACCCGGAAAGGAATGAAATGAGCTGCCTTGGTCAGACAATCAACAATCACCCAAACTGCATTGTTGCCTTTTGGACTCCGCGGTAGAGCTGTCACGAAATCCATGGTTATATGTTCCCACTTCCACTGAGGAATCGGAAGTGGTTGCAACAAACCAGCAACCCTTTGATGTTCAGCCTTAACTTGCTGACACACCAAGCACTTTGCCACAAAGCGAGCAATCTCCCGTTTCATGCCTTCCTACCAGAAATGCTGTCGTATATCTTGGTATATCTTCGTGCCTCCTGGGTGTACGGAATAAGCTGAGCTGTGCGCCTCCTTCATAAGTTCTTCACGAATATCTCCCTTTGGCACACATAAACGGCTACCATATCTCAACGAACCATCTTCATGGATCAGTAAATCCGTTCGAACTCCGGCTTCAACCTGTTCTCGAAACCTTCACAATCTAGGGTCCTGCGGTTATACTGCTTTAATATTCTCGATCAACGATGAATGTACCTGCAGCTGCATCAACTGTCCCGAAGAATGCAGTAGCACAACCTCCAAATCAAATCTTCGAAATTCTTCACCAAGTTCCTTCTGCGTAGTCAACATCTGAATAGCTGGTAACCGACTGAGCGCATCCGGTATGACATTAACCTTCCCCGGATGGTACTTAAGATCAAGATTGTAGTCAGCCATCAGCTCCAACCATCTACGTTGCCTCATATTAAGCTCCTTCTGCGTGAACACATACTTCAAGCTTTTATGATCAGTAAAAACCTCGACCCATTCGCCCAAAAGGTAGTGTCTCCAAATCTTCAAAGCGAAGATCACAGCCGCAAGTTCCAAGTCATGAGTTGGGTAATTCTTCTTATGGGTCTTCAACTGTCTCGATGCATACGCTACAACCTTCCCATGCTGCATCAAAACACATCCCAAACCTTTTCCAGATGCGTCGCTGTGAATCACCAATCCTCCGGAACTGTCTGGCACGGTCAGAATAGGAGCGGTTATCAATCTCTGCTTCAACGCCTCAAAAGATGACGCACAACTATCCGTCCACACAAAAGGTACCTCCTTGCGCGTAAGCTTGGTCAACGGCTCCGCCAGACGAGCAAAGTTCACCACAAATCTTCTGTAATACCCGGCGAGTCCAAGAAAACTTCTTATCTCCGCAACATTCTTCGGAATCGGCCAATCTCGAACTGCTGCAATCTTTTCGGGATCGACGGCGATTCCATCGTCAGACACAACATGCCCCAAAAACTTTACTTCTTCCAGCCAAAACTCGCACTTGCTCATCTTCACATATAACTTCTCTTGTCTCAACGTCTGCAGTGCGATCTTCAAATGTTCAACATGCTCTTCAAAACTCTTCGAGTAAACCAGAATATCATCAATGAACACCATAATAAACTTGTCCAGGAATGGTGAAAAGATTCGGTTCATCAAGTCCATGAATATCGCCGGTGCATTCGTTACTCTGAAGGGCATCACTAAGTACTCGTAATGTCCATACCGAGTTCGGAACGCCGTCTTGCAAATATCCTCTACTTTCACTCGGACCTGATAATATCCGGATCGCAAATCCAGTTTCGAGAATACCCTCACGCCACTAAGCTGCTCAAACAATTCGCCAATGCGAGAGATCGGGTACTTGTTCTTAATAGTCACCCGGTTTAATTCTCGATAGTCGATGCACATCCTTCTTGTGCCATCTTTCTTCTTAACTAGAAGAACTGGAGCTCCCCAAGGCGAGTTACTGCTTCGAATCCAACCCTTCTCAAGTAATTCAGTAACTTGCTTCTTAACTTCTTCCAACTCCACTGGTGCCATTGGATAGTATGCTTTAGAGACTGGCGCTGCACTAGGAATAAGATCAATCGCGAACTCTACGTCTCGTTTCGGCGGTAATCCTGATATATCTTCAAACCCATCCATAAAATCTCGAACAACAGCTGGCTCTTCACTTTTATCAACCTCCATCGACGAAAGAACATTAGTCGTCGGCCTAGCCCTAAACTCGACTGGCCCGACAGAACTGCTTCCTCCAGTAAAGATAAACTCGGGGTGCTCGGGAATCTGGAAAACTACTTTCTTTGCCCTACAATCAATGTGAGCATGGAAAGTGCCGAGAAAATCCATTCCTAATACGACTTCATAGCTGCCCGTATCAATCACCAAGAAATCTGCAAAAAGCTCCCGTCCGCAAACAACAACCGCACAATCCTTACATTCTCTACTAGATATGATCTTCCCATTCCCAGTGTGTATGTCCCAGAAACTAGACAGGGTCATGCAAGTGATTGAGTGTGTAGCAATAAACTTGGACGACATAAAACAGTGGGATGCACCAGAATCAAATAACGCTAATGCAGGAAAACCATGAACAAGTAGAATACCTGAAACAACTTCTCCTGAAGCCTTAGCTTCCTTAGCCGTCAAGGTAAAAGCTCGAGCCTGATTGGGTCCTTGAGTCAGCTGCTTCTGTCCCGGAAACGGTTTCTGCGGTGGCTTCTGAATATCATCCCTCGTGCGAAGCTTCGACGGAAAAGCGTTGACAGTGTGATTTGCCGCTCCACAAACCAAACAAAGTCCCTGCCTCCTTCGACAATCTCTTTGCACATGTCCGGGTAAATGGCAGTAGTTACAAGTCACGCTCTTTCTTTGGTCAACGACAGTGGGCCTCTTCATAGGTGTTACCCCACGACGGTTCATTGGAATACCTCTGCGTCCACTTGCTCGGTTCGGTGCAAAAGCCGGCTTCCGTAATGTAATTGCTGTCTGCTGTGAACTCCCAGTCTTCCCAGATAAGCTCTGCTGTTCTCGGGCCGCCGTAAGTACCTGTGAAAAAGTGGTCAAACCCAGGGAGACAATCTGCCTCTGGATATCCACATCCAAACTGCGCATGAATCTCCTTGCCCTATCAGCATCATCGGCAACCAACGGTTCAGCGAATCTACTGAGCCGTGTCCACTCGGCTGCATGTACATCTACGGGTGCACCATTCTGCTTTAGACTGATGAACTTCTCTTCCATTTCCTCCCGTTCAGTCCGCGGGAAGAACTTCTCCAGGAAACTCTTCGAAAAATCCGCCCACTTGATCAGCTTGGGCAAGCGGGTCTCCTCCACAAGCCACCATTCACGGGCGTAATCCACCAACTGGATGCGTACCACATCCACCCTCTTATCATCCAGGATCTGCGCTGTAATGGGTAGATTCTTCGTGCCAACCAGCCACTGCTCCGCTGACAACGGTTCCTCCAGGCCAGTAAAGGCAGACGGACCCAGTCTCCTGAAATCTGCTACGGTCCCTACACGATCTACTGGTCTGGCCCCAACATTGTTCATGGACTGCTGAACGGTCTGTAAACCTTCCTGTAAGGAGTCAGCTTGCTGCTGGTTCAGCTCGGTCTGCCGCCTTTGGTTTTCCAACATCCCACGTATTACTCCAAGTATAGCGGCTTCGTCAACACGCCTTTGGTACGTTTTCAGATTCTTGTCTGCCATATTCCTTAAGCCAAAACACCCAAGGATTAGCATGATAACAGATTCAAAATGTAGATCAAGGCTAGAACTCCGAGTTACTTAAATAGAGTACCGCATTGTAACTATGCCGCGGTATCATAGCGACAATTACATAACTCCACCCAAGTCGCCTAAGTTCTAGAGATAACAAGGAACCAGGTTTCGAGTCGATATGCAAAGAAGGTTTGCATATCGTAAAAGTATAATCAGGAGGAGGTTAGATTCAAGAATGGTAAGACGGTAAGGTGGAAGGACATGTTTCCTAATCACGAGTATTCTGATTCGTGTATTGGGTCCAATACCCAACTACAAAAGAATCAAACCCGATTAACCTATGGCTCTGATACCAAAAGAACCATGTCACGCCCTGCTTCCCAGAGTACGCTAAGATGGGCACGTGACATAGCCAACCATGCTACCTGTGGATAGGAAGTATCCATCCACAGTCACATTACGGCTGTAGAGATATCAAGAACAAAAATAAAACTATCTAGCACATGTCCATAAGCCAAAATAAAATGAGTCAAGAATAAATAATGCGGAAGCAAGAGATCCAATACAAGAATAACTGGAATGTATATCCCATAATGCGGGCTCACATCAGAAATAAAATGCTGAAAAGTAAAAGAACTAACTACCAGAGAATCCTCACTGCTCAGCCTGCTGGCTGAAATACTCCTGCTCGGACTACAACAAAGGTACGGAATCTGGGCCATGCAAAACCCAGACGTCAGCGCGTCATGTCATCAAGCAATAAAATATAAACAGGGTAACAGGCAATGCAAATATAATCATGAATGATAAATCAGGTGTAACAGCAATATAAATCAGGGCAGTGAAGGGTAGTGTGCAGTGAGTAAACTAAACTGGTCTATTGGGTTATCTACTCTCAAGTCTTTGAAATCAATTTGATGAATCATCGATGTAACTCAATAGTATCTCGTGCGTGCCCGGTACCACGGTCAAGATTCTCGGGCTGAATCCGAGACATGCCGCTAGGCACTAAAGGAAAAGGGTAACGATGAATGATGTCCACGGCATCATCCCAAGGCTGGCCTAGCCTCTAAAAGGTAGTGGATAACGATGGATGATGTCAGCATCATCATCCTAAGGTTGGCCCAGCCTCTAAAACTGATCAGTAAAGGTAGCACACTGTCGAGTTACAAGTCAGGTTTCATCATTGATTTCCCCATACCCCCAGGTTATATGTATTCAAGTCAGGTATTAAATAATCTAGAGCTAATGCCAACACAGGATCAGGCAGGTACATGTTTGTCTGGATAGACAATAGGAATGGTCCGTAAGGACTACAGGTTATGTTTCTTGGCATTAGACACAAGATTAGGTAACGGATAAAGCCATGGTACATCAGGTCAAGTCAAGTGGTGTATTTAGGTGTCATGTCATGTCAATAGGGTACGGTACCATGTCGGGCCAAGTAATATGTGTAGAAAGTCACGTCAGGGTGTACAAGATATAATGTGGGTACTAGCAAATCATGGTTACAAATAAACAAGCATGGTTATAATCAGAACAAGAAACTGGCACATGTAATATGAAATGTAAATAGGTACGAAACTACTTGGATGCACGGTTATCAGTTTAAGTTTAAGGAATAGTTTTAACATTTCAGGAATGCAGTATTACACATGTGGATGATAAAATCATATTGATATGTATTAGAACAATCTAAAGATGCAATTGAATGTGAATAAGGCTAAATGTATGCAATCGGTCGTCCAATGGGGTAAAACTACAAAATGGTATTATGGCTATAAAACAATTGCGATTATGTGATCTAACATATAAATGTGATTACTAGGTATAGTCAGCTAAATGTAACAATTAGGTTTCAAGTTCTAGATCTGAAATATGTAAACAGAACATTATGCTGTTAACTTGGAATTCAAAACTTTAGATTTTATCTATTGATTTAATAGGAAAATAGATAAATTAATATATGAATAGTATGAATAGCATGTAGCAAGTTTCACTTGCCTCGACGGTCGCAATACGGAAAACGAAACGTTACGCGTCGGCGGGGAAAACTCGTGACGCGCGCACGGTACACGGAATGAGCCCAAACGACAAACAGTGGAGTCATACGGGTCAGAGGTCCTCGCTGGATCGTCGGGGATCTTCGCCGGCACGGTCGGATCGTAGCAATCAAGAAACGCAGTGAACATTTAGGTTGAAAGAGAATGCATGAAAGAAGAAGCAAGAAGAATGAAATAGAACAGAGGAGATTGATGGAGGAAACTTACTCACTGGATTGCAGAGGGTGACAGCGTCGTCGGCGAGGCGTTGACGGAGCTCCGACGATCTACAGAGGTCCCCTTTCATTAACAGAAAAGAAAATTAACATAAAGAAGAAGAGAAAGAAGAAGAAGAGAAGGATGAGAGAGAAAAGGGTCACTCACTGGGGTTTGGGAGACGGCTGTGGCTGCAAAGGTGGGAAGTCATCGGCAAGGGATCACCGGCGAGATCAACGGCAAGGCAGCAAGGTCCCAGGTTGCAGGGAATGGTTCGGGGCTAGGGTTTCTGCTAGGGTTTGCTTTGATGTGGGTTCTGGTGCTGGGAAACGGCAGAGGAGAGGAAGAGAAGGAGAGGAAGAAGATGACGATGAGATGAGGGTGTAGGTGGCGACGAGGTGGCGGTGCTGGGTTCAGGGCTGCAGTGGGTTTCTAGGTTTAGTGGGCTCGCTTGAGGGAGGAAGAAAGAGAAGAGATGATGGAATTGAGGGTGACGAGGGGGATGCTGAAAGTGTCGACGAGGAAAGAGAGGACGAGAGAAAAGTTAGGGTTTAACTTTGTGGTTCTCGTGCATGGGTTCCATTTCTTTAACAAGGGGAGAAGAAGATAGAGGGAGGTGAGGATATCGCGGGGAGCGGTGACGGGATTCTCGCGCACCGCGAGAGGAGAGAGAAGCGGGCGTGAGAGGAGAGAGAGAGAGATGAGAGGAGAGAGAAAGAGGAGGAGAGAGGAATTTGTCTCGTAGTAGGTGTGAGAGAGAATGAGGAAGAGAGAGAAGGAGAAAAGGAAGAGAGAGAGAGACGAAGGTGGGGGCCAGCGACGAGGAAAGGAGGGTTTTGATTGGGTGAGGGGAATTGATAGGGAAATTAAAAAGATTCACATGGTTTAAAAGTATAATCTCGCTGGCTAAAAATTTAAGCTGATTTAAAAAGATTTACTGGGATTTTAAAATGTAATCTCATTGGTTTAGAAAAATTTTAATAGGCTGTAGAAATATATTTCAAACAGATTTTAAGAAATTTTGAAATAAATAGAATTTGGCGGAATACAAAATATTTCAGAATTGCGCCCGGGTCGGGTCCAAAAATTTGAATTTGAAATATGAAAAATATTGGCAGGTTCCAAAAATTGAAATGAAGGATTCTGTAATTAAAAGCATACCCCCAAGAACGGACGCACGTACGTGCGCGTAGTTGTCCAAACACGTCCGTTTCACTGAACGGGACGAGAACACGATGCAAGGATGCTACCACAGGGTTAGGGATAACAAGCAGGCCATGACAAGTATTTTTAAACTATTTGAAGTAACTTAATTGTTATATGCAAACATATGTAATGTCGGGATAAAATATAACTAGTAACTGTCAAAGCATGATCAATGAAATAAATACCACACACCACACATACGGTAACTAGAATTTATATATCTAGACTCGGTTGTTACATTTTCAAAAGAGGAGCCTAAACCACTCATTTTCAAAACTACTCGGCTCCTTCAATGATATCAAGTTCATTACGTTAAAGGGTTTTTCGCCAAAAACCCAGCCATAACCCTCCGTCATTCCTTACAAGTATCACCTAATATTCATGCTATGTATGTTGGCCTACATTAAGGCATAGTGAATGGTAGCTGGTAATGCTTGTTTGCTGCATAGATATGCGATTAATTAGGACAGTCGTATAATTATTTTGGCCTACGTCAAGGACTGTACGGGTGGGTCTAAATTAATCCAGGATAATGACGGGTTTAACTTGACTAACGACTTATGATATGTTGGCCTACGTCAATGTCATAAGCGTTTGGGGAAAAAACCATATCGGGAGTTTCAAATATACAGGAAACTTGCTAGTGTTGCATACCTTTTGGAGTGTGGTGACTAGAGTGGCTTCTATTTAGGATATCGCGCGATTATAGTTGGATCCCGATCCCACTGATGAGTAGGATTACTCTTGGGAGATATTTATCGCTTTATAATTAGCTAACCTATTAGGTGTCTAGAAAAGTGTTAACGGGGCTACACCTATGAGGAAACAAGCTTTATTTTAATTAGGTCCGTATGAGTGCACAGGGAACCTCCTTCGGAGTACAAACACCCACCTGGCTGAACGGTTTGCAAAATTGTAAGGTGCGAATGATCCTGAATAGATTTCCTTCTAAGGTTTGAAGGAAAATTCGAGAAAACAGTGGGGGCCATCCTGATTAGATAAACTAATAACCAATCTAATTTTCCAAGAGAGTACGCTGAGTGTTTCTTTTCTCTCTCTCTAGATAGAAACTATATCACGCCCTAATCAAGATAATAAAATGAATGACTTGACCGAACCAGTTTATTACACTAGGCCGGGGAACGTCGGTCCGGCTCAAACTTTTGACAACTGTCATGAGTATGGACAGGGGAAAGAGGACTGTAAGGAATTTCAGATGACCCTATTGAAGGATAAGCATTCTAATGTATCTTCTTCGGATGTATTTGTCATTGAAAAGTGTTTTTCGGTCAACCCTACCTCCTGGGTACTAGATATCGAATCAGGATCTCATATCTGTAATTTATTATAAGGACTGAGAAAAAGTAGAATGGTTGGACTGGCTGATATGTCCTTCGGAGTAGGGAACGGAGCACAAGTTAATGCTGCAGCCGTCGGCGAATATCACCTTATGCTGCTAAGTAGCAACACTATGATTTTGAACAACTGCTACTATATACCTTTCATGCTTTGCAACATCATATCAGTTTTTTTACTTGATAAAGATAGATATAAGTTTGTTCTAAATAGAAATATCATGAACATTTATCTTAATCAGGTATTGTTTGCAGAAGGTATACTGTGTAATGGTATCTACGTTCTCAATAAAAACATGGTTTTCAATGTACAAAACACATGTAAGAGGAAGAGTTCAGATACGAACGAATCCTACTTGTGGCATTGTAGACTTGGTCATATCAATGAGAAAAGACTATCTAAGTTACATAAGGATGGATATCTGAATCCATTCGAATTTTCATCCTATGAAACTTATCAGTCTTGTCTCAAAGGAAAGATGACCAAATTTCCGTTCACTGGACACGGAGAAAGAGTTATAGAGCTCTTGGGACTTATACACAGTGATGTATGTGGTCCAATGTCTATACATGCAAATGGTGGGTTCTTGAACTTCTCTACATTCACTGATAATCTCTCTAAATTCGGATATATATTTATCATAAAACACAAATCTGAAACTTTTAAGAAGTTCAGAGAATATAAAAGCGAAGTGGAGAACCAGACTAGAAAAAATATCAAGATCCTTCGATCTGATCGAGGAGGGGAGTACTTGAGTACGGAATTCCATGACTTTCTAAAAGAGAATGGTATTCTTTCTCAAGTTACTCCTCCATATACACCACAGCACAACGGTATATCGGAGAATCGTACTCTATTTGATATGGTTCGCTCTATGATGAGTAATGTCGAGTTGGTTCTTTCTTTTTGGGGATATGCACTTGAAACAGCGACATATCTATTAAATAGTGTTCCGACCAAATCCGTGCCTACCACTCCATATGAAATATGGATCGGTAAGAAACCATGTCTTAAATTCATTAAGATATGGGCTTGTCCGACTTATGTTGAAAAGAAAAATTAAGACAAACTAGAGGCACGTTCGGTTCTATGTAAGTTTGTGGGATATCCTGAGCATTCGCGAGGGTATCTGTTCTACCTGTTGGCTATAGTGCCCTCAAAGTCAATTATTGGATCGCAGGCACGTGATTGCAATGATTGAGGGAGGACCTATACCGGTTGGACAGTCTTACTTGAGATTATAGTATGCTATCTGGTTTGTCTTTATCATCGTGTACATGCTTCAGGTGACATTACAGATCACTATTACATGTTGATAGAGCCCTTAGGATTCTTGCTTGACTACCAGCAGTATGATGGCGATCATATACGTGAGAGTTGGGTAGTCTATAAGCACATCCATAAAGTGTCCCTAGTCATGGGAGTTTCGAGACTGGGCATCGATACTCTGAGAGTAGACTAGTGTATACAGATCGAGACCCCGACAAGGGGCGATGGCAAGTCTCACAAGCTATTGGTGTCAGTTGGTTCACCTAAGATAATATACATATGCTCATTGGGTTATGAGTACAACGAACGGACTCGTCGGGAACATGCTAGTTGGTATTATATCTATCGTCAGATAGCAGTTCCCTGGTGACATGTGTACAGGTTAGTCTATCGACCTGAGATCATCATTTTTCTCATATGAGTTCCCACTGTGCTTTGATTACTACCCTACCACGGCTCAAAGGAGTCATGCAAAAAGGTTTTAGTTTGGTACAGTCCCGAGCCATATGGAGGCAGTGAGCGGATCGTCAGGGGATTCGTCTCTCCCGGTATTGGGGGTTGATATCGCACTGTGTTTGGAGAGCCATTACATAAAGTCCTTGGCCAAGGCAAGTGCGATTTACTGGTAGGTATCCTAGTAGTTTCTCAAGGTGTTCTGGGCTACCCTCTGACACGACTTATACCGCTATTAGGGGTCTGAAGTTTACCATCCCCCTAGGCCCGATATGCGATACTCATAGATGAATGGACCGGACTGTATGGATATTGTCACTGACAGGCTCAGTAGGGTTTCAGGATGAGTTCGCTCGTCGGCCTCCCTTTCGCTCAATACCTGGGCAGCCGTTATGTACAGCTAGTGCCTCTGACGTACTTGTGGTTAAACCCACTGCCAGCGTATTGACGAGTCTTTAGAGTCCCACACAGAGAGTTTCCCAAGTTTGGGTAAAACGTTGTAGAGGCCGTATGGTTTTATGGCAGGGTTCGATCATATACGTGCACTCGTGCACGGATCATGATCATACTAGTGGGCTTTGATTTAAGCCGGATCCTAGTATTAGATTGTTAGATTATTTTCGTCTCGTTGTATTTGTACTCAGTCGGAATACAGATGCAGGTATATATATACAGATGAGGGGTATTCTTGTAATCCGTTACAAGATTACTTTTGAAGATGCCATTTCTTTTTATTGTATTAAACATTTATGGCTTTTGTAAATGTTTAATATTAATGAGGTGTAAAGTGTGAGCTTAAGTTTTGGCTTGTGGCATTTAATTATAGCATGGTTCAAGTGGTGACTTATGGTGGCACTATTGCACCATGCTTGATTTAATTAGTTTTGTGAGATATTTTGTGGGTGTGGATTTTTCTTTAGTTGCTAGAAAACACTCAAAAATACCTCACAACAATAAGAGGGCAGCCAAGCTACTTCTTTCTTTTTTCAAGTGTTGCAATTTTTTCATGCCAAGTCTTGAGCTCACACTTGCTACTCTCATGGCATCTTCTTCAACCTCCATCCATGCCCTCTCATATGTTGAGAATCAATGGATGTCTTGAGACAAAATGATCACACTCTATCTCTACTTCACTTTGGACATCTCGGCTAGCAAACTTGATGTCCGAGTTGCTTCGGTTTTGAAGCGGGAGCCTGTATAAAGAATCCTCGATGTGGAGCCTCTTCGACGAGCGAGACCGGATAGCGAACTTCGTCGGGGCAGCCGCAACAAGCATGGGACGGAGATTGAAGACCGAAGGACACAGATCAATCGGTATAATCTCTTTAACCACTTTACAGTTTACTAGTATAGGGTTAATGGCACGATCCGGGATTTACGGTTACTTTAGCGCCGATTTGAAAAGCTTTTGTTCCGTGTTTGGCCTCGGATTGATGGCCGGGACGCTGGCATAGCCTTACATGGTATCAGAGCCAACCCATTAACCGTATACTAGTTGGTTTAAACAATGTTAAACTATCAAAATCGAAACAACTCCAATTTATTGCACTGCTGATTCCAGTCTCTGTTGTTTTTTAATGTGTCTTCTAAAATTATTTTAACAACTGCAGAAGACTACTGACATGATCACTTGACCATACCCCAAATACGAACCCAATCCACAAAAATTTGTCCGAGCACATTGCTCCCAAAACCGAGGAGGCCGGCCACTTTGAGGCTTCAGGGTTTCGTTTTTTGGGTGTGGTTTTGTCTCTGGAATGTTGGTTCAGTGGTATTGTTTGTTTAGCCAAGTTTTGATATGGTTTTATCTAGTTGTTTCGGGCTATTCGGGGTCATTTTGAACTCGATAATTTCTAACATTGTTTAAAGTTTACAGTACATACATTTTTATCTGCGACCGCGAATGTCACTTGATCGGTACAACTTGTCTAATTGCTACGGATCGATCGACGGGTTTATGAACATGACATTCACGTTGATGTTCTGTGTTGTGCTGTGTGGTTGAGGATTTGTCGTGGTGGATAGATTGGATACAAAAATAGTACAATTTAGTTTTATTTGTACTTTTGATATCGCGAGGCGAGCGTCTGACATGTGGACTGCCATCACTGCCTGTTTGTATATTATTTGTTTGGGGCACGACCGGGTTGAGGTCGATGTCGCCGTTGTATATATTTTCTTTTCTGTACTAGGATTACCCCGTGGTGGAGTGCACGGATAGCTGGGTTCTGGAGGGAAACGGGTCCGCATCTCATGGCGTTGAGAAGGAGGGGGCCACACTCTAGAATTGGCGGGCTATTCTCCGCACTCGTAGGGGGTACAGGTTGACCCAAGGAAAGGTGCTCAAGTTACCGAATTCCGTGAAGTGCTGGGTGGCCCATTCACTTTGCTGAATGGGGCTGCCTCACTCTTGGTTTTAGCGGGTAACTTGCCGCGCTCGTAGGGGTCTAGGTTTTCATTGCACAGGCTATCCATACGACCAAGGGAACATCGGGTTTCACTTGCGGCTCAAAAGAAACCCGGGGCTCTCAGATTATCTGTTATGTTCTATGATGCTTATCGCTTGTCTGTGATGTTGCATTTATCATATCTGGAGCGATTATTGTATATTGCTATATATATACTAGTAGATGTTGTATATGTTTTACACCGGCGCTAGTCCAGTCCCCGCTATGTCGTTAGTTAAGTAACCTAACGGGTGATGACGGGACCCAGTAGCGAATGCGGATGGCATATACGTACATCATATTTTCATTGTTTTGTGGTGTGATAAATTGATAGGACTGCATTGATTCAGATTAATGCAAGGAAAACATACCTATTCTTATGTTGTTGGAACAATTTTCAAAAGCTGTTATTACAAGGACGTTTTCTTTTGTTTTGCACAGTGGTATTCGGTTATGAATATCCAGCACCTCATTCGACGAGGCAAGGGCCGAGATCCCTTCATCGGGAGTGACCCCTTGGGCAGAAGTTTGCGTCAGGGTAATAACTTCGCTATAGTCGATTACTTTTTGCTTTGCACAGTGGTATTCGGTTATAAATATCCAACACCTCATTCTATGAGGAAAGAGCCGAGATCCCTTCACCGGGGGTGACCTCTTTAGCAAAAGTTTTCGCCACTATATATTTATAAAAAGCTATCTGGTTCCTTCAACGATATCAAGTTCATTACGTTAAAGGTTTTTCGCCAAAAACCATTCGTAGCCCTCCGTTATTTCAGACGGGTAGCACTTAGTATTCATGCTATGTATGTTGGCCTTCGTCAAGGCATAGTGTATGGTGGCTATTTGTTACTTTTCTGTTGCATAGATAGATGCGTTGGTTTGGGACAGTCGTACTACTATTTTGGCCTTCGTCAAGGGTATGTACGGGTGGGTTCAAATTAACCTGGATGATGACGGGTAGAACTTGACATGTGAATTATGATACGTTGTCCTTCGTCAAGGTTATAAGAGCATGGGTAAAAATCACATCAGGAGTTTCAAATATACAGGAAACTTGCCAAGCATGCGCATACCTTCTGGAGTGTGATAACTTGAGTGGATTCCATCAGGTTATCATACGATGATAGTTGGATCCCAATCACACTGATGAGTTGGTTTACTCCTCGGGTGATCCCGACTAATTCTTCTTTCAGGTTTGGAGGAGAATTTGAGGATATAGTGGGAGACATCCTGATTAGATAAAGTGATTAACCATTCTGATCTAGGTTAGAGTGCACGCAGAGTGTTTCTTTTCTCTCTCTCTTTGGCAGCGACCATGTCCCAACCCTAGACTATGACCCAGTGACCAAGTTAACCGAACTTTCTCAAAACACTGGTTTTTTGATTGTCTGAGTTGCATACTTCATTGCCACTCCTACTTTTACCTTTTGCTTTTCTCCGGAATATTCCGTATCACTACGAAGATCCACATATTTATTGGATATTACCATCGTATAGTTACATACGAACTCAAAGAAACTTGTTTCAGATTCGAAGATGGTTTCCGGTTCTGGAGAAAATGAATAGGACTATTCAGTTGACTTTTCCTTTTACCTTCTCTCAGGTTGTGAGGGCTCCTAGGATTAGGAGAGGGTACACCTATTACGTTTATTGGATAGTTTTCTTCCAAACCATAGGTAGGTGCCGAAAGGTAGGGAAAGAAGAAAACCAATTTGCCTAAGTGTAGTGTACAGGAGGTAATAAGTAAAGACAAATAAAGGGATTAGAAAGAGGGCAAAGAAAATTGCGACTGCTATCATTCACGATCAAACCGCGTATCTCATTGCCACTCCTACTTCACCTTTGTATTTCTCTAGAACACCCCGTATCACTACGAAGATCCACAGTTATTAAATAATCCACCGTATGGTTATATACGAACTCGAAGGAACTTGTTCCAGTTCGGGAATGGATTCTGGTTCAGGAGAAATAGAATAAGGTTTATTCAGTTGTCTTTTATCTTTACCTTCTCTCAGGTTGCGAGTACTCCTACGATTAGGAGAGTACACCTATTACGCTTATTGGATAGTCTTCTTCCAAACCATAGGCTGGTGCTGAACGCTAGAGAAGGAAGAAACCCATTTAGCCTAAGGGTGGTGTACAGAAGGTAATGAATAAAGACATATAAAGTGATTTGGAGAGATAGCAAAAAAATATACGGTTATAGTCATGAATCTGGATAATGGAAGAGGTATTACTAGGAATACCCGGACCCCCCTTCGAAACATTTTCATGTTTCAGTTTCTCCGTGCATTGTTAATAGAAAATTGATTTCCTAATTAGATCCTTGCTCCAGGGTATGTATTTACCAGGTTTGACTCTCACATCTGTATGGTTTTACAGATGATGAGTGGGGGTAAGTTATTAGGAATTAGGTGATCATCCTCATTATATCGGGATTCGTTGTAATTGGTGATATTTGAAGAAATCGCCTGGGTTTTTGTCGGACGATAAATATTTAGTTTTGAATATCCGTTGTTATACACCAATTTCAAACTGATATATTTGTACGTTTATTTTATAAAGTGAGATATAACCTTTGAAATTATGTCCATGACATTTACCTATATCAGTTGATGGTTAGGTAAGGAGTATTAAACAGCGGTGTAATTCTTCATAACTATAGTACAATTTTCAACCTACGACGCACAGGGTTTGAGTTATTAAACTCAAGAGACTTATATAAAGTATTGTATGTTGTCCAGTGTCCATTAGGACAGAGAGGTTGGTCCTCGTACTATATTCTGTTTACTTGTGACTTCTCAAGTTTTAGACAAGTATTTCGTAGAAATACAAGGTCCAAGTTTAGAGAAGTTATAGGTACAAGAATACAGTAGAGAACCATGTGTTGCAAGTATCGGTATTCTTCAAGGTGATCGAAGGTGTAGATATTTGTGTTTGGTATTCAATTGATAGTAATGGTTTTGAGAACTTGCTTCTCTTTCAGGTTACTCATATATGGATGCACTCCTAAATTGAGTAATGCTGATAGGCCTCTCTCCATTTAGTTGACATGCACTGGAGACAGCTACAAGATTTGAATCTGGTTCCAATTAAATCAGTGCCTCTGTTTCTATATTGTATATAGAATGGTTCATATCTTAACTATGTTAAGATATATGGAGTCGTCCGGCTTATCCTTAAAACCAGACTCTGGATGACTCAAGGCACGTTTCTGTAATGGCAGTTTATGGGTTATCCTGGGTTATGATGTGGGGTAACTTTCTACCGTCTGGAAGATCAATAGTGATATTGTTCTTGTCTCGCCACCGTTTTAGCAAAATGAACCTTTCAGAAAACAGTAGTGGGAGTATGGTAGAACTGGAAGTGATTCCAGAACCACAGATAATTACTGAAAACTTAAATAGAGCCTAAAAATTCAATCGGGTTTGACATTCCATTAGCCACTCCGCATATATGGTGGGTAACCTCAGGCGCCCGAGTGGTATTCTGGTATTCTCAAAGACGGTGACAGGAAGGTTCTTGTTTACCCAGACTTGACACTACTGTTGTTCCAGACTATGAGACCCGGCAGGAGGATGAGTATAGGGTCTTTCTAAACTAGCTTTAGAAGTGCAAGTGTATATGACTCTGCCAGAGGGTTGTTGTAGTCAGTGGGAACAGCGGAAGCATAGTGGACAAGTAGCTTATGTCTATTTATAGACTAAAGAGGATATAGCAGAGATAGATTATCTATTTTTGATGTGACAGTCATAGGCTTTGACTTCATCAGAATAGGAGATGGATCTGTTAAGAAGGTAGTAGGGGTGTGATATCCTGGTATTTGGATGACATGCACATGTAGGAAGTGAAATTCCTATACTACGATCGGTTATACTGTGCTTGTCACACAGTGGTTTCTCTACAAAGGGTATAGATATTATATCAGGCATTCTGGTAACTAGATCTAAAGTTTTAGATCTAGATTTGGGTAGTTTCCCAATCTGGGTACTTAGACAACATTCTAAAGGTGTTTTAGAATGGACGACTTCTGACAAGGTGGTGTACCTGCAGGTGATGGAGTCACCCTCTCTAAAGGTGTCATACAGACTAAAGTAGAGAGAGATGTTCATGATTGGTACATCACTTGCTTAGGCAATTGAGTCAATCATGAGATGTCAAGCACCACACCAGATGTTGTTTTTGCACTAGATGCAATAAGTTTTTATTAATCCAATCCTGGAGAAACATTCGGAAGCAGTCTTTGAACACAAGTAGATGTTCTAGGGATTTGATAACGGCAGCCTCCTTCGGGAGACGGTTATCATTCCAGGCTTCCAAGGTGACCCAGCTGACAGAGTGACTATCAGAGTTATAGTTTTCCCTCTGACGAGGGGCGGTAGTTTGGACAGGTGGTCCAAGCGGACACTGAGGGAGGCATGACGCAGGATACTGATTAAATTCAGTCGACGATACAATCTAAGAAGTTTACTAGATTTGGATTTCATTTGTGAACTGGGTCCCATCAGATATCCAGACATATTCTAAGACAGGTATTACTAATTTTGGGAGATGGCTTTCTCCGCGAACTTGAGATAAAGAGAGACATAGAAAGAAACATCAGAGCGGATCCACACACTGAGGCTATTTCTCGAACGCAATAGTTTTACAAACGAGCTTTGTGAAACTGATTAGTAGAGAAGTTGGGTGTTCGGTATCACACGGGCTATGAGTATGTGACACTGCAATAATTAGCCTTAAGTGCAAGTGGGATATTGTTGGCTATAATGCCTTCAAAGTCAATTATTGAATCGCAGGCACACAATTGCAATGATTGAAGGAGTACCTATACCGGTTGGACAGTCTTACTCGAGATGATAGTATGCTATCTGGTTTTTCTTTATCATCGTGTACATGCTTCAGGTGACATTACAGATCACTATTACATGTTGATAGAGCCCTTAGGATTCTTGCTTGACTACCAGCAGTATGATGGCGATCATATACGTGAGAGTTGGGTAGTCTATAAGCACATCTTTAAAGTGTCCCTAGTTATGGGAGTTTTGAGACTGGGCATCGATACTCCGAGAGTAGACTAGTGTATACGGATCGAAACCCCGACGAGGGGAGATTGCCGATCTCACAAGTCATTGGTGTCAGTTGGTTCACCTAAGATAGTATACAGGTGCTCATTGGGTTATCAGTGCACCAGACGGATTCGCCGGGAACATGCTAGTTGGTATTATACCCATCGTCAGATAGCAGTTCCCTGGTGACATGTGTACAGGTTAGTCTATCGATCTGAGATCGTTATTTGTCTCGTATGAGTTCCCACTATGCTTTGATTACTACCTTACCACGGCTCAAAGGAGTCTTGCAAACAGGTTTTAGTTGGGTTCAGTCCCGAGCCACATAGAGGGAGTGAGCGGATCGTCAGGGGATTCGTCTCTCCCGGTAATGGGGGTTGATATCGCGCTGTGTTTGGAGAGCCATTACACAAAGTCCTTGGCCAAGGCAAGTGAGATTTACTGGTAGGTATTCCAGTAGTTTCTCAGGGTGTTCTGGGCTACACTCCGACACGACTTATACCGTTATTAGGGGTCTAACATTTACCATCCCCCTAGGCCCGATATGCGATACTCATAGACGAACGGATGTGTTCGCTCGCCGGCCTCCCTTTCGCTCAATACCTGGGCAGCTGTTACGTACAGCTAGTGCCACTGACGTGCTTATGGTTAAACCCACTGCCAGCATATTGACGAGCCTTTAGAGTGCCACACAGAGAGTTTCCCAAGTTCGGGTAAAACGTTTTAGAGGCCTTATGGTTTTATGGCAGGGTTCAATTATATACGTGCACTCGTACACGGATCATGATCGGACGGATCATACTAGTCGGCTTTGGTTTAAGCCGGATCCTAGTATTAAATTGTTGGATTATTTTCGTCTCGTTGTATTTGTATTCAGTCGGAATACGGATGCAGGTATGTATATACAGATGAGGAGTATTCTTGTAATCCGTTACAAGATTACTTTTGAAGATGCCATTTCTTTTTATTGTATTAAACATTTAGGGTTTTTGTAAATGTTTAATATTAATGAGGTATAAAGTGTGAGCTTAAGTTTTGGCTTGTGGCATTTAATTATAGCATGGTTCAAGTGGTGACTCATGGTGGCACTATTGCACCATGCTTGATTTAATTAGTTTTGTGAGATATTTTGTGGGTGTGGATTTTTCTTTAGTTGCTAGAAAACACTCACAAATACCTCACAACAATAAGAGGGCGGCCAAGCCACTTCATTCTTTTTTCAAGTGTTGCTATTTTTTCATGCCAAGTCTTAAGCTCACACTTGCTACTCTTATGGAATCTTCTTCAACCTCCATCCATACCCTCTCATGTGTTGAGAATCAATAGATGTCTTGAGACAAAATGATCACACACTATCTCTACTTCACCTTGGACATCTCGGCTAGCAAAATTGATGTCTGAGTTGCTTCGGTTTTGAAGCGGGAGCCTGTATAAAGGATCCTCGACGTGGAGCCTCTTCGACGAGCGAGGCCGGAGAGCGAACTTCGTCGGGGCAGCCGCAACAAGCATGGGACAGAGATTGAAGACCGAAGGACATGGATCGATCGGTATAATCTCTTTAACCACTTTACAGTTTACTAGTATAGGGTTAATGGAACGATCCGGGATTTACGGTTACGTTAGCGCCGATTTGAAAAGTTTTTGTTCCGCGTTTGGCCTCGGATTGACGGCCGGGGCGCTGGCGTAGCCTTACACTACCACACCGAGGAACATAAGGTGTTTTTTGCTCGTCTTGCCACCTTTTTAGAATGGCAATTTCTTGTGAAAGAAATAAGTGGAAGCACGGTAGAACTAGAAAAAATTCTGGAACCACAAACTGAAACTGAATAATTGGTGGAACCAGAGAATTCAATAATCCCGGACGAACCTCAGCCACTCCGCAGATCTAGTAGGATTTCTCGTCCGCCCAAGAAATACTACGGTTTTCTCATAAACGGGGATCGAGAGGATTGCAACTTAGAAAAAAATGATCCCACTAGTTTCGAGCAGGCCATTACCAGTAAGGACTCTGTAAAATGGATGGATACTATACAATCTGAAATGGAGTCCATGTACACCAACAAAGTTTGGATTTTGGATGTTGCTCCTCCTGGGGTAAAACCCGTTGGATGAAATTGGATCTTCAAAAAGAAGATTGGTGTATATGGACAGGTGGAAACCTATAAAACTAGACTTGTTGTAAAAGGTTTTTGTCAAAGACTCGGAGTGGACTATGACGAAACCTTTTCTTCAGTGGCTATCCTGAAATCCATTCGGATCCTACTTTCCATTGCTTCCTACCATGACTATGATATCTGGCAGATGGACGTTAAAACGGATTTTCTAAATGGAACTTTAGCAGAGTGCATTTATATGGATCAGCCGAATGGGTTAAAAGACAGTAGGAGCAGCAGGAAGGTGTGCAAGTTTCTTAAATCTATTTATGGATTAAAGCAGGCATCGTGGAACTGGAACATCTGTTTTAATGACACAGTCAAAAAGTTTGATTTCATAAAAAACGAAGATGAGCCATGTATATACAAGAAGATTGTGGGGAGAACTGTTGTATTCCTCGTCTTATACGTGGATGACATTCTCTTGATAGGAAATGATAGTCCTATGCTGCAATCGGTCAAGTTGTTCTTATCATGAAAGTTCTCTTTGAAAGACCTGGGTGATGCCTCCTACATTTTGAGGATTAAGATCTACAGAGATAGATCCAAGAGATTGTTGGGATTTTCACAGTATAGGTACATAGAGACCATACTAAAAAGATTTAGTATGGAAAATTCCTAGCGCGGTAATAAATCCGCTTTGCACGGAATCACTCTCTCCAAAGAGATGTCTCCCAAGTCTGATGAGGAGAGGGTTTGCATGAGCACTATTCCCTACGCTTCGGTGGTAGGATCTATAATATATGTGATACTATGTACTAGACCATATGTGGCTTACGCGCTTAGCGTGGTGATCCGGTAGCAGTCGAACCCAGGTGAGAATCATTGGACAACTGTGAAGAACATTCTCAAATTCCTAAGAAAGACTAAGGAGATGTTCTTAGTTTACGGTAATGGGGACCTCCAGGTGGAGTCTTTTACCGACTCAAGCTTCCAAAGTGACAAAGATGACAACAAGTCTGTCTCGAGTTTTCTGTTTACCCTTAATGGAGGGGCGGTCTGTTGGAAGAGCTCTAAATAGAACACCGTCGCAGACTCGACGATGGAGGCTGACTACATTGCTGCCAACGATGCCGCAAATCAAGCGGTCTGGATGAAGAAGTCCATTACTGAACATGGGGTGGTTCCGTCTATTGTTGATCTGATACCTTTGAATTGTGATAACAATGGGGATATGACTTTAGTGAAGGAACCACGGTCCCATTAGAAATCCAGACACATCTTGAGGCGGTATCAACTGATCAGGGAGATCGAGGTCCAGAGAGTAGATACAAATGACAACACGACGGGTCCATTTACCAAGGCCTTCCCTCAAGCGCAATTCGAGTGACTTTTTGAGATGTTGGGTAGGCGATACGCTAACAACTGGCTTTAGAGTAGACGTTGCGTATTTGGTACGCCAATAACAGGCCCTAGTGCAAGTGAAAGATTGTTGGATATGTATGCCCTAGAGGCCTGTATTGTATAAGATGCTAAGAATATGTATGTACAAAACAATCTTGCTCAGTTATATGGTATACTATTTGAATTGTCTTTATCTGAACATGTGTATATGTTTTTCTTACAGCTTTATATTGTTTTTACATGTTGATAAAGTCTTGTTACAGTAGTATTCTATTTTGGTTTGTTTTTATCTTAACATGTGCATATGTTATACTCGATATCACATATGGATGGTATATGTTGATAAATCCCATAGGATTTTTCTTGACTACCAGCGTTATGATGGCGATCATACTTTTGGGAGCTGGGTAGTCTATAAGCACATCCTTAAAGGTCCCAAGTCGCAGGAGTATCGAGACCGGGCATAAATATTCCAGAGTAAACTTGTGTATATGTTTCTAGACCCCGACGAAGGGTGGTGGTTGGTCCCACAGCTATTGGTGTGATCACCTAAGATTCTTTACAGGTGCTCACTGGGGGTGAGTACACTGAATGGACTCGTTGAGAACTTTTGGATGGTATTATACCTATCGTCAGATAGCGGTTCTCAGGTGATATGATTACAGGTTAGTTTTTAGACCAGAGATCATCATTTGTCTCGTGTGAGTTCCCACTGTACTTTGATCACTGCCTTACCATGGATCTACTGAGTCGTGCAAACAGGTTTTGATTAGGTACAGTGCCGAGTCACATGGAGGCAGTGAGTGATTTTTAGGGATTCTTCTCTCCCGGTATTGGGAGTCGATATCGCACTGTGTCCAGTTGGACAAAACATAAGACCTTGGCCAAGGCAGTTGAGATTTACTGATGGTTAAATCAATAGTTTCTCAGATCGGTCCTGAACTGAATTGACACAACTTATCAGGTTATTAGGGGTCTGACGTTTACCACCCCTTAGTCCCGGTATGCGATACTCTTAGACGAAGAGATCAAATTGTACAGAGATTGTCACGGATAGGCTCGGTAGGGGTTCGGATGAGCTTGCTCGTCGGCCTTCCTTTTGACAGGTACTTGGGTAGCCGTTACGTACAGCTAGTGCCGCTAGCGTGCTTGTGGTTAAACCCACTGCCAGCGTACCGTCGATTCTTTAGAGTCCTACACAGTGCGTTTCCCTGGTTCAGGAAAAATGATGTAGTGGCCGTATTTTGATACGTGTAGGGTTCCGATCGAATGATAATACTAGTCGGCTTAGAATTAAGTCGGATTATTAAATCAGGTATTGATTTAATAATTTACATATACATATTTCGATTTGTATATTCTAGTGTTATCCGGGCCTTTAATCGGACGGTTGATTATACTAGCCGGTTTAGGATTAAGCCGGATTATTAAGTCGGGTATTGATTTAATAATTTACATATACACATTTCGATATGTATATTCTAGTATTATGTTTTTTTTGTATTATTTTATCTCTTTGGATGTTCGTATTTTGATATGAATACGGGTATGTATACGGTAGAGTGTATTCCATATTTATACTGAAAGACATTCATCATGTATTTTTCATTTTATTTGTAAAATGGAAATTAGGTGTAAAAGAGAAAATGAAGTGTAAAAGATAGAATGGTATGAACCATACTTGATTGATAAGTGAATTGTAAATTCATTTGTCCAAACAATTCAAGCATGGTTGTGTTATTATATTGGAAAAATGGTTTATACAAAACCATGGTGGATGTTTTTCTCTTATGAGAGTTTTTTCCATTCTCATTATTTTTGTTCTCCCTCCTCACAAGCTCTTTTCTTGAGCTCCTCCTTCATCTTCCTTCCTACCCCTCTCATAACTTGAAAAATAGGAGAGGAAGAGAGATAGAAAATTACCAGAACAACATACTACATCACTAAACACTCTAGATTAGCAACCTAGAGCCTTTAGTTGCTCCACTAGGTTTTTGTGTGGAGCTAGAGCCATGAACCACATCTCTCGGGTGGATCATTTTCGGCGAAGGAAGACCGGAGGTTAAGCTCGATCACGGAGACCCCAAGGAGCTGAGGAAGAGGGTAGAAGACTGAAGGACACGGATTATTTGGTATAACCCTTTTCAGAGTAACTAGAACTCCTTTAGATTACTAGTTTAATATTTTGTTAGATTCTAGGTGGTGGTTTTTAGTGCCAAGTTTTTTAAAAGTCAAAGTTTTTCGTTCCGCAATGGCCGCGGTTGGCGGCCAGGGCACTAGGAACCCCAATAGCTCGGGCTTTGAAACGTCCGGTTACTTGGCTGACGACCAATGCAGAATTGTTGCGGACTCTAATTTTCTTTAGCCCCACCCCTGAGGTAATTCGTAAACCGGCTGATAGGGCTTCGTACTCCGCAGCATTGTTTGAGGCTTTGAAGTCGAGCCACGGAGAGTACTCCATCTCGGCTTCATTAGGACCGCGGATGACGAGCCATGCCCTGCTTCCTTGTTCGGCGGAGGAATCGTTTACATAAAGTACCCAGTCCGGAAGCGGACCAAGCTTTTCTTCCACCGAGCATTTTGCACTCGGACTCTGCTATGGTTTTTCATCTTTATTGAGGATGGTGCATTCGACCACAAAATCGGATAGGATCTGCACTTTGATGGCTTGCCTTGCTTGGTACCGGATGTAGAACTGTGACAACTCCCATATCCATTTCTCTAAGCGGCCCGACGACTCGGGGGAACCGAGGAGGCTCCCTAGGGGTTGGTTGGTGAGTACGATGATTGTATGGGCTTGGAAATAATGCCGGAGCTTCCTGGAGGTGGCGATAAGCGCCAGGACTATCTTTTCGTTGGCCGGGTACCTTTTTTCTGGGTGAAAATATGGCTAATATAGTAGATCGACTTCTGTACTCTTTCGGAATCTTTGATGAGTACCGAGCTGGCTGCTTGGTCGAAAATGACCAAATATAGCAAAATCTCGTCCCTTTCGGCTGGTCGAGTGAGCAAAAGAGGTGTTGGAAGATGTTTCTTGAGCTGCACAAAGGCAACCAGGCACTCCTCGGTCAACTCGAACTTCGGGATCTTTCTCAAGGCTTTGAAGAATGGGAGGCATTTTTCCCCGGATCTAGACATGGAACAACTTAGGGTGGACACCTTGCCCATGAGCCACATGATCTCCACATTGTTCACGGGTGACCTCATGTCGATGATTGCTTGGATCTTCTCCGGGTTTGCTTCAATTCCTCGGTGGGTGACCATGAACCCGAGGAACTTTCCACCCGTGACGCCGAAAGCACAATTAGCTGGATTCAGCTTCATTTTGTACTTCCACAGTACCTCGAAGGTTTCGCCAAGTTCCGTGGTATGCCCGAATGATCGGGTGAACTTCATAAGCATGTCGTCGACGTAGACATCCATATTCCCCCTGCCTGATCTATGGCTTGAACAGTTTGTTCACTAGCCATTGATAAGTTGCCCCAGCATTTTTAAGGTCGAATGGCATTACCTTGTAGTAGTAGACCCCCCGATCAATGGTAAAAGCGGTGAGCTCATAGTCGGCTGGATCCATCCGGATTTGATTATACCCGGAAAATGCGTCCATGAAACTTATAAGCTCGTGACCGGCCATGCTATCCACCAACTGATATATCCGAGGAAGCAGATAGTTGTCCTTTGGGCAGGCCTTATTCAAATCGGTGAAGTAGACGCACATACGCCACTTCCCGCTCACCTTTTTTTTGATGACCACATTGGCCAGCCAGGCCGAGTATTCCAGATCCCCGATGAAGTTGGCTGCGAGCAGTTTGTCCAGTTCTTCCTCAATCGCCTTCTGATTGATGGGCGAGAAGCTTCTTTTCTTCTGTCGGGCTGGCCGGGCTTTCGAATCAACCCCGAGCTTATAGGAGATCACCTTGGGGTCGATCCCCAGCATGTCCGCGGGAGTCCAAGTGAACACGTCGGAGTTGTCTCGAAAGAATTGTACGAGGTTGTCTTTTATTTCCCCGGTCATGAGGGACTCGATTTAGATAGTCCGGCTACCGTCCCCCTCTCTGAGGGGAACCTCGGTCAGGGCTTCTACCAGGGAACCCCAGATCTCTTTCTTGTCATCCTGTGTATCCAGCGATTCCTGGGTATCACATAGTCTGTCGGTCAGGTCAACTTCTTTTTCCTTGGGAACTGCTGTGGTGAGATATACATTGGCGATTTGTTGGTCTCAGTAGGCTCGGTCTATCCTACCCTCACTCAGAGGAAACTTGAGCGTGAGATGGTAGGTTGAGATCTAAGCTTGAAGGGCATTTAAGGTCGGATGACCTAGAAGGATGTTGTACGAGGAAGGAACCCGTGCGACGAGGAAGCTCACAATCATTGTCTTGTTCCTCCCTACCTCTCCAATGTTGAAAGGGAGAGTGATTGTCCTTTCTGCTTAGACGGAATGGTTGGTGAACCTCGAGAGAAGATGTGAGGTCGATTGGAAATCGGATGGGTTTAATCCCATACGCTTGAAGCAGTTGTAGAATAGGATATCCGCCAAACTTCCTGAGTTGATGAGGATTCTCCTGACTTTATACCTGTTCACCCGGGTTGTGATCACCAAAGAATCATTGCGTGGGACAGATATGCCAAGTAGGTCCTCGTCGGTGAAGGTGATTGGGGTAACCATCTTGCTCTTTTTGGAGGGAGGAAGTATCTAAGGTCATGATTGGCCGGATAGGGCGGGTGTCCACATTGCTCAGATTTGAGCCAACGGAGACGGCCATGATCTGTCTGTCCATCAACTCTCCTGCAGGTTGTTGCTCGGCCTGCTCTCTATCCGCCTGACGTTTGTCTCACAGGTATTTCACCAGGTAGCCGGAGCGGATCAGCTCTGTTCCCTTATAAAAAAGAAAGAGAAAAATGGATGGAGAAAATTCTCCACTAATGGAGCCTCACGTGTCTACACGTGAGCGTATTTATACAAAGATTATAGGCGCTGCGTTTAAACAATTGATAGGCTAAAATTGAGCCTCACGTGTAAGCACGTGAGCATCTATATACAAAGTATATAGGCTCCATATTAAAACAAATAGCAGGCCAAAGAAGCACATGTGTTAACACGTGATGCCCTTTTTAGGCTGTTGCATATAAGCAAACAAGTTTAACTCTGTAGGGGTCACGTGCTACACGTGAGTGTTCCTAAACACCTTCCAAGCTGATAGAATTAAATTCTAAATAAAAGGATCAAAATCCTATTTGGAAAATATTTCCTTAAATCTTTCTAAACTATCTGATAGAATTAAAATCTATATATATGGGAAATATATCTCTGATCTTCATTAAAACAGAAACATCTTTTCTGTTGTTAAACGAAAGACCTTTGGATCAAAGATCCAACGGTGGTCGTCTGATAGAATAAAATTCTATCTTAGGAAAATATTTCCTAAACTGGTTAAAAAAATAAGAAATCTTCTCTGTTAAACAGGGATCCTTTGGATTAAAAATCCAACGGAAAATAAAATTCACCGATTGATCTAAAAGATCATGGAATCAATCATGATCTCTCAATGAGAGATTCTCTTAACAAATTGATTCTTGTTCTTCTCGTATAAATATGAGCTAGGGGAGGAGGAGAAAGAGGACAGAGAGAACAGACAGAGAAAACACAGAGAAGAGAGAATTCAATTCTCTAAAAAGAAGAAAATCTCCTTTTTAGAAAAAATAAACCCTAGGTAAGATGAAAGACATGTATATTATCTTATCTCTTTTTCGCCTCTCCAAGGGTTTAACCCATCAAAAAAAAGAACTTAGTTTTTCTTCTGGTTGAGGTCTGCAGAAGTAGATCTCCCCACAAGTTGAGAATTTAATTCTCATCGGGGAGATTCTGTTATGCAGATTCAAAACTTAGGGGAAAGAACTATGTTCAAAGAATTTAATTCTTCCAAAAAGTATATAGGAATTTAATTCCTTTGATAAAACTAGGGTTTAATCCTGTAAAAGAATTTAATTCTTATAAAATAAGGGACATGAAATTCTTAAAACTCAGATCAAAATCTATATCCATATAAAAGAAAAGACTGATAATTCATTAGTGTTTAAATCTATAACGAAAGCTCACGTGTTCCCACGTGAGCACCTTTGATAAACTAAAAGGAATGACTGAGATCGAATCACGTGTTCTCACGTGACCCCCAAACAGTTTCTTAACACTTATATGGAAGAAGAGAAAAATCCAAAGGTAGCTCTCACATTTTGAGAACCTCACGTGTCCGCACGTGAGCATTATATGAGCTAAGTGCTTAGCACTTATGAAAGGAAGAGGGAATAAATCCAAAGAGGCAGTGCCCAATTTTGGGGCGCCTCACGTGCCCACACGTGAGGGCCATAAGAATTAAGTGTTTAGCACTTACATACAGACGGGGATTTGGACCCAAGTGCACAGTGCCAACTTTCAGGCGCCTTACGTGCCACACGTGAGCGCCCCAAATTTCAGTGTTTAACACTACTTTAGAGTCTCACGTGGGAGCACGTGAGCACCGAGCATCTATTAGTGTTTAACACTATAAGAAGCCAACTTCAGCCCTAAATTAGCTAAGTCTTCCTGAGATTAAAACATCTTGGATCTCCAAATAGACCGAGCCTCTATGCTCATGGCTTCCCAAACTAATGATTCCTCAATTGATAATGACCAGAACGATGTTCATCCTACATCTCCCCTCAATCTGGAAATTGGTCTAAGGGTACATCTCTCTACACCTCTGATACATGTCGTTGCATTTCTTCAATGTCTTCAGAGATGTGGAGGGTCCTAACAACCAACAACTCTTTGGTGCACTCCCAAACTGATATGGACCGAAACGTCCTTAAACTAGCTATGGACCGAAACGTCCTTAAACTAAAGCAATAAAGCTTTAATGCACTTTTGTTGGGTCCGAATGATCCTAAAATCCTATTGAGTAGATCTTAGTCTCAAACTAGACTAACGTATCCTCAACAAACATTAAAGTTGATCTTAATCTTAAACGAGATTAACGATCCTTAAATCAACCCAAACCCAAATCTAAGAATATACGGATTTGGACTAATCCACGCCCTACGGGCGACAACATAAATTAGTCTCCGTATACAATCCACGGGCAATCAAAAATAAAACAAATATACACGACACGAAGTGAACTTCTGGAGCAGGAGAAAGTGGTTACCGCGATGCGGTAACGTAATTAACTGAAGGGGCTTGCGCCTGCAGGGAAGAGCCTCCCCACAATCAAAAACCCCTCGCAAATGAGGGGGAATCTGACGAAGTCTGCTACAACGGCCACATCCCTCCAAACCTCCGACATACGGTGCCATAAATCAACTTGGCATCGTCAGAGAGGCGGACGGATAAACCCAAATAGCATCTGCCCTCCAAATTCAAGCGAGACGATCCATCCCGGATCCGTCTCAGTTTTCGACGGTAAACAGATTCTGGCATGCCCGGTGGGACCTTTTCCTCTTTCCACTCAACACTTCGTGTAACACCTTGGAATGCGATTAGTGTTAATTAAGCGTTAATACAGAGTTTTAAGGAAAAGATTACCAAAACGGGTTCCTCACATTTTATAGCAATTAATTAATATTTTTATATTATTTGTTTTGGCTTACACACACATGTGCATGTGAATGTGAGGGTATATTAGTGTTAACCTTGTTTAGCAACTATGACACCTTAAGTTAATCCTTGTCCAAATTAACCTTGCCTTAACCTTTTCCATGATACTTGTGTGGGGAAAATATCTTGTTTGAAGAGAGAGAGAGAGGTGGCTGGTGAGTCATGGAAGCTTTAATGGTGCATTAATGAGGTGAAGGGGAGGAGAGTGAGTGTAAGGATAATGCTCACCCTACACTCACCTCTCATCTTTTAATCTCTCTCACTCTCTCATTCTCTCTCACTCTCAATTATTTCTTGTTCCCTCAACTCCCAAACTGAACCCTCACTTCCCTCTTCACAAATCCTTGTAAAACTCCATAAAAATCCATGGAAAACACTTCAAATGTCTTGATTAGCCACTAGGTTGCCTTAGAGCTTGGAAAGCTAGGATTTTTTAGCAAGAGTGGCTAGGTAATGATCTCTAAACTGTTAAATCGGTGTTTTAATGTTGCATAGCTTGTTGGTTGCTGTTTAAAACACTTGAGGTATCATTTCGTGTAAATATCGTATTTTTAGTGTCATAATAGAGTACATGTGATCTGCTATGACCTGGGAATTGTTCGGATTCCTTAGCACCTAGCCTAGGGTTTGCAAGCATCACAAATTCCATAACAAAAATTCAAAGGGTTGCTAAGCAATCAAACTAAGAATCATGCTAGAAAAATAGGGTAACAAAACATGTAATCTATCATCACAAAGAGAAGTGAACAAAAATACAACCTTTGTAGATCCGGTCCTTCACTTCTAAAGCTCCATGTTGACGTCCCTTCGCTGCGATCATCGAAGTCCCGAACTCTAGTATGGATTTCCCCGGAGAAATGAACAAGCTTGCTCGTAGACTTCGAGGCCGAAAATGATCTACGTCGAGGTGACTCAAACTCAAGCTAACCCTTCACTAGGTCAAGAACTTTGTGAAGAAAACACCCTAAACTAAATGGAAAGTAGTAGAGGATGATGAAATAGGAAGTTGGTTCACTTTAGATTTTGATTTCTCACTTGTTTTCACCACTTAGAAAAAACCTAGAAAGCTTTTCCTTTTGGATGATGAAGAAGAAGAAGTAAGAGTGAAAAATGAGAAAAGAATAATTATAATTATGCAACCATGGGTGAGTTAGTATTATCCACTAACTATTGTAAAGACTAAACCATGGTTTAATATAATGGTTTGGTTTAGAAATATCTTAAGTAAAACAAAATGTGTGGACTTTGTCAAAGATGCTTGAAGCTTCATGAAGCTTTAAGTCATGACGAATAAAGCCACCATTTTGAAATACTTAAAATAAATAAAACCCTCACAATTATAAATAAACATGGTTTAAGTCTTACACACACCCAAGTTTGCATGTATCATTAAGCATGATAAAAACATGTACACAATTATATATCATATATACACTTTGTGCACATCAAGTGAGAAAATAATCTTAAGTGAACCAATACTAGTTAATATAAAGTAATATATCAAATATATAATTATACATTAAATCATTAAATCAACACTTGATTTAATGATCCGGTCATATCACATATAACCGACTAATATCATGTGTATCAATATATCGAATCAACACTTGATTCGATAACCCGGCTATATCGCATATAACCGACCGATGATACATGCCGCGAGAATAGAATACGGTATCACATACTCGTATTATTCTCAGTCCCGCACATATCACATACGTGCTCCTATTTCTTTTCGCCTGAGCCAGGAAACCTCTGTGTAGGACTCTAACGACTCGTCAATACGCCGGCAGTAGGTGGTGATCATATCAAACACGCACAAGCCGCAAGCGGTCTGCTAAACGTAACGGCTATCCGGGTATTGAGCGATCAGAAGATCAACGAGCAAGCTTGCTCACACTCCTGCGAATCCAATCAGTAACACTTACCGCACAGTCCGGTCTGTTCGTCTGATATGTCACATATCTCGCCTAGGGGGGTAAACGTCAGACCCCAATGTAAGATCCATAACGAGCGTGAAACAACTGATAACACTTACCAGTAAATCACATCAACCCTGGCCAGGGATTTCCAGTTATGGCCAATCGAACATAGCGCAACATCAACCCCCAATACCGGGAGAGACGAATTCCCTCCTATCGCTCATTGCCTCCATGTAACTCAGGATTGTACCCAAAAACCACCTGTTTGCACGACTCAGTAGAGCCGTGGTAGAATGGAAATCAAAGCACGGTAGGAGACACACAATACTCTATGACGAACTCGGGTCGACAGATTAAGTTGTACCAGTGTCACCAGAGAACTTCCATCTGACGTGAGGTATAATACCATCTGGGAGTTCTCGGCGAGTCCGTTCAGTGTACCCAGTCTCCACTGAGCACCCGTATTCCATCACTGATGTCAAACACCAATGGATATAGGATCATCCATCGCCCATCACATGGGTCAAGAAGATATACGCTAGTCTACTCTGGAATATCAATGCCCAGTCTCGATATTCCCACGACTAGGAACATTGAAGGATGTACTCATGGACTATCCAGGCCCCACTAGTATGATCTGCATCATAATCCTGGAAGTCAAGTACACATCCTAAGGGCTTTATCAACATATAACAGAGAGACAATAGGTATACATGTTAAGATAAAGAGCAACCAAATAGCGTACTATCATGTCGAGCAAGAAAGTCCTCCCTATATATGTCCCAGCATCCACTACAATATACATCTCATGTATAGTAATGGCCTCTAGGGCATACATATAACTAACAATCTCCCACTTGCACTAGGGCCATCATGTAGGAGTGCTTGTAGTATCTCATACTCAACCATCCCATAAAAGTCTCTCTCTGGGAAAAGGCCTTCGTGAGTGGATCCGCCGTGTTGTCCTCTGAGTCTACTCTCCTAACATCGATCTCTCTAGAGATCAACCATCTCCATGATCAGGTGATACTGCCTTAGAATACATCTGGGTCACTGACGGGACGGAGGGGTTCCTAGGCCAAAACCACAGCTCCATTGTCACACAATGGTAGGAACCTTGTTCATCTCATGAACAAATATATACCCAGACTACCTCTTTGGTAACATCGCTAGTAGCGATGCATTCATCCTTTATCGTCTAGTTTGCCACGGTATCTAGCTTGGAGCTCTTCCAATATACCATCCCTCCACTGAGGGTAAAGACAGTGCCTGTGACTGACTTTCAGTCAACCTTATCACCCTGGAAGCTATCCAGTGATTCTTCCCAGGATTGATTGATACCTTCTCACTACACCTAGTGAGAATCCTAAAATCCACTTAGATCTATCTCATAGATCCACAACCCAGGATTTAGGAGATATCACCTTGATCCTATATAGAGAATCCTTGTGATAAGAGGAGATTGACCGACTGTAGCATAGGAAATACCTTCCCTATCAAGAGTATGTCATCCACGTACTATACGAGGAAGACCACCATACTCTTACTACCCTTTTGTATATACAAGGTTCATCTACCATTTTGATGAAGTCAAACACTTTGAATACCACATCAAAAACAAATGTTCCAACTCCGCGATACCTGCTTTATTCTGTAAAGCAACTTGCACACGTTTTCGTTGCTCCCACTATCTACGAAGCCCTCTGGCTGTGTACTTATAGACGCTATCTTCTGAATCAATATTTAGAAAAGCAGTCATGACACCCAACCGCCAGATATCGTAGTCATGGTATGTAGCAATGGCAAGTGGGATCTGGATGGACTTAAGCATAGCTATTGGAGAAAAGGTTTTATCATTATCTACACCTGGTCGATGACGAAAACCTTTTACAACAAGTCTAGCTTTGAAAGTCTCAACTTTTCCATCTACACTAAGTAATCTTCTTAAGATATGCTTGCTCCTGATGGGGATTTAACCCTTCAGATATAGCAACCAAAGTCCATACTTTGTTGGTGTGTACAGATTCCATCTCAGATCACTTAGCATCCAGCCATTCTTACAGAGTCCCTACACTTGATGGCCTGCTCGAAACTAGTTGGGTCATCATCTCCATGATGCAATCCTTGCTCCCACTGTCCTCGAGAAACCGAAGTATCTTTTAGGCGGATGAGGAACCCTACCAGATCGGCGGTGAGGCTAAGGTTCGCCGGGAACTATTGAATCCTTATTTAATAGGTACGCAATTTCACAAGTGCATAACCCCCAAAGGAAACAGGTAACTCGGTAGTACTCATCATAGAGCACACCATATCTAATAGGGTGCGATTGCTCCGTCCTGATACACCGTTGTTCTGTGGTGTATATAGAGGAGTAATGCTGAGAGAGAATCTTATTCTCTACTAGAATAGTCCAAGAATTCCATGCACAAGTATTCTCCTCCCTGATCACATCACAGGACATAATACTTATTCCTGTATTGGTTCTCTACATCTATCTTATATTCTTTGGATTTCTCAAAAGCTTCAGACATGTGTTTCAACAGGAACATGCGTCCGAATCTTGAGAGATCATCAGTGAATGTAAGGAAGTATAAAGAACCAGTCCTAGCATATGTAGACTGGGGACCTTCATACATCATCATGTATTAGTCCCAAGAGTTAACCAACTCTTTCTCTGTTTCAAGTAAACAGAGCTATGGTCATTTTATCTTTGTGACATGACTGGCAAATTTCACAAGATGTAAATTCAAACTGATTTAAATATGCATCTTAATGTAACTTAGCTAGTCGGGTCGCATTGATATGACCTAGTCTACAATGCCTCAAGAAGGATTCATTCATTTCTGAACTCTTCCTCTTGTGTGTGTTCTGTACGTTAAAAACTGTGGTTTGATTTAGAACGTATATGCTTTTAGATAATGTGCCTGAAACCGATCAACTCTTGATATAGGAAATGTTCAAAACATTATCCAAAAATACAAAATTATATCCTTCTTTAATAAATAAAGAGACTGATATGATGTTGTATATCAGGTTCGGTATCTAATAACATTCATTCAGAATCAATGTATTTAGTAATATAGGGTGATAACTGCCATCACCTTGGATGCAACAATTGCACCATTTCTGACCCTTGAAACTTATCACCCGTTCTTAGTTCTCTATCTTTCTGTAGCCTATGTAACAGATTACATATGTGGGATCCTGATCCGGTATCTCATACCCAGGACGTAAAGGATACTGAGAAACAGTTCTCGGTAATGAACATACCCGAAGAAGATGCATCAGCATGCACGTTTGGGTGGCATGGGAATCCTGGCATTCCCCATTTCCTGCTCGGTCTTATAACAATTATAAGGTGGAGCGGGACCAACGTTCCCCAGCTCAGTATAACAAGCAGGTTCGGTCAATACAACCATATTATTATCTTGATTAAGACGTGACATGGTCGCTAAAGAGGTCACTCCCGGTGAAGGGATCTCGGCTCTTTCCTTATCGAATAAGGTGCTGGATATTCTGCAAGGAATACCGCTATGCAAAGCAATAACTAGAGCTACCTCTTTTTGAAAATTCAATTCGACAACATATTTAGGTTTATTTTCCTTCATTAATCACATTAATAAATGTCCCATCATTTAGTTACCTAAGCATCACAGATAAATACAACGTACGCTTATGCCATCCGCATTCGCCTCGATGTCCAGTCATGCACCGTTAGGTTAGGTAACTAATGGCAGAGCGGGACAGGGCTAGCGCGGGTGTAAAACATAAACAACGTTTATATAATATATCATATATACTATATACAGTATCTATCTCAACATATCAAATGATCACATCACAGATATCGCAGCAGAAAACAACATATGAAATATAGGATATACTAGGATGACCGTGTTTTATTTTGAGCCTGTATAAAACACGGATTCCACGGTCACGATGAATAGCCAAACCCACACCCCTAGACCCCTACGAGAGCGGAAAGCAACCCTACCAATTCTAGAGTTAGGAGACCCGGTCTCAACTCCTCGAGATGGTCTCCCACTAGACCCTAGAACCCGATTACTTGTGCTCCCCTCCTTGGGTCTTTCCTAATGCGGAAAAGTAAATAATATAAATCAACGGTGACATCTTCCTCAACCCGGAAGTGCCCCACTAAAAGAATATTATATACATTGAATTTTACATGAATGAAAATGAAAAACTCTCATCACACATAAAACCCCCCGGCTATTCAAATACGACGATCCAATATAACATACCATAGCTGTAAGTCTATGCTACCTCTCCCGGTACTTTCGGGCATGCGGAATTTGGTGAAAAACAATTTTTCTAGAGGTGGTAACATGGACTCAAAACCGGATCTTTGTTAAAGATCTAACTAACAACCTAACTAGGAGTTGTTAACTACTCGGTTAGGGGTTTATACCTTTCTTTCTTGATCTCCTTCGTCTTCAAACCTCGATGGTTGTCCGGATCGACTTCACTCCATCGTCTCCTTGCGCCAAAGATAGATCCACCTTGAAAGCTTCTACCTTTGGCTTCTTCTTCGATCTTTGAAGAAACCAGTTCACTTGGTTTGCTAAACCTTGTGAACTAGAGTGAGTAGAGAAGAGTGTGTTGGGATTTTCTCTATGGTTCTTGGTTCTCAACACATGAGACAAGTGAACCATAGACTAAGAGACGGAGAGCAAGAGGAAGGAGATGAGAGCTCAAGAACAAGAGAGAGAATGAGAATGATAGAATGATAGAAGACTTTTCTCTCTTGGCTCTCATAATCCATAACCATCATAACACATCATAGCAATCAAGTATTATGTGATGGTTTAAGCAACAATAGCCATATCATTTCATGCACTCATTTTGCATAAGAGAACAAGCAAGCAAAAGTCTTTGCCATGAAATGATAGCTATTGTTATCATGATGGTCAACTAGTCAAACCTAGTCAACCGGTCAACAAAGTCAACAAGTCAACAAAGTCAACCCCTCAAAAACCATGTCACCATAATACTTAATTAATATAATTGTTAATTACATATCATATTCTCATTAGGGTTGAGCAAAAAGTCAATAGTCAACAGTCAACGATCAACAACCCTAATGAGAATCCTCTGCCTCTGTCTCTCCGTCAACTGTGCATACACACCCGCATCCGCGTTCCAAAGAACACGAATACATACTGGATAAATCCAATCCCAAAACGTACACTAGGATCTGGCTTAAACTAAAGCCCGCTAGTGTTAACTGTCCGGACACTGTACATGCATAAGTGCACGGATGTGACCGAACCCTGCCGCAAAACCATGCGACCTGTCGCAAAACCATGCAACCTCTACTCTTTTGCCTAAAGGCGAATAGCTTTCTGTGTGGGACTCTAAAGACTCGATACTACACTGGCAGTGGGTTTAACCACAGACCGCAAGCGGCACTAGCTGTGCGTAACGGTCCCCAGGTAGATGCCGACAAGAAGACTGACGAGGTGAAACCCATCTGAACTCCTACTGAGCCTGAATGTGACAATCTCCGTACAGTCCGGTCTGTTCGTCTGATACATCGCATGGCGGGCCTAGGGGGCGGTAAACGTCAGTCCCCTAATAGCGGTACAAGTCGTGTCGGAGTGAAGCCCAAAACACCCTGAGATAACACTGGAAGCCTACCAGTATATCTCGATTGCCTTGGCCAGGGACTACTCGTGTAATGGCTCTCCTAGACACAGCGCGATGTCAACCCCCAATACCGGGAGAGACGAATCCTGTCTAACCGTCACTGCCTCCAAGTGCTTCGGGACTGCACCCAACTACTACCTGTTTGCACGACTTCTTTGAGCCGTGGTAGGGTAGTAATCAAAGTACAGTGGGAACACACTCGAGGCGAAGTGACAGTGTCAAGTCAGCGGACTAAGCTGTACTCATGTCACCTGGGAACTGATAACTGACGATAGGTATAATACCAACCGGTCAGTTCCCGACGAGTCTTGTCCAGTGTACTCGTAACCCAACGAGCACCCGCATACTATCTCCAGTACGACGTACTGACAGCTGTGGGTCAGACCGTCTCCCATACTGGGATGAGAAGCGCATGCGCTAGTCTACTCCGGAGTATCGATGCCCTGTCTCGATAGTCCTGCGACTAGGGACCTGCATAAGGATATGCTTATAGATTACCCAGCCCCACTAGTGTGACTGCCATCACAACGCTGGTAATCAAGCAAAGATCCTAAAGGCTCCACTAATGCGTATAGGTGATATAATAAAATAAACACATGTACACATTGAAGTAGAAACAAACCAAGTAGCATACTACTATTTTGAGCAAGATTGTATATACAAGGTGAATATCCCAAGCTTCCATTAAGTAATATACAAACTAGTATGATACAGTAATGGCCTCTAGGGCATATACACTAACAATCTCCCACTTGCACTAAGGCCATGTACTGGCGTATCGAAAACCTATCATCTCGATCAGCCGCTCGAACTGAGTCTGGGGCAAGGCCTTGGTGAATGGATCTGCAGTGTTATCTTCTGAAGCGACCCTCCGAACCTCGATCTCCTGGCGATCCACGATCTCCCTGATCAGGTGATACCGCCTCAAGATGTGTCTGGATCTCTGATGGGACCTGGGTTCCTTCGCTAAAGCTATAGCCCCGTTGTTGTCGCAATACAGAGGTATTGGATCAACAATGGGCGGAACCACCTGAAGTTCTTTCAAGAACTTTCTCATCCAGACAGCTTCTTTTGCGGCATCAGATGCAGCGATGTATTCCGCTTCCATCGTCGAGTCTGCAACGGTTTCCTGTTTGGAACTCTTCCAACACACCGCCCCTCCATAGAGGGTAAAGACAAAACCCGACATGGACTTGGAATCATCCTTGTCACTCTGGAAGCTGGAGTCAGCAAAGGCCTCGATCTGGAGGTCTTTTCCGCCATACACCAGGAACATCTCCTTAGTCCTTCTCAGGTACTTGAGAATGTTCTTTACTGCTATCCAGTGTTTCTCCCCAGGGTTTGACTGATACCGGCTTACCACACTCAGTGCATAAGCTACATCCGGTCTTGTACACAACATCGCATACATTATAGAGCCTACCGCAGAAGCGTAGGGTATAATAGACATGCGATCCCTCTCCAAATCAGTCTTGGGAGACATCTCTTTAGAGAGGGTGATCCCGTGACAAGCCGGTAGGTTACCGCGCTTGGAATCTTCCATACTAAATCTTTTCAGTATGGTGTCGATGTACCTGGACTGTGAAAGTCCTAATATCCTCTTGGATCTATCACGATGGATCCGGATCCCCAGGATGTATGAGGCATCACCCAGGTCTTTCATGGAGAACCTGTGTGACAAGAACCCCTTGACAGATTGTAGCATAGGAATGTCATTTCCTATTAAGAGAATTTCATCCACGTATAAAACGAGGAATATTACAGTTCTCGCTACAAATCTACTATAGATGCATGGTTCATCTGGATTTTTGATAAAGCCAAATTCCTTGACCGTCTCATCAAAACAGATGTTCCAACTCCGCGATGCCTGCTTTAGTCCGTAAATGGACTTAAGCAACTTGCACACCTTTCCGCTGCTCCCACTCTGAATGAAACCCTCTGGCTGGTCCATATAGACACACTCCTCTAAATTTCCATTTAGAAAGGCGGTCTTTACGTCCATTTGCCAGATCTCATAATCGTGGAAGGCAGCAATGGTAAGAAGGATCCGAATGGATTTCAGCATAGCCACTGGAGAAAAGGTTTCGTCATAGTCCAAGCCAGGTCTTTGACGGAAACCCTTTGCAACAAGTCTAGCTTTATAGGTCTCAACCTGTCCATCTACACCAATCTTCCTTTTGAAGATCCACTTGCATCCTACGGGTTTTACCCCGTCTGGAGCAATGTCCAACGTCCATACTTTGTTGGTGTACATGGACTCCATTTCGGTCCGCATTGCATCTAGCCATTTTACCGAGTCGATGCTCTGAACGGCTTGCTGGAAGCTAGTAGGCTCATCATAATCCATGATGCAATCCTCTCTATCCCCGTCTATGAGAAAACCGTAGTATCTCTCGGGCGGATGAGACTGCCTACTACTCCTGCGGAGCGGCGTAGGAATGTCCTGTTCTTTTGAACCCTCTGGTTCCACTAAGCTTTCAGTAATAGCTCGTGGTTCTGGAATTTCTTCCAGTTCTACTGTGCTCCCACTTATCTGGGTTTCCAAAAACTCAGTTTCCAAGAAGTAGGCATGACGAGAAACAAGAACTTTTTGCTCCTCTTCGCAGTAGAAGAAATATCCCTTGGAGTTCTTTGGATATCCCACGAACTTACACTGTACTGAGCGTGCCTCGAGCTTGTCCGCATGCTGTTTTTTAACAAAAGCTGGACATCCTCATGTCTTAATGTGCTTAAGATAGGGTCTCTTCCCACACCACATCTCATATGGTGTAGTAGGCACAGTCTTAGTTGGAACTCGGTTCAAAAGGTATGCAGCTGATTCTAGCGCATACCCCCAGAATGATCACGGTAACTCAGCGTTACTCATCATGGACCGTACCATATCCAATAGGGTTCGGTTCCGTCTCTCCGATACACCGTTATGTTGAGGAGTGTATGGAGGAGTAAGCTGAGAGAGAATTCCGTTCTCTTTTAAATAATCCAGGAACTCGGCACTTAAGTATTCTCCACCTCGATCCGATCTTAAAATCTTGATACTTTTGTCGGTTTGTTTTTCTGCTTCATTCTTATATTCCTGGAACTTTCCAAAGGCTTCGGACTTATGTTTCATTAAGAAGACATAACCGTACCTTGAAAAGTCATCCGTAAAAGTAATGAAGTAAGAATAACCGCTTCGCGCATATGTAGACATTGGACCGCACACGTCGCTGTGTACGAGTCCCAAGAGCTCGCTCGTTCTTACTCCGTGTCCAGTGAACGGAGTCTTTGTCATCTTTCCTTTGAGACAGGATTGACAAGTGGCATACGATTGATATTCGAACGGATTCAAATATCCTTCTGTACGTAACTTCGTCAACCTTCTCTCATTGATGTGACCTAGTCTACAATGCCATAAGAAAGTCTGATTTATTTCCGGAGACTTTCTTTTGTGTGTATTCTGGACATTGAAAATCTGTGGTTGGTTTAATACGTATATACCATTGCTCAATGTACCTGACCCAATCAAAACTTGATTAAGGTAAATGTTTACAACATTACTTACAAACGCAAATTCATAACCTTCTTTAGAAACTAAAGATACAGAAATGATATTACAAGTTGCGTTGGGTACAAAAAGGCAATTACGCAAAACCAAAACATGTCCATCTGACATTCCCAGGTGATAGTCCCCCACGGCCTTAGCATCCATGCTTGCTCCGTTTGCAACTCTGAGGGTCATGTCACCTGCTTTCAAAACCCTACGGTTTCTCAACGCCTGCAAAGAATTACAGATATGAGATCCTGATCCGGTATCCTATACCCAGGAAGTAGAGTTTATTGAAAGACAGTTTTCAATAACATACACACCTGAAGCTGAAGCCGCAACCTGCTTCAATTCCTATGTCCTGGCTTTCCAAGCCCTGCAATCATTCTTCCAGTGTCCTTTCTTATGACAATAGAAGCATTCTTCCTTATCCACAAGCTTTCCTACTTTCTTTGTTGCTTTTGTCTTTCCCTTCGTATCCACTTTACTAACACCGCCCCTTGGTTTGGGGGGGCTTTCTTCTTCTTTCCCTTGGCTTTCGCCTTGGACCTAGAAGAGGAAGATCCTCCTACAAACAAAGTGGATGTTTCCCTACTTTTCTGTAGGGTGCCCTCTGCGCTCCTCAGCATGTTGAGGAGTTCTGAAAGTTCAACTTCTTTTTCTTGTAAGTTGAAGTTCAGGATAAACTGGGCGTAAGTGGAAGGAAGGGACTGGAGAATCAAGTCCGTATAGAGCTCGTTCTCTAACGTGGTCCCAAGTTCTGCGAGCTCCTCAATGAACCCAATCATCTTAAGCACGTGTTCCGCTACCGATGATCCGATGGCCAACCTTGCCGAAAATAACTTCTTCGACACTTTGTATCTTGCGATACGAGACTGCTCTCCATACAGTTCTTTTGTATGGAGAAATATGGATTCAAGGTCCATATTCTCGAGCCTTCTCTGATGTTCGTTGTCCATAGAGGCAAGCACGAGGCATTTGGCCTTCGCGCAATCTAGTTCCCAGGTCTTACGGATTTCCTTATCCGCGACGCTGGTTTTGGGACGTGGGACAGAGGGAGCTTTGGTGGTAAGAAGATACCCCAGCTTGTCGTAAGTGATTGCCATCTTGACATTCCTGAGCCAATCTTTGTAGTTTGGCCATGTCAGTATGTTTTTATCTAGAAGTAACTTAAGTCCAGTCATGTCGATTGGTCGCTGCAATTAGGAGAGAGAAGAAGAAACACTCAGCATGATGCTCTTGCAAGTTTAGAGTGGTTTTTACTTTGTCTAAACAGGATGGCTCCCACTGTTTCTCGAATCCCTCCTCAAACCAAAAAGGAAGAATTAGTCAGGATCAATCTCACCGTACAATACTTGCTTAACCGTTCGGCCAGGCTGGTGTCGGTACTTCGAGGGAGGTTTTCCAACGCTTTCGCGAAGTTCCTTAATTTAAGAACCTCTTTTCCCTGGGGGCGTAGCCCCGCTAACACCTTTCTAGACACCTACTAGGTTTATAGCATTGATCGTTAAGTGAGAAATTTCCCGAGGAGTAGCATATACTCACAGTAGGATCGGGATCCAAATATCATCGCGTGACGAAACTGAAGGAATCTTACCAGAATCATCACACTCCAAATGGTATGCAACACTAGCAGGTTTCAGTTCTTTTTGAAACTCCCGATGTGGATTTTTGCCCCATGCTCTTATGACCTTGACTTTGGCCAACAAATCATAAGTCACATGCCAAGTTCTACCCGTCGTTCTCCAGATTAATTTGAATCCACCCGTACCTACCCTTGACTTTGGCCAACAAGGCAGTACGACTGTTCCAAACCAACGCATCTATCTATGCTGCACATGAATACCCAATAGCTACCAATCACTATGCCTTGACTTTGGCCAACAAACACAGCTTGAATACTATTGACTATTCATGTGAAACGACGGAGGGCTACGAATGGTTTTGGCGAAACCGTGAACGTAGTGAACTTGATATAGTCGATGGAACGAGATAGCTTTTAAAAGGAGTGGCTCAAACTCCGCAATTAAAAGTTTGTTTTGAAAAGAACCGAGTGGTTTTTCGAAAGTGTTCCAACGACTTTTACTTGGTTTATTTTCTTGCATTAGTTCTTTTAATGCGTGATATTCTTGCATTAGTTCTTTTAATGCATCCCATCAATTAATCCTACCATTGCAGAAAACAACCAAAATATGACGTACGCTTATGCCATTCGCATTCGCCACGGGGCCCCGTCATTACCCGTTAGGTTACTTAACTAACGACAGAGCGGGGGCTGGGCTAGCGCGGCTGTAAAACATAAGCAACGCCTAAATAATATCATATATAGATATATTGCAATGATAGCCATTTCAGATCACAGATGAACACATTGGATATACTAGGAACCTGCAATTTGTACGAGCCTGTAACGAAAAGCAGATTACACGGTCGCGGTGAATAGCCAATACCCCATCCAAGACCCCTACGGGTGCGGCAAACTACCCGCCAAGTACCCGAAGCGAAGCAACCTCCCTTATCTCCGTGAGTAGGCCACTCGGCACTTCGGCATACCCGGTAGTTTGTGCACCCCCTCCATGGGTCTATCCTAGGAGCAAAACAGTAAAAAGAAATTATACAATGACGGCTACAACCCCGACCCGGTTGTGCGGCCATACAAATAATTATTACATCAATTTACAAATTTACATGAATTGAAAGAAAAGAAAACTCTCGTCTCACAACCCCCGGCTATTCACCCGCGACAATCCAATAAATTCATATACACATTCCAATAACATTACAGATCACAGATTTGTATAACCCCCACTAATCGACATATAGCGATTAGCAGACGTTCAATACAAATATCACATCACAGAAAAACCCGTCAGCTTAAGTCTTTTAGAAGTTCGATCAAAAATATGGATTTTCAGGCCCCAAACACAAAATTTTCGTTCTGGAAAATCTGGGCTAAAAAGACATATTCCAAAAATCCCAAAATACCCCACTGAACAAACTGCAACCAAAATTTCCCACTGCCGAGTCAACTCGGCCGCGGAACCGCGGCGGGAGCACGCTCCCGCCGCGTTTCCGCGGCGCTTTGATCGGTTCAGTGGACAAAATTTTGGCAGTTTGTTATAAAAACCCTGAGCCGAATTTTAAAGTATGATTTATCATTTTTGGGACACAGGAAAAATTCGACAGCAAGCATGATATCGGGGTTCATTTCGGGACTTTTTCTTTGATCGATTTTCAAATAGATTGCTAACATGTTAGATAGAGTTTAACTAGGCTCTGATACCACTGTAAGTCCATGCTACCTCTCCCGGTACTTTCGGGCATGCGGAATTTGGTGAAAAACAATTTTTCTAGAGGTGGTAACATGGACTCAAAACCGGATCTTTGTTAAACATCTAACTAACAACCTAACTAGGAGTTGTTAACTACTCGGTTAGGGGGTTATACCTTTCTTTCTTGATCTCCTTCGTCTTCAAACCTCGATGGTTGTCCGGATCGACTTCACTCCGTCGTCTCCTTGCGCCGAAGATAGATCCACCTCGAAAGCTTCTACCTTTGGCTTCTTCTTCGATCTTTGAAGAAACTAGTTCACTTGGTTTGCTAAACCTTGTGAACTAGAGTGAGTAGAGAAGAGTGTGTTGGGATTTTCTCTATGGTTCTTGGTTCTCAACACATGAGACAAGTGGACCATAGACTAAGAGAGGGAGAGCAAGAGGAAGGAGATGAGAGCTCAAGAACAAGAGAGAGAATGAGAATGATAGAATGATAGAAGACTTTTCTCTCTTGGCTCTCATAATCCATAACCATCATAACACATCATAGCAATCAAGTATTATGTGATGGTTTAAGCAACAATAGCCATATCATTTCATGCACTCATTTTGAACAAGAGAACAAGCAAGCAAAAGTCTTTGCCATGAAATGATAGCTATTGTTATCATGATGGTCAACTAGTCAAACCTAGTCAACCGGTCAACAAAGTCAACAAGTCAACAAAGTCAACCCCTCAAAAACCATGTCACCATAATACTTAATTAATATAATTGTTAATTACATATCATATTCTCTTTAGGGTTGAGCAAAAAGTCAACAGTCAACGGTCAACAACCCTAATGAGAATCCTCTGCCTCTGTCTCTCCGTCAACTGTGCATACACACCCGCATCTGCGTTCCAAAGAACACGAATACATACTGGATAAATCCAATCCCAAAACGTACACTAGGATCTGGCTTAAACCAAAGCCCGCTAGTGTTAACTGTCCGGACACTGTACGTGCATAAGTGCACGGATGTGACCGAACCCTGCCGCAAAACCATGCGACCTGTCGCAAAACCATGCGACTTCTACTCTTTTGCCTAAAGGCGAATAGCTTTCTGTGTGGGACTCTAAAGACTCGACACTACGCTGGCAGTGGGTTTAACCACAGACCGAAAGCGGCACTAGCTGTGCGTAACGGTCCCCAGGTAGATACCGACAAGTAGACTGACGAGGTGAAACCCATCTGAACTCCTACTGAGCCTGAATGTGACAATCTCCGTACAGTCCGGTCTGTTCGTCTGATACATCGCATGGCGGGCCTAGGGGGCGGTAAACGTCAGTCCCCTAATAGCGGTACAAGTCGTGTCGGAGTGAAGCCCTAAACACCCTGAGATAACACTGGAAGCCTACCAGTATATCTCGATTGCCCTGGCCAGGGACTACTCGTGTAATGGCTCTCCTAGACACAGCGCGATGTCAACCCCCAATACCGGGAGAGACGAATCCTGTCTAACCGTCACTGCCTCCAAGTGCTTCGGGACTGCACCCAACTACTACCTGTTTGCACGACTCCTTTGAGCCGTGGTAGGGTAGTAATCAAAGTACAGTGGGAACACACTCGAGGCGAAGTGACAGTGTCAAGTCAGCGGACTAAGCTGTACTCATGTCACCTGGGAACTGATAACTGACGATAGGTATAATACCAACCAGTCAGTTCCCGACGAGTCCTGTCCAGTGTACTCGTAACCCAACGAGCACCCGCATACTATCTCCAGTACGACGTACTGACAGCTGTGGGTCAGACCGTCTCCCACACTGGGATGAGAAGCGCATGCGCTAGTCTACTCCGGAGTATCGATGCCCTGTCTCGATAGTCCTGCGACTAGGGACCTGCATAAGGATGTGCTTATAGATTACCCAGCCCCACTAGTGTGACTGCCATCACAACGCTGGTAATCAAGCAAAGATCCTAAGGGCTCCACTAATGCGTATAGGTGATATAATAAAATAAACACATGTACACATTGAAGTAGAAACAAACCAAGTAGCATACTACTATTTTGAGCAAGATTGTATATACAAGGTGAATATCCCAAGCTTCCATTAAGTAATATACAAACTAGTATGATACAGTAATGGCCTCTAGGGCATATACACTAACAACAGCAACATATAAAATCACATGTCATCAACGTAAGTAAATATGCGTATCCCAATTGTTATTGACATATAGCAACGAAACCGGCGATACACCACATATTACACTTACGGTAGCAGAAAATAAAGTGAAAAAATACAGCAGTTGGAATCCGCAACCACCTTAGACATCATATGCCTAACCAAATGAATTCCTTAGACATCGCATGCTTAATAATTATAAACCCCGCATTTTAGTCTCGATATTGAAAACACTTTCCAATAACTAGTCGGGAAATTCAACAAGATTCTCGACATTCCGATTGAATGCTCGTCGGAAACTTTAGTAGACGGCCGCACCCCCCGATACCGACGACGAAGTGCACTTAGGCGGAACAACGCGGCTGCGAGCACCCGAATGGATGCTTTTGGCGACGGGGCTCTCCTACAGTCACTTGGTCGGGGCTATGGGGCGTGGCTATCTAATAATATTACCCGGCGAGTATCCGCATACACAACGTGATTGCGACGGACTTTTGATCACATCAAAATCCCGTGGCAACCGATCAAATGAGACTAAATTGCTAGATTTATAAAATTCAAATATTGTGCATTCGAATTATTGTATCACAATGTACTAGACGATGTTAAACGTTTCGATCGAATCAACAAAGCCCCACAACTCCTATTGAGCTCAACATTTGAGCGAAATTAAAGTATCCAAAATGTGCCACAGTACCTATGATCCAGCCGTAGATGTCACGACCCGAAATTTGGCACGTGACGGCCCTTAAACTACACAACGTCTACAGGCGTAACGCAATTTAAGTAAGCCAAAAACCCAGCAATCTAAACCATCAAAAGTAGTAAGTGATAATAGCATTTTCAAAACTTTTGAAATCTCAAACCAAATTCTTAAAGCCCAACTTTACTTTCTTAAAAATTTTGGCAGCACATCCTTTGTAAAAACTAACCCCAAAATGGGTACAACATAAATACAAAGTAAAGCATCCCCAACGGGAGAAAATCCACGCCCAACGGTGGAAAACAACCACCACAACATATATACGACGCCGTAGCGAAGAAATAAAAAACGATATAAGTAAAACTGTATAAAAGACATCCAAGTCACCAAAATATACAATATCGTCCTCACATCAAATCTCTAAGTCATACACATGAAAGTAGTAGATGGAGAGTACATTGATACAATGAATATACAATAAACAACCTTGGATAACCGCAAAACCCACCTAAGCAAAACTGCACACTGTGAGACGAAGCGGTATTCGCAGCAAAAGATGATAAGATAGATGAATAGCCTGCCTCGACTACTCTGGGGAACAACCTGAAAAACACTTTGGCACAACGAGGGTGAGTTACGAACTCATGAATAGTAAATAACATATGCAGGTAATCGCAAGTATGCACGTACAGCGCAAAACTAACATATGCAAGCTAAGCAATAAATGGTCATATACATGCAACAGCCATGAAAGGTACACTAGCAGGTACAACTAATACATGAAGCAGTAATATGACAATATGTATGCAACAGTCATGTAATGTACTCTAGCAGGTACTACTAATACATGAACAATGATATGACAATGTATATATGCAGCAGTCATGAAAGGTACTCTAGCAGGTACAACTAATACATGAAGCAATGCATATAAAATAAATGCGGAGTATGTAAATGCAACAGTCATGAAAGGTACTCTATCAGGTACTACTAATACATGAAGCAGTGCATAAACAATAAATGTGGAGTATTGGGTGAAACATGTCATTTCCACGGAATCCTGACATCGTGGTAGGACCGAAGTCCATCAAGACAATCCAAATCCCAATTCCTCAAATCAGCCCCCAAATTGGCTCTCATATCATATAAGTCTCATAAATCCTGAATGTACAATATCAAGTAAATCTCATATATCATGAATGTACAAAATCAAGTAAATCTCACATATCCTGAATCCAAAATCAAGTGAATCTCATATATATCCTGTATCCAATATCAAATGAATCTTAAATATCCAGAGTCCAATATCAAGTGAATCTCAAATAACCTAAGTATATTTGCATGAATAATTATGCTGAAGTATATGAATTTATATGTATACATATATATTAGCGTCCCATTCCAGTAATATATGTGTGTGTGTGTGTGTGTGCGCGCGCGCATATATAACAGCGTCCCATTCCACTGTTAGGAGTAAAAATATCATGAAAACCTGTGCCAAGTATCGACACATAAAGGCTGATCTATCAGGTGCTGTCACCATGACTGGCACCCTGATAAGTACGTATCATACGCTATACCGAAAGATTGAGTGCCTAACTCTGACCCTCGCCTCTCGACGTATCTATACGTACATGACTCCCATCGGTATCCCCACGATAACCGCCGAGTCATAGGTACTGTCACCGGAAGGTATGGTTCCCCTACTAACTCATCGTCTGCTCCACGAAAATCTTTTCCCGGGGTACCTCCACGCCCCACCATGTACCCGCACACGGCTCCCTCCGTTCCTCACGTGGGTATATATATCAGAACCGATAAATCTCATGGTGGATCCTGAAATATCATATCAAGATAAACCGGGTTTTTCAAATAATGCATAATTTCATAAAACTACCACGGTCCTCAAATCCAGAAAACATCATGAAAAATCCATATCTCAATGCGAAAATTCATGAATATAATACATGCAACATAAAACTGTAATGTGAGCATATAAAGGAAAAGCCGCTATTTAACTGCAACAAGTTAAAAATATATATCATGCGGTTCCTAATTTCTCCAAATTTATATAACATCAAATAAAGGTAAACATGTAGCTATAGCCAGATATATGTGTAAACATAAAAGTATAGCATTGTATATGTATCTACTTATCAGTAATGATGTAATATACCCTCCAGGTATAAGTGAAGTATGTATGCAAGGTATACATGTAGCTATGTCATTATGTGTATATGTACCTATCGCTAATGGTACAATACCCTATAGGTATACAGGTAACTAGCATGTAAGCATATCAAGACATATGTGTAAGTATGTAGGTATACAGGTATGCTATATATCATATGCATAAAGAAATATAAATCAATGTCTCGATGTCCCTAACCAAACAATATCATATAGGTATGTGTGTTGTGCGTGTCATGACAATTATTGACGGTGTGTGGCATACAATCAGTGCTCGTGCAACATGAGCCGTCAATAATAGTGCAGTGTCCGAAAGGTACTAGTCCAAGCACAACAAGTAACTAAGCAATAAGGTGTATGCGCAACTCTATATATGAAATAGAATATGCGACAATATTATAACATCTCTAGCCCAGACGCATAACGCCATGCGGATGATTCCCCTATAGATGTTAAATCTACTCACCAACGCTCCTGGCTAAGTAAAGCCTACCACTCGCTTTCCTCTGTTCGCAGCGCCCGAAGTCCCCGCCTGCGATCCTGAACACATATAACAATAAAGCAAGCGTATATAAGCAATCAACCAAAAATACGTACAACTACGTTTAACCAACGCACCAACTCTAAACATACTCTCGAGTGTCCGTTTAGCGGCTAACGTGCGTAGAGACACTACGAAACGAACTCAAGAGCAAAAGCTACACAAAGTCACGAACGACATCGGCACGACCCTAGCTAGGAACGCAAAGCGACACAACTACCAAGCCTAGACCCTGATCGTACCGATCGCGCATTCAAAACATAATAATAAACGGGGAATCGAATATAAATAACGTCGCAACGTCAAAAGAAACCCACGCCTAAAACATACCGAAATCTAGTAAGCAGCATATATCAATTTAGCACCAAACTACTAGTTTTTACCAAAACTAGAATTTACAAACATCACAATATAGCATGATTAAACCATTCAAACCATTACTATAATTTTAATCTCACTTAATTAGGATTAGTAAAAGTTTAGTTTGCTAATTAGCTTAATTATCCAATTAGGAAAATATCATTTAACAAACTAGCAACTTGGTTTAAATTTTCATTTGTCTAAAATTATCAACTAACCAATTCACTAATCAAAACCCTAATTTGATTACAAAAAAAATTACTAGAATTTCTAAATATGAAATTAAAAGCTTAAATAAAACATCTAAATAAGCTAATTAAATTATTAATACCACAAAAAGAGATTAGGGTTATGGTTTTATACCTCACTAGAAACCCTACTTGCAAAAAGAAAATCCAAACTTTAGCCTCCAAAAATCCTAACTTGAAGAAGATCCAAGCTTGATTTGAGTTGAAGAATGAAGGAAAATGAATTATAATTGAGTTTGTATGATTTAATTAGGATTTTTGATGATTTTTTTGAAGCATTTAAGTGAAGAAATGAGATGAGAAAGCACAAGGGCAGCAAGCATGTGATTTCGGCCAAGGCTAAAAAGATAGAGTTTTGTGGAATTTTGTAGAAAATTCTAGAAGAAAAAATCAATAATTTCTTAATAAAACAAAATACCTTTATGTCACCATTATCTTTTCTTTAAAAATTCATTTTAATTACTTAAACATCTAGATATTTTGGATGGAAAGGTTTAAACTTAATCTAGTGATTAACTTAACATAAAACCATATTAGTAGTAATTAACCCAAACCAAAAAGTAATTACCAGTAATAAAGTGCACAAATAAAGCATTAAAATAATATTTTAATTTGGGAAAAAATCTATGTGAACCAAAACTTCCAATTGACCCCCAAAGCCCGTGCACTAGCTTCATTCTAGCTAAACTAGGTGCTGACAAGTCTATACAAAAGTTTGATCACAATCGGGTTAAAACGGAAAACACCGACTATTTTACCCTAAAACGGAAAAATTCGCATAACGATTTCTAAAACGTTACAGTAAAAGGGTCAAACCAACGTCTCACCTATGACACCGCGGAACTACGGCAAACCCTAGGGTCCAAGTCGCAGTTCCGAGAGCATAGAATCGAGTTAAGGTTTTTGTTCTTCTAGAGGGTCCATAGAGTTACTTGCACGACTATTGAATATAATTAACTTAGAAAAATTCCAACACTTAGAAATTTAAGAGGGGGTCATGGGGTGATGTTTGAGATTCGTTCGAACTGTTAAACATGGTCTTGGTTAACAATACAATGCTAAATTATACGACTACGAAAAACTCCATTTTAGTCCTATAGCAAAATTTACATCACATGAAAATTTGGACAAAGCAAACAATACCTGAAACCCCAAAATGAGCACACCAGAGCACAAAACAAAAACGACACCAAAAGAAGCAAGCAGGGCCGACCTCCCCGGTTTTTGGGGCAATGTGCTCGGTTGAAATCCGAGCTTCTGGCCTCGTTTTTGTTCTGTGCACTTTAGGTATCACATACATCACTCTGTACATGTTTGCAAAATTTTTCTAGAACATTTAAAAATCAATAGAGAGCATTATGTGCAGGGTTCCAGAAATTGTATGTTTACGGATTTGTTTCGTTTTCGTATTAATCTAACATCATCTAGATTTCTAGTTAGTCTCTGATACCATGTTGGGTTTCCTTAGCACTTAGCCTAGGGTTTGCAAGCATCACTATTGCCAAAACAAAAATTCAAGGGGGTGCTAAGCAATCAAACTAAGAATCATGCTAGAAAAATAAGGTAACAAAACATGTAATCTATCATCACAAAGAGAAGTGAAAAAAAATACTACCTTTGTAGATCCGGTCCTTCACTTCTAAAGCTCCGTGTTGACGTCCCTTCGCTGCGATCATCGAAGTCCCGAACTCAAGTATGGATTTCTCCGGAAAAATGAACAAGCTTGCTCGTAGACTTCGAGGCCGAAGATGATCTACATCGAGGTGACTCAAACTCAAGCTAACCCTTCACTAGGTCAAGAACTTTGTGAAGAGAACACCCTAAACTAAATGGCAAGTAGTAGAGGATGATGAAATAGAAAGTGGGTTCACTTTAGATTTTGATTTCTCACTTGTTTTCACCATTTAGAAAAAAACATAGAAAGCTTTTCCTTTTGGATGAAGAAGAAAAAGAAGTAAGAATGAAAAATGAGAAAAGAATAATGATAATTATGCAACCATGGGTGAGTTAGTATCATCCACTAACTATTGTAGAGACTAAACCATGGTTTAATATAATGGTTTGGTTTAGAAATATCTTAAGTAAAACAAAATGTGTGGACTTTGTCAAAGATGCTTGAAGCTTCATGAAGCTTTAAGTCATAACAAATAAACGCACCATTTTGAAATACTTAAAATAAATAAAACCCTCACAATTATAAATAAACATGGTGTAAGTCTTACACACACCCAAGTTTGCATGTATCATTAAGCATGATAAAAACATGTACACAATTATATATCATATATACACTTTGTGCACATCAAGTGAGAAAACAATCTTAAGTGAACCAATACTAGTTAATGTAAACTAATATATCAAATATATAATTATACATTAAATCATTAAATCGACACTTGATTTAATGATCCGGTCATATCACATATAACCGACTAATATCATGTGTATCAATATATCGAATCAACACTTGATTCGATAACCCGGCTATATCGCATATAACTGACCGATGATACAAGCCGCGAGAATAGAATACGGTATCACATACTCATATTATTCTCGGTCCCGCACATATCACATACGTGCTCCTATTTCGTTTCGCCTGGGCCAGGAAACCTCTGTGTAGGACTCTAAAAACTCGTCCATACGCCGGCAGTAGGTGGTGATCATATCAAACACGCATAAGCCGCAAGCGGTCTGCTAAACGTAACGGCCACCCGGGTATTGAGCAATCAGAAGATCAACGAGCAAGCCTTCTCACACTCCTGCGAATCCAATCAGTAACACTTACCGCACAGTCCGGTCTTTCGTCTGATATGTCGCATATCTCGCCTAGGGGTGGTAACGTCAGACCCCAGTAGCTTGATAAGTCATGCCGATATAAGGTCCATAACGAGCGTAAAACTACTGATAACACTTACCAGTAAATCACATTAATCCTAGCCAGATATTTCCAGTTATGGCCAATCGAACATAGCGCAACATCAACCCCCAATACCGGGAGAGACGAATCCCCGCCGATCGCTTATTGCCTCCATGTGACTCGGGATTGTACCCAAAAACCACCTGTTTGCACGACTCAGTAGAGCCATGGTAGTGTGGAAATCATAGCACAGTGGGAGACACACAAGACTCTATGACGATCTCGGGTCGACAGACTAAGCTGTACCAGTGTCATCAAAGAACTGCCATCTGACGTGGGGTATAATACCATCTGGGAGTTCTCGACGAGTCCGTTCAGTGTACCCTGTCTCCAGTGAGCACCCGTATACTATCTCTGATGTCAAACACCAATGGATATAGGATCATCCATCGCCCATCACATGGGTCGAGAAGATATACGCTAGTCTACTCTGGAATATCGATGCCCCGTCTCGATATTCCCACGAATAGGAACATTGAAGGATGTAGTCATGGACTACCTAGGCCCCATTAGTATGATCTGCATCATAATCCTGGAAGTTAAGTACACATCCTAAGGGCTTTATCAACATGTAACAGAGAGACAGTAAATATACATGTTAAGATAAAGAGCAACCAGATAACGTACTATCATGTCGAGCAAGAAAGTCCTCCCTATATACGTCCCAGCATCCACTACAATATACATCTCATGTACAGTATTGGCCTCTAGGGCATACATATAACTAACAGGAATTTTACTGAAAAATCTAGCAGTGTGGTAGTGTTGTACTAGTGACCCTGAGACTACACCTGGAGCACGAACCCCAGGGGCTCAGTTTTGGCCGGCGACAAGAAGGCAAAATCCGGCGACCTCGGATTTTTAGGGGACTTGGGTTTTGGTTTTTGGAAAGTAGTTGTCTGCAGTTATTTAGAGGTGTTTAGTACTGTTTGATTTTTGAGTTTTGACAGTATGCAAAATCTGGGATCACTTGTGCATAATCTAGTGTTTTGAGTACGCGTGTTACGTTATCCGACACGGTTCGTGATCTTGTGTAGCTGCTACACTTGGGTTAGTTTTGGTGTGTCGCCACACACGTCAGTCGTTATATGAACACTTGTGGGTTGGTTTGGAGTTGGTGCATTGGTCAAACGTAGTGTGTACATGATATTGATCGATTTCTGAGATTTGTGCACTGGCTATGTTTTGTGTTAATAGGATCGCAGGCGGGGACTTCGGACGCTGCGAAGAAAGAGAAGCAGGTGATTGGAATTACCTAGCCCGCGATTGTCGGTGAGTAGATTTAACATCTACAGGGGAATCTCCCGCATGGCGTTATGCGTCTGGGCTAGATATGATATGATATTAGTCGCATGTTTATATTGCACATATAGAGTTTGCGCATAAACTTCATTGCATATTATTACTTGTTGTGCTTGGACTTGTACCCATTGGACACTGCACTATTATTGACGGCTCATGTTGCACGAGCACTGATTGTATGCCACACACACCGTCGATAATTGCCATGACACGCACAACTCATATACATATGAGATATAGTTGACACCTATACATACGTGATATTGTATGGTTAGGGACATTGAGACATTGATTCATATTCCATTGTGCATATGACATATAGCATACCTGTATATCTACATGCTTACACATATGCCTTGCCATGCCTACTTGTTAGCTACACATATACCTGGAGGGTATTGTATCATTATTGACATGTATATATATCTACCTAGCTTGAAATAGCTACACACATACCTGGAGGGTATTACATCATTATTGATAGGTCGATACACACATCTTGCTATACCGACATGGGTACGCATACCTGGCTATAGCTACATGTTCACCTTTTATATGATATTGTGTTTAGTTTCGGAGAAATTAGGAACCGCATGATATATTTAATAATTTGTTGCAGTTAAATAGCGGTTTTTCCTTTATATGCTCATATTACTGTTTCATGTTGCATATATTATATTTCATGGTCTTCGCATTGATATATTGATTTCATATGATGTTTCCTGGATGTTTTGCTCCTGGGTATATATATCAGTGGTATGGGACGCTGATATATACATGTATATATATATATATATATATATATATCAGTGGTATGAGACGCTGTTATATATATGAACACCTATATAATATATATCATCATAATGATCTGTGCATGTATTCTTATTCATTGCGATATGAGGGGCTGATGTGCCCGATGTGAGGGGCCGATATGCCCGATGTGAGGGGCCGATGTGCTCGATATGAGGGCCGATTTGAGGGAATTTGGGGATTTAGATTGTCTTGATAGACACTGGTTCGCCACAATGAGGATTTCGTGAGGATGACATGTTTTATCCCATACTCCGCATTTATTTGATATGCATTTGCTTCATGTATTAGAAGTACCTGATATAGTACCTTTCATGACTGTTGCATATACATATTGTTATACTTATGCTATCAGATTACATGTGATAGATTATCGCTGTTAGTACATACTTGAGATTACTGTATGATGTTATTTACTATTCACGAGTTGGCAACTCACCCCCGTTGTGCCGTAGGGTTTTTCAGGTCTGATCATCAGAGTGGTCGCGGCAGGGCGCCTTATTATCTCTACTTTTGCGGATACCACTACGGTTGGCTGTGAAACCGTTTGCTATAGGTGGGTTGCGGTTATCCGATGGTGTACATTATATATTTCTTGTATCTAGTACTCTCCATCTACCATCTTCATGTATTGACTTAGAGACGAGTTGTGAGGATCGATATTGTTTATTCTTATGACTCTGGTTATCGTGCTTGTGTGAGCCGGCTTTATATATGTGGTTTATCTCATTTCTTTACTACGGCGTCGTATATCTGTTGTGGTGGTTGTTTCCGCCGTTGGGGCGAGATTTGCTCCCGTTTGGAGATGTTTTACTTTTATCTTATGTTTGTACCCGTTTCGGGGCGAGCTTTTACAAAGGAGGTGCTGCCAAAATTTTTATGAAAAACAAACTTAAGTTTAAAGTTTTTGCATCAAGATTTTTTTTAAAAGTGATCTATCTTTCTTTCTTGTAATGGTTTAGATTGCTGGGTTTTTCGGCTTACTTAATTGTGTTACGCCTGTTGACGTTACTTAGTTTAAGTGCCGGTCATGTGCCCAATTTTGGGTCGTGACACTTCGTGTGTCATGTTCGCGAACAAATCGCGGTTTGCTATGGTTGCCCCTGGATTAGAGGTACTAAGATTTGGTGTCTTGCTCCTATGCAGAAGAGAAGAGAAATCGATGGCTTCCAACTCACCTGCAACAGCAACTCTCGCTCCACCCCAAATGGAAGAGTGACTTATAGGCCCCAAGTGGCCTCCATCTTTGCAATGCCAGTGGAACAGGTGACTCGGGCCACCACTGGATTGTTCTTCGGGACTATACTCCCACCGACAAGCTTCAGCGTCCCGATGCCATCACAGGAAGCTCTAATGAAGTCGGTCTTCGATCGACTTGCAGCCACCACAGCCCCTCTCAACAGGTCGTCCAAGTCTTCTACCTTAGTCTTCAATAGACTAAGCCAAAGCTCCAGTGGGCCTGGAAAGAGGCTCACAATACCTGAAGGAGTTAACCCGAAGCGGATAGTCATTCCAGTTCCGGCAGATGAAGTTGTTAAAGGGGCTTCTCCTACTAAAGGATCGGTCTTCGCAAGATTGGCCATTCCAACTCCTACTTCCGGCTGAGTCATCAAGATTGATTCCCCTACCAAAAGGTCGGCCTTCGAAAGATTGACCGTCCCCTTTCAACGGACGTCAATCTTCAACAGGCTGGCACCAGCTGTAGTCCTTCATTAGAACAGGGGGCATGACGAAACCACTCTCACAACTGAGGCAATCCCATCTGCAAGGCATGCTCAGCATCACCACAGGCGCCGAGTGAGGAAAGCTGGGGGCAACTCCCCTCTGGACTTACTCCACCAGCTCCAATGGTGGAAATTGATGATGTTGTTCCAACTGGTAAGAACTTTGATCCGCTCGGGAGAGTGCGAAAGAACTCCCCAAGCATTGTATTGAAGAAGTCTTCCCCGCCTGTTGAAAACATGATGCAGGCAAAGCTGGAGCAACCCCCTCAGCGGTTGTCCTCCAAAATCCACAGTGTCTGGCGGAAGGTCCAAGATTCTGTGATCGATAAAGACTACTCTCGCCGACTGAAGAAAACGAATACTCTGCAATAGGAGGACCATCCCTCCATCGTACCACGGAAGGCATCGTCTACATGGGTGCCTGTTACAATGGCCCCTCTAACCTCAACCTCCCACAAAAGGAGAAGGCTGGAGAAAACCCCACTGCTTGCGGCGAATTCCAAAGGCACTGGACTCAAACGCCCCAAGTCTGGGGGCATGATCGTGCACACGGTGTACATGGCTTCCGGGAAAGAGGAAAGACGTTCTTCCGTAGGTCATCGACCACTCACTCGGTCGTTGACAAAAGCTCAGGAGCAGCAACAAAAGCTCCAAGAAATGCTGACGAAAATGTCAGCACTCACCGGGCAAAAAGAATGCCTAGAATCAACGTCTGAGCAGCGCCTGGAACAAGAGACCGACATCGAGTTCTTGCGGAGGGTGCTAAAAAGAATGGATAAGGAGGCCGCGGAACAGGCCGCTAATATAAAGAAGATGGCGCTTCTATTTCAAGACATGGTTGGGATGATGATCCAGCCGGAACCTCCAGCCGAAGACCCTCCAATAATCATCGAAAACGAAAGAGGGGAAACGTCAAACCCTCTACCGGTTTTCTCAGCAGCCAAGGAAGAAACGATCTGCAAGGTTGCCCTTGATGACTACATAGCTCAACAAATACGAGCTCATCAAGCGAGTGAAGTGGCTGGCCAAGTCGTCAGAACTGGGCGACCTTATCAGGCTGGTACGATCAAATCAGGTACTCGTCAGGATATACGATCCCTAAGTTCCATGTGTATAAGGGGACGGGCGATCCACACCAGCACGTTGCTCAATTCAGAGCTTTGTGCGGTAATACTGGAGGCGAAGACAAACTGCTGCTTCGCCGGTTTGTTGGCAGCTTGTCGGAGACGACATTTGAATGGTACTCCGAGCTCCCAAATGACTCTGTCAAAACATTCACGGAGATGGAATTACTATTCACACAGCGGTTCGCAAGCGCAAGCGAGTGCACCCAAATCACGACATTAATCAATGCCATGGTGAAGCCCGGAAAGACCTGGGTTCAATACGCAATTCGGTGGTGGAACCTATGGTCGAAATGCGAACAACGCATAGAAGAAGCTCCTGCTGTGGGAATGTTCATAGGGACCCTTGATCCTCAGGCGACTATATCCCAATTTATGATGTTCTTCAAGCCGACCACCTTCAAGGCCTTGATCGACATGCTGGCCCAAATGGACCAGATAGGCCATATGTCGTCCTCTTCAAAGACAAATCCCTGGAATGAAAAGGGCAAAGGGAAAGCGGCCTTCGTTGCTAACACTCAACAGCAACCGATTGACCCGAAACCGGTTGCTCGCCAAAGCGACACACGCCCATGGCGATCCCTCGAAGAGAAGCTAGGACATCCTTACTCATTTTCCCGGGATAAAACGAGGAGACTGTTCGAACTGGCAGTGCGCAACATACTTATCACTCTGCCGAATCCGAGACGTCCACTGCAGCCTGGTGACATCAACAGTCCCAACTACTGCTCCTACCACAGAGTATTGGGCCACCTAATTGAGGATTGCTACGTCTTCAAAAATTTGGGTCGAGGACCAGTACCAACAAGGCAAGTTTGCGCTGTCCGAAAACTGGAGAGTGAACCCGCCACAGAAGCACGCTCCTAAAAAGATGGACACGCCAGGGGCATCATGCTCGTTTATAGAAGAAGCTCCGTCGGAAGTTGTCCTTTCAGCTAAAACTAAAAGAATGTTGAAGGATCTTCAAGCATGCCCGGCGATCAAATAGAAAAGCCCGCTGGAGCCCGAGATCATTGAGGGGATGCTTAAACCGCGTCCAACACCGAAAACTGGTAACGATGGGCAAGACCTCCAGGCCAAGCCTTCGAAGTCTTCGAAGGCAAAGAAGAAGACAAGGAAGACCAGTACCAAATTTCTTCAGTGATCTACAAAAACCCTACACGTATTTTTCAGGTCCCTAAAAATATTTTTAGACCAGAATTGAAATTCGACAGAAAGTGCAAAATGTAGTCGTGTTTTCGGGATTTTTCCGTGATCGAAGTTCTAAAGACTTTGCTAACATGTTAGTTATGGTTTTGCTAGTCTCTGATACCACTGTAAGTCGATGTCACTCACCCCGCGGGATGACGGAGAGGCAGAATAGGTAAAAATCAAATTTTTGCAAACTAGGTAACATCGACTATGCATAAGGATCTTTGATAAACCCTAACTAACATACTATCTAGGAGTTGTAACTACTATGTAAGAAGATTATACCTCAAGCTACAAGTCCTTCTTCTCCTCACGGTCCTCCTCCTTGATGTGAGCTCCTTGGAGTGGTGGTGGATGCGCCTCCTCGTCGGCTTCTCCACGTCAAAGATGATCCACCCGAGAGCTTCTACCTTGAGCTCCAACCTATAAGATGAGCAAACTAGGGTACTTGGTGTACCAAAGTAAGTAACCTAGTGTGAGTAAAGAGTGATTTTGGGTGACCAAGTCTCACTAACCATTGATTCTCAACACATGAGACACTAGGATTTGAGAGGAAGGAAAGAGCAAGCTTGAGGAAAGAGAAAGTATTTGTGATAATGATAATTGAGATAGCTAGTTGATTAGACTATAAGCATGGCTTGATTAAAGTATCTCCAAAATATCTAGTGCTCACACAAAATATCTCACAAAATATCTAGGTCAAACTTTGCTCCATAGTCAAACCAATTAGTCATGCTTAATTATTAATTATAATGAATAATAATGTTTTTCTTCCACCTCATAATTGTTTTAATTAAACAAATAATTAAAACCCTAATGAGGTGTCTCCTTCTAAAACAATCTTGAGTAATTACAAGAATGACCCTCTCATCCATACATACATACTCATATCCGCGTTTCGAGAAACACGAATACAAAAAGACGAAACTAACCCAATAATCGAATACTAGGATCTGGCTTAAACTAAAGCCCACTAGTATAATCTGCCCGAATGTCATACGTGCGCTATCGAACCCTGTCGTAAAACCATACGACCTCTATGTCATTTCGCCCGAAGTAGGAAAACCCTCTGTGTGAGACTCTAAAGACTCGACAGTTACGCTGGCAGTTGGTTTAACCGCAAGAATGTCAGCGACACTAGCTGTACATAACGGCTACCCAGGTATCTGTCGATAAGAAGGCCGATGAGGAAACTCATCCGAACTCCTACTGAGCCTGTCAGTGGCAATCTCCGTACGGTCCGGTCTATTCGTCTAAGAGTATCGCATATCGGGCCTAGGGGGCCGGTAAACGTCAGACCCCTAATAGCGCAATAAGTCGTGTCGGAGAATAGCCCAGAATACCCTGAGAAACTATTGATAAGCCAACCAGTAAATCTCGCTTGCCCTGGCTAGGGACTTTATGTAATGGCATTCCGAACACAGCGCGATATCGACCCCCAATACCGGAAGAGACGAATCCTATCTAACCGCCACTGCCTCCAAGTGCTTTGGGACTGCACCCAACTACTACTTGTTTGCACGACACAATAGAGCCGTTGTAGGGTAGCAATCTAAGAACAGTGGGAACACACTTGAGGCGAAGAAACAGTGTCGAGTCAACGGACTAAGCTGTACTCATGTCACCTGGGAACTGCTACCTGACGATAGGTATATTACCAACCAGCAGTTCCCCACGAGTACGTCCAGTGTAACTCATAACCCAATGAGCACCTGCATACTATCTCCAGTACGACGTACTGATGGCTGTGGGACAAACCATCTCCCATGTTGGGATAAGAAGCGTATACACTAGTCTACTCTGGAGTATCGATGCCCTGTCTCGATAATCCTACGACTAGGGACCTGTATAAGGATGTGCTTGTAGACTACCCAGCCCCCACTAGTGTGACTGCCATCACAACTCTGGTAGTCAAGCAAAAATCCTAAGGGCTCTATCAATATGTATTAGCGATACGTTAAAAGAAACATATACACATATTAAGATAGATACAAACCAAGTAGCATACTACTATATCAAGCAAGAATGTCATAAATCCCTGTATATATCCCAAGCTTCCAAAATATAATGTACAAACTAGTACTATACAATAATGGCCTCTAGGGCATATTACACTAACATCACGTGTAAGAACGTAAGCATCTATATACAAAGTATATAGGCTCCATATTAAAACAAATAGCAGGCCAGAGAAGCTCACGTATTAACACGTGATGCCCTTTTTAGGCTGTTGCATATAAGCAAACAAGTTTAACTCCGTAGGGGTCACGTGCTATACGTGAGTGTTCCTAAACACCTTCCAAGCTGATAGAATTAAATTATAAATAAAATGATGAAAATCCTATTTGGAAAATATTTCTTTAAATCTTTCTAAACTATCTAATAGAATTAAATTCTATATATATGGGAAATATATCCTTGGTCTTCATTAAAACAGAAAACATCTTCTCTGTTGTTAAACGAAAGACCTTTGGATCAAAGATCCAATGGTGATCGTCTGATAGAATAAAATTCTATGTTAGGAAAATATTTCCTAATCTGGTTAAAAATAATAAATCTTCTCTGTTAAACAGAGAGCCTTTGGATATAAAATCCAACGGTGAATAAAATTCACCGATTGATCTAAAAGATCATGAAATCAATCATGATCTCTCAATGAGAAATTCTCTTAACAAATTGATTCTTGTTCTTCTCGTATAAATAAGAGCGAGGGGAGGACGAGAAAGAGGACAGAGAGAATAGACAGAGAAAACACAGAGAGAGAGAGAGAGTACAAACAAAAAGAGAGAATTCAATTCTTTAAAAAGAAGAAGATCTTCCTTTTAGAAAAAAGAAACCCTAGGTAAGAAGAAAGACACAGAGATTATCTTATCTCTTCTTTGCCTCTCCAAGGGTTTAACCCTTCAAAAAAAAAACTTAGTTCTTCCTCTGGTTGAGATCTGCAGAAGTAGATCTCCCCACAAGTTGAAAATTTAATTCTCATCGGGGAGATTCTGTTATGCATATTCAAAACTTAGGGGAAAGAACTAAGTTCAAAAGATTTAATTCTTCCAAAAAATATATAGGAATTTAATTTCTCTGATAAAACTAGGGTTTAATTCTGTAAAAGAATTTAATTCTTATAAAACAAGAGACCTGAAATTCTTAAAACTCGGATCAAAATCTCTATGCATATAAAAGAAAAGACCGATGATTCATTAGCGTTCAACGCTATAACGAAAGCTCACGTGTTTCCACGTAAGCACCTTTGATGAACTAAAAGGAATGACTGAGATCGAATCACGTGTTCTCACGTGACTTCCAAACAGTTGCTTAACACTTATATGAAAAAGGGGGGAAATCCAAAGATAGCGCTCACATTTTGAGCACCTCACATGTCCGCACGTGAGAATTATTTGAGCTAAGTGCTTAGCACTTATAAAAGGAAGAGAGAATAAATCCAAAGAGGCAGTGCCCAACTTTGGGGCGCCTCACGTGCCAACACGTGAGAGCCACAAGAATTAAGTGTTTAACACTTACATACAGACGGGGATTTGGACCCAAGTGCACAGCGCTAACTTTCAGATGCCTCATGTACCACACGTAAGCGCCCCAAATTTCAGTGTTTAACACTGCTTTAGAGTCTCACGTTGGAGCACGTGAGCACCGAGCATCTATTAGTGTTTAACACTATAAGAAGCCAACTTCAGTCCCAAATTGGCTAAGTCTTCCTGAGATTAAAATATCTTGGATCTCCAAATAGACCGAGTCTCTATGCTCATGACTTCCCAAACTAATGATTCCTCAATTGATAATGACTAGAATGATGTTCATCCCACATCTCCCCTCAATCTGAAAATTGGTCCAAGGGTACATCTCTCTACACCTTTGATACATGTCGTTGTAATTCTTCAACGTCTTCAGAGAGGCGGAGGGTCCCGACAACCAACAACTCTTTGGTGCACTCCCAAAACGATATGGACCGAAACATCCTTAAACTAGCTATGGACCGAAACGTCCTTAAACTAAAGCAATAGAGATCAAATGCTCTTTTGTTGGGTCTGAATGATCCGAAAATCCTATTGAGTAGATCTTGGTCTCAAATTAGACTAACGTATTCTCAACAAACATTAAAGTTGATCTTAATCTCAAACGAGATTAACGATCCTTAAATCAACCCAAACCCAAATCTAAGAATATACAGATTTGGACTAATCCACGCCCTACGGGCGACAACATAAATTAGTCTCCGTATACAATCCACGGGCAACCAAAAATAAAACAAACACATACGACACGAAGTAAACTTCTAGAGCAGGAGAAAGTAGTTACCGCGATGCGGTAACAAAATAAACTGCAGGGGCTTGCGCCTGCAGGGAAGAGCGTCCCCACAATAAAAAAAACTCTTCGCAAACGAGGGGGAATCTGACAAAGTCTGCTACAACGGCCGCATCTATCCAAACCTTTGACATACGGTGCCATAAATCAACTTGGCATCTTCGGAGAGGTGGACGGATAAACCCAAATAGCATCTGCCCCCCAAATTCAGGCGAGACGATCCATCCCGGACCCGTCTCTGTTTTCGGCGGTAAACAAGGTCTTTGATGTAGTCCCGTAACTGTTTACAATTCTCGATCGAGCGCCCTTGGGTCCGATGATAGGCGCAAAATAGGCCACATGGTCGTTTGCCCGGCCTTTGCCTTATCGGTGGCAGCTTGAAGAATCTCTCGTCCTTCGCTTCTTCTAACAGCTCAGTTTGCGAGTTGTTCAGAGGCGTGTAATCGCGAAACCTCGAAGAATAAGGTTTCGGACGATCAGGCTTCTTCTCTGTTGGAGATAGTGCCCTCAGAGTCAATTATTAGGTCACAGGTACGTGATTGCAATGATTGATGGAGGACCTATCCCGGTAGGACAGTCTTACTCGAGATGATAGTATGCTATCTGGTTTACCTTTATCATCGTGTACTGTTTTAGGTGACCTGACAAGTTGCTATTACACGTTGATAGAGCCCCTAGGATTCTTGCTTGACCACCAGCAGTATGAGGGCGATCATATAAGTGGGAGCTGGGGTCTATAAGCATATCCTTAAATGGTCCCTAGTCGTGTGAGTTTCGAGACAGGGCATCGATACTCCAGAGTAGACTAGTGTATACAGTCGAGACCCCGACGAGGGGCGGTGGCCGGTCTCACAAGCCACTGGTGCCAGTTGGATCACCTAAGATGTATACAGGTGCTCATTGGGTTATGAGTACACCGGACAGGACTCGCCGGGAACATGCTAGTTGGTCATATACCAGACGTCAGATGGCAGTTCCCTGGTGACATGTGTGCAGGTTAGTTCATCGACCTGGGGATCGTCATTTGTCTCGTGTGAGTTCCCACTGTACTTTGATTACTACCCTACCACAGCTCAAAGGAGTCGTGCAAACAGATTTTAGTTGGGTACAGTCCCGAGCCACATGGAGGCAGTGAGCGTATCTTCAGGGGTTCGTCTCTCCCGGTATTGGGGGTGAGGTCGTGCTGTGTCTAGGAGAGCCATTACACGAAGTCCTTGGCCAAGGCAGGAGATTTACTGGTAGGTATTCCAGTAGTATCTCAGGTGTTCTGGGCTACACTCCGACATGACTTGTACCGCTTTTGGGGGTCTGAATTTTACCAACCCCCTAGGCCCGCCATGCGATGCTCATAGACGAACGGACCGGACTGTACGGATATTGTCACTGACAGGCTCAGTAGGGTTGTCAGGCTGAGTTCGCTCACAGACGTCCCTTTTTAGTCGATACCTGGTAGCCCGTTACGTATTGGCTTATACCTCTGACGTGCTAGTGGTTAAATCCACAACCAAGGTGTTGACGAGTCTTTAGAGTCCCCCACATTCAGTTACTCAGCTTTCGGGCGAAAGGTTGTAGAGGCCGTATGGAGATATGGCAGGATCCGATCAGATACGTGCGGTATTGCACGGATCAGGATCGGGCAGTTTGTACTATAGGCCGTATGGTTATATGGCAGGGTTCGATCAGATACGTGCGGTATTGCACGGATCAGGATCGAGCGGATAATACTAGCCGGCTTTGGTATAAGCCGGATCCTAGTATAGTACAGTGTAGATTTTGTCTCATTGCATTTGTATTTCGGTCGGAATACAAATGCGGGTGTGTATGCACAGTATCGGGGTTTTCCTGTAATTTATTACGGGACCAGTTTTCTGGAGTTGCCAGTTTGCTTTTCGTTTCGGCCGATTTCCTTTGTATCGTTCATTGGCCGAAGATTGGTGGAGGAGGGCTTATTTGCATTGTTGCAAATAAGTATTTGTGGAGGAGTTCTTTGCATATTCTTGTGTCATGATAGCTTTTCATTGACCTTGACTACCTTGACTTCTAGCTTTATCATGATGGCTTGACTTTGTAGACAATCATGGTTGTTGATGATTGTTGGTTGAGTATTGGTTTTGGGAGTGATCATTGTTTCTCATCATCACTTGCTTTTCAACCACCTCTTTGTCTTGACTCTTTCTCTCTTGTATGAGATGAGAATGGCTCCCATTCTTTTGAGAGAGACTCCCACTCTTTCAACCTCTCCACCATGATAATGGCCGGCCTCATAGAGGAGGGGGGGCTGTCCCAAATTTTGAGTGGGGGTTTTTGGTTCATTTCATGTTCCAAAATCCCCAAAGTTCCTCCACATAGTTCTTGTATCTTCCCTCCACCAAAAAGGCAATTCCTACAACCCCAAAAGAGACTTCTTCACTACACATTCTACAGCAATTCTTGGGCACGTCGACTAGCCAGCTTCGTGCCCGAGTTGCCTCGGCATTGAGGTGGGAGCCCGTAAAAGAAGTAGGCGATGTGGTGCACTTCCGGCGACGAGGTGGAGACAGGACCTTCCGCAGGAGATCGGGACGACGACGAGAAGACCGGAGGACTTGGATCAGTCGGTATATCTCTCTTCCCCATCTTGTAGTTAGCTAGGACTAATTAATGGTTCGATCCGGGTATTAGTGCGCGGCGGTTTGCCAGTTCAAGTAAAATTAAAGTTTTTCACCGCTTCCGCATTTGGCCGTCGGATTGACGGCCGGGGCGCCGCCGTGCACTTACATTCTCTTCTTCCCGTCCCTTTTCTTTCAGTCTCCCCGGTCTCCTTGGTGGAGAGGAGCATTGACCTTAGACTCGAGTTGGATTTCTCGCTCGGTCCAAACCTTCACTTCGGCCATGGTCCTGGGTTGCGCCAATGCAAAAGAGCGGAGCCACTCTTTGTGCCTAAGATCAAACCTCAGACTGGTTATGACCGTCTTGTCCCGGAATGGCTTCTACTCCGTTCTATGGCGTTCCTCAGATTTTCTCTATGAAACCTCCATGGCTCCCCCCGACGAGTGCCTTGTACGCGGTTTCGATGGTCGTGGCGACGTTGGTCTTCCCTAGAATCGGGCGACCTAACCGACGTCGCCTCAGAGTGCGAGGGAGCTCGGTGAGCGTTCAAGTGGTAGCTTGGTTGATCTTGGGACTGAGGTGATGGACTGTTTGGTGCCATCGAGCTGGGGTATCTCGGTTCCTCCCTGTACCCAATGGCACATGATCCCTTCCTCATACGGTGTCTCGACTGCCGGAGTCGGCACGTCGATGTTTCGCAATGTTAAGGTTGATCAGGACACCGGTCGGGGAATTTACCCTGGATTGTGTGTGATGGGCCGCCGCTGTCTCCTGTCCGCCATCATTCTGGACTATAGGAGTGGCGGTTTGAAGGCCTACGGCCTGGACGTGAGCGATCGCGTCCACCACCGTTGCTAATCGGTCGATCCGAGGGGTTAGGGCTTCGGCAATGTCTAGTATTGATGGAGTGGAACCGCACCCGTTCCCGTTGTGAGGTGCGCTATGGGGTGATCGCTTGCCCGTTGTCGAAGTCGATCGACGGTGGTTCGTGATGGGGTCTTCGTTGCGGTGCTCGCTCGTCATTGTGTTGAAGGCGGAGAGTAATTTTTTGGTGGAAAAGTTTTTCGTTTCCTATAGACGGTACCAACTGATGGAGGTCGGAATCTCTCTCAGATGTTGTCCTCCGTCGATCTAGTGGCGAGCGAGATGAAGGGTTGAGATTTGGAGAGAGGGTATGGATCTCATTGGGTTGTTGATCGGCGTTGTCGCCGAACTACCTGCAAAAGAAGTCCAGGAATGGGATACCACCGTAGGACCCTCCGACGATCAAGTAAGAACTGAGGAATATTTAGGCAGAGTAGCGGTGTATTGAGTTGTGTTGAGTTACCTGAATCGTCTGGAAGAAGGGTTTATATAGGGGTGGCATGGAGCAAGCCGTTGCGAGATCCTCGCCGTCAGTTCCGTCCACGCGTCACTTTTGCTTTAATGGTGAGACGCTCGCATGAGATGCGGGACGTGGGGTGATTGACTCCATCGTGGCGGACGATGCGGAGCCGTTACGAGGAAGCTCGGTAATGGAAAGTTAAGGAGGTTCAATTCGAGAAAGCTCGGGCTTTGTGATACCGGTCCCGAACTGGTCGGGATGGCAAGGAAGCTTAGCTCTAGGATAGCTCGGAAACGTGCTATTGACTGGTGGTTGGTCGAAGAAGGTATGCATCCAGGAAGAAGCCCCAAAAGGTTGGAGCATATTCTTCGGATGGAGTCTCGGAGGCGAGATTCCGAGGAATGTTCCTTTATTCCAGTTTAGTAGACCCTAGAAATCTAGTTGGTATACATGGATGGCACATCATCAACTACGTTCCGTGATAGGAGGTATCCCCACTTACGAGCGTCATCACTTTCATAATTAATCAAGTTATCTCCTTATGTTAGAAGCCCCGCTGATTTGGGCCTCAAGTCTCAACATCAATAATTGTAAGAGTCGTGGAATACAAATTTGACGTCAACATCTTTGCCTGCGGTTGAACGTAAGTCCATCAAAACCAAGTTAATAGATCCGATCTAAAAACTTGTATGGGTTATTAATGAAGGCTCATAAATATTCCAATCAGACTATAAATGCCATAATTGTACTTAACGATGCAATAAGCAAAATAAAATACTCCTACTATGATTTTTCTTTTGATCATTGTGCATAACTAATGATCAACCATTGTGACCAATTCTGGCCATGCACAATGCATTAGTAAAAGCATGAGTGTCGCCAAAGGAGCATAACCATGAGATAAAACCTTTTTCTTTCCAAATGAGAGGTTAGCTAATTCGATGTCAAATGTTTCTACATATATATATATATATATATATATATATATATATATACACATACTTACCACAAGCATATTAGAACAACAACAGATTACATATGTATAAAGATCCTATGTACGCCCATACTACTTTAATTCGACTATAATTTATTAACAACATATTATTATATATGATGAAAATGATCGCATTATTATCATACATCCATCAACAAACAAACATATATGAATGCTAATTAATTAACCACGTTCCAGGTTTAATTTGATACTCGGCTTACAGTAAACAAAATTTATTACTCTCTCTCAACTGTACTCAGCATAAGTACTACTGTATATAACATATTCATAAATGGTTTCTTTTTCCAATTCAATTCGTGAGTCGAGAATACTGATCTTTAGATCCTCTGATATTGCTGCTGCACCTGCCCTGGTCTCCTCTGCTTCACCAGCGGCGAGACAATCGACACCAGACCCCCAAGTGGGGGCCGCATCCTCCCTCTGTACACCATCTCGTCATACGGCCTGCGGTAGAACCTTAGGTACATCCTAAACATCTCCTTCCCCTTGATGGCACCGCCGCCCTCCCCTTTGTTGAAAGACGAGAACAGCAACGCCGGAGACTGTAGAAACGAGGGCCTCGGCGTCCTGGGCAGCGGCGGTGGCTGCTGACGTGGCGTGCGGGGATTGGTTTGTTGAGGGGTGCGGGCACTCGGGGATGCAAAGGAGAAGGAGCGGGCGTTTGCGGGGGAAGTCCCGATAAGAGAGGGGCTGGCGGTGGAGGAGGTGGGGACCACGGAGCTGAGGTACCAGGGCTTGAGGGAGTCCAGGCGGGGAGAGACTGTGAAGGCGAAGCGGGATGAGGTGGAGCCGGATCGAATGTTGGATTTTGATCCGACGGAGGGGGAGGGGTCAAAGCGGAGGGAGGTGGTCCGGTGAGGGTAGGATGAGAAGGCGTCATCTTCGAGGGAGTCATCGAAGTCGAGGGAGGAGATCAGGGACGTGACTGCCCAGAGGTCGACAAACGGCCGTGCACCCTGTGGGACCCACACCATTAGTTTTTGTTTTCATTCCCAATTTTTCAATTGGATATTTTTATAAAATGAATATACAAGTCCTTAAATTTGTATACTTACATTATTCGTCATATTTGCTAATATTTTTTAGAATCAGTCATAAGTGAATAAGAATAAAGAGCGATTTAATTTCCATGTCATATGATCTTTTCACTTTTGTAAACCAACTTGAAACTATGTTTTTGGGTGTTGCATCACAAGTTTGGATAACAAACCTTCTGCTCGATTCCTAATATCTTTACCATTAATTTTAGTTATGCTATACCGCGCTTCCCACTCTAAAGTAACTTAGCTTGCCAATTTCCAGTCACATTTAATCCTTAATAAAACATATGTCTAATTAAGGGATTCATATAAAAATAACATCTTTCTGTGAATTGGAAAATTTGTGAGGGAGTGAACTGAAAAAATACCTTCCAGAGACAAGAAAACATGGAGGGGGGATCAATGACGAAGGCCTTGTGGAGCCTTGCAGGGTAAAATTCAGAAACAACCTTCAGAGTCCCCATCAAGAGGTTGAGAAAAGCAGGGGCCGATCTAAAAAAGCCTGCAAAGTTTTTTAAAACAAAACGTAGGCGCATTAGTTTTCCAACTTAATTCAAACCAAGGATGATGAATGATTAAAGATGGGAGATTTGAGAGCAATGGAGAATCCCACAGGGGACCACCACTGGGCCCAGAAATTTACAGGATTAGCCCTCCATGGCATCAAAAGAATCAGTTGGCTGCTGATGCTGATGCTTGATTCATTTGACACTCGGTTACTGGGCAAAAATTGGGCACATGCTATTGCTAACAATAAAAGTGAGGACATGCTGCTGACAAAATTTCAGCATAGTTCGATCTATTGTAAAATATACAAAACAAAAAGGAAGTAAATTACACTAGAATTCCATGAAGTATTTTTTTAAATAACTAAATAGCTAAAGCTATGGTTTTCAAGAGACTTTCTTTTCACCAAAATATCCTCAAAACCAACACTTTAGATATCATACAGTAAGAAAAAACTTTATAGCATTTTAGTGAAAAACTACTATAGAAAACCCATCACTAAAATACCCATAACTATTGCACTTATAACTAAAACCCTAAAGGTTTTTTATTTCAGAAAAATACCTTGAACCATGGTTTTCAAGAGATTTTTCCGTTGCTCACCAAAATACTCTCAAAATCAGCACTGACGGTATTCTGTGACCGAGACTTTATGGTATTTTAGTGAAAAACCATGATTAGAAAAAAAACCCATCAAATTTAAATTCCTGCTGAACTTAAACAAATAGAAATTATGCGTACTTGCATCAAAGAGGATAACGAATTGATCAACAAAGCGAGACATGGACGAAACTGCCACTTCCAATGTGAACACCAGCAACCGCAAATACCTATATAACAAATGGACTTATTTGTAAAATTACGGTGAAAAAAATACAAATTTGGAAACAGGGAACAAAAGGGTGGAGTCCAGCTTCTCACGATTTCTGAGAGTGAGTTTTGAAATAATCCTGCTTTATGCGAAAGACCTGCAAAGTGCAAAATTAACTGGACTTTTTAATACAACGATAGGAAATAAAATACAAAAAAGGTTATAAAAGAGGGTGTTTTCTGATGATTACCATTACAGGCCTGGCCTCGTCGTCATGACCTGCCACGTAGGCAACCCCTTCGGCAAGCTCCGATGAGAACTCATCCGCTATCAAATGATCTATTTTCACCAAAAATAATAACAAAAGTTACAAAAAATAGGCGGAGGAAGTAAAATAAGTATAAAAAAAAGTACCAAAAATTTAGTAAATTACCGGTTCCGACGCTCTCTCTCCAAGAAAGAACAGCGCGCAGATGCTTTGCAGCCTTCTTCACGTTCTCGCCTTTCCCTTTCAAGAATCGCTCGACGCAAGTATCGTTACAGTATTTTTCCTATTTTTTCACAAAAAAAAATTTAACATCTAAATAATTTTACAAAAACTACAAAAAATCACACGCTACAAAATGAACTAAAAATCTCATAGCAACCTTAATTTCAATATATATATATATATATATATATATATATATATATATATCAGCTAAAAAAATCACTGTAATCTCGAGTAGATGATTAAGAAAATTCATAGATCAGTAAAAATATCGGAGCAAAAAATGTGCGCTTTTACAAGTAGAAAACTCACAAAGCGTTTAAGATTTCGCAAAATCGCTTTAAAACAGAGGAAAATTTCGAAACAGAGTACGAATCGAAACTAATTAGAAACTCTAAGAACTAGAAGAACTCATCAAAAAACAATTAAAAACTGAATAAGATTCGTAAAATTCCTAGCAAAAATAACAAAAATCACTTTCCAACTCATCAAATGGTAGGAGATTAAATAAATCAACAAAAAAATCGAATAAAATTAAAAAAAAATCGCTTGAAAATGGAGTACCGAATCGAAACTTTTAGAAATGGAAAAACTCATCAAAAATCAACTATAAATCGAATACGATTTGTAAAAATCCTAAAAAACAGAGGAAAATTAATTGAGGATTTGAACCTGTTTCACAGTAAACGGAGCTTGCTTCATAAGGATCTTGAGCACCGCATCGATCCGCTCTCGATCTCTCTCCTCCTCCTTCTCAATTAGTCCCATTTCTCTATCCTCAGATCGAAACCCTAACCCTAAATCTCAAGCTCGCATTTACTAGAGAGAGAAAAAAGAAAGATTTTGGACAAAAAGAGTTTTGAGAGAGAGAGAGAGAAATGAGATTTGAGGCGGTATTTATACGAGGGAAAAGTGTGCATGTGGCATTTGACGGCGGATGGGTAACGGAAACGTTTGTGCCGTTTGCTCGTTTTTTCTCTTTTTAATATTCTGTTTTTGAATTAAAATGATATTTTTGGGTGGTGATTTTATTCCTTTTGCTGGTGCTTTTTTATGATCTAACAGTTGAGTTTTGATGTGACGGGCTTGTTTTACATGGACCGCCCTTCTTTTTTATGCTTTTGCTTTAATTTCCTCCTCTTCTTCTTTTTGGTTTTAATTTGCAAGCGAGCCTAATTTGTAAATTTGCAAGTTTTTATGGGTAGCAGTTTAAATTTTTTTTGTATATACAATAAGTAAACTTTTATTAAAAATTAATGTGTATCATCCTTGCAGAGCATATGCAAAGTGAGATTAGTGAAACTTCACATTGTCAGATTTGAGATTTAAACACTTACATCATATTATGATATTCTACTGATTATACAAGTTGTAAATTGTTTCAGAATAGAGAACATGGTTGAACAAAAACTATCATGACACATAATTCTTATTTGACTGATTATCATTAGTGGACCATGATACTTTATTATGAAAATAATTTATTATCGTTCAGAAAGGGATTTCAGAGTAAAGTGAGAACCGGGTTTTAATGTTACTTGATGAAAAGAAAAGAACATTACGGTAACATTGGGCTACCCGTAAGGTAAAAAAAAGTTGAATTTTTTTGTGAAACAGGTGTATAGCTAAGAAGGGTAAGGTGCATCTATCATGACCGTTAATCGTACCAACTACTACTTCATTCTTTTCACCAACCTTTTTGTTTTGAATTTTAACTTTAGGGTTTTATGGAACGACGAGCAGAAGAGCATATAACGGGGGCCGCTTAGGATTTAAGTGGATAGGACCCGCTACTCATTTTAAATTCTTAGTTTTGGTAATACCTAGTCTTTTGGCACGTGCGATGCATGCTATGAAATCAATGATAGATTATATAAGGTATTAAATAGATTTTTTGTTGAAACATATGTGCTCTAACAGATTTTGGAAGATATGGATAGTTTGATATGATTTTTATTATTATTTCTTTTTTGAAAATTATGAGATTTTTGTGTCACGTGGTGTCATTAGAATAAAATAGGCAATTTTCAATTTGGAAACCGACCGCCCTTTGCCATTAAAATAGTAGAGAAATGCCCCCAAAGGATAGTTATGCAAATTAGAAATTTGGCTAGGGTAAATGTGCAAGTAACCCCTTAGGCAGTTTATAGTAACTTGGAAAAGAAGGAACAAGGTAAAGAATGTAGTGGGCATTAAATACGCCCTTGTCTTGCGCCGACATCCCCCGCTATTTTAATGTTCCCCTGATTTCTTGATAGCTGCTGTATTATAGGTATCACAGGTCGAGCTTCGTTTTTTTCTTGCTTGCTATGTCCCACGTGGCGCTGGGACCGCTTCCATGTGGCATTCTCGATATTAACTGAGAATTTTGATGCTAAATTGTATTACTAGCTCTACGTGTCAGTTAAGTAGATTGAGCTATGTGTTTTTTTTATGAGATACGTACCTTTCTTTAAGAATATACATGCAATTTGCTTAAATTACTCTCAAGCAGCCCAAAGCGTACAAAACAATTCACAATAACACCGATTGTTTTACGAGGACCCGGAATATACAGTGTCTTCTCTTGTAGAGACATTGCAAAACACTCTTCTTTCATGAATATCTTCTTACTTCCTTTCGTTCCCATCTTAAATATTCTTGAATTTGCAAAACAAACAATGAATGATCTGTTGCAGTGTGCTCATAGGAAATTTTCACAGTGACTGTGTATACACAATTTTCACATTTTCTTTTGTTGTTCTAAATAGGATTGCATATAATGGATGTCTTTGTATATATTAATTTATTATTACCGTTTGAAGAAAAATTAAAGGTTGATTAGCTTTGAGCTATTTTAGTTAGGGCTGTTCAAAAAATATCTGACCGACCAAAACCAACCGACCCGACCTAACCTGAACCGATTCTATCGATTTGTTAGAGATCGGGTCGGGTCAAAAAAACAAAGAAATTGGTTGCCGGGTCGGGTGTCGGGTTTGGGATTTTCAAAGCCAACAAAATCTGACCCGATCGTATATATACAAATTGAAAACCCAACCTCATTTTCTACCCTAATTTTCTCTCTCCCGTTTGAGACTGCGCCCCCTCCTCTCTCCCTCGAGTCCTAACCTCATTTTTTGCCCTAATTTTCTCTGGCGGGCGGCGGCTACTCACTCTTTGTCATGATCCGAAAAGGGCATATGACCGGCACAAGAATTACGTGAAGTCAAATAGACCCTATCGTAACCCAATGTCACGACCCGAAAGTACGGAACGTGACCGGCACTTAGATTACGAAACGTCTAAAGGCGCCACGTGACCTAAGTAAGCCGAAGCCCAGAAATCTAAACCATAAAAGAAGAAAAAGAAGAAAAGAAAAGAAAACAAGTATAAAAACATCAGCAAATTTTACCAAAAAAATCGGCAGAGTCTCCACTGTAAAAAAACTGGCCCCCAAACGGGTACAACAAGTATAATATACATAAACAATAAAAAGCATCCCCAAACGGGAGCTAGCATCAACGCCAACAGGCGGAAACAACCACAACAAGCACAATAATATACAACGCCAATAGGCGAGGTTCAAAACTCAAAAGAAAACAAAACCACCAAATCAGAATAATACATGCGCGACTCTAAGGTCGAAATAAAAGACTGGTCCTATAAACTTATCAAGTAATACAAATATGGTTGATGGAGCTTACTAGGTACAAATGAATGAATAAAAGTACAATGGTGGTTCGGATACAAGTGAACCAACCTACCGTGCAAATCACCCTGAAGAAAAGATGTGCCAACAAGCTGCCACGGAAACCTGTACATCGAACCTGTAATAAAATTTGGCACAACGGGGGTGAGTTGCCAACTCGTGAGTAGAAGACATCTACGAAAAGAAATCGAATGCACGACGCTAATCTAGGTCATAATAATACACTATTATATCCCAATCAACTAGTAATAGCAGGGTAAAACTACGTGTAAGTGCAGATACTCCGTGCTCGTGTCAGTGCCTCATATAGTACTATGTCATATGAAATGAAATGCATGCACCATGAATGTAAAGTAACAAATCCTGAAATCCAGATATATATGTAGAAGAAATCTTTAGCTATTATCATAGTAAAATGTGTATAAGAATCTGAAATCTCAACAATGAAATCCATGGAAATCCGTGTCAAGTATCGACACAACACATGTAATCTCAAGTCTCAATATCTCGGGCTCCGTCAGTCCGGATCGGCCCATATCATCAAATCTCACGACAACGGTCGGTATCCTCCGGATATCCGTCGCGCCAGACATCACCGGTAGGTAGCCTTCCCCTGCCAGGCTCATCGTCTACAACTCGATCTTCTTGCCCCGGGGTACCATACCGGGCCCACCATGTACCCGAGACGGTTCATCCACTCCTCGAATCGGGTCTCGAAATCCAACAGAAAACATGAAATACTCATGGTGGACGATACATACATCACGAGAAAACCGCATCTTATTTTAAAAAGAGAAGAGGAGAGAGAGAGAAGTTTTTATATATTTTTGCGGTTTTCCCCAAAATCCAGAAATCTCATAAAAATCCAAATCTCAAAATCATGAGTAACTATATGATAAGTGTCGGCATATGCCCATAATACTGCATGATAACATGAAAATATGAATGCATGGATGTCTAAGTAATAAATATCATGTCTATACTAAAATCAGAGAATAATCACAATATTATATCGGTCTAGTTGTTAACTGATTCTATCCATAAAAGACAATATGATCTAAAGTGTAGGTGACATAGCAATTACCGATGATGATGTGTGTGAGCCGGCAAATAAGTGTGCGTGGAATATGCGCATCATCGGTAATGGTGCTGGTGTCCTAACAGGTATGGTTTGTACTGATTATTGCAACATATGTAAGAACATGCACCATGATGATTACAGTATGAATGTAAAGACAGATGTGCATTATCCACTCCTCTGCGAAATATGAGTACAACTACCACTATGTGAGTCGAACCTAAACTAGTGTCCATCTAACATCCTAAGAAACTAAACCTAATAGACTAGTCAGTAAGAAACTAGAGTCTACCTAAGGTCTGAATCAATATCTCTAATAGTCGGCGATCCCGCCTCAATAGCGTCACGTACGTAGTACGGCTTCCTCGAATCAAGAGTGCGGATCAATCATCAAATCTAAGCCTCGTACGGTAAAATCCATCGTACTGCATCCCAATATCGGGTATGGTCAAGTATCTCCTAGGTGTCTCCTCATTCATATAATGTCATCATCAACACATCTCATGATCAAGGTGCTAAACTGTGATCGCATACATCAATCATATATCATTGCCATCATGATAAGCATCATTAGTTTATCCACAGAAATATCATGTCATATGTGTAATATTGTGATTAAATCATACCGATATCTTATCGTCATCAAGTCACACCTATACGATATCGACATCAGGTCACACCTATATGATGTCGTAATCAAGTCATACATATATCATATCGTGATCAGTCACAAGCTACAGCCCAGGTACTATTTTAGCGTCCCATGTACCTCAATATCACCACCACCCTTTATAATTTATATGTTCATGTTCATTATCTCATTCTCTAATGATCCGCTAACACTTTAATACGACTGTATAGTCAAGAATCACGGCATCAAGCCCAGTTATACTGTTTCATCATGCCTCAGATATCATATCACATCAATGAATCCCATATACGTGTTGTGTATATATATACACCTATACCTAGTTTTATATATATACACACATATACGTATACGCCATGTCAAGTATTAGTGTGTGCGTGTGTGTTTCTATCAGTAACCTACGAACCTCTCCCAAAGTATTCATCCTCAGGTATGGTTTTTCCTAAATCAGTCTAGTCCCGCCTAGGGTCATTACTAGGGTCCTGCTCAGTAAGAATGTAGGGTCACATCGGGTTTCCTAATGTCAATAAGTACTATTCCTATTCTACGTTGCGGGGGTGCTAAACGCCATCCACCCGACTTCCCCCCGTAGATATGCATCTACTCACTTGGTCCATGTCTGCCGAAGACGGTGTCGCCATCCTCCTCTTCATCGCCCGCAGTCCACTTGAAGGGTGCCTAAACGCAAACATATAAATAGCATCATAAACCGAATCACATACAAAAGTCAAACGATATAAGGAACAAGCATAGGTTAAAACTTATGTTCCGTCCACGCAAAAGAACCAAATACCGCTCGATATCGGCGTACAAACTCCGATGGATCGAGATAACATCATCAAACAACTTGTAGTTTTAAAACACATTACTTATACCATAAAACACGATTAAATCCATCGAAATCCTAAAATCTATCAAACCGTCCAATTTCGCAAAAACCCGAAAATGCCAGTATACCGTTTTTCATCAAAACTTGACATTTAAATGAAACTAATGGTCATAAAACTCATTAAATAGCATTACTAGACTATACAAACCATTACTATATTTTTATTACACAATTTTGCATTTATTTGAAATTTCTAGTTTGCAACTTTTAACAATTTTAACATTTTTCAAGCAAAATACCACAATTCCACCGCAAAACGTGATTTTGCATAAATTAATGACTTAAACCACAATTCATGATGATAATGATATAATGAAACCATAATTATATTTTTAATCTCATTTATATAGGAATTTCTAAAATCTAGTTTACAAAATTAGCAATTTTATCACAATTTATCAATTAACCATAGAAACTAGCAATCAAACTAAGTTTTTCTTTCCATTAACATGCTAAAATTTCCACTAAAACTATAATCCAATGATAACAACCCAAATTAGAATTTTATATTAACCACAAACACATTTTGCAAAAACCTAGTTAGCTAATTTCCTAATTTAAAACAATTTTAAAGGAAAATTTTACAATTCAACAACCATGCAATATTTTCCAATTCTAAAAGTGTTAAACTAACTATTATAACCCTAAATAATTAACAAAAATCATAACTTGAATTTACAAACCCTAACTTGAATTTTAAAAAAAACATAGAATTAATTCATTAAATCTAATTAAACTTAAATGAACATCTAAAACAATAAATCAAAAGAAAGAAATTATACCTCCCAAATTATGAAATACAAACAAGAAATGAGCCTAAAAAATGTATGCTTTCCATCTCCAAATTTCATATAAAAATGAGCAAGGAATAAAGAGTATGGAATAAATAGGATTTTGTGGAATTTTAATTGAATTTTTGATGTGTTTTTGATGAATTTTGAATAAAAATGAGGTGGAAAATGGGGGGGCGCAGCCATGGGGGGTTTGTGGCCGGCCTAGAGGGAGGTGAGGGAGAGAAAGAAGAGAGTGTGATGTTGTGTAGAAGTTTCAAGAAGAGAAACAACACTAAAAGTCTTTTCATGCTTTATTTAATTATTTATTTATTTATTTACTATAGCAACTCAAGAAAGCTCTAGAAAATAGGAAAAATTTGCAAATAATTTTTGCATGATACATACTAAATTCTAACATGCCATGGTTCATTTTTACAAATTAAAACCATTTAAATTTGTAATTTACACTAATTTAGTGTAAAAATAAAGCTTATGTTAATATTTAAAATAATTAATTTAGGAAAAATATTTTATTAAACTAAAAATTTATAAGTGGCTAAATAAACACCATTTACTAGTAATTTCATAATTAAAATGGATATTTTTAAAATTATAATGAAAAACAATCACGGTTTGATTTTACGAAAAATACATTTTACTTTACCGAAAATCATAAAATTCACTTAAACAATTTTAATCATTTAATTATTTATTTAATTATTTTTAAAACGTTACAATCTTCCCCCTTTTAAGAAATTCAGTCCCCGAATTTAAATTAAAACTCCCCCTCCAAATACTAAAACGTTTAGCAAAACATTCAAATCGTCGGGGCTCCGAAATCATCAATACATAACTAAAATCAACTCCGTCAAGCATAACGCAATCATCGGAGTTATGGAGAGAATAAAATATCATAACCCAATGTTAAAACCATCATGATATACATCAATCTATAACTTATATATATTTCGCATCCTAGTAAAATCGCCTAAGCCTCATAATAAAGAAGCATAAAAAAACCCTCTTGAAAATTCGCCGTGCAATGCACGTGTCACGGTATAAGTAGCGGACGTTTAATTTTAAAAAAATAGCTATATATATATATATCTTTTATTTAACATACACGTCCCGCCTGGTTACTAAATCAATAATAATAATTAGGAAAACATACTGCTCAAATTAAAATCAACCCCAATCACATCAATAAAATGCCATGTGCGTCCGGTGCGCACAGAAATCGAAACCAATTACAGATACCATGAATACCCACAAAACAAAACTAAGTGCAACAGGTGTGCACCAAAAACATCTGTCAAGTGCAACGGGCGTGCACGACACAATATCAGGTGCATCCAATCTGCACAAAACTCCAATTTAGTGCATCTGGTGTGCACAACATCGCATCAAGTGCGCCAAGTATGCGCAAGAATCCTAATCAGGTGCATATGGTGCACGAAAACATATATTGAATATCAAAATCGAAATCACAGTACAAAAATGCATGAAAACTAGGTCGAAACATATGTAAAAATCATGTGCAACCCCTATGCACGAAATCAATCAAAAATCCCAAAATATATATAAAACCAAATCAAGTGTACTGGGTGTGTACTAAACAACATCAATACAACTGATATATGAAACACAAATAGAATGAAGGTGCACACATGAAATACCAATCGTAGAACAAAATCCTCAAAATACAAAAATCCAATCAATGAAAATATGAAATTCAAATCACTAAATCACAAACACTATCGTCAATATGCACCTCTTTCCTCTGATGTCGACTGCTTCGAACTCGTTCTTTCATAGGTGTGCTGACTGCGCTACCAACGGCAATACTCATGTCTAGAGTCTCCCACGTAGTCGATCCCTTCACTTGATATCCGGACTACATTAAATCTTTCGATCGATCCATCAAAATCCCATAATTCCCCGAGAGCTCGACACTCAAGTACAGTTTAAAAATATCCGGTACATACCCCAGCATCGATGATCCAGCCGTAGAAGGGCAAACCCAAACCTCACTAATGGCACAGCGGAACTGCCGTAAACCCTAAGGTTCAAGGGCGTTCTCGTGGTCATTATGTCGAGTTAGGGTTTCATTCTTCTAGAGGGTCCATCGAAATACCTGCATGTTCTTTCGAATACCTTAAACTTGGGAAAATGGTTTTCTGATAATCGTTCGAACCCTTTAACTTCATCCGGACGGCATGTGAATACCCTTCGTCCGCACGCTAAGCAATGCTTCAATCCTCAAGAATAACCAATACTCTAATGGTTATCGCATTCGAGCCGCAGCTTCCTCTGCCCGTGGTAACAGAAACCACCATCCGATATCGACGAAGATAGATCAAAGGAACGAATGAAATACGGTGCAAACAATGTACATCCTAAGGCTCCTTAAGCAGAGTAGCGTATCGTAAGTATACCGCGGACCATACCCATGGTACGTTACTCTACCTAAATCGCCTACTCCATCAACCAAGGGTCACCTAGACTTATACAAGGTTAAACCTAGCGCTCTGATACCAACTTTGTCACGACCCGAAAGTACGGAACGTGACCGGCACTTAGATTACGAAACGTTTAGAGGCGCCACGTGACCTAAGTAAGACGAAGCCCAGAAATCTAAACCATAAAAGAAGAAAAAGAAGAAAAGAAAAGAAAACAAGTATAAAAACATCAGCAAATTTTACCAAAAATTTCGGCAGAGTCTCCTCTGTAAAAAACTGGCCCCCAAACGGGTACAACAAGTATAATATACATAAACAATAAAAAGCATCCCCAAACGGGAGCTAGCATCAACGCCAACAGGCGGAAACAACCACAACAAGCACAATAATATACAACGCCAATAGGCGAGGCTCAAAACTCAAAAGAAAACAAAACCACCAAATCAGAATAATACATGCGCGACTCTGAGGTCGAAATAAAAGACTGGTCCTATAAACTTATCAAGTAATACAAATGATGGAGCTTACTAGGTACAAATGAATGAATAAAAGTACAATGGTGGTTCGAATACAAGTGAACCAACCTACCGTGCAAATCACCCTGAAGAAAAGATGTGCCAACAAGCTGCCACGGAAACCTGTACATCGAACCTGTAATAAAATTTGGCACAACGGGGGTGAGTTGCCAACTCGTGAGTAGAAGACATCTACGAAAAGAAATCGAATGCACGACGCTATCCTAGGTCATAATAATACACTATTATATCCCAATCAACTAGTAATAGCAGGGTAAAACTACGTGTAAGTGCAGATACTCCGTGCTCGTGTCAGTGCCTCATATAATACTATGTCATATGAAATGAAATGCATGCACCATAAATGTAAAGTAACAAATCCTGAAATCCAGATATATATGTATAAGAAATCTTTAGCTATTATCATAGTAAAATATGTATAAGAATCTGAAATCTCAACAATGAAATCCATGGAAATCCGTGTCAAGTATCGACACAACACATGTAATCTCAAGTCTCAATATCTCGGACTCCGTCAGTCCGGATCGGCCCATATCATCAAATCTCACGACAACGGTTGGTATCCTCCGGATATCCGCCGCGCCAGACATCACCGGTAGGTAGCCTTCCCCTGCCAGGCTCATCGTCTACAACTCGATCTTCTTGCCCCGGGGTACCATACCGGGCCCACCATGCACCCGAGACAGTTCATCCACTCCTCGAATCGGGTCTCGAAATCCAACAGAAAACATGAAATACTCATGGTGGACGACACATACATCACGAGAAAACCGCATCTTATTTTAAAAAGAGAAGAGGAGAGAGAGAGAGAAGTTTTTATATATTTTTGCGGTTTTCCCCAAAATCCAGAAATCTCATAGAAATCCAAATCTTAAAATCATGAGTAACTATATGATAAGTGTCGGCATATGCCCATAATACTGCATGATAACATGAAAATATGAATGCATGGATGTCTAAGTAATAAATATCACGTCTATACTAACATCAGAGAATAATCACAATATTATATCGGTCTAGTTGTTAACTGATTCTATCCATAAAAGACAATATGATCTAAAGTGTACGTGACATAGCAATTACCGATGATGATGTGTGTGAGCCGGCAAATAAGTGTGCGTGGAATATGCGCATCATCGGTAATGGTGCTGGTGTCCTAACAGGTATGGTTTGTACTGATTATTGCAACATATGTAAGAACATGCACCATGATGATTACAGTATGAATGTAAAGACAGATGTGCATTATCCACTCCTCTGCGAAATATGAGTACAACTACCACTATGTGAGTCGAACCTAAACTAGTGTCCATCTAACATCCTAAGGAACTAAACCTAATAGACTAGTCAGTAAGAAACTAGAGTCTACCTAAGGTCTGAATCAATATCTCTAATAGTCGGCGATCCCGCCTCAGTAGCGTCACGTACATAGTACGGCTTTCTCGAATCAAGAGTGCGGATCAATCATCAAATCTAAGCCTCGTACGGTAAAATTCATCGTACGGCATCCCAATATCGGGGTACGGTCAAGTATCTCCTAGGTGTCTCCTCATTCGTATAATGTCATCATCAACACATCTCATGATCAAGGTGCTAAACTGTGATCGCATACATCAATCATATATCATTGCCATCATGATAAGCATCATTAGTTTATCCACAGAAATATCATGTCATATGTGTAATATTGTGATTAAATCATACCGATATCTTATCGTCATCAAGTCACACCTATACGATATCGACATCAGGTCACACCTATATGATGTCGTAATCAAGTCATACATATATCATATCGTGATCAGTCACAAGCTACAGCCCAGGTACTATTTTAGCGTCCCATGTACCTCAATATCACCACCACCCTTTATAATTTATATGTTCATGTTCATTATCTCATTCTCTAATGATCCGCTAACACTTTAATACGACTGTATAGTCAAGAATCACGGCATCAAGCCCAGTTATACTGTTTCATCATGCCTCAGATATCATATCACATCAATGAATCCCATATACGTGTTGTGTATATATATACACCTATACCTAGTTTTATATATACACACACATATACGTATACGCCATGTCAAGTATTAGTGTGTGCGTGTGTGTTTCTATCAGAAACCTACGAACCTCTCCCAAAGTATTCATCCTCAGGTATGGTTTTTCCTAAATCAGTCTAGTCCCGCCTAGGGTCATTACTAGGGTCCTTCTCAGTAAGAATGTAGGGTCACATCGGGTTTCCTAATGTCAATAAGTACTATTCCTATTCTACGTTGCGGGGGTGCTAAACGCCATCCACCCGACTTACCCCCGTAGATATGCATCTACTCACTTGGTCCATGTCTGCCGAAGACGGTGTCGCCATCCTCCTCTTCATCGCCCGCAGTCCACTTGAAGGGTACCTAAACGCAAACATATAAATAGTATCATAAACCGAATCACATACAAAAGTCAAACGATACAAGGAACAAGCATAGGTTAAAACTTATGTCCCGTCCACGCAAAAGAACCAAATACCGCTCGATATCGGCGTACAAACTCCGATGGATCGAGATAACATCATCAAACAACTTGTAGTTTTAAAACACATTACTTATACCATAAAACACGATTAAATCCATCGAAATCCTAAAATCTATCAAACCGTCCAATTTCGCAAAAACCCGAAAATGCCAGTATACCGTTTTTCATCAAAACTTGACATTTAAATGAAACTAATGGTCATAAAACTCATTAAATAGCATTACTAGACTATACAAACCATTACTATATTTTTATTACACAATTTTGCATTTATTTGAAATTTCTAGTTTGCAACTTTTAACAATTTTAACATTTTTCAAGCAAAATACCACAATTCCACCGCAAAACATGATTTTGCATAAATTAATGACTTAAACCACAATTCATGATGATAATGATATAATGAAACCATAATTATATTTTTAATCTCATTTATATAGGAATTTCTAAAATCTAGTTTACAAAATTAGCAATTTTATCACAATTTATCAATTAACCATAGAAACTAGCAATCAAACTAAGTTTTTCTTTCCATTAACATGCTAAAATTTCCACTAAAACTACAATCCAATGATAACAACCCAAATTAGAATTTTATATTAACCACAAACACATTTTGCAAAAACCTAGTTAGCTAATTTCCTAATTTAAAACAATTTTAAAGGAAAATTTTACAATTCAACAACCATGCAATATTTTTCAATTATAAAAGTGTTAAACTAACTATTATAACCCTAAATAATTAACAAAAATCATAACTTGAATTTACAAACCCTAACTTGAATTTAAAAAAAAAACATAGAATTAATTCATTAAATCTAATTAAGCTTAAATGAACATCTAAAACAATAAATCAAAAGAAAGAAATTATACCTCCCAAAATATGAAATCCAAACAAGAAATGAGCCTACAAAATGTATGCTTTCCATCTCCAAATTTCATATAAAAATGAGCAAGGAATAAAGAGTATGGAATAAATAGGATTTTGTGGAATTTTAATTGAATTTTTGATGTGTTTTTGATGAATTTTGAATAAAAATGAGGTGGAAAATGGGGGGGGGGGGGCAGCCATGGGGGGTTTGTGGCCGGCCTAGAGGGAGGTGAGGGAGAGAAATAAGAGAGTGTGATGTTGTGTAGAAGTTTCAAGAAGAGAAACAACACTAAAAGTCTTTTCATGCTTTATTTAATTATTTATTTATTTATTTACTATAGCAACTCAAGAAAGCTCTAGAAAATAGGAAAAATTTGCAAATAATTTTTGCATGATACATAATAAATTCTAACATGCCATGGTTCATTTTTACAAATTAAAACCATTTAAATTTGTAATTTACACTAATTTAGTGTAAAAATAAAGCTTATGTTAATATTTAAAATAATTAATTTAGGAAAAATATTTTATTAAACTAAAAATTTATAAGTGGCTAAATAAACACCATTTACTAGTAATTTCATAATTAAAATGGATATTTTTAAAATTATAATGAAAAACAATCACGGTTTGATTTTACGAAAAATACATTTTACTTTACCGAAAATCATAAAATTCACTTAAACAATTTTATTCATTTAATTATTTATTTAATTATTTTTAAAACGTTACACCCAAGTAGGCTAAACCAAGAATCTAAACCATATATATAAAAAAATAGATAATAATTGGTAGAGGTAAAGTTTAAGAAAAGTTTTATGAAAAATTAAAGCTGGTTCGATAGATTGTTTGAAAAACGGACAAGAGCTCCATTGTAAATTTTGATTAAAACAGGCACAATAATAAGTATATATTAAGCATTCCCACATACGGGAGCTAAATTAATGCCCAAACGGCGGAATCATAACCACACAATAATATACGACACCAAAAGGCGAATGATCAACAAAGCGGAAAGTAACAACATAAATATACATCAGGTCGACTCCACATGAGTCCGACAATAACAAAATAAACAACTCTAAGGTCTCGACAATACTAGACTTGGCCTTTGACGGAGTACTTCTAGATATAAATAGATACAAGGAGAATGCCGATACAAAATAACCCACTAACTCGAAATAACCACGCCCAAAGGATAGTAAACGTGCCAAAATAAGCCACTACGGATCCCAAAAGTCAAACCTGCAAAGAACTATAGCACAACGGGGGTGAGTTGCCAACTCGTGAGCAGAATTATATAACAAGCTAGAAGTTACATGGATAAGGGGTGAAACAACTAAGCATGATAAATATGTACATCAAGAAGGGTAAATAAGCACGCGTCGAAACTAGAGTTCGAGCGATGGAATAACAGTGATAGTGAGCTCTCATGTATAAGTCGTGTACCGCTATCCAAATATGTAAATTATGAATCTGTGTGTGGCTATCATATCAATATAAAGTAATCGGTATCTGGCCCGGTATGGGCACAGCATAACCACAAGCTTCTAAAAGTATGTGAGTTTCGGAAGTAAATACAATAGTGTAAAATGAAACGCTAATAATTATCAATCGTTAATAACTCACTGCATATATACATACAACGGTATCAAATCATGATTACCGTAACCGTAGTGCAATATCTATAACTCACGACTAACCATAACACAATCAAGGCAAATACACACACACACACACACATATACACACACACACACACACATATATATATATATATATACACACACACATATATATATATATATATATAGCACCCATCTATATGTAATCATATAAAAGTAGCCAGAAAATATATGTATATGAAATCTTTTCAAAATAGCTGTATGATATATATATCGCAGCATATGTAGCGGACGTTGTTTTGTGAATAAAGGTATGCATCTCGTTTAAAGTATACGTCCCGTCTTTTGAAAATAATTTATTTAAAAAGGGTTTTTTTTCTAAAAGTCTGTGTCGATTCTAAACACGTGGAAAATAATGAGATTATAGCTCTTTTAAAAATCCCTTTAAAATATATCGATGTATAAAAATAATATTCAGGTACTGTCTCGTGAACCAGTTCTGTCCGGCTACTATATATAGCATAATATATTTCATCAGTGTAATCGATCATTCACATATATATAATATACATCTTATCTTTCCCTGCCTCAATCTCTCATGGATTGATCACACATATATTATCGAACGATATCTTGTCTCTCTCTGTCTCAATTTCTCATAGATTGATCGCACACACCTACACACACATCTCATGGATTCTCGACTATATCCACCATGCCCGAATCATCTTTATCTTCTTTTTTTTCTTTATATATATTCAATCTCTTAGGATTGATATCATATCACATTATATCCACAGTAATATAAATCTCGTCAATCTTGTACCCTCTGTGTGAACTAGGCATAGCACAGACGAGTAACATATTATAGCATAATCCAGTAATATAAGTGTAGCGATATATATATATATATATATATATATATATATATATATCCCATATCATCGAGTTATAATATCAACAATATATGACGCGTAGCGGAAATCATTAAGTGTAGCATAAATAATAAGATCAGCGCGAGCGAATGATATGTAAAGTAAACGTAGCGTAAAAGAACAATAAATTGGTAATTATTTCGAATATTCCCATTTTTATATATTTTTAAAGTAGAACGAAACGTTTTTTGAAATTAAGGAGGCTATAATATTTTTAAAACATATATATTTACTCCTTTTGAAATCCAGTAGCACATCCTTTCAATATCACTTTTTAAAACCATGAAATGAATTGTTGTTTTTAGAAAGTGGGTAATACCGTCATATCAGTAAAATCTCCCAAGTGGGTAAAATAGTAAGACTGACATGCCTCGTTTCCTAAAATACGTAAATAAAGAACGTGACAAAACCAACCATGCTATTTATGGTGAGGAAAAATCCTTCTATAATCACATTACGGTTGTCAATCAGATATCAATAATAGTAAATAAAATCTAACATCACATGTCCAATTGCCACAATAAATAATACTAAGAAAAGTAACGGAAACGAATAAAGATCCAATAAGAAATAATATCCTATCTACGTCCCTGTCACGACCCGGAAAAGGCACGTGACTGGAACTTGAATCATGTGAAGTCTATACGACCCCACCTAATCCAAGTAAGCCAAAAGCCTAGAAATCTAAACCTTTTAGGGAGAATAGTGGAGGTGAAGTTTTGAAATAAAGATTTAATAAAATCAGGTTCTTTCTTGAAAACATAAGTAAACTTATATGAAAAACAATGTTTTATAACTAGCTTGAAAACCTGTTTCGTCATTTGAAATTTGGGCAGCATCTCCTTTGTATATTTTAACCTGAAAACAATATAAGCAATAATAATCATAGGCATCCCCAAGTGGGAGCTAGCTCTTCGCCAATTGGCGGAAACAACCATGCAAGATATAAATATACAATGCCGAAGGCGTGGATCAAAACTCAGAACGAAAATAAAGAAAACAGGAATCAAAGAAATCGGCATAAAGAAATAATACATGAGTGTGACTCTAAAGCCGAAATAATATATAAGTCGAGATTTCTAAGTCTACAAATATACATCATCTGGTTGATGGAGCTTTTAACTAGATACAACTGAAATAAAAGTACAAGTGCAATGGTGGTCACGATCAAAGGTATCCCACCTATCAATTACAATCATCCTGAAGAAGGTAGTGTGCCGACAAGCCGTAACGGAATCTGTGCGGTCAAATCTGTAAAAAAACTGTGGCACAACGGGGGTGAGTTGCCAACTCGTGAGTAGAAAACATCATCGAGTAGAAACCGAATGTATGAATATCTCCTAAGTCATACAATATAATAATAGTAGTATAAAAACAGCGAGTGATGACAAGTGTAACAAAATAATATAAATTGATATCAAGGGTTACACTATAAACATAAATGTGATATCAAGTACTCATGTCCGTGTCGTAAAGTAGTAACATGTCATATGTATGATGTATGAATGCATCAGTCAATATGTGTCCCGCAACGACACACTAAAATCATGATAAAACCTGAGTACCCAGTATCGACACTCGAAAATATCATGAAAACCGTGTCTATCCGCGACACATAAATCTCATATCTCGGGCTCTGTCTGTCCAGATCGGCCCCATCATCCAATCTCACGATTGCGGTCGGTATCCTCCGGATGTCCGCCGAGCCAAATATCACCGGTCGGTAGTGCTCCCCTGCTGGGCTCAACGTCTCTATCTTACTATACGGCCTTCTTACCCTGGGGTACCGCACCGGGTCCACTATGTACCCGTAGTCGGTGTCGCCTTACTCCTCGAGTCGGGTAATCATATATTATATATGCTCCAGAATCGAGAAATCTCATGGTGGACGCCACACATCATAACAAGGGAAAACCGTAATTTTCTTTTAAAAGGAGCATAAATTTTCAATTACACATGCGGTTTCCCAAATCCAGAAAATCTCATGAAATACCGAAATCTCATAATCATGAGTCAATAAAAATAAGAAACAATGTAAATCGGCATATAGCCTCTCAACAATGCATAACAGAATGTATATATGAATGCATGCAGTATCTAAGTAAGGAATGCAATATCTAAATAGCAAGTGAGATCATGAATGCTAAACAATACTAATAAACTACAAATTATCAGGGTATATGAATGAAATCACGGTTACTAAAGTGTACGTGATATGGCAATTACCGATACTGATGTGTGTGAGCCAGCAAGCAAGTGTACGTGCAACATACGCATCATCGGTAATGGTGCATGTGGCCTAGCAGACGAGATCATAATAGAAAATAAACAGTAAATGCAATATTATATATATATATATATATATATATATATATATATATATATAGACACACACGAGTCATACAGTTATAGTATTGGAATATATATATATATATATATATATATATATATATATATATATATATAGACACACACACGAGTCATATAGTTATAGTATTGGAAATGGCATGCATCGTTGTGTTGGAAAGGTTGGGGCTACGGTATTTTTGAGAAAAGAGATATCATTTTGAAAATTCGTAACGTCCCTCGGGTTATCTTTTGAAAATATCTACGATTCGTTAGTTTTGGAAATAAGTATGATTCGAACTCTATTCTAACATTTACCTAAGTAATTTAGAAACTAAACTCAAACCGAGCCAAAAGTAAGTAGGAATCTATACGTATCCGAGTCGATATTGTTAGTATATATGCCCTAGAGGCCATTACTGTATCATACTAGTATGTATATTACATAATGGAAGCTTGGGATATTCACCTTGTATTGACAATCTTGCTTAAAATGGTAGTATGCTACTTGGTTTGTTTCTACTTCAATGTGTACATGTGTTTATTTTAGTATATCGCCTATACACATTAGTGGAGCCCTTAGGATCTTGCTTGATTACCAGCGTTGTGATGGCGGTCACACTAGTGGGGCTGGGTAATCTATAAGCACATCCTTATGCAGGTCCCTGGTCGCAGGACTATCGAGACAGGGCATCGATACTCCGGAGTAGACTAGCGCATGCGCTTCTCATCCCAGTGTGGGAGACGGTCTGTCCCACAGCCGTCGGTACGTCGTACTTGAGATAGTATGCGGGTGCTCGTTGGGTTACGAGTACACTGGACAGGACTCGTCGGGAACTGACTAGTTGGTATTATGCCTATCGTCAGTTATCAGTTCCCAGGTGACATGAGTACAGCTTAGTCCGCTGACTTGACACTGTCACTTCGCCTCGAGTGTGTTCCCACTGTACTTTGATTACTACCCTACCACGGCTCAAAGGAGTCGTGCAAATAGGTGGTAGTTGGGTGCAGTCCCGAAGCACTTGGAGGCAGTGACGGTTAGACAGGATTCGTCTCTCCCGGTATTAGGGGTTGACATCGCGCTGTGTCTAGGAGAGCCATTACACGAGTAGTCCCTGGCCAGGGCAAACGAGATATACTGGTAGGCTTCCAGTGTTATCTCAGGGTGTTTTGGGTTTCACTCCGACACGACTTGTACCGCTATTGGGGGACTGACGTTTACCGCTCCCTAGGCCCGCCATGCGATGTATCAGACGAACAGACCGGACTGTACGGAGAATGTCATATTCAGGCTCAGTAGGAGTTTAGATGGGTTTCGCCTCGTTAGTCTTCTTGTCGGCATCTACCTGGGGACCGTTACGCACAGCTAGTGCCGCTTGCGGTCTGTGGTTAAACCCACTGCCAGCGTAGTGTCGAGTCTTTAGAGTCCCACACAAAAAGTTATTCGCCTTTAGGCAAAAGAGTAGAGGTCGCATGGTTCTGCGACAGGTCGCATGGTTTTGCGACAGGGTTCAGTCACATCCGTGCACTTGTGCACGTTTAGTGTCCGGACAGTTTACACTAGCGGGCTTTGGTTTAAGCCAGATCCTAGTGTACGTATTGGGATTGGTTTTATCCAGTTTGCATCCGTGTTCCTCGGAACGCGGATGCGGGTGTGTATGCACAGTTGACGGAGAGACAGAGGCAGAGGATTCTCATTAGGGTTGTTGACCGTTGACTATTGACTATTGACTTTTTGCTCAACCCTAATGAGAATATGATATATATATATATATATATTTAGCAATAATATTAATTAAGTATTATAGTGACATGGTTGTTGGAGGGTTGACTTTGTTGACTTGTTGACTTTGTTGACCGGTTGACTAGGTTGGACTAGTTGACCATCATCATCACAATGGTTGTCATTTTCATGCAAAGACTTTTGCTTGCTTGTTGTAGTTTGCACAATGAGTGCATGGAAATGATATTGCCATTGTCATGATATGAACCATCACATAATACTTGGTTGGCATTATGGCTAATGATGCTTTTGGATTATGAGAGGGTGAAAGACAAAAGAGAGGCTTATTCTTGCTTGACCTTTCTCTCTCTTGTTTTTGAGCTCTCATGCTCTTGCTCTCACCCTCTTCCTTTTGCTCTCTCTTCTTTTAGTCTATGGTTCATTTGTCTCATGTATTGAGAAGCAAGAACCATAGAGCAAAATCCCAACATACTCTTCTCTACTCATTCTAGCTCACAAGGCCTAGCAAGCCAAGTGATCTAGTTTCTTCAAAGTCCGAAGAACAAGCCAAAGGTAGAAGCTTTCGGGTGGATCCATCTTCGACGCAAGGAGACGACGAGGTGAGGCCGATCCGAACTCCGGGATGAGTTGAAGACGAAGGATTTCAAGAAAGGTATAGCCCCCTAACCGAGTAGGTAAACTCTTGTTAGGTTGTTAGTTAGCAGTTTAACAAAGATCCGGGTTTTGAGTCCATGTTACCACCTCTAAGAAAATCGTTTTTCACCAAATTCCGCAAGCCCGTAAGTACCCGGGAGAGGTAGCATGGACTTACAGTGGTATTAGAGCCTAGTTAAACTCTATCTAACATGTTAGCAAAGTAGCTAGAAGATCGATCAAAGAAAAAGTCACAAAACGAACCCGATATGCCAAGTTTCTGCCGATTTTTTTTCTGTTCAAAAATTGATAAATTTTATCTTAAAAATCGGCTCAGGCTTTTGTGTGATCACCCACCAATTTTGGTCCAACGATCGAGTCAAAGCGCCGCGGAAACGCGGCGGGAGCACGCTCCCGCCGCGGTTCCGCGGCCGAGTTGACTCGGCCGAGGTCCAAGTTTGGTGCAGTGTTTTTCTGGGGTTGTTTTGGGATTTTTGGAATATGTATTTTCATCCCAGATTTTCCAGAACGAAAATTTTATTTTTGGGGTCCTAAAAATCCGTATTTTTGATCGAACTTCTAAAAGACTTAAGCTGACGGGTTTTTCTGTAATGTGATACTTGTATTGAACGTCTGCTAATTGCTATATGTCGATTAGTGGGGGTTATACAAATCTGTGATCTGTAATGTTATTGGAATGTGTATATGAATTCATTGGATTGTCGCGGGTAAATAGCCGGGGGTTGTGAGACGAGAGTTTTCTTTTCTTTCAATTCATGTAAATTTGTAAATTGATGTAATAATTATTTATATGGCCGCACAACCGGGTCGGGGTTGTAGCCGTCATTGTATAATTTCTTTTTACTGTTTTTGCTCCTAGGATAGACCCATGGAGGGGGTGCACAAACTACCGGGTATGCCGAAGTGCCGAGTGGCCTACTCACGGAGTTGAGGGAGGTTGCTTCGCTTCGGGTACTTGGCGGGTAGTTTGCCGCACCCGTAGGGGTCTTGGGTGGGGTATTGGCTATTCACCGCGACCGTGTAATCTGCTTTTCGTTACAGGCTCGTATGAATTGCGGATTCCTAGTATATCCAATGTGTTCATCTGTGATCTGAAATGGCTATCATTGCAGTATATCTATATATGATATTATTTAGGCATTGCTTATGTTTTACAGCCGCGCTAGCCTAGCCCCCACTCTGTCGTTAGTTAAGTAACCTAACGGGTAATGACGGGGCCCCGTGGCGAATGCGAATTGCATAAGCGTACGTCATATTTTGGTTGTTTTCTGCAATGGTAGGATTAAATGATGGGACACATTAAAAGAACTAATGCAAGAATATCACGCATTAAAAGAACTAATGCAAGAAAATAAACCAAGTTAAAATCGTTGGAACACTTTCGAAAAACCACTCGATTCTTTTCAAAACTAACTTTTAAATGCGGAGCTTGAGCCACTCCTTTTAAAAGCTATTTCGTTCCTTTGATTATATCAAGTTCACTACGTTCAAGGTTTCGCCAAAACCATCCATAGCCCTCCGTCGTTTCATATGAATAATCAACAGTATTCAAGCTGTGTTTGTTGGCCTTAGTCAAGGCACAGTGTTTGGTAGCTGGTGGGTATTCATATGTTCCATAGATAGAATGCGTTGGTTTGGGACAGTCGTATTACTTTGTTGGCCATAGTCAAGGGTATATACGGGTGGGTTCAAATCAACCTGGACAACGACGGGTAGAACTTGACATGTGACTTATGATTTGTTGGCCTTAGTCAAGGTCATAAGAGCATGGGGCAAAAAAATCCACATCGGGAGTTTCAAAAGTACTGAAACTTGTTAGTGTTGCATACCATTTGGAGTGTGATGATCCTGGTAGGATTCCTTCAGTTTCGTCACACGATGATATTTGGATCCCGATCCTACTGAGAGTATACGCTACTCCTTGGGAAATTTCTCACTTAACGATCAATGCTATAAACCAAGTAGGTGCCTAGAAAGGTGTTAGCGGGGCTACGCCCCCAGGGAAAAGTGGTTCTTGAATTAAGGAACTTCGTGAAAGCGTTGGAAAACCTCCCTCGAAGTACCGACACTGGCCTGGCTGAACGGTTAAGCACGAATTGTACGGTGAGATTGATCCTGACTAATTCTTCCTTTTTCGTTTTGAGGAGGGATTCGAGAGACAGTGGGAGCCATCCTGTTTAGATAAATTAAAAACCACTCTAAACTTGCAAGAGCATCATGCTGAGTGTTTTCTTCTCTCTCTCTTAATTGCAGCGACCAAGTGACCGCACCTAGGTTACATCTAGATAATAAAAATGACTGAATCTGACTGTTATGACTGGCAAAGGTCTGTCCAGATGTCCAATACCCATGACAAGCTGGGACACCTCTTAACTAATCAAACCCCTGCCGTCTCAGGTCCAGTTTCCCCTGTCACGGATGTTTACATCCAAAGGACATCGGAAGAGGATTGTACGAAAGCCAAGTTCCTCGTGTTAGCCTCAGTTGATGGTGCGAACCAGGGGCAGCACGAGAAGATGGACTCAGTTTCTATCTTCCTCCATAACAAAAATTTATATGGAGAGCAATCTCGTATCGCAAGATATGAGACCTCGAACGAATTGCTTCAAGCGAGGTTGGCTGTCGGGTCATCTGTAAGGGACAACGTCCTTACAGAGACCAGCTATTTTAAGCTCACGGACCTAAAGACCACGTTGAAGAATGGGTCAAGTACTGACTTAATTCTACAGTCCCTGCCCTCTGCTTATACCCTGAAAGAAACCAGGGAAGAAAAAGGAAAAGCAAGGGCAAAAGTTTCAGGACTGGATATAGTAAAAGAGGGACGTTCCTATTGTAACGGGAATGAACAGTGGCAGAAAGATTGCAGGGCTTGCAAAGCCAGTAGCCAGAATTCGAAGCATGTTGTGGCTTCGGCTTCGAGTGTGTTTGTAATAGAGAACTGTTTGTCAGTTAACCCTACTTCCTGGGTATTGGATACCGGATCAGGATCTCACATCTGTAATTCGTTACAGGCTCTGAGAAACCGTAGGGTTATCAGGAAAGGTGATATGACTCTCAGGATTGCTAACGGAATGAGCATGGATGCTGTATCCGTAAGGGAATATCACCTAGGACTAACAACTGGGCAGATATTGATTCTGCGTAACTGTTTGTATGTACCAGGTGCGACTTGTAATATCATATCTGTATCCTTACTTTCTAAGGAAGGATATAATTTTGCTTTTGTAAGCGATGTAGTAAACATCCACCTAAATCAAGTACTGATTGGGTCAGGTACATTAAATAACGGTATATACGTATTGAATCAAGCTCAGATATTCAGTGTCCAGAACACACTTAAAAGAAAGTCTCCAGAATTAAATCAGGCTTTCTTATGGTATTGTAGACTGGGTCACATCAATGAGACACGGTTGACTAAGTTACCTAAAAAAGGATACTTGGATCCATTCGAGTACCAGTCTTATGCCACTTGTGAATCTTGTCTCATGGGAAAGATGACAAAGACTCCGTTCACTGGACACGGAGTAAGAGCGAGCGAGCTCTTGGGACTCATACACAGTGACGTGTGTGGTCCAATGTCTACACATGCGCGAAGTGGTTATTCATACTTCATTAATTTCACAGATGATTTCTCTAGGTATGGACATATCTTCTTAATGAAGCACAAATCCGAGGCTTTTGGGAAATTTCAAGAATACAAGAATGAAGTTGAAAAACAAACCGGCAAAAGTATCAAGATTCTAAGATCGGATCGAGGTGGAGAATACTTGAGTGCCGAGTTTCTGGGCTACTTAAAAGAGAATGGAATTCTCTCTCAACTTACTCCTCCATACACACCACAACACAACGGTGTATCGGAAAGGAGGAATCGAACCCTATTAGATATGGTTCGTTCCATGATGAGTAAGGCTGAGTTACCGCGATCTTTCTGGGGTTATGCACTAGAAACAGCTGCACATCTCTTGAACCAAGTTCCTACTAAAACAGTGCCAACCACACCATATCAGATGTGGAGTGGGAAGAAACCCTATCTTAAATCCTTTAAGACATGGGGATGTCCAGCTTTTGTAAAAAAGCAGCATGCGGACAAGCTCGAGGCACGCTCAGTACAATGCAAGTTTGTGGGATACCCAAAGAACTTCAAGGGGTATCTTTTCTATTACGCAGAGGAGCAAAAAGTCCTTGTCTCTCGTCATGCCCACTTCTTGGAAACTGGGTTTTTAGAAAATCAGATAAGTGGGAGCGCAATAGAACTGGAAGAAATTCCAGAACCACAATCTATTACTGAAACCTTAGTAGAACCAGAAGGTTCAGGGGAACCGGACATTCCTACGCCACTCCGCAAGAGTAGTAGGCAGTCTCATCCGCCCGAGAGATACTACGGTTTTCTCATAGACGGGGATAGAGAGGATTGCACCATGGATTATGGTGAGCCTACTAGCTTCCAGCAAGCCATTCAGAGCGGTGACTCGGTAAAATGGCTGGATGCAATGCGGACCGAGATCGAGTCCATGTACACCAACAAAGTTTGGACTTTGGACTTTGCTCCAGAAGGGGTAAAACCCGTAGGCTGCAAATGGATCTTCAGAAAGAAGATTGGTGTAGATGGGCAGGTTGAAACCTATAAAGCTAGGCTCGTTGCAAAGGGTTTTCTTCAAAGACCTGGTTTGGACTATGACGAGACCTTTTCTCCGGTGGCCATGCTTAAATCCATTCGGATCCTTCTTGCCATTGCTGCCTTCCACGATTATGAAATCTGGCAGATGGACGTAAAGACGGCTTTTCTAAATGGAAATTTGGAAGAGTGCGTCTATATGGATCAGCCAGAGGGATTCAATCAGAGTGGGAGCAGCGGTAAAGTATGCAAATTGCTCAAGTCCATCTATGGACTCAAGCAGGCATCGCAGAGTTGGAACATCTGCTTTGATGATACTGTCAAAGAATTCGACTTTGTCAAAAACCCAGATGAACCATGCATTTAAAGTAAGATTGTAGGGAGAAATGTGGTATTCCTCGTCTTGTACGTCGATGACATTCTCCTAATAGGAAATGATATTCCTATGCTACAGTCAGTCAAAGGATTCTTGTCACAGAGGTTCTCCATGAAGGACCTGGGCGATGCCAACTACATTCTGGGGATCCAGATCTATCGTGATAGATCTAAGAGGATGTTGGGACTTTCACAGTCAAGGTACATCGACACCATACTGAAATGATTCAGTATGGAAGATTCCAAGCGCGGTAATCTACCGGCTTGTCACGGAATCGCCCTCTCCAAAGAGATGTCTCCCAAGACTGATTTGGAAAGAGCTCGCATGTCATCAAAACCCTACGCATCTGCGGTAGGCTCTATTATGTATGCGATGTTGTGTACCAGACCAGATGTAGAATACGCATTGAGCGTTTTAAGCCGGTATCAGTCGAACCCAGGGGAGAAACACTGGATAGCAGTAAAGAACATTCTCAAGTACCTGATAAGGACTAAGGAGATGTTCTTGGTGTATGGCGGAAAAGACCTCCAGATTGAGGCCTTTGCTGACTCCAGCTTCCAGAGTGATAAGGATGACTCCAAGTCCATGTCGGGTTATGTCTTTACCCTCAATGGAGGGGCGGTTTGCTGGAAGAGTTCCAAGCAGGAAACCGTTGCTGACTTAACTATGGAAGCGGAGTACATAGCTGCTTGCGATGCCGCAAAGGAAGCTGTCTGGATGAAGAAGTTCCTCACGGAACTTCAGGTGGTTCCTACAAGTGTTGATCCAATACCGCTGTATTGTGACAACAACGGCGCTATAGCATTAGCGAAGGAACCCAGGTCCTATCAGAAGTCCAGGCATATTTTGAGGCGGTACCACCTGATCAGGGAGATCGTTGATCGCCGGGAGATCGAGGTGAAGAGAGTAAATACGGAAGATAACACTGCTGATCCACTCACGAAGGCCTTACCCCAGACTCAGTTCGAGCGGCTGATCGAGTTGATAGGTCTTCGATACGCCAGTACATGGCCTTAGTGCAAGTGGGAGATTGTTAGTATATATGCCCTAGAGGCCATTTCTGTATCATACCAGTATGTATATTACTTAATGGAAGCTTGGGATATTCACCTTGTATTGACAATCTTGCTCAAAATGGTAGTATGCTACTTGGTTTGTTTCTACTTCAATGTGTACATGTGTTTATTTTAGTATATCGCCTATACACATTAGTGGAGCCCTTAGGATCTTTGCTTGATTACCAGCCCTGTGATGGAGGTCACACTAGTGGGGCTGGGTAATCTATAAGCACATCCTTATGCAGGTCCCTGGTCGCAGGACTATCGAGACAGGGCATCGATACTCCGGAGTAGACTAGCGCATGCGCTTCTCATCCCAGTGTGGGAGACGGTCTGTCCCACAGCCGTCGGTACGTCGTACTTGAGATAGTATGCGGGTGCTCATTGGGTTACGAGTACACTGGACAGGACTCGTCGGGAACTGACTAGTTGGTATTATGCCTATCGTCAGTTATCAGTTCCCAGGTGACATGAGTACAGCTTAGTCTGCTGACTTGACACTATCACTTCGCCTCGAGTGTGTTCCCACTGTACTTTGATTACTACCTACCACGGCTCAAAGGAGTCGTGCAAATAGGTGGTAGTTGGGTGCAGTCCCGAAGCACTTGGAGGCAGTGACGGTTAGACAGGATTCGTCTCTCCCGGTATTAGGGGTTGACATCGCGCTGTGTCTACGAGAGCCATTACACGAGTAGTTCCTGGCCAGGGCAAACGAGATATACTGGTAGGCTTCCAGTGTTATCTCAGGGTGTTTTGGGCTTCACTCCGACACGACTTGTACCGCTATTGGGGGACTGACGTTTACCGCCCCCTAGGCCTGCCATGCGATGTATCAGACGAACAGACCGGACTGTACGGGGAATGTCACATTCAGGCTCAGTAGGAGTTCAGATGGGTTTCGCCTCGTCAGTCTTCTTGTCGGCATCTACCTGGGGACCGTTATGCACAGCTAGTGTCGCTTGCGGTCTGTGGTTAAACCCACTGCCAGCGTAGTGTCGAGTCTTTAGAGTCCCACACAGAAAGCTACTCGCCTTTAGGCAAAAAAGTAGAGGTCGCATGGTTCTGCGACAGGTCGCATGGTTCTGCGACAGGGTTCAGTCACATCCGTGCACTTGTGCACGTTTAGTGTCCGGACAGTTTACACTAGCGGGCTTTGGTTTAAGCCAGATCCTAGTGTACGTATTGGGATTGGTTTTATCCAGTTTGCATCCGTGTTCCTCGGAATGCGGATGCGGGTGTGTATGCACAGTTGACGGAGAGACAGAGGCAGAGGATTCTCATTAGGGTTGTTGACCGTTGACTGTTGACTATTGACTTTTTGCTCAACCCTAATGAGAATATGATATATATATATATATATATGTTTAGCAATAATATTAATTAAGTATTATAGTGACATGGTTGTTGGAGGGTTGACTTTGTTGACTTGTTGACTTTGTTAACCGGTTGACTAGGTTGGACTAGTTGACCATCATCATCACAATGGTTGTCATTTTCATGCAAAGACTTTTGCTTGCTTGTTGTAGTTTGCAAATGAGTGCATGAAAATGATATTGCCTTTGTCATGATATGAACCATCACATAATACTTGGTTGACATTATGGCTAATGATGCTTTTGGATTATGAGAGGGTGAAAGACAAAAGAGAGGCTTATTCTTGCTTGACCTTTCTCTCTCTTGTTTTTGAGCTCTCATGCTCTTGCTCTCAACCCTCTTCCTCTTGCTCTCTCTCTTTTAGTCTATGGTTCACTTGTCTCATGTGTTGAGAAGCAAGAACCATAGAGAAAAATCCCAACATACTCTTCTCTACTCATTCTAGCTCACAAGGCCTAGCAAGCCAAGTGATCTAGTTTCTTCAAAGTCCGAAGAACAAGCCAAAGGTAGAAGCTTTCGGGTGGATCCATCTTCGACGCAAGGAGATGACGAGGGGAGGCCGATCCGAACTCCGGGACGAGTTGAAGACGAAGGAGTTCAAGAAAGGTATAGCCCCCTAACCGAGTAGGTAAACTCTTGTTAGGTTGTTAGTTAGCATTTTAACAAAGATCCGGGTTTTCAGTCCATGTTACCACCTCTAAGAAAATCGTTTTTCACCAAATTCCGTAAGCCCGTAAGTACCGGGAGAGGTAGCATGGACTTACAGATATATCTAGTAATCGGCGATCCAGTCTCATAGCATCATGTACGGTATAACCCATCGTATGGCATCCTTGGATCAAGAGTGCGGATCGATCATTATATATATATCTCGTACGGTATGGTCCGTCGTACGGTATCCTCAAAATCGAGGGTACGGGTCAATTATCATATGTATGTCATCATTTGTACGGTATCATTCGTCGTACTATATCATAATCAAGGGTACGGATCTAAGGTCTCGTACATTCTATTATATTATCAGGTCACATGTTATCACATGTTCTGTGTATATCGCCCAACGATCCAATAATATATCATATCATATACGAGGTCTCACTCGATCAAATATCATTACCTCACGACATCATGTCCGATTATATCGACTCATATCCAATAACATAATATCCCTATCTCACGTGTCTCTTTCTCTCTCTCTCTCTCGATATATATATATAATATATTATATATATATATATATATATATATATATATATATATATATATATATGAAAAATACACACATACACACAAATATATGAATCAAGTGTATATGTGTGTGTGTATGTGTGTGACAACACATATCCTAAGGTTCATGACTAAGGTAAAAGAGACTATGGTTATACCTTTCTACAAATATGCTTACTCTAATCCTACGGTCTCCTAAAACCCTACTTGCTAAGTATCCAAGTCTTGTATCAACACATATATATAATATATACAAATAATCTATTCTACGATTATGGGGGGTGCTATACGCCATCCACCCGATTTCCCCCATAGATATATATCTACTCATTTTCGATCCTTGCCTTGCCGAAGTCGATGACACCTTGCTCTCCCTTGTCATCCCGAAGTCCATGCGAAGGTACCTATATATCAAAACATATCGTATCGCATTAAAATCCTATTCGAAAGCTAGCACGAGATGTGAGGTGCTCATAGGTTAGAACCTATAGCCTATGCATGCAAAAACAAACCAAATAACCCTTGTCGTTAACGTACAAACGTCTAACGACCAAAACCAAATTCAAATACCAAAAACCAAGTTGTAGAAATCGGAAAAACATTGCCAAAAACTAACTCAAAATGATTCTAGATTTTTGCACAGATTTTTAGGTACAAAACAAACAATACATGGGCTGGGTTATAAGGTGTGTGAGCTATAGGCCAAACTCCAACACAAATGCCCATAACTTGATGGGCAAGAAGTGCTACAGTAACGGGTGTTGCCAGCCTAATTTTGGTATTTTGGTCTCGTTCTTTTGTGGTGGTCTTCTATGGACTAACGAGGTCAATGTAGTTGTTTGTTTTTCTTATAAAGACCCCAAGTTGCTCCAGAATTCATTTAAGCATCAAAAATCAATGAAAACCGACACGGAAATTCTAAGTTTGTATATTGGTTTCTATTATCAGGTTTAGTCCAAAATACTAACACTACAGGGATTTAGTCACTATCTGATCCTCAGTTTCACCTCCACACATCAAAATATCACCTAAACTTCAACTTGAAAATTTTCAAAGATCACTAGTCTTCATCGGTTTAACTCTAAACACTATAGGATATAAGGAAAGCTAAAATCTTAACTAAAGGTATGAAATTATACCTCATTTGGCAACTCAAGAATTTCTTGAGTTGCCCAAAGTGCTCAAAGTTGCAACTTGCTCCTACCATCGTGCTTGTATTGAGGTTGAGATCATTTTTTGTGAAGGGAGATAAGGTTTTTGATTGAGTTTTTGAGGTGTTTTATGGGTGGAAGAGGAGGTGGAGGGAAGAGGAGAAGATGAAGGAGATGAAGAAGGAAGTGAAGAGGAGGTAAAAGATGAGCCCATGGTTACTAGAACCTTCACCCTTTCTCTCTCTTTATGCCCATACCCTCATGTTTTCCCACACCACAAAATATCTTCAAATCTTTTTATTTTATTTTATTTTCGAACAAAACCAAAACCATTTTAAAAAAAGAAATGAAGCCATGGTCCATAATAACGAATATAACAAGTGTTTTGCAACATGTCAAGTTGTATGCCATATGCATAAACAAGATTAATGCATAATTAGTGAAGTATTAATCGAGTCAATAATAAACTCATATACAAATAATTGTATAAATATTTATAAAATATCCAAAATCAATATTTCATATAAATTTCCAAATATTTTCCAAACTATTGGTATATAATTATACTATTTCATTAAAACCAACTTCTATATTTTTACTAATATTCTTAAAATTTTTTATTTTAATTATTTATATTCCCAAAAATAATATTTTTATTTTCTAAAATGTTACAATCTTCCCCCTTAAATAAATTCGGTCCCCGAATTTAAATTTAAACTCCCCAAATACTAAAACATTTCAGTAAAACAATCAAGTCGTCGGGGCTCCGAAATCACGAATACATAAAACGTATCATAGCGCCATGCATGCGCATGAAACGAGTGCAAAAACTCAAAATCGAAATTCCGTCAAGTGTCACGCAATCATCGGAGTTTATGCGAAAATACTAGTGTCAGAATCCATTACGAAAGTCAAACATGATATAACTAAGACTATAACATATATATAATACGTATCGTGATGAAGTTATCAAAACAAGTAAATGAAAGTACATGCCAAATCCGTTTTAAATCGCCGTGCGATGCGCATACCACGGTACAAGTGGCGGATATTCATTTATAAGAAAATAGCTACATATATATCCTTTGTTTAATAGTTTCGTTCCGCCATTTGAAAATAATGGGTTTTCTTTGTAAAGTTTCATGTCATCATGGACATGTAGGAAAATATTGAGACTATAGCTCCTTTTTGAAAATCCCTTCCGTAAATATCGATGCATGCAAAAATACTCAGGTACTGTCCTCAGACCAGTCCTGCTCGGTTACTAAACCGTCTAGTAAATATCATAAAACATGTTGCTCGCAAGAAATCAATCCCAAAAATGTATACAAAGAATGCCACGTGCGTCTGGTGCGTACGGAAATCAAAATTAAATGCTGGTGCCACAAATGTGCACAGAAACAAAACTGAGTGCAACGGGTGTGCATGAAAGCATCTGTTAAGTGCAACGGGTATGCATGACAATAATACCGGGTGCATCCAATGTGCATGAAAAAATCTCGATTAAGTGTATCTGGTGTCCACAAAATCTCATACCATGCGCCCAATATGCACAAAAATCCAAATCAAATGTGTCAGGTCCGCACAAAAACATCTAGTGAAGTAAAGCACACGAAAACGGATGTCAAGTGCAACGGTGCACGAAAACATAAATCCAATGCACTAGGGTGCATGAAAACGAATATTGAATATCAAAGTCGCAATCAACTGTATACAACATACACCAATACAAATCAAGCATACCGCGGTATATAAACTCATAAATATGTGCATTTGTGCGCACAAAACCCCATATCAAATACTAAAAGCGCATGTAAACTACACCGAATACATAAGTCAAAATCATGTGCATACATATGCATTAAATCAAATTGAATGTATCGGAGTGTACGAAATCAAAATCAAATATCTCAGAATGTGTATGCATAATAAATCAAGTGCAATGGGCATGCACAAAAAGAACATCAGTACAACTGATACAAGAATATATGAATCAAGTGCAAACCGTGGTGCACATAGGAAATATCAATCATAAAAAAATTGTCCAATACCGAAATCAAAATGACGAAAACGTGATATCCGAATCACCTAGTCGCAAATCATAAATAACTGTTTTCGATGTGCCCTTCTTTCAATGTTGAAAGGTGTCGGTGGATCCAAGGCTGGCAGAGTGTTGGGACTTCACCCCGCGAGCGCGCAAATGTGCATGTTTTGGAAAGGTGATTATTTTAAAGAAATATTTGTGCACGCGAACCCGGTTTCGTTTTAAAAATTTATAAAACCACAAATGCACGGCGCGTTGTAGCGAGCCGATATGTACGGGTCGATCCACAGGGAATTGGTGATTTGGGATTGTTGCTTAAGGTTCGAGAAACAAAAGAATTTGGGTTTGTCGTCACGAAATTTAAAAACACGAATTATAGAAAATAAGTTAAGAAGAAAGGTGGCCGTGGTTTTTGGCTTGAATAGTTGAATCGCGGCGATTTCTTCGACGCTCCTTTGCCCATGAGTTGTTCGTCCTTATGTCGATCCAAACGTGAAGCATGACTTGTCAAGACGGTTGCGAAGCACAAATCATCAAGTTATCGGATTTCGACACAAAACACGAAGCGAATCCGTTTTGTTCACTTACCGTTTGTATGTCCAACCTTGAGATATCAACACTAAGCACAAGGTACAAAAAAAAAAAATTTGTGAGTGAGAGCAAGTAGTTTTAAGCGTTAAGTTTACTAAGTGCTTGTGATAGTATAGGGAATATGAAACCAAGTAGTTTGTCAAGCAACTTGATAACAAAATACCATATCTAAACTTAGTAAGCTTAACACTAAATTGATTTTATCTTAAACATTGTAAAATGGAGAAAATGTGTGAATATGTTATATGAAGAGGTTACCTTGTAACCATGGTTTCAAAATACCATATCACAGAATAGCATAGAACAATCTTTAAGTTAGAATCATATTGAAGCATATTAAACATTAACAAAAGGAAGAGGAAGGCAAAGCCATTCATCTCACATCCTTACCATCACCACAACAAAAAATTACTCAAACATAATTGAAAAGAAAAGAAAACAACAAAAGAAATAAACAAAGAAAGAAAAGCAATTATATTAACACTTGAATGGATTGAGATACAAGGTGTCGGTTACTTGTTCAACCTCCATAATGAAGCTCTCAAAAGAAAGCTCTAAGAGGAAGAAGAAGAAGAAACCAAGCATAGGCTCACACAACTTTCAAGCTAAACTAAAAACTAAAGAATGGAGTGTTGTATATATGTATGCCCTAGAGGCCATTATATGATAGTGGATATATATATATATATATATATATATATATATAAATATATATATATATATAAATATATATATATATATATATATATATATATATATATATATATATATATATATATATATATATATATATATATATATATATATATATAGGAGACTTTCTTGCTCGACATGATAGTATGCTATCTGGTTACTCTTTATCTGACATGTTCACTTGATCATGCTTTTATTCATTTGTACATGTTGATAAAGCCCTGAGGATATTTTCTTCACTACTTGTGATTATGATGTAGATCATACTAGTGGGACATGTGTAGTTTATAAGCATATCCTGAAATGTCCCTAGTCATGGATGTATTGAGATGGGGCATCGATATTCCAGAGTAGACTAGCGTATATGATTCTAGACCCACATGATGGGCGATGGATGTTCCCACATCCATTGATGTTTGACATCGAGATTGTATACGGGTGGTGCTCAGTGGAGACTGGGTACACTGGACGGACTCGCCGAGAACTCCTATATGGTATTATATCTATCGTCGGATAGCAGTTCTCAGGTGACACCTGGTACAGGTTAGTTTGTAGACCCGAGATCGTCATAGAGTCTTGTGTGTTCTCCTACTGTACTTTGATTACCACCCTACCACGGCTCTACTGAGTCGTGCAAATAGGTGGATTTTGGGTACATTCTCGAGACACATGGAGGCAATGAGCGATATGAGGGGTTTCGTCTCTCCCGGTATTGAGGGTTGATGTTGCGCCGTGCTTGATTGGCTATATCATCAAGTCCCTGGCTTTACTGATAAGTGTTATCAGTAGTTTCTCGAACTGATTATAGGCCATACATCGGCATGACTTATTGAGTTATTGTGGTCGACGATGCCGTCCTTAGACTTGATATGCAGCATATTTGACGAAGAGACCGGACTGTATGGTAGTGTTGCCATTTGGCTCGACAGGAGTTTTGACAGGTTCGCTTGTTTTCTTCTGATCTCTTAATACCCGGGTGGCCGTTACGTTTAGCTGACCTCTTGCGGCCTGGGGGTGTTTGATATGATCATCAACCACTGCCGGCGTATTGACGAGTCTTAGAGTCCCACAGAGGAGTTTCCTAGCCCAGGCAAAACGATGTTGTGTGCATATGTGATATGCGCGGGGGCCCGATTAAATGCACGTATATGATACCGTATATTAATCGGGCGATTTACTATTGGTCGGGTCGTATGTGATATGGCTGGTTTGTTAAATCAAGTGTTGATTTATTATTGACTTTATTGCTCACTTTGTTTAAACCCTTTTTCTTTATTGTATGCATGCATGTATGCATATGTTTATGTTGATGCACATATTGATGTGCATGCACACATACATGCATACACTTGTGTGTATCCTGGTTGTTGATACACTAGTTGTCACGACCTGAAGGTACGGAACGTGACCGGCATTTAAATTACGAAACGTCTAGAGGCATAACGTAATCTAAGTAAGCCGAAGCCCAGAAATCTAAACCATTTAAAAGAAGAAGTGTAGGAAAACAAGTTTAAAAGCAACATCAAATTTTTTCAAAAATTTCGGCAGAGTCTCCTTTGTAAAAACTGGCCCCAAACGGGTACAAACAAGAATACATACATAAGAAATAATAAAAGGCATCCCTAAGCGAGAGCTAGCTCTACGCCAATTGGCGGAAACAACCACGCAAGCAAAATAATATACAACGCCGAAGGGAGAGAATCAAAACACTAAGAAAACCATCAAAACCACCAGAAAACTATATAATACAAGCGCGACTTTAAGGTCGAAAGAATAAATAACTGGTCTTCTAAATCTATTAAGTATACAAGTCTGGTTGATGGAGCTTACTAGATACAAATGTAATAAATAATAGTACAACGGCGGTCCCGATACAATGAACCGACCTACCAAGTAATCATCCTGAATGAAATGATGTGCCAGCAAGCCGCCAAGGAAACCTGTACATCTGAACCTGAAAGAAAATTTTGGCACAACGGGGTTGAGTGAACTTCTTCTAGTTATACCTCTTTACCACTAATTTCTTTTACAAGAAATTCCTTTTCTAAAAAGGTGGCATATTGAGAAACAAACACCTTTTGTTCCTCACCGTGGTAGAAGATATATCCATAGGAATCCTTTGGATATCCCACAAACTTACACAGAGCTGATCTTGCCTCGAGTTTGTCTGGATTTTGCTTTTTAACATAGGCCGGACAACCCCATATCTTAACTCGTTTAAGAGATGGTCTCTTCCCATTCCATATCTCATATGGAGTGGTAGGCACCGATTTGGTTGGAACTCTATTCAATAGGTATACAGCTGTCTCCAGCGCATAACCCCAAAAGGAAATAGGTAACTCTGCGGTGCTCATCATTGAGCACACCATATCCAATAGGGTGCGGTTCCTCCACTCAGATACACCGTTGTGCTGTGGTGTATATGGAGGAGTAAGCTGAGAGAGAATCCCATTCTCTTTTAGATAGTCCCGGAATTCTGTGCTCAAGTATTCTCCTCCCCAATCAGATCGTAGGATTTTTTACTTTTACCCGTCTGGTTCTCGACTTCATGCTTATATTCTTTGAATTTCTCAAAAGCTTCAGACTTGTGTTTCATCAGGAACACATGTCCGTATCTTGAGAGATCGTCAGTGAATGTAATGAAGTACGAGGAACCATTCCTGACATGTATAGACATAGGACCACATACATCACTATGTATCCATTCCAAGAGTTCCGTAACTCTTTCTCTGTGTCCAGTAAATGGAGTTTTGGTCATCTTGCATTTGAGACATGACTGGCAAGTATCATAAGATGAAAATTCGAACGGATTCAAATATCCATCCTTATGTAACTTAGTTAGTCGTGTCGCATTGATATGACCTAGTCTACAATGCCACAAGAAGGATTCGTTCATTTCTGAACTCTTCCTCTTGTGTGTGTTTTGTATGTTAAGAATCGTGGTTTGATTTAGAACGTATATGCCATTATTTAACGAGTCTGATCCAATCAACTTTTGATTCAGGAAGATATTCATAACATTATCCTGTACTACAAAATTATATCCTTCTTTACTTAATAAAGAAACTGATATAAGATTGCATATCAGGGTCGGTATGTAATAGCATTCGTTCAGATTTAATGTATTACCATTTGGTAATACAAGGTGATATTTGCCAACTGCTTTGGCTGCAACATTTGCACCATTCCCTATTCTTACGGAATGATCACGCATTCCCAGTTCTCTACCTTTCCTTAGCTTATGCAACATATTACATATATGGGATCCCGATCCGGTATCTAATATCTAGGACGTAGAGTGAACTGAGAAACAGTTCTCTGTAACTAACACACCCGAAGAAGATGCATCAACATGCCTATTCTTCATTTTGGCGGCGTGGGAATCCGAATATTCCGCTATTTCCTGCTCAGTCTTATAACAATTATAAGAAAGAACGGAACCAACGTTCCCCTGCTCAGTATAACAAGCGGGTTCAGTCAATACATCTATATTATTATCTTGATTAAGGCCTGACATAGTCCTACCTAGAGAGAGAAGAAAACACTTAAGCGTATGCTCTTGCAAGATTAGATTGGTTATTATCTTATCTAATCAGGATGGCTCCCACTTTTTTTTATCAAATCTTCCTTCAAACCCTAAAAAGTAAGACTAGCCGGGATTAATTACACCTTACAAGTTTTCCAATCTTTCAGACAGGCCAGTGTTGGTACTTTGAGGGAGGTTCCCTGTGCTTTCGCATGGACCTAATTAAAATAAACCTCGTTTTCCCAGAGGTATAACCCCGTTAACACTTTCTAGACACCTACTTGATTGGCTAATTGTGATGTGTAAAACTCTCTCAGGAGTAACTCTTACTCGCAGTGGATGTAAGTCCATGTCACGTACCCCACGAGCTTGCGGGGAGGCGGAATATATGAAAAACAATTATCAAAGCTTCGTAACACGGACTTGAGCACACGGATCGTGTCTAAACCATTACTAGCAAACTACGATAGGTTTAACTACTCGGATTCGAAGTTATACCTCACATTACTTGTCCTTCGGGTCTTCATCGCTATCCTCCGCACCTTATAGGCTCTATGGAACATGAGCACCTCAACGGCCTCCTCGAGTCAAAGACGATCCACCCGAGAGTCTACAGTTCGAGCTCCTATCTCGAATATGAGATAACTACGGCTTCTAGATCGCTAATCTAGAAGTCCTAGAGGGTGTAGAGTAATTAGATGGATTACTTAGTCACCTAAACCCTAGGTTTCTCAACTCATGAGAGCTATTAGGATTTGAGGAAGAAGATGAAGACTTGAGGAGAGAGAAAGCTTTTGTGATAATGATATGAATAATAACTCATCAAAGAATAATATCAAGCATACAAATATCTCTTGATAAATATCTAGAAATATCTTGTAAGCTTCATTTAATCCTAAATGGTGAATCACCTCATGAGTCATTAAGCATTTAATGAAAACTTACAACTCATCTCTCCACCTTATTTGTGTTTAATCCATAAAGAAATAAAAACAAATGAGTCATCTTCTTCTAGAAGCTTCCCGACAAATTACGAAACTTCCCCTCCCATCCGTATTTCCGAAAAACACGGATAATCTTTGACTGAATAAATCCATCTGTATAATACTAGAATCTGGCTTAAACCAAAGCCCGCTAGTATTATCTGCCCGATCATAATACGTGCACAAGTGGACGTAAGTGATCACGGCCCTGTCGTAAAACCATACGGCCTCTACACTTTTTGCCCGGTGCAGGGATACTCTCTGTGTGGGACTCTAAAGACTCGACACTAAGCTGGCATTGGGTTTAACCACAGGCCGCAAGTGGTACTAGCTGTACGTAACGGTCCCCAGGTAGATGTCGATAAGAAGGACGATGAGTAAATCCATCCGAACTCCAACTGAGCCTGATGTGACAATCTCCGTAAAGTCCGGTCTGTTCATCTAGGACTATCGCTTATCGGGCCTAGGGGGCGGTAAACATCAGACTCCTAATAGCGGTATAAGTCGTGTCGGAGTGAAGCCCATTATACCTTGAGAAACTACTGGAACCTATCAGCAAATCTCGTTTGCCCTTGCCAGGGACTTTGCGTAATGGCTCTCCATACACAGCGTGATATCAACCCCCAATACCGGGAGAGAAGAATCCTGTCTAACCGCCACTGCCTCCACGTGCTTCAGGACTGCACCTAACTACTACCTGTTTGCACGACTCCTTTGAGCCATGGTAGGGTAGTAATCTAAGTACAGTGGGAACACACCCGAGGCGAAGTAGCAGTATCAAGTCGACGGACCAAGCTGTACTCATGTCACCTGGGAACTGCTATCTGACGATGGGTATAAATCCAACCTGCAGTTCCCGGCGAGTCCTGTCCTGTATACCCGTAACCTAACGAGCATCTGCATACTATCTCCAGTACAACGTACTGATGGCTGTGGGACAGATTATCTCCCCAACTGGGATGAGAAGCGTACACACTAGTCTACTCCGGAGTATCGATTCCCTGTCTCGATAATCCAACGACCAGAGATCTGTATAGGATGTTGCTTATAGACTACCCAGCCCCCACTAGTGTGACTGCCATCACAACGCTGGTAATCAAGCAAAGATCCTAAGGGCTCTACTAATATGTATAAGCGATACGTTAAAAGAAACATATGTGCATATTAAAGTAGACACAAACCAAGTAGCATACTACTATTTTTAGCAAGACTGTCAATACAACTGTGAATATCCCAAGCTTCCATTAAGTAATATACAAACTAGTATGATACAGTAATGGCTTCTAGGGCATAAACACTAACAATCTCCCACTTGCACTAGGGCCATGTACTGGCATATCACAGACCTATCATCTCGAATAGCCTCTCGAACTGCGTCTGAGGAATGGCCTTTGTGAATGGATCAGCAATGTTATTCTCCGTATCTACTCTCTTTACCTCGATCTCCCGGCGATCTACGATCTCCCTGATCAGGTGATACCGTCTTAAGATGTGTCTGGACTTATGATGGGACCTGGGTTCCTTCGCTAAAGCTATAGCGCCGTTGTTGTCGCAATACAGAGGTATTGGATCAACACTGGTAGGAACCATCTGAAGTTCTGTGAGGAACTTCTTCATCCAGATAGCTTCTTTTGCTGCATCGCAAGCAGCTATGTACTCCGCTTCCATCGTTGAGTCAGCAACGGTGTCCTGCTTGGAACTCTTCCAACAGACCGCCCCTCCATTGAGGGTAAAGACATAACCCGACATAGACTTGGAGTCATCCTTATCACTCTGGAAGCTGGAGTCAGCAAAGGCCTCGATCTGGAGGTCTTTTCCATCATACACTAAGAACATCTCCTTAGTCCTCCTAAGGTACTTGAGAATGTTCTTTACTGCTATCCAGTGCTTCTCCCCTGGGTTTGCCTGATACCGGCTTACAACGCTCAATGCGTATGCTACATCTGGTCTGGTATATAACATCGCATACATTATAGAGCCTACCGCAGAAGCGTAGGGTATAATTGACATGCGAGCCCTTTCCAAATCAGTCTTGGGAGACATCTCTTTGGAGAGGTTGATTCCGTGACAAGCCGGTAGGTTACCGCGCTTAGAATCGTCCATACTGAATCTTTTCAATATGGTGTCTATGTACCTTGACTGCGAAAGTCCCAACATCCTCTTTGATCTATCATGATAGATCTGGATTCCCAGAATGTATGTGACATCACCCAGGTCTTTTATGGAGAACTTCTGTGACAAGAATCCTTTGACTGACTGTAGCATAGGAATATCATTTCCTATTAGGAGAATGTCATCCACGTACAAGACGAGGAATACTACAGCTCTCCCTACAATCTCTTTGTATATGCATGGTTCATTTGGATTCTTGATAAAGTCGAATTCTTTGACAGTATCATCAAAACAGATGTTCCAACTCCGCGATGCCTGCTTTAGTCCTTAAATGGACTTAAGCAACTTGCACACTTTACCGCTGCTCCCACTCTGAATGAATCCCTCTAGCTGATCCATATAGACGCACTCTTCTAAATTACCATTTAGAAAGGCCGTCTTTACGTCCATCTGCCAAATCTCATAATCGTGGAAGGCAGCAATGGCAAGAAGGACCCGAATGGATTTGAGCATAGCCACTGGAGAAAAGGTTTTGTCATAGTCCAAACCAGGTCTTTGACGAAAACCCTTTGCAATAAGTCTAGCCTTATAGGTTTCAACCAGTCCATCCACACCAATCTTCTTTCTGAAGATCCATTTGCATCCTACGGGTTTTATCCCATCTGGAGCAATGTCCAAAGTCCATACTTTGTTAGTGTACATGGACTCCATTTCGGTCCGCATTGCATCCAGCCATTTTACCGAGTCGCCGCTCTGAATGGCTTGCTGGAAGCTAGTAGGGTCATCATTCTCAATGATGCAATCTTCTCGATCCCCGTCTATGAGAAAACCGTAGTATCTCTCGGGCGAATGGGCCTGCCTACTACTTCTGCGGATAGGCGCTGGTATGCCCCTTTCTTCTTAACCTTCTTGTTCTACCAAACTTTCAGTAACAGCTTGTGGTTCTGGAATTTCTTCCAGTTCTATCGCGCTCATACTCTTCTGATTTTCTAAAAATTCAGCTTCCAAGAAGTGGGCATGATGAGAAACAAAAACCTTTTGTTCTTCTGCATAATAGAAATAATACCCCTTGGAGTTCTTTAGATATCCCACAAACTTACACTGTACTGAGCGTACCTCGAGCTTGTCCGGATGCTGCTTTTTTACAAAAGCTGGACATCCCCATGTCTTCAGGTACTGAAGATAGGGTTTCTTCCCACTCTACATCTGATATGGTGTGGTAGGCACAGTTTTGGTTGGAACCTTGTTCAAAAGATATGCAGCTGATTCTAGTGCATAACCCTAGAAAGATTGCGGCAACTCAGCCTTACTCATCTTGGAACGAACCATATCCAATAGGGTTCGATTCCTCCTTTCTGATACACCATTGTGTTGTGGTGTGTATGGCGGAGTAAGCTGAGAGAGAATTCCATTCTCTTTTAAGTAACCCAGGAACTCGGCACTTAAGTATTCACCACCTCGATCAGATCTCAGTGTCTTAATACTTTTGCCTGTTTGGTTTTCCACTTCATTCTTGTATTCCCGGAATTTCTCAAAAGCCTCGGATTTATGCTTCATCAAGAAGATATGTCCATACCTAGAGAAATAATCCGTAAAAGTAATGAAGTAGGAATAACCACCTCGCGCATGTGTAGACATTGGACCACACACATCGCTGTGTATGAGTCCCAAGAGCTCGCTCGCTCTTACTCCGTGTCCAGTAAACGGAGTCTTTGTCATCTTTCCCATGAGACAAGATTCACAAGTAGCATAAGATTGATATTCGAACGGATTCAAATATCCTTCTCTATGTAACTTAGTCAACCGTGTTTCATTGATGTGACCTAGTCTACAATGCCATAAGAAGGCCTGATTTACTTCTGGAGACTTTCTTTTAAGTGCGTTATGGACATTGAAAACCTGAGCTTGATTCAATACGTATATACCGTCATCTAATGTACCGGACCCAATCAGAACTTGATTTAGGTGGATGTGAACCACATCGCTTACTGTCACGACCCAAAAGTACGGAACATGACCGACACTTAAACTATGAACGTCTCGAGGCGTACGTAATCTAAGTAAACCGAAAACCCAGAAATCCAAACCAAGAAAAGTAGTAGAGTGCAGGAAAAACCAACTTAAAGTAAGTAGTTTCAAAAACATAAGCCGAATTATGCGGTTTTTAAAACATCAAAAATTTACTAAAAATTTCGGCAGAGTCTCCTTTGTAAATATTGGCCCCCAAACGGAATACAACATGATTAGTATATGAAATCAATAAAAAGGCATCTCCAAGCGGGAGCTAGCTCTTCGTCAATCGACGGTCACAACCACACAAGCAATATAATATACAACGCCAACGGCGAGGATCAAAAACTCAAAAGGAAACTTAAAACCACCAGAAATATAACGAGCGACTCTAAGGTCGAAAGAATAACATCACTGGTCTCTATCTCAAAATAAATACATGTTTGGTTGATGGAATTTACTAGATACAACGGAATAATATTATACAAGGTAATATGATGGGTACGATACAAGAAAAACCCACCTACTAGCAAGTCACCCGAATGAAATTGAGCCCGCAAAGCCGTAATGAAACTTGTACGGCAAACCTGCAAGAAACTGGGGCACAACGGGGGTGAGTTGCCAACTCGTGAATAGAAAAACATCTACGCACAGAAATCGCATAAATAACGCAACCTAGGTCAAAGATCATAATATATCCTCAATATATATAACATGCAACCTATAACAAGGTTAGGGTAAATATCTAACCCGAGTGTAATCTCATGTGCCCGTGTCAGTGCCTCATGTAGCAATATATCATATGAATGAGGTATGAATGCATGAAAACAGAATACATGTAAATGAAGAACTGTTTTCATAATTTAGTGAGATTTCCTTTGTATTTTTAAAATGAGGTATCATAATGAAATCAGCATAAAACAGTGCCTAGCATCGGCACAAAACGTAATCCCAATATCTCGATATCTCTGTATCACAGTCTCTATACCTCAATATCTCAAAATCTCAATGTCTCAATCACAATATCTAGGGCGCCGTCAGTCCAGACCGGCCCCTACCATCCATCTCAAGACCACGACGGTATCCTCCGGATATCCGACGCGTCGGGTAAAATCACCGGTAGGTAGTGCTCCCCTGTCAGGCTCACATCGTCATCATCACGCGCTTCTTGCCCCGGGGTACCTTACCGGGTCCACCATGTACCCGAAACGGTTCATCCGTCTCCTCGAATCGGGTCTCGAAATCCATCAGCAAACTCATGGTGGACGACTCATACATCATGGGAAAACCGCACTTTTTATTTTAAAAGAGGAAAAAGGTTTATTTATGTTTTTGCGGTTTTCCTCCAAATCCAGAAAATCTCATGGAAATCCGAATCCAAAACCTCAATAACACGTAAAATGGTGAATATATGCATGAGAATCCATGAATGCGGCATAACAATGAATAACAGTATGCATGAAGTAGCAGGTAATAACTACAATGTCTAAACTAACATATAAGGCAAGCACACTAATATCATGTCTAACTATTAGCTAACAGGCTATGTCAAGCAATAATATTTTCTAAGGTGTACGTGACATGGCAATTACCGATGAAGATGTGTGTGAGCCGGCAAATAAGTGTATGTGGTATATACGCATCATCGGTAATGGTGCTGGTGTCCTAACAGCATGATATCAATAATGGAGTATGAAACATAAAATAAGCATGCGATGCGAAACGGACCACAAAAGAAGAGCGGGAGCTGAAAACTAGACGCAACTATAACTAATCTGCATTAATCTAATATAAGTCCTACAAATGGTGCCTTTTGAAATAACACGAATCATGGGGTTTTGAAAATAGGGGCTACGGTGTTTTTATGAAAAGATAAGTCTTTTGAAATATCCGTAGGAACCCTTGGGCTGTCTTTTAAAATACCCACGATTTGTTAGTTTTTGAAATAGGTAGGAGTCTAATCTAATCTAACAACTATACTAAACTATACGGCTGAACTAATAAGCTGAACTACAGGTAAGGAAACCGCCTATCATCTGAGTCGATACATATACCTACCTGTATATGTACAGTCGGTGATCCCGCCTCAATAATATCATATCCGATACCATATCTATAATCAGACATCCCAAGTCAAGAGTGCGGATCAATCATCAAAATATAGCTCGTACGTAAATCCGTCGTACGGCATCCCCAAATCTGGGTATGGGTCAATATCATATTCCTCACACTATTCCTCAGGTACCCTTTTCATCCAAGATCATAGTCTAGGGTACTGACCTATGTCTAGTACAATACTAATATCCTCAATATACTCATGATCTGGCTACTGATCGACAATCTCGTATAAACCGATATCGTCAGCACATATCATCATCAAGGGGTATACATCGCCCGATACGGCCTAATATCAATATCCTAGCATATCATATCTTATATCACGATCACATGTTGACCATTTTATTTATAACACTATTCACCCGTATCGCCGCCCCAAGATCCTCTATAACCCCAGGACGTACCTCAAGTACGAATCCTGCCATAACACCGATATCACAACCACAAAACAAATCTCATCGACTCAGCTCAATCCCAAGTATCATCCTCAAGTCCGTATGTGAACACATAGTCCCATACCCATGTGAACACATAACTATAAAGAATCCCATGAGCACATATAAATAGGAATGTATGCAAGTATGTATGTGTGTATGTGTAGTGCAACACTACCCTAGGGTTCGCAACACTAAAGTAATCCAACACACCAATATCCATCCTAAGCATCGTTATTAATCCCAAATAACATATAATAATTGTTGGTGTGTATACGCATCCGTATACACCACCACGGACTGCGGGGGTGCTATACGCCATCCACCCGACTTCTCCCCGTAGATAAAAATCTACTCACCTAGTCCTCGCTAGCCGGTGCCGACGTCGCCACGCGCTTGCTTGTCGTCTCGAAGTCCACATAGGGTACCTACATATCATAACGCACCGTATCGCATTAAAACTAAATTCGAAATCGAAACGGCATACGAAAATCAAAACGGCACGCGTATCACGCATAGGTCCAAACCTATCGTCTACGCATGCAAGAATAGTCAAACCAACCCTCGATGTCGATGTACAAATGTCAAACCATCGAGAAAAATCCAATCACACTCATTTGTACATTCACGAACACTAATATTAATATAAACTAGGTTAAAACTCACAAAAAACCCTAATTTCACTTAAAAAGTCATTTTTCCGAAAATCTAGCAAGCACAATTCGCCGTTTTTGTACAAAACATGATGTTTAAATGAATGTAGCGGCCAATATACTTATTAAATATCTTAAATAAGTCATAGAAACAATTTCCGGAATTTAATCTCATTAAATTTCAAAACCCCTAATATTCTAGTTTACAAAATACCCTTTTTAACAATTTCATAGCAAAAATGCACAAACTATAATTTAGGTTGGATTTCCTTGAACTAAAGTGTTAAACTACACTTAATAAAGTTAATAATATGATAAAAACTCTAACCATATTTTTAATCTCATATTTCGAATTAAATCAAAAAAAAACTAGTTTGCAACAAAAAGCTTAATTTGGACATTTTTCAAGTAACAACTTGTAATTAACAACTAGATTAGTTTTCTACAAAACTAAATATGTTAATCCACATCACTAAACCATGCACAATCAAACACAACTCATTTCCATAACAAAACCTAACTTGAAATCTTTAATTATGCAATTAAACTCACATAACCCAAATTAACACTTAATTAACTTAGCTTTAAGAAATTAAGTAACAAACAAAGCAAAAAAGTTTAGAATTATACCCAAACATATTTGAAGATCCACAAGCATCCATGGCCCTCCAAAATGCTCTCTTTTCACAAGGATCCATGCTATACGGGCTAAGCTAAAATGGGTAGGAGTCGGATTTGGGTTTTGGGATTTTTTTTTTGATGGATTTGAGGCAATTTTTGATGAAGTTTGAAGAGAAAGGAGAAGGGAAATGGGGGGGGGGGCTTCTGCTGCTGTAGGAAGGGGGGTCGGCTGGAATGGGAGTGGGAGAGGAGAGAGAGGGAGGTAGAGAAAGTGGGGGGAGAAGTCAAAGTCAATTCAAGGTCAAAGGTCCACCTCATTTCTCCATTTTCTTTTCTTTTCTTTCATTTCTTTTCCTTTGAAATTCAAGTGGGGAAAAAGATGGTGGCTGCTGAATTCAGCCAAGGGGAGAAGTAAATGGGGGTGTGTGGGTGTGGGTACGGGTGTGGGGTGATGAAAAATGATAAATACAATACCCCAAACATCCATTTACGCTAAAAAAAGCCTTTTTTCTTCAATAATTTCTAAACCGTTTTGGCAAATGATTTCGTTCCAAAAACCACATGATAAAATTTTATTTAATGTTTTATGATGCAAATAATTTGTTTCAACTCATTCCAATTTGTAATTTTCCCTAATTAAATGTATTAGTGACGGCTTAAAATAATAATAAAATAATATTTTTTTCAGAAAATTTGAAATTTCACCAGCGGCTCAATAAACACCAAATAATAGCTATTACATAGCTAGAATATGTATATTTAATTTTTATAATAAGATATTTGTATTTTGACTTTTTACAGAAAACCCCCTTATTTTACCGATTTTTTCGAAATTTCACCGAAACGATTTTCAAAACGTTACAATCTTCCCCCCTTAAAGAAATTCGGTCCCCGAATTTAAAGTAAAACTCCTCCAAATACTAAAACATCTAAACCAAAACCATCAAGTCGTCGGGGCTGCGAAATTGTAAATACATAAAACAAATCGTAGCGCAGCGCATGCGCTTGAAAAATAAGCATATAACTCGAATCAAAACTCCATCCAGCATCCCGCAATCATCGGAGTCATGGTGAAGACACAATATCCAAATCCAAAATGAAAATCAATATGATATAACTCGAAACTATACATGTAAAATATATTCAGGTACTGTTCTCTGACTAGTCCTGCTCAGTACGAAAACACATAGCAATATCATAAAAACGTACTGCTCTATAAGGAAAATCAATCCCAAAATACGTGTATGCATACTACGTGCGTCTTGTGCACACGGAAATCAAAATCCAAATATGTGCCATACATATGCACAGAAACAACATCTAAGTGCATCGGGTGTGCACAAAGCATCTGTCAATGGCAACAGGTGTGCCTGACAGCAAAACAGGTGCATCTGACATGCATGAAGAATCTCGATTTAGTGCATCTGGTGTGCACCAAAATCGTATCTCAAAACCTGCGCTCAATCATGCGCGAAAACCCAAAACCAGGGGCATCCATCATGCACGAAATCATGAAATCTAATATCAAGTGCCGAACATGCGTAAAATCAAATCAGGTGCACAAGGTGCATAAAACAAACATCGAGTATCACAATCGAAATCGAAGTCCAGTGCATCTAAGTGCACAAAATGCGTATCACTGCAGTGCAAGCATATGTGAACTATACTTAGTGCAAAAACCAATTCGTATGCGTACATACGCACAAAATCAACTCAAATGTCTAAAACCGTAAAATCACAAACATATGAAACCCAAGCACAAAAACGATATCAAGTGCAACACTGTGCAAAGATCATAAATCCTCAATCATCAAAATCGGATCATTCGAATAAATCACCCAAAACATCGAAATCAATAATGGCGGCATAGTACCGCTCAAGCGCATCCTCTAAGAATCTCGGGCCAACTGGCGCGGTCAGTAATGGGACGTCTCGTCGATGATCATGAACCCTGGCCTGCTGGTGTGCGTAATAATGACCACTCCTGGGTCAAGGTCTTCATTGGGAATTATAAATCTCTCAATCCCTCGGCTCATCGGCCTTGTCAGGTGTGCTAACGGGGATGATCCCGTTCTGGCACGCCTCTTGTCATCTCCCGGTCAATCATCGCGACCACTCGTGAGACAGCATATCACTGGCGTCGGCCTCTGGCTCTCTGAATGTACGTGACACATCTGATCCTGGGTGCAAGTATCATTGCAGCAGTGTCCTGGAAGGAATCCTGCTCACGGTCTCTTCCATGTCTCGTCTCTGCCAACTGTCCGGAAGTCATCGTCCTTTCCTATATCTGCATCTTGCTCCGGAACGGCTACATACCCATTGCGACTTCTTCTGGAAGGTATATTCAGCACTCTGCCTCGGCATGCGTATCGCATCTCTGATGTCGGCGGAGCGGAACGTCGTCTTATCCAGATTTTGTACGGACCTCTTTACTCCACTTTCTCAAATGTCGACTGCTTCGGACTCGTCTCATCGTGGCTACCTGGACTGAGCTCCAACGGCTATCCTCGTATCGGGAGTATCCCAAGAAATGCATCTTACCACCTAGCATCCGAATTAAGTCGAGCCATCCGATCGAGTCGTCAAAACCTTATAATCCCCCAAGAGCTCAACCTCTTGGGCACAGTTTAATAGTATCGAGTACATACCACAGCATCGGTGGTCCAGCCGTAGAAGGGCAAACCCAAGCCTCACTAATGGCGCCGTAGAACTGCCGCAAACCCGAAGGTTCAAAGGCTTTCACACGGTCATTAAGTCGAGTTAGGGTTTCATTCTTCTAGAGGGACCATAGAATTGCCTGCATGTCTTTCTGACTACTTTAAACTTGGAATAATAGGTTTTCGACATTCGATCGTCTCTATCGACCCTCACGTCTCTGCGTGAAGTCGTCTCTAGCTGGAATCAATCTATCTGATGACCTCGCATCGGGGTAAGCGAACGAACCACCTGTCCTAGTCATTCATCATCGGGTGACTAGCGACCTTCTATCATCTATTCGTACAACTCGTCCCGCAATAGCTCCAACATATGGGGCGATATCTCGTCGCTCGCAGCAACAACTGGCTCGCTCGTCTGCATGTTGAACAGTGCCTCAATCATCAGGAGTAAGCAACAGACCAACGGTCATCAAAATCTGGCTGGCCTCTATCATTGGCTCAATTCTCTAGTGTCGATCAGCGCTTCCGAGTAACCTCATAAAGGTGATCCGCCAAACACTCGTGGCGCGGAAACACAGTAAAAAGATACATCTCTGCAATCGTGTGTCGCCGGAATTTCGCCCTGGTCAGTCCTCACTCATGACGAGCTTGTGCTGACCGCAACTCTAGCCGTAGCTCTCCCTGCCGTAACCGTAGCAGCAAAACCAAACTGGTACCGATGAGGCTAGATCAGGAAGGAATATAATACTGAACAAGGAAATGTACATCCTAAGGCTTCATAAGTGGAGTGGCGTGTCGTAAATATGCCGCGGAACATATCAACGGTACGTCACTCTACTTTAGTAACCTATTCCATCAACCAAGGGTCATCCTACGCTCCGAAGGTTAAAACCTAACGCTCTGATACCAACTTTGTTACGACCCGAAAGTACGGAACATGACCGGCACTTAAACTACGAACGTCTCGAGGCGTACGTAATCTAAGTAAACCGAAAACCCAGAAATCCAAACCAAGAAAAGTAGTAGAGTGTAGGAAAAACCAACTTAAAGCAAGTAGTTTCAAAAACATAAGCCGAATTATGCGGTTTTTAAAACATCAGAAATTTACTAAAAATTTCGGCAGAGTCTCCTTTGTAAATACTGGCCCCCAAACGGAATACAACATGAATAGTATACGAAATCAATAAAAAGGCATCCCCAAGCGGGAGCTAGCTCTTCGTCAATCGACGGTCACAACCACACAAGCAATATAATATACAATGCCAACGACGAGGATCAAAAACTCAAAAGGAAACTCAAAACCACCAGAAATACAACGAGCGACTCTAAGGTCGAAAGAATAACATCACTGGTCTCTATCTCAAAATAAGTACATGTTTGGTTGATGGAATTTACTAGATACAACGGAATAATATTATACAAGGTAATATGATGGGTACGATACATGAAAAACCCATCTACTAGCAAGTCACCCGAATGAAATTGAGCCCGCAAAGCCGTAATGAAACCTGTACGGCAAACCTGCAAGAAACTGGGGCACAACGGGGGTGAGTTGCCAACTCGTGAATAGAAAAACATCTACGAACAGAAATCGCATAAATAACGCAACCTAGGTCAAAGATCATAATATATCCTCAATATATATAACATGCAACCTATAACAAGGCTAGGGTAAATATCTAACCCGAGTGTAATCTCATGTGCCCGTGTCAGTGCCTAAGGTAGCAATATATCATATGAATGAGGTATGAATGCATGAAAACAGAATACATGTAAATGAAGAACTGTTTTCATAATTTAGTGAGATTTCCTTTGTATTTTTAAAATGAGGTATCATAATGAAATCAGCATAAAACAGTGCCTAGCATCGTCACAAAACGTAATCCCAATATCTCGATATCTCTGTATCACAGTCTCTATACCTCAATATCTCGAAATCTCAATGTCTCAATCACAATATCTAGGGCGCCGTCAGTCCAGACCGGCCCCTACCATCCATCTCAAGACCACGACGGTATCCTCCGGATATCCGACGCGTCGGGTAAAATCACCGGTAGGTAGTGCTCCCCTGCCAGGCTCACATCGTCATCATCACGCACTTCTTGCCTCGGGGTACCTTACCGGGTCCACCATGTACCCGAAACGGTTCATCCGTCTCCTTGAATCGGGTCTCGAAATCCATCAGCAAACTCATGGTGGACGACTCATACATCATAGGAAAACCGCACTTTTTATTTTAAAAGAGGAAAAAGGTTTATTTATGTTTTTGCGGTTTTCTTCCAAATCCAGAAAATCTCATGGAAATCCGAATCCAAAACCTCAATAACACGTAAAATGGTGAATATATGCATGAGAATCCATGAATGCGGCATAACAATGAATAACAGTATGCATGAAGTAGCAGGTAATAACTACAATGTCTAAACTAACATATAAGGCAAGTACACTAATATCATGTCTAACTATTAGCTAACAGGCTATGTCAAGCAATAATATTTTCTAAGGTGTACGTGACATGGCAATTATCGATGAAGATGTGTGTGAGCCGGCAAATAAGTGTACGTGGTACATACGCATCATCGGTAATGGTGCTGGTGTCCTAACAGCATGATATCAATAATGGAGTATGAAACATAAAATAAGCATGCGATGCGAAGCGGACCACAAAAGAAGAGCGGGAGCTGAAAACTAAACGCAACTATAACTAATCTGCATTAATCTAATATAAGTCCTACAAATGGTGCCTTTTGAAGTAACACGAATCATGGGGTTTTGAAAATAGGGGCTACGGTGTTTTTATGAAAAGATAAGTCTTTTGAAATATCCGTAGGATCCCATGGGCTGTCTTTTAAAATACCCACGATTTGTTAGTTTTTGAAATAGGTAGGAGTCTAATCTAATCTAACAACTACACTAAACTATACGGCTGAACTAACAAGCTGAACTACAGGTAAGGAAACCGCCTATCATCTGAGTCGAAACATATACCTACCTGTATATGTATAGCCGGTGATCCCGCCTCAATAATATCATATCCGATACCATATCTATAATCAGACATCCCAAGTCAAGAGTGCGGATCAATCATCAAAATATAGCTCGTGTAAATCCGTCGTACGGCATCCCCAAATCTGGGTATGGGTCAATATCATATTCCTCACACTATTCCTCAGTTACCCTTTTCATCCAAGATCATAGTCTAGGGTACTGACCTATGTCTAGTACAATACTAATATCCTCAATATACTCATGATCTAACTACTGATCGACAATCTCGTATAAACCGATATCGTCAGCACATATCATCATCAAGGGGTATACATCGCCCGATACGGCCTAATATCAATATCCTAGCATATCATATCTTATATCACGATCACATGTCGACCATTTTATTTATAACACTATTCACCCGTATCGCCGCCCCAAGATCCGCTATAACCCCAGGACGTACCTCAAGTACGAATCCTGCCATAACACCGATATCACAACCACAAAACAAATCTCACCGACTCAGCTCAATCCCAAGTATCATCCTCAAGTCCGTATGTGAATACATAGTCCCATACCCATGTGAACACATAACTATAAAGAATCCCATGAGCACATATAAATAGGAATGTATGCAAGTATGTATGTGTGTATGTGTAGTGCAACACTACTCTAGGGTTCGCAACACTAAAGTAATCCAACACACCAATATCCATCCTAAGCATCGTTATTAATCCCAAATAACATATAATAATTGTTGGTGTGTATACGCATCCGTATACACCACCACGGACTGCGGGGGTGCTATACGCCATCCACCCGACTTCTCCCCGTAGATAAAAATCTACTCACCTGGTCCTCGCTAGCCGGTGCCGACGTCGCCACGCGCTTGCTTGTCGTCTCGAAGTCCACATGGGGTACCTACATATCATAACGCACCGTATCGCATTAAAACTAAATTCGAAATCGAAACGGCATACGAAAATCAAATCGGCACGCGTATCACGCATAGGTCCAAACCTATCGCCTACGCATGCAAGAATAGTCAAACCAACCCTCGATGTCGATGTACAAACGTCAAACCATCGAGAAAAATCCAATCACACTCATTTGCACATTCACGAACACTAATATTAATATAAACTAGGTTAAAACTCACAAAAAACCCCAATTTCACTTAAAAAGTCATTTTTCCGAAAATCTAGCAAGCACAATTCGCCGTTTTTGTACAAAACATGATGTTTAAATGGATGTAGCGGCCAATATACTTATTAAATATCTTAAATAAGTCATAGAAACAATTTCCGGAATTTAATCTCATTAAATTCCATAACCCCTAATATTCTAGTTTACAAAATACCCTTTTTAACAATTTCATAGCAAAAATGCACAAACTACAATTTAGGTTGGATTTCCATGAACTAAAGTGTTAAACTACACTTAATAAAGTTAATAATATGATAAAAACCCTAACCATATTTTTAATCTCACATTTCGAATTAAATCAAAAAAAACTAGTTTGCAACAAAAAGCTTAATTTGGACATTTTTCAAGTAACAACTTGTAATTAACAACTAGATTAGTTTTCTACAAAACTAAATATGTTAATCCACATCACTAAACCATGCACAATCAAACACAACTCATTTCCACAACAAACCCTAACTTGAAATCTTTAATCATGCAATTAAACTCACATAACCCAAATTAACACTTAATTAACTTAGCTTTAAGAAATTAAGTAACAAACTAAGCAAAAAAGTTTAGAATTATACCCAAACACATTCGAAGATCCACAAGCATCCATGGCCCTCCAAAATGCTCTCTTTTCACAAGGATCCATGCTATACGGGCTAAGCTAAAATGGGTAGGAGTCGGATTTGGGTTTTGGGATTTTTTTTTGGATGGATTTGAGGCAATTTTTGATGAAGTTTGAAGAGAAAGGAGAAGGGAAATGGTGGGGGGGGGCTGCTGCTGCAGGAAGGGGGGTCAGCTGGAATGGGAGTGGGAGAGGAGAGAGAGGGAGGTGTAAGTGCACGGCGGCGCCCCGGCCGTCAATCCGACGGCCAATTGCGGAAGCGGTGAATAACTTAAATTTTGCGGACTTAGCAAACCGGCACCACCGCGCACTTTAACCGGATCGAACCATTAACTAGTCTAAGCTAACTACAAGAAAGGGAAGAGATATACCGACGATCCAAGTCCTCCGGTCTTCTCGTCATGGTCCCGATCACCTGCGGAAAAGTCCCGTCTCCTCCTCGTCGCCAGAAGTGCACCACATCGCCTACTTTGTTTACGGGCTCCCACCTCAATGCCGAGGCAACTCGGGCACGAAGCCGGCTACTCGACGTGCCCAAGGTTCGCTGTAGAATATGTAGTCCTCAAGTCTCATTTGGGGTTTTGGAGCTTTGCCATTTGGTGGAAGAAAAAGAGAGCTTGGAGAGAGGTGGGGAAAAATGTAGCATACCAAAATAAGAGCAACCTTTTTCCACTTATGAAATGAATCCCATTCCTCATAGGAATGGCCGGCCCCCCCATCAAGTGTGATTGGAGAGAGAGAGAGAACAAGGTCAAGGGGGTGGGTGGAACAATAATGAAAAGAGATGATGAAAGAATCCAATGATCACAACCATAACCCACTCTCCAAAACAAGTAATCAACAACCATGATGGTTACTAAAAGTCAAGCCATCAAGAAGATATGAAGTCAAATGATGGGACAAGTATCATGACATGATAATATGCAAAGACCCCCTCCACAAATGCCTATTTGCAACAATGCAAATAAACCCTCCTCCACCAAACTTCGGCCAATGAACGGAACAATGGAAATTGGCCGAAACGGAAAGCAAACTGGCAACTCCATAAAACTGGTCTCGTAATAAATTACAGGAAAACCCCGATACTGTGCATACACACCCGCATCTGTATTTCAACCGAAATACAGATGCAATGAGACAAACACTACACTGTACTATACAAGGATCCGGCTTATACCAAAACCGGCCAGTAATATCCGTTCGATCCTGATCCGTGCAATACCGCACGTATCTGATCGAACCCTGCCATATAACCATACGGCCTATAGTACAAACTGTCCGATCCTGATCCGTGCAATACCGCACGTATCTGATCGGACCTTGCCATATCTCCATACGGCCTCTACAACCTTTCGCCCGAAAGCTGAGTAACTGAATGTGGGGGACTCTAAAGACTCGTCGACACCTTGGTCGTGGATTTAACCACTAGCACGTTAGAGGTATAAGCCAATACGTAACGGGCTACCAGGTACTGACTAAAAGGGATGTCTGTGAGTGAACTCAGCCTGACAACCCTACTGAGCCTGTCAGTGACAATATCCGTGCAGTCCGGTCCGTTCGTCTATGAGTATCGCATGGCGGGCCTAGGGGGTTGGTAAAAGTCAGACCCCCAAAAGCGGTACAAGTCGTGTCGGAGTGTAGCCCAGAACACCCTGAGATACTACTGGAATACCTACCAGTAAATCTCCTTGCCTTGGCCAAGGACTTTATGTAATGGCTCTCCTAGACACAGCACGACCTCACCCCCAATACCGGGAGAGACGAACCCCTGAAGATACGCTCACCGCCTCCATGTGGCTCGGGACTGTACCCAACTAAAACCTGTTTGCACGACTCCTTTGAGCCGTGGTAGGGTAGTAATCAAAGTACAGTGGGAACTCACACGAGACAAATGACGATCCCCAGGTCGATGAACTAACCTGCACACATGTCACCAGGGAACTGCCATCTGACGTCTGGTATATGACCAACTAGCATGTTCCCGGCGAGTCCTGTCCGGTGTACTCATAACCCAATGAGCACCTGTATACATCTTAGGTGATCCAACTGACACCAGTGGCTTGTGAGACCGGCCACCGCCCCTCGTCGGGGTCTCGACTGTATACACTAGTCTACTAATGGAGTATCGATGCCCAGTCTCGAAACTCCCACGACTAGGGACCTTTTAAGGATAAGCTTATAGACCCCCAGCTCCCACTTATATGATCGCCCTCATACTGCTGGTGGTCAAGCAAGAATCCTAGGGGCTCTATCAACGTGTAATAGCGACGTGTCAGGTCACCTAAAGCAGTACACGATGATAAAGGTAAACCAGATAGCATACTATCATCTCGAGTAAGACTGTCCTACCGGGATAGGTCCTCCCTCAATCATTACAATCACGTACCTGTGACCTAATAATTGACTCTGAGGGCACTATCTCCAACAATCTCCCACTTGCACTCAAGGCTAATTATTGCGATGTCGCATACTCACAGCCCGTGTGATACCGAACATCCAACTCCTCTACTAGTCAGTCTCAAAGCTCGTTTGCGGAACTATTGCGTTCGAGGAATAGCCTCAGTGAGTGGATCCGCTTAGTTATTTCTTTCTATGTCTCTCTATATCTCAAGTTCGCGGAGAAAGCCATCTCCCGAAAAGAGCAATACCTGTCTCAGAATATGTCTGGATGTCTGATGGGACCAAGCTCATAAATGAACTCCAAATCCAAACTTCTTAGACTGTATCGTCAACTGAACTTAATCAGTATCCTGCGCGCCATGCCTCCCTCAGTATTGCCTTGGACCACCTGTCCAAAATACTGCCCCTCATCAGAAGGAAAACTATAACTCTGACAACCTCCTTGTCGTCCATGTCACCTTGGAAGCCTGGAATGATAACTGTCTCCTGAATGAGGCTGTCGTTATTATATCCCTAGAACATCCACTTATGTTCTAAAACTGCTTCCGACTGTTTCTCCAGGATTGGATTAATGTCAACTTATTGCATCTAGTGCAAGAACAATATCTGGTGTGGTACTTGACATCTCATGATTGACTCAATTGCCTGAGCAAGTGATCTGCCAATCATGGACATCCCTCTCCCCTTTAGTCTGTAAGACACTTTTAGAGAGGGTGACTCCATCTTCTGCAGGTACACTACCGTGCATGGAGTCGTCCATTCTAAATACCCTTAGAATGCTGTCTAAGTACCCTGATTGGGAAACCACCCAAATCTAGATCTAATACCATAGATCCAGTAACCAGTATGTCTGATATAATGTCCAAGTCCTGTGTGGAGAAACCACTGTGTGACGACCAAAGTATAACCGATTGTAGTATAGGAGTTTCTTTTCCTATTCTGTGTATGTCATCCAGATACCAGGACATCACACCCTACTACCTTCTCAACAGATCCATCCCCTATTCTGATGAAGTCAAACCCATGACTGTCACGTCAGAAATAGATGATCTATCTCCGCTACATCTGCTTTAGTCTATAAATAGACATAAGCTACCTGTCCACCAATGCTTCCGCTGCTCCCACTGACTATGACAACCCTCTGGCAGAGTCATATACACGTGCACTTCTAAAGCAAGTTTAGAATGACGCTATACTTATCCTCCTGCCGGGTCTCACAGTCTGGAACAACAGCAATGGCAAGTCTGGGTAAACAAGAACCTCCCTGTCACCGTCCTTGAGGCTACCGGAGTACCTCTCGGGTGCCTGAGGTTACCCACCGTATCTGTGGAGTGGCCAATGGAATGTTTATCCAGATTGAATCTTTAGGTTCCTTATCAAATCTTCAGTAATCGTTTGTGGTTCTGGAATCACTTCCAGTTCTACCATACTCCCACTACTGTTTTCTGAAAAAATTCCATCTTTAATAAAACTGTGGTGAGTCTAGAACAATATCGCTATTGTTCATCCAGATGGTAGAAAGTCAACCCTCGTCATAGCCTGGGTCAACCCACAAACAGCCATTACAGAAACGTGCCTTGAGTTGTCCAGTGTCTGGTTTTAATCATAAACCGGACAACTCCCCGTACCTTAACATCGTTAAGATATGAACTGTTCTATATCCAATATAGAAACAGAGGCACTGATTTAATTGAACCAGATTCAAATCATGCAGCTGTCCCCAGCGCATGTCAACTAAATGGAAGGAGGCCGATCAGCGTTACTCAACTTAGGAATGCTTCCAATTATGAGTAACCTGAAAGAGAAGCAAGATCTCTTTATCATTACTATCAACTGAATACCATACACAAGTATCTACATCTTCGATCACTTTGAAGAATCCCGATACTTGCTACACCTGATTCTCTACTCTATTCAAATACCTATAACTCCTCAAGACTTAGACCCTGTGTTTCTACGAAACACCTGTCTAAAAACTAAAGAAGTCATAAGTAAACCGAATATAGTACGAGGACCAAGCCCTCTGTCCTGATGGACCCTGGACAACATACAATCCTTTGTATAAGTCCCTTGAGTCTGATAACTCATTCACTGTGTGTCGTAGGTTGAAAACTGTACTTATGGTTAAGAAGAATTACACCGCTGTTTAATGCTCCTTACCTAACCATCCACTGATATAGGTAAATGTCGTAGACACAATTTCAGAAAGGTATATCTCACTCTATGAAAATAGACGTACAGATATATCAATTTGAAATTGGTGCATAACAGCGGATATTCAAAACCAAATATTTGCCGACCGGCAAACAGCCTAGGTGATTTCCTCAAATATCACCGATTACAACGAATCCCGATATAATGAGGATGATCGCCCAATTCCCAATAACCTACTCCCACTCATCATCTGTAAAACCATACAGATGTGAGACTCAAACCTGGTAAATACATACCCTGGAGCAAGTGTCTAACTGGGAAATCAGTTTTCCTTTAACCGTACACAGTGAAGCTGAAACATTGAAATGTTCCGATGGGGTATTCTGGTATTCCTAGTAATGCCTCTTCCAGATTCACGACTGTAACCGTATAGTTCTTTGCCACCTCTCCAAATCCCTTCATATGTCTTTAGTCTTTACCTTCTGCACACCCCTTTAGGCCAAATGGTTTTCTTCCTTCCCTACCGTTCGGCACCAGCCTATGGTTTGGAAGAAGACTATCCAATAAGCATAATGGGTGTACTGTCCCAATCCTAGGAACACTCGCAATGCGAGAGAAGGTGAAGATAAAAGACACCTGAATAAACCTTATTCCTATTTCTCCTGGACCAGAATCCATCCCCGAACTGGAACCAGTTCCATTCGAGTTCGTATATAACCATACGATGGAGTATCCAAATAAACTGTGGATCTTCGTAGTGATACGGAGTGTCCTGGAGAAATACAAAGGTGATGTGGGAGTGGTAACGAAATATTTGGTTTGGTCGTGAATATCTGTTGCAATTTACTTTGCCCTCTTACTAATCCCTTGCTTTGTCTGAACTTAATACCTTCTGTACACCATCGTTAGGCTAATTGGTTTTCTTCATTCCCTACCGGTCGGCACCAGCCTAAGGTTTGGAAGAAGACAATCCAATTTGCGTAATAGGTGTACTACCCCTAAACCAAGGAGTACTCGTAACCTGAGAGAGGGTAAAAGGAAAAGACAACTGAATAGTCCTATCCGTTTTCTCCAGAACCAGAAACCATCCTCGAATAAATTCTTTCGAGTTCGTATCTAACCATACGATGGTTTTGTCCAATGGAAGTGGACGTTCGTAGTAATACGAGGTGTCCTGGAGAAAAGGGTAAAAGTAGGAGTGGCAATGAGGTCTGCAACTCTGACAATCCAAAAGCCTGTGTTAAGAAGGTTCGGTCAACTTGGTCACTGAGTCAAAGTCTTGGGTCGGGTTAATGGTCGCTGCCAAAGAGAGAGAGAAAAGAAACACTCAGCGTGCACTCTAACCTAGATCAGAATGGTCACCAATTTATCTAATCTGGAATCCTCCCACTGTACCTCAAATTCTCCTCCAAACCTGAAAGAAGAATTAGTCGGGGTCACCCGAGGAGTAAACTAACTCATCAGTGGGAATCGGGATCCAACTCTCATCGCATGATAACGTGACGGAATCCGCTCACGTCATCACACTCCAGAAGGTATGCGCATATCTGGCATGTTTCAGTTCTTTTGAAACTCCCGATGTGATTTCTGCCCCATGCTCTTATGACCTTGGCGTGAGGTCAAAATATCATAAGTCACATGTCAAGTTCTGCCCGTCATTATCCAGGTTAATCTGAACCCACCCGTACATACCCTTGACGTAGGCCAAAATAGTAGTACGACTGTCCCAAACCAACGCATCTATCTATGCAACAGATAAATACCCGGCAGCTACCAATCACTATGCCTTGGCGTGAGGTCAAAATACATAGCTTGAATACTACCGAATATTTAACTGAAATGACGGAGGGCTACGAATGGTTTCTGGCGAAAACCTTTAACGTAATGAACTTGATATCGTTGAAGGAACGGATAGCTTTTTGAAAATATAGTGACGAAAACCTTTGCTAAAGAGGTCACTCCCGGTGAAGGGATCTCGGCTCTTTCCCCGTAGAATGGGGTGCAGGATATTCCAAATGAATACCACGGTGCAAAGCAAAAGTAATCGGCTATAGTGAATTCATTGCCCTGACGCAAACTTTTGTCCAAGGGGTCACTCCCGGTGAAGGGATCTCGGCCCTTGCCTCGTCGACTGAGGAGCAGGATATTCTAAATGAATACCGCGATGCAAAACAAAAGTGAACGTCCTTGCAATAACAGCTTTTTGAAAAGTGTTCCAACAACATCAGATTAGGTTTGTTTTTAACTTTGCATTGATCCGAATCAATGCAGTCCCATCAATTGATCACACCAAAAAAGAACGAAAATATACTGATGTGCGTATATGCCATCCGCATTCGCCACTGGGTCCCGTCATTACCCGTTAGGTTAGCTTACTAACGACAGAGCGGGGACTGGACTAGCACGGATGCAAAACATATACACCATCTACTAATATATATACCAATATATTATATTCGCTCAAGGCGTGAATAAAATGCAACATCACAGAGAATGAACAGCATCACAGAAACAATACAGATATCTGGGAACCCCGGGTTTCACAGAGCCACTACTGAAACCCGACGTTCCCCTGGTCGTGTGGATAGCCTGTGCAATGAGAATCCTAGACCCCTACGGGCGCGGCAAGTCACCCGCCAAAACCTGAAGCGAGGCAGCCCCCTTCAGCACCGTGAATGGACCACCCAGCACTTCACGGAATCCGGTAACTTGGGCACCCCTCCTGGGTCAAACCTGTACCCCCTACGAGTGCGGCGAATAGCCCGCCAATCCTAGAGTGAAGCCCCCTCCGTCCCAATGCCATGAGATGCGGGCTTGCTGCCCTCTAGAACCCGGCTATCCGTGCACCCCTCCGCGGGATAATCCTAGTACAGAAAGTAAAATATACATACAACGGGTACATCGACCGCAACCAGGTCGTGCCCCAAAAGAATAATACAAACAGGCAGTGACGGCAGTCCACATGTCGGACGCTCGCCCCGCAATATCAAATGTACATAATACTACCACAACTGTACTAGCATTGCATCCAGGCTATCCCCCACGACCGATCCGCAACATCACAGCAAATACATAGAACATCAACGTGAAAGTCACGTTCGCAAATCCGTCTAACCGGGCTATAGCAGTTAGACCGGATTTACCGATCGAGTGACATTCACGGTCGTAGATATAATGTAAATACTGCGAAAAATGTGTTTAAAATATTTCGATTGATCAAACTTTAACAAGTGGGCCCACAAAGAATACTGCAGCAGTTAAAGAAAACCTGGACCCAATTTTAATATCCCAAAACCCCTGAAATAAGCCCATAAGCCCACTGCAAAAAAATAAACACACGAGCCCACAAACTTGCGGCGGAAGCGCGGCCAGAAGAGGGTTTTGGCCGCCCTTCCGCGGTCGTACGGAGGGATCGTGCTACGAAATTTTTCCAGTGTTCTTACATCTCCCTGCACATCATTCTGAGACTAACAGAAAAATTTTTTGAGACCAAAAATTTTTCAACAGAAACTGATGCGAAGGTAATACGGGTTTTGGAACTTTTTGATCAATCGGAAATGCAAACACATAACACAAAGCTAGACGAAGTTAATGGCGAGGCTCTGATACCACTGTAAGTGCACGGCGGCGCCCCGGCCGTCAATCCGACGGCCAATTGCGGAAGCGGTGAATAACTTAAATTTTGCGGATTGAGCAAACCGGCACCACCGCGCACTTTAACCGGATCGAACCATTAACTAGTCTAAGCTAACTACAAGAAAGGGAAGAGATATACCGACGATCCAAGTCCTCCGGTCTTCTCGTCATGGTCCCGATCACCTGCGGAAAAGTCCCGTCTACTCCTCGTCGCCGGAAGTGCACCACATCGCCTACTTTGTTTACGGGCTCCCACCTCAATGCCGAGGCAACTCGGGCACGAAGCCGGCTACTCGACGTGCCCAAGGTTCGCTGTAGAATATTTAGTCCTCAAGTCTCATTTGGGGTTTTGGAGCTTTGCCATTTGGTGGAAGAAAAAGAGAGCTTGGAGAGAGGTGGGGAAAAATGTAGCATACCAAAATGAGAGCAACCATTTTCCACTTATGAAATGAATCCCATTCCTCATAGGAATGGCCGGCCCCCCCATCAAGTGTGATTGGAGAGAGAGAGAGAACAAGGTCAAGGGGGTGGGTGGAACAATAATGAAAAGAGATGATGAAAGAATCCAATGATCACAACCATAACCCACTCTCCAAAACAAGTAATCAACAACCATGATGGTTACTAAAAGTCAAGCCATCAAGAAGATATGAAGTCAAATGATGGGACAAGTATCATGACATGATAATATGCAAAGACCCCCTCCACAAATGCCTATTTGCAACAATGCAAATAAACCCTCCTCCACCAAACTTCGGCCAATGAACGGAACAATGGAAATTGGCCGAAACGGAAAGCAAACTGGCAACTCCATAAAACTGGTCCCGTAATAAATTACAGGAAAACCCCGATACTGTGCATACACACCCGCATCTGTATTTCGACCGAAATACAGATGCAATGAGACAAACACTACACTGTACTATACAAGGATCCGGCTTATACCAAAACCGGCCAGTAATATCCGTTCGATCCTGATCCGTGCAATACCGCACGTATCTGATCGAACCCTGCCATATAACCATACGGCCTATAGTACAAACTGTCCGATCCTGATCCGTGCAATACCGCACGTATCTGATCGGACCTTGCCATATCTCCATACGGCCTCTACAACCTTTCGTCCGAAAGCTGAGTAACTGAATGTGGGGGACTCTAAAGACTCGTCGACACCTTGGTCGTGGATTTAACCACTAGCACGTTAGAGGTATAAGCCAATACGTAACGGGCTACCAGGTACTGACTAAAAGGGATGTCTGTGAGTGAACTCAGCCTGACAACCCTACTGAGCCTGTCAGTGACAATATCCGTGCAGTCCGGTCCGTTCGTCTATGAGTATCGCATGGCGGGCCTAGGGGGTTGGTAAAAGTCAGACCCCCAAAAGCGGTACAAGTCGTGTCGGAGTGTAGCCCAGAACACCCTGAGATACTACTGGAATACCTACCAGTAAATCTCCTTACCTTGGCCAAGGACTTTGTGTAATGGCTCTCCTAGACACAGCACGACCTCACCCCCAATACCGGGAGAGACGAACCCCTGAAGATACGCTTACTGCCTCCATGTGGCTCGGGACTGTATCCAACTAAAACCTGTTTGCACGACTCCTTTGAGCCGTGGTAGGGTAGTAATCAAAGTACAGTAGGAACTCACACGAGACAAATGACGATCCCCAGGTCGATGAACTAACCTGCACACATGTCACCAGGGAACTGCCATCTGACGTCTGGTATATGACCAACTAGCATGTTCCCGGCGAGTCCTGTCCGGTGTACTCATAACCCAATGAGCACCTGTATACATCTTAGGTGATCCAACTGACACCAGTGGCTTGTGAGACCGGCCACCGCCCCTCGTCGGGGTCTCGACTGTATACACTAGTCTACTAATGGAGTATCGATGCCCAGTCTCGAAACTCCCACGACTAGGGACCTTTTAAGGATAAGCTTATAGACCCCCAGCTCCCACTTATATGATCGCCCTCATACTGCTGGTGGTCAAGCAAGAATCCTAAGGGCTCTATCAACGTGTAATAGCGACGTGTCAGGTCACCTAAAGCAGTACACGATGATAAAGGTAAACCAGATAGCATACTATCATCTCGAGTAAGACTGTCCTACCGGGATAGGTCCTCCCTCAATCATTACAATCACGTACCTGTGACCTAATAATTGACTCTGAGGCCACTATCTCCAACAGGAGGTAGAGAAAGTGGGGGGAGAAGTCAAAGTCAATTCAAGGTCAAAGGTCCACCTCATTTCTCCATTTTCTTTGCTTTTCTTTCATTTCTTTTCCTTTGAAATTCAAGTGGGGAAAAAGATGGTGGCTGCTGAATTCAGCCAAGGGGAGAAGTAAATGGGGGTGTGTGGGTGTGGGTACTAGTGTGGGGTGATGAAAAATGATAAATACAATACCCCAAACATCCATTTACGCTAAAAAAAGCCTTTTTTCTTCAATAATTTCTAAACCGTTTTTGCAAATGATTTCGTTCCAAAAACCATATGATAAAATTTTATTTAATGTTTTATAATGCACAAAATTTGTTTCAACTCATTCCAATTTGTAATTTTCCCTAATTAAATATATTAGTGACGGCTTAAAATAATAATAAAATAATATTTTTTTTCAGAAAATTTGAAATTTCACCAGCGGCTCAATAAACACCAAATAATAGCAATTACATAGTTAGAATATATATATTTAATTTTTATAATAAGATATTTGTATTTTGACTTTTTACAGAAAACCCCCTTATTTTACCGATTTTTTCGAAATTTCACCGAAACGATTTTCAAAACGTTACACTTACGAATGTAAAGTCATATCCCTCTCTCGAAAGCGAGGATACTGATATAATATTACAAGTCAAACTAGGTACATACAAACAGTTACGTAGAATCAATATCTGCCCATTTGTCAAACCTAGGCGATATTCTCCCACGGATTCAGCGTCCACGCTCATTCCGTTCGCAACTCTGAGAGAAAAATCGCCTATTCTGATAACCCTACGGTTTCTCAAAGCATGTAATGAATTATAGATATGAGATCCTGCTCCGGTATCTAGTACCCAGGAAGTAGAGTTAATTGACAAACAGTTCTCAATTACATGCACACTCGAGGCCGAAGCCACAACATGCTTCGTATCCTGGCTATTGGCTTCCAAAGCCCTGCAATCCTTCTGCCAATGCCCGTTCCCATAACAATAAGAACATCCCTCCTTACCTACACCAAGTCTCGAGACTTTTGCTCTTCCCTTTCCTTCTACTTCACTGATACCGTATATCGGCTTTGTGGAGGTCTTCTTCTTTTCACCCTTTGCTTTCACCCTGGATGCAGAAGAAGAAGGTCCCCCATTAAGCAGAGCGGGTGTCTCCCTGGTTTCTTTCAGGGTGTAAGTAGAGGGTAGGGACTGTGGAAATAAGTCGGCGCATGACCTATTTCCCAACGTGGTCTCCAGGTCCTTGAGCTCATTAATATAGCTAGTCATCGTAAGGACGTCGTCCCCTACAGATGACCCGACAGCCAACCTCGCTTGATATAATTCGTTCGAGGTCTCATATCTTGCAATACAAGATCGCTCTCCATATAAATCTTTGTTATGGAGAAAGATGGAAACTAAGTCCATCTTCTCGTGCTGCTTCTGGTATATACCATCAACTGAAGCCAACACGAGGCACTGGGCATTCGCACTATCCTTTTCCCTTGTCTGACGGATATCCATATCCGCGATGGTGGAAACTGGACCTGGGGCGGTGGGGGCTTGAGTAGTAATAGGGTGGTCCAGCTTGTCATAGGCAATGGACATCTGGATAGACCTTTGCCAATCATATAAGTCAGATTCAGTCATTTTGTTATCTAGATGTAACCTAGTCATGGTCACAAGGTCGCTGCAATGAGAGAGAGAGAGGGAACACTTTAGCATGATGCTCTTGCAAGTTTAGATTGGTTTTTAGTTTATCTAAACTGGATGGCTCCCAGTGTTTCTTGAATCCTTCCTCAAACCATAAAAGAAGAATTAGTCAGGACTGATTTCACCGTACAATACTTGCTTAACCGTTCAGCCAGGCTAGTGTCGGTACTTCGAGGGAGGTTTTACGACGCTTTCGCGAAGTTCCTTAATTAAATAACCTCTTTTCATTGGAGGCGTAGCCCCCCTGACACTGTTCTAGACACCTACTTGGTTTATAGCATTGATCATTAAGTGACGAATATCCTGATGAGTAGCTCATACTCAAAGTAGGATCTGTAGGGTTCCTAGGCACTCTCAAGAGATCTCACAAGGCATTAAACATGCCAATTTCAAATTTTAACGGTGCCGAGAAACCCTAACAAGATCGTTGGCTAGATTTTTAGGCGAAACAACGAGCTAGTTAACAACTTAACTAAAGTGTAACGGAAATACAACCTTTGTAGATCCGGTGCTCCACCTCCATAGCTCCACGATGATGTCTTCTCCGCTGTCCAAATGGAATCCCGGGCTCAAGCGTCAGCTTCATCGGAGAAATGGGCGGGCAAGGTCGTCGGCTTCGTGCCGAAGATGATCTACGTCGAGGCATCACTAGATCAAGCTCCCACTTCACCAAGTCATGAAACTTGTGAAGAAAACACACTCTACTACATGGAAAGAGGTAGAGGATGAAGAAATAGGAAGTGGGTTCACTTTAGAATTGGATTTCTCACTCTTTTCATCAAGTTGCCATTGATGAGGCAAGCTTTTCTTCAAGTAGAAGATGAAGAAGAAAAAGATAAATGTGATAAGTATTATAATAAGAATAATAAAATCATTCTTATCATAATCATGAACCATGGTCAAGTGTAGAGAACTAACTAAGGTTTAAGTGAATGGTTAAGGTTAAGCATAAGACAAAATGGTCACTTTAGTCAAAGCTTCATGAAGCTTCAAAGATAAAACAAAACTAGCAACCATTTTCCCTTTTTCTTTCCAAAATAAATAAATAAATAAATAATAAAGAAAAGCAAAACCCTAATCATTAACTTAACCATGGTTTAATCTTTACACTTAACCAAGTTAACATGTGTCATCAAACATGATACAATCAAGTGCACAAAAGTATATCACATATACAACTTGTGCACTTCAAGTGAGAAAATCCATTTAAAGTGAACCAATACTAGTTAATGCAAAGTAATATATCAAATATATAATTATGCATTAAATCATTAAATCAACACTTGATTCAATGATCCGGTCATGTCGCACACAACCGACTAGTATACAATGTATCGGCTTATCGAATCAATCCTCGATTTGATAACTAGGTTATATCGCATACAACCATTCGATACAATCATCGCGAGAATAGAATACGGTATCACATATACGCATTATTCTCGGTCCCGCACATATCTCATATGCGCTCCTATTTCGTTTCGCTTGAGCCAGGAAACCTCTGTGTAGGACTCTAAAGACTCGTCAATACGCCGGCAGCAGATGATGATCATATCAAACACCCACAAGCCGCAAGCGGTCTGCTAAACGTAATGGCCACCTGTGTATTGAGCGATCAAAAGATCGATAAGCAAGCCCGCTCATACTCCTGTGAATCCAACCAGTAACACTTACCGTACAGTCCGGTCTGATCGCCTGATATGTCGCATATCTTGCCTAGAGGTGGTAAACGTCAGACCCCAATAGCTCGATAAGTCGTGTCGATATGAGGTCTATAACAATTCGAGAAACTATTGGTAACACTTACTAGTAAATCTCAGCAACCCTGGCCAGGGATTTCCTGTTATAGCCAATCGAACACAGCGCAACATCAACCCCTATACCGGGAGAGACGAATCCCCTCCTATCGCTCATTGCCTCCATATGACTCGGGACTGTACCCAAAAACCACCGTTTTGCACGCTCTCTTGGACGTGGTAAGATGGAAATCAAAGCACAGTGGGAACTACACAAGACTCTATGACGATCTCGGGTCAACAGACTACTCTGTACCAGTGTCACCAGAGAACTGCCATCTGACGTAAGGTATAATACCATCTGGGAGTTCTCGGTGAGTCCGTCCAGTGTACCCAGTCTCCATTGAGCACCCGTATATCATCTCTGATGTCAAACACCAATGGATATGGGATCATCCATCGCCCATCTGTATGGGTCGAGAAGGTATACGCTAGTCTACTCTGGTATATCGATGCCCCGTCTCGATACACCCACGACTAGGGACCTTGAAGGATGTACTTATGGACTACCATATCCCCACTAGTATGATCCGCATCATAGTCCAGGTAGTCAAGTACACATCCTAAGGGCTTTACCAACATGTAACAGAGAGACAATTAGTGTACACGTTAAGGTAAAGAGCAACCAGATAGTATACTATCATGTCGAGCGAGAAAGTCCTCCCTATATATGTCCAAGCATCCACTAGAATATACATCCTGTGTATAGTAATGGCCTCTAGGGCATACATATAACTAACAATCTCCCACTTGCACTAGGGCCATCTGATAGCAGTGGTTGTAGTATCTCATACTCAACCATCCCATAAAAATCTCTCTCTGGGAACAGGCCTTTGTGAGTGGATCCGCCGTGTTGTCCTCTGAGTCTACTCTCCAAACCTCGATCCCCTGGAGATCAACCATCTCCATGATCAGGTAATACTGCCTTAGAATATGTCTGGATCACTGATGGGACCGACGTTCCTTGGCAGAAGCCACAACTCCATTGTCTCACAATGGTTGGAACATGGTTCATCTCATGAACCAATATACACCCAAACATCCTCTTTTGGTAGCATCTTAAGTAGCGATGTATCCTGTCTTTATCGTCTAGTATGTCACGGTATCTATCTTGGAACTCTTCCAATATACCGTCCCTCCACTGAGGGTAAAGACAATGCCTGTGACTGACATTCAGTCGTCTTTATCACCCTGGAACCATTCCAGTGATTCTCCCCAGGGTCGATTGATACCATCTCACTACAACTAGTGAGAATCTTAATATCCAATTAGATCTATCTCATAGATCCAAAACCCAGGATTTAGTAGGTATCACTTTGATCCTATGTGGAGAATCATTGTGATAAGCGGAGATTGATCGAGCGTAGCATAGGAAACTCCTTCCCTATCAAGAGTATGTCATCCACGTACTCTACGAGGATCGTCACCATACTCCCTACTGACTTTTTGTTTATACAAGGTTCATCTACCATTTTGATGATGTCAAACTCTTTGACTAATACATCAAAACAGACGTTCCAACTCCGCGATGCCTGCTTCATCCTATAAAGCATCTTGCACACGTTTCCGCTGCTCCCACTATCTACGAAGCCCTCTGGCTGTGTACTTATAGACGCTTTCTTCCAAATCATCATTTAGAAAAGCAGTCAAGACACACAACCGCCAGATATCGTAGTTATGGTATGTAGCCGTAGCAAGTAGGATCTGGATGGACTTAAGCATAGCCACTGGAAAAAGGTTTCATCATTAGCCACGCCTGGTCGATGACGAAAACCTTTAACAAGTCTAGCTTTGAAAGTCTCAACTTTTCCATCTACACCAAGTAATCTTCTCAAGATATACTTGCTCCTGATGGGGATTTAACCCTTCAGATATAGCAACCAAAGTCCATACTTTGTTGGTGTACATGGATTCCATCTCAGATCACTAAGCATCCAGCCATTCTTACAGAGTTTCACTCCTGATGGCCAGCTCGAAACTAGTTGGGTCATCATCTCATGATGCAATCCTCGCTCCCACTGTCATAGAGAAACCGAAGTATCTCTCAGGCGGGTGAGGAGCCTTACTAGATCGGCGGAGAGGCTGAGCTTCGTTGGAATCTACTGAATCCTTTGGTTCTATCAAATCATCAGCTGTAGTTTGTATGGATGGAACATTTCCAGTTCTACATAACTGACCTTGCCTCGAGCTTGTCCGGATTTTGCTTTTAGACATAGGCCGGACAACCCCAAATCTTAACTAACTTAAGATATGGGCTCTTCCCTTTCCATATCACATATGAAGTGGTAGGCAACTGATTTGATTTGAACCCTATTCAATAGGTATGCAGCTTCTCAAGTGCATAACTCCCAGAAGGAAATAGGTAACTCAGTAGTACTCGTCACAGAGCACACCTTATCATATAGGGTGTGATTGCTTCGCCCCAATATACCATCGTGCTATGGTGTATACGGAGGAGTAATGCTGAGAGAGAATCTCATTCTCCTTTAGAATAGTCCAGGAATTCTATGCACAAGTATTCTCCTCCTTGATCTCATCAAAGGATATAATACTTATACTCGTATATTGGTTCTCTACTTCTAACTTATATTCCGTGAATATCTCAAAAGGTTCGGACTTGTGTTTCAACAGGAACATATGTCTGAATCTTGAGAGATCATCAGAGAATGTAATGAAGTACAAAGAACTGGTCTTGGCATGTGTAGACAGGGGACCTTCATACATCAACATGTATCATCCCAAGAGTTCACTAACTCTTTCTCTGTTTCCAATAAACAGAGCTGGTGTCATTATATCTCTGTGACATGACTGACAAGTTTCACAAGATGTAGATTCAAACTGATTTAAATATGCATCTTCATGTAACTTCAGCTAGTCGGGTCGCATTGATATGACCTAGTCTACAATGCCTCAAGAAGGATTCGTTCATTTCTGAACTCTTCCTCTTTTGTGTGTTCCGTATACTAAAGAACTGTAGTTTAATTTAGAACGTCAATGCTTTTAGACAACGTGCCTGAACCGATCAACTTTTGATATAGGAAATGTTCAAAACATTATCTAACAATACAAAATTTTATCATTTCTTTACTAATAAAGAGACTGATATGATTTTGTATATCAGGTTCGGTATCTAATAACATTCGTTCAGAATCAATGTATTGGTAATACAGGGTGACAGTGACCAACAGACTTGGCTGCAACTCTTGCCCCGTTTTCTGTCTCATGAAACTTATCACCCGTTCTCAATTTTTCTACCCTTTTGTAGCCCTATGTAACAGATTACATATCTGGGATCCTGATCCGGTATCATATACCCAGGATGCGGAGGATACTGAGAAACAGTTCTGTATAATGAACACACCCGAAGATGATGCATCAGCATGCACTCTCTTCGCTTGGGCGGCACGGGAAATCTGGTATTCCCTAATTTCCTGCTCTGTCTTATAACAATTATAAGTTGGAGCGGGACCAACGTTCCCCAGCTCAGTATAACAAGCGGGTTCGGTCAATAATCCGTTTTATTATCTTGATTAAGGCGTGACATGGTTGCTACCTGGAGAGAGAGAGAAGAAAACACTCAGCGTGCGCTCTTGCAATAATAGATTGGTTATTATTTTATCTAATCAGGATGGCTCCCACTGCTTTTTATCAAATCTTCCTTCAAACCCTAAAAGGAAAGACTAGCCGGGATTAATTACACACTACAAGTTCGCCAATCTTTTAGCCAGGCCAGTGTCGGTACTTTGAGGGAGGTCCCCCGTGCTTTCGCACGAACCTAATTAATGTTAAACCTCGTTTTCCCAGAGGCGTAACCTCGTTAACACCTTTCTAGACACCTACTTGATCGGCTAATTGTAATGTGTAAAACTCTCCCAGGAGTAACTCTTACTCGCAGCGGGTATCGAGATCCAACTATCTCATAGAAGGTATGCAATCTCATTGCAAATTTCAACACTTGAAATTCCCGATAATATTTTGCCCCGAACGATCTATGACCTTGACAAGGTCAACAAACCATAGACCGCAAGTCAAGTTCAACCCGTCATTTCTTGATTGAATCAAACCCACCCGCACGACCCTTGACAAGGTCAACAAGACCGCACGACTACCCTAACCCAATCTGCATCATATGCATAAGCAGATAAATACTGGTTAGCTACCGCACACTGCGCCTTGACAAGGTCAACAAACGCAGCACGAATACTAAACATGATTTATCTGAAATGACGGAGGGCTACGACAGGTTTTTCTGAAAACCTATTGCATAATGAACTTGATATCGTTATAGAATCAAATGATTTTAAAATGGAGTGCTTTTGAGGCTTTTCTAGTTTTGCTAAAGGAGTCACTCCCGGTGAAAGGATCGTCGGTCCTTTCCTCGTCGAATGAGGTGCGGGATATATCATATATATCACTGTGCAAAGAAAAAACTCTTAAAAGCAGTCAAAAGACAAACCGAGTGTGTACCATCTGCCAGTTATTGCTAAAGGAGTCACTCCCAATGAAGGGATCTCCGTCCTTTCCTCATCGAATAAGGTGCAGGATATATCACATATACCTCTGTGCAAAGCAAGAACTGTAGCAACCCTTTTTATTTTGAAATTCGATTCTACAACATCATTAGGTTTCTTTTATTTCATTAATCTCATTAATGAAGTCCCATCATTTAAATTACCTAAACATCACAGATAAATACGACGTACACTTATGCCATCCGCATTCGCCTCGATGTCCCCTCGTCACCGTTAGGTTAGGTAACTAACGGCAGAGCGGGGCAGGGATAGCGCGGGTGTAAAACATAAGTAACGCCTATATAATATATCATATATACTATATACTGTATCTATCACAGAACATCACATGATCACATCACAGATATCGCAGTAGAAGAAACATATGAAATATTGGATATACTAGGACGTCCGTGTTTTCTATACGAGCCAGTATAAAACACGGATTCCACGGTCGTGATGAATAGCCAAACCCACACCTCTAGACCCCTACGAGAGCGGCAAGCAACCCTACCATTTCTAGAGTTAGGAGACCCGGACTCGACTTCTCGAGTTGGTCTCCCACTGGACTCCAGAACCCGGTTACTTGTGCTCCCCTCCTTGGGTCTATCCTAGTGCGGAAAAGTAAATAATATACAAAAGGTGACATCTTCCGCAACCTGGAAGTGCCCCAAATAAAAGAATATTACATACAAGTTTTTACATGAATGAAAATGAAAAACACTCATCTCACATAAAAACCCACGGCTATTCAAACACGACAATCCAATATAACATATCCAGCAACACATAACATCACATGTCATCAACATAAGTAAATATGTCCATCCCAATTGTCGTTGACATATAGCAACGAAACCGGCGATATCACATATTACACTTACGGTCACAGAAAAGAAAGTGTAAAACTACAACAGTTGGAATCCGCAACCACCTCAGACATCGCATGCCTGACCAAATGAATTACTTAGACATCGCATGCCTAACAATTATAAACCCCGCATTTTAGTCTCAAAATCGAAAACACTTTTCAATATCAAGTCGGGCAATTCAACAAGATTCCCGACATCCTGATCGAATGCTCGTCGCAAACTTCAGTAGACGGCTGCACCCCCGATACCGTCGACAAAGTGCACCAAGGCGGAACACCGCTGCCGCGAGCACCCGAACGGATGCTTTCGGCGACGGGGTTCTCCTACAGTCACTTGGTCGGGGCTATGGGGCGAGGCTGTCTATTAAGTTTACCCGGCGAGTATCCGCGTACGCTACGTGATTGCGACGGACTTTTGATCACATCAAAATTCCGTAGCAACCGATCAAGTGCGACTAAACTGCTATGTTTATAACATTCATTCAGTTATCTCATAACTTCTTGTGAATTCCAATTATTGTATCCCATTCCGGATAAATAGAAAATGTCAAACTTTCCGATCGAACACCCAAGTTTTCCCGATACAGATCAACACATGAAACAAGTCTAAAAACATTCAGTTCGTGCCTCAGTACCATTGGTCCAGCCGTAGAAGGGTCAAGCCAACGCCTCACATGTGGCACGCCGTACTGCCCCAAACCCTAAGGTTCAAAGGGCAGTTCAAGACGGTCACATAATCGAGTTAAGGTTTGTTGTCTTCTAGAGGGTCCATCGAGTTACTTGCACTATTTAGAACGTCTTTAAACCACGGAAAAATCCAACACTTGGAAATTTCCCGACAGGGGAAAAATTGGGTATTTATATCCGGTCGAATTTTTTAACATATTCTATAATTTATCCGGAAAGCCACATAGACAAAATCTGATACTCCGATCGAAACACCGAATCCCCAAAACAACCCAGAAAATTCAACTCTTGAATAAATATTAAAAATTCCCATAAAACTCAGTACTGTGAAATAGGAATTACTGTGCAAAATAGGAAGGGTGACGTCATCAAACGGCCGCGGAACCGCCGCAGAAGCCAGGCTTCTGCCGCGGTTCCGCCACACATTTGACGAATTAGCCCCACGAATTTCACAGTAATTCTAATAGGACCCCGCTGAATTTTTTAGAAATTTTTAATCTGGAAAAAACCCAGTTTTTAGAAAAAGTCCAGAAAGCACTTTATGGATTAGGGTTTCGATTCGTTCGGATTTCAAACTCCGTCTAGACTTCGCCTAAGGCTCTAGCTAGGCTCTGATACCACTGTAGGGTTCCTAGGCACTCTCAAGAGGTCTCACAAGGCATCAACCATGCCAATTTCAAATTTTAACGGTGCCGAGAAACCCTAACAAGATCGTTGGCTAGATTTTTAGGCGAAACAACGAGCTAGTTAACAATTTAACTAAAGTGTAACGGAAATACAACCTTTGTAGATCCGGTGCTCCACCTCCATAGCTCCATGATGATGTCTTCTCCGCTGTCCAAATGGAATCCCGGGCTCAAGCGTCAGCTTCATCGGAGAAATGGGCGGGCAAGGTCGTCGGCTTCGTGCCGAAGATGATCTACGTCGAGGCATCACTAGATCAAGCTCCCACTTCACCAAGTCATGAAACTTGTGAAGAAAACACACTCTACTACTTGGCAAGAGGTAGAGGATGAAGAAATAGGAAGTGAGTTCACTTTAGAATTGGATTTCTCACTCTTTTCATCAAGTTTCCATTGATGAGGCAAGCTTTTCTTCAAGTAGAAGATGAAGAAGAAGAAGATAAATATGATAAGTATTATAATAAGAATAATAAAATAATTCTTATCATAATCATGAACCATGGTCAAGTTTAGAGAACTAACTAAGGTTTAAGTGAATGGTTAGGGTTAAGCATAAGACAAAATGACCACTTTAAGTCAAAGCTTCATGAAGCTTCAAAGATAAAACAAAACTAGCAACCATTTTCCCTTTTTCTTTCCAAAATAAATAAATAAATAAATAATAAAGAAAAGCAAAACCCTAATCATTAACTTAACCATGGTTTAATCTTTACACTTAACCAAGTTAACATGTATCATCAAACATGATACAATCAAGTGCACAAAAGTATATCACATATACAACTTGTGAACTTCAAGTGAGAAAATCCATTTAAAGTGAACCAATACTAGTTAATGCAAAGTAATATATCAAATATATAATTATGCATTAAATCATTAAATCAACACTTGATTCAATGATCCGGTCATGTCGCACACAACCGACTAGTATACAATGTATCGGCTTATCGAATCAATCCTCGATTCCATAACTAGGTTATATCGCATACAACCATTCGAAACAATCATCACGAGAATAGAATACGGTATCACATATACGCATTATTCTCGGTCCCGCACATATCTCATATGCGCTCCTATTTCGTTTCGCTTGAGCCAGGAAACCTCTGTGTAGGACTCTAAAGACTCGTCAATATGCCGGCAGCAGATGATGATCATATCAAACACCCACAAGCCTCAAGCGGTCTGCTAAACGTAACGGCCACCCGGGTATTGAGCGATCAGAAGATCGACGAGCAAGCCCACTCATACTCCTGTGAATCCAACCAGTAACACTTACCGTACAGTCCGGTCTGATCGTCTGATATGTCGCATATCTTGCCTAGGGGCGGTAAACGTCAGACCCCAATAGCTCGATAAGTCGTGTCGATATGAGGTCTATAACAATTCGAGAAACTACTGGTAACACTTACTAGTAAATCTTAGCAACCCTGGCCAGGGATTTCCTGTTATAGCCAATCGAACACAGCGCAACATCAACCCCCTATACCGGGAGAGACGAATCACCTCCTATCGCTCATTGCCTCCATGTGACTCGGGACTGTACCCAAAAACCACCGTTTTGCACGCCCTCTTGGACGTGGTAAGATGGAAATCAAAGCACAGTGGGAACCACACAAGACTCTATGACGATCTTGGGTCAACAGACTACTCTGTACCAGTGTCACTAGAGAACTGCCATCTGACGTAAGGTATAATACCATCTGGGAGTTCTTGGCGAGTCCGTCCAGTGTACCCAGTCTCCACTGAGCACCCGTATATCATCTCTGATGTCAAACACCAATGGATATGGGATCATCCATCGCCCATCTGTATGGGTCGAGAAGGTATACGCTAGTCTACTCTGGTATATCGATGCCCCGTCTCGATACACCCACGACTAGGGACCTTGAAGGATGTACTTATGGACTACCATGTCCCCACTAGTATGATCCGCATCATAGTCCAGGTAGTCAAGTACACATCCTAAGGGCTTTACCAACATGTAACAGAGAGACAATTAGTGTACACGTTAAGGTAAAGAGCAACCAGATAGCATACTATCATGTCGAGCGAGAAAGTCCTCCCTATATATGTCCAAGCATCCACTACAATATACATCCTATGTATAGTAATGGCCTCTAGGGCATACATATAACTAACAGGATCGGGATCCAAATATCATCGTGTGATAATGCTGAAAGAATCCTACCAACATTCATCAAACTCCAAATGGTATGCAACACTAGCAAGTTTCAGTTTCTTTAGAAACTCCCGATGTGGATTTTTGCCCCATGTTCTTATGACCTTGACGAAGGCCAACAAATCATAAGTCACATGTCAAGTTCTGCCCATCATTATCTTGTTAATTTGAACCAACCCATACATACCTTTGACCAAGGCCAACAAGGTAATACGACTGTCCTAAACCAACTCATTTATCTATGCAACAAATGAATACCCCAGCAGCTACCAAACACTATGCCTTGACGAAGGCCAACAAACATAGCTTGAATACTACTGACCATCTATAAGAAATGACGGAGGGCTACGACTGGTTTTGGCGAAACCGTGAACGTAGTGAACTTGATATAATCGAAGGAACCTGATAGCTTTTTAAAAGGAGTGGTTAAAGCTCCGCAATTAAAAAATTCTGCTCTTTTTAAAATAACCGAGTGGTTTCTTTTAAATTTGTTCCAACGATTCAACTTTGGTTTATTTTCTTCGCATTAAAATAATGCGTCCCATCAATTAACCTATTATTGTAGAAAACAATGAAAATACAAAATCCTCTTATGTCATCCTCATTCGCCACTGGGTCCCGTCATTCACCCGTTAGGTTACTTAACTAACGACAGAGCCGGGGCTGAGCTAGCGCGGGTGTAAAACATAAGTAACGCCTAATAGATATCATATATAGATATTTTACATTCGTCAGACGCAATAATAGGCATTCCAGATCACAGATGAACATTATTGGATATACAAGCAATCCGCATTTCCTTTGAGCCTGCAATGAAAGACGGATTACACAGTTGTGATGAATAGCCATTACCCCACCCTAGCCCCTACGGGTACGGCAAACTACCTGCCAAGTACCCGAAGTGAAGCGGTCTCCCTCAACAACGTGAGTAGGCCACTAAACACTTTAAAGTACCTGGTAGTTTGTGTACCCCACCTTGGGTCTATCCTAGGAGCAAATAACAGTAAATGAAATAATACAATGGTGGCTACAACCTCAGCTCGGATGTGCCCCACAAAAGAATATTACATCATATTACAATTTACATCGAATGAATGAATATAAAAACTCATCTCAAACCCCGGCTAATCATCACAACGATCCAATGAAGTTCATATACACAAGCCAGTAAAAACAATTACAGAAATGTGCAACCCCTTGCTAACCGACATACTAGCAATTAGGGGAGGTTTACGAACACATTAAACATCACAGATAAAACTTGATTAGCAAATAACTTAGAATTTCGATCGACAACCTTTTTTCGAGTTTACCCCAAATGCAAGCCAGCACTGAAATAACCTGGGCAAAAACATAATATACAGGAAAACGAAACACCATAAAATAAGAGTTGCTGTGCAAATACGAGTCAACTCTGAGTTGACTCGGCCGCGGATCCGCGTCGGATCGCACCAATCCGCCGCGCTTCCGCGGCAGTCTAAACGAGTTAGCTCATCGTATTTCTACAGTATTCTTAGAATTCCCTGCTGTGAATTTTCATACATATCAAATAATTTTTTCGACACGTTTAAAATTGACAGAAACTTGAGGGGTCCGGGGTTATGTTTTCGCGTTTTTCCGACGATCGAAGTTCTAATTAGTTGCTAACAAGCTAGTAAAGGCTTAGTAGGCTCTGATACCACTGTAAGTTCATGTCACGCACTCCACGAGCTTGCGGGGAGGCGGAATATATGAAAAACAATTATCAAAGCTTCATAAGACAGACTTGAGCACACGGATCGTGTCTAAACCATTACTAGCAAACTACGAGAGGTTTAACTACTCGGATTCGAAGTTATACCTTACGTTACTTGTCCTTCGGGTCTTCATCGCTATCCTCCGCACCTAATAGGCTCTATGGAACATGAGCACCTCAACGGCCTCCTCGAGTCAAAGACGATCCACCCGAGAGTCTATAGACCGAGCTCCTGTCTCGAATTTTAGACAACTACGGCTTCTAGATCGCTAATCTAGAAGTCCTAGAGGGTGTAGAGTAATTAGATGGATTACTTAGTCACTTAAACCCTAGGTTTCTCAACTCATGAGAGCTATTAGGGTTTGAGGAAGAAGATGAAGACTTGCGGAGAGAGAAAGCTTTTGTGATAATGATATGAATAATAACTCATCAAAGAATAATATCAAGCATACAAATATCTCTTGATAAATATCTAGAAATATCTTGTAAGCTTCATTTAATCCTAAATGGTGAATCACCTCATGAGTCATTAAGCATTTAATGAAAACTTACAACTCATCTCTCCACCTCATTTGTGTTTAATCCATAAAGAAATAAAAACAAATGAGTCATCTTCTTCTAGAAGCTTCCCGACAAATTACGAGACTGCCCCTCCCATCCGTATTTCCGAAAAACACGGATAATCTTTGACTGAATAAATCCATCTGTATAATACTAGAATCTGGCTTAAACCAAAGCCCGCTAGTATTATCTGCCCGATCTTAATACGTGCATAAGTGTACGTAAGTGATCGCGGCCCTGCCGTAAAACCATACGGCCTGTACAGCTTTTGCCCGGTGCAGGAAAACTCTCTGTGTGGGACTCTAAAGACTCGACACTACGCTGGCAGTGGGTTTAACCACAGGCCGCAAGCGGTACTAGCTGTACGTAATGGTCCCCAGGTAGATGTCGATAAGAAGGACGATGAGTAAACCCATCCGAACTCCAACTGAGCCTGATGTGACAATCTTCATACAGTCCGGTCTGTTCGTCTAGGACTATCGCATATCGGGCTTAGGGGGAGGTAAACGTCAGACCCCTAATAGCGGTATAAGTCGTGTCGGAGTGAAGCCCATTATACCTTGAGAAACTACTGTAACCTACCAGCAAATCTCATTTGCCTTGGCCATGGACTTTGCGTAATGGCTCTCCATACACAGCGCGATATCAACCCCCAATACCGGGAGAGACGAATCCTGTCTAACCGCCACTGCCTCCAAGTGATTCGGGACTGCACCCAACTACTACCTATTTGCACGACTTCTTTGAGCCGTGGCAGGGTAGTAATCTAAGTACAGTGGGAACACACCCGAGGCGAAGTAGCAGTATCAAGTCGATGGACTAAGCTGTACTCATGTCACCTGGGAACTGCTATCTGACGATGGGTATAAATCCAACCTGCAGTTCCCGGCGAGTCCTGTCCGGTATACCCGTAACCTAACGAGCACCTGCATACTATCTCCAGTACAACGTACTGATGGCTGTGGGACAGACCATCTCCCCAACTGGGATGAGAAGCGTACACACTAGTCTACTCCAGAGTATCGATGCCCTGTCTCGATAATCCTACGACCAGGGACCTGTATAGGATGTTGCTTATAGACTATCCAGCCCCCACTAGTGTGACTGCCATCACAACACTGGTAATCAAGCAAAGATCCTAAGGGCTCTACTAATATGTATAAGCGATACGTTAAAAGAAACATATGTACATATTAAAGTAGATACAAACCAAGTAGCATACTACCATTTTTAGCAAGACTGTCAATACACTGTGAATATCCCAAGCTTCCATTAAGTAATATACAAACTAGTATGATACAGTAATGGCCTCTAGGGCATAAACACTAACAGTGGGTATCGGGATCCAACTATCTCATAGAAGGTATGCAATCTCATTGCAAATTTTAACTCTTGAAATTCCCAATGTGATTTTTACCCCTAGTGTCTTATGACCTTAACTATGGTCAACAAATCATAAACACTAGTCAAGTTCTATCCGTTATTTCTTGATTAATTAGACCCAGCTACATGACCCTTAACTATGGTCAACAAAGTCACATGACTGTCCTAATTAATTGCATCGTATAGTATGTAAGAAGACATCACTCAGCTACCGTACACTGTGCCTTAACTATGGTCAACAAACGCAGCACGAATACTAAGTACTCTCCTACCTAAAATGACGGAGGGCTGCGGATGGTTTTTAAGAAAACCTTTAACGCTTTTAACTTGATATAGTTGTAGAATCGAGTGATTTTGAAAAGGAGTGTTTTTGAGGCTTTTACTAGTTTCGCTAAATAGGTCACTCCCGGTGAAGGGATCTCGGCTCTTTCCTTATCGAATCAGGTGCAGGATATTTCACAAATATCACTATGCAATGTAAGAACTATAGAAGCAATCAAAAACAAAATCGAGTGAGTTGTAGCATCTGCTAGTTTCGCTAAATAGGTCACTCTTGGTGAAGGGATCTCGGCTTTTTCCTTATCGAATAAGCTGCTGGATATTCTATAAGGAATACCGCTATGCAAAGCAAAAACTAGAGCTACCCTTTTTGAAAATTTGATTCTAGAGCATCTTTTAGGTTTCTTTTCTTTCATTAATCTCATTAATGAAGTCCTATCATTTATGCTTCCTAAGCATCACAGAAGAAACGAAAATACAACGCACGCTTATGCCATCCGCATTCGCCACAGTGTCCCGTTATGCACCGTTAGGTTACTTAACTAACGATATAGCGGGGCGGGACTAGCCCGGGTGCAAAACATAAGCAACGTTTATTATATATCATATATATAATAATAAAGCAATCGTCTCAAGTATATAAAGTGATCACATCACAGAATATCAGCAGCAGAAAATAACATATGAAATATTGGATATACTAGGAATTACGTGTTTTAAATTAAGCAAGTATAAAACACGGATTCCACGGTCGCGATGAATAGCCAAACCCACATCCCTAGACTCCTGGGAGCATAAGTAACCAGGTTCTAGAGTCCAGTGGGAGACCATATCGAGGAGTCGAGACCGGGTCTCCTAACTCTTGAATTGGTAGGATTGGAATTACAACTACGAAACACTCCGAATTGCCTTTATAGAAAATTAATATCTCATGCAATTTTAGAAAAAACAAGCAACACCTAAAACACCAAAACCCAGAGACTGGAACACAGGAAAAATTTGAAGCCCAAAGGAGCCTACAGAACAGGTGAGCTCGGAATTTCTAGGCTTGTGGCCGGCAAATACCGAATGGGGAGGGTCAATGGCAACCATGGGTGAGAAATAACTCATATAACCCTTGTAGAGACATAACCATGGCTAAAAATTAAGGTTAGGTTAATAAATATCTAATGCAAGACAAATTTAGTGGACTAAGTCAAGGGTTTCCACAAGCTTCCAAAGCTTGCAGCCATGCTTAATTCCCACCAATTTAAATTTGAATTAAATAAATAAAACCCTAATAATCTAGTGGCATGGTATAAGTCTCATACACCCATGTGGTGTGTATCATCAAGCATGACACAAATAAGAAAACACAAATAATATATATTACATATATATTAAGTGTGCACATGTGAGAAAAGAAAAGTAAAAGTGAGCAAATATTAGTTAATGTAAATTAGCATATCAAATATACAATTATACATTAAATTATCAAATCAAAATTTGATTTAATAATCCGGCTATATCACATATAACCGACTAATATAATTTGTATCATCTTATCGAATCAACACTTGATTCGATAACCCGGCTATATCACATATAACCGACTGATATCACATATCGCGAGAATAGAATATGGTATCACATACTCGTATTAATCTCGTCCCCGCACATATCACATATGTGCTCCTACTTCGTTTTGCCTAAGCCAGGAAACCTCTGTGTAGGACTCTAAAGACTCGTCAATACGCCGACAGTAGGTGATGATCATATCAAGCACCTATAAGCCGTCAGCGGTACTAGCTGGACGTAACGGCTACCTGGGTATTGAGCGATCAGAAGATCAACAAGCAAGCCTGCTCATACTCCTGTAAAGCCTTTCAGCAACATTACCGTACAGTTCGGTCTCTTCGTCTGATATGTCGCATATCCAGTCTACGGGTGGTAAACGTCAGACCCTAGTAACCGATAAGTCATGCAGATGTAAGGCTCATAACGGGTCGAGAAACTGCAGATAACACTTACCAGTAGATCTCCGTAGCAGCCCTGACCAGGGACTTTCTTTTATAACCAATCGAGCACAGCGCAACATCAACCCCTAATACCGGGAGAGACGAAATCCCTCCTATCACTCATTGCCTCTATGTGATTCGGGACTGTACCCAAAATCCACCATTTTTCACATTCTCTTGAACGTGGTAAGGTAGAAATCAAAGCACAGTGGGAATCACACAAGACTCTATGACGATCTCGGGTCTACAGACTAACCTGTACCAGTGTCACCTGAGAACTGATATATGACGATAGGTATAATATCAACTAGGAGTTCTCGGCGAGTCCGTTCAGTGTACCCAGTCCCCACTGAGCACCAGCATACCATGTTTGATGTGGTATCATCTATCGCCTATCATATGGGTCAAGAAGCGTATACTCTAGTCTACTCTGGAATATCGATGCCCTGTCTCGATACACCCTCGACTAGGAACAATTAAAGGATGTACTTGTGGACTACCCTAGCCCCACTAGTATGATCTCCATCGTAGTCCTAATAGTCAAATACACAACCTAAGGGCTTTATCAACATATGAGAGCAAGACAATATCATAATACAAGTATACATGTTAAGACAAAGAGCAACCAGATAGCATACTATCATGTCGAGAAAGAAAGTCCTCTCTATATATATCCAAGCATCCACTATAATATACATCATATGTACAATAATGGCCTCTAGGGGCATATACATAACTAATACACAATGTGCACGAAAACATAAATCTAGTGCACTAGAGTGCACGAAAATGAATATTAAGTATCTGAATCAAGATCAACGGTATACAACATGCACGAAATCAAAATCAAGTATAACGAGGTGTATGAAATCATAAACATGTGCAACTGCATGCACAAAACCCATATCAATGCACTGAAAGCATACGTGAACTACACCGAGTGCATAAGTCAAAATCAAGTGTGTACTATATGCACAAAATCAAAATCGACTGTATCGGGATACGCAGAATCATAAATGTATGCAACAAGTGCACAAAATCGATATCAAGTGGAATGGATATGCACAAAACATAAATCAAATGTAATGGGTGTATAAAACATAAATCAACCGCAACTACGGTGCACGAAAATATCAATCATGAAACTAAATCATCAAAACTCAAAAGTCTAAAACGATATAGGCGTGATACTCAGATCACTAAACACAAATAAAAAATAAATGACATTGAGGTATACCTCTTTCAATGTCGAAGGGTGTCGGTACACCCAAGCTGGCAGAGCAAGAATATCTACTTGCCTCCTGCCCATGGTCTGGCGTCCTCTATCCCTGGGTCCTTATTTTTATCTATGGATCACCAATTGCATGACTCCTCAGCTCGACAGCTCGTTAGGGGCTAGCGACGGAAACAGTCCTGCTCTGGCGCTTTTTTGAACATCTCCTGGCCAATTTACAAGGCCACTTGTAACGTAGCACATCAATAATGGCAGCCTCTGGCCCTATGAGTACGTATGATACAACCGATCCTGGGTCCAAATCTTTATCGCTATGGTGTCCTGGAAAGAACCCGCTGCGGTCTCTACAAATCTCACCTCTTCCGAACTGCCCGGAAGTTGGCACTCTTTATATTAATCTGTTTCTTGTTCCGGGATAGCTGCATTCCCATCACAACTTTCCTATGGGAATATGGCCGTATCCAACGCCTCTGCGTATGTGTCCAGCCTCTCGTATCAACGGGGATGAACAATAACTCGTTAAGATCTCGCACGAATCTCTTATTCCACTTTTCTTTATTATTGTCCTAATCGAAATCATATCTTAATGGCTGTGTACTGCAATTCATTCTCGGTTACAGTCAATCCGGAGTCTCTTGCAAGGACTCGTAGCTACGAATTCGATATCTTCAATACTTCGTAGAAGACAGCTGGAAAATTACGTCCTCTGGAACTCGTCCAAATCATCAAAGGAATACGCTTTGCTCGTCCTCTCTTGATCGACTTACACCAGGTCTAAGCAAAACCCTTCAAACTGGAATTATTTAACTTAACTGATCCTGCGTCGGGGTACTCGAACAAACGAATCATTTTAGTCACTTTATCCAAGAATGATTAGCGATCTTCTGTCACATCCGTGCCAGTAAACTCATGTGGCTTCAGCTATATAAACTCTGGAGGCAGCATTTGGTCAATCTCGGCAATAGCTAGTGTTCCCCGCCGAAAGACGCGGGAAACGCGATAAATGTCTAGCCTGAATTTCGGGGCAGATGCTAATTGGTGCTATCTGTCCACCTCTTCAAAGATGCCAAGGTTATTTATGGCACCATGTATCGAAGGTTTAAACGGATGCGGCTGATGTAGCAGACTTCGTCAGATTCCCCCTCGTTTGAGGGGTTTTTGATTGTGGGGATGCTCTTCCCTGCAGGCCCAAGCCCCTGCAGTTAATTACACCACCGCATCGCGGTAACAACTTTCTCCTTCTCCAGATGGTCACTTCGTGTCATGGGTGTTTGTTTTGTGTTTGGTTGCCCATGGATTGTATACGGAGACTAATTTATGTTGTCGCCCATAGGGCGTGGACTAGTCCAAATCCGTATCTTCTTAGATTTAGGTTTGGAGGGTTGGGTTTAAGGATACGTTAGCCTCATTTGAGACTAAGATCAACTTAAACGTTTGTTAAGGATACGTTAGTCTTATTTTAGACTAAGATCAACTTAACGGGATTATTTAGATCCAACAAGAGAGCAATTGGGCTCTATTGTTTAGTTTAGTGACGTTGCGGTCGATTAGTTTAAGGACATTACGGTCTATTGTTAGTTTAAGGACATCTTGGTCCATTGTTAGTTTAAAGACATCGCGGTCGAGGTTAAGGACATCATAGTCCATGAGTTTAAGGACCCCACAGTCCAATGTTAGTTTAAAGACATCACGGTCGATGTTAGTTTAAAGAAATTGCGGTCGACGTTAGGGACATCATAGTCCGTGAGTTTAAAGACCTCACAGTCAAGGTTAAGGACATCATAGTCCGTGAGTTTAAAGACCTCACAGTCAAGGTTAAGGACATCCAGTCCGTGAGTTTAAAGACCTCATAGTCAAGGTTAAGGACATCATAGTCCGTGAGTTTAAAGTCCTCACAGTCAAGGTTAAGGACATTATAGTCCGTGAGTTTAAAGACCTCACAGTCAAGGTTAAGGATATCATAGTCCGTGAGTTGTGTGGTTGTCGGGACCCGTCACCTCTCTGAAGACGTTGAAGGATTACAATGACAAATATCAAAGGAGTGAAGAGATGTACCCTTGAATCAAAGTTGATTGAGAGATCTATAGTCCAATTTTGGAACTTAGATCAGTTAATTAGATTATGAGCACATTGGCTCAGTTAAATCTGAATTGAGGACTTATGGCCAACTTGGGCTAAGTCCAATTAAGTTTGAAATATTGGCCCTTTATTGGACCATTAGACATTTGTGAGGGTTCACCCCCCATCATTTAGCAATGCTAAACAAGAGTTTGAGGGCTCTGATAACATTTTTGTCTTTGACTGAGCATTAAACATTATAGTTCTGAGTTTTACTCAACATTGAGGTTTAGTTAAAGGAGAGGTTTTTGCCTCAGGAAACTTAGCCAATTTGGCTAAGATTAGCTTTAAAATAGTGTTGAAGACTAGAGGATAACAATGTTAAATACTGGAAATGAAATGCTCAAAGTAGTGTTAAACACTAGAGGACAACAGTGTTAAACACTGGAAATAAAACGCTCAAATTAGTGTTAAACACTAGAGAGGAAGGGGTCACGTGGGGACACGTGAGGGCACCCAAAGGTGGGGCCAGATCCCCTTTACTTTGTTCTGCAAATAAGTGTTAAACACTTTTGATTTTCTGGCCATCACGTGTTGGCACGTGATGGATATCTGTGCATTGGTTATTAAAGCATTTATTTGTTAGTGTATATGCCCTAGAGGCCATTACTGTATCATACTAGTATGTATATTACTTGATGGAAGCTTGGGATATTCACAGTTGTACAGACAATCTTGCTCAATATAGTAGTATGCTACTTGGTTTGCCTCTGCTTTAATGTGTACATGTGTGTTTATTTATTATATCACCTATACGCATTAGTAGAGCCCTTAGGATCTTTGCTTGATTACCGGCGTTGTGATGGCGATCACACTCGTGGGGGCTGGGTAATCTACAAGCACATCCTTATACACGTCCCTAGTCGTGGGAGTACCGAGATAGGGCATCGATACTCCGGAGTAGACTAGCGTATGCGCTTCTCATCCCAGCACGGGAGACGGTCTGTCCCACAGCCGTCAGTACGTCGTACTTGAGATAGTATGCGGGTGCTCGTTGGGTTACGAGTACACTGGACAGGACTCGTCGGGAACTGATGGTTGGTATTATACCTATCGTCAGTTATCAGTTCCCAGGTGACATGAGTACAGCTTAGTCCGCTGACTTGACACTGTCACTTCGCCTCGAGTGTGTTCCCACTGTTCTTTGATTACTACCCTACCACGGCTCTACTGAGTCGTGCAAACAGGTAGTAGTTGGGAGCAGTCCCGAAGCACTTGGAGGCAGTGACGGTTAGACAGGATTCGTCTCTCCCGGTATTGGGGGTTGACATCGCGCTGTGTCTAGGAGAGCCATTACACAAGTAGTCCCTGGCCAGGGCAAGCGAGATGTACTGGTAGGTTCCAGTGTTATCTCAGGGTGTATTGGGCTTCACTCCGACACGACTTGTACCGCTATTAGGGGACTGACGTTTACCGCCCCCCTAGGCCCGCCATGCGATGTATCAGACGAACAGACCGGACTGTACGGAGAATGTCACATTCAGACTCAGTAGGAGTTCAGATGGGGTTTCACCTCGTCAGCCTTCTTGTCGACATCTACCTGGGGACCGTTATGCACAGCTAGTGCCGCTTGCGGTCTGTGGTTAAACCCACTGCCAGCGTAGTGTCGAGTCTTTAGAGTCCCACACAGAGGGTATTCGCCTCTGGGCAAAACAGAGTAGAGGTCGCATGGTTTTGCGACAGGGTTCGTTCTCATCCGCGCACTTGTGCACGTTTGGAGTCCGGACGGATTATACTGGCAGGCTCTGGTTTGAGCCAGATACTGGTATATGTTTTGGGGGTTGCTTTTATATCTTGGTATTCTTGTTCCTCGGAACGAGAATGCAGGTGTGTATGCACAGTTGCTTGAGGCGGAGAATGAGGTTTTTCATTAGGGTTTCGGAACGGGTGCGTATGCACAGTTGACAGTCTTCATTTTCCAAACCCTAATGGATTTATATATTATCTATTAATAATAGTAATTAAATGAGAATTATGTTATGGTTGATTTTTGTTGACTTGTTGACCTTGGTTGACTTGTTGACCATTGACTACCATCATGCTTTAAAAAGTCTTCCTTGATTCATGCTTACTTTTTATTAAATGAAGCATGGTTGTGGTCATTCCAAATACTACCATCAACTATTCTCATTTTCAATTATTATCATTTAGATAATATTTTTCTTTTGCATTATGGTTGCTAGAAAGAGAAAAGATTGCTCATTCTATCATAACCTCTCTCTCTCCTCATTTCATCTTCTTCTTCCTCTAGAAAAGAGAAACCTTCTCATGTGTTGAGAATCATTCTCTTTAAAAGGAAAAGCAAACCCTAATCACTCTCTACTCATTCTAGGATGAAGGTTTAGCAAGCCGGAAACCCTAGTTCACTCAAAGATCGAGGAAGAGCCCAAAGTCGAACCTTCGAGGTGGATCCATATTCGACGGGAGAAGGCGACGAAAAGAGAACCATCAACCTTTACAAGGTTTGAAGAAGAAGGAGTTCAAGTTTAGGTATAACCATCTTCCATAGTAGCTAACTCTCTTTAGCTAGAATACTAGTTTTAGTTTAGCAAAGATCCGGCTTTTACGGTCCATGTTACAAAGTTTAGAAAAAATTTTGATTTACCGTTTCCGCAACCCCGTAAGTACCGGGAGAGGTAACGTGGACCTAACAGTGGTATCAGAGCCTAACTAAACTTAAACTAGCTTGGTAGCAAAGTGTAACGAAGTTCGGAACCGAAAAATCACAAAACCGGAAAAAACAAAACCCTAAGTTTCTGTTGAAATTTTTTCTGCTCTAAATGAAAAACTTTATACTTGTAAATTCGGCTCAGGGTTTTGTTTGAAGACACAAGAAATTCGATGCCCTAATTTGTTTAAACCGCCGCGCTTCCGCGGCACGAGGTATGCATGGCGCCGCGGAAGCGCCGCAGTTTGTTTCTCTCTCTTCATCGTTTTTCGTGCAGTATTCTTCTGGTGGGATTTTGTGATTTTTCAGATGTATTATATGTACCCAGATTTTCCAGAACTGAAATTTGCTTTTGGGGTCCTATAATTCCGTATTTTTTCCGAACTTCACTGCATTTTGGCTATGTTGGTTATATCTGTGTTGCTTGCATGTATTGAACGTCGGCTAATCGCTATAAGTCGATTAGTCGGGGTTATACATGATCTGTGTTTGATATTGGAATGTGTATATGAATCTGTTGGACTGTCGCGGGTGAATAGCCGGGTTGGATGTGAGATGAGCTTTTGTTTTTCTTTCATTCATTGTAAATGTAAATTGATGTAATAATATTTTTGTTTGGCCGCACAACCGGGTCGGGGTTGTAGCCGTCATTGTATAATTCTTTTTACTGTTTTTGCTCCTAGGATAGACCCATGGAGGGGTGCACAAACTACCGGGTAGCTCGAAGTGCCGAGTGGCCTACTCATGGCATTGAGGGAGGTTGCTTCGCTTCGGGTACTTGGCGGGTGGTTTGCCTCACCCGTAGGGGTCTTGGGTGGGGTTTTGGCTATTCACCGCGACCGTGTTATCCGCTTTTCGTTCCAGGCTCGAAAGGATTGCGGATTGCTAGTATATCCAATGTATTCATCTGTGATCTGTAATGTCTATCATTGCTTTACTATTTAGGCGTTGCTTATGTTTTACAGCCGCGCTAGCCCAGCCCCCGCTCTGTCGTTAGTTAAGTAACCTAACGAGTGATGACGGGACCCCGTGGCGAATGCGAATGGCATAAGCGTACGTCATATTTTGGTTGTTTTCTGCAATGGTAGGATTAAATGATGGGACGCATTAAAAGAACTAATGCAAGAATATCACGCATTAAAAGAACTAATGCAAGAAAATAAACCTAAAAGACGTTGTTGGAACAAATTTTTTCAAAAAGCTGTTATTGCAAGGACGTTCATTTTTGTTTTGCATCGCGGTATTCGGTTATGAATACCCAGCACCTCAGTCGACGAGGCAAGGGCCGAGATCCCTTCACCGGGAGTGACCCCTTGGACAAAAATTTGCGTCAGGGTAATAACTTCACTATAGTCGATTATTCTTGCTTTGCATCGAGGTATTCATCTTACGAATGCCCAGCACCTCACTCGACGAGGAAAGAGCCGAGATCCCTTCACCGGGAGTGACCTCTTTAGCAAAAGTTTTTCGCCACTATATTTTCAAAAGGGTGTATCACGTTCCTTCAACGAAATCAAGTTCATTACGTTAACGGGTTTTTCGCCTAAAACCCAGTCGTAGCCCTCCGTCGTTTCGGATTAATATTGCTTAGTATTCGTGCTACGTATTTCGTGCTCAGCCGAGGCGTAGTGAACGGTAGCTATGTAATATTTTTCCGTAGGATACAAAGTGATTGGTTAGGACAGTCGTGCGGTCATTTTGGCTCAGTCAAGGACTCGTACGGGTGGGTCTAATACAGTCAAGATAATGACGGGTTGAACTTGACTAGGATCTTTTGACATTTTGGCTCAGTCAAGGTCACTTGGATCCTAGGGGCAAAAACCACATCGGGAGTTTCAAAAGAACTGAAACTTGCAGGTTTAGCATACCTTCTGGAGTGTGGTGACTAGAGTGGATTCCATCTAGGTTATCACACAATGACAGTTGGATCCCGATCCCACTGATGAGTTGGTTTACTCTCGGGAGATTATTTCGCTTAACGATCAATGCTATAAACCTAGTAGGTGTCTAGAAAGGTGTTAGCGGGGTTACGCCCACAGGGAAAAGAGGTTCTTTAATTAAGGAACTTCGCGAAAGCGTTGGAAAACCTCCCTCGAAGTACCGACACTAGCCTGGCTGAAAGGTTAAGCAAGTATTGTAACGTGAATTAAAACCCGGCTAGTTCTTCTTTTAAAAAGGTTTTAAGAAGGATTTGAGGAAACAGTGGGAGACACCCTGGTTAGATAAATTAATAAACCAATCTAATCTTGCACGAGCATACGCTGAGTGTTTCTTTTCTCTCTCTCCAGGCAGCAACCTTTTCACGCCCTAATCAAGATAATAAAATGTATCGCTTGACCGAACCGAATTCTTATTCGGGACTGGGGAAAGTTGGTTCAGCTCTAACTTGTGACAACAGTCATGAGTATGAGAATGGGAAAGGGGATTGTATGGATTTCCAGGATACCCAGTTGAAGAAGAAGCATAGTTTTGCATCTACTTCAGGTGTTCTTGTAATTGAGAACTGTTTTACGGTCAGCCCTACCTCCTGGGTACTTGATACCGGATCAGGATCTCATATTTGTAATTTATTGCAAGGACTGAGAAAAAGTAGGAAAGTTGCACCGGGTGATATGTCGCTCAGAGTAGCGAACGGAGCACAAGTTTATGCGGCAGCCGTCGGTGAATATCACCTAGTATTGCCAAATGGCAAGACTATGATTTTGAACGATTGTTACTATGTACCCTCTATGGTTTGCAACATCATATCAGTTTCTTTACTCGATAAAGATAGATATAAGTTTTTTCTTGAAAAGAATATCATGAACATTTACCTTGATAAGGTACTGGTTGCAGAGGGTACACTGTTTAATGGTATCTACGTTCTAAATCAGAATACAGTTCTCAATATACAAAACACACGCAAGAGGAAGAATTCAGATACGAATGAATCCTACTTGTGGCATTGTAGACTTGGTCATATCGGAGAGAAAAGACTGAGTAAGTTGCATAAAGATGGACTCTTGAATACGTTCGAGTTTTCATCTTATAAAACTTGTCAGTCTTGTCTCAAAGGGAAGATGACCAAATCTCCGTTCACCGGACATGGAGAAAGAGCAAGAGAGCTCTTGGGACTCATACACAGTGATGTGTGTGGTCCGATGTCTATACATGCAAGGGGTGGGTTCTCGTACTTCATCACATTCACTGACGATCTCTCTAGGTTCGGATATGTGTATCTGATGAAACACAAATCTGAAGCTTTTGAGAAATTCAAGGAATTCAGAAAGGAAGTAGAGAACCAGATTGGCAAAAGTATCAAGATCCTCCGGTCTGACAGGGGAGGGGAGTACTTAAGCACGGAATTCCTAGATTACTTAAAAGAGAATGGTATTCTCTCTCAGCTTACTCCTCCTTATACACCACAGCACAACGGTGTTTCGGAGCGGAGGAATCGTACCCTATTGGATATGGTTCGCTCCATGATGAGTAGTGCTGAGTTGCCTCTTTCATTTTGGGGACATGCGCTTCAGACAGCGGCGTACCTATTGAACGATGTTCCGTCTAAATCTGTGCCTAAGACACCGTTCGAGATATGGAATGGTAAGAAGCCGTATCTTAAAGGCATTAAGATATGGGGTTGTCCGGCCTATGTAAAAGTACAAAATCCGGACAAACTTAAGGCACGTTCAGTTCTATGTAAATTTGTGGGATATCCTAAGAACTCCGCAGGATATCTGTTCTACCACACCGAGGAACAGAAGGTGTTTGTATCTCGCCACGCCACCTTTTTAGAGTGGCAATTTCTTGCAAAAGAAACAAGTGGGAGTTCGGTAGAACTGGAAGAAATTCAGCGACCACAAAATGAAACTGAAAATTTGACAGAACCTCAGAATTCAATAACCCCAGAAGAACCTCAGCCACTCCGCAGATCTGGTAGGATTTCTCATCCGCCCGAGAGATACTACGGTTTTCTCATTGACGGGGATAGAGAGGATTGCATCTTGGAAGAAGATGACCCTACCAGTTTCAGGCAGGCCATTATCAGTAGGGACTCTGATAAGTGGCAGGAAGCAATGCAATCTGAAATGGAGTCCATGTACGCCAATAAAGTGTGGACCATGGATATTGCTCCACCTGGGGTAAAACCCGTTGGATGCAAATGGATCTACAAAAGGAAACTTGGTGTAGATGGGCAGGTGGAAACCTATAAAGCTAGACTCGTTGCAAAAGGTTTTCGTCAAAGACCTGGTTTGGACTATGATGAGACTTTTTCTCCGGTGGCTATGCTCAAATCCATTCGGATCTTACTTGCCATTGCTGCCTTCCATGACTATGAAATCTGGCAGATGGATGTTAAGACGGCTTTCCTAAACGGTTGTTTGGAAGAGTGCGTTTACATGGATCAACCAGAAGGTTTCGTAGACAGTGGGAGCAGCGGAAAGGTGTGCAAGTTGCTTAAATCCATTTATGGATTAAAGCAGGCATCGCGGAGCTGGAACATCTGTTTTGATGAGGCAATCAAGGAATTTGATTTCATCAAGAACGAAGATGAACCCTGTGTGTATAAGAAGATTGTAGGACGAACTGTCGTGTTTCTAGTCTTGTACGTGGACGACATTCTTTTGATAGGAAATGATGTTCCTATGCTACAATCGGTCAAGCTATTTTTGTCACAAAGGTTCTCCATGAAGGACCTGGGTGATGCCTCGTACATTCTGGGGATCAAGATCTATAGAGATAGATCCAAGAGACTATTGGGACTTTCGCAGTCCAGGTACATAGAGACCGTACTAAAGAGATTTAGTATGGAGGATTCCAAGCGCGGTAACATACCCGCATTGCACGGAATTACCCTCTCCAAGAAGATGTCTCCTAAGACTGACGAGGAGAGGGTTCGCATGAGCACTATACCCTACGCTTCAGCGGTAGGATCTATAATGTATGCGATGCTATGTACAAGACCAGATGTAGATTACGCGTTGAGCACGGTAAGCCGGTATCAGTCAGACCCAGGGGAGGACCACTGGACAGCAGTGAAGAACATTCTCAAGTACCTGAGAAGGACTAAGGAGATGTTCCTGGTTTACGGTAATGGAGACCTCAGGGTCGAGTCCTTTACCGATTCAAGCTTCCAGAGTGACAAAGATGACAGCAAGTCTGTCTCGGGTTTTGTGTTTACCCTCAACGGAGGGGCGGTATGTTGGAGGAGTTCCAAGCAGGATACCGTCGCAGACTCGACGATGGAGGCTGAATACATTGCTGCAAGCGATGCCGCAAAAGAGGCAGTCTGGATTAAGAAGTTCATTAGTGAACTTCAGGTGGTTCCGTCCATTGTTGACCCAATACCTTTGTATTGCGATAACAATGGGGCTATAGCTTTAGCGAAGGAACCAAGGTCCCATCAGAAATCCAGGCACATCTTAAGGCGGTATCACCTGATCAGGGAGATCATTGATCGACAGGAGATCGAGGTGCGGAGAGTGGACACAAAGGACAACACTGCGGACCCATTCACGAAGGCTTTACCCCAGACTCAGTTCGAGCGGCTGATCGAGATGATAGGTCTTCGATACGCCAGTACATGGCCTTAGTGCAAGTGGGAGATTGTTAGTGTATATGCCCTAGAGGCCATTACTGTATCATACTAGTATGTATATTACTTGATGGAAGCTTGGGATATTCACAGTTGTACAGACAATCTTGCTCAATATAGTAGTATGCTACTTGGTTTGCCTCTGCTTTAATGTGTACATGTGTGTTTATTTATTATATCACCTATACGCATTAGTAGAGCCCTTAGGATCTTTGCTTGATTACCGGCGTTGTGATGGCGATCACACTCGTGGGGGCTGGGTAATCTACAAGCACATCCTTATACACGTCCCTAGTCGTGGGAGTACCGAGATAGGGCATCGATACTCCGGAGTAGACTAGCGTATGCGCTTCTCATCCCAGCACGGGAGACGGTCTGTCCCACAGCCGTCAGTACGTCGTACTTGAGATAGTATGCGGGTGCTCGTTGGGTTACGAGTACACTGGACAGGACTCGTCGGGAACTGATGGTTGGTATTATACCTATCGTCAGTTATCAGTTCCCAGGTGACATGAGTACAGCTTAGTCCGCTGACTTGACACTGTCACTTCGCCTCGAGTGTGTTCCCACTGTTCTTTGATTACTACCCTACCACGGCTCTACTGAGTCGTGCAAACAGGTAGTAGTTGGGAGCAGTCCCGAAGCACTTGGAGGCAGTGACGGTTAGACAGGATTCGTCTCTCCCGGTATTGGGGGTTGACATCGCGCTGTGTCTAGGAGAGCCATTACACAAGTAGTCCCTGGCCAGGGCAAGCGAGATGTACTGGTAGGTTCCAGTGTTATCTCAGGGTGTATTGGGCTTCACTCCGACACGACTTGTACCGCTATTAGGGGACTGACGTTTACCGCCCCCCTAGGCCCGCCATGCGATGTATCAGACGAACAGACCGGACTGTACGGAGAATGTCACATTCAGACTCAGTAGGAGTTCAGATGGGGTTTCACCTCGTCAGCCTTCTTGTCGACATCTACCTGGGGACCGTTATGCACAGCTAGTGCCGCTTGCGGTCTGTGGTTAAACCCACTGCCAGCGTAGTGTCGAGTCTTTAGAGTCCCACACAGAGGGTATTCGCCTCTGGGCAAAACAGAGTAGAGGTCGCATGGTTTTGCGACAGGGTTCGTTCTCATCCGCGCACTTGTGCACGTTTGGAGTCCGGACGGATTATACTGGCAGGCTCTGGTTTGAGCCAGATACTGGTATATGTTTTGGGGGTTGCTTTTATATCTTGGTATTCTTGTTCCTCGGAACGAGAATGCAGGTGTGTATGCACAGTTGCTTGAGGCGGAGAATGAGGTTTTTCATTAGGGTTTCGGAACGGGTGCGTATGCACAGTTGACAGTCTTCATTTTCCAAACCCTAATGGATTTATATATTATCTATTAATAATAGTAATTAAATGAGAATTATGTTATGGTTGATTTTTGTTGACTTGTTGACCTTGGTTGACTTGTTGACCATTGACTACCATCATGCTTTAAAAAGTCTTCCTTGATTCATGCTTACTTTTTATTAAATGAAGCATGGTTGTGGTCATTCCAAATACTACCATCAACTATTCTCATTTTCAATTATTATCATTTAGATAATATTTTTCTTTTGCATTATGGTTGCTAGAAAGAGAAAAGATTGCTCATTCTATCATAACCTCTCTCTCTCCTCATTTCATCTTCTTCTTCCTCTAGAAAAGAGAAACCTTCTCATGTGTTGAGAATCATTCTCTTTAAAAGGAAAAGCAAACCCTAATCACTCTCTACTCATTCTAGGATGAAGGTTTAGCAAGCCGGAAACCCTAGTTCACTCAAAGATCGAGGAAGAGCCCAAAGTCGAACCTTCGAGGTGGATCCATCTTCGACGGGAGAAGGCGACGAAAAGAGAACCATCAACCTTTACAAGGTTTGAAGAAGAAGGAGTTCAAGTTTAGGTATAACCATCTTCCATAGTAGCTAACTCTCTTTAGCTAGAATACTAGTTTTAGTTTAGCAAAGATCCGGCTTTTACGGTCCATGTTACAAAGTTTAGAAAAAATTTTGATTTACCGTTTCCGCAACCCCGTAAGTACCGGGAGAGGTAACGTGGACCTAACATTATTAGGGGTCACGTGGTAACACGTGAGAGCGCCCAAAGCCAACATTTCCTTTGCTTTTATTCTCTTTATTTTGGAGGTCACGTGGGAGCACGTGAGGCATTGCCTCAGGGCTAATTCTTATTTTGGAGGATCTTTTCAGGGGTCACGTGGGGACACGTGACCTTAGTGCATGGAGATCTTTCAAGTCTCTTTATTTTTTTTTAAGAATTAAATTCTCTGTAGGGTTAAACCCTAATTTCGTTTTAAAGGAGTTAAATTCCCATATATGTGAAAGAATTAAATTCTTATATAGGGTGAAACCCTAATTTCATTTAGGAGGAATTAAATTCCTGTGAACTTGAGAGAATTAAATTCTCAAGTAGGGTTAAACCCTAGTTTTGTCTATCTTGGAGGAATTGAATTCCTATAACTTTAAGAGAATTAAATTCTCATATAGGGTTAGACCCTAATTTTATCTTGAAGGAATTGAATTCCTGTGAGTTTGGGAGAATTAAATTCTCATATAAGGTTAAACCCCAGTTTTATCTTGGAGGAATTAAATTCCTGTGAATTTGGGAGAATTAAATTCTCTAAACTCAATTCTCCCTCTAAGTTTTGGGTCTGCATGGCAGAATCTCCCCGATGAGAATTAAATTCTCAACCTATGGGGAGATTTGCTTCTGCGGATCTTCAACCAGAGAAAGAACTAAATTCTTTTGCAGAAGAGTTAAACTCTTAGATTGAGAATTAAATTCTCTTTTTTTGTTTTATGAAGTTTTGATCCCTTTCCCTTTTCTCACCTAGGGTTTTCTTTCTTGAGAATTAACTTCTCCTTTCTTTTCTCTCTGCTATTTGCCTTTAGAAAATTTCAAGATCCCAGAATTCTCTATCTCTCTCTTCTTTTCTTGGCTCCTATTTATAGGAGAAGGAGAAGAGTCAATTTGTTTAGTAAATCTCTTATTGAAACATTTTGTTTGTTTTTCGTAACTAATGTGATCTTTTAGATCACTCAGTGAATTTTATTCACCATTGGATTTTTAATCCAAAAGATATTCTGTTTGTTATTTTTGGTGAAATTTAGGGAAATCTTTCCTTGTCTAAAATCTTTCCATAAATTGGTGATTTTTAATCACCCTTGGATTTTTAATCTAACGGTCTCCCATAATCCTTTTTTGTTTGCGAAGATTTAGAGAAATACTTTCCCAATTAGGGTCTTTGATTTCCCTTAATTAGAATTTAATTCTATCAATTTATAAGGCTTTCAAAGCCTATCACGTGTCGGCACGTGACCCCTCCTCATTCAAAATTTAATTCTGTATTTTAACTGGGCTAAAGACCATCCCGTGACCCTTGGTCACGTGTGAGCACGTGACGCCCCATTGGGGTCTTTCCTTAGCCGTTTGTTTACACTTCTGCTTGATTTTAGAGTTTAACTATCACGTGTCAACACGTGACCTTTGGTCACATGTGAGCACGTGATACCTCATTGAGATAATTCCTGATTTTTAATCAGGGAACAAATGCCCCCACAGCGTTGCTCTCATATGTCTGCACGTGAGTGCAACGCTGTCACTTTTGTGACCGTTGGATCTGTCTAGAGAATAGGGGAGATGAAACGTTTCCCATCACATCCTATAAATGCCAGCGTCCCTTCAGAAGCGCCTCCACTTTGCTCATCTTCTTCCTTGCCTACTTTTTCCTTTTGAGAATTTAATTCTCTTTCCTAGAGCTTAGTTCTCTGTTTCGAAAATTTCCAGAGTTTAACTCTATTGAAAGATTTCCTTTTTCTCAGGTAATGATCTTGAACGGCTGAAGAACTTTTTGCAGAAATTTTCATTGGATTTTAAATCCATACCAAGGGTTTTTCCCTTTAACAAGAACCCATTTTTCTTAAGTTCTTTAAAAAGAAAACCACTCAATCAACAGACCTAGTTAGGGTTTCTCTGATCTTCAGGGATTAATGGCTACGTTTGTCTTTTCTGTGGAATTTAATTCCACCTCAAAGAGCTTTGGCTCTGAAAAAAATTTCTGGGAATTTAATTTCCCTTTTCAAAAGAAATTTAATTCCTATGAAGAACTTAGTTTTTACCAGAGAACTCTTGGGGTTTTCTTGCCCTGAGTTGTTTCTTTGAAACCAAGAAGAAGAGGTTTGCAGTGGTGTTTTCTGGGAATTTAATTCCCGAGCTTCTGCTTGATTTGTTACAGAGTCCAAGATGGATTTCTTTTTGGGGAATGTGTAGGGTCATTAGAAATCCACTGTTCATTTATTGAGAGTCTTCTTTTTGTCTCATTGTAATTGCTTTGCCTCATCATTAGCAAGCCGCCTTCTTGATTTTGTGGGACCCATGTGTTTTGTAACTAATGGTCCCATAAAATGAGTCCCATGTCGCTTTCTTCCACTATCTTTTTATATATATACACATTTATAAACATATATATATATACACTGTTAGCTTTGCTTTAACAGTTTCCCTTTCTTTTATTTCAGGCACAATGACTTCTGTTCCATATTTCCCTTTCACTCGCTCGGAGGCCGCTTTTCCTCAGTCGCCATCTGACGAGGAAGTGATGGCGATGATCAGGGCTCATGACCCGAATCGCACCAATTTGCTTTTATGGGGGACTTGGTACGGTCACATCATCCGTTGTCGCCGAAGTTTTCTTTGAGAGATACCGACGGAGCCTACCTATCCATTCCTGCCGATGGATCTTCCGCGGGCTGCCTTTGCTGTGGAGATGCCGAATTGGACCCCTATGGGACGGCTTGAGCCTTCAACGACTGGTATTCCGAACCATCCGGTGCTGGCTATAGATATTTTGGGGCGCCGCATTTGCCAGGGCGAAGCCCAGTCATGGGGGAAGATTTACAAGATAGGGCTTACCCCTCGACACCCCACGGGCTACCTTCTTTAGGCTCGTTACATCTTGTCTGCCCATCGCGCGCGACTGAAGAGGGTTGGGCTTTATCAGGCGATATATGCGTCCCTCTTCCACTACCAATCTCCTCATGTCTGGTGGGTTAAGGCTTTCTTGAACCAATGGAATCTTCCCACCAACACCTTCCTTTTAGGGGACCGCAAAGTTTCGATTTCCTTGGAAGAATTTCGTGAGATCTCGGGGCTGTCGGTCAGGGGGACACTTTATGAAGAATTGCTGCCTCCCGATGAGTATGTCTTTGAAACCGAGCCTGCAATTCTTGACGGCCTGTCTACCGAGAAAGCCGTCCGCCATAAGCGCCCGAGTTTGATCAAGACCCTGGGTATTTTTGACAAACTGTTCACAAAGTCAGAGGAGCAGGGCGTCACTTTTAAAAGTTTTATCGCTTGCTTCCTTCGCGAGGGTGTCCTATCGAAGACGGCTCCGAAGTTCGCGAACATTGATGACCCCTTTGGGTTTGGTTTAAACAGGCCGCCGACTAAGGAAGAGGACTTGCCGCAGTATTACATTCCTATCATGTCGGCGGTATCTTTCGAGTCGATTGCAGCTCCTGGTATGGATGAGGAGACTTTCTTTGTGGGCTTTATCAGCGTTTGGCTTAGCTGGTTCGTCATTTCCATGCATCGCCGTTTCATGAGAGCCTCGGTCATCTACCCTGCTCATCGTATTGCTGAGGAAACATGGCTAGCTGTAGGCATCCCAGCGCTAGCGCATCTTTATCATGGGTTAGGCGCCGCGGCTAATACCTCAACTCCAGGTGTAGATGTGGTAAATTTTTCTCTTCATTACTTCACATCTTGGATTGAGATGCACGTGTTGGGGGCCATTGCTGCGCACCAGAGACCCAAATTTTATGATGCCTACACTTTTCCGCGACTCATGCGGTTGGTGGATGCTTCTGCTCCTGACCCAACTCAGTCTGGGGCTATTCGCGTGTTGATCTCTCCCTATGCTAATACGGGCGGAATGGTATTCATTGATCGGGCCCTATCTGCTCCTTCCGGTCCGATTCAACAACTCTGTGACTTGTCGAAAGAGGAGGTACCTTCTCTGAAGCCCAGGGAAGCCATGCATCTGTACGCGATCAGACCAGGTTATCTGGTATTTCGTCAGAACAGCGCGGCCCTTTTTATGCGGTATAACCCACACCGCTTTGCCCGGCAACTTGGATATGATCACGGCGTCCCTTTCGAGGCATTTACAGTTGTGCCCAACCCATCACCTGAACCTTTTCGTGACGCTGCTCATCATTTTGTGAGGCTGAACACTGGTTCTCGCTTCATGATTCCTAAAGCTGACCATATTCCTCGATGTGTGGGGTCCTTCGCGGTCTGGTACCTTCAATAGGTCAGTCTAATTATTGCTGAGGAGAAGAGGGTGCTTCTTGGATACAGCGCTCCCATTCCAGTTCAAGCCACGGGAGTTCCGCTGCGACCGCGTGCACCAGTTCGCTTTCCCCTGAAGGACACCAGTGTTGCGCTTATTTCGAGGGCGGCGGAAGTGGACTTCACTCCCACAGCTGGTATGCCACTGGGTACTGGGGCTCAATCGAGGGCTAATAGGGCGCTGGTAGCAGTATCATCGTCCGTGGCTTCGACAATGGCCGTGTCGTCCTCGGTAGCACCACCAAGCGAGGGCGTTGAAGGTGAAGTGGGTCAGCGCCGTGCCAAAGCGCCACGGGGGAGGAAACGGTCATCTTCGGCGGCTGGTTCTGGATGCAAGCGGCGGAGGAAGACGGCTACCAATCTGCTCGACTCTTTAATAGAGTGTGAGCCTATTTTTCAGGATGAACCGTTGGCTATGCAAGAATCGGATGTTGGCCTATTTTTCCCGAGTTCATCTGCCGAGGAAGACGCATAATTGGCTGAGGCTATAAGACGTTCGCAAGATGAATCGGAGAACGTAAGGATTCCGAAGAAGCCCTATCCTGCCGTCATCTTTTACGATGACCCTCCGTGGATACGGCGGCGATTCATAGGCCTTTTGGAAGAATGGGGTGAAAGGGCCCTTAAACAGGCTGTTTCGGCTGACTCCGAGGACGCGCTTTCACTGTGGACCGGTGGCCACGAGTCCACCCTCGGACCTCGGCGAGAACACCTCCTTAGGAAGGAGCGTCGGCTTGAACAAGCCATACTAGAAGCTTCCTTGCGCATCGGTATGTTCATGTATTTCTTTGTAATATTTCATATTGCTTGCACACACACACACACACATATATATATCCTTATCCTTGTACAAACTTTGCAGGGTCTTCGGCGGCGGCGGAGGCTCTGAGCCGCGCTTTGACCGTGGATTCTGCTGATATCCCCAGTGAAACACAAATCAGTGTGGAGGGGGTCGATGCAACTATTGCTCTTGCGATAGAGTCTCCCTCGGTGGTTCCCACTCCCAAAGCACTCGCTCCCTCGGGGAGGCATCTTTATCGGTCGCCGCTCAAATGGATCTTCCTGAGGGCGACTCGGAGACTAGGGCACAGGTAGTCGAGGCTACCGTCCTTTCGTTGGAGCCTGTAGTGGCAGCCGCTGCTCCTTGCTCAGAAGCCGCTACACTAGTCCGCGTCCCACTGATGTGCCCGAGGTAACGGAGGAGGCCGCTGAAGCTGCTATCCCTCCAGCTCAGAATGGGAGGAGCGTCGAAGGTAGCCTTCTATATTTTAAATTAGTAATCTTTCTATTATCTGAACCCTCTTTTCACAGCATTATTACTATTTCATAGAATGACATTGATGTCTTTTACAGTTCTGGAGGCCGACGATGAGGTTGAGATTCTTGAAGGGCCTGGGGAGCCTTCAGATCCCTCTTGCATGACTGTAGGTAAGTAAAGTCCCAACGTTGTTCTATTTGTTCTTTTTCTTACACGTTCAGCTGACTGTTTATAAATTTGAACAGCTCTACCGGTTCTTACCGTGCTGTAGTCACGCATCGCCATGCCACCTGGCCCCTATGCTCTGCGAGCCTCGGAACGGATGGCCAAATTAAGCCTTGACTCCCTGTCATCCTTAATTGAGGAACTTCGCGCTGGCAGTCTAATCATGGCCGAAGCATTTGCTGCTGAAGCTAACGGCTCTCTTTCCTTCTTTCCACCTATCATAATGAAAAAGTGGTGCAAGTCTGGGTTGAGTTTTGTCGGCAGGTGGAGGCTTGCTTGCATGTGCTTGAATGTATACGCCTTTCTTCGGAGGTTGTTGCTGCGAAGGCGAGCTTACAGGGTCTAATTGAGCGGTGTGCGGCGAATATGATATCATGTGAGAAGAGGCTTGGCCGCAAGTTTTTAGAGAGGGAGCAGGCTTCCAAAGCGCAGATGGAGCTTCAAGCTAACCTTACGGCTAAAGCCTAGAAAGCATACGAACTTTGGCGAGTGCTCCAAGAGGCCATCAAGGAGGTGGTAGCCATTGATAAGGCCACCGTATTCACTCGTGAAATGGTTGAGGCCCATAAGGCGACTGAAAAAGAGCTTGAAGGCCGGCTTGCCTCATACCAGGCCCAACAGGCTCAGGCGGAGGCCCGTCTTTTGACGATACTGAATCATGAAGGCGAGGCTCAGCGAAAAAGGGATGAACTGGCAAATCTGCTAAATCGCCCTCCGACTTGAGAAATTGTATATATATTTTTTATTCTTCCTTTGTATATACTCCTGAATGAGAGTATATTTCTTGTTCTTTCACGAATTGTACTTTGTATTCATTTTGATTCATGAATAAAAAACATATTTTTCTTCACGATGGTGTGTCCCTTTTAGTAAATGTATTTTGTGGATAGTCTATCTCGATTTCTTTGCAGGACAACGATGGCTTAGGATTCAGGGTTAAGATCCGCCTCTTAAGACTTTTCAACTTTATGAGCCGCGAGGGCCTCATAAGGAATTTTCTCCCTACCGGTCGAGAGGATCCCGTAGGTGTAATTTATCCTTAAGAATCGTGAGAATTCCTAAGTGTGTTTTCTCTTGCAAGTCGTAAGGATCTCACAAGAGAATTTTCTTCCTTACGAGTCGTGAGGACTCACAAGTGATGGGTGAGCTTACCCTTATCTGCATTTTGCGGAGTCAGGAGTTGCTCTGGATGCTTCCCACGGGGTCATTGCCGTGTTCCGCGAGGACCAGGCTCCGCTCTGGATACTTCACACGGGATCATTGCCGTGCTCTGTGAGGACCAGGCTCCGCTCTGGACATTTCCCACGGAGTCAGGATTGACATAAACCGCGTTCCACGTAGCCAGGAATTTGCTCTGGATGCTTCCCACGGGGTCATTGCCGTGTTCTACGAGGACCAGGCTCCACTCTGGATGCTTCACACGGGGTCAGGATTGACATAAGCCGCATTCCACGTAGCCAGAAATTTGCTCTGGATGCTTCCCACGGGTTCACTGCCGTGTTCTGCGAGGACCAGGCTCCGCTCTGGACGTTTCCCATGGGGTCAGGATTGACATAAGCCGCGTTCCATGTAGCCAGGAATTTACTCTGGATGCTTCCCATGGGGTCATTGCCGTGTTCTGCGAGGACCAGGCTCCGCTCTGGATGCTTCACACTGGGTCATTGCCGTGCTCTGTGAGGACCAGGATCCGCTCTGGACATTTCCCACGGTGTCAGGATTGACATAAGCCGCGTTCCACGTGATCAGGAATTTTGCTCTGGATGTTTCCCACGGGTTCACTGCCGTGTTCTGCGAGGTCCAGGCTCCGCTCTGGATGCTTCACACAGGGTCATTGCCGTGCTCTGCGAGGACCAGGATCTACTATGGACGTTTCCCACGGGGTCAGGATTGACATAAGCCGCATTCCACGTAACCGGGAATTTTGCTCTGGATGCTTTCCACGGGGTCATAGCCGTGTTCTGCGAGGACCAGGCTCCACTCTGGATGCTTCACATAGGGTCATTGTCGTGCTTTGTGAGGACTAGGATCCGCTCTGGACGTTTCCCACGGGGTCAGGATTGACATAAGCCCGTTCCACGTAACCAGGAATTTGTTCTGGATGCTTCCCACGGGGTCATTGCCGTATTCTGCGAGGACCAGGCTCCGCTCTGGATGCTTCACACGGGGTCATTGCCGTGCTCTGTGAGGACCAGGATCCACTCTGGACGTTTCCCACGGGGTCAGGATTGACATAATCCGCGTTCCACGTAACCAGGAATTTGCTATGGATCCTTCCCACGGGGTTATTGCCGTGTTCTGCGAGGACCAGGCTCCGCTCTGGATGCTTCACATGGGGTCATTGCCGTGCTCTGCGAGGACCAGGATCTGCTCTGGACGTTTCCCACGGGGTCAGGATTGACATAAGCCGCGTTCCACGTAACCAGGAATTTGCTCTGGATGCTTCCCATGGGGTCATTGTCGTATTCTGTGAGGACCAGGCTCTGGTCTGGATGCTTCACACGGGGTCATTGCCGTGCTCTGCGAGGACCAGGATCCGCTCTGGATGTTTCCCACGGGGTCAGGATTGACATAAGCCTGTTCCACGTAACCAGGAATTTGTTCTGGATGCTTCCCACGGGGTCATTGCCGTATTCTGTGAGGACCAGGCTCCGCTCTGAATGCTTCACACGGGGTCATTGCCGTGCTCTGTGAGGACCAGGATCCGCTCTGGATGTTTCCCATGGGGTCAGGATTGATATAATCCGCGTTCCACGTAACCAGGAATTTGCTATGGATGCTTCCCATGGGGTTATTTCCGTGTTCTGCGAGGACCAGGCTCCGCTCTGGATGCTTCACATGGGGTCATTGCCGTGCTCTGCGAGGACCAGGATCTGCTCTGGACGTTTCCTACGGGGTCAGGATTGACATAAGCCGCGTTCCACGTAACCAAGAATTTGCTCTGGATGCTTCCCACGGGGTCATTGTCGTGTTCTGCGAGGACCAGGCTCTGCTCTGGATTCTTCACACGGGGTCATTGCCGTGCTCTGCGAGGACCAGAATCCGCTCTGGACGTTTCCCATGGGGTCAGGATTGACATAATCCGCGTTCCACGTAACCAGGAATTTGCTCTAGATGCTTCCCACGGGGTCATTGCCGTGTTCTGCGAGGACCAGGCTCCGCTCTGGATGCTTCACACGGGGTCATTGCCGTGCTCTGCGAGGACCAGAATCTGCTTTGGACGTTTCCCTCAGGGTCAGGATTGACATAATCCGCGTTCCATGTAACCAGGAATTTGCTCTGGATGCTTCCTACGGGGTCATTGCCGTATTATGCGAGGACCAGACTCTGCTCTGGATGCTTCACACGGGGTCATTGCCGTGCTCTGCGAGGACCAGGATCCGCTCTGGACGTTTCCCACGGGGTCAGGATTGACATAAGCCACGTTCCACGTAACCAGGAAGGGTTGACTTTATCCGCATTTCACGGAGTCGATGTTTGACTCTCGGTTATCTGTGCACAGCCGAGTCATGGAAATGGGAGTTGCCGCTGTTCCACTTTGCTTAATGTTGTGTCTGTTGTTATGAGACGAATGTTGAGATGATCTCCAGGCTATCTGTGAACCGTTGAGATTTGTCTTCTTCTTCTGATGAAGCTTGGGGAGGAAGGGTGTGATTCCCTCTTTGTTTGCGCCCCGGGATTGTATACAGGGATTGACGTGATATCACCTGTAGGGCGAAAATTTTATTTTATATTATTTTTTTATTTCATTTCTTTCCGCGATGCTCTATCATTTCAGCTTTTATATCGCGAATGTCGCGATTGCCCAATCATTTCGGCTATTTTTCGCGGTGCCCAATCATTTCGGCTATTTTTTATTTTTACTCGCTGCTTTTTATTGCAAGTTGCTCAATCATTTCGGCTATTTTGCATGCATACATTTTTACTTGCTGATTTTGTCGCAAGTTGTCCCATCATTTCGGCTATTTCGTATGCATGTGCGGCTCGCTGGCCTTTTGCTGCATGCTTGGAGTTAGACAACGATTTTCGGCATCAGCACCGCTATAACTGGGATATTGCCAGGAGCGAATCATCATTTGCCTCTGTCGATGTCGAACAAAGGTGGCTTAGTAAACAGGGTTAAGATCCTGTCGCCTAAGGCTTTTGACTTCATGAGCCGTAAGGGTCTCATAAAGATATTTCTCCCTACAAGTCGTGAGGATCTCATAGGTGCATTTTCTCCCTAGGAATCGTGAGGATTCCTAAGTGCATGTTCTCTTATAAGTCGTAAGGATCTTACAAGTGTGTTTTCTCCTTATAAGTCGAGAGGACTTACAAGGGTTGTTCACCGTGCAAACATATCTCTAGTCATGGATAGGACTTTGTTAGGGAAATGTTTATTCGCGCCCGTGGATTGTATACAAGGGCCAGCATTGAGCCGCTTGTTGGGCAGTATCGAAGGTTGTGAGGGCTGCTTAAGAACAGGTTCAGATCCCTGTAGCTTAAGACTTTTGAATCTTATGAGCCGTGAGGGTCCCATAAGAGGGTTCTCCTTACGAGTCGTGAGGATCTCGCAAGTGTAATTTCTCCTTAGGAATCGTGGGGATCCTCAAATGTGTTGCTCCCTTGTGAGTCGTAAGGATCTCACGCAGATGGTTTATCCTTACAAAGTCAAGAGGACCTTGCAAGTGTCTTTTAACGAGCTTGCGCCCTTTCGGGTTTTTATAAAAACTCGCCGGTAGCCCTGCTGTTTTTACTCACGGAGCCCTTTCGGGTTTTCATCCATGCCCATTTTGCTTATGGACATACCGTTTTTCTTCTTCTTTTTTCCTTCTTTTATCCTTCTTTTTTTTTGTATCAGCGTTGGGATGCCACAATCCACAGTCGTTTATCGACGTCTCGGTCAACGGCTAGTTTTAGGACTTAGTGGTCCGTTGTTAGTTTAAGGATGTTTTGGTCCATTGACGGTTACTACTTATAGAGTTTGGGTTTAGGAAGATAGCGAGCGGACATAGGCGTCGTCATCTATCGTTGACCTCGGTCGTGACTCGTCAAGCGTAGTATTTCTTCAGGAAGTGACCGTTTATTGGCCTGAAAGGTCTTTCACCATGCATGTCCATAAGTAGATAGGCTCTACCCTGGTAGACTTTGTCTATGATATACGGGCCTTCATAGTTTGGCTCGAATTTTCCCCGCTTGGCACGGTTGGGGATCATAGGTCTTTTGACCACTAGCATGAGTTCGCCTTGGCGGAATGTCCTTGGCCTAGTCAATTTTTTATATGAGCGCGCCATCTTTGCTTTATAAGCCTCCAGATTTTGTTGTGCTATGAGCCGGGTTTCATCAAGGGCATCGAGCTCCTCAAGCCGAAGGTGAGTATTCTTTTCGTCCGTTAGCTCGTAATGAACTGCCATTCGTAGAGAGGGTAGCTCTATCTCGAGGGGGAGTACCGCTTCTGTGCTAAATACCAATGCGTATGGAGTTGTGTTCGTAGCCATTTTGAACGTAGTCCGATACGCCCAGAGAGCTTCATGTAGTCTCTCGTGCCAGTCCTTCTTATTTCGGGACACCGTCTTTTTCACGATCTTCGTTAAGGTCTTGTTGAAAGCCTCAGCTAGACCGTTAGCTCGGGGATTATAGACTGAAGAGTATCTCCAGTCTATGTTATGCTGTTGTACGAAGCGGCTGATTTTGTGGCTTCTGTAGGCTGGCCCGTTATCGGAGATGATTCATCTCGGAGTTCCAAACTGATAAATGACGTGTGTCTTGAAGAAATGGAAGATATTCTCTGTCTTCACTTCCCTTAGCGGTACTGCTTCTGCCCATTTGGAGAAGTAATCAGTTGTCGCCAAAATGAATCGATGTCCTCTAGACAATGCTGGTTCAATGGGACCGATTATGTCAGTTCCCCACATTTCGAACGGCCAGCTAGCCATTGTCGGATGTAGTGGATTCGGATGCTGGTGGATAAAGTCCCCATGGATCTGGCACGAGTAGCATTTCTTCGCATACTCATGCAGTCCTGGATCATCGTGGGCCAATAGTAGCCCATCCTTTTGATCTTCAGCTTCATCTTCGGCCCAGCTTGGTGAGAACCGCAGAGTCCGTCGTGAGTTTCTTGGACGAATCTCTTTTCCTCTTCAGGTCCCATGCATCTTAACCACAGAGAATCAAATGATCTTTTATACAGAGTATCATTAACGAAAGCAAAAGACAGAGCTCGTTTCATAAGATGATGTTTCGAGGACGTACCTTCAGGCCTTCGACGGGACTTGAAGTAGTCTATAAAGACTTTTCTCCAATCTTCAACCTCGTCTTGGTCTTTTACCTGCAGAGCCATTTGCTCGGTCGCCCCCTTTTCTTCGGACGACACTGGAGGTATTTCTGCCGGTGCAAGAATCCGACGGCTTTGCACAACGATCTTTACGTCATTGAGGTTCTCGTCGGCCAGTTCTTTAGCGAGCTTGGCTAATGCATCCGCTTTGCTATTTTCCGTATGCGGTATTCTTTCTAAGGTGTAGAAAGGAATTTGAGTCATCAGTTGTCGTACATTCTCGCCGTACTTTACTAACTCAGGCTTGCACGTCTGATAGTCGCCATTTACTTGACTAACGACCAGTTGGGAGTCTCCGTATATAAGGAGGTTTTCAATTCCCATGTCGATGGCGATCTCGAGACCTGCTATCAAAGCTTCATACTCGGCTTCATTGTTTGTCCTCGGCTCTGTTAAGGAGAAGGCAAAGCGCATTATCCCTCCTTGTGGAGTCACGAAGATGAGGCCTACTCCTGATTTGATTATGGGGGTGCTTTGTTTGCACTTCTTCATGGAAGATGCTCCATCGAAATAAAGTTCCCACCGGGTATCACTACCGTCGATCGTGTCAAACGCATGTTCGTCTGGCAGTTCGCAATTCAAAGGAGAATCGGCAGGTATCGGATGCTCAGCGAGGAAGTCGGCGATGGCCTAGCCTTTCACTGCCTTGAGAGGCCGATAAGTTATCGAGAACCCCATCAAGAGCAAGGCCCATTTAGCGAGTCGTCCTGTTAATATGGATTTTGACATCAAATATTTGAGGGGATCCACCTTTGATATGATATGGATGTTAGTTATATGTATGCCCTAGAGGCCATTACTGTACATACGATGTATATTGTAGTGGATGCTTGGACATATATAAGGAGGACTTTCTTGCTCGACATGACAGTACACTATCTGGTTGCTTTTTATCTTAACATGTACTCTGATTGTCTCTATGTTACATGTTGATAAAGCCCTTAGGATATTGTACTCGACTACAGGGACTATGATGAGATCATACAAGTGGGGCCATGGTAGTCGACAAGTACATCCTATAACTGTTCCTAGTCGAGGGTGTATCGAGACAGGGCATCGATACACCAGAGTAGACTAGCGTATACGCATCTTGACCCATATAATGGGCGATGGATGATCCCATATCCATCGGTGTTTGACATCAAGGATGGTTTATGGGTGCTCAGTGGAGACTGGGTACACTGGAAGGACTCACCGTGAACTCCCAGATGGTATTATACCTCACGTCAGATGGCAGTTCTCTAGTGACACTGGTACAGAGTAGTCTGTAGACCCGAGATCTTCATAGAGTCTTGTGTGATTCCCACCGTGCTTTGATTTCCATCATACCACGTCCAAGAAGGCGTGCAAAGAGGTGGCTTTTAGGTACAGTCCCGAATCACATGGAGGCAATGAGCGATAGGAGGGGATTCGTCTCTCCCGGTATAGGTAGTTGATGTTGCGCTGTCTTCGATTGGCTATAACTGGAAATCACTGGCCAGGGTTGCTGAGATTTACTGGTAAGTGTTATCAGTAGTTTCTCGAACTGTTATAGACCTCATATCGATATGACTTATCGAGCTACTGGGGTCTGACGTTTTACCACCCCTAGGCGAAATATGCGACATATCAGACGAAGAGACCGGACTGTACGGGAGTGTTACTGACTGGATTCACAGGAGAATGTACAGGCTTGCTTGTTGATCTTCTGAGCACTCAATACCTGGGTAGTTGTTACGTTTAGCTGACCGCTTGCAGCTTGTGGGTGTTTGATATGATCATCACCTACTGCCGGCGTATTGACGATTCTTTAGAGTGCTACACAGAGGTTTCTTGACTCAGGCAAAACGGAGTAGGAGAACATATATGATATGTGCGGTACCGAGAACAATACGTGTATGTGATACCGAATTAGATTCTTGCGATATAAGATATCGGCCGGGTATATGTGATATAGCCGGGTCATCGGATCAAGTGTTGATTCGATGAACTGATACAGATTATATTAGTCGGTTATTTATGAAATAGCCGGATTATCGGATCAAGTGTTGATTCGATAATTTAATGTATAATTATAAATTTGATATATTAAATTACATTAAATGATATAAGCTCACTAAAAGAATCTTTTTCTCACTCGTGTAATACATTGATATATATATGCGATATATGTTAATTGTATTATTTTATTTTGTTACAATAAATATTGTATATGTGATATATAATATTGTAACATGATATGATTACTAATGCAACATGTTTAGTGGAGATTAAACAAGGTTAGGGTTTGATTTGGGTTAGTTCTTTCTTGAACCTTCTAGAAGGTTTCCTTTTAGTTTTTGCAAAGATATTTTGCAAGATATTTACTTAACCCAACCCACACCCTTTACTATGGTTAGATCTCTACAATGGTTAAGTCTTTTCTTGACTTAACCATGGTTGCATTTGTAATGATATTATCACAATTCATTGTTCATCACAAAAGGATTGATTGTTCTTCTTTTCCTTCTTCTTTCTTTCATGAAAAACTTTCTAGCTTTTTATGAAGTGATGAAAATGAGTGAGTTAATGAAAATAAATGAGTGCTAAAATCCTACTTTATCATCCTAATCTATCCTAGCCATTTAGATTAGGGTGTTCACTTCATTTAGTGAGTGAGAGCTTGTGTTAATGAAACTTCAAGGTAGATCATCTTTGTTATCGAAGATCGGAAGCAAGCTTGCATCTTTCTCTTCGTGGAGATTCTCGAGAGTCCGGAACTTGATGATCGCAGCGAAGGGACCACAACACGGAGCTTATGAAGTGAAGGACCGGACTACAAAGGTTGTAATCCCAAACTCTTAGATGTTAAAGTGTTTAACATGCTTTGTTTCGCCTAATCTCTAGTTTAAAGATCTTGATTAGGGTTGTTCGGTACGGCTAAAATTTAAATCGGGCATGGTTGATGCCTTGTAAAACCTTATTAGAGTGCCTAGTAACCCTACAGTGGTATTAGAGCCAAGCTAGAGCTTTAGGCGAAGTCTAGGCGAAGTTTGAAGTCCGATCGAACTCCGAAGACCCGAAAAACCCTAGATTCTGGAAATTTTTTCAAAAGTTGATTTTTTTCATATTAAAAATACTCAGAAAATTCTGCAGGTAAATTTATGGATACGTGTAAAAAACGACACCCTAAATCGCTCAAGGCGCCGCGGAACGGCGGCCAAACTGGGGTATTGGCGGCGGTTCCGCGGCAGGTCTTGGGGATAGTGGGTTAGATTTTTCTACAGTTGATCCGCAGGTACTTATGCATTGTTCTTGGAATTTTTAATTGTACTCAAATGTTGAGTTTTCTGGGTTGTATTGGAGACTCGTTGATTCGATCGGATAATTTAACTTCGTTTAAGTTTTTCCGGATAATTTTAGAACCTGTTAAAATGTTCGAATGGATATCAATAACTCACCTTTTCCCCTGTCGGAAATTTTTTCAAAAGTTGGATTTTTTCTCGAGTTTGAAACTTTTGGAAAATCATGGAAGTAACGCGGTGGATTCTCTAGAAGAACACAAACCTTAACTCGATTATGTGACCGTCTGAACCGCCTCTGAACCTTAGGGTTTGGGGCAGTACGGCGTTGCCACATGTGAGGCGTTGGCTTGACCCTTCTACGGCTGGACCATCGGTACTGTGGCATATGATGGATATTTTTTGAACTCCGCTCAAGTGTTGAGCTATTAGGGAAATCTTGGGTGTTTGTTTATTCGATCGGAAAGTTTGACATTGTCTTTTTATCTGGAATGTGATACAATATTTGGAATCTACATGTAGTTATGAGATAACTAATTTGAATGTTATAAATCTAGCAATTTAGTCTCAGGTGATCGGTTGCCACGGGATTTTGATGCGATCAAAAGTCCGTCGCAATCACGTAGCGTACGCGGATACTCGCCGGGTAAACTTAATAGACAGCCACGCCCCAAAGCCCCGACCAAGTGACTGTAGGAGAACCCTGTCGCCAAAAGCATCCGTTCGGGTGCTCGCGGCAGCGGTGTTCCGCCTTAGTGCACTTCGTCGACGGCATCCGGGGGTGCGGCTGTCTACTAAAGTTTGCGACGAGCATTCGATCAGGATGTTGGGAATCTTGTTGAATTGCCCGACTAGATATTGAAAAGTGTTTTCGAGATCGAGACTAAAATGCGGGGTTTATAATTGTTAGGCATGCGATGTCTAAGAAATTCATTTGGTTAGGCATACGATGTCTAAGGAGGTTGCGGATTCCAACTGTTGTAGTTTTACACTTTCTTTTCTGTGACCGTAAGCGTAGTATGTGGTGTATCGCCGGCTTCGTTGCTATACATCAACAACAATCGGGATACGCATACTTGCCTACATTGATGATATGAGATATTATTTGTTGCTGTGATATGTTATATTGGATCGTCGCATTTTGAATAGCCGGGGGTTCTATGTGAGATGAGGGTTTTTATTTTCATTCAAGTAAAATTCATTTGTATGTAATATTCTTTTATTGGGACACTTCCGGGATGAGGATGATGTCACCATTGTATATTATTTACTTTTCCGCATTAGGTAGACCCAAGGCGGGGAGCACAAGTAACCGGGTTCTAGGGTCCAGTGGGAGACCATCTCGAGGAGTCGAGACCGGGTCTCCTAACCATAGAATTGGCAGTGTTTCTTGCCACTCTCATAGGGGTCTAGGGATGTGGGTTTGGCTATTCATCGCGATCGTAGAATCCGTGTTTTATACAGGCTTGTACTAAAACACAGACGTCCTAGTATATCCAATATTTCATATATGTTTCTTCTGCTGTAATGTTCTGTGATGAGATCATATTACTGCCTGAGACGAATGTTTATATTATATATATTAGATATATGTTATATTGCAGATTTCGTTTCAAATGAGATGCTTGTGAAGCATAATAAAATAGGACTTCATTAATGAGATTAATGAAACTAAAAGAAACCTAAACATGTTGTAGAAACTTGTCTTAAAACTGGTAGCTCTAGTTCTTGCTTTGCATAGCGGTGTTCCTTGTAGAACATCCAGCACCTTATTCGATAAGGAAAGAGCCGAGATCCCTTCACCGGGAGTGGCCTCTTTAGCGAAACTAGCAGATGCTACAAACTCGGTTTGTCTTTTGATTGTTTTTATAGTTTTTGCTTTGCATAGTGATATTTGTGAAATATCCTGCACCTTATTCGACGAGGAAAGAGCCGAGATCCCTTCACCGGGAGTGACCTTTTTAGCAAAACTAGAAAAGGCCTCAAAAACATTCCATTCTTAAAACCACTCGATTCTACAACGATATCAAGTTCATTATGCTCATAGTTTTCTTAAAAACCTGCGTAGCCCTCCGTCATTTCAGATATGTACTACTTAGTATTCGTGCTGCGGTAGTTTGGCCTCCGTCAAGGCGTTGTGTACGGCAGCTAACTAGTGCTTATCTGCTAGCATACGATGCGATTGGATTAGGGTATTCGTACGGCGTAGTTTGGCCTCCGTCAAGAGTCGTGCGGGTGGGTTTAATTCAATCAGGAAATGACGGGTTGAACTTGACTAGCGGACTATGGGTAGTTTGGCCTTCGTCATGGTCATAAGACGCTAGGGGTAAAATATTATTGGGAATTTCAAATGTTGAAATTTGCAATGAGATTACACACCTTCTATGAGATAGTTGGATCCCGATACCCGCTGCGAGTAAGAGTTACTCCTGAGAGAGTTTTACACATTACAATTAGCCGATCAAGTAGGTGTCTAGAAAGGTGTCAACGGGGTTACGCCCCTGGGAAGACGAGGTTTATTTTAATTAGGTCCGTGCGAAAGCGCGGGGAACCTCCCTCAAAGTACCAGCACTGGCCTGGCTGAAAGATTGGCGAACTTGTATGGTGTAATTAATCCCGGCTAGTCTTTCCTTTTAGGGTTTGAAGGAAAATTTGACTAATACAGTGGGAGACATCCTGATTAGAAAATCGATAACCAATCTAATATTGTAAAAGCGCACGCTGAGTGTTTTCTTCTCTCTCTCTCCAGGTAGCGACCATGTCACGCCTTAATCAAGATAATAATACGGATGTATTGACCGAACCCGCTTGTTATACTGCGCTAAGGAACATTGGTCCTGCTCCAACTTATAATTGTTATAAGACAGAGTAGGAAATTGGGGAATACCAGATTTCCCGTGCCGCCCAAACGAAGAAAGTGCATGTTGATGCATCATCTTCGGGTGTGTTCATTACAGAGAATTGTTTCTCAGTATCATTTACGTCCTGGGTATGAGATACCAGATCAGGATCCCGCAAATGTAATTTGTTACATGGGCTACAGATAGGTAGAGAACTGAGAACGGATGATAAGTTTCATGAGATAGAAAAAGGTGCAAGTGTTGCAGCCAAGTCTGCTGGCAGTTATCACTCTGTATTAACAGAATACATTGATTCTGAATGAATGTTATTAGATACCGAACCTGATATACAACATCATATCAGTCTCTTTATTAGTAAAGAAGGATATAATTTTGTATTGTTGGATAATGTTTTGAACATTTCCTATATCAAGAGTTGATCGGTTCAGGCGCATTATCTAAAAGCATAGACGTTCTAAATCAAACCACAGTTCTTAACGTACAGAACACACACAAGAGGATGGGTTCAGAAATGAACGAATCCTTCTTGAGGCATTATAGACTAGGTCATATCAATGCGACCCTACTAGCTGAAGTTACATATAGATGCATATTTAAATTAGTTTGAATTTACATCTTGTGAAACTTGCCGGTCATGTCACAGAGATAAGATGACCACAACTCCGTTTATTGGAAACAGTGAAAGAGTTAGTGAACTCTTGGGATTGATACATGCTGATGTATGAAGGTCCCCTGTCTACATATGCCAAGACCGGTTCTTTGTACTTCATTATATTCACTGATGATCTCTCAAGATTCAGACACATGTTCCTGTTGAAACACAAGTCCGAAACTTTTAAGATAATCATAGAATATAAGTTAGAAGTAGAGAACCAAAAACCGGGTATAAGTATTATGTCCTTTGATGAGATCAAGGAGGAGAATACTTGAGCACGGGATTCCTATACTATTCTAAAAGAGAATGAGATTCTCTCTCAGCATTACTCCTCCGTATACACCACAGCACGTCGGTGTATCGGGGTGGAGCAAACGCACCCTATGTGATATGGTGTGCTCTATGATGAGTACTACTGAGTAGCCTATTTTCTTTTAGGAGTTATGCACTTGTGAAGTTGCATACCTATTGAATAGGGTTCCAATCAAATCAGTTGCCTACCACTTCATATGTGATATGGAATGGGAAGAGCCCATATCTTAAGTAAGTTAAGATTTGGGGTTTGTCCGGCCTATGTCTAAAAGCAAAATCCGAACAAGATCGAGGCAAAGTCAGTTCTGTAGAAGTTTGTTGGATATCCTAAACATTCGCAAGGGAATATCTTCTACCTAACAGAGGAACAAAAGATGTTTTGTTTCTCAATATGCCACCTTTGTGAAAGGGAATTTCTTATGAAGAAATTAGTGGTCATGAGGTAGAACTGGAAAGAGTTCCAGCTATACAAACTGCAGCTGATGATTTGGTAGAACCAAAGGATTCAATAGTTTCTAACGAACCTCAGCCTCTCCGCCGATCTAATAGGGTTCCTCACCCACCTGAGAGATACTTCGACTTCATCAAAATGGTAGATGAACCTTGTATGTACAAAAAGGTAGTAGGGAGTATGGTGGTGATCCTTGTAGAGTACGTGGATGACATACTCTTGATAGAGAAGTAGTTTCCTATGCTACGCTCAGTCAATCTCCTCTTATCACAATGATTCTCTATATAGGATCAAGGTGATACCTCCTAAATCCTGGGTTATGGATCTATGTGATAGATCTAAATGGATGTTAGGATTCTCACTAGTTGTAGTGAGATGGTATCAAACCAACCTGGGAAGAATCACTGGAAAAGTTCTGTTAGTGTATATGCCCTAGGGGCCATTATTGTATCATACTAGTTTGTATATTATTTAATGGAAGCTTAGGATATTCACATGTATATAATAGTCTTGCTAAACATGGTAGTATGCTACTTGGTTTTTCTATCTTAATATGTGAGTATACGTATTGATAGAGCTCTTAGGATCTTGCTTGACTACCAGCGTTGTGATGGCAGTCACATTAGTGGGGGCTGGGTAGTCTACAAGCACATCCTTTTTCAGGTCCCTAGTCGTAGGATTATCGAAACAGGGCATCGATACTTCGGAGTAGACTAGTGTGTACACTTCTCATCCCAGTTGGGGAGATGGTCTGTCCCACAGCCGTCAGTACGTCGTACTGGAGATAGTATGCAGGTGCTTGTTAGGTTACGGATACACCGGACAGGACTCACAGGGAACTGTTGGTTGGTTTTATACCAGTCGTCAGTGAACAGTTCCCAGGTGACATGAATACAGCATAGTCTGCAGACTTGACACTGCTACTTCGCCTCGAGTGTGTCCCACTGTTCTTAGATTGCTACCCTACCACGGCTCAAAGGAGTCGTGCAAACAGGTAGCAGTTGGGTGCAGTCCCGAGCACTTGGAGGCAGTGGCGGTTAGACATGATTCGTCTCTCCCGGTATTGGGGGTTGATATCGTGCTGTGTTAGAGAGCCATTACGCAAAGTCCCTGGCCAGGGCAAGCGAGATTTGCTGGTAGGTTCCAGTAGTTTCTCAGGGTGTAATGGACTTCGCTCCGACATGACTTATACCGCTATTAGGGGACTGACGCTTGCCGTCCCTAGGCCCGATATGCGATAGTCTTAGACGAGCAGACCGGACTGTACGGAGATTGTCATATCAGACTCAGTAGGAGTTCGGATGGGTTTCCTCATCGGCCTTCTTATCGACATTTACCTGGGGACCGTTACGTACAGCTAGTGCCGCTTGCGGTCTGTGGTTAAACCCACTGCCAGCGTAGTAGTCGAGTCTCTAGAGTCCCACACAGAGAGTTTCCCTACTCCAGGCGAAACGATATAGTGGTCGTATGGTTTTACGACAAGGGTTTGGACGCATACGTGTGTTTACGCACGTACGGCATCCGGAAAGTTTTTACTAGCCGGCTTTGGTTTAAGCCAGTTTCTAGTATCTGGTTATTGGATTTATACAGTCTAAAGTTTTTCCATGTTTTCACGGATAGGAGGGGCGTTCTCGTAATTGTGCGAGAAGCTTCTAGAAGATGGTGACTTGGGGGTTAAGGTGGCATATGCATTAAATGAGATTAGTGTCTCATTTGAGTGATTCATCCATGTCATTAATGCATCATAAATGCTTAATGACTCATGGAGATGAATCACCCATTAGATATTTATGGAGCATGGTTGTTAAATCATTTATTTGATTTATCTTGATATTGTTAATGCTTCATATATATTATGAGAGATCATTATCTCATTCCATTCTCTTGCTCACTTTCTCTCTCCTCAAGCTCTCCCTCTTCAAACCCTAATCCTCCCCTCTCATGTGTTGAGACCAAGGATTAGAGTAGACTAACTAATCCTTAACCATTCTCTATATCACCTAGGTTACTTAGATTAGCGATTTAAGAAACCTAGTTACCTCAAGTTAGAGGTGAAGCTTGTAGTTAACCTCTCGGGTGGATCTTCTACTATATAGAGAAGGCCGGAGAGGACGTGGAGAACGACAAGACGAAGGACTCGGTTCTTTAGGTATAATCACTTATCATAGTAGTTAACTCTTCTATGGTTTCTTGTTAGTTATTGTTTATTCAAAGATTCTCGGTTAGTCGATGTTTATGCCTAAAACAAGATCGTTTTTCATTATTCCGCCTCCCCGCAAGTCGTGGGGTGTTGTATATCGACTTACAGTGGTATCAGAGACTCGCTAAACAATAATTAACTCATTAGCAAAGTTGTAAGTATTTTGAACACAAAAAGAACCGGAAAGATCATCGTGTTAACACAGTTTCTGTCGAATTTAAAACATGCCGTAAAAATTTTTCAGGGACCTTCAGATTAACATGCATAGAATAATAGGGCTACTGAAGAAATTTGGACTCCTAACTCGGCCGAGTTGGGGCCAAGTCAGCCCAAATTCCTTCAGTAACTCTCCTGTGTTAATAGTGATATTTCTGGGATATTTTATTTTCTGCTCAAGTCTCAGGTGCACAGAGAAGTTTTGTGAGTAGAATCTAAAGTGTTTGTTCGATCGAAATTTTATGATGTTTGCTAATATGATTATATCTGCGATTGTATAATGTGTTCGTAAACCTCCTCTAACTGCTAGTATGTCGGTTGGCAGGGGGTTGCACATTTCTGTAATAGTTTTTACTGTTTGTGGTTGTGAACTGTATTGGACTGTTGTGATGATTAGCCGGGGTTTGAGATGGGTTGTTATATTCATTCATTCAATGTAATTGTAATATGTTGTAATATTATTTTGCGAGGTGCATCCAGGTTGCGGTTGTAGCCACCGTTGTATTATTTCATTTTACTGTTTTTGCTCCTAGGATAGACCCAAGATGGGATGCACACTACCGGGTACTTTGAAGTGTTTAGTGGCCTACTCACTTTGTTGAGGGAGACCGCTTCACTTCGGGTATTTAACGGGTAGTTTATCGTACCCGTAGGGGTCTAGGGTGGGGTAATGGCTATTCATCACAACTGTGTAATCCATCTTTTGTTGCAGGCTCTAAACAAACGCGGATTGCTTGCAAATCCAATAAAGTTCATATGAGATCTGGAATGCCTATTATTGCGTCTGACGAATGTACAATATCTATATATGATAGCTATTTAGATGTCACTTATGTTTTACACCCGCGCTAGCCCAGCCCCCGCTCTGCCGTTAGTTAAGTAACCTAACGGGTGATGATAGGACCCCGTGGCGAATGCGGATGGCATAAGAGGACGTTGTATTTTCGTTGTTTTCTGCAATGATAGGTTAATGATGGGACGCATTATTTATAATGCAAAGAAAATAAACCAAAAAGTTGAATCGTTGGAACAATTTAAAAGAAACCAATCGGTTATTTTAAAACAGATGATATTTTTAATTGCGGAGCTTTAACCACTCCTTTTAAAAGCTATCAGGTTCCTTCAGTCATATCAAGTTCACTACGTTCACGGTTTCGCCAAAACCATTCGTAGCCCTCTGTTATTTCATTTGGGTATTCAGTAGTATTCAAGCTATGCATTTTGGCCAAAGTCAAGGCATAGTGTTTGGTAGCTGCTGGGTATTCATTTGTTGCATAGATAGATGAGTTAGTTTGGGACAGTCGTATTATCATTTGACCAAAGTCAGGGGTATGTACGGATGGGGTTCAAATTAACAAGATAATGACGGGTAGAACTTGACATGTGACTTATCACATTTTGACCAAAGCCAAGGTCATAAGAGCATGGGGCAAAAACTTATATCGGGAATTTTTAAAGAAACTGAAATTTGCAAAGAGTTGCATACCGTTTGGAGTTTGATGAATGTTGGTAGGATTCCTTCAACATTATCATACGATGATATTTGGATCCCGATCCTACTGTGAGTATATGCTACTCATCAGGATATTCGTCACTTAACGATCAATGCTATAAACCAAGTAGGTGTCAAGAAAGGTGTCAGCGGGGTTACGCCCCCAGAGAAAAGAGGTTATTTAATTAAGGAACTTCGCGAAAGCGTTGGAAAACCTCCCTCGAAGTACCGAAACCAGCCTGGCTGAACGGTTAAGCAAGTATTGTACAGTAAGAATAGTCCTGGCTAATTCTTCTTTTATGGTTTGAGAAAGGATTCGAGAAACAGTGGGAGCCATCCAGCTTAGATAAATTAAAAACCACTCTAAACTTGCAAGAGCATCATGCTAAAGAGTTTTCTTCTCTCTCTCCTAATTGCAGCGACCCTGAAAATGACTGGACTTAAGTTACTTTTAGAGAAAAATATACTGACAGGGCCAAACTATAAAGATTGGCTGCGGAATGTCAAAATGGCTTTGACCTATGACAAATTGGGGTACGTCCTCACCGCTAAGGCACCTGCTGTCCCTGGTCCCAAATCCAGTAATGCGGATAAGGAAATCCGCAAAACCTGGGATTTCGATTGAGCGAAAGCCAAGTGCATCGTGCTTGCCTCGATGAACGATGAACAATGAAGATCAGAGGAGGCACGAGGATATGGAACTAGATGCCATATTTCTCCATACAAAGGAACTTTATGGAGAGCAATCTCGTATAGCAAGATACGAGACCTCTCAGAACTTGTTTTGAGCGAGGTTGGCTGTCGGATCATCGGTAGGAGAACATGTCTTAAAGATGATTGGCTACATAGAAGAGCTCGCAGACCTTGGGACGACTTTGGATAATGAGCTCTATACAGACCTTATTCTCCAGTCCCTTCTTTCCACCTACGCCCAGTTTATTCTGAACTTCAACATTCAAAGAAAAGAAGTTGAACTTCTGGAACTCCTTAACATGTTGAGGAGTGCAGAGGGCACCTTGCAGAAAGCAAGGAAAACACCCGCTATGTTTGTTAGCGGTGCTTCTTCTTCCGGGTCCAAGGCTAGGGCCAAAGGAAGGAAAAAGAAGGCCACCACCAAACCTAGAGGAGGTGTAAGTAAGGTGGGAGGGAAGGGAAAGAAAAAGTTTGCAGTACCGGTAGTGGGCCAGGATGAGTGCTTCCATTGTCACAGGAAAGGGCACTGGAAAAAGGATTGCAAGGCGTGGAACGCCAAGAACCAGGAACCGAAGCAAGCTGTGGCTTCGACTTCAGGTGTGTTTGTAATTATGAATTGTCTGTCAATCAACTCTACTTCCTGGGTATTGGATACTGGATCAGGATCTCATATTTGCAATTCATTGCAGGCACTGAGAAATCGTAGAGTGCTGAAAGAAGGTGATATGACCCTGATGGTTGCTAACGGAGCTAGCGTGGGAGCTATGTCCGTAGGGGATTATCAACTGGGATTGACGAGTGGACACATTTTGGTTTTACATAACTGTTTTTGTGTACCCAGCTTAACGTGTAATATCATATCTGTTTCCTTGTTATCAAATAAAGGTTATGATTTCATGTTTGGAAGTGGTGGTTTTAACATCCACCTTAATCATAGTTTGATTGGGTCCGGTACACTGGAAAACGGTATATATGTGTTAAACCAACTCCAAATTTTCATTGTCCAGAACACACTAAAAAGAAAGTCTCCAGATTTAAATAAAGCTTTCTTATGGCATTGTAGACTGGGTCACATCAATGAAAGAAGGTTGACTAAGTTACATAGAGAAGGCTATTTGGACTCGTTCGAATATCAAACTTATGCCACTTGTCAATCTTGTCTCAAAGGAAAGATGACAAAGACTCCATTTACTGGACATGGAGTAAGAGCGAGCGAGCTCTTAGGAATCATACACAGCGATGTATGTGGTCCAATGTCTATACATGCAAGAGGTGGTTTTTCCTATTTCATTACTTTCACGGATGATTACTCAAGGTACGGATTCATTTATCTGATGAAACATAAATCCGAGGCTTTTGAGAAATTCCAAGAGTATAAGAATGAAGTAGAAAACCAAACCGGCAAAAGTATCAAGACACTAAGATCTGATCGAGGTGGTGAATACTTGAGTGCCGATTTCCTAGGTTACCTAAAAGAGAAAGGAATTCTCTCTCAGCTTACTCCTCCATACACTCCATAGCATAACAGTGTATCGGAGAGAAGGAATCGAACCCTATTGGATATGGTACGTTCTATGATGACTAATGCTGAGTTACCGTGATCTTTTTGGGGTTATGCGCTAGATTCAGCGGCATATCTTCTGAACAGGGTTCTTACCAAGACTGTGCCTACCACCCCATATCAGATGTGGAGTGGGAAGAAACCCCATCTTCAGCATATGGAGATTTGGGGATGTCCAGCTTTTGTTAAAAAGCAGCATGTGGACAAGCTCGAGGCACGATCAGTAAAGTGTAAGTTTGTGGGATATCCAAAGAACTCCAAGGGATATTATTTCTATTACGCAGAGGAACAAAAGGTTTTTGTTTCTCGTAATGCCCATTTTCTAGAACAACAGTTTTTAGAAAAGGAAATAAGTGGGAGCGAAATAGAACTAGAAGAAATTCCAGAACCACAAACTAATACTGAAAGTTTGGTAGAACAAGTAGTTCAAGAAGAACAGGACATTCCCGCACCCCTCCGCAGGAGTAGTAGGCCATCTCATCCGCCTGAGAGAGACTACGGTTTTCTCATAGATGGGGATAGAGAGGATTGCATCATAGATGATGATGAACCTACTGGCTTCCAGCAGGCTATCCAGAGCGGTGACTCGATACGATGGCTAGATACAATGCGGACCGAAATGGAGTCCATGTACACCAACAAAGTATGGACTTTGGACTTTGCTCCAGATGGGGTAAAACCCATAGGATGAAAATGGATCTTCAAGAAAAAGATTGGTGTAGATGGACAGGTGGAAACCTATAAGGCTAGACTTGTTGCAAAGGGTTTTCGTCAAAGACCGGGTTTGGACTATGACGAAACTTTTTCTCCAGTGGCTATGCTCAAATCCACTCGGGTCCTTCTTGCTATTGCTGCCTTCCATGATTATGAAATCTGGAAGATGGATGTAAAGACGGCTTTTCTGAATGGTAATTTAGAAGAGTGCATCTATATGGATCAGCCAGAGGGTTTCAATCAGAGTGGGAGCAGCGGGAAAGTATGCAAGTTGCTTAAGTCCATTTATGGACTGAAGCAGGCATCGCAGAGTTGGAACATCTGTTTTGATGAAACAGTCAAAGAATATGACTTTATCAAAAATCCAGATGAACCGTGCATATATAGTAAAGTTGTAGCAAGAACTGTCTTATTCCTCGTCTTGTACGTGGATGGCATTCTATTGATAGGAAATGACATTCCTATGCTACAATCTGTCAAAGGATTCTTGTCACACAGGTTCTCCATGAAAGACCTGGGTGATGCCTCTTACATTCTGGGGATCCGGATCTATCGTGATAGATCCAAGAGGATGTTGGGACTTTCGCAGTCCAGGTATATCGACACTGTACTGAAAAGATTCAGTATGGAAGATTCTAAGCACGGTAATCTACCGGCTTGTCACGGAATCACCCTATCCAAAGAGATGTCTCCCAAGACTGATTTGGAAAGGGAACGCATGTCTATTATACCCTACGCTTCTGCGGTAGGCTCTATAATGTATGCGATGTTGTGCACCAGACCAGATGTAGCTTACGCACTGAGCGTGGTAAGCCGGTATCAATCAGACCGAGGGGAGAAGCACTGGATAGCAGTAAAGAACATTCTCAAGTACCTGAGGAGGACTAAGGAGATGTTCTTGGTTTACGGTGGAAAAGACCTCAGGATGGAGGCCTATGCTGATTCCGGCTTCCAGAGTGATAAGGACGAATCTAAGTCCATGTCAGGTTATGTCTTTACCCTCAATGGAGGGGCGGTGTGCTGGAAGAGTTCCAAGAAGGACACCGTTGCTGACTCGTCGATGGAAGCGGAGTATATAGCTGCTTGCGATGCCGCAAAAGAAGCGGTCTGGATGAAGAAGTTCCTAACAGAACTTCAGGTGGTTCCTACCATTGTTGATCCAATACCTCTGTATTGTGACAACAACGGAGCTATAGCTTTAGCGAAGGAACCAAGGTCCCATCAGAAGTCCAGACATATCTTAAGGCGGTATCACCTGATCAGGGAGATCATTGATCGTCGGGAGATCGAGGTTCGGAGAGTTGCTATTGAAGAGAACAATGCTGAGCCATTCACAAAGGCCCTACCTCAAATTCAGTTCGAGAGGCTAATCGAGATCATCGGTCTTCGATATGCCAGTACATGGCCCTAGTGCAAGTGGGAGATTGTTAGTGTATATGCCCTAGGGGCCATTATTGTATCATACTAGTTTGTATATTACTTAATGGAAGCTTGGGATATTCACATGTATATAACAGTCTTGCTAAACATGGTAGTATGCTACTTGGTTTTTCTATCTTAATATGTGAGTATACGTATTGATAGAGCTCTTAGGATCTTTCTTGACTACCAGCGTTGTGATGGCAGTCATACTAGTGGGGGCTGGGTAGTCTACAAGCACATCCTTATTCAGGTCCCTAGTCGTAGGATTATCGAGACAGGGCATCGATACTCCGGAGTAGACTAGTGTGTACTCTTCTCATCCCAGTTGGGGAGATGGTCTGTTCCACAGCCATCAGTACATCTTACTGGAGATAGTATGCAGGTGCTCGTTAGGTTACGGGTACACTGGATAGGACTCACAGGGAACTGTTGGTTGGTTTTATACCAGTCGTCAGTGAACAGTTCCCAGGTGACATGAGTACAACATAGTCCGCAGACTTGACACTGCTACTTCACCTCGAGTGTGTCCCACTGTTCTTAGATTGCTACCCTACCACGGCTCAAAGGAGTCACGCAAACAAGTAGCAGTTGGGTGCAGTCCCGAGCACTTGGAGGCAGTGGTGGTTAGACAGGATTCGTCTCTCCCGGTATTGGGGGTTGATATCGCGCTGTGTTAGAGAGCCATTACGCAAAGTCCCTGGCCAGGGAAAGCGAGATTTGCTGGTAGGTTCCAGTAGTTTCTCAGGGTGTAATGGGCTTCGCTCCGACACGACTTATACCGCTATTAGGGGACTGACGCTTGCCACCCCCTAGGCCCGATATGCGATAGTCTTAGACGAACAGACCAGACTGTACGGAGATTGTCACATCAGACTCAGTAGGAGTTCGGATGGGTTTCCTCATCGGCCTTCTTATCGACATCTACCTGGGGACCGTTACGTACAGCTAGTGCCGCTTGCGGTCTGTGGTTAAACCTACTGCCAGCGTAGTAGTCGAGTCTCTAGAGTCCCACACAGAGAGTTTCCCTACTCCAGGCGAAACGATATAGAGGTCGTATGGTTTTACGACAAGGGTTTGGACGCATACGTGTGTTTACGCACGTACGACATCCGGACAGTTTTTACTAGCCGGCTTTAGTTTAAGCCAGTTTCTAGTATCCGGTTATTGGATTTATATAGTCAAAAGTTTTTCCGTGTTTTCAAGGATAGGAGGGGCGTTCTCGTAATTGCGCGAGAAGCTTCTAGAAGATGGTGACTTGGGGGTTAAGGTGGTATATGCATTAAATGAGATTAGTGACTCATTTGAGTGATTCATCCATGTCATTAATGCATCATAAATGCTTAATGACTCATGGAGATGAATCACCCATTAGATATTTATGGAGCATGGTTGTTAAATCATTTATTTGATTTATCTTGATATTGTTAATGCTTCATATATATTATGAGAGATCATTATCTCATTCCATTCTCTTGCTCACTTTCTCTCTCCTCAAGCTCTCCCTCTTCAAACCCTAATCCTCCCCTCTCATGTGTTGAGACCAAGGATTAGAGTAGACTAGTTAATCCTTAACCATTCTCTATATCACCTAGGTTACTTAGATTAGCGATTTAAGAAACCTAGCTACCTCAAGTTAGAGGTGAAGCTTGTAGTTAAGCTCTCAGGTGTTAGTTATATGTATGCCCTAGAGGCCATTGCTATACATAGGATGTATATTGTAGTGGATGCTTGGACATATATAGGGAGGACTTTCTTGCTCGACATGATAGTATGCTATCTGGTTGCTCTTTACCTTAACGTGTACACTGATTGTCTCTCTGTTACATGTTAATAAAGCCATTAGGATGTGTACTTGACTACCTGGACTATGATGCGGATCATACTAGTGGAGACATGGTAGTCCATAAGTACATCCTTCAAGGTCCCTAGTCGTGGGTGTATCGAGACGGGGCACCGATATACTAGAGTAGACTAGCGTATACCTTCTCGACCCATACAGATGGGCGATGGATGATCCCATATCCATTGGTGTTTGACATCAGAGAAGATATACGGGTGCTCAGTGGAGACTGGGTACACTGGACGGACTCGCCGAGAACTCCCAGATGGTATTATACCTTACGTCAGATGGCAGTTCTCTGGTGACACTGGTACAGGTTAGTCTGTAGACCCGAGATCGTCATATAGTCTTGTGTGATTCCCACCGTGCTCTGATTTCCACCTTACCACGTCCAAGAGGGCATGCAAAACGGTGGTTTTTGAGTACAGTCCCGAATTACATGGAGGCAATGAGCGATAGGAGGGGATTCGTCTTTCCCTGTATAGGGAGTTGATGTTGCACTGTGTTCGATTGGCTATAACCGGAAATCCCTGGCCGGGGTTGCTGAGATTTACTGCTAAGTGTTACCTGTAGTTTCTCGAACTGTTATAGACCTCATATCGACACGACTTATCGAGCTATTGGGGTCTGACGTTTGCCACCCCTAGGCGAGATATGCGACATATCAGACGACGAGACCGGACTGTACGGTAAGTGTTACTGGTTGGATTCACAGGAGTGTGAGCGGGCTTGCTCGTCGATCTTCTGATCGCTCAATACCCAGGTGGCCGTTACGTTTAGCAGACCGCTTGCGGCTTGTAGGTGTTTGATATGATTATCACCTGCTGCCGGCGTATTGACGAGTCTTTAGAGTCCTACACAGAGGTTTCCTGGCTCAAGCGAAACGAAATAGGAGCGCATATGAGATATGTGCGGGACCGAGAATAATGCGTGTATGTGATACCGTATTCTATTCTCGTGATGAATGTATCGATTGGTTGTATGCGATATAACCTAGTTATCGAATCGAGGATTGATTCGATAAGTCGATACATTGGATATTACTCGGTCATATGCGATATGACCGGATCGTTAAATAAAGTGTTGGTTTAATGATTTAATGTATAATTATATATTTGATATATTACTTTGCATTAACTAATATTGGTTCACTTTAAATGGATTTTCTCACTTGATGTGCACAAGTAGTATATGTGATATATTTTTGTGCACTAGTTTGTATCATGTTTGATGATACGTGCAAGCTTGGGTGTATGTTTACTTTAAACCATGGTTAAGTGAATGGTTAGGGTTTGATTTATTTATTTATTTTGGCAAGAAATGAAATGGTGGCTTTCTTTGGATTTACCTTGAAGCTTCATGAAGCTTTGACCACTTTGTTTCTTTCCTAAACCTAACCATTCACCTAACCCTAGTTTATTCTCTACACTTGTTAAACTAACCCAAGGTTGCATTATGATAAGAAACACATTATTTTCCATTTATTGATTATTCTTATCATATCTTCTTCTTCTTCTTCTTCTCATTCAAGAAGAAAGAAGCTAGCTATCTTCAATGGTGACTTGAGAAAAAGAGTGAGAGATCCAATTCTAAAGTGAACCCACTTCCTATTTCTTCATCCTCTACCACTTGCCATGTAGTATACGGTGTTTTCTTCACAAGTTTCATGACTTGGTGAAGTTGGAGCTTGATCTTGAGTTGCCTCGACGTAGATCATCTTCGGCATCGAAGTCGACGACCTAGCCCGCCCATTTCTCCGATGAAGCCGACGCTAGAGCCCGGGTTCCGATGATCGCAGCGAGGGGACATCATCACGGAGCTATGGAGGTGGAGGACCGGATCTACAAAGGTTGTATTTTCCGTTCATTCTTTGTTAAGTTGTTAACAAGTTGCATGTTTCGCCTAATTTTCTAGTTAACGATCTTCATTAGGGTTTCTCGGCACCTAGTTTTTTGAAATTGGCATGGTTGATACCTTGTGAGACCTCATTAATGTGCCTAGGAACCCTACAGTGGTATCAGAACCTAGCTAGAGCCTTAGGCGATGCGTAGAAGGAGTTAGAAACCCGATCGAACCCGAAACCCTAATCCATGACCCCTCTCTGTACATTTTTATAAATTGTGGATTTTTCTGAATTAAAAATACCTGAAAAATTCAGCAGGAAAATATAAGAATTGTGGTGAAAAACGAACCCCTAATTCGTACATTCCACCACGGAATCGCGGCAATAGCCTGCTTGGGCCATGGTTCCGCGGTCGTACAGAGGAGTTAGGCAATATTTTTTGCACCATAATTCCTATTTCTGTGATTTATATTTTATAGGTATTTTTATTCTGACTCAAGAGTTGAGTGTTCTGGGGTTGTATTGGGGACTCGGTGATTCGATCGGATTATTCAACTTTGTTTACTGTGTTTTCCGGATAATTTTTGAATATGTTAAAAAGTTCGACCGGATATAAATACCCACTTTTTCCCCTGTCGGGAAATTTCCAAGTGTTGGATCTTTCCATGGTTTAATAATGTTTTAAGTAGTGCAAGTAACACGATGGACCCTCTAGAAGACAACAAACCTTAACTCGATTATGTGACCGTCTTGAACTGCCCTTTGAACCTTAGGGTTTGGGGCAGTACGGCGTGCCACATGTGAGGCGTTGGCTTGACCCTTCTACGGCTGGACCATTGGTACTGAGGTATGAACTGGATGTTTTTAAACTTGTTTCATGTGTTGAGCTGTTTCGGGAAAACTTGGGTGTTCGATTGTTCGATCGGAAAGTTTGACATTTTCTATTTATCCGGAATGTGATACAATATTTGGAATCCACATATAGTTATGAGATAACTGAATGAATGTTATAAACATAGCAGTTTAGTCTCACTTGATCGGTTGCCACGGAATTTTGATGTGATCAAAAGTCCGTCGCAATCACGTAGCGTACGCGGATACTCGCCGGTAAACTTAATAGACAGCTACGCCCCATAGCCCCGACCAAGTGACTGTAGGAGAACTCCGTCGCCGAAAGCATCCGTTCGGGTGCTCGCGGCAGCGATGTTCCGCCTTAGTGCACTTCGTCGACGGTATCGGGGGTGCGGCTGTCTACTAAAGTTTGCGACGAGCATTCGATCAGGATGTCGGGAATCTTGTTGAATTGCCCGACTTGATATTGAAAAGTGTTTTCGATTTTGAGACTAAAATGCGGGGTTTATAATTGTTAGGCATGGGATGTCTAAGGAATTCATTTGGTCAGGCTTGCGATGTCTGAGGAGGTTGCGGATTCCAACTGTTGTAGTTTTACACTTTCTTTTCTGTGACTGTAAGTGTAATATGTGATATCGCCGGTTTCGTTGCTATATGTCAACGACAATTGGGATGGGCATATTTACTTACGTTGATGACATGTGATGTTATGTGTTGCTGGATATGTTATATTAGATCGTCGTGTTTGAATAGCCGGGTTTTTTTTTTATGTGAGATGAGTGTTTTTCATTTTCATTCATGTAAAAACTTGTATGTAATATTCTTTTATTGGGACACTTCCAGGTTGCGGAAGATGTCACCATTTGTGTATTATTTTCTTTTCCGCACTAGGATAGACCCAAGGAGGAGGGCACAAGTAACCTGGTTCTGGAGTCCAGTGGGAGACCAACTCGAGGAGTCGAGTCCGGGTCTCCTAACTCTAGAATTGGTAGGGTTGCTTGCCGCTCTCGTAGGGATCTAGGGGTGTGGGTTTGGCTATTCATCGCGACCGTGGAATCTGTGTTTTATACTGGCTCGTATTGAAAACACGGACGTCCTAGTATATCTAATATTTCATGTGATTCTTCTGCTGCGATATCTGTGATGTGATCATGTGATGTTCTGTGATAAATACTGTATATAGTATATATGATATATTACATAGACGTTACTTATGTTTTACACCCGCGCTAGCCCTGTCCTGCTCTGCCGTTAGTTACCTAACCTAACGGTGCACGAGGGGACATCGAGGCAAATGCGGATGGCATAAGTGTACGTCGTATTTATCTGTGATGTTTAGGTGCTTAAATGATGGGACTTCATTAATATGATTAATGAAAGTAAAAGAAACTTAAAGATGTTGTAGAATCGAATTTCAAAATTAAGAAGGGTAGCTACAGTTCTTGCTTTGCACAGCGGTATATATGATATATCCTGCACCTTATTCGATGAGGAAAGGCCGAGGATCCTTTCACCGGGAGTGACCCCTTTAGCAATAACTGACAGATGCTACACACTCGGTTTGTCTTTTGATTGCTTCTATAGTTTCTGCTTTGCACAGTGATATATATGATATATCCCGCACCTCATTCGACGAGGAAAGGGCCGACGATCCCTTCACCGGGAGTGACCCCTTTAGCAAAACTAGAAAAGCCTCAAAAACACTCCATTTTAAAATCATTTGATTCTACAATGATATCAAGTTCATTACGCAATAGGTTTTCAGAAAAACCTGTCGTAGCCCTCCGTCATTTCAGATAAGTCCTGTTTAGTATTCGTTCTGCGTTTGTTGACCTTGTCAAGGCGTAGTGTGCGGTAGCTAACCAGTATTTATCTGCTTATGCATATGATGAAGATTGGGTTAGGGTAGTCGTACGGCCTTGTTGACCTTGTCAAGGGTCGTGTGGGTGGGTTTGATTCAATCAAGAAATGACGGGTTGAACTTGACTTACGGTTTATGGTTTGTTGACCTTGTCAAGGTCATAGATCGTTTGGGGCAAAATATTATCGGGAATTTCAAGTGTTGAAATTTGCAATGAGATTGCATACCTTCTATGAGATAGTTGGATCCCGATACCCACTGCGAGTAATTGTTACTCCTGGGAGAGTTTTACACATTACAATTAGCCGATCAAGTAGGTGTCTAGAAACGTGTTAACGAGGTTACGCCTCTGGGAAAATGAGGTTTACATTAATTAGGTTCGTGCGAAAGCACGGGGGACCTCCCTTAAAGTACCGACACTGGCCTGGCTGAAAGATTGGCGAACTTGTAGCGTGTAATTAATCCCGGCTAGTCTTTCCTTTTAGGGTTTGAAGGAAGATTTGATAAAAAACAGTGGGAGCCATCCTGATTAGATAAAATAATAACTAATCTATTCTTGCAAGAGCGCACGCTGAGTGTTTTCTTCTCTCTCTCTTCAGGTAGCGACCATATCATGCCTTAATCAAGATAATAATACGGATATTGACCGAACCCGCTTGTTATACTGAGCTGGGGAACGTTGGTCCCGCTCCAACTTATAATTGTTATAAGACAGAGCAAGAAATAGGAGATTACCAGAATTCCCATGCCGCCCAAACGAAGAAAGTGCATGCTGATGCATCATCTTCGGGTGTGTTCTTTATACAGAACTGTTTCTCTATTCTCTACGTCCTGGGTATTTGATACCGGATCAGGATCCCAGATATGTAATATGTTACATAGGGCTACAGAAAGGTAGAGAACTGAGAACGGGTGATAAGTTTCATGAGATAGAAAACGGTGCAAATGTTGTAGCCAAGTCTGTTGGTCACTGTCACCCTGTATTCTAAATACATTGATTTTGAAAGAATGTTATTAGATACCGAACCTGATATACAAAATCATATCAGTCTCTTTATTTGTAAAGAAATGATAAAATTTTGTATTGTTGGATAATGTTTTGAACATTTCCTATATCAAAAGTTGATCGGTCCAGGCACGTTATCTAAAAGCATTGATGCTCTAAATCAAACTACAGTTCTTAGTATACGGAACACATACAAGAGGAAGAGTTCAGAAATGAACGAATCCTTCTTAAGGTATTGTAGACTTGGTCATATCAATACGACCCGACTAGCTAAAGTTACATATAGATGCATATTTAAATCAGTTTGAATTTACATCTTATGAAACTTGCTAGTCATGTCACAGAGATAAGATGACCATAGCTCTGTTTACTGGAAACAGAGAAAGAGGTAGTAAACTCTTGGGATTGATACATGTTGATGTATGTAAGGTCCCCCGTCTACACATGCTAGGACCGGTTCTTTGTACTTCATTACATTCTCTGATGATCTCTCAAGATTCTGTCATATGTTCCTGTTGAAACACAAGTCCGAACCTTTTGAGATATTCACAGAATATAAGTTAGAAGTAGAGAACCAAAATGGGTATAAGTATTATGTCCTATGATGAGATCAAGGAGGAGAATACTTCAGCACGGAATTCTTAGACTTTTATAAAGGAGAATGAGATTCTCTCCCAGCATTACTCCTCCGTATACACCATAGCACGATGGTATATCGGGGCAGAGCAATTGCACCCTATTCGATATGGTGCGCTCTATGATGAGTACTACTGAGTTACCTGTTTCCTTTTGGGGGTTATGCACTTGAGAAGCTGCATACCTATTGAATTAGGTTCGAATCAGATCACAGCCTACCACACCATATAAGATATGGTATGGGAAGAGCCCATGTCTTAAGCTAGTTAAGATTTGGGGTTGACCGGCCTATGTCTAAAAGAAAAATCCGGACAAGCTCGAGGAAAGGTCTGTAATGTAGAACTGGAAAGGTTCCAACTATACAAACTACAACAGATGATTTGATAAAACTAAAGGATTCAATAGTTACCAACGAACCTCAGCCTCTCCGCCGATCTAGTAGGGTTCCTCATCCGCCTGAGAGATACTTCGGTTTCTCTATGACAGTGGGAGCGAAGATTGCATCATAAGATGATGACCCAATTAGTTTCGAGCTGGCCATTAGGAGTGGGACTCTGTAAGAATGGCTGGATGCTTAGCGATCTGAGATGGAATCCTTATACACCAACAAAGTATGGACTTTGGTTGCTATATTTGAAGGGTTAAATCCACATCAGGAGCAAGTATATCTTGAGAAGATTACTTGGTGAACATAGAAAAGTTGAGACTTTCAAAGCTAGACTTGTTAAAAGGTTTGCATCATTGACCAGGTATGGATTATGTTGAAACTTTTTCTAAGGATCTATGCTTAAGTCCATCCAAATCCTACTTGCCACGGCTACATACCATGACTACGACATCTGGCGGTTGGGTGCCATGACTGCTTTTCTAAATGATGTTTTAGAAAAGTGCGTCTATAAGTACACAGTCAGAGGGCTTCGTAAACAGTGGGAGCAGCGGAAACGTGTGCAAGATGTTTTATGTTATAAAGCAGGCATCGCGGAGTTGGAACGTCTGTTTTGATGTGTTAGTCAAAGAGTTTGACATCATCAAAATGGTAGATGAACCTTGTATAAATAAAAAGGTAGTAGGGAGTATGGTGAAGATCCTCGTAGAGTACGTGGATGACATACTCTTGATAAGAAAGGAGTTTCCTATGCTACGCTCGGTCAATCTCCGCTTATCACAATGATTCTCCATATAGGATCAAATTGATACCTCCTAAATCCTATGTTTTGGATCTATGAGATAGATCTAATTGGATGTTAGGATACTCACTAGATGTAGTGAGATGGTATCAATCGATCCTGGGGGCAATCACTGGAAGGGTTCCAGCATGATAAGGACGACTGAAAGTCAGTCACAGGCATTGTCTTTACCCTCAGTAAAGGGACGGTATGTTGGAAGAGTTCCAAGCTAGATACCGTGGCATACTAGACGATAAAGGCTGGATACATCGCTATTTAAGATGCTACCAAAGAGGCAGTCTGGGTGTATATTGGTTCATGAGATGAACTTAGTTCCTCCCATTGTGTGACAATGGAGTTGTGGCTTATGCCAAGGAACGTCCGTCCCATCAGTGATCCAGACATATTCTAAGGCAGTATCACCTGATCATGGAGATGGTTGATCTCCAGGGGATCGAGGTTAGGAGAGTAGACTCAGAGGACAACACGACGGATCCACTCACGAAGGCCTTTTCCCAGAGAGAGACTTTTATGGGATGGTTGAGTATGAGATACTACAACCACTGCTATCAGATGGCCTTAGTGCAAGTGGGAGATTGTTAGTTATATGTATGCCCTAGAGGCCATTGCTATACATAGGATGTATATTGTAGTGGATGCTTGGACATATATATAGGGAGGACTTTCTTACTCGACATTATAGTATGCTATCTGGTTGCTCATTACCTTAACGTGTACACTGATTGTCTCTCTGTTACATGTTGGTAAAGCCCTTAGGATGTGTACTTGACTACCTGGACTATGATGCAGATCATACTAGTGGGGACATGGTAGTCCATAAGTACATCCTTCAATGTCCCTATTCGTGGGTGTATCGAGATGGGGCATCGATATACCAGAGTAGACTAGCGTATACCTTCTCGACCTATACAGATGGGCGATGGATGATCCCACATCCATTGGTGTTTGACATCAGAGAAGATATACGGGTGCTCAGTGGAGACTGGGTACACTGGACGGACTCGCCGAGAACTCCCAGATGGTATTATACCTTACGTCAGATGGCAGTTCTCTAGTGACACTGGTACAGGTTAGTCTGTAGACCCGAGATCATCATAGAGTCTTGTGTGAATCCCACTGTGCTTTGATTTCCACCTTACCACGTCCAATAGGGCGTGCAAAACGATGGTTTTTTGGTACAGTCCCGAATCACATGGAGGCAATGAGCGATAGGAGGGGATTCGTCTCTCCCGGTATAAGGAGTTGATGTTGCGCTGTGTTTGATTGGCTATAACCGGAAATCCCTGGGCGGGGTTGCTGAGATTTACTGGGAAGTGTTACCTGTAGTTTCTTGAACTATTATAGACCTCATATCGACACGACTTATCGAGCTATTGGGGTCTGACGTTTACCACCCCTAGGCGAGATATGCGACATATCAGACGACGAGACCGGACTGTATGGTAAGTGTTACTGGTTGGATTCACAGGAGTGTGAGCGGGCTTGCTCGTCGATCTTCTGATCGCTCAATACTCGGGTGGCCGTTACGTTTAGCAGACCGCTTGCGGCTTGTGGGTGTTTGATATGATCATCACCTGCTGTCGGCGTATTGACGAGTCTTTAGAGTCCTACACAGAGGTTTCCTGGCTCAAGCGAAACGAAATAGGAGCGCATATGAGATATGTGCGGGACCGAGAATAATGTGTGTATGTGATACCGTATTCTATTCTCGCGATGAATGTATCGATTGGTTGTATGCGATATAACCTAGTTATCGAATCGAGGATTGATTCGATACGTCGATACATTGGATATTAGTCGGTCATATGCGATATGACCGGTTCGTTAAATCAAGTGTTGGTTTAATGATTTAATGTATAATTATATATTTGATATATTACTTTGCATTAACTAATACTGGTTCACTTTAAATGGATTTTCTTACTTGATATGCACAAGTAGTATATGTGATATATTTTTGTGCACTAGTTTGTATCATGTTTGATGATACATGCAAGCTTGGGTGTATGTTTACTTTAAACCATGGTTAAGTGAATGGTTAGGGTTTGATTTATTTATTTATTTATTCATTTATTTATTTTGGCAAGAAATGAAATGGTGGCTTTCTTTGGATTTACCTTGAAGCTTCATGAAGCTTTGACCACTTTGTTTCTTTCCTAAACCTAACCATTCACCTAACTCTAGTTTATTCTCTACACTTGTTAAACTAACCCAAGGTTGCATTATGATAAGAAACACATTATTTTCCATTTATTGATTATTCTTATCATATTATCATCATTTTCTTCTTCTTCTTCTTAAAGAAGAAAGAAGCTTGCTAGCTTCAATGGTGACTTGAGAAAAAGAGTGAGAAATCCAATTCTAAAGTGAACCCACTTCCTATTTCTTCATCCTCTCCCACTTGCCATGTAGTATAGGGTGTTTTCTTCACAAGTTTCATGACTTGGTGAAGTTGGAGCTTGATCTTGAGTTGTCTCGACGTAGATCATCTTTGGCATCGAAGTCGACGACCTAGCCCTCCCATTTCTCCAATGAAGCCGACGCTAGAGCCCGGGATCCGATGATCGCAGTGAGGGGACATCATCACGGAGCTATGGAGGTGGAGGACCGGATCTACAAAGGTTGTATTTTCCATTCACTCTTTGTTAAGTTGTTAACAAGTTGCATGTTTCGCCTAATTTTCTAGTTAACGATCTTCATTAGGATTTCTCGGCACCTAGTTTTTTGAAATTGGCATGGTTGATGCCTTGTGAGACCTCATTAGCGTGCCTAGGAACCCTACATCAGGTGGATCTTCTACTACATAGAGAAGGCCGGAGAGGACGTGGAGAACGACAAGACGAAGGACTCGGTTCTTTAGGTATAATCACTTATCATAGTAGTTAACTCTTCTATGGTTTCTTGTTAGTTATTGTTTATGCAAAGATTCTCGGTTAGTCGATGTTTACGCCTAAAACAAGATCGTTTTTCATTATTCCGCCTCCCCGCAAGTCGTGGGGCGTTGTACATCGACTTACAAGTTCCAGGGTGATAAGGACGACTGAATGTCAGTCGCAGGCATTGTCTTTACCCTCAGTGGAGGGACGGTATGTTGGAAGAGTTCCAAGATAGATACCGTGACTTACTAGACGATTAAAGGCAAGATACATCGTTACCAAGGATGCTACCAAAGAGGTAGTCTGGATATATATGAGTTCATAAGATGAACTTCGTTCCTACCATTGTGTGACAATGGAGTTGTGGCTTATGTAAAGGAACCCCTGTCCTATCAGAAATCCAGATATAATTCTTAGATAGTATCACCTGATCATGGAGATGGTTGATCTCCAGGGAGATCGAGGTTAGGAGTGTAGACACAGAAGACAACAGCGCAGATCCACTCACAAAGGCCTTTTTCCTAGTAGAGACTAATATGAGATGGTTTAGTATGAGATACTTCAACCACAGCTAAATGTTGGGTATGCGATACCATAACAGATGGCCCTAGTGCAAGTGGGAGATTGTTAGTTATATGTATGCCCTAGAGGCCATTACTGTATATACGATGTATATTGTAGTGGATGCTTGGACATATATAGGGAGGACTTTCTTGCTCGACATGATAGTATGCTATCTGGTTGCTCTTTATCTTAACATGTACTCTGATTGTCTCTATGTTATATGTTGATAAAGCCCTTAGGATATTGTACTCGACCACTGGGACTATGATGAGATCATACTAGTGGGGCCACGGTAGTCGACGAGTACATTCTATAACTGTTCCTAGTCGAGGGTGTATCGAGACAGGGCAACGATACACTAGAGTAGACTAGCGTATACGCATCTTGACCCATATGATGGGCGATGGATGATCCCATATCCATCGGTGTTTGACATCAAGGATGGTGTATGGGTGCTCAGTGGAGACTGGGTACACTGGACGGACTCGCCGAGAACTCCCAGATGGTATTATACTTCACGTCAGATGGCAGTTCTCTGGTGACACTGGTACAGAGTAGTCTGTAGACCCGAGATCGTCATAGAATCTTGTGTGATTCCCACTGTGATTTGATTTCCATCATACCACGTCCAAGAGGGCGTGGAAAAAGGTGGCTTTTGGGTACAGTCCCGAATCACATGGAGGTAATGAGCGATAGGAGGGGATTCGTCTCTCCCGGTATAGGGAGTTGATGTTGTGCTGTGTTCGATTGGCTATAACTGGAAATCACTGGCCAGGGTTGCTGAGATTTACTGGTAAGTGTTATCAGTAGTTTCTCGAACTGTTATAGACCTCATATCGATACGACTTATCGAGCTACTAGGGTCTGACGTTTTACCACCCCTAGGCGAGATATGCGACATATCAGACGAAGAGACCGGACTGTACGGGAGTGTTACTGACTGGATTCACAGGAGAATGTACAGGCTTGCTTGTTGATCTTCTGAGCGCTCAATACCTGGGTGGCTGTTACGTTTAGCTGACCACTTGCAGTTTGTGGGTGTTTGATATGATCATCACCTACTGCCGGCGTATTGACGATTCTTTAGAGTCCTACACAGAGGTTTCTTAACTCAGGCAAAACGGAGTAGGAGCACATATATGATATGTGCGGGACTGAGAACAATACGTGTATGTAATACCGTATTAGATTCTCGTGATATGAGATATCGGCCGGGTATATGTGATATAGCCGGGTCATCGGATCAAGTGTTGATTCGATGAACTGATACAGATTATATTAGTCGGTTATTTGTGAAATAGCCGGATTATCGGATCAAGTGTTGATTTGATAATTTAATGTATAATTATATATTTGATATATTAAATTACATTAACTGATATAAGCTCACTAAAAGATTTTTTCTCTCACTCGGGTAATACATTGATATATATATGCGATATATGTTAATTGTATTATTTTATTTTTTTACAATAAATATTGTATATGTGATATATAATATTGTAACATGATATGATTACTAATGCAACATGTTTAGTGGAGATTAAACAAGGTTAGGGTTTGATTTGGGTTAGTTCTTTCTTGAACCTTCTAGAAGGTTTCCTTTTTGTTTTTGCAAAGATATTTTGCAAGATATTTACTTAACCCAACCCACACCATTACTATGGTTAGATCTCTACAATGGTTAAGTCTTTTCTTGACTTAACCATGGTTGCATTTGTAATGATATTATCACAATTCATTGTTCATCACAAAAGGATTGATTGTTCTTCTTTTCCTTCTTCTTTCTTTCATGAAAAGCTTTCTAGCTTTTTATGAAGTGATGAAAATGAGTGAGTTAATGAAAATAAATGAGAGCTAAAATCCTATTTCATCATCCTAATCTATCCTATCCATTTAGATTAGGGTGTTCACTTCATTTAGTGAGTGAGAGCTTGTGTTAATGAAACTTCAAGGTAGATCATCTTTGTTATCGAAGATCGGAAGCAAGCTTGCATCTTTCTCTTCGTGGAGCGTCTCGAGAGTCCGGAACTTGATGATCGCAGCGAAAGGACCACAACACGGAGCTTATGAAGTGAAGGACCGGACTACAAAGGTTGTAATCCCAAACTCTTAGATGTTAAAGTGTTTAACATGCTTTGTTTCGCCCAATCTCTAGTTCAAAGATCTTGATTAGGGTTGTTCGGCACGGCTAAAATTTAAATCGGGCGTGGTTGATGCCTTGTATAACCTTATTAGAGTGCCTAGTAACCCTACAATGGACATCATGTGCCAATGCATAGTGTCTGAGCTTCGTTATTGCGAAGATCAACGTCAGGCAGTGTTTTTCGATGGGGGAGTAGTTGCTTTCTACCCCTAGTTGAACTCGACTCAAATAGTAGAGAGCTCTTTCTTTCCCTTGGTCGTTCTCTTGTGCCCATAGCGCACCTAAAGAACCTTCGAGGGCTGTTGTGTACAGGATGAGAGATTTTCCTTTAACGGGAGCGGCTAGTACCGGCGGATTCTGCAGATATTGCTTGATTTCGACTAGTGCGCTTTGGCATTTGTGATCCCAGACGAAAGGGGTTCCCTTCTTCATCAGGTGACTGTAAGGACGACACTTGCCTGAGAGATTGGCTATAAATCGCCGGACATACGTGAGCTTCCCTTGGAGAGACCGCAATTGCTTGAGAGTCCTTGGCGGGGGCATTTCCATAATCGCCTTGATCTTTGACGGATCTATCTCGATGCCTCAGTGTCGGACAATGAATCCTAGGAACTTGCCTGAGGAAACTCCGAACGCGCATTTGAGAGGGTTCATCTTCAAGTTGTATTGCCGAAGGCGTTGAAACACGATTCTCAGATGCTCTAAATGTTCTTCGTATGATTTTCTTTTCACCACGAGGTTGTCGATATAGCATTTGACGATTTCATGTATGAGGTCATCGAAGATTTTCGTCATGGCCCTCTGATAGGTGGCACCGACGTTCTTTAGACCAAAAGGCATCACCTTATAGCAGAATATACCCAAAGGGGTCCGGAAAGCGGTATGTTTCCGGTCCTCGGGATGCATCTTTATCTGATTGTATCCTGACGATCCGTCCATGAAGGAGAAGACTTCGTGAGTGGACGTATTATCACGACCCGAAATAGCACATGACGCCACTTGAATCATATGAAGTCTATGGGACCCCATCTAATCCAAGTAAGCCAAAAGCCCAGAAATCTAAAACCATTTTAAGGAGTAAATAAAGAAAGCTGGTTTTTAAGAAGTAGGAAAACATGTTTTAAAACAAGGGTTTTTAAATAACATAAGCCGAATATGCATTTTAAAAATCACATGTCTTTTCTAAAAATTTCGGCAGAGTTTCCTTTGTAAATACTGGCCCCGAACGGGGTACAACATGAATAATATATGTGCAATGATAAAAGGCATCCCTAAGCGGGAGCTAACTCTTCGTCAATAGACGGTCACAACCACGCAAGCAATATAATATACAACGCCAAAGGGCGAGGATCAAAACTCAAAGGAAAACTCAAATCAGCATGAAAACCATAATACTGCAACGCGCGACTCTAAGGTCGAAATAATACATAACTGGTTTTCTTAGTCTGAAACAATATACATGTTTTGGTTGATGGAATTTCTAGATACAACTGAATAATACATATACAATGGTGGTTCTGATGCAAAAGAATCCACCTACCAAAGCAAGTCACCCGTAAGGGAAGCAGTGTGCCAGGAAAGCCGCAATGAAACCTGTATGGTAAAAACCTGCAAGAAACTATGGCACAACGGGGGTGAGTTGCCAACTCGTGAATAGAAAACATCACAGAGCAGAAATAGTATATATGCCACAATCCTAGGTCAATACGATCAATATATATATATAAACCTCAAATGAATAAGTCTGAAGCAAGATAAGGTGGCAATGTAACATCTATACATGAGTGTAGTGCCAAGGGCTCGTGCCAGTGTCTCAGGTAATAACATATCGTAAGTATGAGGTATGATCAATGCCGACTATATCATGAAGTCTATGAACATGTGGATATCATCCAACTATGTGATCAATGTCAATATATGTATGTGGAAATCGTCCACGTGTCACCCAATGACAATAAGCATCATGCATGTAAATATCATAAACATATGCATGGAAGTATGAGGATGTAAATCAACATGTGTCGCTCGCGACATATCAAAATCATGGAACCTGAGTGCCAAGCATCGACACTCGAAAACATCATGAAACCTGTGCCTAGCATCGGCACCTAAATCCTCATATATATAGGGCCCCGTCCGTCCGGATCGGCCTATATCATCTCTCAACTACGGTCGGTATCCCCCAGATATCCGCCGAGCTCAAATACAATCACCGGTAGGTAGTACTCCCTTGCCGGGCTCACCGTCTAACATATACGAGTCTTCTTTGCTCGGGGTACCACACCGGGTCCACCATGTACCCGCAGACGGTGCCTACCGCTCCTCGAATCGGGTTCCACATGCCACTCTCAAAATCGAGAAAACACATGGTGGACGCACTGAAATATCATATCAAGGGTAACCGGGTTTTTCAAACAATACATACTTTCTTTTAAAAAACCCACAGTTCCCAAATCCAGAAATATCATGGAAATAACATATCTCAATGCGTATAATCAGAAAGCATGATGCATGCGACATATAAAAGAAATGTAAGCATATCAGTGTATCATGCAACATGGAATAGTAATATGCACATATTTAGGGAAGACCGCTTTTTTAAAATGAATCAGTTTTAGAAAGTACCTTGCGGTTCCCAGATCTCCAAGTCAAACCAGAATCATCTATGTATGTGCAAATATGTATGTGTACAAGTATGAGTAAACAACAGGTGGGTGCATAAGTATGAGTGTACAATATGTAAGTACACGAGTATGAATGTACAATAGATGTGTGCACAAGTATGAGTGTACAATATGTAAGTATACGAGTATGAATGCACAATAGATGTGTGCACAAGTATGAGTGTACAATATGTAAGTATACGAATATGAATGTACAACAGATGTGTGCACAAGTATAAGTGTACAATATGTAAGTACACAAGTTTGAATGTACAATAGATGTGTGCACAAGTATAAGTATACAATATGTAAGTACACGAGTATGAATGTACAACAGATGTGTGCATAAGTATAAGTGTACAATATGTAAGTACACAAGTATGCCATGCAAGGGTCATATCCTGAATGCAACAGTACTACAGTATAGTGGCATGGCATTTATCGATGATGAAGTATGTGAGCCGGCAAGCCGGTGTGCGTGGAATATATGCATCATCGATAATGGTGCTGGTGTCCTAACAACATGGATTTGATATAACAATAACATATTTAACATGCAATGCGATGCAAACAGTAAGAATATGCGGCAAATGAATAATAACACAACAGTGCAGTAACTACATCAATTTATCTATGCCATACTGTTTTGCAATTTGAAAGAAGACGAATCGGGGTTTTTAGAAAATAAAGGCTACGGTGTTTTTAAGAAAAGATGCGTCTTTTAAAAATATCCGTAGAATCCCTTTTCCTGTCTTTAAGATACTCCCGATTCGTTAGTTTTTGAAATGAGTATGACATCGTCCTAGCTTAACATCTACTAGCAAAACTACGGCTCTAACTAACAAGTCAATCAGGAGGGGTATGGAAACCACCTAAATCTGAGTCGATATATATGTATATATATAAATATAATAGTCGGTGATCCCGCCTCAATGGTACCGCGTACGATATAATATCATATGACATCCTCGAGTCATGAGTGTGGATCTATCATCAATATAAAGCTCGTATGTAAATTATCGTACGGCATCCCAAAAGCTGGGTACGGGTCAATATCACATTCATCTCATCAATTATCTGGTATCCTCACCATCATATCTCATGCTCTGGGGTACTGATCTAGTCTAGTACTAATCTATACTATCTATATAAATGCGTGTGTAAACACACGTCCAAAGGCGCGCTACAATTTCATGTCGTATCCCAAATACGAATCACATCATATTACCGATATCAGGCACTATGCCCAATCTCATCGACTCATCTCCAAATATCATACACTATCCTTATCATCACGGTATAAGTATACAAGCAAGCATGTGTGTGTATGGGTGTAAACTTATTTTAGGGTTCGCAACTAGGAAACTATACTAGTTTACTTCTAAACCCGAATCTATCCATAATACACCTAATCACATATTAAATATCCAAAACACACTTAATGCTATCATATATACATATATGGTATATATATAATATACTAAGTATCGAACTGCGGGGGTGCTATACGCCATCCACCCGACTTCCCCCGTAGATATAATCTACTCACTTTGAATCTTGCGTGTCGGTGTCGATGTCGCCTTCATCTTCTTCATTGTCTCGAATCATCGTGGGGGTACCTACATGTCACATGTATCGCATCGCATTAAAACCGAATCGAAACCAAAATGACACGCGAAAACCAAAATGATACGCTTAAAAGCTTATAGGTTAGAACCTATAGGTACGCTTTCAAAACCATCAAATAATCCTCGATATCATCGTACAAACGCCAAGTAATCGAGGTAAAACGCAAATATACAAATCCAGAATTTAAAATACGCAATACGAAAACACGAATCAAAACAGCAACTCAGGAAAAAGGATCCAGATTCTACCCTAGGTCAAATTGGACAATTTTGCATATGCCAAAGGTCTATTTTTCTGATGATAAAGCCCTGGAACAAAAATGAGCCAAATCCTCACTGGTCTGGTCGCAATTTGCTACCAGAATGGATTTAATTGCGGCCAGAATTTGGGGTTAGGGGCTAGGGTTTTGGTGGTAGCTTCCTCGTTGCCTATATGTATCACTCTCCTTGCAAAACAATTTTCAGAGTCTCGGGGTGATAGCAGATTTCATTTAACCTTCACAGAATCACAGTTTTTCCGATATCGGCTTTTCTAAATCCGTATTCTGGGGTTCTACTCTCTGGCTGGTCTGGGTTTTCTACCATCATGGGGGTTTAGGTCACTAATAAGGCTTATTAGCACTTAATCCAACTCAAAATAACCTCAACCCTCTCTAGGGTTTTCCTAAGTCCACAAAACCACTTGATATCGGTTCAAATCTAATATGGGGGTATAAGTAATGGAAACACTAAGCTTATGGTTCAGAAATTACCTTATTTGGAAACTCAAGAAAATTCTTGAGTTGCCCCAAGTGGCCAAAATCCTCGCTTTCTTGGTCCAATGTGCTTCTCTTGAGCTTGTGCATCTTTTTTTGTGAAATGGGGTTTGGATTTTGAGTTGATTTCCATGGTGTTTTGGGGGATTTTGTGAAGAGGGAGAGAGGGGCAGCAGCAGCAGCAATATGAGGGACAGGGAAGAGAAATGAGTGAGGAATGAAGAGCAATGGCCAAGTCAACACATCCTCACCTCTCTCTCTCACCCATACCCATTAGTTTATTCATTTCCATTTTCTTTTCTTTTCTTTTCCCCTCTCTAATAATTCAACAACCATGGCATAAAACATGTAGGAAAGCCATGGAAAAATATGTAACAAGTGTAAAATGATATGGTACATGTTTGCACAAAATATGCTAAAAATCCGATTAGCGATTTTTAATCGCGATTAGCACTAAATTAGCATATAATTAATCATAAAAACTTAAAAATGGCATAATTTGCATAAAACACCCTCTTTTTAGTAATTTCCATAATTTTCAAAATTTTCCCAATTTTATCGGTATTTAATTATACCGCCTTATTAAAATATTCATTAAAATTAATATTAAATTATAAAAATTCCCAAAAAATAATATCTTATTTTTTTGAAATGTTACACGTATTATCTATCATCAGCTCAGTGACTGGTACTGGGAAGTCATCCTTCGGGCAGGCTTTATTGAGATCCCGAAAGTCCACACATATGCGCACCGTTCCATTTTTCTTCATCACCACGATGATGTTAGCGATCCAGTCAGGATACTGAACCTCTTGGATGAAACAAGAGTCGGTTAGCTTCTTGACCGCGGCGTTGATGCTCATCTCAAGCTCGAGCCGCATTCTTCTTGGTGCTTGTTTGTGTTGGATATAATGCCCTCAAAGTCAATTATTGGATCGCAGGCACATGATTGCAATGATTGAGGAGGACCTATACCGGTAGGACAGTATTACTCGAGATGATAGTATGCTATCTGGTTTGTCTTTATCATCGTGTATAGCTTTAGGTGACATGATCACTATTACACGTTGATAGAGCCCTTAGGATCCTGCTTGACTACCAACAGTATGATGGCGATCATATAAGTGAGAGTTGGGTAATCCATAAGCACATCCTTAAAAGTGGTCCCTAGTCGTGGGAGTTTCGAGATAGGGCATTGATACTCCGGAGTAGACTAGTGTATACAGTAGAGACCCCGATGAGGGACGGTGGCCGGTCTCACAAGCCATTGGTGTCAGTTGGATCACCTAAGATGTATACAGGTGCTCATTGGGTTATGATTGCACCGGACAGGACTCGCCGGAAACATGCTAGTTGGTATTATACCTAGCGTCAGATAGCAGTTCCCTGGTGACATGTGTACAGGTTAGTTCATCGACCTGAGGTCGTCATTTGTCTCGTGTGAGTTCCCACTGTGCTTAGATTACTACCCTACCACGGCTCAAAGGAGTCGTGCAAACAGGTATTAGTTGGGTACAGTCCCGAGCCACATAGAGGCAGTGAGCGGATAAGTAGGGGATTCGTCTCTCCCGGTATTGGGGGTGAGATCGCGCTGTGTCTAGGAGAGCCATTACACCAAGTCCATGGCCAAGGCAGGTGAGAATTACTGGTAGGTATTCCAGTAGTTTCTCAGGGTGTTCAGGGCTACCCTCCGACATGACTTACACAGCTTTTGGGGGTTTGACATTACCAGCACTTAGGCTCGATATGCGATGCTCATAGACGAACGGACCGGACTGTACGTATATTGTCACTGATAGGCTCAGTAGGGTTTCAGGACGAGTTCGCTCATCAGCTTCCCTTCCTTTCAATACATGGGCAGCCGTTACGTACATCTAGTACCACTGATGGCTTGTGGTTAAACCAATTGCCAGAATATTGATGAGTCTTTAGAGTCCCCCACAGATAGTTTCCCAAGTTCGGGCGAAACGTTGTAGAGGCCGTATGGTTTTATGGCAGGGTTTGAACGTGCACGTGCACTTGTGCACGTATCATGTTTTGGACAGATAATACTGGTGGGCTTTGCTTTAAGCCGGATCCAATTATTATATTGAGTCAGAATATTTTAGTCTCATCGTATTCGTATTCGGTCGGAATACGGATACAGGTATGTATATACAGGTGAGGGGTATTCTCGTAATCCGTTCCGAGAATATTTTAGAAGATGCATTTATTTTTGGATTAATCATTTTGGTTTAAATGAGTATTGGATTTGGAAATTGTGACTCATTTGGATGACACATTTCTTCTGGCATGTTCATTAGTGACTCATGCTAATGAGTCACTAAGTGAGTCATGATAGATTTAATGGAGTTTGTTTTGGGTGTAGATATTATTAGGATTTGTGGAGATATTTTGCTAAGATTTTTTTCCTTGATATTTCATCACAAAACCTCATATATATCACACTCATTTTTTTGGACAGCCAAGGCTCCTTTTGGTGCTTGGTTATTTTTGCTCACTAGAGTTTTCTTGAGCTCACACTCTCCAAACCTTAGCATCTTCTTCAACCTCCACTCTTACCCTCTCATGTGATGAGAACCAAAGAGTGTTTGAGATAAGCTATTCCACTCATACTCTACTTCATCTTGGACATATCGGTTGATATACTTCATGTCCGAGTTGCCTCGGTATAGAGGCGGGAGCCCGTTTAAAGATCCGTTGACGTGGTGCCACTCCGACGAGAAGATCGGAGTCGCAGCGAGGAGCGTGGGATGATGGCTAAAGACCGAAGGACACGGATCGTTCGGTATAGCCTTTCTACCTCTTTACAGTTTGCTAGTTTAGCGGTAATGGCAAGATCCGGGTTATAGTATGCGATAACGCCAGTTGTAAAAGTTTTTGTTCCGCGTTTGGCCTCAGTTTGACGGCCGGGGCACTACCGTAGACTTACATGGTATCAGAGCTACGCTAGTAACCTTTACTAGCTTGTTCTAATGTGTTTAAAATATCGATCGAACGAAATTTCCAAAACCGTGATTCCAAAATTAAAGTTTCTGTCAAATTTTTTTTGTCGTCTAAAAATTATTTTGAGCATCTCAGAAAATCGTGCAGGCTTTTTTAAGACTGTGGAAGAAATTTGGTCGATTGAACCTTCAAGACGGCCGAGGAACCGCCGCCCAAGCCTTGTATTGGCCGCGGTTCCGCCGCCATTTTAGGGCTTCAGTGCACCATATTTCTTCTGGGTGTCTTTCATGTGGAATTGTGGTTTCTGGAATATTTTGTTTGGGCGAAGATTTTGTTTGAGTACTGGATTTGTACTTGGGGCCCACTTCGGGAAGTTTTGTCGATCGGAATTTTAAATATGTTAGTTTACAGTACTTACATTATATCTCCGACCGTGAATGTCATTCGAGTGGTAAATCGTGTCTAATTGCTATAGTCCTTTTAGACGGGTTTGCGAACGTGACATTCACGTTGATATTCTGTGTTGTGCTGTGATGTTGCGGATTTGTCGTGGTGGATAGCTGTGTGCAATTGGTAGTGCAGTTTGGATTTATTTGTACATTTGATATTGCATGGCGAGCGTCCAACATGTGGACTGCCGTCACTGCCTGTTTGTATATTATTCTTTTGGGGCACGACCGGGTTGAGGTCGATGTACCCGTTGTACATATTTTCATTTCTGTACTAGGTTTACCCCGCGACGGAGTGCATGGATAGCCGGGTTCTGGAGGGCAACGGGTCCGTATCTCATGACTTTGAGAGGCAAAGGGGCCTTACTCTAGAATTGGCAGACTATTCGCCGCACTCGTAGGGGGTACAGGTTGACCTAAGATGGAGTGCCCAAGTTACCGGATTCCGTGAAGTGCTGGGTGGTCCATTCACTTTGCTGTAGGGGGCTACCTCGTTTCAGGTTTTGGCAGGTAACTTGCCGCACTCGTAGGGGTATAGGTTTCATTGCACAGGCTATCCACACAACCAGAGGAACGTCGGGTTTCAGTAGCGGCACTTTGAAACCCGGGGATCCCAGATTATCTGTATTGTTCTGTGATGCTTATTACTTTATGTAATGTTGCATTTATCATGCCTGGAGCGATTATTGTATATTGGCATATATACTAGTAGATATTGTATATGTTTTGCACCCGCGCTAGTCCATTCCCCGCTTTGTCGTTAGTTAAGTAACCTAACGGGTGATGACGGGACCCAGTGACGAATGTGGATGGCATATACGTACATTTTATTTTCGTTCTTTTCTGGTGTGATTAATTGATGGGACTGCGTTGATTCTGATCAATGCAAAGGAAAACAAACCTGTTTGGACGTTGTTGGAACAGTTTCAAAAGGTGTTATTATAAGGATGTTTTCTTTTATTTTGCACAGTGGTATTCAGTTGGAATATCCTGCACCTCATTCGACGAGGCAAGGGCCGAGATCCCTTCACCGGGAGTGACCCCTTGAGCAGAAGTTTGTGTCAGGGTAATAACTTCACTATAGTCGATTACATGTTGGTTTGCATCGCGGTATTCAGTTGGAATATCCTGCACCTCATTCCACGAGGAAAGAGCCGAGATCCCTTCACCGGGAGTGACCTCTTTAGCAAAGGTTTTCGTCACTATAATTTTGTAAAAAGCTATCAGGTTCATTCAGCGATATCAAGTTCGTTACGTTAAAGGTTTTTCGCTAAAAACCAACCGTAGCCCTCCGTCATTTCAGTTGTATCACGACCCAAAATATTAGTTCGTGATCAGCACTTGAATCACGCAACGTCTAAAGGCGTAACGGAATTCAAGTAAGCTGAAACCCAGAAATCTAAACCTTTTTTTTAGAAAAATAAAGGAGGTGAGGTTTTGAAATAAAGGTATAATGAAAACAAGTTTTCTTAATGCGTAGAAAAGGAATGTGAATGATGCAAGTGAATTTCCTAGTTTGAAAACATGTTTCGTCTTTTTGAAAATTTTGGCAGCACCTCCTTTGTATATTTTGATCCAAAGCCACAAATACATAACAGGAATAAATGCATCCCCAAGCGGGAGCTAGCTCTTCGCCAAACGGCGGATCATAACCATGCAATACAGTATAAATAAGTATACGACGCCCAACGGCGAAGTTCACCACAAAAGACAGTGAAAAGAGCAAGATATAACCCCAAAGGGAAAATAAAACCCATCGCTCAAATCTCGCAACTACAAGTCTCACTAAGTCTCATCACTTATACAATTACAACTTTTGATTGATGGAGTTAACTAGATATAATATGAAATATAATACAAGAGTGGGTACGATACAAATGTGCCACCTACGAATGCAAAACACCCGAATGAAGCTGTGTGCCAGCGAAGCCGCTGCTGATCCAAGCGGTTAACCTGCAAGAACTGTGGCACAACGGGGGTGAGTTGCCAACTCGTGAATAAAAATATATCTACAAGTAGAAATCGAATAAACAAGGACTCCTAGGTCAACTATATCAAAGGGTAATACTATGATATCTAGGGCGACCGAGTCGTATATGTGCGAACAAGGTAGTCAATATCTATATGCAAGTGGATAACATCCAACAGTAATAATCAATGCATGCGGATATGTGAATCTCGTCCACCCTTAAATCAATATCTCTAAGCACGTGCAAAACCTCCGATAGTAGCATCGGTGTATGTATATATGTATGTGGATCTTGTCCACGCGTCAACCACCGACGCAACAATATCATGCATGTAAATATTATAAAAGAGTGTGCATGAAAGTATGAGGATATATATATATATATATATATATATATATATATATATATATATCAACAGTGTCCTTCCCGACACATCAAATCATGGAACCTGAGTGCCTAGCATCGACACTCGAAAACATCATGAAAACCGTACCCAGTATCCGCATGTAAATCCTCATACATCTCAGGCGCCACATCCTCAGATTGGTCCTCAGGTGCCGCACTCCCTGGTCGGCCCTCATATCCATCTCGCTACTCCGGATAACCGCCGAGTCTACATACTATCACCGGTAGGTAGTGCTCCCCCTGCCGGGCTCACCGTCTAACATATACGAGTCTTCTTTCCCCGGGGTACCTCACCGGGTCCACCATGTACCCGCAGACGGTGCCTACCACTCCTGAAATTGGGTTTCACATGCCACTCTCAGAACCGAGAAAACACATGGTAGACGCACTGAAATATCATATCAAGAGAAACCGGGTTTTTAGAACAACACATAATCTCATTTGAAATATCCACGGTTCTCAAATCCAGAAATCTCATGAAAACAGCAAATCTCAATGCGTAAAATAATAGAGCATGATGTATGCGACATGTAAAAAGAAATGCGAGCATATCCGTGTATCATGCAATATGGAATAGCGATATAACATATTAAGGGGGAAACCGCTCTTTTAAAATGATTCCAGTTTTTAAAGTATCGCATGCGGTTCCCAAATTTGCAATAAAACCAGCTATCAATGTAGGTACAATATGTATATGCGCAAGTATAGATGTACCATGTATGTGTGTACAAATATGAATATACAATGTGTATGTGCGCAAGTATGGGCGTATCAATGTATATGTCATGATGCAGCAACCCTACTGTGTAGTGACATGGCAATTATCGATGATGAAGTATGTGAGCCGGCAATATGTGTATGTGTAACATACGCATCATCGATAATGGTGCGGTGTACTATCACAGGTATATGCGATGCAATAATACTATCATGAATGCAGCACAAGGTAAATCATCGGCGAAAAGCTATAAGGTATACGTATCTATCATATGTCCGAGTCGGTGAATCTATCAATCGTCATCTAGCCCAAAAATACCGCGTACGGTATAATCCATCGTACGGCAACCTCTAGTCAAGGGTAAGGATCAATCATCAAGTCAACTCATCATGCACGTAATATCATCGTGCGGCGACATTATACTAAAAGGGACCCTATCATCCTATACGACAAATGAGGGTACGGCCTAATATCACATACGGCCTATCATCCATGATTCACAACATTCGGTACATATATATAACCCTATATACCTATATCCCAGGTCGCATCTGCAATAATCTTATATTAGGGGACCGGCAGGGTATAAATCATTTCGATCGACTCGCATCCGTATACCATCATATCATATCATCATCTCATCATATCATCAAATTCGTCTTGTATTCTTTCATCGCATTTATGTCTCATATCATGTCGAGTTTACATAAATATGCTATCTCTACTAAGTATAAATATCTAATCTAACAACACAACCGAACCATACAATCAGATTTTTAAGAAAGTGAATCGTAGTTTTGAAAAATATGGGTAACGGTATTTTAAGAAAAAGATATCATTTGAAAATCCGTAACATCCCTCAAGATATACATTTAAAGGATACATACGATTCTTTAGTTTAGAAAAAGGTATGGTTCGGATGACGCATCTACATCGGCTATCTAGTCCTACAGAACCCTAAACGACAATATCGCTAAACGTCATCCTAGGGTGGTAGTAACATATCACAATTAACTATCCTCTAGTTTCTAATATGACTACATAGTTATCTATATTCTAACCTTAGTTTCCTAACCATACTCTATAAATCGGTTACCATCAGAAGTTTGCGGGGGTGCTATACGCCATCCACCCGACTTCCCCGGTAGATATAGATCTACTCACCTTGCTTCTCGCTTGCCGAATTCGATGACACCACGCTCCGTCGCCTTGAAATCCATGCGAAGGTACCTACAATAATCAACAATCGCAATACGTATTAAAATCGAGGCAGAAAACCGATACGGCACACGGCGTGCTCATAGGTTAGAACCTTTGGCTTAAACGTGCACATCAATCAAACAACCCCTATTGTCGATGTACAAACACCCGACAACCAAATACAAATCCAAATATCAAGAAAGTGCATTTTAAAATACGGAAAACATAGCCTAAAACACACCAAAATGCTTCCAGATTTTCCCCAGGTGACAATTGGCCAAAACTGCATATAGGAGGGGTCTATTTTAGTACAAAAGGAGAGCCATGGAGCAAAACTGGAACATTTCTACCCTACTCTGGCCGCAAATTGCGGCCAAAATTAATATATCTGCGGCCATAGGTTAGAATTAGGGTCTCGGGTCTCATTGGTAGCTTCCTAGGTGCCTGCACGACCCCCAGTAATCCTAAAATCAATTCTAGTGTCCCTGGGTTGCTCCAGATTCCAAAATACCTCCACAGATCACACATTTATCCGATGTCGGGTTTCTAAATCCGTTTTTTGGGGTTTCTAAGGTCTGTTCTAGGTCACTAAAGAGCACCTAAGTTTAGTTAACAGCTACGATCCATCACCCAATTCAAACTAACACTCAAATCTTCACTAGGGTTTCCCAATGTTCACTACCTCCACAATATCACATCTAAACACATATAAATACTTAAGTAAATGGAAAACTACCTAATTAGTGAAGGGATTACCTCATAAAGCACCCATGAATCCCCCAAGATCATCAAAACTGAATTTTTCTTGGTCCCATGTGTAGAGGTTGAAGAGGGGATTAATATTTGTGAAGGGTGTGTAGGGTTTTGGGGCATGGTTGGAGATGGATCTAAGGATTTTTGTGGAGGGTTGTGGAGTTGAGGAGATGAAGGAGAGAAGAAGAAAAAAGATGGGGCAATGAATGGGCAGCAGCCCCCTTCCCTCTCTCACTAATTCACACTCTCTTTCTCTCTCCAAAGCTCACCTAACCCAATCATTATGTCTCCTTGACTTTTCCTTTAATCATTTCTCTTTTCTCTACACCAATAAACCCTAATAAAAAGCCCAAATGAAATGAAACATGTAACAAAATGAGCATGTCATGGTGCACTAACCATGGAAACTGTAAAAACGCGGATTTGGCTTAATCGCGATTAGCAGTGCACTAATCGGGTTTTTATCGAAACTGCATATAATAAATTTTTAAAATTGCCAAATCCTTTAAATATATTTTTAAATGAATAAATTATTTTAATTTCTATTTATTTCATAATTATTTGTATATATTTGTACTCTCTTTCGAAAACCCCAATTTCGCAAATCAGCAGTTTTCGGGAAATATATTATTTTAATATTAAATTCCCAAAAATAATATTTTATATTTTCTGAAATGTTTCAAGTTGGGTATTCATTAGTATTCAAGCTATGTATTTTGACCAACGCCAAGGCATAGTGTTTGGTTGCTGCTGGGTATTCATCTGTTGCATAGATAGATGAGTTGGTTTGGGACTGTCGTTCTGCCATTTGGCCAACGTCAGGGGCATGTACGGATGGGTTCAAATTAACAAGATAATGATGTTGCGCCACGGCAGCGCCCCGGCCGTCTTACCCGAGGCCAAATTGCGGAATCAAAAAATTTCCTTACTCGGAAACCGGCGCTACCGCGGACAAAGAAAACCCGGATCGTTAACCATTAACCTATGCTAGCTAACAAGAGATGGGAAGAAAAGTATACCGAGTGATCCGAGTCCTCCGGTCTTCTCTTCATCATCCCGATCTCCCGCGGAAAGTCTTGGCTCCACATCGTCGCCTCCTCGCCGGAAAGGGCACCACATCGCCTTCGTCTTTTACGGGCTCCCGCCTCAATACCGAGGCAACTCGAGCATGAAGCCGGCAACTCAACATGCTCAAGAAGTGCTGTAGAATGTAGTGTAGAGGATGCTAGTCTCATTTTGGGGTATTGGTTGCCATGGATGGAGGAATGGTGTATAGAAAATTGGTGCTTTCAATTTTCTAACAATGGAATGAGATGAGGAATGATATACTCTCTCAAAGATGAAGATGAAGCTCTCTCCTTCTTCTCTCTTTTTCTTCTCTCTTTTCCAAAATGAAAACCCTCATCTTGAAATGGTGGAGGAAAAGAATATATGAAGCAAGAAGGGAGGTGAGTGTAGGAGCACAAGGAGGTGACCATATCCAAGGTCAAAGAAAACATCAACCATGCTTAAAACACTATGCACTCCATAACCTTTCACTTCTCTATTAAATCAAGTGATGGATGAAAGAAATGAAATCTATCATAATCAAACTTTATGCAAGAAACCCCCCCACAAAGTGTTATTTGCAAAACTGCAAATAACCCCCTCCATCGGAAAAGTCCGGCCGGGAAAGAACAAAGGAAAACCGGCCGGAACGGAATGCAAACTGGCAACCCCAGAAAACTGGTCCCGTAATAAATTACAGGAAAACCCCGACACTGTGCATACACACCCGCATCTGTATTCCGACCGGATACAAATGCAATGAGACAAAATCTACACTGTACTAGACTAGGACCGGCTTAAGCCAAAGCCGGCTAGTAAAATCCGTTCGATCCTGATCCGTGCAATACCGCACGTATCAGATCAAACCCTGCCATATAACTATACGGCCACTAGTACAAAATTGTCCGATCCTGACACGTGCAATACCGCACGTATCTGATCGGACCCTGCCATATCTCCATACGGCCTCTACAGCGTTTCGCCCGAAAGCTGAGTAACTGAAAGTGTGGTGGACTCTAAAGACTCGTCAATACTATGGCTGTGGATTTAACCACTAGCACGTCAGAGGTATAAGCCAATACGTGACGGGCCACCAGCTATTGACCAAAAGGGACGTCGATGAGCGAACTCATCCTGACACCCTACTGAGCCTATCAGTGACAATATCCGTACAGTCCGGTCCGTTCGTCTATGAGTATCGCATGGCGGGCCTAGGGGGTTGGTAAAAGTCAGACCCCCAAAGGCGGTACAAGTCGTGTCGGAGCGTAGCCCAGAACGCCCTGAGATACTACTGGAATACCTACCAGTAAATCTCCTGCCTCGGCCGAGGGCTTTGCGTAATGGCTCTCCTAGACACAGCGCGACCTCACCCCCAATACCGGGAGAGACGAACCCCTGCAGATCCGCTCACTGCCTCCATGTGGCTCGGGACTGTACCCAACTAAAACCTGTTTGCACGACTCCTTTGAGCCGTGGTAGGGTAGTAATCAAAGCACAGTGGGAACTCACACGAGACAAATGACGATCTCAGGTCGATGAACTAACCTGTACACATGTCACCTGGGAACTGCTATCTGACGTCTGGTATAATCCCAACTAGCAGGTTCCCGGCGAGTCCTGTCCGGTGTACTCATAACCCAATGAGCACCTGTATACATCTTAGGTGAACCAACTGACACCAGTGGCTTGTGAGACCGGCCACCGCCCCTCGTCGGGGTCTCGACTGTATACACTAGTCTACTAATGGAGTATCGATGCCCTGTCTCGAAACTCCTACGACTAGGGACCTTTTAAGGATGTGCTTATAGACCCCAGCTCCCACGTATATGATCGCCATCATACTGCTGGTCGTCAAGCAAGAATCCCAGGGGCTCTATCAACGTGCAATAGCGACATGTCAGGTCACCTAAAGCAGTACACGATGATAAAGATAAACCAGATAGCATACTATCATCTCGAGTAAGACTGTCCTACCGGGATAGGTCCTCCCTCAATCATTGCAATCACGTGCCTGTGATCCAATAATTGACTCTGAGGGCACTATCTCCAACAATCTCCCACTTGCACTCAAGGCTAATTATTGCGATGTCGCATACTCACAGCCCGTGTGATATCGAACATCCAACTTCTCTACTAGTCAGTCTCACAAAGCTCGTTTGTGAAACTATTGCGTTCGAGGAATAGCCTCAGTGAGTGGATCCGCTGTGATGTTTCTTTCTATGTCTCTCTATGTCTCATGTTCGCGGAGAAAGCCATCTCCCGAAATGAGCAATACCTGTCTTAGAATGTCTGGATGTCTGATGGGACCTAGCTCATAAATGAACTCCAAATCCAAACTTCTTAGACTGTATCATCTACTGAACTTAATCAGTATCCTGCGCCATGTCACCCTCAGTATTGCCCTGGACCACCTGTCCAAAATACTGCCCCTCGTCAGAGGGAGAACTATAACTCTGACAACCTCCTTGTCGTCCATGTCACCTTGGAAGCCTGGAGTGATAACCGTCTCCTAAAGGAGACAGCCGTTATCATATCCCTAGAACATTCACTTATGTTCTAAAACTGCTTCCGACTGTTTTTCCAGGATTGGATCAATATCAACTTATTGCATATAGTGCAAGAACAATATCTGGTGCGGTACTTGACATCTCATGATTGACTCAATTGCCCAAGCAAGTGATCTGCCAATCATGAGTATCCCTCTCCCCTTTAGTCTATAAGACACCTTTAGAGAGGGTGACTCCATCAACTGCAGGTGCACTACCGTGTCAGGAGTCGTCCATTCTAAATACTCATAGAATGCTGTCAAGGTACCCAGATTGGGAAACTACCCAAATCTAGATCTAAAACCATAGATCTAGTAACCAGAATGTCTGATATATTATCCAAGTCCTGTGTGGAGAAACCACTGTGTGACGACCAAAGTATAACCGATCGTAGTATAGGAATATCACTTCCTACTACCTTCTCAACAGATCCATCCCCTATTCTGATGACGTCAAACCCATGACTGTCACATCAGAAACAGATGATCTAACTCCGCTATATCTGCTTTTGTCTATAAATAGACATAAGCATGAAGTCCACCAATGCTTCCGCTGCTCCCACTGACTACGACAACCCTCTGCTAGAGTCATATAGACGTGCACTTCTAAAGCTAGTTTAGAACGACGCTATACTCCTCCTCCTGCCGGGTCTCGCAGCCTGGAACAACAACAATGGCAAGTGTGGGTAAACAAGAACTTCCCTGTCACCGTCCTTGAGGCTACCGGAGTACCTCTCGGGTGCCTGAAGTTACCCACCTTATCTGCGGAGTGGCCAATGGAATGTCAAATCAGATTGAATCTTTAGGTTCCTTATTAAATCTTCAGTAATCGTTTGCGGTTCTGGAATCACTTCCAGTTCTACCATACTCCCACTGCTGTTTTTGAAAAATCCATTTCTTTTAAAAATGTGGCGAGTCAAGAACAATATTTCTATTGATCTGCCAGATGGTAGAAAGTCAACCCTCGTCATAGCCTCGGTCAACCCACAAACAGCCATTACAGAAACGTGCCTTGAGTTATCCGGAGTCTGGTTTTAAGCATAAGCCGGACAACTCCCCGTACCTTAACAATGTCAAGATATGAACTGTTCTATATCCAATATAGAACCAGAGGCACTGATTTAATTGAACCAGATTCAAATCATGCAGCTGTCTCCAGTGCATGTCAACTAAATGGAGAAAGGGCGATCAGCGTTACTCAACTTAGGAATGCTTCCAATTATGAGTAACCTGAAAGAGAAGCAAGTTCTCATTACTATCAACTGAATACCATACACAAGTATCTACATCTTCGATCACTTTGAAGAATCCCGATACTTGCTACACCTGGTTCTCTACTCTATTCAAATACCTATAACTCCTCAAAACTTAGACCCTGTGTTTCCACGAAACAGCTGTCTAAAATCTAGAGAAGCCATAAGTAAACCGAATATAGTACGAGCACCAACCCCTCTGCCCTAATGGACACTGGACAACATACAATACTCTGTATAAGTCCGCTGAGTCTAACAACTCTTTCACTGTGTGTCGTAGGTTGAAAACTGTACTTATGGTTAAGAAGAATTACACCGCTGTTCAATGCTCCTTACCTAACCATCCACTGATATAGGTAAATGTCATCGACATAATATCAAAAGTTATATCTCACTCTATGAAAATAGACGTACAGATATATCAATTTGAAATTGGTGCACAACAGCGGATATTCAAAACCAAATATCTGCCGACCGGCAAACAACCCAGGTGGCTTCCTCAAATATCACCGATTACAACGAATCCCGATATAATGAGGATGATCACCCTATTCCCAATAACTTACTCCCACTCAGCATCTGTAAAACCATACAGATGTGAGAATCATACCTGGTAAATACATACCCTGGAGCAAGTGTCTAACTGGGAAATCAGTTTTCCATTAACAGTACACGGTGAAACTGAAACATTGAAATGTTTCGTTGGGGTATCCTGGTATTCTTAGTAATGCCTCTTCCATTATCCAGATTCACAACTGTAACCGTATAATTCTTTGCCACCTGTCCAAATCCCTTTATATGTCTTTAGTCAATACCGTCTGCACACCCCTTTAGGCCAAATGGTTTTCTTCCTTCCCTACCGTTCGGCACCAGCCTATGGTTTGGAAGAAGACTATCCAAAAGGCATAAAGGGTGTACTGTCCTAATCCTAGGAGCACTCGCAACGCGAGAGAAGGTGAAGATAAAAGACACCTGAATGTACTTTATTCCTATTTCTCCTGAACCAGAATCCATCCCCGAACTGGAACAAGTTCCTTTCGAGTTCGTATATAACCATACGATGGAATATCCAATAAACTGTGGATCTTCTTAGTGATACGGAGTGTCCTGGAGAAATACAAAGGTGATTTAGGATTGGCGAAGAAATACTTGGTTTGGTCGTGAATATCAGTCGCAATTTACTTTGCCCTCCTACTAATCCCTTTCTTTGTCTGAACTTAATACCTTCTGTACACCGTTTAGGTTAACTGGTTTTCTTCATTCCCTACCGGTCGGCACCAGCCTATGGTTTGGAAGGAGACTAGCCAATTTACGTAATAGGTGTACTACTCCTAAACCAAGGAGTACTCGCAACGAGAGAAGGTGAAAAGAAAAGACAACTGAATAATCCTATTCGTTTTCTCCAGAACCAGAAACCATCCTCGAAGTCCTTCGAGTTCGTATATAACCATACGATGGTTTTGTCCAATGGAAGTGGACGTTCGTAGTAATACGGGGTGTCCTGGAGAAAAGGGTAAAAGTAGGAGTGGCAATGAGGTCTGCAACTCTGACAATCCAAAAGCCAGTGTAAAGAAGGTTCGGTCAACTTGGTCACTGAGTCAAAGTCCAGGGTCGGGTCAAAAGTCGCTGCCAGAGAGAGAGAAAAGAAACACTCAGCGTGCACTCTATCCTAGATCAGAATGGTTATCACTTTAACTAATCTGGAAAACCTCCCACTGTACCTCAAATTCTCCTCCAAACCTGAAAGAAGAATTAGTCGGGGTCACCCGAGGAGTAAACCAACTCATCAGTGGGAATCGGGATCCAACTATCATCGCATGATAACGTGACGGAATCCACTCACGTCACCACACTCCAGAAGGTATGCGCATGCCTGGCAAGTTTCAGTTCTTTTGAAACTCCCGATGTGTGTTTTTACCCCTAGGACCCAAGTGACCTTGACTGAGCCAACATATCAAAGGATCCTAGTCAAGTTCAACCCGTCATTATCTTGATTGCATTAGACCCACCCGCACGAGTCCTTGACTGAGCCAAAATGACCGTACGACTGTCCTAACCAATCACATATCCATGCAACAGAAAAGCACTACATAGCTACCGAACACTACGCCTCGGCTGAGCACGACATACGCAGCACGAATACTAAGTAATACTAATCTGAAATGACGGAGGGCTACGACTGGTTTTTGGCGAAAAACCTTTAACGTAATGAACTTGATATCGTTGAAGGAACTGCACAACTTTTTTATAAAATATAGTGACGAAAACCTTTACTAAAGAGGTCACTCCCGGTGAAGGGATCTCGGCTCTTTCCCCGTAGAATGAGGTGCAGGATATTCCAACTGAATACCACGATGCAAAGCAAAAGTAATCGGCTATAGTGAAGTTAATGCCCTGACGCAAACTTCTGTCCAAGGGGTCACTCCCGGTGAAGGGATCTCGGCCCTTGCCTCGTCGACTGAGGAGCAGGATATTCCAAATGAATACCACGATGCAAAACAAAAGTGAACGTCCTTGCAATGACAGCTTTTTGAAAAAGTGTTCCAACAACATCAGATAAGGTTTGTTTAGCTTGCATTGATCCGAATCAATGCAGTCCCATCAAATGATCACACCATAAAGAACGAAAATATACTGACGTACGTATATGCCATCCGCATTCGCCACTGGGTCCCGTCATCACCAGTTAGGTTAGCTAACTAACGGCAGAGCGGGGACTGGACTAGCGCGGATGTAAAACATATACAACATCTACTAATATATATACCAATATATAGTATTTCGCTCAAGGCGTGAATAAAATGCAACATCACAGAAATGTACAGCATCACAAAACAATACAGATATCTGGAAGCCCCGGGTTTCACAGAGCCGCTGCTGAAACCCGACGTTCCCCTGGTCGTGTGGATAGCCTGTGCAATGAAATCCTAGACCCCTACGGGCGCGGCAAGTCACCCGCCAAAACCTGAAGCGAGGCAGCCCCCTTCAGTACCGTGAATGGACCACCCAGCACTTCACGGAATCCGGTAACTTGGGCACCCCTCCTGGGTCAACCTGTACCCCCTACGAGTGCGTCGAACAGCCCGCCAATTCCAGACTGAAGCCCCCTCCGTCCCAATGCCATGAGATGCGGGCTTGTTGCCCTCCAGAACCCGGCTATCCGTGCACCCCACCGCGGGGTAACCCTAGTACAGAAAGTAAAATATACATACACCGGGTACATCGACCGCAACCAGGTCGTGCCCCAAAAGAATAATACAATCAGGCAGTGACGGCAGTCCACATGTCGGACGCTCGCCCCGCAAAATCAAATGTACATAATACAACAAAGCTGTACTAGCATTGCATCCAGGCTATCCCCCACGACCGATCCGCAACAACACAGCATAAACATAGAACATCAACGTGAAAGTCACGTTCGCAAATCCGTCTAACCGGACTATAGCAGTTAGACCGGATTTACCGATCGAGTGACATTCACGGTCGCAGATATAATGTAAATACTGTGAAATAATGTGTTTAAAATTTTCCGATTGACCAAAAAATTAACAAGTGGGCCCCCAAACAAAACTGTAGCACTCACAGAAAACCTGGGCCCAATTTTAATATTCCAAATACCCCATTTTCATGTACAAGACAATCTGGAAGAATTTGGTACAGTGACAAATTTAAAGCGCGGCGGAAGAGCGGCCAAAGCAAGGCTTTGGCCGCGCTTCCGCGGTGAAAAGAATGAATTAGGCTACCAATTTTTACCAGATATCTTATATTTCCCTGCATATCATTCTGCAACCACCTGAAAAATTTTTGGACTTCAAAAAAATTCGACAGAAACTGATGTGCAATAAAAATACGGTTTTTGGAAATTTCGGTCGATCGGAAACGCAAACACATCAAACGAAGCTAGGTAAGGTTAATGGCATGGCTCTGATACCATGTTGCGCCACGGCAGCGCCCCGGCCGTCTTACCCGAGGCCAAATTGCGGAATCAAAAAATTTCCTTACTCGGAAACCGGCGCTACCGCGGACAAAGAAAACCCGGATCGTTAACCATTAACCTATGCTAGCTAACAAGAGATGGGAAGAAAAGTATACCGAGTGATCCGAGTCCTCCGGTCTTCTCTTCATCATCCCGATCTCCCGCGGAAAGTCTTGGCTCCACATCGTCGCCTCCTCGCCGGAAAGGGCACCACATCGCCTTCGTCTTTTACGGGCTCCCGCCTCAATACCGAGGCAACTCGAGCATGAAGCCGGCAACTCGACATGCTCAAGAAGTGCTGTAGAATGTAGTGTAGAGGATGCTAGTCTCATTTTGGGGTATTGGTTGCCATGGATGGAGGAATGGTGTATAGAAAATTGGTGCTTTCAATTTTCTAACAATGGAATGAGATGAGGAATGATATACTCTCTCAAAGATGAAGATGAAGCTCTCTCCTTCTTCTCTCTTTTTCTTCTCTCTTTTCCAAAATGAAAACCCTCATCTTGAAATGGTGGAGGAAAAGAATATATGAAGCAAGAAGGGAGGTGAGTGTAGGAGCACAAGGAGGTGACCATATCCAAGGTCAAAGAAAACATCAACCATGCTTAAAACACTATGCACTCCATAACCTTTCACTTCTCTATTAAATCAAGTGATGGATGAAAGAAATGAAATCTATCATAATCAAACTTTATGCAAGAACCCCCCCCACAAAGTGTTATTTGCAAAACTGCAAATAACCCCCTCCATCGGAAAAGTCCGGCCGGGAAAGAACAAAGGAAAACCGGCCGGAACGGAATGCAAACTGGCAACCCCAGAAAACTGGTCCCGTAATAAATTACAGGAAAACCCCGACACTGTGCATACACACCCGCATCTGTATTCCGACCGGATACAAATGCAATGAGACAAAATCTACACTGTACTAGACTAGGACCGGCTTAAGCCAAAGCCGGCTAGTAAAATCCGTTCGATCCTGATCCGTGCAATACCGCACGTATCAGATCAAACCCTGCCATATAACTATACGGCCACTAGTACAAAATTGTCCGATCCTGACACGTGCAATACCGCACGTATCTGATCGGACCCTGCCATATCTCCATACGGCCTCTACAGCGTTTCGCCCGAAAGCTGAGTAACTGAAAGTGTGGTGGACTCTAAAGACTCGTCAATACTATGGCTGTGGATTTAACCACTAGCACGTCAGAGGTATAAGCCAATACGTGACGGGCCACCAGCTATTGACCAAAAGGGACGTCGATGAGCGAACTCATCCTGACACCCTACTGAGCCTATCAGTGACAATATCCGTACAGTCCGGTCCGTTCGTCTATGAGTATCGCATGGCGGGCCTAGGGGGTTGGTAAAAGTCAGACCCCCAAAGGCGGTACAAGTCGTGTCGGAGCGTAGCCCAGAACGCCCTGAGATACTACTGGAATACCTACCAGTAAATCTCCTGCCTCGGCCGAGGGCTTTGCGTAATGGCTCTCCTAGACACAGCGCGACCTCACCCCCAATACCGGGAGAGACGAACCCCTGCAGATCCGCTCACTGCCTCCATGTGGCTCGGGACTGTACCCAACTAAAACCTGTTTGCATGACTCCTTTGAGCCGTGGTAGGGTAGTAATCAAAGCACAGTGGGAACTCACACGAGACAAATGACGATCTCAGGTCGATGAACTAACCTGTACACATGTCACCTGGGAACTGCTATCTGACGTCTGGTATAATCCCAACTAGCAGGTTCCCGGCGAGTCCTGTCCGGTGTACTCATAACCCAATGAGCACCTGTATACATCTTAGGTGAACCAACTGACACCAGTGGCTTGTGAGACCGGCCACCGCCCCTCGTCGGGGTCTCGACTGTATACACTAGTCTACTAATGGAGTATCGATGCCCTGTCTCGAAACTCCTACGACTAGGGACCTTTTAAGGATGTGCTTATAGACCCCAGCTCCCACGTATATGATCACCATCATACTGCTGGTCGTCAAGCAAGAATCCCAGGGGCTCTATCAACGTGCAATAGCGACATGTCAGGTTACCTAAAGCAGTACACGATGATAAAGATAAACCAGATAGCATACTATCATCTCGAGTAAGACTGTCCTACCGGGATAGGTCCTCCCTCAATCATTGCAATCACGTGCCTGTGATCCAATAATTGACTCTGAGGGCACTATCTCCAACAAATGATGGGTAGAACTTGACATGCGACTTATGGCAATTGGCCAACTTCAGGGTCATAAGAGCATGGGGCAAAAATCCACATTGGGAGTTTCTAAAGAAACTGAAACTTGCCAAGTATGCGCATACCTTCTGGAGTGTGATAACGTGAGTGGATTCCTTCACGTTATCATGCGATGAGAGTTGGATCCCGATTCCCACTAATGAGTTGGTTTACTCTTCGGGTGATCCCGACTAATTCTTCTTTCAGGGTTGGAGGAGAATTTGACGGTACAGTGGGAGGTTTTCTGATTAGATAAAATGATAACCATTCTGATCTAGGTTAGAGTGCATGCAGAGTGTTTCTTTTCTCTCTCTCTTTGGCAGCGACATTTGACCGACCCTAGACTATGACTCAGTGACCAAGTTGACCGAACCTTCTTAAAATACTGGCTTTTGGATTGTCTGAGTTGCATAAGTCATTGCCACTCCTTCTTTTACCCTTTGCATTTCTCCAGAACACCTCGTATTACTACGAACATCCACTTCCATTGGATAAATCCATCGTATGGTTATATACGAACTCGAAGAGACTTCTTCGAGGATGGTTCCAGGTTCAGGAGAAATTGATTTGGTTTATTCAGCTGTCTTTTATCATCACCTTCTCTCAGGTTGCGAGGGCTCCTTGGTTTAGGAGAGTACACCTATTACGCTTATTGGATATTCTTCTTCGAAACCATAGGCAAGTGCCGAAAGGTAGGGAATGAAGAAAATCAATTAGCCTAAGTAGGGTATACAGAAGGTAATAACTTAAGATAAATAAAGGGATTAGAAAAAGGGCAAACTAAATTGCGACTGCTATCATTCACGACCAAACCGCGTAGTTCATCGCCACTCCTACTTCACCTTTGCTTTTTCTTCAGTTGAGGAGGAATAGAATAAGGTTTATTCAGTTGTCTTTTATCATCGTCTTCTCTCAGGTTACGAGTACTCCTAGGATAAGGAGTATACACCTATTACGCTTATTGGATAGTCTTCTTCCAAACCATAGGCTGGTGCCTAACGGTAGGGAAGGAAGAAAACCATTTAGCCTAATGATGGTGTACAGAAGGTAACGACTAAAGACAGATAAAGGGATTTGGAGAGATGGCAAAGAAATATACGGTTATAGTCATGAATTGGATAATGAAATAAACATTACTAGGAATACCAGGATACCCCTTCGAAACATTTTCATGTTTCAGTTTCACTATGCGTTGTTAAAGGAAAACTGTTTTCCCGATTAGATACTTACTCCAGGGTATGTATTTACCAGATTTGATTCGCACATCTGTATAGTTTTACAGATGATGAGTGAGAGTAAGTTATTGGGAAATTAGGTGATCATCTTCATTATATTGGAATTCGTTGTAATTGGTGATATTTAAGGAAATCGCCTGGGTACAGTTTTCAATCTACGACGCACAAGGTTTTGAGTTATTCAACTCAGCAGACTTATACAGAGTATTGTATGTTGTCCAGTGTCCATTAGGACAAAGGGGTTGGTCCTCGTACTATGTTCTGTTTACTAGTGACTTCTCTAGTTTTTAGACAAGTGTTTCGTAGAAATACAAGGTCTAAGTTTTGAGAAGTTATAGGTACAAGAATAAAGTAGAGAACCAGGTATCGCAAGTATCGGGATTCTTCAAAGTGATCGAAGATGTAGGTACTTGTGATTGGTATTCAGTTGATAGTAATGGTTTTGAGAAACTTGTTTCTCTTTCGGGTTACTCATAATTGGATGCATTCCTAAGTTGAGTAAATGCTGATTATCCTCTTTTCATTAAGTTGACATGCGCTGGAGACAGCTGCATAATTTGAATCTGGTTCCAATTAAATAAGTGCCAGAGTTTCTATATTGGATATAGAATGATTCATATTTTAACGATGTTAGGGTACGGGGAGTTGTCCGGCTTATGCTTAAAACCAGACTCTGGAAAACTCAAGGCACGTTTCTGTAATGGCCGTTTGTGGGTTGACCCGGGCTATGTCGAGGGTTGACTTTCTACCATCTGGAAGACCAATAGTGATATTGTTCTTGACTCGCCATAGTTTTAGTAAAATGGATTTTTTCAGAAAACAGTAGTGGAAGTATGGTAAAACTGGATGAGATTCCAGAATCGCAAACGATTACGGAAAATTTAATAGGACTTAAAGATTCAATCAAGTTTGACATTCCATTAGCCACTCGGCAGATATGGTGGGTAACATCAGGCACCCGAGAGGTACTCCAGTAGCCTCAAGGACGGTGACAGGGAGGTTCTTATTTACTCAGACATGACACTACTGTTGTTCCAGGCTATGAGACCCTGCAGAAGGATGAGTATAGCGTCGTTCTAAACTAGTTTTAGAAGTGCACGTATATATTATTCTGCCAGAGGGCTGTTGTGGTTAGTGGGAGCAGCGGAAGTATAGTGGGCAAGTAGTTTATGTCTATTTATAGACTAAAGCACATATAACGGAGATAGATCATCTAATTTTGATGTGACAGTCATAGATTTGACTTCATCAGAATAGGGGATGGATCTGTTAAGAAGGTAGTAGGGTGTGATGTCCTGGTATTTGGATGACATACACAGAGTAGGAAGTAAAATTCCTATACTACGATCGGTTATACTGTGGTTGTCACACAGTTGTTTCTCCACACAGGATATGGATATAATATCAGACATTTTGGTTACTAGATCTATGGTTTTAGATTTAGATTTGGGTAGTTTCCCAATCTGGATACTTAGACAGTATTCTAAAAGTATTTAGAATGGACGACTCCTGGCATGGTGGTGTACCTGCAGGTGATGGAGTCTCCCTCTCTAAAGGTGTCTTACAGACTAAAGGGGAGAGAGATGTGCATGATTGGCATATCACTTGCTTAGGCAATTTAGTCAATCATGAGATGTCAAGTACCACACCAGATGTTGTTTTTGCACTAGATGCAATAAGTTTATATTAATCCAACCCTAGAGAAACATACAGAAGCAGTTTTAGAACATAAGTGGATGTTCTAGGGATTTGATAATGGCAGCCTCCTTTAGGAGACGGTTATCATTCCAGGCTTCCATGGTGACATGGATGACAGAGTGACTGTCAGAGTTATAGTTTTCCCTCTGACGAAGGGGGCAGTAGTTTGGACAGGTGGTCTAAGAGGATACTGTGGGAGGCATGGTGTAGGATACTGATTAGGTTCAGTTGATGATACAGTCTAAGAAGTTTGGATTTGGAGTTCATTTATGAACTAGGTCCCATCAGATATCTAGACATATTCTAAGACAGGTATTACTCAATTCGGGAGATGGCTTTCTCCGCGAACTTGAGATTAAGAGAGACATAGAAAGAAACATCAGGGTGGATCCACTCATTGAGGCTATTTCTCGAACACAAGAGTTTTACAAACGAGCTTTGTGAAACTGATTAGTAGAGGAGTTGGGTGTTCAGTATCACACGGGCTGTGAGTATGCGACATCGTAATAATTAGCCTTAAGTGCAAGTGGGAGATTGTTGGATATAGTGCCCTCAAAGTCAATTATTGGATCGCAGGCACGTAATTGCAATGATTGAGGAGGACCTATACCGGTAGGACAGTCTTACTCGAGATGATAGTATGCTATCTGGTTTGTCTTTATCATCGTGTATAGCTTTTGGTGACATGATCACTATTACACGTTGCTAGAGCCCTTAGGATCCTTCTTGACTACCAACAGTATGATGGCGATCATATAAGTGAGAGTTGGGTAGTCCATAAGCACATCCTTAAAAGTGGTCCCTAGTCATGGGAGTTTTGAGACAAGGCATCGATACTCCGGAGTAGACTAGTGTATACAGTCGAGACCCCGACGAGGGGCGGTGGCCGGTCTCACAAGCTATTGGTGTTAGTTAGATCACCTAAGATGTATACAGGTGCTCATTGGGTTATGAGTGCACCGGACAGGACTCGCCGGGAACATGGTAGTTGGTATTATACCTAGCGTCAGATAGCAGTTCCCTGGTGACATGTGTACAAGTTAGTTCATCGACCTGAGGTAGTCATTTGTCTCGTGTGAGTTCCCACTGTGCTTAGATTACTACCCTACCACGGCTCAAAGGAGTCAAGCAAACAGGTTTTAGTTGGGTACAGTCCCGAGCCACATAGAGGCAGTAAGCGGATCGGCAGTGGATTCGTCTCTCCCGGTACTGGGGGTGAGATCGCGCTGTGTTTAGGAGATCCATTGTAGGGTTGCTAGGCACACGCACAAGGGTCTACGAGGCATCAACCATGCCCGATTAAAATTTTAGCCGTGCCGAACAACCCAAAGCCGGATCTTTAAACTAGGGTTTAGGCGAAAACAAGCATGTTAAACTCTTTAACACTAAGTGAGAGGGATTAAAACCTTTGTAGATCTGGTCCTTCACTTCTTAAGCTCCGTGTTGAGGTCCCTTCGCAGCGATCATCGTGTTCCAGACTCTCGAGAGGCTTCACGAAGAGAAAGATGCAGTCTTGCTTCCGATCTTCGATAATAAAGATGATCTACCTTGAAGTTTCATTAACACAAGCTAACACTCACTAAATGAAGTGCACACTCTCATCTAAAGGGCAAGGATAGATGAGAATGATGAAGTAGGATTTTTGCTCTATTTTATTTTCTTATTCTCACTCATTTTCATCACTTGGAAAAAAGCTAGAAAGCTTTTTCCATGAAAGGAAAGAAGAAGGAAGAAGAAGAAGAATATCATCATCCTTTGGTGATGAATAATGCAAAGATAATAATAATGATTAATGCAACCATGGTCAACTAAACCCTTGTAGAGATTTAACTAGGGCTAGGGTTTGGGTTGGGTTAAAGGTGAGTCATTTGAAAATATCAAGCATAATATCATTTACATGACAAAAGAAAAACTTCTAGAAGCTACTAGAAGTCTTAACCCTAATCCAAACCATAACCATGTTTAAAATCCACTAAACATGTTGCATTAGTAATCATATCATGTTACAATATTATATATCACATATACGATATTTATTGTAACAAGATAAAATAATACAATTAACATATATCGCATATATATTAATGTATTACCCGAGTGAGAAAAAGAATCTTTTAGTGAGCTAATATTAGTTAATGTAATTTAATATATCATATATATTATTATACATTAAATTATCGAATCAACACTTGATCCGACAATCCGGCTATATCGCATATAACCGACTAATACGATGACCCGGCTATATCACATATACCCGGCCGATATCTCATATCGCGAGAATCCAATACGGTAACACATACCGCATTATCTTCGGTCCCGCACATATCATATATGTGCTCCTACTCCATTTTGCTTGAGCCAAGAAACCTCTGTGTAGGACTCTAAAGAATCGTCAATACGCCGGTAGTAGGTGATGATCATATCAAACACCCACAAGCTGCAAACGGTCAGCTAAACGTAACAGCTACCCAGGCATTGAGCTCTCAGAAGATCAACAAGCAAGCCTGTACATTCTCCTATGAATCCAATCAGTAACACTTCCGTACAGTCCGGTCTCGTCGTCTGATATGTCGCATATCTCGCCTAGGGGTGGTAAACGTCAGACCCCAGTAGCTCGATAAGTCGTGTCGATATGAGATCTATAACAGTTCGAGAAACTACTGATAACACTTACCAGTAAATCTCAGCAACCCTGGCCAGGGATTTCCAGTTATAGCCAATCGAACACAGCACAACATCAACTCCCTATACCGGGAGAGACGAATCCCCTCCTATCGCTCATTGCCTCCATGCGATTCGGGACTGTACCCAAAAGCCGCCTTTTTGCACGCCCTCTTGGACGTGGTATGATGGAAATCAAAGCACAGTGGGAATCACAAAAAACTCTATGACGATCTCGGGTCAACAGACTACTCTTTACCAGTGTCACCGGAGAACTGCCATCTGACGTGAGGTATAATACCATCTGGGAGTTCTCGGCGAGTCCGTCCAGTGTACCCAGTCTCTACTAAGCACCCGTACACCATCCTTGATGTCAAACACCGATGGATATGGGATCATCCATCGCCCATCATATGGGTCAAGATGCGTATACGCTAGTCTACTCTGGTGCATTGATGCCCTGTCTCGATACACCCTCGACTAGAAACAATTATAGGATGTACTCGTCGACTACCGTGGCCACACTAGTATGATCTCATCATAGTCCCAGTACTCGAGTACATATCCTAAGGGCTTTATCAACATGTAACATAGAGACAATCAGAGTACATGTTAAGATAAAGTACAACCAGATAGCATACTAGCATGTCGAGCAAGAAAGTCCTCCCTATATATGTCCAAGCATCCATTACAATATACATCGTATGTACAGTAATGGCCTCTAGGGCATACATATAACTAACAATCTCCCACTTGCACTAGGGCCATCTGTTGTGGTATCACATACCCAACAATTAGCTGTGGTTGAAGTATCTCATACTCAACCATCCTATAAAAGTCTATACTGGGAAAAAGGCCTTTGTGAGTGAATCCGCGCTGTTGTCCTCTGTGTCTCCTCTCCTAACCTCGATCTCCCTGGAGATCAACCATCTCCATGATCAGGTGATATTGCCTAAGAATTATATCTGGATTTCTGATGGGACGTGGGTTCCTAGGCAAAAGCCACAACTCCATTGTCTCACAATGGTAGGAACGAAGTTCATCTCATGAACTTATATATCCAGACTGCCTCTTTGGTAGCATCCTTAGTAACGATCTATCTTGCCTTTAATCGTCTAGTAAGTTACGGTATCTAGCTAGGAACTCTTCCAACATACCGTCCCTCCACTGAGGGTAAAGACAAAGCCTGCGACTGACATTCAGTCGTCCTTATCACCCTGGAACCTTTCCAGTGATTCTTCCCAGGATCGATTGATACCATCTCACTACAACTAGTGAGAATCTTAACATCCAATTAGATCTATCTCATAGATCCAAAACCCAAGATTTAGGAGGTATCACTTTGATCCTATATGGAGAATCCTTATGATAAGCGGAGATTGACCGAGCGTAGCATAGGAAACTCCTTCCCTATCAAGAGTATGTCATCCACGTACTCTACGAGGATCACCACCATACTCCCTACTACCTTTTTGTATATACAAGTTTCATCTACCATTTTGATGAAGTCAAACTCTTTGACTACCACATCAAAACAGATGTTCCAACTCCGCGATGCCTGTTTTATCACATAAAACATCTTACACACGTTTCCGCTACTCCCACTGTCTACGAAGCCCTCTGGCTGTGTACTTATAGACGCACTTTTCTAAAACATCATTTAGAAAAGCAGTCATGACACTCAACCGCCAGATATCGTAGTCATGGTATGTAGCCGTGGCAAGTAGGATCTGGATGGACTTAAGCATAGCTTTGAAAATCTCAACTTTTCCATGTATACCAAGTAATCTTCTCAAGATATACTTGCTCCTGATGGGGATTTAACCCTTCAGATAAAGAAACCAAAGTCCATACTTTGTTGGTGTATAAGGATTCCATCTCAGATCGATAAGCATCCAGCCATTCTTACAAAGTCCCACTCTTGATAGCCTGCTCGAAACTAGTTGGGTCATCATCTCATGATGCAATCCTCGCTCCCACTGTCATAGAGAAACCGAAGTATCTCTCAGGTGGGTGAGGAACCCTACTAGATCGGTGGAGAGGCTGAGGTTCGTTGGTTACTATTGAATCCTTCGGTTCTACCAATTCATCTGCTGTAGTTTGTATAGCTGGAACTCTTTCCAGTTCTACCTCATGACCACTAATTTTTCCACAAGAAATTCCCTTTCACAAAGGTGGCATGTTGAGAAATAAAACACTTTTGTTTCTCGGTTTGGTAGAAGATATTCCCTTACGAATGCTTGGGATATCCAACAAACTTCCACAGATCTGACTTTACCTCGAGCATGTCCGGATTTTGCTTTTCAGACATAGGCCGGACAACCCCAAATCTTAACATACTTAAGATATGGGCTCTTCCCATTCCATATCACATATGAAGTGGTAGGCAACTGATTTGATTTGAACCCTATTCAATAGGTATGCAGCTTCTCAAATGCATAACTCCCAAAAGGAAATAGGAAACTCAGTAGTACTCATCATAGAGCACACCATATCATATAGGGTGCTATTGTTCTGCCCCAATACACCGACGTGCTGTGGTGTATACGGAGGAGTAATGCTGAGAGAGAATCTCATTCTCCTTTAGAATAGTCCAGGAATTCCATGCTCAAGTATTCTCCTTCTTGATCTCATCAAAGGACATAATACTTATACCCATATTTTGGTTCTCTACTTCTAACTTACATTCTGTGAATATCTCAAAAGGTTCGGACTTGTGTTTCAACAGGAACATATGTCTGAATCTTGAGAGATCATCAGAGAATGTAATGAAGTACAAAGAACCGGTCTTGGCATGTGTAGACATGAGACTTTCATACATCAGCATGTATCAATCCCAAGAGTTCACTAACTCTTTCTCTGTTTCCAATAAACAGAGCTATGGTCATCTTATCTTTGTGACATGACCGGCAAGTTTCACAAGATGTAAATTCAAACAGATTTAAATATGCATCTAAATGTAACTTAGCTAGTCGGGTCGCATTGATATGACTTAGTCTACAATGCCTCAAGAAGGATTCGTTCATTTCTGAACTCTTCCTCTCGTGTGTATTCTGTATACTAAGAATTGTAGTTTGATTTAGAACGTCAATGCTTTTAGATAACGTGCCTGAACCGATCAACTCTTGATTTAGGAAATGTTCAAAACATTATCCAACAATACAAAATTATATCCTTTCTTTACTAATAAAGAGACTAATATGATGCTGTATATCAGGTTCGGTATCTAATAATATTAGTTCAGAATCATTGTATTATGGTAATACAGGGTGATAGTGACCAACAGACTTGGCTGCAACACTTGCACCGTTTTCTGTCTCATGAAACTTATCACCCGTTCTCAGTTCTCTACCTTTCTGTAGCCTATGTAACATATTACATATGCGGGATCCTGATCCGGTATCTCATACCCAGGACGCAAAGCATACTGAGAAACAGTTCTCTGTAATGAACACACCCGAAGAAGATGCATCAGCATGCACTTTCTTCGTTTGGGTGGAACGGGAAATCTGGTATTTCCCAATTTCCTGCTCTGTCTTATAACAATTATAAGTTGGAGCGGGACCAACGTTCCCCAGCTCGGTATAACAAGCGGGTTCGGTCAATTCATCCGTTTTATTATCTTGATTAAGGCGTGATATGGTCGCTACCTGGAGAGAGAGAGAAGAAAACACTCAGCGTATGCTCTTGCAAGATTAGATTGGTTATCTAATATATCTAATCAGGATGTCTCCCACTGTTTTAGTTAAATCTTCCTTCAAACCCTAAAAGGAAAGAATAGCCGGGATTAATTACGCGCTACAAGTTTGTCAATCTTTCAGCCAGGCCAGTGCCGGTACTTTGAGGGAGGTCCCCCCGTGCTTTCGCACAAACCTAATTAAAGTAAACCTCGTTTTCCCAGGGGCGTAACCCCGTTAACACCTTTCTAGACACCTACTTGATCGGCTAATTGTAATGTGTAAAACTCTCTCAGGAGTAACTCTTACTCGCAGCGGGTATCGGGATCCAACTATCTCATAGAAGGTATGCAATCTCATTGCAAATTTCAACACTTGAAATTCCCAATAATATTTTACCCCTAGCGTCCTATGACCTTGACGAATGCTAACAAACCATAGGCTACTAGTCAAGTTCAACCTGTCATTTCCCGATTGAATTAAACCCACCCGCATGGCCCTTGACGAATGCCAACAAAGTCGCACGACTACCCTAACTCAATCGCATCATATGCTTATATAGATAAGCATAAATAGCTACCGCACACTACGCCTTGACGAAAGCCAACAAACGCAGCACGAATACTATGAAGTACTTATCTGAAATGACGGAGGGCTACGACAGATTTTTAAGAAAACCCTTTGCGTAATGAACTTGATATCGTTGTAGAATCAAATGATTTTAAATGGAGTGTTTTTAAGGCTTTTCTTGTTTTTCTAAAGAGGTCACTCCCGGTGAAGGGATCGTCGGCTCTTTCCTTATCGAATAAGGTGCAGGATATTTCACAAATATCCCTATGCAAAGCAAGAACTATAGGAGCAATCAAAAGACAAACCGAGTTTGTAGCATCTGCTAGTTTTACTAAAGAGATCACTCTCGGTGAAGGGATCTCGGCTCTTTCCTTATCGAATAAGGTGCTGGATGTTCTACAAGGAACACCGCTATGCAAAGCAAGAACTAGAGCAACCAGTTTTTAAACAAGTTTCTACAACATCTTTAGGCTTCTTTCAGTTTCATTAATCTCATTAATGAAGTCCCATTTTAATATGCTTCACAAGCATCATATTTGAAACGAAATCTGCAATATAACATATATCTCATATATATAATATAAACATTCGTCTCAGGCAGTAATATGATCTCATCACAGAATATTGCAGCAGAAGAAACATATATGAAATATTGGATATACTAGGACTTCCGTGTTTTCAATACGAGCCTGTATAAAACACGGATTCCACGGTCGCGATGAATAGCCAAACCCACATCCCTAGACCCCTACGAGAGCGGCAAGCAACACTGCCAATTCTAGGGTTAAGAGACCCGATCTCGACTCCTCGAGATGGTCTCCCACTGGACCCTAGAACCCGGTTACTTGTGCTCCCCGCCTTGGGTCTACCTAATGTGGAAAAGTAAATAATATACAATAGTGACATCATCCTCAGCCCGAAAGTGCCCCAATAAAAGAATATTACATACAAATGAATTTTACATGAATGTAAAAGAAAAACTCTCATCTCACATAAAACCCCCGGCTATTCAAAACGCGACGATCCAATATAACATATCACAGCAACACATAATATCTCATATCATCAACGTAACCAAGTATGCATATCCCGATTGTCGTTGATGTATAGCAACGAAGCCGACGATACACCACATACTACGCTTATGGTCACAGAAAAGAAAATGTAAAACTACAACAGTTGGAATCCACAACCTCCTTAGATATCGCATGCCTAACCAAATGAATTCCTTAGACATCGCATGCCTAACAATTATAAACCCCGCATTTTAGTCTCATTATCGAAAACTCTTTTCAATATCTAGTCGGGCAATTCAACAAGATTCCCGACAACCTGATCGAATGCTCGTCGCAAACTTTAGTAGACGGTCGCACCCCCGGATGCCGTCGACGAAGTGCACTTAGGCGGAACACCGCTGCCACGAGCACCAGAACGAATGCTTTTGGCGACGGGGTTCTCCTACAGTCACTTGGTCAGGGCTTTGGGGCGTGGCTGTCTATTAAGTTTACCCGGCGTGTATCCGCGTACGCTACGTGATTGTGACGGACTTTTGATCGCATCAAAATCCCGTGGCAACCGATCATCTAAGACTAAACTACTAGATTTATAACATTCATATTAGTTATCTCATAACTATCTTGTGGATTCCAAATATTGTATCACATTCCAGATAAATAGACAAAGTTAAACTTTCTGATCGAATAATCAAACACCCAAGTTTTCCCAGATTATTCTCAACACTTGAAATTAGTTTAAAAACATCCATCACATGCCCAGTACCAATAGTCCAGCCGTAGAAGGGTCAAGCCAACGCCTCACATGTGGCACGCCGTACTACCCCAAACCCTAAGGTTTAGAGGTAGTTCAAGACGGTCACATAATCGAATTAAGGTTTGTATTCTTTTAGAGGGTCCACTGCGTTACTTGCATGACTTAGAACGTTCTTAAACTACGGAAAAATCCAACACTTGGAAATTTTCCGGCAGGGGAAAAAATGAGTTATTGATATCCGGCCGAACTTTTTAACACGTTCTAAAAATTACCCGGACAAACTAAACATAGTTAAATTATCCGATCGAATCAACGAGTCCCCAATACAATCCTAGAAAACTCAACACTTGAGTGGAATTAAAAAATTACCAGAACAAAATAACAAGAAAGGACCTAAGAATAAATATATGAAGTTCTAGGGACTAATTCAAAATTTTGGTAGCGGAACCTCGGCCAAATCAAGGGTTTGGCGGCGGTTCCGCGGACGAATGAGCGAATTAGTGGGCCGTACTTCACAGTAATTCTTATTTTTTCCTGCTTGTTTTTCTGAGTACTTTTAATTCACAAAAAATCACATTTTTGAAAATTGTCTAGAGAAGGGTTCGTATCGGGGTATCCGGGTTCGATCGGACTTTAAACTTCGCTCAGACTTTGCCTAAAGCTCTAGCTTGGCTCTGATACCACTGTAGGGTTGCTAGGCACGCGCACAAGGGTCTATGAGGTATCAACCATGCCCGATTAAAATTTTAGCCGTGCCGAACAACCCAAAGCCGGATCTTTAAACTAGGGTTTAGACGAAAACAAGCATGTTAAACTCTTTAACACTAAGTGAGAGAGATTACAACCTTTGTAGATCCGGTCCTTCACTTCTTAAGCTCCGTGTTGAGGTCCCTTCGCTGCGATCATCGTGTTCCGGACTCTCGAGAGGCTTCACGAAGAGAATGATGCAGTCTTGCTTCCGATTTTCGATAACAAAGATGATCTACCTTGAAGTTTCATTAACACAAGCTAACACTCACTAAATGAAGTGAACACTCTCATCTAAAGGGCAAGGATAGATGAGAATGATGAAGTAGGATTTTTTCTCTCTTTTATTTTCATATTCTCACTCATTTTCATCACTTGGAAAAAAGCTAGAAAGCTTTTTCCATGAAAGGAAAGAAGAAGGAAGAAGAAGAAGAATATCATCATCCTTTTGTGATGAATAATGCAAATATAATAATGATGAATAATGCAACCATGGTCAACTAAACCCTTGTAGAGATTTAACTAGGGCTAGGGTTTGGGTTGGGTTAAAGGTGAGTCACTTGAAAATATCAAGCATAATATCTTTTCCATGACAAAAGAAAAGCTTCTAGAAGCTACTAGAAGTCTTAACCCTAATCCAAACCCTAACCATGTTTAAACTCCACTAAACATGTTGCATAGTAATCATATCATGTTACAATATTATATATCATATACAATATTTATTGTAACAAGATAAAATAATACAATTAACATATATTGCATATATATCAATGTATTACCCGAGTGAGAAAAAGAATCTTTTAGTGAGCTAATATTAGTTAATGTAATTTAATATATCATATATATTATTATACATTAAATTATCGAATCAACACTTGATCCGACAATCCGGCTATATCGCATATAACCGACTAATACGATGACCCGGCTATATCACATATACCCGGCCGATATCTCATATCGCGAGAATCCAATACGGTATCATATACCGCATTATCCTCGATCCCGCACATATCATATATGTGCTCCTACTCCATTTTGCCAGAGCCAAGAAACCTCTGTGTAGGACTCTAAAGAATCGTCAATACGCCGGTAGTAGGTGATGATCATATCAAACACCCACAAGCTGCAAACGGTCAGCTAAACGTAACAGCTACCCAGGCATTGAGCACTCAGAAGATCAACAAGCAAGCCTGTACATTCTCCTATGAATCCAATCAGTAACACTTCCGTACAGTCCGGTCTCGTCGTCTGATATGTCGCATATCTCGCCTAGGGGTGGTAAACGTCAGACCCCAGTAGCTCGATAAGTCGTGTCGATATGAGGTCTATAACAGTTTGAGAAACTACTGACAACACTTACCAGTAAATCTCAGCAACCCTGGCCAGGGATTTCCAGTTATAGCCAATCGAACACAGCACAACATCAACTCCCTATACCGGGAGAGACGAATCCCCTCCTATCGCTCATTGCCTCCATGCGATTCGGGACTGTACCCAAAAGCCGCCTTTTTGCACGCCCTCTTGGACGTGGTATGATGGAAATCAAAGCACAGTGGGAATCACAAAAGACTCTATGACGATCTCGGGTCAACAGACTACTCTTTACCGGTGTCACCGGAGAACTGCCATCTGTCGTGAGGTATAATACCATCTGGAAGTTCTCGGCGAGTCCGTCCAGTGCACCCAGTCTTTACTGAGCACCCGTACACCATACTTGATGTCAAACACCGATGGATATGGGATCATCCATCGCCCATCATATGGGTCAAGATGCGTATACGCTAGTCTACTCTGGTGCATCGATGCCCTGTCTCGATACACCCTCGACTAGGAACAATTATAGGATGTACTCGTCGACTACCGTGGCCCTACTAGTATGATCTCATCATAGTCCCAGTAGTCGAGTACATATCCTAAGGGCTTTATCAACATGTAACATAGAGACAATCAGAGTACATGTTAAGATAAAGTAGAACCAGATAGCATACTATCATGTCGAGCAAGAAAGTCCTCCCTATATATGTCCAAGCATCCATTACAATATACATCGTATGTACAGTAATGGCCTCTAGGGCATACATATAACTAACAGCCATTACACCAAGTCCTTGGCCAAGGCTGGTGAGAATTAATGGTAGGTATTCAAGTAGTTTCTCAGGGTGTTCAGGGCTACCTTACGACATGACTTATACAGCTTTTAGGGGTCTGACGTTACCAGCCCCTAGGCCCGATATGCGATGCTCATAGATGAACGGACCGGACTGTATGGATATTGTCACTGATAGGCTCAGTAGGGTTTCAGGACGAGTTCGCTCATCAGCTTCCCTTTCTTTCAATACATGGGCAGCCGTTACGTACAGCTAGTACTACTGACGGCTTGTAGTTAAACCTACTGCCAGAGTATTGACGAGTCTTTAGAGTCCCCTATAGATAGTTTCCCAAGTTCGGGCGAAACGTTGTAGAGGCCGTATGGTTTATGGCAGGGTTCGAACGTGCATGCGCACTTGTGCACGTGTCTTGTTTTGGAGAGATAATACTGGTGGGCTTTGGTTTAAGCCGGATCCAAGTATTATATTGAGTCGGAATATTTTAGTCTCATCGTATTCGTATTCGGTCGGAATACAGATACAGGTATGTATATACAGGTGAGGGGTATTCTCGTAATCAGTTACGAGAATATTTTAGAAGATGCATTTCTTTTTGGATTAATCATTTTGGTTTATATGATTATTGGATTTGGAAAGTGTGACTCATTTGGATGACACATTTCTTCTAGCATGTTCATTAGTGACTCATGCTAATGAGTCACTAAGTGAGTCATGATAGAATTAATGGAATTTGTTTTGGGTGTAGATATTATTAGGGTTTCTGGAGATATTTTGCTAAGATTTTTTTCCTTGATATTTCATCACAAAACCTCATATATATCACACTCATTTTTTTGGACAGCCAAGGCTCCTTTTGGTGCTTGGTTATTTTTGCTCACTAGAGTTTTCTTGAGCTCACACTCTCCAAATCTTAGCATCTTCTTCAACCTCCACTCTTACCCTCTCATGTGATGAGAACCAAAGAGTGTTTGAGATTAAGTATTCCACTCATTCTCTACTTTATCTTGGACATGTCGGTTGATATACTTCATGTCCGAGTTGCCTCGGTATAGAGGCGGGAGCCCGTTTAATGATCCGTTGACGTGGTGCCACTCCGACGAGAAGATCAGAGTCGCAACGGGGAGCGTGGGATGATGGCTAAAGACCGAAGGACACGGATCGATCGGTACAGCCTTTCTACATCTTTACAGTTTCCTAGTTTAGCAGTAATGGCAAGATCCGGGTTATAGTATGCGATAGCGCCAGTTGTAAAAGTTTTTGTTCCGCGTTTGGCCTCAGTTTGACGGCCGGGGCGCTACCGTAGACGTACAGTTTGATTGGCTTGGCGTCCGGAGATATTGCCAATTCGTGCACAGCAATTCCTGGATCTAATCCCGGCATCTCGGAATAGTTCCATGCGAAGCAATCTTTATGCTGCATGAGCACGTCTTTTAGTGTATCCACCCTTTCTTCAGACAGCAACTCACTGACGAATGTCGGCCGCGGGTCGCTTGTCGTCCCCAAATCAATTTTCTTGAGGTTATCTACAGCAGTATGTATTCCACCTTCCATCTCTTTTGGCGCCGGTGGAAACTCTGAGATCACCTCTCTATCATCGTTTTCGAAGCACCAAGGGAGGTCATCCATATTCTCAGGCACTCCTTCTTCTGATAGCGTTATCATATGACAAGTACGAGCTCGCTTCTAAGACCGATGTTGATCTGATTCTACTCTCGCTGTATGCGCAGCTTTTGGTTCGTGCTTCTGCAGTGGATTTATCCTCTAACTGCTGGATAAAGCGAACTTGCCGAGCTGATATTGGTCTTCAACCCAGTTCTTGAAGGTGAAGCAGTCTTTGAGAGGATGTCCTATTGATCGGTAGTAGGAGCAATAATCTGGGTGATTAACTTCGCCGGCTTGATCGGGGTGTCTGGACTCTGGAAGTGTAAACATTTGATGTCTTATGGCGAGATCAAGTATCTTCCATGTTTTGTTCTGAGGAAAAGAGTATGCTCGACCCATCTTCTTTATAAGGGGCGAATCCGGATTGCTCGATTCCCGATCGCGTGGCTTCTTGGTCCTACTTTGTCGCTCTCGAATGCTTTTCCCGCTCTTTGATTTATTTTTGCCTCTGCGTCGGGCCTTTTGTATGATGGGTTGATAAGGAAGAGCATTGCCATTCTCCGCGGCCTGTTGAAGGAGGCGCTATGTCCTGGCTTTTTCGTAAATAGCCATCTCGCGGTTATGGTCATCCCGGATCTTTTGACCCGCTTCCCTTACTAGCTTTTCCATTCGTTCTTCAAATGACGGACTCGGCGCTTTGATGACAGGACCTTGTTTTGGTTCAGGATCATCGTCTTTTAACAGAATGTCTTCTTTTTCATCAAAGTCATGTATGATGTAGCTGCCATGGATTCGCTCCCGTTTTCTGGATTGAACATATCCAAGCCCGATCGTTTTTATTTTCCCGTTGGGCAACTTACGCCGAGTTCCAGGGACACCCCAAATCCTGTTGTAGAATCGAGCTTGTCGAGTAGTCTGTCTGAAGGGTACCCTTTGACGCTTCAATAGCCTTTTCAAGCCTTCCGTGTAATATCTAGGCAGACGGATGGGCTGAAGCCTGTCGAGTGTAGAATCGACACCGTGCTAGATTTCTTTATCCACTTTAGTTTCCCCAGATCGGTAGAATAGGATCGCCCCTTCACCTTTTCTCCTGGGAGGGACATAAAACGTCTGCAACTCTTGCACACTATAAGCTTCAAGTGCATCGAGATCTTTATAATGCTCATGTGGAACCATGGTAATTTGCAAACTCTGATTATCGCCAGCGAAGGCTTATATTAACAGTCGAGCGGAAAATATAGCGTTGACCCCTTCTTCCGAGTCGCTGCCGAAGATCAACATGGGGGCGGATGGTCCTGGGTTGTTGCGTTGAGCCGGCCCTGAATAAACTATCTCTTCTTCCTCCTCGGTATCACTCCTGAAGACTGGAATAGTGGTGATAGCTTTGTTCTTCGGTCTGTGACATCTTTCCGTATCCTTGAAATCTGGTAAGAAGTATTTTGCATCTTCGTACTTCCGGACTTCATTCATGGAGAATGGGTTCAGCTCTCCTGTTACGGTATACTCGAGACCATCTTTGAAGTACTTCATACATTGATGTTGTGTAGAAGGGATGATGTTGTACTCGTGTAACCAAGACTGGCCGAGCAAAACGTTATAGCAAGTCTTAGCATCGATGACGTGAAATTTAATATCCATGACAAGTAGCCCGAAGCGCAACATCAGTATCACAGACCCGAGAGTCCGTGATGAATGGGAGTCGAAACCGGAGATGGTGATTTTATCACGAGCGGGGTGCTGAACGCTCATGCAAATTTCCTTCAACACTCGCACGTTGAGGAGATTGACGGAAGACCCATTGTAATTCAGGATTTTGCCTATCTTGATATAGTGACAGTATCCGGAGACATAAAGGGGATGGTTGTGTTCGCACGTCCCAAAGAGGAGATCTTCATCGCCGAAGGTGATATCAGCTGTATGTACTTCTTCCAGCTCGTCCTTCATCTTTTCTTCGGTGAGGAAAGCTTGGAATTGCTCTGGCTCTTGTAGCGCCTTGATCAATAAATCTCTCGCCTCTTTGGATAGCATAAGGGCATCGAGATTGCTGAGCTGCGAGGGTAGCTTCCTCAAGTGTGCCAAAACGTTGTAGTCTACCTTACTTTTCTATGGCGGGTCCTTGGCTGTCAGCTCTTTGACGGCTTGGTCATCAAGGATGATATCCTCAGGGACCTTTTCTTTCCCCTTATCTCTCCTATTTGACCGACTGTTCAAGGGCCCGAGATTCTTTTCTTGCAGCGTACGATTGCGCAGCTGAATATTTTCACAGGTCTTCGGTTCTTCCTCTTTTCCCGAGGTGGATTCTTTGAAGAGAGGGCCAAGAGTCATTTCTTCGTCGGAGTCACTCCCGAAGGTGAGAACTTGCGATCCCCCAGCATCGACCACGCGACAGTTCCCGTTAGTTCTTCTAAGCTCCTTGGTCATACTTCTTTGCCTCCGACGAGTTTTGCGTTTCATCCGCTTGAAATTCTGCCGGTGAGAAACATATCCCTGCCACCATCTTGTAAAAGCGTTGCATTCTTCAGTGGGGTGCGCAATCTTTCGATGATATAAGCAGTAGCTAGGATGTGCATCCGCTTCACCAAAGGCGTCCGCTTTGGAGGATGGAAGCTTCATTCCCATCGATATGGCTTTAACGAACCTCTTCCTCATCTTGAATCTGTTTTTGTTTGCGACGGGTGTACGTTGATCTGGAGGGATCGTTTCGACCCTTTCGTCCAGTGGCCGACGTTTGGCTTTTTCAAATATGGTGATATCACGCTCCGGATCAGCTTTACTTTTCAGAAGAGCTTCGTTTAGGAATGCATCGATCATTTCGTCCGATGGTGTAGGGTTCCTAGGCACTCCCAAGAGGTCTCACAAGGCATCAACCATGCCAATTTCAAACTTTATAGGTGCCGAGAAACCCTAATACGGATCGTTGGCTAAAATTTTAGGCGAACAATGCAACTAGTTAACAATTTAACTTAAAGAATGGAAATACAACCTTTTTAGATCCGGTTCTCCACCTCCATAGCTCCATGATGAAGTCCCTCCGCTGTCCAAATCGGATCCCGGACTCTAGCGTCGGCTTCGTCGGAGAAAAGGGCGGGCTAGGTCGTCGATGTCGATGCCGAAGATGATCTGCGTCGAGGCATCACTAGATCAAGTTCCCACTTCACCAAGTCATAAAACTTGTGAAGAAAACACCCTATACTACTTGGCAAGAGGTAGAGGATGAAGAAATAGGAAGTGGGTTCACTTTAGAATTGGATTTCTCACTTGTTTTCTCAAGTTGCCATTGTAGTAGCAAGCTTTCTTCATGTGATGAAGAAGAAGAAGAAGAAAGAATGAATATGATAAGTTTCATTTTCAAAAAAGGATAAATGATATGAGTACTTATCATAACCTAACCCTAGTTAAGTGTAGAGAATAGACCATGGTTTGCTTAAATGGTTAGGGTTAAGAATGAAGACAAGAATGGTGACTAAGTCAAAGGTTCATGAATCTTCAACAAACAAACAAACAAAGCCACCATTCTTTCTTTATCTTTTCCAAAACAAATAAATAAATAAATAAATAAATAAGATAATTAAAACCCTAATCATTAACTTAACCATGGTTTAATCTTTACACTTAACCAAGTTAACATGTATCATCCAACATGATACAATCATTTGCACAAAAAGTATATCACATATACAACTTGTACATCCAAGTGAGAAAATCCATTTAAAGTGAACCAATACTAGTTAATGCATTATACATTAAATCATTAAATCAACACTTGATTTAACGATCCGGTCATATCGCATATAACCGACTAGTATCCTATGTATCGGTTTATCGAATCAATGCTTGAATCGATAACTAGGTTATATCGCATACAACCATTCGATACATTTATCGCGAGAATGGAATACAGTATCACATACACGCATTATTCTCGGTCCCGCACATATCTCATATGCGCTCCTATTTCGTTTCGCTTGAGCCAGGAAACCTCTGTGTAGGACTCTAAAGACTCGTCAATACGCCGGCAGCAGATGATGATCATATCAAGCACCCACAAGCCGCAAGCGGTCTGCTAAACGTAACGGCCACCCGGGTATTGAGCGATCAGAAGATCGACGAGCAAGCCCGCTCATACTCCTGTGAATCCAACCAGTAACACTTTCCGTACAGTCCGGTCTGATCGTCTGATATGTCGTATATCTCGCCTATGGGTGGTAAACGTCAGACCCCAATAGCTTGATAAGTCGTGTCGATATGAGGTCTATAACAATTCGAGAAACTACTGGTAACACTTACCAGTAAATCTCAGCAACCCTGGCCAGGGATTTCCGGTTATAGCCAATCAAACACAGCGCAACATCAACTCCCTATACCGGGAGAGACGAATCCCCTCCTATCGCTCATTGCCTCCATGTGATTCGGGACTGTACCCAAAAACCACCGTTTTGCACGCCCTCTTGGACGTGGTAAGATGGAAATCAAAGCACAGTGGGAACCACACAAGACTCTATGACGATCTCGGGTCAACAGACTACTCTGTACCAGTGTCACCAGAGAACTGCCATCTGACGTAAGGTATAATACCATCTGGAAGTTCTCGGCGAGTCCGTCCAGTGTACCCAGTCTTCACTGACTACCCATATATCATCTCTGATGTCAAACCCCAATGGATATGGGATTATCCATCGCCCATCTATATGGGTCGAGAAGGTATACGCTAGTCTACTCTGGTATATCGATGCCCCGTCTCGATACACCCACGACTAGGGACTTTGAAGGATGTACTTACGGACTACCATGTCCCCACTAGTATGATCCGCATCATAGTCCAGGTAGTCAAGTACACATCCTAAAGGCTTTACCAACATGTAACAGAGAGACAATCAGTATACACGTTAAGGTAAAGAGCAACCAGATTGCATACTATCATTTCGAGCAAGAAAGTCCTCCCTATATATGTCCAAGCATCCACTACAATATACATCCTAAGTACAGTAATGGCCTCTAGGGCATACATATAACTAACAATCTCCCACTTGCACTAGGGCCATCTGATAGCAGTGGTTGTAGTATCTCATACTCAACCATCCCATAAAAGTCTCTCTTTGGGAAAAAGGCTTTTGTGAGTGGATCCGCCGTGTTGTCCTCTGAGTCTTCTCTCCTAACCTCGATCACCCTGGAGATCAACTATTTCCATGATCAGGTGACACTGCCTTTGAATATGTCTGGATCACTGATGAGACGGGCGTTCCTTGGCATAAGCCACAACTCCATTGTCTCATAATGGTAGGAACGAAGTTCATCTCATGAACTATTATACATCCAGACTGCCTCTTTGGTAGCATATAAAGTAGCGATGTATCCAGCCTTAATCGTCTAGTCTGTCACGGTATCTATCTTGGAACTCTTCCAACATACCGTCCCTTTACTGAGGGTAAAGACAATGCCTGTGACTGACTTTCAGTCATCCTTATCACTCTGGAACCCTTCCAGTGATTCTCCCCAGGATCGATTGATACCATCTCACTACAACTAGTGAGAATCCTAATATCCAATTAGATCTATCTCATAGATCCAAAACCCAGGATTTAGGAGGCATCACTTTGATCCTATATGGAGAATCATTGTGATAAGCGGAGATTGACCGAGCGTAGCATAGGAAACTCCTTCCCTATCAAGAGCATGTCATCCACGTACTCTACGAGGATCGTCACTATACTCCCTATTACCTTTTTGTTTATACAAGGTTCATCTACCATTTTGATGATGTCAAACTCTTTGACTAACACATCAAAACAGATGTTCCAACTCCGCGATACCTGCTTTATCCTATAAAGCATCTTGTACACGTTTCCGCTGCTCCCACTGTCTACGAAGCCCTCTGGCTGTGTACTTATAGACGTTCTCTTCTAAAACATCATTTAAAAAAGCAGTCATGGCACCCAACCGCCAGATATCGTAGTCATGGTATGTAGCCGTGGCAAGTAGGATCTGGATGGACTTAAGCATAGCCACTTGAAAAGGTTTCATCATTATCCACGCCTGGTCGATGACGAAAAGCTTTAACAAGTCTAGCTTTGAAAGTCTCAACTTTTCCATCTACACCAAGTAATCTTCTCAAGATATACTTGCTCCTGATGGGGATTTAACCCTTCAGATATAGCAACCAAAGTCCATACTTTGTTGGTGTACATGGATTCCATCTCAGATCGCTAAGCATCCAGCCATTCTTATAGAGTCCCACTCTTGATGGCCAGCTCGAAACTAGTTGGGTTATCATCTCATGATGCAATCCTCGCTCCCACTGTCATAGAGAAACCGAAGTATCTCTCAGGTGGGTGAGGAACCCTACTAGATCGTCGGAGAGGCTGAGATTCGTTGGTAACTATTGAATCCTTTGGTTTTATCGAATCATCTGCTGTAGTTTGTATAGCTGGAACCTTTCCAGTTCTACATTACAGGTATTGCCTCGAGCTTGTCTGGATTATGCTTTTAGACATAGCCCGGACAACCCAAATCTTAACCAACTTAAGAGATGGGCTCTTCCCTTATCATATCAAATATGAAGTGGTAGGCAACTGATTTGATTTGAACCCTATTCAATAGGTATGCAGCTTCTCAAGTGCATAACTCCCAAAAAGGAAATAGGTAACTCAGTAGTACTCATCATAGAGCACACCATATCACATAGGGTGCTATTGCTCCGCCCCGATATACCATCGTGCTATGGTGTATACGGAGGAGTAATGCTGAGAGAGAATCTCATTCTCCTTTAGAATAATCCAGGATTTTCGTGCTCAAGTATTCTCCTCCTCGATCACATCAAAGGACATAATACTTATACCCGTATTTTGGTTCTCTACTTCTAAATCATATTCTGTGAATATCTCAAAAGGTTCGGACTTGTGTTTCAACAGGAATATATGTCTGAATCTTGAGAGATTATCAGAGAATGTAATGAAGTACAAAGAACCAGTCCTGGCATATGTAGACAGGGGACCTTACATACATCAACATGTATCATCCCAAGAGTTTACTAACTCTTTCTCTGTTTCCAGTAAACAGAGCTATGGTCATTATATCTTTGTGACATGACTGGCAAGTTTCACAAGATGTAGATTCAAATTGATTTATATGTGCATCTACATGTAACTTCAGCTAGTTGGGTCATATTGATATGACCTAGTCTACAATATCTCAAGAAGTATTCGTTCAGTTCTGAACTCTTCCTCTTGTGTGTGTTCTGTATACTAAGAACTGTAGTTTGATTTAGAACATCAATGCTTTTAGATAACGTGCCTGAATTGATCAACTTTTGATATAGGAAATGTTCAAAACATTATCCAATAATATAAAATTTTATCATTTCTTTACTAATAAATTACTAATAAAGAGACTGATATGATTTTGTATATCAGGTTCGGTATCTAATAACATTCGTTCAGAATCAATGTATTGGTAATACAGGGTGACAGTGACCAACAGACTTGGCTGCAACACTTGCCCCGTTTTCTGTCTCATGAAACTTATCACCCGTTCTCAGTCCTCTACCTTTCTGTAGCCCTATGTAACATATTACATATCTGGGATCCTGATCTGGTATCACATACCCAGGACGTAAAGGATACTGAGAAACAGTTCTCTCTAATGAACACACCCGAAGATGATGCATCAGCATGCACTCTCTTCGTTTGGGCGGCACGGGAATTCTGGTAATCCCCAATTTCCTGCTCTGTCTTATAACAATTATAAGTTGGAGCGGGACCAACGTTCCCCAGCTCAGTATAACAAGCGGGTTCGGTCAAATATCCGTATTATTATCTTGATTAAGGCGTGATATGGTCGCTACCAGGAGAGAGAGAGAAGAAAACACTCTGCGTGCGCTCTTGCAAGATTAGATTGGTTATGTATTTTATCTAATCAGGATGGCTCCCACTGCTTTTTATCAAATCTTCCTTCAAACCCCAAAAGGAAAGACTAGCCGGGATTAATTACACACTACAAGTTCGCCAATCTTTCAGCCAGGCCAGTGTCGGTACTTTGAGGGAGGTCCCCCGTGCTTTCGCCAGAACCTAATTAATGTAAACCTCATTTTCCCAGAGGCGTAACCTCGTTGACACCTTTCTAGACACCTACTTGATCGGCTAATTGTAATGTGTAAAACTCTCCCAGGAGTAACTCTTACTCGTAGCGGGTATCGGGATCCAACTATCTTATAGAAGGTATGCAATCTCATTGCAAATTTCAGAACTTGAAATTCCCGATAATATTTTGCCCCTAGCTCGCTATGACCTTGACGCATGCCAAACAACCCATAGTCTGCTAGTCAAGTTCAACCCGTAAATTTCTTGATTGAATTAAACCCACCCGCACGACCGTTGACGCATGCCAAACAACGCCGTACGAATACCCTAATCCAATCGCATCGTATGCTAGCAGATAAGCACTAGTTAGCTACCGTACACTACGCCTTGACGCATACCAAACAACCGCAGCACGAATACTAACTAGTACTTATCTGAAATGACGGAGGGCTACGACAGGTTTTTCTGAAAACCTATTGCGTAATGAATTTGATATCGTTGTAGAATCAAATGATTTTAAAATGGAGTGTTTTTGAGGCTTTTCTAGTTTTGCTAAAGGGGTCACTCCCGTTGAAAGGATCGTCAGCCCTTTCCTCGTCGAATGAGGTGCGGGATATATCATATATATCACTGTGCAAAGCAAAAACTCTTAAAAGCAATCAAAAGACAAACCGAGTGTGTAGCATCTGCCAGTTATTGCTAAAGGAGTCACTCCCGGTGAAGGGATCTCGGTCCTTTTCTTATTGAATAAGATGCAGGATATATCATATACACCGCTGTGCAAAGCAAGAACTGTAGCTACCTGTTTTATTTTGAAATTCGATTCTACAACATCATTAGGTTTCTTTTATTTCATTAATCTCATTAATGAAGTCCCATCATTTAAATTACCTAAACATCACAGATAAATACGACGTACACTTATGCCATCCGCATTCGCCTCGATGTCCCCTCGTGCACCGTTAGGTTAGGTAACTAACGGCAGAGCGGGGCAGGGCTAGCGCGGGTGTAAAACATAAGTAACGCCTATATAATATATCATATATACTATATACTGTATCTATCACAGAACATCACATGATCACATCACAGATATCGCAGCAGAAGAAACATATGAAATATTGGATACACTAGGACGTCCGTGTTTTCAATACGAGCCAGTATAAAACACGGATTCCACGGTCGCGATGAATAGCCAAACCCACGCCCTTAGACCCCTACGAGAGCGGCAAGCAACCCTACCAATTCTGGAGTTAGGAGACCCGGACTCGACTCCTCGAGTTGGTCTCCCACTGGACCCCAGAACCCGGTTACTTGTGCTCCCCTCCTTGGGTCTATCCTAGTGCGGAAAAGTAAATAATATACAAAGGGTGACAACTTCCGCAACCTGGAAGTGCCCCAATAAAAGAATATTACATACAAGTTTTTACATGAATGAAAATGAAAAACACTCATCTCACATAAAAACCCCCGGCTATTCGAACACGACGATCCAATATAACATATCCAGCAACACATAACATCACATGTCATCAACGTAAGTAAATATGCGCATCCCAATTGTCGTTGACATATAGCAACGAAACCGGCGATATCACATATTACACTTACGGTCACAAAAAAGGAAGTGTAAAACTACAACAGTTGGAATCCGCAACCACCTCAGACATCGCATGCCTGACCAAATGAATTACTTAGACATCGCATGCCTAACAATTATAAACCCCGCATTTTAGTCTCATTATCGAAAACTCTTTTCAATATCAAGTCGGGAAATTCAACAAGATTCCCGGCATCCTGATCGAATGCTCGTCGCAAACTTTAGTAGGCGGCCGCACCCCCGACGCCGTCGACGAAGTGCACCAAGGCGGAACACCGCCACCGCGAGCACCCGAACGGATGCTTTCGGCGACGGGGTTCTCCTACAGTCACTTGGTCGGGGCAATGAAGTGAGGCTGTCTATTAAGTTTACCCGGCGAGTATCCGCGTACGCTACGTGATTGCGACGGACTTTTGATCACATCAAAATTCCGTGGCAACCGATCAATTGAGACTAAACTGCTATGTTTATAACATTCATTGAGTTATCTCATAACTACTTGTGAATTCCAATTATTGTATCCCATTCCAGATAATTAGAAAATGTTAAACTTTCCGATCGAACATTCAAACACCCAAGTTTTCCCGAAACAGCTCAACACATGAAACAAGTTCAAAAACATTCAGTTCGTGCCTCAGTACCAACGGTCCAGCCATAGAAGGGTCAAGCCAACGCCTCACATGTGGCACGCCGTACTGCCCCAAACCCGAAGGTTCAAAGGGCAGTTCAAGACGGTCACATAATCGAGTTAAGGTTTGTTGTCTTCTAGAGGGACCATCGCATTACTTGCACTACTTAGAACGTCGTTAAACCACGGAAAAATCCAACACTTGGAAATTTCCCGACAGGGGAAAAATTGGGTATTTATCCGGTCGAACTTTTTAACATATTCTAATAATTTACCCGGAATGCCACATAGACAAAATTTGACAATCCGATCGAATAATCGATTCCCAAAGCAACCCCAGAAAATTCAACTCTTGAATAAATATTAAAAATTCCCAGAAAAACCAGCACTGTTATCTAAGAATTACTGTGTAAAACTTTTTGAACAATGAGCCATTTTGGCCGCGGAACCGCCGCAATAGCCATGCTATTGCCGCGGTTCCGCCGGACTATTGTGGAGTTGGACACCCGAATTTTACAGTAACTCTTAGAAATTCCTGCTGAGTTTTCTGCATATTTTTAATTCTCAAAAATCCACAATTTTCAAAAAAGGACAGAGAGCAATTTGGAGTTAGGGATTTCGATCGATCGGACTTCAAACTGCGTCTACGAATCGCCTAAGGCTCTAGCTAGGCTCTGATACCACTGTAGGGTTCCTAGGCACTCCCAAGAGGTCTCACAAGGCATCAACCATGCCAATTTCAAACTTTATAGGTGTCGAGAAACCCTAATACGGATCGTTGGCTAGAATTTTAGGCGAACAATGCAACTAGTTAACAATTTAACTTAAAGAACGGAAATACAACCTTTGAAGATCCAGTTCTCCACCTCCATAGCTCCATGATGAAGTCCCTCCGCTGTCCAAATCGGATCCCGGACTTTAGCGTCGGCTTCGTCGGAGAAAAGGGCGGGCTAGGTCGTCGATGTCGATGCCGAAGATGATCTACGTCGAGGCATCACTAGATCAAGTTTCCACTTCACCAAGTCATAAAACTTGTGAAGAAAACACCTACTTGGCAAGAGGTAGAGGATGAAGAAATAGGAAGTGGGTTCACTTTAGAATTGGATTTCTCACTTGCTTTCTCAAGTTGCCATTGTAGTAGCAAGCTTTCTTCATGTGATGAAGAAGAAGAAGAAGAAGAAAGAATGAATATGATAAGTTTCATTTTCAAAAAGGATAAATGATATGAATACTTATCATAACCTAACCCTAGTTAAGTGTAGAGAATAGACCATGGTTTGCTTAAATGGTTAGGGTTAAGAATGAAGACAAGAATGGTGACTAAGTCAAAGGTTCATGAATCTTCAACAAACAAACAAACAAAGCCACCATTCTTTCTTTATCTTTTCCAAAACAAACAAATAAATAAATAAATAAATAAATAAGATAATCAAAACCCTAATCATTAACTTAACCATGGTTTAATCTTTACACTTAACCAAGTTAATATGTATCATCAAACATGATACAATCATTTGCACAAAAAGTATATCACATATACAACTTGTACATCCAAGTGAGAAAATCCATTTAAAGTGAACCAATACTAGTTAATGCATTATACATTAAATCATTAAATCAACACTTGATTTAACGATCCGGTCATATCGCATATAACCGACTAGTATCCTATGTATCGGTTTATCGAATCAATGCTTGAATCGATAACTAGGTTATATCGCATACAACCATTCGATACATTTATCGCGAGAATGGAATACGGTATCACATACACGCATTATTCTCAGTCCCACACATATCTCATATGCGCTCCTATTTCGTTTCGCTTGAGCCAGGAAACCTCTGTGTAGGACTCTAAAGACTCGACAATACGCCGGCAGCAGATGATGATCATATCAAGCTCCGACAAGCCGCAAGCGGTCTGCTAAACGTAACGGCCACCCGGGTATTGAGCGATCAGAAGATCGACGAGCAAGCCCGCTCATACTCCTGTGAATCCAACCAGTAACACTTACCGTACAGTCCGGTCTGATCGTCTGATATGTTGCATATCTCGCCTAGGGGTGGTAAACGTCAGATCCCAATTGCTTGATAAGTCGTGTCGATATGAGGTCTATAACAATTCGAGAAACTACTGGTAACACTTACCAGTAAATCTCAGCAACCCTGGCCAGGGATTTCCGGTTATAGCCAATCAAACACAGCGCAACATCAACTCCCTATACCGGGAGAGACGAATCCCCTCCTATCGCTCATTGCCTCCATGTGATTCGGGACTGTACCCAAAAGCCACCGTTTTGCACGCCCTCTTGGACATGGTAAGATGGAAATCAAAGCACAATGGGAACCACACAAGACTCTATGACGATCTCGGGTCAACAGACTACTCTGTACCAGTGTCACCAGAGAACTGCCATCTGACGTAAGGTATAATACCATCTGGGAGTTCTCGGCGAGTCCGTCCAGTGTACCCAGTCTCCACTGAGCACCCGTATATCATCTCTGATGTCAAACACCAATGGATATGGGATCATCCATCGCCCATCTATATGGGTCGAGAAGGTATACGCTAGTCTACTCTGGTATATCGATGCCCCGTCTCGATACACCCACGACTAGGGACTTTGAAGGATGTACTTACGGACTACCATGTCCCCACTAGTATGATCCGCATCATAGTCCAGGTAGTCAAGTACACATCCTAAGGGCTTTACCAACATGTAACAGAGAGACAATCAGTATACACGTTAAGGTAAAGAGCAACCAGATAGCATACTATCATGTTGAGCAAGAAAGTCCTCCCTATATATGTCCAAGCATCCACTACAATATACATCCTATGTACAGTAATGGCCTCTAGGGCATACATATAACTAACAGATGGTCCCAGAAGTTCCGGTTCAGGACCAGTTTCTCTATGCAAGGAGCTTCTTCATCGTCTATCGACGAGATCACATGGCAGCTTGCTACATAACCTTCAGATTCATCCGATGAATCTTCTCCATCATCTCCGTCCTCAAGGACATGGCTGAGAAATTCTTGGAGTGTGACTAGAGTCCGCGCTTTCTGGTTATACTCTTCCAGCACGTCAATCTTTTTTTGCAGGTTTGTGCGCTTGTCACAGGCTTTACGGGCTTTTTGGTCTTCTTCTTCTTCTTCGAAGACTTCGACGGCTGGGTGTGAACGCTTTGGCTATCACCACCAATCTTTGGAGTTGGGCGTGGCTTTAGCATCCCCTCGATGATCTCAGGTTCCAACGGATTCTTCCACCTAATCGCCGGGCATGTCTGGAGATCGTTCAGCATTCTTTTGGTTTTGGCTGAAAGAGCGACCTCCCATGGAGCTTCTTCAATAAAAGAGCACGATGCCCCCGGTGTGTCCATCTTCTTAGGAGTGTGCGGTTGTGGTGGGCTTACTTTCCACTTCTCAGACAGCACAAACTTACCTTGTTGGTACTGATCCTCGATCCATCCTTAAATACGTAGCAATCTTCGATTGGATGGCTTACCGTTTGGTGGTAAGGGCAATAATTGGGACTATTAGCCTCGCCGGGTTGCAGTGGTCGCTTAGGATTTGGAAGATTGATGAGCCTGTTGCGCATCACCAGTTCAAACAATCTTTTCGTTTTGTCGCGAGGGAACGAATAAGGACGCTTCATTTTCTCATTGTTGTATCGCCGTCTCTCTTCCAATTGATCCGTTAGTTTTGGGGCACTGGGCTGCTGTTGGGTATTCGCAACGAAGGTCGCCTTCCCTTTACCCTTTTCGTTCCGCGGCTCCGGCTTCGGAGGAGACGGTCTATGACCTATCTAGTCCATCTGGGCTAGCTTGTCGATTAAGGCTTGGAATGTGGTCGGCTTGAAGAACATCATGATTTAGGAAATAGTTGCATGAGGGTCTAGGGTGCCCATGAACATGCCCACCGCCGGTGCTTCTTCGATGCGCTGTTCACATTTCAACCACAGATTCTGCCATCGGATCGCGTATTGAACCTACGTCTCGCCTGGCTTCACCCTGACATTGATCAATGCCGTTATTGGTGTGCGTTCACTAGCACTCGTGAATTGCTGGGTGAATAACAACTCCATTTCTGCGAAAGTCTTGACGGAGTCGTTTGGAAGTTCGGAGTACCACTCAAATACCGTCTCCGACATGCTGCTGACGAATTGGCGGAGCAAAAGCTTATCATCACCCCCGGTTTTGCCGCAAAGAGATTTGCTCACTAAGCGACATGTTAATGGGGATTGCCTATACCCTTGTACACATGGAATTTAAGGATTGTATATCCTGGTGGGTACTTTATTTGTTCATACCGGTCTGGATACGGTCGCCCAGTTTTAACGACTTGGCCAGCCGCTTCATTTGCCTAGTGAGCTCGTATTTGCTGAGCAATATAGTCATTCAGAGCGGCCTTGGAAATAGTTTCCTCTTTGGCTGCTGAAAGAGCCGGAGGAGGATTCGATGTCTCTCCTCTGTCGTCTTCAATAATGATCGGAGGGTCTTCAACTGGAGGATCCGGCTGTAACATCATCCCGACCATGTCTTGGAAGAGAAGCGCCATTCGTTTTTGTTCCCCTCCGAACGGTGGCCGAAACTTTGCGTCTCGCCTGAGATTCGGGGGCAGATGCTATATGGTTTTATCTGTCTACCTCTCCGGAGATGCCACGTTGATTTATGGCACCGTGTATCGGAGGTTTAGACGGATGCGGCCGATGTAGCAGACTTCATTAGATTCCCCCTCGGGGTGAGGGGTTTTTTTGATTGTGGGGACGCTCTTCCCTGCAGGCGCAAGCCCCTGCAGTTAATTACGCTACCGCATCGCGATAACAACTTTCTCCTTCTCCAGAATTTCATTTCGTGTCGTGTGTGTTTGTTTTGTTTGTGGTTGCCCGTGGATTGTATACGGAGACTGAGTAATACCGTCGCCCGTAGGACGTGGATTAGTCCAAATCCGTGTTTACTTAGATTTGGGTTTGGTGTTTTTAGTCTAAGGATACATTAGTCGCGTTGCGGCTAAGATTAGCTTAAACGTTCGTCAAGGATACGTTAGTCCTGTTTTGGACTAAGATCAACTTGACGTAGTGATCCATTTAATTATATGGCCGTCGGGACTCATCACCTCTCTGACGTCGTTGAAGGATTACAACGATGGATGTCAGAGGAGTTCAGAGATGTACCCTTGAACCAAAATTGGTTTGGAGTTTTATCATTAATTTAAATGTCTAAGGATACGTTAGCCATATTTAGGGCTAAGATCGACTCAAACGTTTGTTAAGGATACGTTAGTCCAGTTTGAGACTAAGATCAACTTAACGGGACCGTTTAGATCCGACAAAAGAGCATTTGGGCTCTATTGTGCTAGTTTAGGGACGCGGTGGTCTATCGCCAGTTTAAGGACGTGGTGGTCCATTATTAGTTTAGGGACGTTCCGGTCCGATATTAGTTTAGGGACGTTTCGGTCCGATATTAATTTAGGGACGTTTCGGTCCGATATTAGTTTAGGGACGTTTCGGTCCGATATTCATGTGTGGTTGTTGGGACCCGTCACCTCTCTGACGACGTTGAATGATTACAACGACGTGTGTCAGAGGAGTTCGGAGATGTACCCTCGAACCAGTAGTAAATTGATTTAAGAGAGCAATCTTGCTCAGTCAATTTAATTTGAGGACTTACGGCCAAAATTGGGCTAAGTCCAGTTAAAAATATTCGACGCCTTTTATTTGTTTTTGGTGTGTTAGACCTGTGCTAGGGCTTGGCCCATTTTTAAATAATCTATTGCATCAATTTATTCTTTGTTTGGGCTCTGTTCATGATTGATGCAGAGCATCAATTTAATTAGGCCTCTGCAAGGCATCTACTTTGTTTGGGCTCTGCCCCTTTTAAAATGCATAGCATTTATATCATTTTGTTTGGGCTCTGCCCATTTATAAATGATGCAGAGCATCAATTTAATTAGGCCTGCTTGGTCTTTTGACTTGGGCCTGGCCCTTTGAGAAATGCATTGCATTTATTAGGCGCTTTGCGCCAATTACAGAGCGCAAGCGCTTATGATTAGGACACGTGTCATGCTCTAGTAAGCGCAAGCGCAACAGCGTAGTGCGCTGCGCTAATGCGCTGCGCTGTTGCGCTGCAGACACGTGGCGCGCTCTGGTGAGTGCAAGCGCAATAGCGCAGTGCGCTGCACAAGTACGCTGCGCTGTTGCGCTGCTGACACGTGGCGCGCTCTGGTGAGTTGCGTCAATTCCAGAGAGTAAAGCTCTATTTCAAGAGCGCGTAGCGCAAGTAGCTGACACGTGGCGCTCTCTCAAGAGTGCAACAGCGCAATTTGGAAGTGCAGAGCACCAAGAATCTTTTAGATTCAAGAATCAGAAGTGCAAAGCACTATTTAATTTCTTGATCTACATTTAGATCAAAGAAAAATAAATTTTTCTTTTTTTTGTTTCAAGAACCAGAGGTTCATAAAAAGTGCAAAGTACTATTATTACTTATTTATATATATATATATTTTTTATTTAAGATTATTGATCTTGTTCTTAGATCAATAATCTGCCCATAAGAGAACTTTCTCTTTTCCCTCAAGGTTTTTACCTTCTGTTGTTCTTGAGGAGTTTTCAAGAGCTTTCTTCTTTCTCTATTTTTTTTTAGAAGGATCTTCCTGCCTTTGAATTGAGATCTAGGTTCCTTTTTATAGTGCCCATAAATTAGTTAGATTTGTTAAAGAGATCTTTCTCTGAGTGATTTGGGGAATTTTCCCCACCGTTGGATCTTTGATCCAATGGCCTCTGCTTTGCAGAAGAAAATCTCTTGTTTTAGCAAGAACAGAAAAGATTTCTTAAAATATTAATTTAGTTTGGCGCAGATGCCCCAGCGCGTGACACGTGTCGCGCAGCGCATAGCGCAGCGCAACTGCGCTAGCGCACTAGCGCATCTGCGCTGACACGTGTCGCGCAGCGCACAGCGCAGCGCAACTGCGCGAGCGCATCTGCGCTGACACGTGTCGCGCAGCTCACAGCGCAGCGTAACTGCGCGACCGCATCTGCGCTGACACGTGTCGTGCAGCGCAGCACCCGCGCAACTGAAGCGTTGCTTCCTTTAATAGAGCTTTGCTCTGATTGGGCGCGCCTTCTTGGGCTCTGCGCTGACGTATTAGCGCCTGACGCGTGGCGCGTTGCGCCCGAGACTTGAAGCGTTGCTTCAAAATTTGAATTTTTGAATTCAAACAGAGCTTTGCTCTGATTGGGCGAAACAAATGCCCCTCCACCGTTGCGCTCACGTGGCGCACACGTGAGTGCAGCGGTGGCAACCCCCTGACCGTTGGATTAAGGGGTGAGCTCAAGAGGCGCAAGCGCCTTATAAATAGGGCCTCTGGCCCTTAGAAAACTCTTCACCATTTTCTAGATTTCGATTTTCAGAGCTCTGCTCTTGGTTAAGAATTTCAGAGCTTTGCTCTTGCTTTCAGAACTCTAGAGCTTTGCTCTCATTTCCCAAAGTTAGAAAACTTTAGGTAATAATTAATTTAAAATTAAGTTAAATTAATTTAAATCAATTTTAACCAACAGAGCTTTGCTCTCATAGATCTTTTGATCTAAAGAAATTCCCTTTGGGGTTTCATCAACAGAGCTTTGCTCTCACGAATCCATAGATCTACAGAGATCTTGTTCATGGGTTCCAACCCATGAACAGAGCTTTGCTCTTGAATCAAATGTAGATTTTTTTTTTAGATCTGAAAAATGAAGAATTTTTTTATAAGTTTTCATGGATTTTCCAGGATTCCAGAAATTTTAATTTTAAATTTCTTTTCAAAAATTTTCTTTTTGATGGAATATTACAGAGCTAAGCTCTTTTTAAGGAATTTTATTCTTTTGAGACCAGAATTTGACAAGTGTCATTCTGTGACAGAGCTTTGCTCTGAAAGAGGAGATTTTCTCCTTGTCTCTGGGGATTCTTTATTAATGGGAATGTTTTCCTGGGGAACAAGTGACAATCTCATCCAATGATGAGATTGTCCTACTGACTGACGTACTGTCATCCAGATTTTGTGGGTCCTCCTTTGGTCCCTTACTCACTGCACTGCACTGCTGTGTGATGGAATTAATTGATTTTAATTTTAATTTAATTAATGCATTTTCTTCTTTAAATGCTAAACGTTGGAATTACAACACTAACGGCTAAATTGTTCTTTTTGCAGCGATTATGTCTCTAGACACCTCATTCCCGTTCGTCCGCTCAGAGGAGGGATTTCCCGAGGCGTCTTTGGACCGTGAGGTCCTGGCCATGATTAAGGAATACGACCTGGAGTACAAGAGTCTCCACCTTTGGGGGTCGTGGTACAATCAGATCATCATGGGCCGACGGAGCTTCACATCCGCGGTGCCGTCAGAACCCATAACGGCGACTCATTACGCCAGCCCGCCCCCGGTGCAGTATGCCGTGGAGATGACGGATTGGACATCGAAGGGTTTTCTTCATCCGGCCATAGATGCCATCCCAGTCCAGCGTCCTATGGTTTTGGATATCCTAGGACGCCGTATCTGTCAGGGCGAGGCGAGACCTTGGGGGCAATCATATAACATTGGTCTGATCCCCCGCCACCCGGTTGGCTATCTACCATGGGCCCGGTATATCCTGTCGACGAAGAAATCGTAGTTGATAAGATTAGGATTGTATACCGCAGTCTACGTCTCCCTCTTCCAGTATCCCACGCTTCCCACCTGGTGGTTCAAGGCCTTCCTGGAGCAGTGGAACATTCCTACCCATACCTTCCTTGCCATGGATCGAGAAGTGTCCATCTCTCTGGAAGAGTTTACGGAGGTGTCTGGTCTACCGGTTATGGGGGAACATTATGAAGAGTTGCTCCCGCCGGATGAGTACATCTTTGGTGCCAAGCCGGTGATAAGGGGACTCATGCCGGAGAACGCTGTTCAACATCAATTTCCAAGTCTGATCAAGGTGCTGAACATCTACGAGGCCCTTTTCATTGAGCGTGGGAGCCGCGGAGTCAATTTTGAGGATTTTATTGCTCGGTTCCTTCATCCAAACGTCCTCTCGGCGGAAGCTGCCAAGTTTGCCAACCTTGAGGACCCTTTTGGTTTAGGTTTGGATAACCTGCCAGCGAAAGACATAGACCAAAAGAACTTTTTTCTTCCTAACTCTTCAACCATGTCTTTTGCAGAAGTCGTAGCCCCCGAGATGGACGAGGAGGCCTTCTTTTTAGGATTTCTTGGGCTTTGGCTGTGTTGGTTTGCACTCCCAATGCACTCTCACCGCATGCGGCCCTCCGTTTTTTACCCGGCCCACCGAATGACTATCGGGGTAAAGGTGGCCGTTGGGATCGCCGGCTTGGCGCACTTATATCATGGCCTTAGCCGAGCAGCGGATGCTAATGAGCCTGGGGTGTTGCACGTGGTTTTCCTGATGCACTACTTTATGTCGTGGCTCGAGCTACATACAGCGGGTGTCTTCGGCATGCATAAAAGGCCATCGTTCTACGAAAGGTGCATTTTTCCTCGCATTCTACAGTTGATCGGCGCATCAATTGTAAATCCATCGCCGCGAGATGCCAGTGGTTTACTCCTTCGCTCCCACACCGTTGGAACCGGTGTGTCTTTCATTGACAAGGTGTTGACTATTAGAAAAACGTCCACCACTGCAGTGCGGCCATTGCAAGATACTTTTAAGGATGGAGCTTCAGTTTTAACGGCCCGGGAGACCCTTCACCTATATTCCATCAGGTCGGGCTTTTTGGTGTTTAGGCAGGACGGGGGAGCGATCTTCATGAGATATAACCCGCATCGTTTCGCCCAACAGCTGAGCTATAATCAAGGGGTACCGCTGGAGGCCTTTTTATCGGAACCTGCCGTGACTGAAGAAGGGATGGAGAGAGCGCTGCATCACTTCATGCGTCTAAACACGGGCTCTCACTTCTTTATCAGTGAGCCGGCTTGCGCCCCCCGACTTCTTAGGGTATACACAGAATGGTATAGCCACTCGACGGGAGCGGTCATAAAGGAGGAAAGGCGGTTGCTGATCGACCGTAAGGTTGCACCTCTAGGTAGCGATCGCAACGCTCCGCTGGTGCCTAGGACTCCAGTAGTCGCTCCTCTAAAAGATGCCGAGGGCAGACCATCACGTGCGCAAAGTCCTCCATGTGAGTTGCAGCTCCCTGATATCGCGGATGCACCTCCCGCACCCTGTGCTCCGGTGGAAACAGTGATTGTACCCTCGCCGGAGTCTGGCGTGGGTGCGGACATCGGGACCCGTCGCCCCAAAGTGGCTGCCAAGCGGAAGTCGATTCCCCGTGAGCCTAGGGTCGGAGGGCAAAAGAAAAAGACGTCGCTCTTCGCTGCGGATGTCGTGTTCGGCCAGGAACCCCATGCTCCTTACGCTGAAGGTCTGCTCGAATATGGGACTAACGCAGGGTTGGTGATGCCGCCGCCGGACGATACAGACTTGGAGGCTGCTCTCAGAGCTTCGGCATGGTTGGTGAAACGTGACGCGTGGCTGGCTAAGCTTGCGCAATCAGGTAACTACTAGTCGCTTTTTCTTTTTTGCAACATATCTTCTTCATTATTTCATTATTTTTGACTAACGCTTTTCTTTCTTTACTTTCAACAGGCATCACTGATGAAGAAGCCATTGCTGCTTCTCTGAAGACTTTTCAGGAGGAGGAACGTCTCAGAGCATCTACGGGCCTTAGTAAGTTTCGACTCATCAAGTTTTTCATTTTTCTTGTGTTATGGTCGATCTAACCTTTCCCTTTTAATTACAGGAACCTCAATGCCGTTCCCTCTTAGCGCCGCAGATGTTCTACCAGCTGCCGACGTTCCTGCTTCTTCTGGACCATCGCAGGAGGTTCGTCTTGAAGAGCCGATGAGAGATGCCTTAAAGGCTCTGGAGGCATCCCTAAATGAAGATGATGATGCCTTGAAGGAGGCGTCACAGAGGTCCCTCATGACCGCTCGGGAGGAGGGAAAGCGGTTGAGGCGTGAGGCGAAGGCGCGCAGGGCTGCCTTGGCTATGGGAGCGGGCCCCAACACCGCCCCTCGAGCTGATACTCCCTCCAAAGAGGCCCCTGTCGCCCTATCCACTGCCCGCAGAGAGGTGGCGCGAGCAGTTCGGAGCGCAAACGGTAAATCCGCTTCAGGTAATATTTCTCTCAGAGTTTTTGTTATAAGGATTTTAATATCATTGGTCCTTATATCTCTTATCTTTGCAGGGCCAAGTCCGATCGAGGGAGAGGCGGAAGCCGTCGATCCTAGGGGAACGGAGGAGGCGGTGCCTGCTGAACTCGAGCCGACAGTGGGCATGGAGCCTGAAGTGGAGGTCGAGGGGTCTACCGCAGAGAAGGTCATTGATGCCGAACCTGAAGCGGTGGCAGATGATATGATCATTATAACTGAGTCCAAGGTGGTGGCGGCTGAGGCGCTCGAGGTCGGCTGTCCCCTGGCGACGGTGGACGATACAACCGCAGCTACTGAACCTGAGAGAGTGGTGGGTGAGGTGACCATGATTCCCGAGGATGAGCCAACCGCTCCTTCTTTGGAATCTGGCAACACTCCAATCATAGCCCTTTCCGGCTATGGCCCTCCGCCGTCTCCAGGTTTTGTGAGCACGACAACGGTCCCCATCGAGTCGGGTGACGAGGCCACGGGCGGTGGTATCATGTCGGTAGAGGAGGGAGTTGCTTCTGTTTCAGCCGGGAGCTCCTCAGGTAAACCCCAAGTGACTGCTTTTCTTAACTTTACAATCTTTTCTGACAAGTTCACTTTTTCGTAATGCAGGTGCAGCTAGTGCTGATGCCCCACTGCTTGAAGGAGCACCTTCAACGACTGCCTTGGCGGTGGTCACCTCTCAACCCTCTCTTATTCCTTCGAAGATGTTGGAAGATATGGGTTTGCAATTTATTAATCCTATCTTTCAGATATATAGTTTATGTACTGAAGTCACACTGTTGTATCTTTCAGGAGTGCTTTTTGATCATCTTTATCAAGTGTTGCTCCCACACTTCTCCTTCTCATCTGAATTCGCCTCTCCCTCTGGTGGCGCTGGTGAGTACCGTTCCCGATCGGTAGCTTTGTCTTTTCAGTGGTAGAATTATTTCCAACTCTCTCTTGTTCTGAATGCAGCGTTGCAAATCGAAGGGGGAGCAGAAAGATCGGCTGCGCCACCAGCCCTTCCGGCCTTGCCACCTGTCTCCACCGGTATAGTAAACTATCTTATCAATGACTTCCTTCATATCTGTTGAATCATCATCTAATCGCATTTCGTCTTTTTCCAGCTGTCGTTCCAGTCTCGGTACCTTTCGAGTCTCGCATTACAATACCGGACGGTCCTTCCCAGCGACGCCCGTCCTCAAAAGGTGCCGCGAATAGTTTGCGCATGTTGAGCGACTACATCGAGGAGCTCGACATCGAGGCTCCTGTATCTGCTGAGGATTTCGCCACGACGGTTAACCCGATGCTGGCGATATTTTCCACCTTCCATGACGAGGGTATTGTCGCCTCTTGGGTTAACTATTGTCGGGAGATCGAGGCTCGCCTTCATCAGCTAGAGTCAACGCGCCTGTCCCCCGAGACTTTGGCCTTGAGCACTCAACGGGGAGCATGGCTCAAGCAAAGCGCTTCTCATTTCCGTCATCTGGAACAAGAAGTGGCTTTGAGGCTGAAGGAGTGCCAAGATTCTTCAAGCAGAATTGCTCGCTTGCGTGCCGAAGTTGAGGCGAACGCCGCTGAGGTAAAGACCGTCTTCGAGGGTCTTCTGGAGCGCATATCGGACGGGCTGAGACTAAAGCGGGAACTTGATGCCGCCGAGCATGACACTCCAGGCCGTGAAGCTGTTCATCGAGCCGTCAGGGATCAGCTTGCATCCGTCACACAGCAACGGGCCCAGGTGGAGGCGGAGTTGGCAGTGGTATCCAATCGGGAAAAGGCATGGAAGGAAGTGTACGAACAACTGATAGAGCTACTTAAGACGCTTCCTTCCCCATAGCTGCCTTTGTATCATTGTATTTGTAAAAATTTTCTTTTCTGAGTAACATGTATCCGTTCTTTGCTCTTTTGTATGATTTACTATGTATTTGATTGAGGTCAATGAATAAAGATACACACTTTCTTTTACAATATCTTGTATGCTCTTTTGTTTTCTGCCTTTACATCATGATGTTGTCGATGAACTTGATTGGCAGACAACTTAATTTCTTCAAGAGATAGCGATGGCTTAGGCCGCAAGTTCAGGTCTACCGCCTAAGACTTTTCAACTCTATGAGCCGTGAGGGTCCCATAGAGGCATTTCTCCCTACGGGTCGAGAGGATCCTATAGGTGGATTTTCTCCTTAGGAGTCTTGAGGATTCCTAAGTGTGGTTTTCTCTTATAAGTCGTAAGGATCCTATAAGAGAATTTTTCCCTCTTACGAGTCGAGGGGATTCGTAAGCGGTTGTTTCCCTCCTCGTCGAAACTCGACTTTGGAGGGTGAGACCCGTGGATAGTATGCAAGAGCCCATTTTGGATCGACTTGTAGGGTCCCATTGTTCAGGAAGCAAGTTCTCCCGCTTCTGCTGCTTGAGGCCTCATCTTGCAAATTGAGAAGCAAATTCGATTTATTAAAGAAATCCCTTTTCTGAATGATTTGGGGGAATTTCCGCTCACCGTCGGATCTTTGATCCAAGGGCTTATGTTTTACAGAAGAAAACCTTTTTATTTTAACAAGAGCAGAAACGATTTCTTCAGAACTTTTAATTTTGTTTAGCGCAAATGCTTCAGGGTATGACGCGTGTCGCACAGCGCACAGTGCAGCGCAACTGTGTGAGCGCCTCTGCGCTGACGCGTGTCGTGTAGCGCACGACGCAGCGCAACTGTGTTAGCGCCTCTGCGCTGACGCGTGTCGTGTAGCGCACGGCGCAGCGCAGTTGAAGCGTTGCTTCCTTTAATTTTGAAAAGGAGCTTTGCTCTGATTGGGTGCGCTGCTTTGGGTGCTGCACTGATGCGTCTGCGTCTGCGTCAGACACGTGACACGTTGCGCAGCGTAAACAATCTGAAGCGTCGCTTCATTCAAATTAATTTTCAAGACAGAGCTTTGCTCTGATTGGGGGAAGACGAAGCGTTGCTTCATCTCCCGCCTCGGAATTTGAACAGAGCCTCGCTCTGATTAGGGTGAACCGCCGTGACAACTTTTGGAAGTCGAAGAGGCACTTGATGCCTATAAATAGGACCTTTGGTCCCCGACAGATACTTATCATCTTTCAGATTTTTATTTTCAAAAACTTCAGAGCTTCGTTCTTGCCTTCAAGAACTCTGGTGCCTTGTTCCTTTTTTTTAAGAGTTTTTTAGAAAAAAAACTTCTTTAGGTAGAATCGATTAACCAGCAGAGCTTTCGTCCAGGGGATTTTATCCTTGAACATAGTCTTGCTCTCTAGGAATTTAGTCCTTTATGTATGTTATTGCTTTTCTATTGCTGATCTTCCTGTAATATTTCCTCCAGGTATAATGGCGGCGGTGCATCTATACAGTTTGCACGAGTTCATTACTTACGACGATATCCACGCTCAGGGTCGTCAACAAAACCAGGAGTTTACAGACGCTGAATGTGCTGAAGTCATGGGTCGTCTGAACGCAAGCGGTGGTTGGCTGTTGCCTCGTCGTTCGGCCCTTTTGAAAGTCGTGTTGGGAGCTATATGGAGAGCACTTCCGGATCTTCATGAGGCCTTACCGCTCAACGCACTGGATGATGCCGAAGACAAGGTGCATTCAGTGTACCTGACAGGGCTGATCTCAAAGAAACGGCGGAACAGCCTCATTGACATCCTACACCAAGTCTTCCAGCAGACGACGATAGTTACTGCTTATCGAAGGCTAGGGGGGCTTGCCGATGATATTGACACAGAGGAGCGCGAAAGACTGCGCACAAGAATAATTAGAAAGGCCAGAAGAACTCTATATGGCCTTACTTTTGATTTCCTCAATCCGTGCCCCGGGTCTGAGGTTATACCGTTGTAATAATTTGAATAATGTTTCTTATTTATTGCTCTCACGATTGTAAAAAAGGAAATTTTTTTTTAGCAGTATGAATGGAAACTCTCTTCCCTTTTTATTTCAGCTCGTCTTATTTCTCGTCTTGAGTCTTCTGCTTGTGCATAAATGAATGCGTCAAGAACGCCGGATCAAATGTAGATCAGATATTCTTTCTGTCATCTTCTTTTTACTGTCAGCAGGCTGTCTTAATAACCGTGATTGATGGATATCTAAAACGAGTATTTTGACTCCCTTAAGAAATAGCGATGGCTCAGGCCGCAGGTTCAGGTCTACTGCCTAAGACTTTTCAACTCTATGAGCCGTGAGGGTCCCATAGAGGCTTTTCTCCCTACGGGTCGAGAGGATCCCATAGGTGGATTTTCTCCTTAGGAGTCGTGAGGATTCCTAAGTGTGGTTTTCTCTTATAAGTCGTAAGGATCCTATAAGAGAATTTTTCCCTCTTACGAGTCGAGAGGATTCGTAAGCGGTTGTTTCCCACCTCGTCGAAACTCGACTTTGGAGAGTGAGACCCGTGGATAGTATTCAAGAGACCATTTTAGATCGACTTGTAGGGTCCCATTGTTCAGGAAGCAAGTTTTTTCAATCCCTGTTGCCTGAGGCTTCATCTTGCAAGTTGAGACGAATCGGGAATTTTCCCGCGGAGACACTGGTTTCTCTGCGAGCCGACGCGAATCAGGAGGCTCTCATCAAGGAATGTCTGTGTCCGTGAGTCGAGGAGTTTGCTAGGGATTATTTGTTTCCCAAGCGCCAAGGATTATTTGTTTCCTTGGGGTTTGAAACGAGTCGAGGATTTCCCACGGAGGCTCTGGTGGCTCTGCGAGTCGACGCGGATCAGGAAGCTCTCGTCAAGGAGTGTTTGTATCCGTGAGTCGAGGAATTTGCTAGGGATTATTTGTTTCCCAAGCGCCAAGGATTATTTGTTTCCTTGGGGTTTAAAACGAGTCGAGGATTTCCCACGGAGGCACTGGTGGCTCTGCGAGTCGACGCGGATCAGGAGGCTCTCGTCAAGGAGTGTTTGTATCCGTGAATCGAGGAGTTTGCTAGGGATTATTTGTTTCCCAAGCGCCAAGGATTATTTGTTTCCTTGGGGTTTGAAACGAGTCGAGGACTTCCCACGGAAGCACTGGTGGCTCTGCGAGTCGACGCGGATCAGGAGGCTCTCGTCAAGGAGTGTTTGTATCCGTGAGTCGAGGAGTTTGCTAGGGATTATTTGTTTCCCAAGCGCCAAGGATTATTTGTTTCCTTGGGGTTTGAAACGAGTCGAGGATTTCCCACGGAGGCACTGGTGGCTCTGCGAGTCGACGCGGATCAGGAGGCTCTCGTCAAGGAGTGTTTGTATCCGTGAGTCGAGGAGTTTGCTAGGGATTATTTGTTTCCCAAGCGCCAAGGATTATTTGTTTCCTTGGGGTTTGAAACGAGTCGAGGATTTCCCACGGAGGCACTGGTGGCTCTGTGAGTCGACGCGGATCAGGAGGCTCTCGTCAAGGAGTGTTTGTATCCGTGAGTCGAGGAGTTTGCTAGGGATTATTTGTTTCCCAAGCGCCAAAGATTATTTGTTTCCTTAGGGTTTGAAACGAGTCGAGGATTTCCCACGGAGGCACTGGTGGCTCTGCGAGCCAACGCGGATCAGGAGGCTCTCGTCAAGGAGTGTTTGTATCCGTGAGTCGAGGAGTTTGCTAGGGATTATTTGTTTCCCAAGCGCCAAGGATTATTTGTTTCCTTGGGGTTTGAAACGAGTCGAGGATTTCACACGGAGGCACTGGTGGTTCTGCGAGTCGACGCGGATCAGGAGGCTCTCGTCAAGGAGTGTTTGTATCCGTGAGTCGAGGAGTTTGCTGAAGGCACTGGTTTCTTCGGAGTTGGACTGAACCGTCGAGATTTGGCTTCGTCTTCTGGCGGAGCCTGTTTGGAAAGTATGGTTCCCTTTTCGTTTGCGCTCTTGGATTGCATACAGGGACCGATGTGGTCTTAACTGTAGGGCCAGAGTTTTATCATCATTCTTTTTTTTTGTTTTATCTCCGCGATGCTCTATCATTTCAGCTTTTATATCGCGAAGGTCGCGATTGCCCAATCATTTCGGCTATTTTTCAGGGTGCCCAATCATTTCGGCTATTTATTTTATTTTTACTCGCTGTTTTTTATTGCGAGTTGCCCAATCATTTCGGCTATTTATTTTATTTTTACTCGCTGCTTTTTATTACGAGTCGCCCAATCATTTCGGCTATTTATTTTATTTTTACTCGCTGCTTTTTATTGCGAGTTGCCCAATCATTTCGTCTATTTATTTTATTTTTACTCGCTGCTTTTTATTGCGAGTTGCCCAATTATTTCGGCTATTCCGTATGCATGTGCGGCCTACTGGCTTTCTGCCGTAAACGTGGAATTAGACACCGATTTCGGCATCAGCACTGCTACAACAGAGATATTGCCAGGAGCGAATCAACATCTGCCTCCGTCGATGTTGAACAATGGTAGCTTAGCGACCAGGGTTAGGGTTCTGTCGTCTAAGGCTTTTAACTTCATGAGCCGTAAGGGTCTCACAAAGGTATTTCTCCCTACAAGTCGTGAGGATCTTGTAGGTGTATTTTCTCCTTAGGAATCGTGAGGATTCCTAAGTGTATGTTCCTCTGTAAGTCATAAGGATCCTACCAGAGGGTTTTCTCCTTGTAAGTCGAGAGGACTTATAAGGGTTGTTCATCATGCGAACATATCCCCAGTCTCGGATGAGACTTGATTAGGGAATGTTTATTCGCGCCCGTGGATTGTATACAAGGGTCAGTACTGAATCACTTGTAGGGAAATATCGGAAATTGTGGGGATTGCTTAAGCACAGGTTTAGGTCTCTGTAACTTAAGACTTTCAAATCTTATGAGCCCTGAGGGTCCCATAAGAGAGTTCTCCTTACGAGTCGTGAGGATCTCGCAAGTGTATTTTCTCCTTAGGGATCGTGGGGATCCCTAAGTGTGTTGCTCCCTTGTGAGTCGTAAGGATCTCACGCGGGTGGTTTCTCCATACAAGGTCGAGAGGACCCTATAAGTGTCTTTTAACGAGGTTGCGCCCTTTCGGGTTTTCATAAACACTCGCCGGTAGCCCTGCCGTTTTTACTCACGGAGCCTTTTCGGGTTTTCATCCGTGCCCATTTTGCTCATGGACGTACCGCTTTTTTTTATTCTTTTTATTTTTATATATTTTTTACGAGGTCGCGCCCTTTCGGGTTTTCACGAACACTCGCCGGTAGCCCTGCTGTTTTTACTCACGGAGCCCTTTCGGGTTTTCATCCGTGCCCATTTTGCTCATGGACATACCTTTTTTTTATTTTTTATTTCTACACATTTTTTTTACGAGGTCGCGCCCTTTCGGATTTTCACGAACACTCGCCGGTAGTCCTGCTGTTTTTACTCACGGAGCCCTTTCGGGTTTTCATCCGCGCCCATTTTGCTTATTTTCAAACCGTTTTTTTTATTCTTTTTATTTTTATATATTTTTTTTCCTCTTTTTTTTTACGAGGTCGCACCCTTTCGGGTTTTCACGAACACTCGCCTGTAGCCCTGCTGTTTTTACTCACGGAGCCCTTTCGGGTTTTCATCCGTGCCCTTTTTGCTTATGGACATACCTTTTTTTTATTTTATTTTTATATGTTTTTTTATATCTCGTCAGCCTAAAGATGCTGCGGTAGTAGTTTAAAGACGTTTCGGTCTGCTATTAGTTTTAGGACATTTCGGTCCGTTGTTAGTTTAAGGATGCTTCGGTCCGCTGGCGAGAAGGTTGGCTATTTTTTATAAAGTTTGAGCTTAGGAAGATAGCGAGCGGGCATAGTCGTCGTCATCTATCATTAACCTAGGCTGAGGCTCATTAAGCATAATATTTCTTTAGGAAGCGACCGTTTATTGGCCTGAAAGGCCTTTCGCCGTGCATGTCCATGAGTAGATAGGCCCTACCCTGGTAAACTTTATCTATGATGTACGGGCCTTCATAGTTTGGCTCGAATTTTCCCCCCTTGGCGTGATTGGGGATCATAGGCCTTTTGACCACTAGCACGAGTTCGCCTTGACGGAATGTCCTCGGTCGGGTCAGTCTTTCATATGAGCGCGTCATCTTTGCTTTATAAGCTTCCAGATTTTGCTGCGCTATGAGCCGAGTTTCATCAAGGGCGTCAAGCTCCTCAAGCCGAAGGTGGGCATTTTCTTCGTCCGTCAGCTCGTAGTGGACTGCCACTCGTAGAGAGGGTAACTCTATCTCGAGGGGGAGTACTGCTTCTGTACCGAACACCAACGCGTACGGCGTTGTGTTCGTGGCCGTCTTGAACGTAGTTCGATATGCCCAAAGAGATTCTTGCAGTCTTTCGTGCCAATCTTTCTTATTACGGGACACCGTTTTCTTTATGATTTTTGTTAATGTCTTGTTGAAGGCTTCAGCTAGTCCATTGGCTCGCGGATTATAAACCGAGGAATATCTCCAGTCTATATTATGCTGTTGCGCGAAGCGACTGATCTTGTGGCTTCTGTAAGCTAGCCCGTTATCGGAGATGATCCGTCGCGGAGTTCCAAATCGATATATGACATGCGTCTTGAAGAAGTGGAGGATATTTTCCGTCTTCACCTCTCTTAACGGTACTGCTTCTGCCCATTTAGAGAAGTAGTCAGTCGTCGCCAGGATGAAACGATGTCCCCTAGACGATGCTGGTTCGATGGGGCCGACTATGTCAGTTCCCCACATTTCGAACGGCCAGCTAGTCACCGTTGGATGTAATGGGTTTGGATGCTGATGGATGAAGTCCCCATGAATTTGGCATGAGTGGCACTGCTTCACATGTTCGAGGCAATCCTGAATCATCGTGGGCCAATAGTAGCCCATCCGTTTAATCTTCAACTTCATCTTTAGGCCCGCTTGGTGAGAACCGCAGAGTCCGTCGTGAACTTCCTGAACGACTCTTTTCGCCTCGTCAAGTCCTAAACATCTCAGCCACAGAGAATCAAACGACCTCTTGTACAGAGTATCATTGACAAAGGCGAAAGACAGAGCTCGTTTCATAAGCTGATGTCTTGTAGACGCTTCTTCGGGCATTCGGTGGGACTTAAAGTAGTCTATGAAGATTTCCCTCCAATCCTCGGCCTTTTCCCGGCCTTTTATTTGTAGAGCCATCTGCTCGCTCGCTCCTTTTTCTTCGGATGATTCCGGAGATATTTCTATTGGGGCAAGCACCCGACGGCTTTGCACCACGATTCTAACGTCATCGAGGTTCTCGTCAGCCAGTTCTTTAGCAAGTTTGGCCAATGCGTCTGCCTTGCTGTTTTCCGCGCGCGGTATGTTTTCCAAAGTATAGGAAGGAATTCGAGTCAACAGTTGTTGCACTTTTTCACCGTACTTTACCAATTCTGGTTTGCATGTTTGGTAGTCGCCGTTTATTTGATTAACGACCAGTTGAGAATCCCCGTATATGAGGAGGTTTTCAATTCCCATGTCAATGGCGATCTCGAGGCCTGCTATCAAAGCTTCGTATTCAGCTTCATTATTTGTCCTCGGTTCTGTTAGGGAGAAAGCAAAGCGCATTATCCCTCCTTGTGGAGTCACAAAGATGAGTCCTACCCCCGATTTGATTATAGGGGTACTTTGTTTGCGCTTCTTTACGGAAGATGCTCCATCGAAATAGAGCTCCCATCGGGTATCACCACCGTCGATCGCATCAAACGTATGTTCGTCTGGAAGATCGCAATTTAGAGGAGAATCAGCGGGTATGGGATGCTCAGCGAGGAAGTCGGCGATGGCCTGGCCTTTCACTGCCTTGAGAGGTTGATACATGATTGAGAACTCCATCAAGAGTAGGGCCCATTTAGCGAGTCGTCCCGTCAATATGGCCTTTGACATCAAGTATTTAAGGGGGTCCACCTTTGAAATGAGACGGACCTCATGCGCCAACGCGTAGTGCCTGAGCTTTGTTATCGCGAAGATCAACGCCAGGCAGTGTTTTTCGATGGGGGAGTAGTTGCTTTCTGCCTCCAGTAGAACTCGACTTAAGTAGTAGAGTGCTCTTTCTTTCCCTTGATCGTTCTCTTGTGCCCATAATGCGCCTAAAGAACCTTCGAGGGCGGCTGTATAAAGAATGAGAGGCTTTCCCTTAACCGGAGCAGCCAAAATTGGAGAGCTCTGCAGGTATTGCTTGATCTCATCCAGTGCGCCTTGGCATTTGTGATCCCAGATGAATGGGGTTCCCTTCTTCATCAGGTGGCTATAAGGACGACACTTGCCAGAGAGGTTGGCTATAAATCGTCGTATCTATGCGAGCTTCCCTTGAAGAGATCGCAGCTGTTTAAGAGTTCTTGGCGGAGGCATTTCCATGATCGCCTTGATCTTGGACGGATCTATTTCAATACCTCGATGTCGAACAATGAATCCCAGGAATTTGCCTGAGGAAACTCCGAATGCACACTTAAGCGGGTTCATCTTCAAGTTGTATTGCCGAAGGCGTTGTAATACGGTCTTCAGATGCTCGAGATGTTCCTCATATGATTTGCTTTTAATAACGAGGTCGTCGATATAGCATTCAACGATTTCGTGTATAAGGTCTTCGAAGATCTTTGTCATGGCCCTCTGATAGGTGGCGCCGGTGTTCTTTAGACCGAAGGGCATCACTTTATAGCAGAATATACCCAAAGGAGTCCTGAAGGCGGTGTGCTTCTGGTCTTCGGGATGCATCTTTATTTGATTATACCTTGATGAGCCGTCCATAAAGGAGAAAACTTCATGAGTGGACGTGTTGTCTATCATTAGTTCGGTGACTGGCACTGGGAAATCATCCTTCGGGCAAGCTTTATTGAGATCCCAGAAGTCCACGCATATTCCCATAGTCCTATTATTCTTCATCACCGGGACGATGTTGGCGATCCATTCAGGGTATTGAACTTCCTGAATGAAGCCAGAGTCGATTAGTTTCTTGACCTCAGCATTGATGCTCATCTCAAGCTCGAGTCGCATTCTCCTCGGCGCCTGTTTGACTGGTTTGATGTCCGGGGATATCGCCAATCTATGCACAGCGAATTCTGGATCCAATCCCGGCATTTCGGAATAGTTTCACACGAAGCAATCTCTATGCTGCAGAAGTACATCCTTTAACGCAGCTACCCTTTCTTCAGATAGTAACTCGCTGATGAATGTCGGTCGTGGATCGTTTGCCACCCCCAACTCAATCTTCTTGAGGTTATCTGCAGTGGTATGGACTCCATCTTCCAGCTCTTTTGGCGCTGGTGGGAATTCTGAGATTATTTCGTCATTGTTGTTTTCAAAGCACCAAGGGAGCTCATCTATGTCCTTAAGCTCTTCTCCTAATATTGTAATCATGTGACAGGTGCGAATTCGCTTCCAATCCCAATATGGAACCCGTTCTTCTTTCGTGGCCTTGGGTTCGTGCTTCTGTGGTGGCATTACCCTCCAGTTGTCGGACAGAGCGAACTTGCCAAGCTGATACTGATCTTCGACCCAATTCTTGAAAGTGAAGCAATCTTTAAGAGGATGCCCTATTACTCGATGGTAAGAGCAATAGTCCAGGTGTGAGACTTCGCCCGCTTGTTCGGGGTGTTTAGACTCCGGCAGCGTAAGCATCCGATGTTTTAGAGCAAGATCCAGTATCTTCTTCGTCTTGTCCCGAGGAAACGAGTACGCTCGACCCATTTTCTTCATGAGGGATATGTCAATAACGCTCGACTCCTGTTTGCGTGTCTTCTTAGCCCTGCTTTGCTGCTGTTGAGCGCCTTTTCGGTCTTTCGATTTATTTCTGCTTTTGCGTCGAGCCTTGTTTATAACATGTTGACAGGGTGCAGCCTTTTCATCTTTCACGGCCTGTTGGAGAAGGCGTTGCGTCTTAGCTTTCTCATAGATGACCATTTCGCGGTTATGATCTTCTCGGACTTTTTGACCAGCTTTCTTTATAAGTTTGTCCATTTGTTTCTCGAACGACGGACTGGGCTCCTTTGCATCTGGAACTTTCACGGGCTTAGGATTAGCATCCTCCCATTGAGCATCCGCTTCTTCATCGAAGTCATATATGACGTAACAGCTGTTTAGTAGCTCCCGTTTCTTTGACCAGATGTATCCGAGTCCTTTCGTCTCCATTCTCCCGTTAGGCAGTTTGCGTTGAGTCCCGGGAACGTTCCAGACTTTATCATAGAATTTGGCCTCTCGAACGGTCTGCTTGAAGGATGTTCCCTGGCGTTTCAGCAGCTTCTTCAAACCCTCTGTATAATATCTGGGAAGACGGATAGGCTGAAGCCTGTCGAGCGTAGAATCTGCGCCATGCCAGATTTCTTTTTCTACCTTGGTTTCTTCAGAGCGATAAAACAGAATTGCTTTCTCACTCTCTCGCCTGGGAGGGATGTAGAATGTTTGTAGCTCTTCTACATTGTAAATTTTAAGTGCATCCAGTTCTTTATGATGTTTAAGCGGCACCATGGCAACTTGCAGACTTTGCTCTTCATCAGTGAATGTTCGTATTGAAGGTCGAGCAGAGAATACAGCATGGACTTCATCTTTCGATTCGCTGCCAAAAATCAACGTAGGAGCTGATGGTCCCGGCTTGTCGTGTTGGGGTGGACCCGAATAAACCATCTCCTCTTCCTCCTCAGTATCACTGCCGAAGACAGGGATGGTGGCGTCAGTTTTATTCTCCGGCTTATGACACTTCTCCGTGTCTTCGAAACTCGGCAAGAAGTATTTGGCATCTTCATACTTGCGAACTTCATTCATGGAAAACGGATTCAATTCTCCGGCCACAGTGTACTCGAGGCCATCCCTACAATACTTCATGCACTGATGCTGTGTAGAAGGGATGATATTGTACTCGTGTAGCCATGGTTGGCCAAGCAGAGCGTTGTAGCATGTCTTGGCGTCTATAACATGGAATTTGATGTCTGTGACGAGTAACCCGAAGAGTAGCGTCAATATCACAGATCCAAGAGTTTTCGATGATTGGGAGTCGAATCCGGAGATGGTGATTTTGTCTCGGGCGAGGTGTTGGACACTCATGCAAATTTCCTTTAACACTCACACATTGAGCAAATTAACAGACGATCCATTATCGACCAAGATTTTACCTATCTTTATGTCATGGCAGTATCCTGAGACATAAAGGGGACGATTGTGGTCGCATGTCCCTAGGAGGAGGTCTTCATCACCAAAAGCAACGTCGGCCGTGTGCACCTCTTCTAATTCGTCCTTCATCTTTTCTTTGGCTAGGAAGGCTTGGAACTGGTCCGGGTCTTGTAGCGCCTTAATCAAAGAATCCCTCGCCTCTTTTGATAACAAAAGGATGTCGAGAATGCTGAGCTGTGAGGGCAGCTTTCTCAGATGTGCCAAGACGTTGTAATCCACCTTATTCTTCTTCGGTGGGTTGTTGGCGTTTAGCTCTTCCAGAACTTGGTCATCTAAGACGATGTCTTCAGAGACCTTTTCTTTCCCTTTATCTTTTCTATTCAAGGGTCTGAGGTTCTTTTCAGGCAGCGTCCGATTCCGCAGCCGGATATTTTCGCAGACCATTGGCTCTTCTTTTTTTTTCCGAAGTTGATTCTTTAAAGAGAGGGGCAATTTCTAGCTCCTCATCAGAATCGCTCCCGAATGTAGGCACTTGCGACCCGCCAGTGTTAACCATGTGACAATTGCCGGCAGTTCTTTTAAGCTTTTCGGTCGTATTTCTTTGCCCCCGACGAATTTTACGCTTTTCCCGTTTAAAGCGTTGTCGATTAGTGACGTATCCTTGCCACCATCTATCGAAAGCTTTGCACTCTTGAGTGGGATGCGAGACCTTCTGATGATATAAGCAATAGGAGGGGTGCATTTCCATTTCACCGATGATGCTTCCTTCAGAGGATGGTAGCTTCATGCCCATTGATATGGCCTTAGCAAACTTTTTCCTTATCTTGAATTGGCTTTTGACGGTAGCGGAAGTGTTTAGCTCCAGCGGGATCGCCTCAGCTCTTTCATCAAGTTGCTGGCACTTGGCCCTTTCCAATATAGCCGTCTCGCGTTCTCGATCAGCTTTACTTTTCAATTGAGCTTCATTAAGGAATGCATCAATTACCTCATCTGATAGCTCCAGAATTTTTGATTCAGGATCTGCCCCCAGCTTTTCGGTGCAAGGAGTCTCCTCATCGTTCGTGATCGAATGTGAAATCATAAGACAGTTCGCCAAGCATTCTTCGGATTCATCAGATGAACTTCTTCCCTCGTCTTCTTCTTGAAAAACGTGATTGAGAACTCCTGGAGCGTAATGGGAGTCCGTGCCTTCTGATTGTATTCCTCCAGCGCGTCAATTTGTTTTTGTAAGTCCGTGCGCTTGTCGCCAGGCTTCACGGGCTTCTTAGATTTCTTCTTCTTCTTTTTCGAAGATTTTGATGGCTGGCTGCAAGTGCTTGAACCACCACTATCGGTCTTTGGAGTTGGACGTGGCTTCAACATCCTTTCAATGACCTGCGGTTCCAACGGGTTCTTCCACTTGATCGCTGGACATGTCTGAAGATCGTTTAGCATCCTCTTTGTCTTGGCTGATAATACAACCTCCCAAGGAGCTTCTTCAATGACGGAGCATGTTTCCCCCGGCGTATTCGTCCCCTTAGAGGTGTGTGGCTGCGGGGTATTCACCTTCCATTTGTCGGATAACGCGAACTTGCCCTGTCGGTACTGGTTTTCAAGCCAATTTTTGAAAACGTAGCAGTCTTCGATCGGATGGCCTAGTACTCGATGGTAAGGACAGTAGTTGGGTTCGTTGACGTCACTTGGTTGTAACGGACGTTTTGGATCCGGCAAATTTATGAGTCTGTTGTGCAACGCCAGCTCGAACAACCTCCTCTTTTTATCGCGGGGAAAGGAATAAGGACGTCCCATCCTATCCTCAAGGGGCACGTACGGTCGCGTATTGTTTTGACGAGCAACCGGCTTCGAGTCGCTCGGTTGTTATTGTGCATTAGCGACGACGATCGCTTTTCCCTTCCCTTTGTCATTTCGGGTGTCTGGCCTTGGAAGAGGGGGTTTATGGCCCATTTGATCCATTTGCGCTAGTTTGTCAATCAAGGCCTGGAAGGTAGTCGGCTTGAAAAACATCATGAACTGCGAGATGGTTGCTTGTGGATCGAGGGTTCCCACAAACATACCCACCGCGGGAGCTTCTTCAATGCGCTGCTCACACTTTGACCATAAGTTCCGCCATCGTATAGCGTACTGAACCCACGTCTCGCCGGGTTTTACCCTGGCGTTAATCAGTGCTGTCATCAGGGTACGTTCACTGGCGCTTGCAAAACGCTGAGTAAACAACAGCTCCATCTCCGCGAAGGTTTTAATAGAGTCGTTCGGGAGCTCAGAGTACCATTCAAACGCCGTATCATATAAGCTTCCAACAAACTGGCGAAGCAACAGTTTGTCGTCACCGCCGGTGTTGCCGCAGAGTGCCCTGAACTGGGCGACATGTTGGTGAGGATTGCCCGTCCCCTTATAGACATGGAACTTGGGAATTGTGTAACCGTGTGGGTACTTGATTTGGTCATACCAACCTGGATATGGCCGCCCCATTTTTACGACCTGGCCGGCTGCCTCGGCCGCATGATGAACCCGTATTTGTTAGGCTATATATTCGTCCAAGTCAGTTTTAGAAATTGTATCCTCTTTAGCAGTTGACAAAGCTGGCAGAGGATTTGATGTCTCTCCCCAATCATCTCCAAGGACGACCGGGGGCTCTTCGGCCGGAGGATCTTGTTGTATCATCATCCCTATCATGTCTTGGAAGAGGAGGCCCATACGCTGTATGTTGGCTGCTTGTTCGGCGGCCTCTTTGTCCTTCTTCTCTAATATTCGGCGAAGGAACTCGGCATCAGTCTCTTGTTCCTGACGTTCATCAGAGGACGTTTTGAGGTTTTCTTTCGGCCCTGTAAGTGCGGCCATAGCATTCATCATCTCCTGGAGCTTTTGTTGCTGCTCCTGAGCCTTGGTCACTGACCGTGTAAGCGGTCTATGACCCGTTGATGCACGGCTGTCTTCTTTTCCCGATGCCATGTAAACCGTATGAACTGTTATGCCCCCTGACTTGGGGCGTTTAGGTTCACCATTTTTAACCTTTGCTGCTGACGCGGGAGCTTTCTCCGGCCTCCTTCTTTTGTGGGCCGTTGGGGTTGAAAGAGCCGTTGAAGTGGGCATCCTAGCAACTGCTGTCCTCTGCTGTCTAATGGGACAATCCTTGTCTTTTTCCACCTTCACCTTTTTCTGGCGACGAAAGTGACCTGAGTCAATCACAGAGTCTTGAACCCTTCACCAAAATTTATAAATCCTTGAAGATAGCCGTTGAGGGGGCTGTTCTTGTTTTGTTTCGGGAGCTCTCTCCACAGACGGAGGAGATCTTTTCAGTGTAGAGGTTGGAGAATTCTTACGTACCCTCCTCAGCAGTTCGAAGCTGTTTCCAGTTGGAACAGCAGCGTTGACCTCCGCCATTGGAGCAGGTGGAGTTAGCCCTGAGGGGGAGTTGCCCCCTGCTTTCCTCACTCGTTGCCAATGGCGACGTCGAGCACGACGAGCCGTTGGGATTGGCTCGGAGATAGAGATAACTTCTTTCTGCCTCCTGTCTGAATGAGGAACCGCTAGTGTTAACCTTTTAAAGACTGAGGTCGTTCCTTGCGGGGCCATATCCAATCTGTCAAAGACAGATCTTCGTGTAGGGGCAGGAACGGGAATCTTCAGTCTTGAAAAGACTGACTCTTTGACGGGAGAAGCCGCCTTAACGTCTTCCGGAGCAGCGGCCATTACCCTCCTTGGGACAGCCATTTTAGAGTTCCTGGGCTTCTTGGCGGGCCCTTCAGAGTTTTGATCCAGCCTCGCAAAGACAGAGGCTGTTGGCTTGGTGGTGGGCGACCCGTTGACAGGGATCGTGGTAGCAGTGAGTCGGTCGAAGACCGAATTCTTGTTCACCTCCGGTGCAGGTATCGGCATAGAGAAGCTTGTCGGTGGGATCATGGTCCCGAAGAATAAGCCAGTGGTGGCTTGGGTCACTTGGTCTACTGGTAGAGTTTGGAAGGAAGCCGCTTGGGGCCTATATGCTACACCTCCGGGGGAGGTGGAGCGTCCATTGCAGTGGCACTTCGAGCAGTTGGTGCGGTTGAAGGCCATTGAATCTTGAGTTCTTTGCCAGGCAAAAGACCAAATCTTAGTAACTTGAAATCCGAAGGCAACCATTTAACAAACCGCGATTGGTTCGAGAGGACAACACACGAAGTGTGGAGTGGAAAGAGGAAAAGGTCCCACCGGGCGTGCCAGAATCTGTTCCCCTCCGAACGGCAGCCGAGACTTTGCGTCTCGCCTGAGATTCGGGGGCAGATGCTATATGGTTTTATCCGTCTACCTCTCCGGAGATGCCAAGTTGATTTATGGCACTGTGTATCGGAGATTTAGACGGATGCGGCCGATGTAGCAGACTTCATCAGATTCCCCCTCGGGGTGAGGGGTTTTTTGGATTGTGGGGACGCTCTTCCCTGCAGGCGCAATCCCCTGCAGTTAATTACGCTACCGCATCACGATAACAACTTTCTCCTTCTCCAGAATTTCATTTCGTGTCGTGTGTGTGTTTTGTTTGTGGTTGCCCGTGGATTGTATACGGAGACTGAGTAATACCGTCGCCCGTAGGACGTGGATTAGTCCAAATCCGTGTTTACTTAGATTTGGGTTTGGTGTTTTTAGTCTAAGGATACATTAGTCGCGTTGCGGTTAAGATTAGCTTAAACGTTCGTCAAGGATACGTTAGTCCTGTTTTGGACTAAGATCAACTTGACGTAGTGATCCATTTAATTATATGGCCGTCGGGACTCATCACCTCTCTGACGTCGTTGAAGGATTACAACGATGGATGTCAGAGGAGTTCAGAGATGTACCCTTGAACCAAAATTGGTTTGGAGTTTTATCATTAATTTAAATGTCTAAGGATACGTTAGCCATATTTGGGGCTAAGATCGACTCAAACGTTTGTTTAGGATACGTTAGTCCAGTTTGAGACTAAGATCAACTTAACGGGACCGTTTAGATCCGACAAAAGAGCATTTGGGCTCTATTGTGCCAGTTTAGGGACGTCGTGGTCTATCGCCAGTTTAAGGACGTGGTGGTCCATTATTAGTTTAGGGACGTTCCGGTCCAATATTAGTTTAGGGACGTTTCGGTCCGATATTAGTTTAGGGACGTTTCGGTCTGATATTAGTTTAAGGACGTTTCGGTCCGATATTCATGTGTGGTTGTTGGGACCCGTCACCTCTCTGACGACGTTGAATGATTACAACGACGTGTGTCAGAGGAGTTCGGAGATGTACCCTCGAACCAGTAGTAAATTGATTTAAGTGAGCAATCTTGCTCAGTCAATTTAATTTGAGGACTTACGGCCAAAATTGGGCTAAGTCCAGTTAAAAATATTCAACGCCTTTTATTTGTTTTTGGTCTGTTAGACCTGTGCTAGGGCTTGGCCCATTTTTAAATAATGTATTGCATCAATTTATTCTTTGTTTGGGCTCTGTTCATGATTGATGCAGAGCATCAATTTAATTAGGCCTCTGCAAGGCATCTACTTTGTTTGGGCTCTGCCCCTTTTAAAATGCATAGCATTTATATCATTTTGTTTGGGCTCTGCCCATTTATAAATGATGCAGAGCATCAATTTAATTAGGCCTGCTTGGTCTTTTGACTTGGGCCTGGCCCTTTGAGAAATGCATTGAATTTATCAGGCGCTTTGCGCCAATTACAGAGCGCAAGCGCTTATGATTAGGACACGTGTCATGCTCTAGTAAGCGCAAGCGTAACAGCGCAGTGCGCTGCGCTAATACGCTGCACTGTTGCACTGCAGACACGTGGCGCGCTCTGGTGAGCGCAAGCGCAATAGCGCAGTGCGCTGCACAAGTGCGCTGCGCTGTTGCGCTGCTGACACGTGGCGCGCTCTGGTGAGTTGCGCTAATTCTAGAGAGCAAAGCTCTATTTCAAGAGCGCGTAGCGCAAGTAGCTGACACGTGGCGCTCTCTCAAGAGTGCAACAGCGCAATTTGGAAGTGCAGAGCACCAAGAATCTTTTAGATTCAAGAATCAGAAGTGCAAAGCACTATTTAATTTCTTGATCTACATTTAGATCAAAGAAAAATAAATTTTTCTTTTTTTTGTTTCAAGAACCGGAGGTTCATAAAAAGTGCAAATAACTATTATTACTTATTTATATATATATATATTTTATTTAAGATTATTGATCTTGTTCTTAGATCAATAATCTGCCCATAAGAGAACTTTCTCTTTTCCCTCAAGGGTTTTACCTTCTGTTGTTCTTGAGGAGTTTTCAAGAGATTTCTTCTTTCTCTATTTTTTTTAGAAGGATCTTCCTGCCTTTGAATTGAGGTCTAGGGTCCTTTTTATAGTTCCCATAAATTAGTTAGATTTGTTAAAGAGATCTTTCTCTGAGTGATTTGGGGAATTTTCCCCACCGTTGGATCTTTGATCCAATGGCCTCTACTTTGCAGAAGAAAATCTTCTTGTTTTAGCAAGAACAGAAAAGATTTCTTAAAATCTTAATTTAGTTTGGCGCAGATGCCCCAGCGCGTGACACGTGTCGCGCAGCGCATAGCGCAGCGCAACTGCGCTAGCACGCTAGCGCATCTGCGCTGACACGTGTCGCGCAGCGCAAAGCGCAGCGCAACTGCGCTAGCGCATCTGCGCTGACACGTGTCGTGCAGCGCAGCACCCGCGCAACTGAAGCGTTGCTTCCTTTAATAGAGCTTTTCTCTGATTGGGCGCGCCTTCTTGGGCGCTGCGCTGACGTATTAGCGCCTGACGCGTGGCGCGTTGCGCCCGAGACTTGAAGCGTTGCTTCAAAATTTGAATTTTTGAATTCAAACAGAGCTTTGCTCTGATTGGGCGAAACAGTTTTATGTTGGCAGCTTATTCTGCAGGTTCTCTGTCCTTCTTTTCGAGGACTCTGCGTAGGAAGTCAACATCGGTTTCTTGTTCGTGACGCTGCTCCGATGACGCCTCCGGGCTTTCTTTTGGTCCAGTGAGTGCGGCCATTGCAGTCAGCATCTCCTGAAGCTTCTGCTGTTGTTGTTCCTGAGCCCATGTTATTGATCGGGTGAGAGGTCGGTGACCTGTAGAAGCGCGGCTTTCCTCTTTTCCAGAAGCCATGTAAACAGTATGTACCATTATTCCTCTAGACTTGGGGCGTTTGGGATTAGCGTCTTTGCGATCTGTCGTAGTCACAGGGGCTTTCTCTGGCTCCCTTCTCTTTTGAGCAGTTGACGTTGAGGGGGCCGTTGCTGAGGGCACCCAGTTGGTTGTCGTCTTTCGTGGCTTGCCAGGATGGTTTTCTTTTTGCTGGACCTTCAGCTTCTTTTATCGACGGGGATAGTCTTGATCAATCACTGACTCTTGGACGTGTCACCAGACTTTGTAAACTTTTGAGGACAGCTGTTGAGGGGGCTGATCTGGCTTTATTTTTGTAACATTCTCCACCGGTGAAGGAGATCTTTTCAGTATGGCGGTAGAAGAGTTCCTGCGCACCTTATTCAGCAGTTCAAAGCTGTTCCCGGTTGTAACAGTAGCATTGACTTCCACCGTTGGGGTTGGTGGAGTTAACCCAGAGGGGGAGTTGCCCCCAGCCTTCCTTACTCGGCGCCAGTGGCGACGTTGAGCGTGTCGAGCCGATGGTGTTGGTTCGGTGATGGGGATGGCTTCGTTATGCCCCCTGTTCAGGTGAGGCGCTGTTGGTACCAGCCTCTTGAAGACCAACGTTCGTTGAGCGGCAATGTCTAATCTGTCAAAGACAGACTTTTGAGCAGGAACGAGGGTCGTAGTTGGAGCCAGAGCAGTCAGTCTTGTAAAGACCGGCCCTTTAGCAGGAGAAGCCGCCTTGATAACTTCAGGAGCAGAGATGGCTATCCCGTTTGGAATAACCTCTTCTTGAATTGCAGGCTTCATCATGGGCCCACAGGAACTTTGGCCCAATCTGGCGAAGACCAAGGCGCTAGAGCTGGACGACCCGTTGAGAGGGGCTGCATAAGTTGTAAGCTGATCAAAGACCAACTTCTTGGAATCTTCTGGTGTTGGTATAGGAGCGCTGAAGCTCGTTGGCGGGAGCATGGTCCCGAAAAACAATCCAGTGGTGGCCTGAGTGACCTGTTCCACCGGCATCGTGAACAGGGAGGCCGCTTGGGGCCCGTAAGCTATGCCTCCAGATGAGGCCGAACGTGAGTTGCAGTTGCAGCTGGAACACTTCACGCAAGTGGACGCCATTGATCCTTCGCTTTCTGCACCAAGAAAAATGCCAAATCTTAGTATCTGGAACCCAAGGGCAACCATTAGCAAACCGCGATTCGTTTGCGAACACGACACACGAAGTGTGGAGTGGAAAGATGAAAAGGTCCCACCGGGCGTGTCAGAATCTGTTCCCCGCCGAAAGACGCGGGAGACGCGATAATCGTCTAACCTGAATTTCGAGGAAGATGCTAATTGGTGCTATCCGTCCACCTCTTCGAAGATGCCAAGTTGATTTATGACACCATGTATCGAAGGTTTAAACGGATGCGGCCGATGTAGAAGACTTCGTCAGATTCCCCCTCGTTTGAGGGGTTTTTTATTGTGGGGACGCTCTTCCCTGCAGGCGCAAGCCCCTGCAGTTAATTACACTACCGCATCGCGGTAACAACTTTCTCCTTCTCCAGATGGTCACTTCGTGTCGTGGGTGTTTGTTTTGTGTTTGGTTGCCCATGGATTGTATACGGAGACTAATTTATGCTGTCGCCTGTAAGGCGTGGACTAGTCCAAATCCATATCTTCTTAGATTTGGGTTTGGAGGGTTGGGTTTAAGGATACGTTAGCCTCATTTGAGACTAAGATCAACTTAAACGTTTGTTAAGGATACATTAGTCTTATTTTAGACTAAGATTAACTTAACGGGATCATTTAGATCCAACAAGATAGCAATTGCGCTCTATTGTTTAGTTTAGTGACGTTGCAGTCGATTAGTTTAAGGACATTACGGTCCATTGTTAGTTTAAGGAAATCTCGGTCCATTGTTAGTTTAAAGACATCGCGGTCGAGGTTAAGGACATCATAGTCAGTGAGTTTAAGGACCCCACAGTCCAATGTTAGTTTAAAGACATCACGGTCGATGTTAGTTTAAAGACATCGCGGTCGAGGTTAGGGACATCATAGTCCGTGAGTTCAAAGACCTCACAGTTAAGGTTAAGGACATCATAGTCCGTGAGTTTAATGACCTCATAGTCAAGGTTATGGACATCATAGTGCGTGAGTTTAAAGACCTCACAGTCAAGGTTAAGGACATTATAGTCTGTGAGTTGTGTGGTTGTCGGGACCCGTCACCTCTCTGAAGACGTTGAAGGATTACAACGACAAATATCAAAGAAATGAAGAGATGTACCCTTCAACCAAAGTTGATTGAGAGATCTATAGTCCAATTTTGGAACTAAGATCAGTTAATTAGATTATGAGCACATTGGCTCAGTTAAATCTGAATTGAGGACTTATGGCCAACTTGGGCTAAGTCCAATTAAGTTTGAAATATTGGCCCTTTAGTGGACCATTAGACATTTGTCAGGGTTCAGCCCCCCATCATTTAGCAATGCTAAACAAGAGTTTGAGGGTACTGATAATATTTGTCTTTGACTGAGCATTAAACATTGTAGTTCTGAGTTTTACTCAACTTTGAGGTTTAGTTAAAGGAGAGGTTTTTGCCTCTGGAAACTTAGCTAATTTGGCTCAGATTGGCTTTAAAATAGTGTTAAACACTAAAGGACAACAGTGTTAAACACTGGAAATGAAATGCTCAAAGTAGTGTTAAACACTAGAGGACAACAGTGTTAAACACTGGAAATAAAATGCTCAAATTAGTGTTAAACACTAGAGAGGAAGGGGTCACGTGGGGACACGTGAGGGCACCCAAAGGTGGGGCCAGAACCCCTTTACTTTGTTCTGCAAATAAGTGTTAAACACTTTTGATTTTCTGGCCATCACGTGTTGGCACGTGATGGATATCTGTGCATTGGTTATTAAAGCATTTATTAAGGGTCACGTGGTAACACGTGAGAGCGCCCAAAACCAACATTTCCTTTGCTTTTATTCTCTTTGGTTTGGAGGTCACATGGGAGCATGTGGGGCATTACCTCAAGGCTAATTCCTTCTTATTTTGGATGATCTTTTCAGGGGTCACGTGGGGACACGTACCTTAGTGCATGGAGATCTTTCAAGTCTCTTTATTTTTTTTAAGAATTAAATTCTCTGTAGGGTTAAACCCTAATTTCGTTTTAAAGGAGTTAAAATCCCATATATATGAAAGAATTAAATTCTTATATATCGTGAAACCCTAATTTCATTTAGGAGGAATTAAATTCCTTTGAACTTGAGAGAATTAAATTCTCAAGTAGGGTTAAACCCTGGTTTTGTCTGTCTTGGAGGAATTGAATTCACATAACTATAAGAGAATTAAATTCTCATATATGGTTAAACCCTAATTTTATCTTGAAGGAATTGAATTCCTTTGAGTTTGGGAGAATTAAATTCTCATATAGGGTTAAACCCTAGTTTTATCTTGGAGGAATTAAATTCCTGTGAATTTGGGAGAATTAAATTCTCTAAACTCAATTCTCCCTCTAAGTTTTGGGTCTGCATGGCAGAATCTCCCCGATGAGAACTAAATTCTCAACCTATGGGGAGATTTGCTTCTGCAGATCTTCAACCAGAAGAAGAACTAAGTTCTTTTGCAGAAGAGTTAAACTCTTAGATTGAGAATTAAATTCTCTTTTTTTTGTTTTATGAAGCTTTGATCTCTTTCCCTTTTCTCACCTAGGGTTTTCTTTCTTGAGAATTAAATTCTTCTTTCTTTTCTCTCTGCTATATGCCTTTAGAAAATTTCAAGATCCCAGAATTCTTTATCCCTCTCTCCCTTCTTGGCTCCTATTTATAGAAGAAGGACAAGAATCAATTTGTTTAGTAAATCTCTCATTGAATGATTTTGTTTGTTTTTCGTAACTAATGTGATCTTTTAGATCACTCAGTGAATTTTATTCACTATTGGATTTTTAATCCAAAAGATATTTTGTTTGTTATTTTTGGTGAAATTTAGGAAAATCTTTCCTTGTCAAAAATCTTTCCATAAATTGGTGATTTTTAATCACCCTTGGATTTTTAATCCAACGGGCCCTCATAATCCTTTTTTGTTTGGGAAGATTTAGAGAAATACTTTCCCAGTTAGGGTCTTTCATTTCCCTTAATTAGAATTTAATTCTATCAATTTATAAGGCTTTCATAGCCTATCATGTGTCGGCATGTGACCCCTCCTCATTCAGAATTTAATTCTGTATTTTAACTGGGTTAAAGGCCATCACGTGTCAGTACGTGACCCTCGGTCACGTGTGAGCACGTGACGCCGCATTGGGGTCTTTCCTTAGCCGTTTGTTTACACTTCTGCTTGATTTTAAAGTTTAACTATCACGTGACAACACGTGACCCTTGGTCACGTGTGAGTATGTGATATCTCATCGAGATAATTCCTGATTTTTAATCAGGGAACAGCTGGTTCATCTGTCTGCACGGTAGACAACACATCGATTTCTGGAGTAACTGTACCTTAACAATCCTCTCAATTTTGCCGGCCTCAAGAGATGGTCCGATCATCCAATGCAGATCCCAAATGCTCATATCAAACGATAAATCCTAGTGAAAAAATAAAATCAATACGTTCGTACGTCACCGGAAGAATATCACGGTCAGTCCTCGTACCTGACGAGCTCGCTCTAACCGCAACTCTCTCTGCTCTCGCAGCTATGGTGACAGGAACCGCAAGTAAACATCGATGAGGATAGATCATAAGAACGAATAGAGTAACGGATCTCAAGAAATGTACAACCTAAGGTTACTTAAGCGGAGCAGCTTATCATAAATATGCCGCGGAACATACACAGTATGCCACTCTACTTAAGTCACCTACTCCATCAACCAAGGCCAACCAACGTGACGAAAGTTTGGGTCTAATATCCCCTCAGTCAAGTCTAAATTCTGTAAGGTCAAGCCTAGGTTCCGAAATATATATATACGCCCTAGATTCCGTATAGTCAAAACTAGACTCGAACCAAGGTTAAACCTAACGCTCTGATACCAACTTTGTCATGACCCGGAATTGGCACATGACTGGCACTTGAATCACATGAATTCTATAGGACCCCACCATAACCCAAGTAAGCCGAAATCCCAAAAAGGTAAACCTTTTTAGGAAAATAATGGAGGTGAAGTTTTAAAATAAATGTATAATGAAATCAAGTTCTTCTTTAAAAATATAAGTAATGTTATATGAAAATACAAGTGGGTTGTATACTATAGTTGAAAACATTTTCGTCATTTAAAATTTGGGCAGCACCTCCTTTATAAACTTTGATCCAAAACCAATACATAGCAATAATAATAGGCATCCCTAAGCGGGAGCTAGCTCTTCACCAATTGGCGGAATCAACAACCACACAATAAATATATACTATGCCCCACGGCGAAGATCAATCACAAAAAAAAGACAAAGAAAACCAAAGTATCACCAAAAAACCCATATATAAAATATAGATACATATCGGTAACTCTAAGTCCGAAAGAAAATACAATCTGTGGTTTCTAAGTCAACCAATATACATAGTTAGATTGATGGAGCTTTTAACTAGATACAACTGAATAAATATATACAGATTGTTGTCACGATCCAAAGTACCAATGCAAATCACCCAGAAGAAAGCTGTGTGCCAGCAAGCCACTACTGAATCCGTGCGGTCGATCCTGCAAGAAAACTGTGGCACAACGGGGGTGAGTTGCCAACACGTGAGTAGAAGACATCACCAGGTAGAAATCGAATGTATGACGATCTCCTAGGTCATTCAGTAATATAATAATACAATAATATCGAGTGGTAACAAGGGTGATAGTGTAAACATAAGTATAGTAATACTAATATAATCGTGCCTGTGTTATAATCCGGTACCCTGTCATCTGTATCATATATCTGTGAATAGGTGTATCATCCAAGGTGTGTCCATCAACGACACACCAAATCATCATAAAAACCTGAGTACCCAGCATCGACACTCGAAAACATCATAGAACCCCTGTCCAGTATTGACACGTAAATCCTTATATCTCGAGCGACGTCTCATCGGATCGGCCCTCGTATCCATATGATCGCACGACTCCGGTCGGTATCCTCCGGATATCCGCTGAGTCCAGTACTATCACCGGTCGGTAGTGCTCCCCTGCTGGGCTCAACGTCTCTCTAAAAGATCTTCTTGCCCTGGGGTACCTTACCGGATCCACCATGTATCCGCAGACAGTGCCTCCTCTCTCCTCGAATCGGGTATACACATAACTCTGAACCGAGAAAACTCATGGTGGACGCCACACATTATATCAAGAGAAACCGCGTTTTTAAAACATTCGTAAGTTTTCAAAATGTAACTGTGATTTCTCAAATCCGGAAATCTCATGATAACCAAAATCTCATAAGTATGAACCAATAATGAAACAATGAGTACAAGAACAGAACAAATCCATAATGCATAACTAGTGTGTTTATATGAGCGTGGCATCTAACTAGGTAAGAAAATGCGATAACTGAACTAGTAAGTGTGGTATGGGTACTAAACAATAACTAAAAAGCTACAGGTTACTAGGTTATATGGTAAAATAATGATTTCTAATGTGTACGTGGTATGGCAATTACCGATGATGAGTGTGTGAGCTGGCGAGTATGTGTACAAGAAACATGCGCATCATCGGTAATGGTGCGTGTGTCCTTGCAGGCGATGTCATACAAAATAAGGAAAAGGACGGGGTATGTATATCGCAAAAATGAGAATAATACGAGCATAGCAGAAAAGGAAATTGTAAACGCAACAGTATAAAATACATAGCTACATAGGAGCCATACAGTTATAGTTTAAAATAGTACGAATCGTTGTTTTAGAAAAATAGGGCTACGATGTTTTTGTGAAAAATATACCATTTGAAAATCCGTAGTGTCCCTTATGGTTGACATTTAAAAAATGCATAACGATTCGTTAGTTTTAAAAATAGGCATGGCTCTAATTATATTCTAATATCTACTTATGTGATTAGAAAACAATAATTTTCCAAGTCGATACATCCATGAGTCGACGATCTAGCCTCTTAGTATCATGTACGGTATAATTCATCATACGGCATCATCAAGTCAAAAGTGCAGATCAATCAATAAGTACATCATATCACATACGGTATAATCCATCGTACGATATCATCAAATCAAGTGTGCGGATCAATCTTCATGTACATCATATCACGTACGGTATAATCTATCATACGATATCATCAAATCAAGTGTGCGAATCAATCATCATGTACATCATAACACGTATGGTATAATCCGTTGTACGATATCATCAAATCAAGTGTGTGGCTCAATCATCATGTGCATCATATCACGTATGGTATAATCCGCTGTACGATATCATCAATTCAAGAGTACGGATCTATGGTCACGTACATCCTATCATCTCATCTAGTCACATATCGTCACATGTTATATATATCGCCCAATATTCACATAATATATCATATCATATCTTGACAGTTCATCTCATATCATATAATATAGCCTCATGACATCATGTACGATCATATCGACTTATCTCATTATAACTTGTCATATCCTCATCTCGTGATGTTATGTCGAAGTTATCCTCAAACTTACATGTGTGTGTATACATACATACATACATACGTACATACATACATACATACATACATACATACATACACACACATACACACACACACACATATCTGTGAGTGTGTGTACAACATATACACCAATGGCTCAAGGCTAAGAAAAATAGAATTAATGGCATACCTCCCTATGAGTACGCTTACTATTGCCTATAGTCTCCTAGAACCCTATTGGCTAAGTATACATATCTAATATTTATATATATAACTCTATATAAGTACCCTAATACTACGGTTGTGAGGGTGCTATATGCCATCCACCCGACTTCCCCCGTAGATATACATCTACCCCCCTACTATCCTCGCTCTAGCCGAAGTTGATGAACACCATGCACTTCTTCATCAACTCGGAAATCCACACGAATCTAGCTACAAAACAATGCATATCGTATCTAAATCAAAATCATATCCGAAAATCGATACGGCATGCTACGTGCACATAGGTTAGAACCTATGGTCCACTCGTGCTAGAACAAAAAAACCACCCCCTATATTGACGTACGAACGTCAAACGATCGAGTCAAAACTCAAATATCAAAAATTAGGTTTTGAAACGTCGGAAAATTTCGACAGAAAAGAAGTAAAATGACTCCAGATTCTTGTAAGTCGACGTTACACACTCCACTAGTTTGCGGGGAGGCGGAACGAGTAAAAAACGATTTTTACAAACAAGGTAACATCGACTTGAACTCCAAGATCTTAGCTAAATCATAACTAACATACTAACTAGAGGTTTTATCTACTATGTAAGAAGATTATACCTAAAGTTCCTAGTCCTTCTTGTCTTCCTGCTGTCCTCCTTCACCTTGCGAGCTCCTTGGAGTGGAAATGGAAAGCACCTCCTCATCGGCTTCTCGAAGTAGTAGAAGATCCACCCGAGAGTTCCAACCTTGAGCTAAACCTCCAAGTTGAGGCAACTAGATCACTTGGTGTGTTAAACTAAGTAACCTAGAATGAGTAGAGTGTGATTTTGGGTAGCTTAGTCTTATTAACCCTTGATTCTCAACACATGAGACACTAGGGTTTGAGAGGAAGAAGGAGAGAGTGAACTCTTGAGGAAAGGGAAATGTTTTCGATAAATGATAATTGATAAATGGAATGGCTCCTTGATATGACCACAAGCATGGCATGAAAATAATATTTTAACAAAAATATCTAAGTCACAAAATATCTCCCAAAAATATTTAGAGCCAAAAAGTCAATCCAAGTCAAATGGTCAACCCAAGTAGCCATACCACAAAATTATCATTTACAAATAATAACATATACTATTCACCACCTTATAATTTTTTTGACCAAGTCAATGGTCAAAACCCTAATGAGGTGTCTCCTTCTATACCCCCTCTCATCCATATATACATACCGGCATCCGTGTTCCAAGAAACACGAATACTATGAGACGAAACTAATCCAATAATCAAATACTAGGATCCGGCTTAAACCAAAGCCCACTAGAATTGTCCGCTCAAACACCACACGTGCACAAGTACACGAATGTGATCGAACCCTGTCGTAAAAGCATACGACCTCTACATCGTTTTTCTCGAAGCAGGGAAACCCTCTGTGTGGGACTCTAATGACTCGACAGTACGTTGGCAGTGGGTTTAACCAGAAGCACGTCATTGGTACTAGCTGCATGTAATGGCTACCCAGGTATCTGTCGATAAGAAGGCAAACGAGTAAGCTCATCCAAACTCCTACTGAGCCTGACTATGGCAATCTCCGTACAGTCCGGTCAGTTCGTTTAAGAGTGTCGCATATCGCTCCTAGGGGCGGCAAGCGTCAGACCCCTAATAGTGAAATAAGTCGTGTTGGAGTGCGGTCAAAAACACCCTGAGAAACTACTGGAGTACCAACCAGTAAATCTCACTTGCCCTGGCCAGGGATTTTGTGTAATGGCTTTCCGAACACAGCGCGACATCAACCCCCAATACTGGGAGAGACGAATCCTATCTAACCGCCACTGCCTCCAAGTACTTCGGGACTGCACCCAACTACTACCTGTTTGCACGACTAAGCAGAGCCGTGGTAGGGTAGTAATCTAAGAACAATGGGAACACACTTGAGGCCAAGTAGCAGTGTCAAGTCAACGGATTAAGCTGTACTCATGTCACCTAGAAACTGATACTTGACGATAGGTATAGTACCAACCAGCAGTACTCCATGAATCTGTCCAGTGTAACTCATAACCCAATGAGCACCTGCATACTATCTCCAGTATGACGTACTGATGGCTGTGGGACAGACCAACTCCCCTGCTGGGATGAGAAGCATATACACTAGTCTACTATGGAGTATCGATGCCCTGTCTCGATAATCCTACGATTAGGGACCTGTATAAGGATGTGCTTGTAGACTACCCAGCCCCCACTAGTGTGACTTCCATCACAACGCTGGTAGTCAAGCAAAGATCCTAAGGGCTCTATCAATATGTACTAGCAATATGTTAAAAGAAACATATACGCATATTAAGATAGATACAAACCAAGTAGCATACTACTATATCGAGCAAGATTGTCAAAAATCTGTGTATATATCCCAAGCTTCCAAAATGTAATATACAAACTAGTACTATATAATAATGGCCTCTAGGGCATATCACACTAACAATTCTACCTAAGGTTAAATTAAATTTTTTTTATCTAGGGTAGGTTTAGTTATCTAATGAGTAAGCTACAGACCAAGTTTCAGACCCTAACTCCAAAATTTGGAGTAAAATTGCGGCAAAATTGAATAAAACGGAGGCCAAAAGTTGAGGGATTTGGCTCGGGTTTCTAGGGTAGCTTCCCAGTGATCTGCACATCTCGCTGTATCTGCTAATAAATTTTCAGAGTTCTAGAGTCATCCCAGATTCCATTTGAACATCAAAAGTCAATGAAAAACCAATGTCGGAAAATTCTGAACTCAAGTTTGGCACTTCTAAACTCACTTAGATCAGGGATTCTATCATTAAAAGGCCAATAGTCACTCTCTAAACTCTCTACTTTAACACTGCTACTCATTTAAACCACCAAAGATCACCCTAGAATTTTCCAAGTTCACTAAACATAACTTGTTTAACTCTAAACTAATATAGGAGGTTAGGAAACTTAGACACTTAACTAAAAGTGAGAGGATTACCTTAAAAGAGCAACTCAAGAAAATTCTAAGATGGCTAAATGAGCTCAGGACTAGAAATTGATCCCACCATGATGCTTGTATTGAGCTTAGGAATAATTTTTTGAAGTTTGTATAAGGTTTTGGCGGAGTTTTGATGGTGTTGTATGGTGATAGTGAGGGTGGAGGAGGAGTTGAAGAAAAATGAAGGAGAAGATGAAGAAGAGTGAGATGAAGAAAAGCAAGTGGAGAACAAGATGATTGTATAAACTTCTCTCTCTCTCTCACCCGTACTCTCTTATCCTCTACCTCATTTATTCTTTTTCTTTTCTTTTGTCATTTTCTTTTAGAAAAAAACAAAAGAAACTTAAAACCATGCGATGAAACATAATACAATGTGTCATGGTACATTTAACATAATTAACAAAATGGATTTTGTTTAATGCATAATTAGTAATCTACTAATCATGTTTAACATAAACTTGTATATAAATAATTGTATAATGATTTATAAAAGCCCAAATCAATCAAATACTTTCATAATCTATAATTCATATTAATATTCCAATTATTTGCCAAATTATATGTATATAATTATACCATTCCATTAAAACTAATTTCCATACTTTTATAATATTCATAAAATTTATTATTTTATTATATAAATTCCAAAAATAATATTTTATATTTTCTTAAATGTTACAACACCAAATCATCATATAAAGAGAAAACCACATTTTAAAACATACTCAAGTTTTATAAATCACACAGCAGCTTCTCAAATTCATGGAAAATATCAAGTTCTGAAGAACACATACATAATACATCCTTGCTACAATTGGAAACCATCAATATATATATTTATATATATATATATATATATATACATGTATATATATGACATACCACTGTTATATATATCATCATATACGAATATCCATTGCAATGGTTTTCATATAACAAAATCAACAAATATCATGCGTACTAGCATGGATAACTAGAACACGAAAAGCATAACCGTTTCTACCGTGTCATGACAATACTGTTGATGTGTCATGTAGCATTCGCGTCTATACTCATGCAACATAGCAATCATTAATAATTGTGCAAGTGTTCTATCAAGTGTATGTGCACAAGAAGGGTTCTCAATTCCCATAATAAATATCAATATCATAATTTTCAACAGTGCATCATGCATTATCCTTCAGTTCACGATTAAACACACAGATATATCAATCAATCACATTCATATAATAATATCGATATAATTAGAACACTATCGGGCATGGCAATACTACTATGTCATGGTAGTACCAATGATGTGTTTGTGCAGCATGCGAGTCTGTGATTGTGCAACATGGCAAACATTGATAATTATGCAGTGTTATATAAAATGTGTTCATACAAGCATGGTATCCTAAACTAAATATACGAAGCATCTATAAACGAATACTATAAGCGTAGCATAACTTAACAAAATAAACGAAACGTGGGCGTATAATAAGTATAATAAACGTAATGCGAACAAGCGTTATATATATACACGATTATACAGTTTAAAATAGAACGAAACATTTTTTGGAAAGGAGGAGGCTGTAATGTTTTTAATATAGATATTCATTTGAAATAAGCAGCACATCCTCGGCATTAGTGTTTATAATTGGAAATGAATCGTTAGTTTTACAAATAGTATAATGAAGCGTCATCATAATATCCCAATTGGGATTAAACATCAAGACACCACGAGTAAAGTAAACATAAGCCGTAATCGGCGATCTATCCTCACTACATCAAGTACGGATCTCCATCATAAGATATCATCTTAATATCCAATCTCAAATAGTACGGACCTCAAGTCGCGTACGGAACAATTCAATAATCATATATATTCGAATATATATAACCTACTAGTTATGAACTATATACTAACTACATAATCTACAAACTATAAACTAATTTATTTAAGTATAGGCCAAGTATTCGGGTTATGTATATACGCTTTCTATACTAAGTGTTTTATAGAATTAGTTCAGGGGTGCTATACGCCATCCACCCTACTTCCCCCGTAGATATAAATCTACTCACTGAAGTGCGTCTCACTTTAGTAGAAGCCGACAACCGTCTTGCCCTTCCTCACCGTCTTGAAAGTCTCCGCGATGGTACTTCTAACCAAAATAGACATAAACATGCAAGGAAACTACATTAACACTAATACGAACCCAATAAAACGAAATACGACTTAAACCATCAAAACTGTAAAAAATGCTAAAGGGCAAACATCTGTTGATCTCAGGGGCAAACGTCTAGCTAAGGGGTTACTGCTATATAGAGAGTAAAACAGACATCAAAAGAAGGGCTCTCAGACGTCTGAAGAGCAAATCTCAAGAAATTATAATCAAAAGCAGACGTCTGGTGACTTGAGCGTCAGACGTCTAAAGATTCAAAAAACATCGACAGACGTTTGAAGGTTTGGGGGCCAGAGTCTGAAGAAGGAAAACTGTCAAAAATATATAATGGGCAGGCGTCTGAAGCTCAAATGAGAAGATGTCTAAAGAAGGATTTTACTGAAACAAATTTTTATAAAAACTTGAAATTTCCAAAACCTTAAAAATCCAATCTTTTACACCAAAATACCCTCTACTTTCCAAAATAGGGTGTAGTCACCAAGTAAACTATACTAATACTCACCACTACTAGTGGTTCACTTTAAAAACCAACTACAAAGAATTCAACCCATAAAAACTTGACTTTTATGTTAGAATATAGTTTTATCATGGCAAGACTTCATAGAACCTGGTAGAAATGGGATATTTTCCTCTTTAAGGGAAGGAAAAGAGAGATCCAAGCTCTATGGATGCCTACTTGAAGATATTTGATGAGGTAGTGGACAAACATGAAGTCTTGATGAGTTAAATTACAAAAACGTGGCTCGATGATGGATTTTGATGAAGAAATCTTGGGTTTTGGTGGAGGAGTTTTGGTTTGGGTGTTAGGATATTTTGTGAGGATGGAGGAGATATTTGTGAGTGAGGAGAGAGAATGGGAAGGGAATTATAAGAAGATGAGAGAGGGTGTAGGTATGGGTGAGAGGCTATGGACTCTCTGCCTACCATAATAATACAATAACGAAAATATACCATATCATTTCCCAAATAAAAAATACTTATCATTTTAAAAATATCTCACATTTTCCAATTCCCAAAAATACATATACATATGGATGCCAATCCGGAAAAACCGAAACCCATACTCGGTATTATTTCCGTAAATCTCATAATACTTATATTTAAATTATAAAATAATATTTATAATTTTCAAAATGTTGCAATATCCCCCACTTAAAGAAATTTGGTTCCTGAATTTAAATTTAACACCCAAATCTTTAAAATATTTTGTCCAATCAAATCCAATCGAATCGAACCAATGAGGCCTAATTCTGAAAACATATAATCTGCTCAAACCAATGGAGCTTCAAAGTCCCACACGAGCTAGAACTACAATAGCGCAATGCGTGCGCATGAAAACGAAAAGTGTGAAACTCAAATACTGAAACTCCAACAAATGCTATGAAAATCACACAACAAGGTATGATGTAAAGTGAAAAAAGTGAAATTAACCGTTCAAATCAAGTACACGATCATAACCATAGCCGTGGTGCAATATCTATAGCACACGACTAATCCCAAATATAATCAAAGCTATAATACATATATAGCACAACATATATCATCAAGTGCAATACACGAAAATGAAATAAACTTCAACGGGCTTCAACAAAAACCAATTACGTGCAACGAGTGTGCACGAAAGAAACATCAAGTGCATCGCGATGCATGAAATCAACATCATGTGCATCGGGTGCAAGAAATCAACATCAAGTGTATCGGGGTGCATGAAATCAACATCAAGTGCAAGAAAACAAAATCAAGTGTATCGAGTTTGCACGAAAATCAATATCAAGTGCAACAGGGTGCACAGAAACATCTAGCGCAACGGGATGCACAAAAATTATTGTTAAGTGCAACTAGTTGCATGGAAACATCTAGTGCAACGGGGTGCACAAAAATCAATATCAAGTGCAACTGTGTGCACAGAAACATCTAGTGCAACAGGGTGTACAAAAATCAATATCAAGTGCAACTGGGTGCATGAAAACAATATCATGTGCAATAGGGTGCACAAAAACAATATCATATGCAACGTGATGCAACAAAACAATATCATGTGCAACGGGGTGCACAAAAATATCTAGTGCACGTAACCACATCAATCCAGTGCATCAAGTGTGCAAGAAATGGCCAAGTGCAGCTGGTGTGAACAAAACATCAATCAAGTGTAACTGCTGTGCATGAAAAGTTCTATATGTGGAACTGGTGTGCACAAAACATCAATCAAGTGCAACTGATGTGCATGAAAACATCAATCATCAAAACACAAGAGTCGAAACAACCGACATCAAAGTATTCCATCTTCAATATTGAAAGTGTGATACTCAGATCACAAAAGCATCAATCAAATCAATTGACATTGAAGTATATCTGCTTCAACGTCGATAGGTGACGCAACACCCAAAGCTGGCAGAGGAAGAACTTATGTTTGCCTTCTGCCCACGATCTGGCATCCTCTGCCTCTAGGTCCTAGTATTCTTAGTACAGAACCACCAAATCCATGTCCACTTAGTACAACTGCTGGGTGTGGAACTGCCGCCCGGCTCTAACGCCTCACGGTAAATCCCCGGGCGAAATGACCTGACCTTTTGCACTTGTAACACAGCGGCGGTGGCCTCTGGTCTTGTGGATATAAGCTAAACATTTGGCCCTGGGTCTGATCTATTTCACCGTTGCATCCTAGAAAGAACTCGCCATGGCCTCCATCCATATCATCTCTACCGAACTTCCCGAAAACCGGGACATCAAAACGAACTCACTTCGGTTCGGGAACAACTACAATCTCATCAAGACGTCCCCCCATAAGTATTGCTGCATCCAAAGTTCCTGTATACGTATCGAAACGCTGGGCACCAATGGAGAGGAACAACTGCGCATCGATACCTCGCACGAATCTCTTAATCTATTTCTTTTCAATATCGACCAAGCAGGGAGCATATTGTGATAGCTGTGTAAACTGAAATCATACTCGGCAACGGTAATATCCGAAGTCTTACACAAAGACTCGAAACTACGAGCTCGGGAATCTCTGATGTTCTGTGAAAGAAATCTGGCTAATAAGACCTTCGAGAACCTGTGTAACGTCATTGGAGGAAGACCTACTGCTCGGCCTCTCTCTCGATCGACTCACCAGGTCTAAGTACGTCCCTTCAAACGAAAGCTAGTCAACTCTACTGATCTCATATCGGAGCATCTCAACGAACGAAATATCCTAGTCATCCAATCCAGGAATGCTTGAGGATCCTCTGCCAGATCCATACCTATAAACACAGGTAGCTCCGGCTTCATGAAATCTGGAAGCGTCACCTCAATAATCTCTGTAATGGTGGGTACACTGTCTGTACGGTAGACATCACAATGATCTTTGGAGTAGGCTAAACAACATTAGGCCTCCAAGTCCGGCTGACCTCAAGCATTGACTCGACCATCTGGTGCAGATCCTGAACACTCACCACAAAATGAGAAATCCTAAGGATGATCAAACTGTTCCTGCATCACCGGGATAGCACCCTGTTCATTTCTCGTCTCAGATGAACCTGCCCTTATCTTTTCTCTCGTCGCAGCCCTTTTGACTCATATAGACATGGTGACTTGGAACAAGCAATAAGAATCGATGAGGATAGACCAATTGGAACGAATAAAAGAAAGGATCATTAAGATATATCCTAAGGTTAGCGGAGTAACATATTGTAAATATACCGCGGAACATACATACGTCATGTCACATAACTTAGTACCTATTCCATCATACCAAGGGCAAGCTAAGAAAGTTCGGGTCTAATACCTCCAAAGTCAAGTCTAAGTTCCGTAAGGTTAAGCCTAGGTTCCGAAAATATACAGCCAGACTCCACATAGTCAAACATGTAAGTCTACGGTAGCGCCCCGGCCAATAATATGAGGCCAAACGCGGAATAAAAACTTTTTCATAAACTGGCGCTAACATAGACTGTAACCCAGATCGTGCCATTAACTCTAAACTAGCAAACCTTAAAATGATAGAATGGCTATACTGATCGATCCATGTCCTTCGGTATTTAGCTATCATCCCACGCTCCTCGCGACATCTCCGATCTCCTGTCTCCTCGTCGAGGTGGCACCACGTCAACAGATCTTTATACGGGCTCCCGCCTCAAAACCGAGGCAACTCGGACATGAAGTTTGCTAGCCGACATGTCCGCGATTGATGTAGAGAGAGTGTAGAACAGTTTGTCTTAAGGAAGCCAAGCTATTAGGTGAAGGTAAATGCAGTTGCCAATTTGGGTGAAGGAATGAGCTTTGAAATCATGCAAAATGAATCATTTTCCATTGAAATGAGGCTCAGCCAAAATTGGGGCTGCCCAAAAATTGCCCTCGGCCATGATGGAATGAGGGTGAGCACAAGAAAGGAAAAAATGGTAACCATAAGAAAATATCTCCACAAGATCAACTAGAAAAATCTATGCTCAAAACAAAAGCTTTTAATTGAACTTGTGACTCACAAAATGACTCACCAAGACTAGAAGATTGTGGGTGCTGCTGGAGCCCCGGCCACCACAAAAAACCCCCTCACTTTATAAACATTCCAATTTGCAAGAAACCCCCTCAAGCTAAAAATTCAAAGAAGAAAGCCAGGCCCATTAAAAATCCGGCCAAGGATTAAAGAAAATCCGCAACATAAGCATTAAACCATCCGGTGAAGGAAGATTGACAACTTCAAAAGTAATCCTGTAGGATTACCCCATAACTGTATATACATACCCGCATTTTTATTCCGACCGAATACAAAATGCAATGAGACAAAAATACTCCTACACAATATAATGCTTGGATCCGGCTTAAACCAAAGCCCACCAGTATTATCTGTTCGAACCATGACACATGCATAAGTGCGCGTGCATGTTCGAACCCTGCCATAAAACCATACGGCCTCTACAACGTTTCGCCCGAACTTGGGAAACTATCTGTGGGGGACTCTAAAGACTCGTCAATACTCTGGCAGTGGGTTTAACCTCAAGCCGTCAGTAGTACTAGCTGTACGTAACGGCAGCCCATGTATTGAAAGAAAAGGAAGCTGATGAGCGAACTCATCCTGAAACCTTACTGAGCCTATCAGTGACAATATCCATACAGTCCGGTCCGTTCGTCTATGAACATCGCATATCGGGCCTAGGGGGCTGGTAACGTCAGACCCCCAATAGCGGTATAAGTCGGGTCAGAGTGTAGCCCAGAACACTCTGAGATACTACTGGAGTACCTACCAGTAAATCTCCTGCCTCGGCCGAGGGCTTTGTGTAATGGCTTTCCTAGACACAGCGCGATCTCACCCCCAATACCGGGAGAGACGAATCCCCTGCCGATCCGCTCACTTGCCTCCATGTGGCTCGGGACTGTACCCAACTAAAACCTTTTTGCACGACTCCTTTGAACCGTGGTAGGGTAGTAATCAAAGCACAGTAAGAACTCACACGAGACAAATGACGATCTCAGGTCGATAAACTAACATGTACATATGTCACCAAGGAACTGTTTTCTGACTCTAGGTATAATACCAACTAGCAGGTTCCCGACGAGTCCTGTCCGGTGCACTCATAACCCAATGAGCACCTGTATACATCTTAGGTGATCCAACTAACACCAATGGCTTGTGCGATCGGCCACCATCCCTCGTCGGGGTCTCGACTGTATACACTAGTCTACTCCGGAGTATTAATGCCCTGTCTCGAAACTCCCACGACTAGGGACCACTTTTAAGGATGTGCTTATAGACTACCCAACTCTCACGTATATGATCGCCATCATACTGCTGGTAGTCAAGCAAGAATCTTAAGGTCTCTATCAACGTGTAATAGTCACCATGTCACCTAAAGCTGTACACGACTGATAAAGGTAAACCAGATAGCGTACTATCATCTCGAGTAAGACTGTCCTACTAGTATAGGTCCTCCTCAATTATTGCAATCACGTGCCTGTGATCCAATAATTGACTTTGAGGGCCCTACATCCAACAATCTCCCACTTGCACTTAAGGCTGATTATTGCGATGTCGCATACTCACAGCCCGTGTGATACCGAACCCCCAACTCCTCTACTAATCAGTGTCACAAAGCTCGTTTGTAAAACTATTGTGTTTGAGAAATAGCCTCAGTGAGTGGATCCGCCCTAATGTTTCTTTCTACATCTCTCTTAATCTCAAGTTCGCGGAGAAAGCCATCTCCCGCAATACCTGTCTTAGAATATGTCTGGATATCTGATGGGACCTAGTTCATAAATGAACTCCAAATCCAAACTTCTTAGACTGTATCACCAATTGAACCTAATCAGTATCCTGCGCCATGTCTTCCCCAGTATCCGCCTGGACCATCTGTCTAAACTACTGCCCCTCGTCAAAGGGAAAACTATAACTCTGACAATCACTCTGTCATCCATGTCACCTTGGAAGCCTGGAATGATAACCGTCTCTCGAAGGAGGCTGCCGTTATCAAATCCCAAGAACATCCACTTATGTTCTAAAACTGCTTCCCAACGTTTCTCCAGGATTGGATTAATATCAACCTATTGCATCTAGTGCAAAAACAACATCTGGTGTGGTACTTGACATCTGATGATCAACTTAATTGCCTAAGCAAGTGATATGTTAATCATTCACATCCCTCTCCCCTTTAATCTGTAAGACACCTTTAGAGAGGGTGACTCCATCAACTGCAGGTACACCACCATGCCAGGAGTCATCTATTCTAAATACCTTTAGAATACTGTCAAAGTACCCAGATTGGGAAACTACCCAAATCTAGATCTAAAACTATAGATCTAGTAACCAGAATGTCTGATATAATATCCATATCCTATGTGGAGGAACAACTGCGTGACAACCACAGTATAACCGATCATAGGATAGGAATCTCACTTCCTGCAAAGTGCATGTCATCCAAATACCAGGACATCACACCTTAGTACCTTCTTAACAGATCCATCCCCTATTTTGATGAAGTCAAAGCCCATGACTGTCACATCAAAAATAGATGATCTATATCCGCTATATCTGCTTTAGTCTATAAATAGACAAAAGCTACTTGTCCACTATACTTCCGCTGCTCCCACTGACTACAGCAACCCTCTGGCAGAGTCATATACACGTGCACTTCTAAAGCTAGTCTAGAAAGACGTTATACTCATCCTCCTGCCAGGTCTTATAGTCTCGAACAGCAGTAGTGGAAAGTCTGGGTAAACAAGAACCTCTATGTCACCGTCCTTGAGGTTATCGGAGTACCTCTCGGGTGTCTGAGGTTACCCACCATATCTGCGGAGTGGCTAATGGAATGTCAAACAAAATGGAGAAAGGCCGATCAACATTACTCAACTTAGGAGCGCATCCAATTATGAGTAACCTGAAAGAGAAACAAGTTTCTCAAAATCATTACTATCGACTGAATACCCAACACAAGTATCTACATCTTCGATAACCTTGAAGAATCCCGATACTTCCGACACCTGGTTCTCTACTTTATTCTTGTACCTATGACTTCTTAAAAATCAGACCTTGTATTTCTACGAAACACATGTCTAAAACTGGAGAATTCACAAGTAAAAAGAATATAGTATGAGTACCAACCCCTTTGTCCTAATGGACACTGGACAACATACAATACTCTGTATAAGTCCGTTGAGTTGAATAACTCAAAACTTGTGCTTCGTAGGTTGAAAACTGTACTTAGGAGATTTCCTCAAATATCACCAATTACAACAAATTCTGATATAATGAGGATGGTCACCCAATTCCCAATAATTTACTCCCACTCATCATTTGTAAAACCATACAGATGTGAGAATCATACCTGGTAAATACATACCCTGGAGTAAGTATATAATCGGGAAAACAACTTTCCTTTAACAACGCATAGTGAAACTAAAACATGAAAATGTTTCGAAGGGGTATCCGGGTATTCTTAGTAATGCCTCTTCCATAATCTAATTCATGACTATAACCGTATATTTCTTTGCTATCTCTCCAAATCCCTTTATTTGTCTTTAGTCGTTACCTTCTGTATACCATCGTTAGGCTTAATGGTTTTCTTCCTTCCCTACCGTTCGGCACCAGCCTATGGTTTTGAAGAAGACTATCCAATAAGCGTAATAGGTGTATACTCATAATCCTAAGAGCACTCGCAACCTGAGAGAAGGTGATGATAAAAGACAACTGAATAATACCTTATTATATTCCTCCTCAACTAGAGAAAAGCAAAGGTGAAATAGGAGTGGCGATAAACTACGCGGTTTGGTCGTGAATGATAGCAGTCACAATTTACTTGCCTTCTTTCTAATCCCTTCATATGTCTTTACTTATTACCTTCTGCACACCCTACTTAGGCTAATTGGTTTTCTCCTTTCCCTACCTTCGGCACCTGCCTATGGTTTGAAGAAGACTATCCAATAAGCGTAATAGGTGTACTCTCCTAAACCAAGGAGCCCTCGCAACCTGAGAGAAGGTGATGATAAAAGACAACTGAATAAACCAATTCAATTTCTCCTGAACCTGAATCCATTCTCGAAGAAGTCCCTTCGAGTTCGTATATAAGCATATGATGGATTTATCCAATGGAAGTGGATGTTCGTAGTAATACGAGGTGTTCCGGAGAAATGCAAAGGGCAAAAGAAGGAGCGGCAATGACTTATGCAACTCAGAAAATTCAAAAGCCAGTGTTTTAAGAAAGTTCGGTTAACTTGGTCACTGAGTCATAGTCTAGGGTCGGTCAATGGTCGCTGCCAAAGAGAGAGAGAGAAAAGAAACACTCTGCGTGCACTCTAACATAGATCAGAATGGTTATCACTTTATCTAATCAGGAAACCTCCCACTGTACCGTCAAATTCTCCTCCAAATCTGAAAGAAGAATTAGTCGGGATCACCCGAAGAGTAAACCAACTCATCAGTGGGAATCGAGATCCAACTATCATCGCATGATAACGTGAAGGAATCCACTCACGTTTTCACACTCCAGAAGGTATGCACATGCCTGGCAAGTTTCAGTTTCTTTGGAAACTCCAGATATGAATTTTTATCCCATGCTCTTATGACCTTGACGAAGGCCAACAAATCATAAGTCACATGTCAAGTTCTACCTGTCATTGTCCAGGTTAATTTGAACCCACCCGCACATACCCTTGACGAAGGCCAACAAGGTAATACGACTATCCCAAACCAACGCATCTATCTATGCAACAGAAAGGTAACAAGCAGCTACCATCCACTATGCCTTAACGAAGGCCAACAAACATATCATGAATACTACGTGCTACCCGTCTGAAACGATATAGGGCTACGGCTGGTTTTTGGCGAAAAACCTTTAACGTAATGAACTTGATCTCGTTGAAGGAACCTGATAGCTTTTTACAAAAATATAGTGGCGATAACCTTTGCTAAAGAGGTCACTCCTGGTGAAGGGATCTCGGCTCTTTCCTCGTGGAATGAGGTACAGGATATTCCAATTGAATACTGCGATACAAAGTAACAAGTAATAGACAATAGTGAAGTTATTACTCTGATGCAAAGTTTTGCCCAAGGGGTCACTCTCGGTGAAGGGATCTCGGCCCTTGCCTCGTCGAGTGAGGTGCAGGATATTCCAACTGAATACCACTGTGCAAAACAAAAGAAAACATCCTTGTAATATCACCTTTTGAAAACTGTTCCAACAACGTCAAACAGGTTTGTTTTCCTTTGCATTGATCAAAATCAACGTAGTTCCATCAATTAATCACACCAGAAAAGAACGAAAATAAAATGTACGTATATGCCATCCGCATTCGCCACTGGGTCCCATCATCACCCGTTAGGTTACTTAACTAACGACAAAGCGGAGACTGGACTAGCGCGGGTGTAAAACATATACAACATCTACTAGTATATATATCAATATACAATAATTGCTCCAGGCGTGATAAATGCAACATTATAGAAAAGTAATAAGCATTACAGAACAATACAGATAATCTGGGAGCCCCGGGTTTCACAGAGCCGCAATTGAAACCCGAAGTTCCCTTGGTCGTGTGGATAGCTTGTGCAATGAAACCTAAACCCCTACGGGTGCGGCAAGTTACCCGTCCAAACCTGAAGTGAGGCAGCCCCTTACAGCAAAGTGAATGGACCACCCGACACTTCATGGAATCCAGTAACTTGAGCACCCCTCCTTGGGTCAACCTGTACCCCCTATGAGTGCGGCGAATAGCCTGCCAATCCTAGAGCGAGGCCCCTTCCCTCTCAAAGACTTGAGATGCGGAACTGTTGCCCTCCAGAACTCGGCTATCCGTGCACTCCGTCGCGGGGTAAACATAGTACAGAAATGAAAATATGTACAATGGGTACATCGACCTCAATCCGGTCGTGCCCCAAAAGAATAATATACAAACAGGCAGTGACAGCAGTCCACATGTCGGACGCTCGCCCCGCGATATCAAATGTACAAATAAATCCAAACTGCATTAACATTGCACCAAGCTATCCACCACGACAAATCCGCAATATCATAGCACAACACAGAACATCAACGTGAATGTCACGTTCGCAAACCTGTCTAAAAGGACTATACCAATTAGACGAATTATACCGTTCAAATGACATTCACGGTCACAGATATAATGTAAGTACTGTAAACTAACGCATTTAAAATTCCGATCGACAAAACTTACCAAAGTGGGCCCCAAGAACAAATCCGGTACTCAAACAAATCTGGGCCCATATAAAATATTTCGGAAACCACAATTCCACATGAAAGACACTCAGAAGAAAAATGGTGCACTGAAACCCCAAAACGGTGGCGGAACTGCGGCAAACCCATGGGTTCTGCGGCGGTTCCGCGGCGGTTTTGTGGGATCAGTCTACCAAATTTCTTCTGCAGTCTTAGAAAAGCCTGCTCGATTTTCTAACATTCTCAAAATAATTTTTGGACGACAAAAAAAATTCGACAGAAACTTTAAATTTGGAATTACAGCTTTGGAAATTTCATTCGATCGATATTTTAAACATGTTAGAACAAGCTAGTAAAGGTTAATGGCATATCTCTGATACCATGTAAGTCTACGGTAGCGCCCCGGCCAATAATATGAGGCCAAACGTGGAATAAAAACTTTTTCATAAACTGGCGCTAACATAGACTGTAACCAGGATCGTGCCATTAAGACTAAACTAGAAAACTGTAAAATGATAGAATGGCTATTCCGATCGATCCATGTCCTTCAGTCTTTAGCCATCATCCCACGCTCCTCGCGGCAACTCCGATCTCCTGTCTCCTCGTCGAGGTGGCATCACATCAACAGATCTTTATACGGGCTCCCGCCTCTAAACCGAGGCAACTCGGACATGAAGTTTGCTAGCCGACATGTCCGAGATTGATGTAGAGAGTGTGTAGAACAGTTTGTCTCAAGGAACCCAAGCTATTGGGTGAAGGTAAATGAAGTTGCCAATTTGGGTGAAGGAATTAGCTTTGAAATCATTCAAAATGAATCATTTTCCATTGAAATGAGGCTCGGCCAAAATTGGGGCTGCCCAAAAATTGCTCTCGGCCATGATGGAATGGGGGTGAGAACAAGGAAGGAAAAAATGGTAACCATAAGAAAATATCACCACAAGATCAACTAGAATAATCTAAGCTCAAAACAAAAGCTTTTAATTGAACTTGTGACTCACAAAATGACTCACCAAGACTAGAAGATTGTGGGTGCTGCTAGAGCCCCAGCCTCAAGCTAAAAATTCAAAGAAGAAAGCCAAGCACATTAAAAATCCAGCCAAGGATTAAAGAAAATCCGCAACATAAACATTAAACCAAATGTTTAGGTCCGGTGAAGGAAGATTGGCAACTTCAAAAGTAATCCCGTAGGATTACCCCACAACTGTATATACATACCCGCATTTGTATTCCAACCGAATACAAAATGGAATGAGACAAAAATACTCCTACACAATATAATACTTGGATCCGGCTTAAACCAAAACCCACCAGTATTATCTGTCCGAACCATGACACGTGCACAAGTGCGCGTGCATGTTCGAACCCTGCCATAAAACCATACGGCCTCTACAACGTTTCACCCGAACTTGGGAAACTATCTGTGGGGGACTCTAAAGACTCATCAATACTCTGGCAGTGGGTTTAACCACAAGCCGTCAGTGGTACTAGCTGTACGTAACGGCTGCCCATGTATTGACAGAAAGGGAAGCTGATGAGCGAACTCATCCTGAAACCCTACTGAGCCTATTAGTGACAATATCCATACAGTCCTGTCCGTTCGTCTATGTGCATAGCATATCAGGCCTAGGGGATAGTAACGTCAGACCCCCAATAGCGGTATAAGTCGTGTTAGAGTGTAGCCCAGAACACCCTGAGATACTACTGGAGTACCTACCTGTAAATCTTTTGCCTCGACCGAGGGCTTTGTGTAATGGCTCTCCTAGACACAGCGCGATCTCACCCCAAATACCGGGAGAGAAATCCCTGCCGATCCACTCACTTGCCTCCATATGGCTCGTGACTGTACCCAACTAAAACCTATTTTCACGACTCCTTTGAGCCGTAGTAGGGTAGTAATCAAAGCACAGTGGGAACTCACACGAGACAAATGAGGATCTCAGGTCGATGAACTAACCTGTACACATGTCACCAGGGAACTGCTATCTGACGCTAGGTATAATACCAATTAGCAGGTTCCCAGCGAGTCATGTCCGGTGCACTCATAACCCAATTGTTTGTTATGTATATGCCCTAGAGGCCATTGTTGTAGATATGTGTAAGTTCACGTTGCCCACCCCGATGCTTGCGGGGAGGCGGAAAACGGAATAAAAATCGGATTTTTACTACTCTAGGCAACATGGACTAGACAAAGTCGGGATCTTTACTAAACAAACTAACTAAAAGCTAACTAGAAATTAGCTACAAGGAAGAATGGTTATACATAGGGCTTTATGTCCTTCTCTCCTTGCTCCTTGGAGTGTAAGAAAGAGATCGCCTTGTCGCCTTCTCGAGTCGAAGAAGGATCTACCCGAAAGCCTCAACCTTTGGCTTCAACTTCAAGCTAGAAGTAACTAAGGTGCTAGAAGTGCTAATCCTAAAACCCTATATGAGAGTAGAGATTATCTAGAAGAGGTTTTCTCTTAGGCTCAAGTGTTTCTCAACACATGAGAGGGGAGAGCTTGAGGAAGAGGAAGAGCAAGAGAGAGAAAGCATATGATAGAATGAGAGAAATAAGAAGCCATTCTCACATATATGTGTGAATTATTGTAAATTGAAAATTAGTAAGATAATTGTCATGGCTTAATCAAGACATGACCATTATCATTTAATTTTTAATGCAAATTGCAAGGATCAAAGAGCATCTTCTAAATGAAATGATGATGGTCAAAGTGTCAACCTAGGTCAACAAGTCAAGAATTTCAAATGGTCAATAACCCTAACCGTGCACAATTATATTAAACTAATATCAATTAATCATAATACACACATAAGCATTAGGGTTAATAAAATGACAATGGTCATTGACCCTAATCAAAATCCTCTCCCTCTGTCTCAATCAACTGTGCATACGCACCCGCATTCGTGATCCGAGAAACACGAATACAAAGAGATAAAACCAATCCCAAATCATATACTAGGATCTGGCTTAAACCAAAGCCCGCTAGTATAAGCTGTCCGGACAGCAAACGTGCACAAGTGCGCGGATGTGAACGAACCCTGTCGCAAAACCATGCGACCTCTACTCATTTTGCCTAAAGGCGAATAGCTCTCTGTGTGGGACTCTAAAGACTCGACACTACGCTGGCAGTGGGTTTAACCACAGACCGCAAGCGGCACTAGCTGTACGTAACGGTCCCCAAGTAGATGCCGATAAGAAGACTGACGAGGTGACCCCATCTGAACTCCTACTGAGCCTATATGTGACAGTCTCCGTACAGTTCGGTCTGTTCGTCTGATACATCGCATGGCGGGCCTAGGGGGCGGTAAACGTCAGTCCCATAATAGCGGTACAAGTCGTGTCGGAGTGTAGCCCAGAACACCCTGAGATAACACTGGAAACCTACCAGTATATCTCGCTTGCCCTGGCCAGGGACTACTCAGGTAATGGCTCTCCTAGATACAGCGCGATGTCAACCCCCAATACCGGGAGAGACGAATCCTGTCTAACCGTCACTGCCTCCAAGTGCTTCGGGACTGCACCCAACTACTACCTGTTTGCACGACTCCTTTGAGCCGTGGTTGGGTAGTAATCAAAGTACAGTGGGAACACACTCGAGGCGAAGTGACAGTGTCAAGTCAGCGGACTAAGCTGTACTCATGTCACCTGGGAACTGATAACTGACGATAGGTATAATACCAACCAACAGTTCCCGACGAGTCCTGTCCAGTGTACTAGTAACCTAACGAGCACCCACATACTATCTCAAGTACGACGTACTGACGGCTGTGGGACAGACCGTCTGCCATGCTGGGATGAGAAGCGCATACGCTAGTCTACTCCGGAGTATCGATGCCCTGTCTCGATAGTCCAACGACTAGGGACCTGTATAAGGATGTGCTTATGGATTACCCAGCCCCCACGAGTGTGAGCGCCATCACAATGCTGGTAATCAAGCAAAGATCCTAAGGGCTCTACTAATATGTATATAAGCGATATGCTAAAAGAAACACATGCACATATTAAAGCAGAGACAAACCAAGTAGCATACTACCATTTCGAGCAAAATTGTATATACAATTGTGAATATCCCAAGCTCCCATTAAGTAATATACATACTAGTATGATACAGTAATGGCCTCTAAGGCATATACACTAACAATCTCCCACTTGCACTAAGGCCATGTACTGGCGTATCGAAGACCTATCATCTCGATCAGCCGCTCGAACTGAGTCTGGGGTAAGGCCTTCGTGAATGGATCTGCAGTGTTATCTTCTGAAGCAACCCTCCGAACCTCAATCTCCTGGCGATCTACGATCTCCCTGATCAGGTGATACCGCCTCAAGATGTGTCTGGATTTTTGATGGGACCTGGGTTCCTTCGCTAAAGCTATAGCCCCGTTGTTGTCGCAATACAGAGGTATTGGGTCAACAATGGACGGAACCACCTGAAGTTCTTTAAAGAACTTTCTCATCCAGACAGCTTCTTTTGCGGCATCAGATGCAGCGATGTATTCCTCTTCCATAGTCGAGTCAGCAACGGTTTCCTGTTTGGAGCTCTTCCAACACACCGCCCCTCCATTGAGGGTAAAGAAAAAACCCGACATGGACTTGGAATCATCCTTGTCACTCTGGAAGCTGGAGTCAGCAAAGGCCTCAATCTGGAGGTCTTTTCCGCCATACACCAAGAACATCTCCTTAGTCCTTCTCAGGTACTTGAGAATGTTCTTTACTGCTATCCAATGTTTCTCCCCAGGGTTTGACTGATACATGCTTACCACACTCAGTGCATAAGCCACATCTGGTCTAGTACACAACATCACATACATTATAGAGCCTACCGCAGAAGCGTAGGGTATAATAGACATGCGATCCCTCTCCAAATCAGTCTTGGGAGACATCTCTTTGGAGAGGGCGATTCCGTGACAAGCCGGTAGATTACCGCGCTTGGAATCTTCCATACTGAAACTTTTCAGTATGGTGTCGATGTACCAGGACTGTGATAGTCCTAAAATCCTCTTGGATCTGTCACGGTAGATCCGGATCCCCAGAATGCAGGAGGCATCACCCAGGTCTTTCATGGAGAACCTGTGTGACAAGAACCCCTTGACAGATTGTAGCATAGGAATGTCATTTCCTATTAAGAGAATGCCATCCACGTATAAAACGAGGAATACTACAGTTCTCGCTACAAATCTACAATAGATGCATGGTTCATCTGGATTTTTGATAAAGCTAAATTCCTTGTCCGTCTCATCAAAACAGATGTTCCAACTCCGCGATGCCTGCTTTAGTCGTCAATCCTCACGACCACTCGTAAAGAAGTATGTCACTGGCGTCGGCCTCTGGCTCTCTGAATGCACATCACACATCTGATCCTGGGTGCAAACATCATTGCAGCAATGTCCTGGAAGGAATCCTGCTCAAGGTCTCTTCCGATCTTGCCTATGCCGAACTGTACGGAGGCCGTCTCTCTTGCATAATCTCTTCTCACTCGATGGACATCTGTGTCCTCAGCACAACATTTTCTCAGAAATTGGTCGCATCCCAACGCCTCTGTAAGCATATCAGGTCTCTAGTCTCGACGGGAAGTAATGACAGCTCATCAGCGTCTCGCACGAACCTCTGGTTCCACTTGTCTCTATCGTCGTCCACTATGACGTCACGCCATGCTATCTACGCACTGCACTGTTCTCGGCCATGGTCAATCCGAAGTCTCTCGCACGGACTCGAAAGCACATACTCTGTAGCTTCATCATTCTATAGAAGGTGTCTGGCCGAACAGGTCCTCGGGAACGTGTCCCAACCATCGGAGGAATACTCAATACTCGTCCGTCCTTGATCAATTCGCAATGCATCTGGGTAAGGTCCTTTATCCGAACCTGGTCAACTACCATATCGACGATGCCGAACTCTGGCCTGCTGGGTGTGCGCAAAATGACCATCCCTGGGTCTAGGTCTTCTTGTATCGTATTCCAGAAAGGTCCTGTCGAGGTCTCTCTCTCAAATCTCATTCCTGCCGGATTGCCCGGAAGTCATCATCCATTGCTGAAGCTAATTCTTATTCTGGAACGGCTGCATACTTATCGCGCCTCTTTATGGAAGATATATCCATATACAACGCCTATGGGTGCGTATCACATCTCTGATGTCAACGGAGTGGGACGTCATCTCGTCGAAATCTCTTGCGAACTCTTTTCTTCACTCTGCTTCAATGTCGACTGATTCGGACTCGTCTCATCGTGGCTGCATGGACTGGGCTCCAACGGCTATACTCGTATCTGGAGTCTCCCAAGCAAAGCATCCCACCACCTAGCATCCGAAGGAAGTCGAACCATTCAATCGATTCGTCAAATCCTCTTAATCCCCCAAGAGCTCAACATCTTGGGTACAGTTTAACAGCATCGAGTACATACCACAGTATCAATGATCCAGCCGTAGAAGGGCAAACCCAAGCCTCACTAATGGCGCCGCGGAACTGCCGCAAACCCTAAGGTTCAAAGGCTTTCACACGGTCATTAAGTCGAGTTAGGGTTTCATTCTTCTAGAGGGTCCATAGAATTGCCTGCATGTCTTTTCGAATACTTTAAACTTGGAAAATGGGCTCCTGACATTCGATCGTCTCTATCGACTCTCAACGTCTCCGCGTGAAGTCGTCTCTAGCTGGAAGCAACCTATCTGATGACCTTACATCGGTAAACGAACGAATCACATGTCCTAATCATTCATCCTCGGTGACTAGCGACCTTTCCATCATATCTCTAAGTATATACTCATGCTGCAGTAGCTCCAATCATCTGGACGATATCTCGTCATTTGCAGCAGCAACTGGCTCATTCGTCTGTACGTTGAACAGCGCCTCAATCCTCCAGGAAAGGCAATACATTGGCGGTCATCTCTAAATCGGTCTGCTCTTGATCTGAGTAAGACTCTCCGCACTGGAAATCTTTAACTCAACTGGGCCTGCTCCGGCGCATAAATTGGACGAATCACCTTCGTCTCTCAAATCGGGTAGACTAGCTATCATCTGTCTCATATCTGCCTGGAAACTCCGGCGATCTCAGCTCGTAAGCTCTGGAAGCGACATCCTGTCAATCTTAGCAACAGCTGGTCCATTTGTCTGCACGGTAGGCGACATCATAATCTTTGAGGTATGTTGTACATCAACAGCCCTCTCTCAACTGGCAGCTCTAACAATGGCCCGATCATCCGGTGCAAGACCCAGCACTCGCCTCCACTAGAGGTCACAGTCACCAATACTAACTCGAGACGTTCCCATGTCACCAGAAAACACAATGGTCGGCCCTCGTACCAGACGAGCTCGCACCGACCGTAACCCTAGCAGCAGCCCCAAACTGCGCTCAAACATGGCGACAGGAACCTCAATCGAGTTTCGAAGAGAGCAGATCAATGGCAAGAAAGAGAACAGCAGATCCAGAGTGGATACATGATCATAAGAAAGAACAGCATCAATGAAGGTATGATCATGAAACTAATAGTATCGAGGATCTCAATGGATGTATAATCATGGATATGAAGAGAATCACTGATCTCGAAAATATGTACATCCTAAGGTTTCTTAAGCGGAGTGGCGTGTCGTAAGTATGCCGCGGAACATACCCACGGTACGTCACTCAACTTTAGTCACCTATTCCATCAACCAAGGGTCATCCTACGCGACAAAAGTTCGGGTCTAATACCCCCTCAACTAAGTCTAAGTTCCGTAAGGTCAAGCCAAAGTTCTTTATATATATAGACGCCCTAGGCTCCACATAGTCAAACTTAGACTCGAACCAAGGTCAACCTAGCGCTCTGATACCAACTTTGTCACGACCCGAAAGAGCACGTGACTGGCCCTTGAACCATATGAAGTCTATAGGACTCCATTTGATCCAAGTAAGCCAAAAGCCCAAAAACCTAAAACCATTTTAAGGACAAATAAACAACAAGCAATATAATATACAACGCCGAATGGCGAGGATCAAAATTTAAAAGAAAACCAGATAAGCATGAAAACTGCAAAACTACTAAGCGCGACTCTAAGGTCGAAATAATACATCACTAGTGTCTGAGTCTGAAACAAAATACAAGTTTTTGGTTGATGGAAATTTCTAGATACAATGAATAATACATGTACAACGGCGGTTCTGATACAAAGAACCTACCTACCAAGCAAATCACCCGCAAAGGAAAGCAGTGTGCCGGAAATGCCGCTATGGAACTTGTACGGCAAACCCTGCAAGAACTGTGGCACAACGGGGGTGAGTTGCTAATTCGTGAATAGAAAATATCTACAAGCAGAAATCGAATGCAAGAAATAATCCTAGGTCAATACGATCAGTATATAATATGACCCTCAAGAGTAAGTCTGAAGCATGAAAAAGTGGCAGTGTAACATCTAATCATGTAGGTAGTGCCAAGTACTCGTGCCAGTGCCTCAGATAATAACATGTCATAAATGTAAGGTATGTCTGCAAGAAATAAACATGATGAAATATCAAATGGATATCAATACAAATATATTAGCGTCCCATTCCACTAATATTGGTGTAAGGGTATATATAACAGCGCCCCCTACCATGTTATATATACAAATGAAGTATGATCAATGTAGTCAAGGTCTGTATGTAATCAATGTCTGTATAAACGTGGAACCCGTCCACCCGTCATCCAATGACAATAAGCCCGTCCACCCGTCACCCAATGACAATAAGCATCATGTATGTAAATAAGAGGATATAAACAAAATCATGGAAAAACATCATGAAACCCGTGCCTAGCATCGACACGTAAATCCTCGTCCATATAGGGCTCTGTCTGCGGTATCGGTCCTCGGCCCCGGCAGTACGGGTCATCCCATGTCCATCTCTGGGCTCCGTCTGCGGTATCGGCCCTCGGTCCCGGCAGTACGGGTCAGCCCATGTCCATCTCTCAACTCTGGTCGGTATCCTCCAGATATCCGCCGAGCTCAAATACAATCACCGGTAGGTAGTAGTCTCTCTGCCAGGCTCACCGTCTACTACACAACGAAACCGTTCTCGCCCCGGGATACCATACCGGGTCCACCATGTATCCGTAATCGGCCTCATCCAACTCCTCGATTCGGGTTCACATATATCACTCTAGCACCAAGAAAACACATGGTGGACGCACCGAAATATCATATCAAGGGAAACCGGGTTTTTAAACAATTAACTATTCTCTTTGACATATCCACGGTTTCCCAAATCCAGAATTAACATGGAAACAACATATCTCAAAGCGTAATCTAAGCAAGTATGAAGATATCATTATATGTGTACAAGTATGGGTATGTGTCATCTAAATGAAATGCAAGTATAACAGTATATCATGCAACATGGAAATAATAGTATGCGTATACAAGGTCATATCCTGATGCAATAATGCTACTGTGTAGTGACATGGCAATTATCGATGAAGAAGTGTGAGCCGGCAAGCAAATGTACGTGGAACATACGCATCATCGATAATGGTGCTAGTGTCCTAGCAACATGATAGTAATATAGCAGTAAACATATGCAAAGCAATGTGAATAATAGGAATATGCGGAAATTGAATAATCAACGTAACAGTAAAGAATCTACACCCATATGTATATGTCATGCAGTTATGCCATTTGAAATAAGAATGACTCGGGTCTAGTCTAACATCTACTATGCAAACTACAGATCTAAGTATCAAGTCAATCAGGTGGGGTAAGGAGACCACCTAAGTCTGAGTCGATATATATATATAATAGTCGGTGATCCCGCCTCAATAGTATTGCGTACGATACAGTATATCATATGCCAATCCTCATGTCATGAGTGCGGATCAATCATCAATATAGGCTCGTACGGTAAATCGTCGTACGACATCCCATTAACTGGGTACGGTCAATATCTTATTCCTCTCAACAAATATCAGGTATCACTATCATCGTCTCACATACTCGGGGGTACTGATCTAAGTCTAGTACAACTGATACTATCTACAAAGTATGAATGCGGGGTAAACACACATCCCAAGCCCGCAAGAATTACATGTCGTATCCCAAATACGAATCATATCGCATCACCGATCTCGCGGCACAAAGCCCAATATCATCGACTCATCTCCAAAGTCATCCAATATCATCATCAACACCGTGTAAGTATAGTGAAGTATAGTGAATATGCAAGGGTGCGCGCGTGGTGTAAACCTATTGTTGGGTTCGTGACTAGGAACTATACTAGTTTATTGCTAACCCTAAGCTAACCATACTACACCTAACACAATATCCATGACACACTATAACTATCAAACATAATATATAGTATACCAACTACGGACTGCGGGGGGGGGGGGGGGTTCTATACGCCATCCACTCGACTTTCCCCAGTAGATATAATCTACTCACCTTGCGTCTCCATTTGTCGACGTCGCCACGCGCTTGCTCGTCATCCCGAAGTCTTCATAGGTACCTACACGTCAAAGTATCGTAATGCATATTAAAACCAAATCCAAACTAACACAGCACACGAAACCCAAAACGATACGATAAGGGGCCTAAAGGTTAGAACCTATGGGCACACCTTCAAAACTATCAACAAATCCTTGATATCGTCGTATAAATGCCAAATAGTCGAGGTAAATCACAATACACAATTCAGAACTAAAAAATACGGAATACGGAAACACGAATCTAAAACAGCAACTTAGGAAATAGGCTCCAGATTTCATCATAGGTCGAATTAGACAAATCTATACATACCAGGGGTCTAAAATATACATGTAGGAGCTACAAAACAAACACGAGACAAAATAGTGGGACCTAGGCCGCAAATTGTGGCCAAACAGATTAAATCTGTTGCCTGGAAAAGGAAGTGGGGGCTAGGGCTTTGGGGTTAGCTTCCTGGGTGCCTGCACATGTCGCTGTCCATCCAATATAATTTTCAGAGTCTCGGGTTGATAGCAGATCTTAAATAACCTTCACAGATTCCACAAACTTTCCGATATCGGTTTCTAAATCCGTATTTCGGGTTTCAACTCTCAGGTTAGGGTCTCAATTCATGCCCTAGGGTGTTGGTGTAGTCTCTACTGAACTCAATTTCATATTACAATTCATAATTTCCTCTAACCCTAACTAAGTTTTCCTTAACTCCACAATATCACACAAAATTGGTTCAATCTAAACATGTGGGTAAAGGAAATGCTAAAACTAAGTTAATGATCCAGAAAATACCTCATTTGGCAACTCAAGAACTTTCTTGAGTTGCCCCTAGTGGCCAAAATCCTTGCTTCTTTAGTCCAATGTGTAGATCTTGAGCTTGTGCACACTTTTAATGAAATGAGAGCGGGGTTTTGGAGTTATTTTAGAGGTGATTTGAGGAGTTGAAGAGGGGAGGGAGGTGAGGAGCAGGAGCAGCTGCAGCAACAAGAGGGAGAGGGGGAAAATGAGTGAAGGTTGAAGAGGAAATGGCTAAGTCTTTAGTCAAAGAAGCCCATACCTCTCTCTCTCTCTCACCAACTACTAAATTCTTTAATATAAACCCTTTTTCCATTTCTTTTCTTTTCTCTAAATTCCTTCTCACTCAAAATAGTAAACCCAAAGTGAACCATGGCAAGAAAATGCACAAGTGTGAAAAAGAATGATATGTGCATGTTTTGCACAAATTGCTAAAAACCGATTAGCGATTATTAATCGCGATTAGCACTAATTTAGCATATAACTAAACAATTAAACTTAGAAATGGCATAATTCTCTAATTTACCCTATTTTATAATTTTCCATAATTTTCCAAAATTTTTCCACATTTAATTGTATTAATTATACCGAATTATTAAAATATTCAATAAAATAATATTAAATTATAAATATTCCCTAAAAATAATATTTTTATTATTTCGAAATGTTACATAGAATCTCATTCTCTTTTAAATAATCTAGGAACTCTGTGCTGAAGTACTCTCCTCCCCGATCATATCGAAGGATTTGAATACTTTTACCCGTTTGGTTCTCTAAATCGTGCTTATATTCCTTGAATATCTCAAAAGCTTCATACTTGTGTTTCAACAGGAACACAGGTCCGAATCATCATCGATGAATGTAATGAAGTACGAGGAACTAACCTTGGCATGTGTAGACATAAGGCTGCATATATCATTATCTACCATTCTTAAGAGTTCAGTAACTCTTTCTCCGTGTCTAGTACACGGATTTTATTCATTTTACCTTTGAGACATGACTGACAAGTTTTATAAGATATAAATTCAAACAGATTCAAATATCCATCCTTATGTAACTTAGCTGGTCGTATCGCATTGATATGACCTAGTCTACAATGCCACAAGAAGGATTCGTTCATTTCTGAACTTTTCCTCTTGTGTGTGTTCTGTATACTTAGAATTGTGGTTTGATTTAGAACGTATATGCCATTATATAACGTGCCTGATCCAATCAATTTTTGATTCAGGAAAATTTTCACAACATTATCCTGCAATACAAAATTATATCCTTCTTTACTTAGTAAAAAAACTGATATAATATTGCATATCAGGTTCGGTATGCAATAACATTCATTCAGTATCAATGTGTTCCCATTTGGTAACACAAGGTGATATTCACCAACTGCTTTGGCTACAACAATTGCACCATTTCTTACTCTTAGAGAATGATCACCTTTTTTCAGTTGTCTACTTTTCTTTAGCCCATGTAACATATTACATATGTGGGATCCTGATCCGGTATCTCATACCCAAGACGTAGAGTGTACTGAGAAACAGTTCTTGGTAACGAACACACCCGAAGAAGATACATCAGCATGCTCATTCCTCGTTTTGGTGGCATAGGAATCTGGATTGTAGGGTTCCTAGGCACCCTAATGAGGTCTCACATGGTATCAACCATGCCCGTTTCAAATTTTAATGGTGCCGAGAAACCCGACTACGGACCGTTGGCTAGAAATCTAGGCGAAAAAGTAAACTAGTTAACACTTAACTAAGAGATACGGAAATACAACCTTTGTAGATCCGGTCCTCCACCTCCACAGCTCCGAGATGAGGTCCTCTCCGCTGTCCAAAACAAATCCGGGCTCTAGCGTCGGCTTCATCGGAGAATGGACGGGCTAGGTCGTCGACGACGTGCTGAAGATGATCTACGTCGAAGCATCATTAGATCGAGCTCCACCTTCACCAAGTCTTGAAAACTTGTGAAGGAAACACACTCTACTACTTGGCAAGATATAGAGGATGAAGAAATAGGAAGTGGGTAGACTTTAGTTTTGGATTTCTCACTCTTTTTCTCACTTTGCCATTAAAGCTTTCAAGCTTTTTCTTGAAGTGAAGAAGAAGAAGATGAATATGATATGATAAGTTGATTAAAAGAATAATAAAAATAGAAACTTATCATAACATGACCATAGTTAAGTGTAGAGAACCAATCATGGTTTAATGCAATGGTTAGGGTTAAGCTAAAAACAAAATGTTTAACAAGTCAAAGCAATCATGAAGCTTCATGAATGAACAAAAGATTTGCCACCATTTTATCATTTCATTTCCTTTTTCCAATAAGAAAAAGATTAATAAATAAATGAATAAAATGAATAAGCAAATGGTAAACCCTAACCATTCCATTAACCAAGGTTTAATTCTATACACTTAATTAAAAAGGCATGTATCATCAAACATGATACAAGCATGTGCACAAAATCATATCGCATATGCAATGCGCACACCCGAGCGAGAAAATCCATTTAAAGTGAACCGATACTAGTTAATGTAAAGTAATATATCAAATATATAATTATGCATTAAATCACTAAATCAACACTTGATTCAATGATCCGGTCATGTCGCACATAACCGACTGGTATCATCAGTAACAACTTATCGAATCAACACTTGATCCGATAACCCGGCTATATCGCATATAACCGATCAATGTAGGACTCTAAAGACTCGTCAATACGCCGGCAGCAGGTGATGATCATATCAAGCACCCACAAGCCGCAAGCGGTCTGCTAAACGTAACGGCCACCCGGGTATTGAGCGATCTGAAGATCGACGAGCAAGCCCGCTCACACTCCAGTGAATCCAACCAGTAACACTACCGTACAGTCCGGTCTGATCGTCTGATATGTCGCATATCTCGCCTAGGGGTGGTAAACGTCAGACCCCAATAGCTCAATAAGTCGTGTCGATATGAGGTCTATAACAATTCGAGAAACTACTGGTAACACTTACCAGTAAATCTCAGCAACCCTGGCCAGGGATTTCCTGTTATAGCCAATCGAACACAGCGCAACATCAACCCCCTATACCGGGAGAGACGAATCCCCTCCTATCGCTCATTGCCTCCATGTGACTCGGGACTGTACCCAAAAACCACCGTTTTGCACGCCCTCTTGGACGTGGTAAGATGGAAATCAAAGCACAGTGGGAACCACACGAGACTCTATGACGATCTCGGGTTAACAGACTACTCTGTACCAGTGTCACCAGAGAACTGCCATCTGACGTGAGGTATAATACCATCTGGGAGTTCTCGGCGAGTCCGTCCAGTGTACCCAGTCTCTACTGAGCACCCGTATATCATCTCTGATGTCAAACACCAATGGATATGGGATCATCCATCGCCCATCTGTATGGGTCGAGAAGGTATACGATAGTCTACTCTGGTATATCGATGCCCCGTCTCGATACACTCATGACTAGGGACTTTGAAGGATGGCTTATGGACTACCATGTCCCCACTAGTATGATCCGCATCATAGTCCAGGTAGTCAAGCACACATCCTAAGGGCTTTACCAACATGTAACAGAGAGACAATCAGTATACACGTTAAGCTAAAGTTCAACCAGATAGCATACTATCATGTCGAGCAAGAAAGTCCTCCCTATATATGTCCCAGCATCCACTACAATATACATCCTATGTACAGTAATGGCCTCTAGGGCATACATATAACTAACAATCTCCCACTTGCACTAGGGCCATCTGTAGCAGTGGTTGTAATATCTCATACTCAACCATCCCATAAAAGTCTCTCTCTAGGAACAGGCCTTTGTGAGTGGATCCGCTGTGTTGTCCTCTGAGTCTACTCTCCTAACCTCGATCTCCCTGGAGATCAACCATCTCCATGATCAAGTGATACTGCCTTAGAATATGTCTGGATCACTGATGTGACCGGCGTTCCTTGGCATAAGCCACAACTCCATTGTCACACAATGGGAGGAACATAGTTCATCTCATGAACCAATATACACCCAAACAGCCTCTTTGGTAGCATCTTAAGTAGCGATGTATCCTGCCTTTATCGTCTAGTATGTCACGGTATCTAGCTTGGAACTCTTCCAACATACCGTCCCTTTACTGAGGGTATAGACAATGCCTGTGACTGACATTCAGTCGTCTTTATCACCCTGGAACACTTCCAGTGATTTTCCCCAGGATCAACTGATACCATCTCACTACAACTCGTGAGTATCCTAACATCTATTTAGATCTATCTCATAGATCCAAAACCCAGGATTTAGGAGGTATCACTTTGATCCTATATGGAGAATCATGGTGATAAGCGGAGATTGATCGAGCGTAGCATAGGAAACTCCTTCCCTATCAAGAGTATGTCATCCATGTAGTCTACGAGGATCGTTACCATACTCCCTACTACCTTTTTGTTTATACAAGGTTCATCTACCATTTTGATGATGTCAAACTCTTTGACTAATACACCAAAATAGACGTTCCAACTCCGCGATGCCTGCTTTATCCTATAAAGCATCTTGCACACGTTTCCGCTGCTCCCACTGTCTACGAGGCCCTCTGGCTGTGTACTTATAGACGCATTCTTCTAAAATATCATTTAGAAAAGCAGTCATGACACCCAACCACCAGATATCGTAGTCATGGTATGTAGCCGTGACAAGTAGGATCTGGATGGACTTAAGCATAGTTACTTGAAAAGGTTTCATCATTATCTATACCTGGTCAATGATGCAAACTTTTAACAAGTCTAGCTTTGAAAGTCTCAACTTTTCCATGTACACCAAGTAATCTTCTCAAGATATACTTGCTCCTGATGGGGATTTAACCCTTCAGATATAGCAACCAAAGTCCATACTTTGTTGGTGTATAAGGATTCCATCTCAGATCGATAAACATCCATCCATTCTTACAGAGTCTTACTCTCGATGGCCTGCTCGAAGCTAGTTTGGTCATCATCTCATGATGCAATCCTCGCTCCCACTGTCATAGAGAAACATAAGTATCTCTCAGGTGGGTGAGGAACCCTACTAGATCGGCGGAGAGGCTGAGGTTCATTGGAATCTACTGAATCCTTTAGTTCTATCAAATCATCAGCTGCAGTCTGTATAGTTGGAACATTTCCAGTTATACATAACTGACCTCGCCTCGAGCTTGTCCGGATTTTGCTTTTCAGACATAGGCCGGACAACCCCAAATCTTAACTATCTTAAGATATGGGCTCTTCCCTTATCATATCAAATATGAAGTGGTAGGCAACTGATTTGATTTGAACCCTATTCAATAGGTATACAGCTTCTCAAGCGCATAACTCCCCAAAAGGAAATAGGTAACTCAGCAGTACTCATCATAGAGCACACCATATCAAATAGGGTGTATCTGCTCCGCCCCGATATACCATCGTGCTATGGTGTATACGGAGGAGTAATGCTGAGAGAGAATCTCATTCTCCTTTAGAATAGTCCAGGAATTCCGTACTCAAGTATTCTCCTCCCTGATCACATCAAAGGACATAATACTTTTACCCGTATTTTGGTTCTCTACTTCTAACTTATATTCTGTGAATATCTCAAAAGGTTCGGACTTGTGTTTCAACAGGAACATAGGTCTGAAACTCGAAAGATCATCAGAGAACGTAATGAAGTATAAAGAACCAGTCTTGGCATGTGTAGACAGGGGACCTACATACATCAACATGTATCATCCCAAGAGTTTACCAACTCTTTCTCTGTTTCCAGTAAACAGAGCTATGGTCATTGTATCTTTGTGACATGACTGGCAAGTTTCACAAGATGTAAATTCAAACTGATTTAAATATGCATCTAAATATAACTTCAGCTAGTCGGGTCGCATTGATATGACCTAGTCTACAATGCCTCAAGAAGAATTCGTTCATTTCTGAACTTTTCCTCTTGTGTGTGTTCTGTATACTAAGAACTGTAGTTTGATTTAGAACATTAATGCTTTTAAATAACGTGCTTGAACCGATCAACTTTTGATATAGGAAATGTTCAAAACATTATCCAGCAATACAAAATTATATCCTTTCTTTTCTAACAAAGAGAGTGATATGATTTGGTATATCAGGTTCGATATCTAATAACATTCGTTCAAAATCAATGTATTACAATACAGGGTGACAGTGACCGACAGACTTGGCTGCAACTCTTGCCCCGTTTTCTGTCTCATGAAACTTATCACCCGTTCTCAGTTTTTCTACCCTTTTGTAGCCCTATGTAACAGATTACATATCTGGGATCCTGATCCGGTATCATATACCTAGGATACGGAGGATACTGAGAAACAGTTCTGTATAATGAACACACCCGAAGATGATGCATCAGCATGCACTCTCTTCGTTTGGGCGGCACGGGAAATCTGGTATTCCCCAATTTCCTGCTCTGTCTTATAACAATTATAAGTTGGAGCGGGACCAACGTTCCCCAGCTCAGTATAACAAGCGGGTTCGGTCAATAATCCGTATTATTATCTTGATTAAGGCTTGATATGGTCGCTACCAGGAGAGAGAGAGAAGAAAACACTCAGCGTGCGCTCTTGCAAGAATAGATTGGTTATTATTTTATCTAATCAGGATGGCTCCCACTGCTTTTTATCAAATCTTCCTTCAAACCCTAAAAGGAAAGACTAGCCGGGATTAATTACACACTACAAGTTCGCCAATCTTTCAGCCAGGCCAGTGTCGGTACTTTGAGGGAGGTCCCCCGTGCTTTCGCACGAACCTAATTAATGTAAACCTCGTTTTCCCAGAGGCATAACCCCGTTGACACCTTTCTAGACACCTACTTGATCGGCTAATTGTAATGTATAAAACTCTCCCAGGAGTAACTCTTACGCGCAGCGGGTATCGGGATCCAACTATCTCATAGAAGGTATGCAATCTCATTGCAAATTTCAACACTTGAAATTCCCGATAATGGTTTTTACCCCTAGCGCCTATGACCTTGGCTAAGGTCAACAAATCATAGGTACTAGTCAAATTCTACCCGTCATTTCGTGATTAATTAGACCCACCCACATGACCCTTGGCTAAGGTCAACAAAGCCACATGACTGTCCTAACTAATCGCATCATATGCTGTGTAGGAAGACATCACTTAGCTACCGCACACTACGCCTCGGCTATGGTCGACAAACGTAGCACGAATACTAAGTACTCTACTTCCTAAAATGACGGAGGGTTGCGAATGGTTTTTATGAAAAGCTTTAACGCTTTGAACTTGATCTCGTTGCGGAATCAAATGGTTTTTAAATGGAATGTTTTTGAGGCTTTTCTAGTTTTGCTAAAGGGGTCACTCCCGGTGAAGGGATCGTCGGCCCTTTCCTCGTCGAATGAGGTGCGGGATATATCATATATATCACTGTGCAAAGAGGAAACTATAGAAGCGATCAAAGAAAAACCGAGGGTTGTAGCATCTGCCAGTTATTGCTAAAGGAGTCACTCCCGGTGAAGGGATCTCGGTCCTTTCCTCATCGAATAAGGTGCAGGATGTTCTATAATGAACACCGCGATGCAAAGCAAGAACTGTAGCTACCTGTTTTTATTTTGAAATTCGATTCCACAACATCAATTAGGTTTATTTTCTTTCATTAATCTCATTAATGAATATCCCATCATTTAAGTCCACCTAAACATCACAGATAAATATAACGTACGCTTATGCCATCCGCATTCGCCTCGATGTCCCGTCTGCACCGTTAGGTTAGGTAACTAACGGCAGAGCGGGGCAGGGCTAGCGCGGGTGTAAAACATAAGCAACGTTTATATAATATATCATATATACTATATATAATATCTGTCACAGAATATCACATGATCACATCACAGATAAATCACAGCAGAAGAAACATATGAAAAATTGGATATACTAGGACGTCCGTGTTTTCAATACGAGCCAGTATAAAACACGGATTCCACGGTCGTGATGAATAGCCAAACCCACACCCCAAGACCCTTACGAGAGCGGCAAGCAACCCTACCAATTCTAGAGTTAGGAGACCCGGACTCGACTCCTCGAGTTGGTCTCCCACTGGACTCCAGAACCCGGTTACTTGTGCTCCCCTCCTTGGGTCTATCCTAGTGCGGAAAAGTAAATAATATACAAAGGGTGACATCTTCCGCAACCTGGAAGTGCCCCAATAAAAGAATATTACATACAAGTTTTTACATGAATGAAAATGAAAAACACTCATCTCACATAAAAACCCCCGGCTATTCAAACACGACGATCCAATATAACATATCCAGCAACACATAACATCACATGTCATCAACGTAAGTAAACATACGCATCCCAATTGTCGTTGACATATAGCAACGAAACCGGCGATATCATATATTACACTTACGGTCACAGAAAAGAAAGTGTAAAACTACAACAGTTGGAATCCGCAACCACCTCAGACATCGCATGCCTGACCAAATGAATTACTTAGACATCGCATGCCTAACAATTATAAACCCTGCATTTTAGTCTCAAAATCGAAAACTCTTTTCAATATCAAGTCGGGCAATTCAACAGGATTCCCGACATCCTGATCGAATGCTCGTCGCAAACTTCAGTAGGCGGCTGCACCCCCGATGCCGTCGACGAAGTGCACCAAGGCCGAACACCGCTACCGGGAGCACCCGAACGGATGCTTTCGGCGACGGGGTTCTCCTACAGTCACTTGGTCGGGGCTATGGAGTGAGGCTGTCTATTAAGTTTACCCGGCGAGTATCCGCGTACACTACGTGATTGCGACGGACTTTTGATCAAATCAAAATTCCGTAGCAACCGATCAAGTGAGACTAAACTGCTACGTTTATAATATTCATTCCGTTATCCCATAACTTCTTGTGAATTCCAATTATTGTATCCCATTCCAGATAAATAGAAGATGTTAAACTTTTCGATCGAACAGTCAAACACCCAAGTTTTCCCGATACAGATCAACACATGAAATATGAGTCTAACAACATTCAGTTCGTGCCTCAGTACCAACGGTCCAGCCGTAGAAGGGTCAAGCCAACGCTTCACATGTGGCACGCCGTACTGCCCCAAACCCGAAGGTTCAAAGGGCAGTTCAAGACGGTCATATAATCGAGTTAAGGTTTGTTGTCTTCTAGAGGGTCCATCGCGTTACTTGCACTACTTAGAACGTCGTTAAACTACGGAAAAATCCAACACTTGGAAATTTCCCGACAGGGGAAAAATTGGGTATTTATATCCGGTCGAACTTTTTAACATATTCTAAAAATTTATCCGGAAAGCCACATAGACAAAATTTGATACTCCGATCGAAACACCGAATCCCCAAAACAACCCAGAACATTCAACTCTGGAATAAATTTTAAATATTCCCAGAAAATCCAGAATAATTAAATAGAAATTACTGTGCAGAAAAGATGTGATGACGTCACCAGAGGACCGCGGAACCGCCGCATAAGCTGGGCTTCTGCCGCGGTTCCGCCGCCGTTTAGATGAATCTTTCGTCTGAGTTTGCACAGTAATTCTTATAATTATTTATTGAATTTTTTAGGCATTTTTAATACACAAAAATCCGCATTTTCGGAAAAAGTCCAGAGAGCATATTCCGGTTTGGGTTTTCGGGTCGTTCGGACTTCAAATTCCGTCTAGACTTCGCCTAAGGCTCTAGCTAGGCTCTGATACCACTGTAGGGTTCCTAGGCACCCTAATGAGGTCTCACAAGGCATCAACCATGCCCGTTTCAAATTTTAACGGTGCCGAGAAACCCGACTACGGACCGTTGGCTAGAAATCTAGGCGAAAAAGTAAACTAGTTAACACTTAACTAAGAGATACGGAAATACAACCTTTGTAGATCCGGTCCTCCACCTCCACGGCTCCGAGATGAGGTCCTCTCCGCTGTCCAAATCAAATCCGGGCTCTAGCGTCGACTTCATCGGAGCATGGACGGGCTAGGTCATCGACGACGTGCCGAAGATGATCTACGTCGAAGCATCACTAGATCGAGCTCCACCTTCACCAAGTCTTGAAAATTTGTGAAGGAAACACACTCTACTACTTGGAAAGATGTAGAGGATGAAGAAATAGGAAGTGGGTAGACTTTAGTTTTGGATTTCTCACTCTTTTTCTCACTTTGCCATTAAAGCTTTCAAGCTTTTTCTTGAAGTGAAGAAGAAGAAGATGAATATGATATGATAAGTTGATTAAAAGAATAATAAAAATAGAAACTTATCATAACATGACATAGTTAAGTGTAGAGAACCAATCATGGTTTAATGCAATGGTTAGGGTTAAGCTAAAAACAAAATGGTCAACAAGTCAAAGCAATCATGAAGCTTCATGAATGAACAAAAGAAATGCCACCATTTTATCATTTCATTTCCTTTTTCCAATAAGAAAAAGATTAATAAATAAATGAATAAAATGAATAAGCAAATGGTAAACCCTAACCATTCCATTAACCAAGGTTTAATTCTATACACTTAATTAAAAAGACATGTATCATCAAACATGATACAAGTATGTGCACAAAATCATATCGCATATGCAATGCGCACACCCGAGCGAGAAAATCCATTTAAAGTGAACCGATACTAGTTAATGCAAAGTAATATATCAAATATATAATTATGCATTAAATCACTAAATCAACACTTGATTCAATGATCCGATCATGTCGCACATAACCGACTGGTATCATCAGTAACAACTTATCGAATCAACACATGATCCGATAACCCGGCTATATCGCATATAACCGATCAATGTCACATCGCGAGAATGAAATACGGTATCACATACACGCATCATTCTCGGTCCCGCACATATCTCATATGCGCTCCTATTTCGTTTCGCTTGAGCCAGGAAACCTCTGTGTAGGACTCTAAAGACTCGTCAATACGCCGGAAGCAGGTGATGATCATATCAAGCACCCACAAGCCGCAAGCGGTCTGCTAAACGTAACGGCCACCCGGGTATTGAGCGATCTGAAGATCGACGAGCAAGCCCGCTCACACTCCAGTGAATCCAACCAGTAACACTACCGTACAGTCCGGTCTGATCGTCTGATATGTCGCATATCTCGCCTAGGGGTGGTAAACGTCAGACCCCAATAGCTCAATAAGTCGTGTCGATATGAGGTCTATAACAATTCGAGAAACTACTGGTAACACTTACCAGTAAATCTCAGCAACCCTGGCCGGGGATTTCCTGTTATAGCCAATCGAACACAGCGCAACATCAACCCCCTATACCGGGAGAGACGAATCCCCTCCTATCGCTCATTGCCTCCATGTGACTCGGGACTGTACCCAAAAACCACCGTTTTGCACGCCCTCTTGGACGTGGTAAGATGGAAATCAAAGCACAGTGGGAACCACACGAGACTCTATGACGATCTCGGGTCAACAGACTACTCTGTACCAGTGTCACCAGAGAACTGCCATCTGACGTGAGGTATAATACCATCTGGGAGTTCTCGGCGAGTCCGTCCAGTGTACCCAGTCTCTACTGAGCACCCGTATATCATCTCTGATGTCAAACACCAATGGATATGGGATCATCCATCGCCCATCTGTATGGGTCGAGAAGGTATACGCTAGTCTACTCTGGTATATCGATGCCCCGTCTCGATACACCCATGACTAGGGACTTTGAAGGATGTACTTATGGACTACCGTGTCCCCACTAGTATGATCCGCATCATAGTCCAGGTAGTCAAGCACACATCCTAAGGGCTTTACCAACATGTAACAGAGAGACAATAAGTATACACGTTAAGGTAAAGTTCAACCAGATAGCATACTATCATGTCGAGCAAGAAAGTCCTCCCTATATATGTCCCAGAATCCACTACAATATACATCCTATGTACAGTAATGGCCTCTAGGGCATACATATAACTAACATGGATATTCCCATATTTCCTGTTCGGAATTATAACAATTATAAGATAGAGTGGTACCAACGTTCCCTAGCTCAGTATAACAAGAGGGTTCGGTCAATACTTCCATATTATTATCTTGATTAAGGTGTGACATAGTCGCTACCTGGAGAGAGAGAAGACCACTTAGCATATGCTCTTGCAAGATTAGATTGGTTATTATCTTATCTAATCAGGATGGCTCCCACTGTTTTTATCAAATTTTCCTTCAAACCCTAAAAGGTAAGACTAGCCAGGATTAATTATACCCTACAAGTTCGCCAATCTTTCAGCCAGGCCAGTGTTGGTACTTTGAGGGAGGTTCCCCATGCTTTCACACGGACCTAATTAAAATAAACCTCGTTTTCCCAGGGGCGTAACCCCATTGACACCTTTCTAGTCACCTACTTGATCGGCTAATTGTAAAGTGCAAAACTCTACCATGAGTAACACTTACTCGCAGTGGGTATCGGGATCCAACTATCTCATAGAAGTATGCAATCTTATTGCAAATTTCAACACTTGAAATTCCCAATAATGTTTTACCCCTAGCAGCTTATGACCTTAACATAGTCAACAAATCATAAGTGCTGGTCAAGTTCAACCCGTCTTTTCGTGATTGAATTAAACCCACCCGTATGACCCTTAATATAGTCAACAAAGTCGTACGACTACCCTAATCCAATTGCATCATATGCTTTAGCTGATAAGAACTAATTAGCTACCGCACACTACTCCTTAACATAGTCAACAAATATAACACGAATACTAAATAGTATTTATCTGAAATGACGGAGGGCTACGACTGTTTTTTAAGAAAAGCTTTTGCGTAATGAACTTGATATCGTTGTAGAATCGAGTGATTTTGAAAAGGACTGTTTTTTTGAGGCTTTTACTAGTTTTTCTAAAGAGGTCACTCCCGGTGAAGAGATCTTGGCTCTTTCCCCATCGAATGAGGTGTTGGATATTCATAAAAATACCGCTATGTAAAGCAAGAAGTAGAGAAGCAATCAAAAGACAAAACCGAGTGGGTTGTAGCATCTGATAGTTTCGCTAAAGAGATCACTCCCGGTGAAGGGATCTCGGCTCTTTCCTCATCGAATGAGGTACTGGATATTCATCAAGAAATACCACTATGCAAAGCAAGAACTAGAGCTACCAGTTTTTAAAACAGGATTCTACAACATCTTTAGGTTTCTTTCTTTTTCATTAATCTCATTAATGATGTTCCATCATTTATACTTCCTAAGCATCACAGATAAAGAAATGAAAATACAACGTACACTTATGCCATCCGCATTCACCACGGGGTCTCGTCATGCACCGTTAGGTTAGATAACTAATGGCAGAGTGGGGGCCGAACTAGTGCGGATGCAAAATATAAGCAACGTTTATTATATATCATATATATAATAAATAAAGCATTCGTCTCATGCATATAAAGTGATCACATTGCAGAACATTGCAGCAGAAGTCAACATATGAAATATTGGATATACTAGGAAATCCGTGTTTAAATTTAAGCCAGTAAAAAACACGAGTTCCATGGTCACGATGAATAGCCAAACCCACATACTTAGACCCCTACGAGAGCGGCAAGCAACCCTACCAATTCTAGAGTTAAGACCCTGTCTCGACTCCTCGAGATGGTCTCCCACTGGACTCTAGAACCCGGTTACTTGTTCTCCCCACCTTGGGTCTATTCTAATACAGAAAAGTAAATAATATATATCTATGGTGACATCATCCTCAACCCGGAAGTGCCCTAATAAAAGAATATTACATACAAGTTTTTACATGAATGAAAATGAAAAACATTCATCTCACGCAAAAACCCCGGCTATTCAAACACGACGATCTAATATAGCATAACACAGCAAACCATAACATCACATGCCATCAACGTAAGTAAATATGTGTATCCCAATTGTCCTTTTGGGTTCCCTACCACAACAGCAAGGTTTCGGGAGGTATCGTCCATACCATTTTCAAAAAATTGTCATGCTAAACAACCTTAATCCTAGAAGCTTTAACTAGAGATTTAGATAATACCAAATGTAAACTACTTTACATCTAGAGAATACGAATACAACCTTTGTAGACCGGTCCTTCTCTTCACTTTCTCCATGTAGTAGTCCCGCGATTCCACTAGACTTCTCTTGAGACTTTGAACGAGCTTCCTCCGATGAACTTCATGCCGAAGATGATCCATGCGAAGTCCCTCCAACTCAAGCTACCTTTACACTAAACTATTTAGTGTATGAAACATGCTACACTTGATAGCTAGTCAAGTGTAGGATGGTGAAGTAGGGGATGTTAAGAGCTCACAAGTTTGTGTTCAAGCTTCATGATTCACATCACATGTGAGGGTTGAAGCTTGAACCATGATATGAGGAGGAAGAAGAAGCTAGAGAGCAACTGTGGGACCAACTCAAGAAAATTGGCTAAGTGTTGAGAATGAGCTAGAATGAATGGCAACTCTTGACCCCTCACTCATTCAAGCATGGAATTATGCAATATAAAATTGAAACCAAGCTTGAATAATGAGTCAAGATGAATAAATAAAAGTAAATCCCATGCTTGCAACCATGCTTTCACTTTGCACCTCATTTCTATTTTCACAAAATAGAAATTTAAATGCCATGCTTCATTATTATATATATATATATATATATATATATATATATATATTAATATATACATAATGAAGAATAATTAGTGAGCTAATGATATTAGTTAAGATATAATTATATCACATATAATATATATCACATTTTTAAATCAACACTTGATCTAATAATCCGGCCATATCACAAATGAACGACTAATATCATTTATCTGTATATCACACTATCGAATCAACACTTGATTCGACAATCTGGTTATATTACATATAACCAAACCGATAACAGATGACTGCCAGATTACAATACGGTATCACATACTCGTACTTAATCAGGCCCACACACATATCACATATGTGTCCTACTTCGTTTCGCTTGAACCACGGAACTTCTGTGTCGGACTCTAAGACTTGTCAATACGCCATCAGTAGGTGATGATCACATCAGTCACCTACAAGCCGTCAGCTGTACTAGCTGGACGTAACGGCTACCCGGGTATTGAGCGATATGAAGATCAACAAACAAGCCTTCCATAGTCTCCATGAAGCCTATCAGTAACACTGTCGTACAGTCCGGTCTCTTCGTCTAATATGTCGCATATCATGTCTAGGGGTGGAAATCGTCAGACCCCAGTAACGTGATAAGTCATGCCGATGTATGGCCTATAACGGTTCAAGAAACGACTGATAACACTTATCAGTAAATCTCGGCAGCAGCCATGGCCAGAGACTTCTAGTTATAGCCAATCGAGCATAGCGTAACATCAACCCCCAATACCGGAAGGGACGAAACCCCTCCTATCGCTCATTGCCTCCACGCAACTCGGGTCTGTATCCAAAATCCACCTGTTTGCACGTCTTCTTTGAGCGTGGTAGGGAGGAAATCAAAGCACAGTGGGAGTTGTACAAGACTCTATAAAGATCTAGAGTCTACAGACTAACCTGTACCAGTGTCACCAGAGGACTGCTACCTGACGATAGGTATACTACCACATAGGAGTCCTCGGCGAGTCCTGTTCAGTGTACTCAGTCTCCACTGAGCACCCGTATACCATCTTTGATGTCAAACACCAATGGATGTGGGATCATCCATCGCCCATCATATGAGTCAAGAAGCGTATACGCTAGTCTACTCTGGAATATCGATACCCTGTCTTGATATTCCCTTGACTAGGAACAATTAAAGGATGTACTTACGAACTACCCTGGCCCCACTAGTATGATCTCCATCATAGTCCTGATAGTCAAGTACATAAGACAATATCACAGTATAAGTCTACATGTTAAAACAAAGAACAACTAGATAGCATACTATTATGTCGAGCAAGAAAGTCCTCTCTATATATGTCCAAGCATCCACTATAATATACATCATATGTACAATAATGGCCTCTAGAGCATACATATAACTAACAGTTGACATATAGCAAAGAAATCGGCGATACACCACATATTACACTTACAGTCGTAGAAAAGAAAGTTAAATCTACAAGAATTGGAATCCGCAACCACCTTAGACATCATAAAACCGAAATATCACATACTTCGGATTTCATGCCTAACCAAATGAATTCCTTAGACATCATAAACCCGGAATATCTCACATTCCGAATTTCATGCCTAACCTTATAAACCCTGCATTTTAGTCTCAATATTGAAAACACTTTTCAGTAACCAGTCGGGTAATTCAACAAGATTCCTGACAACTAGATCGAATGCTCGTCGGAAACATAGTAGACGGCCGCACCCCCCGATGTCGTCAACGAAGTGCACTTAGGCGGAACACCGCGTCCGCGAGCACCTGGGAGGATGCTTTTGGCAACGAAGTTCTCCTACAGTCACTTGGTCAGTGCTTTGGGGCGTGGCTATCTAGTAATGTTACCCGGCGAGTATCCACGTACACTACGTGATATCGACAGAGTTTTGATCCATATCGAAACCCCGTGGCAACCGATCAAATGAGACTAAATTGCAAGGTTTACAAAATTAAAACAAGTTTTTACAAAACTAATTATTGTGGATTCCAAATATTGTATCACATTCATGAAAGCTAGGCGATGTTAAACTTTTCGATCGATCCATCAACCACCCAAAATTCTCAGAGGACTCACACTTGAGTTAAATTCAAATATTCCTAAACAGTGCCACAAGAACACACGGACCAGCACAAGAAAGCACGTCCCATGCCTCACCAACGGCGCCGTGGAACTGTCGCTAAAACCACATTTTGGTCGCGGTTCCGCGGTCGTTAGGTCGAGTTAGGGGTTCGTTTTTCTTGGGGGTCCACACAATACCCTGCACAATATTCTGAAAAATTTTAAACCCAAAAATTCTAACTTTTGAAAAATTTCTAAAGAGATATCTTGAGGTGGTGTTTGATGTTCGTTCAAACTTTTTAACGTCGTCCATATTACCCGAAACGATGTTAAAATTACAAATACGAAACACTCCGAATTGCCTTTATAGAAAGATAACATCACATGCAAACTTAGTAAAAACAAACAATACCTGAAACACAAAACCACAGATACTGGAACACCAAAAAAATTTGAAGCCAAAATCCCTCAAGAAAACCGGTGGGGCCGGTCATTTTTCTACTTTTCTCCGGGTCAAATCCGGTGGATGGGGCTCAATTTTCTGTGGTGTTCATGTTACATCACATGTAACATTCTGCAACAGTTTAAAAAAAATTCAGAGAACTTTTTAAATTCGACAGAAACTATGGATTTTGTTTCGAGGTTTCGGAGTTGTTTCGGTTTCGTAATTCTATTAACATCGTCTAATTCTCTAGCTTGGCTTTGATACCAATGAAAGGTTCCTAACCACCCTCACTATGTTTTCTAGGGCATCAAGTATGCAATTTTAAAAAACCTAGAGTGCTAAGAAAACCATAACCAAGGATCTAACTAGAGAAATTAGGGTATATCAAACATGTAAACATCTTTACACTAAGTGAATGAGGAATACAACCTTTGTAGACCGGTCCTTCACTTCTAAAGCTCCGTGTAGTAGTCCCTTCGCTCCAAGTAGTGATCTCCCAGGCTCTAGTAAGGGTTCACAAGGCGAAAGGAACAAGCTTGCTTGAAGTCTTCGAGGCCGAAGATGATCAACGTCGAAGAATCTCTAATTCAAGCTACCTCTTCACTGATTGATGAACTAGTGAATAAAACAACCTATAATAAATGGCTAGTTTGCTATAGATTGGTGAAGTAGGAATTTTGCTCACTTTGGAATAATTTCTCTCTTTCTTTTTCTTTACACTCAAAGCTAGAGAGCAATGGAGAAGATGAAGAAAATGAACTCTAGAATGATCTCAAGTCTAGAATGGAAACCATGGGTGAGAAATATCATATATAACTCATGTAGAGACTAAACCATGGCTAAAAGGTAATGGTTAGGTTAATATATATCTAAAGTAAAACAAAATTAGTGGACTAAGTCAATGATTACTACAAGCTTCTCCAAGCTTCACAACCATGACTGATTTCCATCTAATTTTGATTTTCCCTTAATAATTAAAACCCCTCATTATCTTAAGTGTGGTATGAGTCTCATACACCCAAGTCCAATGTATCATCTAGCATGACACAAAACAAATACATTAATATATATCACATATATATTAAATGCATAAAGAGAAAACATTTTCTTAAGTGAGCGAATATTAGTTAATGTATATGAATATATCAAATATATAATTACACATTAAATTATTAAATCAACACTTGATTTAATAATCCGGCTGTATCGCATACAACCGACTAATATCATTTATATGCATATCACATATACATACAACATATCATTGAATCAACACTTAATTCAATAATCCGGTTATATCACATATAACCAATATCGCGAGATTAGAATACGGTATCACATACACATATTAATCTCGGTCCCGTACATATCACATATGTGCCCTACATCGTTTCAAATGAGCTAGGAAACCTCTGTGTAGGACTCTAATGACTCGTCAATATGCCGGTAGTAGGTGATGATCATATCAATCATCCACAAGCCGTCAGCGGTACTAGCTGGACGTAACGGCTACCTGGGTATTGAGCGATCAGAAGATCAACAAGCAATCTTGTCCGTACTCGGGTGAGTCCAACAGTAACACTACCGTACAGTCCGGTCTCTTTGTCTGATATGACGCATATCGAGTCTAGGGGTGGTAAACGTCAGACCCCATTAACTTGATAAGTTATGCCGATGTGAGGCTCATAACGGGTCGAGAAACTACTGATAACACTTACCAATAAATCTCCATATCAGCCCTGGTCAGGGACTTCCTGTTATAGCCAATCGAGCACACCGCAACATCAACCCCCAATACCGGGAGAGATGAAACCCCTCCAATTGCTCATTACCTCCATATGACTCGGGACTGTACCCAAAAACCACCGTCTTGCATGCTCTCTTGAACTTGGTAAGGTGGAAATCAAAGTACAGTGCGAATCAAACAAGACTCTATGAAGATCTCGGGTATACAGACTAACCTGTACCAGTGTCACCTGAGAACTGCTATCTAACATCAGGTATAATATCATCTAGGAGTACTCGGCGAGTCTTGTTCAGGGTACCCAGTCTCCAATAAGCACCCCTATACTATCTCTGACGTCAAACACCAATGGATATGGGATCATCCATCGCCCATCATATGGGTCAAAAAGCGTATACGCTAGTCTACTCTGGAATATCGATGCCCCGTCTCGATACACCCTCGACTAGGAACAATTAAAGGATGAACTTATGGAATACCTTGGCCCCACTAGTATGATCTCCAACATAGTCCTGGTAGTCAAGTACATATCCTAAGGGCTTTATCAACATGTGAAAGCAAGACAGTATCACAATACAAGTCTACATGTTAAGATAAAGAGCAACCAGATAGCATACTATCATGTCGAGCAAGAAATATATGTCGATGTCGCGCACCCTACGTGTTCGGGGGGAGCCGGAAATAGCAAAAAATGATTTTTACGGGCTTCAAAACACCGACTTGAACCAAGGATCGATCACAAACTCTAGCTAGCAAACAACTTGAGGTTTAAGTACTCGGATGAATGTTATACCTCATAGTATCGTGTCCTTCGGATCTTCTCGCTGTGCTCCTTGTCATCGTAGTCTTCGAGGATCGAAAATGGATCGGGCAACCTCGACGGCCTCCTCGAGTCAAAGAAGATCCACCCAAGAGTCTACAGTCCGAGCTCCTACCTCAAATCCGAGGTAAATATGTAGGGTTACTAGGCACGCTCACAAGGTTCTACAAGGCATCAACCATGCCCGATTTAAATTTTAGCCGTGCCGAACAACCCTAACCAAGATCTTTAAACTAGAGATTAGGCAAAAACAAGCATGTTAAACACTTTAACACTAAGTGAGAGGGATTACAACCTTTGTAGATCCTGTTCTTCACTTCTAAAGCTCCGTGTTGAGGTCCCTTCGCTGCGATCATCAAGTTCCAGACTCTCGAGAGGCTCCACGAAAAGAAAGATGCAAGCTTGCTTCCGATCTTCGATAACAAAGATGATCTACCTTGAAGTTTCATTAACACAAGCTCTCACTCACTAAATGAAGTGAACACCTTCATCTAAATGGCAAAGATAGCTGAGGATGATGAAGTAGAAATTTAGCTCTTTTTTGTTTTCAATTACTCACTCATAATTGTAGGGTTCCTAGGCACACTTGTGAAGGTTCATAACGCATCAAACATGCACGAATAAAATTTTACATGTGCCGAACAACCCAAAGACAGGATCTTTGCTAGATAATTAGGGTTAAGCATACAAGATTACATCTTTTAAGCTAAGTGTGAGGGATTACAACCTTTGTAGTCCGCTCCTTCGCTTCATAAGCTCCTAGTAGAAGTCCCTTTGCCGCGATCCACGATCTCTAGGACTCAAGAGACGCTCCACGACTCGAACGATCCATGTTATCTTGAAGTGTTCCAAATCTCCGATGATCTACGTCGAAGTATCAATAACTCAAGCTTTCTCACTTTAAAGAGATGAACACACTAATCTCATAGGCTAGATGAGATGAGGATGAGAGAGTAGAATTTATGCTTTCTTTTTAAATCATTTTCTCATAATTTATCATCACAAAATGAATTTCTAGTGAGCTCAAAATCAAGAGAGAAGAAGATGATAATAGAATTGATAAATCCTTTTGTGATGAATAGAAAAGAAATCTATATGATTGATATATCAACCATGGTCAAGGATGAATGGCTAAGAGTTTGTAGAGAATAAACTAGAGTTAGGGTTTGGTTGGGTTAGCAATGAGTCATCAACAAATATCTTAACCATGACAAAAGAAAAAACTTCTAGAAAGTGCAAGAAGCATCTAACCCTAATCAAACCCTAACCTCAATTAATCATCCTTAAACATGTTTAATAATAAATCATATCATGTCACAATAATATATATCACATATATATTATATATTTGCAACAAAAGAAAATAATACAATTAACATATATCGCATATATATCAATGTATCATCCAGTGAGAAAATGAAATAATAAAACAAGCCAATATTAGATAATGTAATAATATATCATATATATTATTATACATTAAATCATCGAATCAACACTTGATCCGACGATCCGGCTATATCGAATATAACCGACTAATATATCATGTACCGATTCATCGAATCAACACTTGATCCGATGTCCCGGTTCATATCTAAATATCGAGAGAATATAATACGGTATCTCATATCGCATTATCCTCGGTCCTGCACATATCACATATGTGCCTCTACTCCGTTTCGCCTGAGCTAAGAAACCTCTGTGTAGGACTCTAAAGAATCGTCAATACGCCGGTAGCAGGTGATGATCATATCAAACACCCACAAGCTGCAAGCGGTCAGCTAAACGTAACAGCCACCCAGGTATTGAGCGATCAGAAGATCAACAAGCTAGCATGTGCGTTCTCCTGTGAATCCAGTCAGTAACACTCCCGTACAGTCCGGTCTGTTCGTCTAATATGTCGCATATCAAGTCTAGGGGTGGTAAACGTCAGACCCTAATAACCGATAAGTCGTGTCGATGTGTGGCTCATAACGGGTCGAAAAACTACTAGTAACACTTACCAGTAATCTCTATATCAGCCCTGGCCAGGAACTTCCAGTTATAGCCAATCGAACACAGCACAACATCAACTCCCTATACCGGGAGAGACGAATCCCCTCTTATCTCTCATTGCCTCCATGTGATTAGGGACTGTACCCAAAAGCCACCGTTTTGCACGCCCTCTTGGACGTGTTAAGGTGGAAATCAAAGCACAGTGGGAATCACACAAGACTCTATGACGATCTCGGGTCTACAGACTACCCTGTACCAGTGTCACCAGAGAACTGCCATCTGACGTATGGTATATCACCATCTGGGAGTTCTCGGAGAGTCCGTCCAGTGTACCCAGTCTCTACTGAGCACCCGTACACCATCTCTGATGTCAAACACCGATGGATATGGGATCATCCATCGCCCATCATATGGGTCAAGATGCGTATACGCTAGTCTACTCTGGTGTATCGATGCCCTGTCTCGATATACCCTCGACTAGGAACAGTTATAGGATGTACTCATCGACTACCATGGCCCCACTAGTATGATCTCATCATAGTCCCAGTAGTCGAGTACAGATCCTAAGGGCTTTGTCAACATGTGAGAGAAAAACAGTAAACCAATACAAGTCAACATGTTAAGATAAAGTGAAACCAAATAGCATACTATCATGACGAGCAAGAAAGTCATCTCTATATATATCCAAGCATCCATTATAATATACATCATATGTACAACAATGGCCTCTAGGGCATATACATAACTAACAATCTCCCACTTGCACTATGGCCAGCTGCTGTAGTATCTCATACCTAGCATCCCGAATAATCTCTCAAACTGTATCTGGGGAATAGCCTTCGTGAATGGATCCGCAGTGTTATCCTTCGTATCTACTCTCCTGACCTCAATCTCCCGGCGATCAACTATCTCCCTGATCAGGTGATACCGCCTCAGAATATGTCTGGACTTCTGATGGGATCTGAGTTCCTTGGCCAAAGCCACAGGTCCATTGTTATCGCAATACAGAGGTATTAGATGCTCAATGGATGGAACCACACCAAGTTCACTAATGAACTTCTTGATCCAGACAGCCTCTTTGGCAGCATTGTTGGCAGCGATGTATTCAGCCTCCATCGTCGAGTCTGCAACGGTATCCTGTTTGGAACTCTTCCAACATACCGCCCCTCCATTGAGGGTAAAGACAAATCCCGAGTGCGACTTAGAGTCGTCCTTATCACTTTGGAAGCTGGAATCGGTAAAGGACTCCACCTGGAGTTCTCCGTTACCATACACCAAGAACATCTCCTTAGTTCTTCGCTAGTACTTGAGAATATTCTTCACAGCTGTCCAGTGACTCTCTCCAGGATCTGCTTGATACCGACTCACTACCCTTAGTGAGTATGCTACATCGGGTCTGGTACATAGCATCGCATACATGATAGAGCCTACTGCCGAAGCATAGGGTATCCCTTGCATGCGAGCTCTCTCCAAATCAGTCTTGGGAGACATCTCTTTAGAGAGAGTGAGTCCAGAGATCGTGGGTTGGTTTCCATGCTTGGATTCTTCCATACTAAACCTCTTTAGTATGGTGTCAATGTACCTGGATTGGGACAATCCCTATATCCGTTTAGATCTATCTCTATAGATCATGATTCCCAATATGCAGGAGGCATCACCTAGATCTTTCATTGAGAATCTCTGTGATAAGAAGAGCTTGACTGATTGCAGCATAGGAATATCATTTTCTATCAAGAGTATGTCATCCACGTACAATACGAGGAAGACAACCTTACCCTCTGCTACCTTCTTATAGATACAAGGTTCATCTATATTTTTGATGAAGTCAAACTCTTCGACTACAACATCAAAACAGATGTTCCAACTCGGCGATGCTTGCTTTAACCCATAAATGGATTTAAGCAGCTTGCACACATTTCCGCTGCTCCCACTATCTACGAAGCCCTCTGGCTGAGTCATGTACACGCTCTCTTCTAAATCACCGTTTAGAAAGGCGGTCTTAACATCCATTTGCCAGATTTCGTAGTCATAGTATGCAGCAATGGCAAGTAAGATCCGGATGGACTTAAGCATAGCCACTGGAGAAAAGGTTTCGTCATAATCCATACTTGGTCGTTGACGAAAACCCTTTGCTACAAGTCTAGCTTTGAAAGTCTCAACTTTTCCATCTACACCAAATTTCCTTTTAAGAATCCACTTGCTCCCAATGGGTTTTACCCCTTCAGGAGCATTTTCCAAAATCCATACTTTATTGGTGTACATGGATTCCATCTCAGATCGCATTGCATCCAGCCATTTCACAGAGTCACCACTCGTGATGGCTTTCTCGAAACTAGTCGGGTCATCATCTTCCATGATGCAATCCTCGCTTCCACCATCAATGAGAAAACTGTAGTATCTCTCAGGAGGATGAGAAACCCTGCTGGATCGGCGGAGAGGCTGAGGTTCGTCGGGTACTACTGAATCATCTGGTTCTACCAAGTCTTCTGTTATAGTTTGTGTCGCTGGAACCTCTTCCAGTTCTACCTCAATGCCACTAATCTGTTTCATAAGAAAACCTTTTTCTAAGAAAGTGGCATGTCGAGAAACAAACACCTTTTGTTCCTCGGGATGGTAGAAGATATACCCTTGTGAATTTTTGGGATATCCTACAAACTTACATAAGACTGATCTTGCCTCGAGTTTGTCCGGATTTTGTCTTTTGACATAGGCTGGACAACCCCATATCTTAACATACTTAAGAGATGGTCTCTTCCCTTTCCATATCTCATATGGAGTGGTAGGCACTGATTTGGTAGGAACCATATTCAATAGGTGTATGGCTGTCTCAAGCGCATACCCCCAGAAGGAAATAGGTAACTCAGCTGTACTCATCATAGAACGCACCATATCTAATAGGGTGCGATTCCTTCGCTCCGATACACCGTTGTGCTGTGGTGTATAAGGAGGAGTAAGCTGAGAGAGAATCCCATTCTCTTTTAGATAATCTAGGAACTCACTGCTTAAGTATTCATCTCCTCGATCAGATCGAAGAATCTTAATACTTTTGCCTGTTTGGTTCTCTACTTCGTGCTTATATTCTCTGAATTTCTCAAAAGCTTTAGACTTGTGTTTCATCAGAAACACATATCCGTATCTAGAGAGATCGTCAGTGAATGTAATGAAGTAGGAAGAATCGTTCCTGACATGCGTAGACATGGGACCACATACATCATTATGTATTAGTCCTAAGAGTTCAGTAACTCTTTCTCCGTGTCCACTAAACGGAGCTTTGGTCATTTTTCCTTTGAGACATGAATGGCAAGTATCATAAGATGATAATTCGAATGAATTCAATTAACCATCCTTATGTAACTTAGCCAGTCATGTCGCATTGATATGACCAAGTCTACAATGCCACAAGTAGGATTCGTTCATATCTCAACTTTTCCTCTTGTGTGTGTTTTGTATATTCAGGACTGTATTCTGATTCAGAATGAATATGCCATTATGTAACGAGCCTGATGCGATCAACTTTTGATCTAGGAATATGTTCATAACATTATCCTTTACTACAAAATTATATCCTTTTTTACTTAATAAAGAAACTGATATAATATTGCACATCATGTTCGGTATATAATAGCACTCATTTAGAATCAGTGTATTACGATTTGGTAATACAAGGTGATATTCGCCAACTGCATTGGCTATAATACTTGCACCGTTCCCTACTTGAATGGAATGTTCATCTTTTCCCAGTTCTCTTCCTTTTCATAGCCCATGTAACAATTTACATATGTGGGATCCTGATCCGGTATCTAATACCCAGGACGTAAGGTGAACTGAGAAACAGTTCTCAATAACTAACACACCCGAAGAAGATGCATCAACATGCATGTTCTTTTGGGCGGCGTGAGAATCCATATATTCTCCTGTTTCCTGTTCTGTCTTATAACTCTTATAAGAAAGAACGGGTCCAACGTTCCCTTGCTCAGTACAATAATCGGGTTCAGTCAATACATCCATATTATTATCTTGATTATGGCCTGACATGGTCGCTACCTGGAGAGAGAGAAGAAAACACTTTAGCGTATGCTCTTGCAAGATTAGATTGGTTATTATCTTATCTAATCAGGATGTCTCCCACTGTTTTTATCAAATCTACCTTCAAACCCAAAAAGGTAAGATTAGCCGGGATTAATTACACCCTACAATTTCGTCAATCTTTCAGCCAGATCAGTGTCGGTACTTTGAGGGAGGTTCCCCGTGCTTTCGCACGGACCTAATTAAAGTAAACCGCGTTTTCCCATAGGCGTAACCCCGTTAACACTTTTCTAGACACCTACTTGATCGGCTAATTGTCCTGTGTAAAACTCTTCCAGGAGTAACTCTTACCCGCAGTGGGTATCGGGATCCAACTATCTCATAGGAGATATGCAATCTCATTGCAAATTTCAACGCTTGAAATTCCCGATAATATTTTACCCCTAGTGTTCTATGACCTTGACGAATGCCAAACAACCCATAGTCCACTAGTCAAGTTCAACTCGTACATTTCTTGATTGAATTAAACCCACCCGCACGACCCTTGACGAATGCCAAACAACGCCGTACGAATACCCTAATCCAATCTGCATCATATGCATAAGCAGATAAATACTAGTTAGCTACCGTACACTGCGCCTTGACGAATGCCAAACTACCGTAGCACGAATACTAAGTAGTACTTATCTGAAATGACGGAGGGCTACGCAGGTTTTTCAGAAAACCCTGAACGTAATGAACTTGATATCGTCGTAGAATCGATTATTTTTTGAAAAGGAGTGTTTTTGAGGCTTTTCTTAGTTTCGCTAAAGGGGTCACTCCCGGTAAAGGGATCGTCGGCCCTTTCCTCATCGAATAAGGTGCAGGATATATCATATATACCGCTGTGCAAAGCAAAACTCTAAAAGCAATCAAAAGACAAACCGAGTTTTGTAGCATCTGCCAGTTTCGCTAAAGAGGTCACCCCGGTGAAGGGATCTCGGCTCTTTCCTCATCAAATAAGGTGCATGATATATCATATATACCGCTGTGCAAAGAAAAACTGTAGCTACCCTTTTTATAAAGTTTTGATTCTACAACATCTTTAGGTTTCTTTTCTTTTTATTAATCTCATTAATAAAATCCCATCAGCTTATGCTTCCTAAGCATTACAGAAGAAACGAAAGCAGTAATATTTATATATCAGCATATATATATAGTATAAGCATTCGTCTCAGGCAGTAATATGATCTCATCACAGAACATTGCAGCAGAAGAACATATATGAAATATTGGATAAACTAGGACGTCCGTGTTTTCAATACGAGCCTGTATAAAACACAGATTCCACGGTCGCGACGAATAGCCAAACCCACATCCCAAGACCCCTATGAGAGCGGTAAGTAACACTGCAAATTCTAGGGTTAGGAGACCCGGTCTCGACTCCTCGAGATGGCCTCCCACTGGACCCTAGAACCCGGTTACTTATGCTCCCCTCCTTGGGTCTACCTAATGCGGAAAAGTAAATAATATACAAGGGTGACATCAAGCTCAACCTGGAAGTGCCCCAAATAAAAGAATATTACATTACAAATGAATTTTACATGAATGAAAATAAAAACCCTCATCTCACATAAAACCCCGGCTATTCAGAACGCGACGATCCAATATAACATATCACAGCAACACATAATATCACATATCATCAACGTAAGTAAATATGCGCATCCCAATTGTCGTTGACATATAGCAACGAAACCGGCGATATCACATATTACACTTACGGTCACAGAAAAGAAAGTATAAAACTACAACATTTGGAATCCACAATCACTTTAGACATCGTAAATCCGAAATATCACATACTTCGCATTTCCTGCCTAACTCTATGAATTCCACATATTGTATCACATTCCAGATAAATAGACAGTATTAAACTTTTCGAACAGATAATCAAATACCCAAAATTTCCTAAAGTGCTCAACATTTGAGCGATGTTCAAATAATCCCAGAATATATCACAGTACCAGTGATCCAACCGTAGAAGGGTCAAGCCAACGCCTAACATGTGGCACGCCGTACTGCCCTAAACCCGAAGGTTCAAAAGGCAGTTCAAGACGGTCACATAATCGAGTTAACGTTTGTTGTCTTCTAGAGGGTCCACCGCTTAACTTGTAAAAATTTTCCGAAAGATTTAAACCCGATAAAAATTCAACACTTGAAAATTTGCCGTGCCGGGAAAAAGTGAGTTAATGATATCCATTCAAATAGTTTAACAGTTTCTAAATATCCGGAAATAATAACGAATTTAAATTTTCCGATCGAATCTACGATTACAAAATAAACCCCAGATTAAATAACACTTGAATCACATTTAAAAATACCCAGAAGCATCAACAAGCACCTACGGATAATACCATGAAGCCACGTATCACAATCCCATAAATCGGCCGCGGAACCGCCGCGGGAAGCAGGTTCCCGCCGCGGTTCCGCCGCGGTTTAGTGGAGTTGTGGGCCCGTGTTTCATGGTAATTCTTATAATTCCCTGCCGATTTTTTAGGTATTTTTAATTCAAAAAAATCCCAGATTTTGAGAAATTTCCAGAGAGGGGGTTATTTTCGTCGGTTCGGGTTCGATCGGAGTTTTAACTTCGTAAACACATCGCCTAATGCTCTAGCTAGGCTCTGATACCACTGTAGGGTTCCTAGGCACACTTGTGAAGGTTCATAATGCATCAAACATGCACGAATACAATTTTACATGTGCCGAACAACCCAAAGACAGGATCTTTGCTAGATAATTAGGGTTAAGCATACAAGATTACATCTTTTAAGCTAAGTGTGAGGGATTACAACCTTTTTAGTCCGTTCCTTCGCTTCATAAGCTCCGAGTAGAAGTCCCTTTGCCGCGATCCACGATCTTCCGGACTCAAGAGAGGCTCCATGACTCGAACGATCCATGCTAGCTTGAAGTGTTCCAAATCTCCGATGATCTACGTCGAAGTATCAATAACTCAAGATTTCTCACTCTAAAGAGATGAACACACTAATCTCATGGGCTAAATGAGATGAGGATGAGAGAGTAGAATTTATGCTTTCTTTTTAAATCATTTTCTCATAATTTATCATCACAAAATGAATTTCTAGTGAGCTCAAAATCAAGAGAGAAGAAGATGATAATAGAATTGATAAATCCTTTTGTGATGAATAGAAAAGAAATCTATATGATTGATATATCAACCATGGTCAAGGATGAGTGGCTAAGAGTTTGTAGAGAATAAACTAGAGTTAGGGTTTTGGTTGGGTTAGCAATGAGTCATCAACAAATATCTTAACCATGACAAAAGAAAAAGCTTCTAGAAAGTGCAAGAAGCATCTAACCCTAATCAAACCCTAACCTCAATTAATCATCCTTAAACATGTTTAATAATAAATCATATCATGTCACAATAATATATACCACATATATATTATATATTTGCAACAAAAGAAAATAATACAATTAACATATATCGCATATATATCAATGTATCATCCAGTGAGAAAATGAAATAATAAAGCATGCCAATATTAGATAATGTAATAATATATCATATATATTATTATACATTAAATCATCGAATCAACACTTGATCCGACGATCCGGCTATATCGAATATAACCGACTAATATATCATGTACCGATTCATCGAATCAACACTTGATCCAATGTCCCGGTTCATATCTAAATATCGCGAGAATATAATACGGTATCTCATATCGCATTATCCTCGGTCCTGCATATATCACATGTGTGCCTCTACTCCGTTTCGCCTGAGCCAAGAAACCTCTTTGTAGGACTCTAAAGAATCGTCAATACGCCGGTAGCAGGTGATGATCATATCAAACACCCACAAGCTGCAAGCGGTCAGCTAAACGTAACAGCCACCCAGGTATTGAGCGATCAGAAGATCAACAAGCTAGCCTGTGCGTTCTCTTGTGAATCCAGTCAGTAACACTCCCGTACAGTCCGGTCTGTTCGTCTGATATGTCGCATATCAAGTCTAGGGGTGGTAAATGTCAGACCCCAGTAACCGATAAGTCGTGTCGATGTGTGGCTCATAACGGGTCGAGAAACTACTAGTAACACTTACCAGTAAATCTCTATATCAGCCCTGGCCAGGGACTTCCAGTTATAGCCAATCGAACACAGCACAACATCAACTCCCTATACCGGTAGAGACGAATCCCCTCCTATCGCTCATTGCCTCGATGTGATTCGGGACTGTACCCAAAAGCCACCGTTTTGCACGCCTTCTTGTACGTGGTAAGGTGGAAATCAAAGCACAGTGGGAATCACACAAGACTCTATGACGATCTCAGGTCTACAGACTACCCTGTACCAGTGTCACCAGAGAACTGCCATCTGACGTATGGTATATCACCATCTGGGAGTTCTCAACGAGTCCGTCCAGTGTACCCAGTCTCTACTGAGCACCCGTACTCCATCTCTGATGTCAAACACCGATGGATATGGGATCATCCATCGCCCATCATATGGGTCAAGATGCGTATACGTTAGTCTACTCTGGTGTATCGATGCCCTGTCTCGATATACCCTCGACTAGGAACAGTTATAGGATGTACTCATCAACTACCATGGCCCCAGTAGTATGATATCATCATAGTCCCAGTAGTCGAGTACAGATCCTAAGGGCTTTGTCAACATGTGAGAGAAAAACAGTAAACCAATACAAGTCAACATGTTAAGATAAATTGAAACCAAATAGCATACTATCATGACGAGCAAGACAGTCATCTCTATATATATCCAAGCATCCATTATAATATACATCATATGTACAACAATGGCCTCTAGGGCATATACATAACTAACAATAATCATCACTTAGCAAAAAGCAAGAAAGCTTTTTCCAAGGAAGAAAAAGAAGAAGAATATCCAATTCCATTTGTGATGAATAATGAAAATGTAATAATAATTACTTATGCAACCATGGTCAATGTAACCTTTGTAGAGATTTAACTAGGGCTAGGGTTTGGGTTGGGTTAAGAATGAGTCGCACAAAAATATCAACCATAATATCTTAGCTCATGACAAAAGAAAACCTTCTAGAAGGTTCATGAAAGAACTAACCCAATTCAAACCCTAAGCTTGTTTAATCTCCACTAAACATGTTGCATTAGTAATCATATCATGTTACAATATTATATATCACATATATAATATTTATTGCAACAAAATAAAATAATACAATTAACATATATCACATATATATCAATGTATTACCCGAGTGAGAAAAAGAATCTTTCAGTGAGCTTATATTAGTTAATGTAATTTAATATATTAAATATATAATTATACATTAAATTATCGAATCAGCATTTGATCCGATAATCCGGCTATTTCACAAATAACCGACTAATATAATCAGTATCGATTTATCGAATCAACACTTGATCCGATGACCTGGCTATATCACATATACCCGGCCGATATCTCATATCGCAAGAATCAAGTACGGTATCACATACATGTATTGTTCTCGGTCCCGCACATATCACATATGTGCTCCTACTCCGTTTTGCCTGATCCAAGAAACCTCTGTGTAGGACTCTAAAGAATCGTCAATACGCCGGCAGTAGGTGCCACAAGCTGCAAGCGGTCGGCTAAACGTAACAGCCGCCCAGGTATTGAGCGCTCAGAAGATCAACAAGCAAGCCTGTATATTCTCCTGTGAATCCAGTCAGTAACACTCCCGTACAGTCCGGTCTCGTCATCTAATATGTCGCATATCTCGCCTAGGGGTGGTAAAACTTCAGACCCCAGTAGCTTGATAAGTCGTGTCGATATGAGGTCCATAATAGTTCGAGAAACTACTGATAACACTTACCAGTAAATCTCAGCAACCCTGGCCAGGGATTTCCAGTTATAGCCAATCGAACACAGCGCAACATCAACTCCCTATACCGGGAGAGACGAATCCCCTCCTATCGCTCATTGCCTCTATATGATTCGGGACTGTACCCAAAAGCCATCATTTTGCACGCCCTCTTGGACGTGGTATGATGGAAATCAAAACACAGTAGGAATCACACAAGACTCTATGATGATCTCGGGTCTACAGACTACTCTGTACCAGTGTCACCGGAGAACTGCCATCTGACGTGAGGTATAATACCATCTGGGAGTTCTCGGCGAGTCCGTCCAGTATACCCAGTCTCCACTGAGCACCCGTACACCATCCTTGATGTCAAACACCGATGGATATAGGATCATCCATCGCCCATCATATGGGTCAAGATGCGTATACGCTAGTCTACTCTGGTGTATCGATGCCCTGTCTCGATACACCCTCGACTAGGAACTGTTATAGGATGTACTCGTCGACTACCGTGGCCCCACTAGTATGATCTCATCATAGTCCCAGTAGTCGAGTACAGATCCTAAGGGCTTTATTAACATGTAACATATAGACAATCAGAGTACATATTAAGATAAAGAGAAACCAGATAGCGTACTATCATGTAGAGCAAAAAAGTTCTCCCTATATATGTCCAAGCATCTATTACAATATACATCATATGTACAGTAATGGCCTCTAGGGCATACATATAACTAACAATCTCCCACTTGCACTAGGGCTATCTGTTGTAGTATCACATACCCAACAATTTGCTGTGGTTGAAGTATCTCATACTCAACCATCCCATAAGGGTCTCTACTGGGAAAAAGGCCTTTGTGAGTGGATCCGCGCTGTTGTCCTCTTTGTCTACTCTCCTAACCTCGATCTCCCCGGAGATCAACTATCTCCATGATCAGGTGATACTGCCTAAGAATTATATCTGGATTTTTGATGGGATGGGTGTTCCTTGGCACAAGCCACAACTCCATTGTCACACAATGGTAGGAACGAAGTTCATCTCATGAACTTATATATATCCAGACCTCCTCTTTGGTAGCATCCTTGGTAACGATGTATCTTACCTTTAATTGTCTGGTAAGTCACGGTATCTATCTTGGAACTCTTCCAACATACCGTCCCTCCACTGAGGGTAAAGACAATGCCTGCGACTGACATTCAGTCGTTCTTATCACGCTGGAACGTTTCCAGTGATTCTCCCCAGGATCGATTGATACCATCTCACTACAACTAGTGAGTATCCTAATATCCAATTAGATCTATCTCATAGATCCAAAACCCAGGATTTAGGCGGTATCACTTTGATCCAATATGGAGAATCCTTGTGATAAGCGGAGATTGACCGAGCGTAGCATAGGAAACTCCTTCCCTATCAAGAAAATGTCATCCACGTACTCTAAGAGAATCGCCTCCATACTCTGCACTACCTTTTTGTACATACAAGGTTCATCTACCATTTTGATGAAGTCAAACTCTTTGACTATCACATCAAAACAGACATTCCAACTCCGCGACGCCTGCTTTATCTCATAAAACATCTTGCATACATTTCCGTTGCTCCCACTGTCTACGAAGCCCTCTGGCTGTGTACTTATAGACGCTCTCTTCTAAAACATCATTTAGAAAAGCAGTCATGACACCCAACCACCAGATATCGTAGTCATGGTATGTAGCCGTGGCAAGTAGGATCTGGATGGACTTAAGCATAGCTTTGAAAGTCTCAACTTTTCCATGTACACCAAGTAGTCTTCTCAAGGTTTACTTGCTCCTGATGGGGATTTAACCCTTCAGATAAAGCAACCAAAGTCCATACTCTGTTGGTGTTATAAGGATTCCATCTCATATCGCTTAGCATCCAGCCATTCATACAGAGTCCCACTCCTGATAGCCAGCTCGAAACTAGTTGGGTCATCATCTCATGATGCAATCCTCGCTTCCACTGTCATAGAAAAATCGAAGTATCTCTCAGGTGGGTGAGGAACCCTACTAGATCGGCGGAGAGGCTGAGGTTTGTTGGTTACTATTGAATCCTTCGGTTCTACCAAATCATCTGTTGTAGTTTGTATAGCTGGAACTCCTTCCAGTTCTACCTCATGACCACTAATTTCTTCACAAGAAATTCCCTTTCACAAAGGTGGCATGCTGAGAAACAAAACATCTTTTGTTCCTCGGTTTGGTAGATGATATTCCTTTGCGAATGCTTGGGATATCCAACAAACTTCTACAGAACTGACTTTGCCTTGAGCTTGTCCAGATTTTTCTTTTTAGACATAAGCCGGACAACCCCAAATCTTAACAAACTTAAGATATAGGCTCTTCCCATTCCATATCACATATGAAGTGGTAGGCAACTGATTTGATTGGAACCCTATTCAATAGGTATGCAGCTTCTCCAGTGCATAACTCCTAAAAGGAAATAGGAAACTCAGTAGTACTCATCATAGAGCACACCATATCACATAGGGTGCGATTGCTCCGTCCCGATATACCATCGTGCTATGGTGTATACGGAGGAGTAATGCTGAGAGAGAATCTCATTCTCCTTTAGAATAGTCCAGGAATTCCGTGCTCAAGTATTCTCCTCCTTGATCTCATCAAAAGACATAATACTTATACCCGTTTTTGGTTCTCTACTTTTGACTCATATTCATAGAATTTCTCAAAAGGTTCAGACTTGTGTTTCAACAGGAGCACATGTACGAATCTTGAGAGACTATCAGTGAATATAATAAAGTACAAAGAACTGGTCCTGGCATATGTAGACAGGGGCCTTTCATACATCAGCATGTATCAATCCCAAGAGTTCACTAACTCTTTCTCTATTTCCAATAAATGGAGCTGTGGTCATCTTATCTCTGTGACATGACCGGCAAGTTTCACAAGATGTAAATTCAAACTAATTTAAATATGCATCTTTATGCAACTTCAGCTAGTCGGGTCGCATTGATATGACCTAGTCTACAATGCCTCAAGAAGGATTCGTTCATTTCTGAATTCTTCCTCTTGTGTGTGTTCTGTATATTAAGAACTGTGGTTTGATTTAGAACGTCTATGCTTTTAGATAACGTGCCTGAACCGATCAACACTTGATATAGGAAATGTTCAAAACATTATCCAAAATACAAAATTATATCCTTTCTTTACTAATAAAGAGACTGATATGATGTTGTATATCAGGTTCGGTATCTAATAACATTCGTTCAGAATCAATGTATTCTGGTAATACAGGATGATAACTACCAACAGACTTGGCTGCAACACTTGCACCGTTTCTATCTCATGAAATTTATCACCCGTTCTCAGTTCTCTACTTATCTGTAGCCCATGTAACAAATTACATTTACGGGATCCTGATCCGGTATCTCATACCCAGGACGTAAAGGATACTGAGAAACATTTCTCATTTAATGAACACACCCAAAGAAGATACATCAGCATGTACTTTCTTCGTTTGGGCGGTACGGGAATTCTGGTAATCTCCTGTTTCCTGCTCTGTTTAATAACAAGTATAAGTTGGAGCGGGACCAACGTTCCCTAGCGCAGTATAACAAGCGGGTTCGGTCAATACATCCGTATTATTATCTTGATTAAGACGTGACATGGTCGCTACCAGGAGAGAGAGAGAAGAAAACACTCAGTGTGCGCTTTTACAAGATTAGATTGGTAATCAATTTAGCTAATCAGGATGTCTCCCACTGTTTTAGTCAAATCTTCCTTCAAACCCTAAAAGGAAAGACTAGCCGGGATTAATTACACCTTACAAGTTCGCCAATCTTTCAGCCAGGACAGTGCCGGTACTTTGAGGGAGGTTCCCCGTGCTTTCACACGGACCTAATTAAAGTAAACCTCATTTTCCCAGAGGCATAACCTCGTTGACACCTTTCTAGACACCTACTTGATCGACTAATTGTAATGTGTAAAATTCTCCCAGGAGTAACTCTTACTCGCAGCGGGTATCAGGATCCAACTATCTCATAGAAGGTATGCAATCTCATTGCAAATTTCAACATTTGAAATTCCCGATAATATTTTACCCCAAGCCTCCAATGACCATGACAAAGGCCAACAAACCATAGGCTCCTAGTCAAGTTCAACCCGTCATTTTCTGATTGAATTAAACCCACCCGCACGACCCTTGACAATGGCCAACAAGGTCGCATGACTACCCTAATCCAATCAGCATCATATGCATAAGCAGATATGTACTATTCAGCTACCGCACACTACGCCTTGACAAAGGCTAACAAACGCAGCACGAATACTAAACAGTCCTTATCTGAAATGACGGAGGGCTACGACAGGTTTTTAAGAAAACCCTTTGCGTAATGAACTTGATATCGTTGTAGAATCGAGTGATTTTAAATGGAATGTTTTTGAGGCCTTTTCTAGTTTTGCTAAAGAGGTCACTCCCAGTGAAAGGATCGTCGGCTCTTTCCTCATCGAATAAGGTGCAGGATATTTCACAAATATCGTTGTGCAAAACAAGAACTATAGAAGCAATCAAAAGAAAAACCGAGTTTGTAACATCTGCTAGTTTCACTAAAGAGGTCACTCCCGGTGAAGGGATCTCGGCTCTTTCCTTATCGAATAAGGTGCTGGATGTTCTACAAGGAACACCGCTATGCAAAGCAAGAACTAGAGCTACCAAATTTTAAACAAGTTTCTACAACATTTTTAGGTTTCTTTTAGTTTCATTAATCTCATTTATGAAGTCCCATTTTATTATGGTTCATAAGCATCACATTTGAAAACGAAATCTGCAATATAATATATATCTCATATATATAATATAAACATTCGTCTCAGGCAGTAATATGATCTCATCACAGAACATTGCAGCAGAAGAACATATATGAAATATTGGATATACTAGGACATCCGTGTTTTAGTACGAGCCTGTATAAAACACGGATTCCACGGTCGCGATGAATTGCCAAACCCACATCCCTAGACCCCTACGAGAGCGGCAAGCAACACTGCCAATTCTAGGGTTAGGAGACCCGATCACGACTCCTCGAGATGGTCTCCCACTGGACCCCAGAACCCGGTTACTTGTGCTCCCCGCCTTGGGTCTACCTAATGCGAAAAAGTAAATAATATACAATGGTGACATCATCCTCAGCCCGGAAGTGCCCCAATAAAAGAATATTACATACAAATGAATTTTATATGAATGAAAAAGAAAAACTCTCATCTCACATAAAACCCCCAGCTATTCAGAACGCGACGATTCAATATAACATATCACAGCAACACATAATATCTCATATCATCAACGTAAGAAAGTATGCGTATCCCGATTGTCGTTGATGTATAGCAACGAAGCCGGCGATACACCACATACTATGCTTACGGTCACAGAAAATAAAGTGTAAAACTACAACAGTTGGAATCCGCAACCTCCTTAGATATCGCATGCCTAACAATTATAAACCCCGCATTTTAGTCTCATTATCGAAAACTCTTTTCAATATCAAGTCGGGCAATTCAATAAGATTCCTGACATGCTGATCGAATGCTCATCGCAAACTTTAGTAGACGGCCGCACCCCCGATGCCGTCGACGAAGTGCACTAAGGCGGAACACCGCCGCCGCGAGCACCCGAACGGATGCTTTTGGCGACGGGGTTCTTCTACAGTCACTTAGTCGGGACTATGGGGCGTTGCTTTTTATTAAGTTTACCCGGCGAGTATCCCCGTACGCTACGTGATTGCGACGGACTTTTGATCACATCAAAATTCCGTGGCAACCGATCATCTGAGACTGAACTGCTAGATTTATAACATTCAAATTAGTTATCTCATAACTACTTGTGGATTCCAAATATTGTATCACATTCCAGATAAATAGACAATGTTAAACTTTTTGATGAATAATCAAACACCCAAGATTTTCCAAATAGTTCTCAGCACTTGAAATTAGTTTAAAAACATCCATCACATGCCACGGTACCAATGGTCCAGCCGTAGAAGGGTCAAGACAACGCCTCACATGTGGCACGCCGTACTGCCCCAAACCCTAAGGTTTAGAGGCTGTTCAAAACGGTCACATAATCGAGTTAAGGTTTGTTGTCTTCTAGAGGGTCCACCGCGTTACTTGCACGACTTAGAATGTTCTTAAACTTCGGAAAAATCCAACACTTGGAAATTTTCCGGCAGGGGAAAAGTGAGTTATTGATATCCATTCGAACTTTTTAACACGTTCTAAAAATTTACCCGGACAAGCTAAACGAAGTTAAATTATCCGATCGAATCAACGAGTCCCTAATACAACCCAGAAAACTCAACTCTTGAGTATAATTAAAAATTCCCAGAAGAATCAGGAAGTACCAACGGTTATTACTGTGCAAACCCTATCCATCAATCCTCATTTCTTGCCGCGGAACTGCCGACAATACCATGGTTTGGCCGTGGTTCCGTGGTGCTTTGACTGATTTAGGGGGTCGGGTTTCACAATGATTCCTAAAATACCCTGCTGATTTTTTTGAGTATTTTTAATATGAAAAAAATCAACAGTTTTGAAAAATTTCCAGAAACTAGGGTATATCGGGTTTTCCGGGTTCGATCGGACTTTAAACTTCGTCTAGACTTCGCCTAAAGCTCTAACTTGGCTCTGATAACACTATAGGGTTACTAGGCACGCTCACAAGGTTCTACAAGGCATCAACTGTTAGTCATATGTATGCCCTAGAGGCCATTACTGTATATTGGATGTATATTGTAGTGGATGCTGGGACATATATAGTGAGGACTTTCTTGCTCGACATGATAGTATGCTATCTGGTTACCCTTTACCTTAACGTGTATGCTGATTGTCTCTCTGTTACATGTTGGTAAAGCCCTTAGGATCTGTACTTGACTACCTGGACTATGATGCGGATCATACTAGTGGGGACATGGTAGTCTATAAGTACATCCTTCAAGGTCCCTAGTCGTGGGTGTATCGAGATGGGGCATCGATATACCAGAGTAGACTAGCGTATACCTTCTCGACCCATGAAGATGGGCGATGGATGATCCCATATCCATTGGTGTTTAACATCAGAGATGATATACGGGTGTTCAGTAGAGACTGGGTACACTGGACGGACTCGCCGAGAACTCCCAGATGGTATTATACCTCACGTCAGATGGCAGTTCTCTGGTGACACTGGTACAGAGTAGTCTGTTGACCTGAGATCGTCATAGAGTCTTGTGTGGTTCCCACTGTGCTTTGATTTCCATCTTACCACGTCCAAGAGGGCGTGCAAAACGGTGGTTTTTGGGTACAGTCCCGAATCACATGGAGGCAATGAGCGATAGGAGGGGATTCGTCTCTCCCGGTATAGGGAGTTGATGTTGCGCTATGTTCGATTGGCTATAACAGGAAATCCCTGGCCAGGGTTGCTGAGATTTACTGGTAAGTGTTACCAGTAGTTTCTCGAATTGTTATAGACCTCATATCGACACGACTTATCAAGCTATTGGGGTCTGAAGTTTACCACCCCTAGGCGAGATATGCGACATATCAGACGATCAGACCGGACTGTACGGTAGTGTTACTGGTTGGATTCACCGGAGTGTGAGCGGGCTTGCTCGTCGATCTTCAGATCGCTCAATACCCGGGTGGCCGTTACGTTTAGCAGACCGCTTGCGGCTTGTGGATGTTTGATATGATCATCATCTGCTGCCGGCGTATTGACGAGTCTTTAGAGTCCTACACAGAGGTTTCCTGGCTCAAGCGAAACGAAATAGGAGCGTATATGAGATATGTGCGGGACCGAGAATAATGCGTGTATGTGATACCGTATTCTATTCTCGCGATGAATGTATCGGATGGCTGTATGCGATATAACCTAGTTATCGAATCAAGGATTGATTCGATAAGCCGATACATTGGATACTAGTCGGTTATATGCGATATGACCGGATCGTTAAATCAAGTGTTGATTTAATGATTTAATGTATAATTATATATTTGATATATTACTTTGCATTAACTAGTATTGGTTCACTTTATATGGATTTTCTCACTTGATGTGCAAGTTGTATATGTGATATATTTTCGTGCACATACTTGTATCATATTTGATGATACTTGATTATTTAGTTAAGTGTAAAGAATTAAAACCATGGTTAAGTGTTGATTAGGGTTTTGCATATTCATTTATTTATTTGTTCATTTATTTATTTGGAAATGATTTGAAAAAGAATGGTGGCTTTCTTTGTCTTTTAGTTGAAGCTTCATGAAGCTTTGATTTCTTAACCATTCTTGTCATCATGCTTAACCCTAACCTATCCATTAACCATGGTCTATTCTCTACACTTAACCCTAGTAAGAATTATGATAAGTATTCCTTTTTCTTTTTATTTTAAAAAGACTTATCATATTTCTAGCTCATCCTCTTCTTCATCTTCAAGTTTGAAACCTTGAGGCCATCAATGGCAACTTGAGCTTGAGAGTGAGAAATCCAATTCTAAAGAGAACCCACCTCCTATTTCTTCATCCTCTATCTTTTGCCAAGTAGTAGAGTGTGTTTCCTTCACAAGTTTCATCACTTTGTGAAGTAGGGAGCTTGATCTAGCGATGCCTCGACGTAGATCATCTTCGGCATCGTCGTCGATGACCAAGCCCGTTCATTCTCCGATGAAGCCGACGCTAGAGCCCGGGGTTCGATATGGACAGCGAGGAGACTTCATTGCGAAGCTATGGAGGTGGAGAACCGGATCTACAAAGGTTGTATTTCCGTATCTCTTAGTTAAGTGTTAACTAGTTACTTTGTTCGCCTAGTTTTCTAGCAAACGATCCGTAGTCGGGTCTCTCGGCACCTAGATTTTTTTGAAATTGGCATGTTCGATACCTTGTGAGACCTCACTAGAGTGCCTAAGAACCCTACAGTGGTATCAGAGCCTAGCTAGAGCCTTAGGCGAAGTCCCGACGGAATTTGAAGTCCGAACGAACCCGAAACCCCAAACCATAATTGCTCTCTGTCCATTTTTTAAAATCTGGTCTTTTTCCAAATTAAAAATATGCAGAAAATCAAGCAGGGTTTTCTAAGAATTACTGTAAATTTCGTGGACCTAATTCCACTTTTCCACCGCGGATCCGCGGCATGTGCAAGGCGCATGAGGCGGATCTGCGGCCGTACGGCCACAATATTTAAAATCTTTTGCACAGTAATTCTTAGTTTCCAGTGGTGATTTTTCTGGGAATTTTTAATAATTTTTCAAGAGTTGAATTTTCTGAGTTGTTTTGGGGATTCGCATGTTCGATCGGATTATCAAATTTTGTCTGTGTGGCTTTCCGGATAAATTTTAGAATATGTTAAAAAGTTCGACCGGATATAAATACCCAACTTTTCCCCTGTCGGGAAATTTCCAAGTGTTGGATTTTTCCGTAGTTTAACGACGTTCTAAGTAGTGCAAGTAACGCGATGGTCCCTCTAGAAGACAACAAACCTTAACTCGATTATGTGACCGTCTTGAACTGCCCTTTGAACCTTCGGGTTTGGGGCAGTACGGCGTGCCACATGTAAGGCGTTGGCTTGACCCTTCTACGGCTGGACCGTTGGTACTGAGGCACGAACTGAATGTTGTTAGACTTATTTCATGTGTTGATCTGTATTGGGAAAACTTGGGTATTTGACTGTTCGATCGGAAAGTTTAACATTTTCTGTTTATCTGGAATGTGATACAATAATTGGAATTCACAAAAGTTATGAGATAACTGAATGAATGTTATAAACATAGCACTTTAGTCTCACTTGATCGGTTGCCACGGAATTTTGATGTGATCAAAACTCCGTCGCAATCACGTAGCGTACGCGGATACTCGCCAATAAACTTAATAGACAGCCTCGCTCCATAGCCCCGACCAAGTGATTGTAGGAGAACCCCGTCGCCGAAAGCATCCGTCAGGGTGCTTGCGGTAGCGGTGTTCCACCTTGGTGCACTTCGTCGACGGTATCGGGGGTGCGGCCGTCTACTGAAGTTTGCGACGAGCATTCTATCAGGATATCGGGAATCTTGTTGAATTGCCCGACTTAATATTGAAAAGATTTTTCGATTTTGAGACTAAAATGCGGGGTTTATAATTGTTAGGCATGCGATATCTAAGTAATTCATTTGGTCAGGCATGCGATGTCTGAGCAGGTTGCGGATTCCAACTGTTGTAGTTTTACACTTTCTTTTCTGTGACCGTAAGTGTAATATGTGATATCGCCGGTTTCGTTGCTATATGTCAACGACAATTGGGATGCGCATATTTACTTACGTTGATGACATGTGATGTTATGTGTTGCTGGATATGTTATATTGGATCGTCGTCTTTGAATAGCCGGGGGTTTTTATGTGAGATGAGTGTTTTTCATTTTCATTCATGTAAAAACTTGTATGTAATATTCTTTTATTGGGGCGCTTCCAGGTTGCGGAAGTTGTCACCCTTTGTATATTATTTACTTTTCCACACTAGGATAGACCCAAGGAGGGGAGCACAAGTAACCGGGTTCTGGAGTCCAGTGGGAGATCAACTCGAGGAGTCGAGTCCGGGTCTCCTAACTCTAGAATTGGTAGGGTTGCTTGCCGCTCTCGTAGGGGTCTAGGGGTGTAGGTTTGGCTATTCATCACGACCGTGGAATCCGTGTTTTATACTGGCTCGTATTGAAAACACGGACGTCCTAGTATATCCAATATTTCATATGTTTCTTCTGCTGCGATATCTGTGATGTGATCATGTGATGTTTTGTGATGGATATAGAATATAGTATATATGATATATTATATAGACGTTGCTTATGTTTTACACCCGCGCTAGCCCTGCCTTGCTCTGTCGTTAGTTACCTAACCTAACGGTGCACGAGAGGACATCGAGGAGAATGCGGATGGCATAAGTGTACGTCATATCTATCTGTGATGTTTAGGTACTATAAATGATGGGACTTCATTAATGTGATTAATGAAATAAAAGAAACCTAAGATGTTGTAGAATCGAATTTCAAAATAAAACAGGTAGCTACAGTTCTTGCTTTGCACAGCGGTATATGTGATATATCCTGCACCTTATTCGATGAAGAAAGGACCGAGATCCCTTCACCGGGAGTGACTCCTTAAGCAATAAGTGGCAGATGCTACACACTCGGTTTGTCTTTTGATTGCTTTTAAGAGTTCTGCTTTGCACACTGATATATATGATATATCCCGCACCTCATTCGACGAGGAAAGGACCGACGATCCCTTCACCGGGAGTGACTCCTTTAGCAAAAGTAGAAAAGACTCAAAAACACTCCATTTCAAAATTCATTTGATTCTACAACGATATCAAGTTCATTACGCAAAGGGTTTTCTGAAAAACCCGTTGTAGCCCTCCGTCATTTCAGATAAGTACTGGTTAGTATTCGTGCTACGTTTGTTGACCTTAGCCAAGGCGTAGTGTGCGGTAGCTGATTAGTGCTTATCTGTATAAGCATATGATGCGATTGAGTTAGGGTAGTCGTGCGACTTTGTTGACCTTAGCCAAGGGTCGTGCGGGTGGGTTTAATTCAATCGGGAAATGACGAGTTGAACTTGGCTAGCACTTATGATTTGTTGACCTTAGCCAAGGTCATAAGCTGCTAGGGGCAAAATATTATCGGGAATTTCAAGTGTTGAAATTTGCAATGAGATTGCATACCTTCTATGGGATAGTTGGATCCCGATACCCGCTGCGAGTAAGAGTTACTCCTGGGAGAGTTTTATACATTACAATTATCCGATCAAGTAGGTGTCTAGAAAGGTGTTAACGAGGTTACGCCTCTGGGAAAACGAGGTTTACATTAATTAGGTTCGTGCGAAAGCACGGGGGACCTCCCTCAAAGTACCGACACTGGCCTGGCTGAAAGATTGGCGAACTTGTAGTGTGTAATTAATCCCGGCTAGTCTTTCCTTTTGGGGTTTGAAGGAAGATTTGATAAAAAGTAGTGGGAGCCATCCTGATTAGATAAAATAATAACCAATTTCTTGCAAGAGCGCACGCTGAGTGTTTTCTTCTCTCTCTCTCCAGGTAGCGACCATATCACGCCTTAATCAAGATAATAATACGGATTATTGACCGAACCCGCTTGTTATACTGAGCTGGGGTACGTTGGTTCCGCTCCAACTTATAATTGTTATAAGACAGAGCATGAAATTGGGGAATACCAGAATTCTCGTGCCGCCCAAACGAAGAGAGTGCATGTTGATGCATCATCTTCGGGTGTGTTCATTACAAAGAACTATTTCTCAGTATCCTCTGCATCCTGGGTATATGATACCGGATCAGGATCCCAGATATGTAATCTGTTACATAGGGCTACAAAAAGGTAGAAAAACTGAGAACGGGTGATAAGTTTCATGAGGCAGAAAACGGGGCAAGTGTTGCAGCCAAGTCTGTTGGTCACTGTCACCCTGTATTACGGATACATTGATTCTGAACAAATGCTATTAGATACCGAACCTGATATACAAAATCATATCAGTCTCTTTATTAGTAAAGAAATGATATAATTTTGTATTGTTGGATAATGTTTTGAACATTTCCTATATCAAAAGTTGATCGGTTTAGGCGCGTTATCTAAAAGCATTAACGTTCTAAATCAAACTACAGTTCTTTGTATTCAGAACGCGCACAAGAGGAAGAGTTCAGAAATGAACGAATTCTTCTTGAGGCATTGTAGACTAGGTTATATCATTGCGACCCGACTGGCTGAAGTTACATTTAGATGTATATTTAAATCAGTTTGAATTTACATCTTGTGAAACTTGCCAGTCATGTCACAAAGATAAGATGACCATAGCTCTGTTTATTGGAAACAGAGGAAGAGTTGGTAAACTCTTGGGACTGATACATGATGATGTATGTAAGGTCTCCTGTCTACACATGCCAGGACTGGTTCTTTATACTTCATTATATTCTCTGATAATCTCTCAAGATTCAGTCATATGTTCCTGTTGGAACATAAGTCCGAACCTTTTGAGGTATTTACAGAATATAAGTTAGAAGTTGAGAACCAATAAGGGTATAAGTATTATGTCCTTTGATGTGATCGAGGAGGAGAATACTTGAGCACGGAAATCCTGGACTTTTCTAAAGGAGAATGAGATTCTCTCTCAGCATTACTCCTCCGCATACACCATAGCACGATGGTATATCGGGGTGGAGCAATAACACCCTATATGATAAGGTGTGCTCTATGATGAGTACTACTGAGTTACCTATTTCCTTTTGGGAGTTATGCGCTTGAGAAGCTGCATACCTATTGAATAGGGTTCTAATCAAATCAGTTGCCTGCCGCTTCATATGTGATATGGAATGGGAAGAACCCATGTCTTAAGTTGATTAAGATTTGGAGTTGTCCGGCCTATGTCTGAAAGCAAAATCCGGACAAGCTCGAGGCAAGGTCTGTAATGTAGAACTGGAAAGGTTCCAGCTATACAAACCGCAGCTGATGATTTGAAAGAACCAAAGGATTCGATAGTTACCAACGAACCTCAGCCTCTCCGCCGATCTAGTAGGGTTCCTCACCCACCTGAGAGATACTTTTGTTTCTCTATGACAGTGGGAGCGAGGATTGAATCATGAGATGATGACCCAACTAGTTTCGAGCTGGCCATCAGGAGTAAGACTCTGTAAGAATGGCTGGATGCTTAGTGATCTGAGATGGAATCCATATACACCAACAAAGTATGGACTTTGGTTGCTATATCTGAAGGGTTAAATCCCCATCAGGAGAAAGTATATCTTGAGAAGATTACTAGGTGTAGATGGAAAAGTTGAGACTTTCAAAGCTAGACTTGTTAAAGGTTTGCATCATTGACCAGGTGTGGATCATGAGGAAACCTTTTTCTAAGGAGCTATGCTTAAGTCCATCCAGATCCTACTTGCCACGGCTACATACCATGACTACGATATCTGGCGGTTGGGTGTCATGACTGCTTTTCTAAATAATGATTTAGAAGAGAGCGTCTATAAGTACACAGCCAGAGGGCTTCGTAGACAGTGGGAGCAGCGGAAACGTGTACAAGATGCTTTATAGGATAAAGCAAGTATCGCGGAGTTGGAACATCTGTTTTGATGTGTTTGTCAAAGAAGTTGACATCATCAAAATGGTAGATGAACCTTGTATAAACAAGAAGGTAGTAGGGATTATGGTGACGATCCTCGTAGAGTACGTAGATGACATACTCTTGATAGGGAAGGAGTTTCCTATGCTACGCTCGAGCAATCTCCGCTTATCACAATGATTCTCCACATAGGATCAAAGTGATACCTCCTAAATCCTGGGTTTTTGGATCTATGAGATAGATCTAAATGGATGTTAGGATTCTCACTAGTTGTAGTGAGACAGTATCAACCGATCCTGGGAAGAATCACTGGAAGGGTTCCAGGGTGATAAAGACGACTGAGTGTCAGTCACAGGCATTGTCTTTACCCTCAGTAAAGGGACGGTATGTTGGAAGAGTTCCAAGCTATATACCGTGACATACTAGACGATAAAGGCTGGATACATCGCTACTTAAGATGCTACCAAAGAGACTGTTTGGGTGTATATTGGTTCATGAGATGAACTATGTTCCTCCCTTTGTGTGACAATGTAGTTGTGGCTTATGCCAAGGAACGGCTGTCCCATCAGTGATCCAGACTTATTCTAAGGCAGCATCGCCTGATCATGGAGATAGTTGATCTCCAGGGAGATCGAGGTTAGGAGAGAAGACTCAGAGGACAACACGGCGGATCCACTCACGAAGGCCTGTTCCCAGAGAGAGACTTTTATGGGATGGTTGAGTATAAGATACTACAACCACTGCTACAGATGGCCCTAGTGCAAGTGGGAGATTGTTAGTTATATGTATGCCCTAGAGGCCATTACTGTACATTGGATGTATATTGTAGTGGATGCTGGGACATATATAGTGAGGACTTTCTTGCTCGACATGATAGTATGCTATCTGGTTACCCTTTACCTTAACGTGTATGCTGATTGTCTCTCTGTTACATGTTGGTAAAGCCCTTAGGATCTGTACTTGACTACCTGGACTATGATGCGGATCATACTAGTGGGGACATGGTAGTCTATAAGTACATCCTTCAAGGTCCCTAGTCGTGGGTGTATCGAGACGGGGCATCGATATACCAGAGTAGACTAGCGTATACCTTCTCGACCCATGAAGATGGGCGATGGATGATCCCATATCCATTGGTGTTTGACATCAGAGATGATATACGGGTGCTCAGTAGAGACTGGGTACACTGGACGGACTCGCCGAGAACTCCCAGATAGTATTATACCTCACGTCAGATGGCAGTTCTCTGGTGACACTGGTACAGAGTAGTCTGTTGACCCGAGATCGTCATAGAGTCTTGTGTGGTTCCCACTGTGATTTGATTTCCATCTTACCACGTCCAAGAGGGCGTGGAAAACGGTGGTTTTTGGGTACAGTCCCGAATCACATGGAGACAATAAGCGATAGGAGGGGATTCGTCTCTCCCGGTATAGGGAGTTGATGTTGCGCTGTGTTCGATTGGCAATAACAGGAAATCCCTGGCCAGGGGTGTTGAGATTTACTGGTAAGTGTTACCAGTAGTTTCTCGAATTGTTATAGACCTCATATCGACACGACTTATCAAGCTATTGGGGTCTGACGTTTACCACCCCTAGGCGAGATATGCGACATATCAGACGATCAGACTGGACTGTACGGTAGTGTTACGTTTAGCAGATCGCTTGCGGCTTGTGGATGTTTGATATGATCATCATCTGCTGCCGGCGTATTGACGAGTCTTTAGAGTCCTACACAGAGGTTTCCTGGCTCAAGCGAAACGAAATAGGAGCGCATATGAGATATGTGCGGGACCGAGAATAATGCGTGTATGTGATACCGTATTCTATTCTCGCGATGAATGTATCGGATGGCTGTATGCGATATAACCTAGTTATCGAATCAAGGATTGATTCGATAAGCCGATACATTGGATACTAGTCGGTTATATGCGATATGACCGGATCGTTAAATCAAGTGTTGATTTAATGATTTAATGTATAATTATATATTTGATATATTACTTTGCATTAACTAGTATTGGTTCACTTTATATGGATTTTCTCACTTGATGTGCAAGTTGTATATGTGATATATTTTCGTGCACATACTTGTATCATGTTTAATGATACTTGATTATTTAGTTAAGTGTAAAGAATTAAAACCATGGTTAAGTGTTGATTAGGTTTTTGCATATTCATTTATTTATTTGTTCATTTATTTATTTGGAAATGATTTGAAAAAGAATGGTGGCTTTCTTTGTCTTTTAGTTGAAGCTTTATGAAGCTTTGATTTCTTAACCATTCTTGTCATCATGCTTAACCCTAACCTATCCATTAACCATGGTCTATTCTCTACACTTAACCCTAGTAAGAATTATGATAAGTATTCCTTTTTCTTTTTATTTTAAAAAGACTTATCATATTTCTAGCTCATCTTCTTCTTCATCTTCAAGTTTGAAACCTTGAGGCCATCAATGGCAACTTGAGCTTGAGAGTGAGAAATCCAATTCTAAAGAGAACCCACCTCCTATTTCTTCATCCTCTACCTCTTGCCAAGTAGTAGAGTGTGTTTCCTTCACAAGTTTCATCACTTTGTGAAGTAGGGAGCTTGATCTAGCGATGCCTCGACGTAGATCATCTTCGGCATCGTCGTCGATGACCAAGCCCGTTCATTCTCCGATGAAGCCGACGCTAGAGCCCGGGGTTCGATATGGACAGCGAGGAGACTTCATTGCGGAGCAATGGAGTGGAGAACCGGATCTACAAAGGTTGTATTTCCGTATCTCTTAGTTAAGTGTTAACTAGTTACTTTGTTCGCCTAGTTTTCTAGCAAACGATCCGTAGTCGGGTCTCTCGGCACCTAGATTTTTTTGAAATTGGCATGTTCGATGCCTTGTGAGACCTCACTAGAGTGCCTAGGAACCCTACATCAACCATGCCCGATTTAAATTTTAGCTGTGCCGAACAACCCTAACCAAGATCTTTAAACTAGAGATTAGGCGAAAACAAGCATGTTAAACATTTTAACACTAAGTGAGAGGGATTACAACCATTGTAGATCCTGTCCTTTACTTCTAAAGCTCCTTGTTGAGGTCCCTTCGCTGCGATCATCAAGTTCCGGACTCTCGAGAGGCTCCACGAAGAGAAAAATGCAAGCTTGCTTTCGATCTTCGATAACAAAGATGATCTACCTTGAAGTATCAATAACACAAGCTCTCATTCACTAAATGAAGTGAACACCCTCATCTAAATGGCAAGGATAGATGAGGATGATGAGGTAGGAATTTAGCTCTCTTTTGTTTTCAATTACTCACTCATAATCATCACTTAGCAAAAAGCTAGAAAGCTTTTTCCAAGGAAGAAGAAGAAGAAGAAGAAGAATATCCAATTCCATTTGTGATGAATAATGAAAATGTAATAATAATTACTTATGCAACCATGGTCAATGTAACCTTTGTAGAGATTTAACTAGGGCTAGGGTTTGGGTTGGGTTAAGAATGAATCACACAAAAATATCAACCATAATATCTTAGCTTATGACAAAAGAAAACCTTCTAGAAGGTTCATGAAAAAACTAACCCAATTCAAACCCTAACCTTGTTTAATCTCCACTTAACATGTTGCATTAGTAATCATATCATGTTACAATATTATATATCACATATATAATATTTATTGTAACAAAATAAAATAATACAATTAACATATATCTCATATATATCAATGTATTACCCGAGTGAGAAAAAGAATCTTTCAGTGAGCTTACATTAGTTAATGTAATTTAATATATCAAATATATAATTATACATTAAATTATCGAATCAGCACTTGATCCGATAATCCGGCTATTTCACAAATAACCGACTAATATAATCTGTATCAATTCATCGAATCAACACTTGATCCGATGACCCGGCTATATCACATATACCCGGCCGATATCTCATATCACGAGAATCAAGTACGGTATCACATACACGTATTTTTCTCAGTCCCGCACATATCACATATATGCTCCTACTCCGTTTTGCCTGATCCAAGAAACCTCTATGTAGGACTCTAAAGAATCGTCAATATGCCGGCAGTAGGTGATGATCATATCAAACACCCACAAGCTGCAAGCGGTCAGCTAAACGTAACAGCCACCCAGGTATTGAGCGCTCAGAAGATCAAGAAGCAATCCGGTACATTCTCCTATGAATCCAGTCAGTAACACTCCCGTACAGTCCGGTCTCGTCGTCTGATATGTCGCATGTCTCGCCTTGGGGTGGTAAAACGTCAGACCCCTGTAGCTTGATAAGTCGTGTCGATATGAGGTCCATAACAGTTCGAGAAACTAATGATAACACTTACCAGTAAATCTTAGCAACCCTGGCCAGGGATTTACAGTTATAGCCAATCGAACACAGCGCAACATCAACTCCCTATTCCGGGAGAGACGAATCCCCTCCTATCGCTCATTGCCTCCGTCTGATTCGGGACTGTACCCAAAAGCCACCTTTTTGCACGCCCTCTTGGACGTGGTATGATGGAAATCAAAGCACAGTGGGAATCACACAAGACTCTATGACGATCTCGGGTCTACTGACTACTCTGTACCAGTGTCACCGGAGAACTGCCATCTGACGTAAGGTATAATACCATCTGGGAGTTCTCGGCGAGTCCGTCCAGTGTACCCAGTCTCCACTGAGCACCCGTACACCATCCTTGATGTTAGACACCGATGGATATGGGATCATCCATCGCCCATCATATGGGTCAAGATGCGTATACGCTAGTCTACTCTGGTGTATCGATGCCCTGTCTCGATACACCCTCGACTAGGAACTGTTATAGGATGTACCCGTCGACTACCGTGGCCCCACTAGTATAATCTCATCATAGTCCCAATTGTCGAGTACAGATCCTAAGGTCTTTATCAACATGTAACATAGAGACAATCAGAGTACATTGTAAGATAAAGAGCAACCAGATAGCGTACTATCATGTCGAGCAAGAAAGTCCTCCCTATATATGTCCAAGCATCCATTACAATATACATCATATGTACAGTAATGGCCTCCAGGGCATACATATAACTAACAAAATACGGCTTCTAGTTCGGTAAACTAGAAGTCCTAGAGGGTGTAGAGTAAGAAGATGAATTAATTTGTCTCTTTGAACCCTAGGATTTGCAACACAAGAGAGGTTTTTGGGTTTAAAGGAAGAAGAAGAAGACTTTAAGAAAGTGAGAGTGGAGTGTGAACTTGAATGAAGCTTGGCTATCCTCTTTTAGAAAAAATGAAACATATCAATAATTCTTGAGATAATTATCACAACAAAATTTCAACCATGCTTTATAAATATCTAGTGGTGAGTCATGCTTTGAGTCACCAAGTAACCATGCTAGATTCAATGTAGAAATCCACCTCATTTCCTCCACCTCATTTTGATTAATCCAATAAAGAATAAAACCCTATTGAGGTGTCCAACTTCTAGAAGCTTTCCCGAGAAAATTACGAGAATGCACCTCATCCGTATATACATATCCGCATCCGTATTCTGAAGAATACAAATACAAAGAGACAAAAATAATCCATCAATATAATACTAGGATCCGGCTTAAACCAAAGCCCACTAGTATTATCCGCCCGATCATCATACGTGCACAAGTACACTTAAGTGATCGATGCCCTGCCGTAAAACCATACGGCCTCTACACCTTTTGCCCGGTGCAGGGAAACTTTCTATGTGGGACTCTAAAGACTCGACACTACGCTGGCAATGGGTTTAACCACAAACCGCAAGCGGTACTAGCTGCACGTAACGGCTATCCAGGTATGTGTCGATAAGAAGGCCGATGAGCTAACTCACCCGAACTCCTACTGAGCCTGTATATGACAATCTCTGTACAGTCCGGTCTGTTCGTCTGAGAGTATCGCATATCAAGTCTTGGGGGCGGTAATCGGTAGACCTCTAATAGCGCAATAAATCATGTTATAGAGTAACCCAAAACACCTTGAGAAAATTCTAGAGTATCTACTAGTAAATCCCGCTTGCCTTGGCCAAGGACTTTGTGTAATGGCCTTCCGAATACATCGCGATATCAACCACTAATACCGGGGGAGACGAATCATATCTAACCGCCACTGCCTTCAACTTCTTCGGGACTACACCTAACTACTACCTATTTGCACGACTCCTTTGAGCCGTGGTAGGGTAGTAATCAAAGTACAGTGGGAACTGATTGATCTCAAAAACTATCTATTACCGCAATCAAGAACGGCGTCGCTTTGCAGCTAGCCGGTGAGTACGGGTCGGTCCACAGGGATGTTGTGAATTTTCTAGTCGCTCAAACGAGTTAATTCCGATGGGTGTTCTGATTGATTATTAAATGTAAAAACTAAATCTATCTAAAAACTAAATTAATCTAGATCTAAATCTTGCTAGGGTTAGGTTTAGGAATGGTTTGGAAATGTAAATAAATCTCAACGCTTTCTATACCCAAATGCAGATCTATGAGGAGTTATGGTAATTATCAATAAAAAGGATTAGATCCATTCGGGAAGGTGTTCCTTCCTCTAAGTTCTTGGCCTTCCTTTATCGATCCTTACCCTAACCTTCATGGAAAACACGCGCAACCGGGCCTTTATACTACGGTATCACCGCTACTTCGAGGGATAGGGTGCCGTAGGGCGCGGTGTGTGCGTGTATGCATGGAGTCCTATTGAAAAGATATAATGGGCAAGAAAGGGATGAGAGATCTCATCTCTCAAAAGCCTTCCCCAAAGCTAACCCTAACAAGCGAGGAGACTACTCGCTCATTAGGGAATTTAAAAACATTTATCTAGGGCAGAGAATGAAAAATTACCTAGGACAAGAATTGAAATTACCTATTTACTTTCCAGATGGCTCTCTCCAAACATCATCACAGGGTTGTCAGATCTGAATTCATGATATGAAAAGAGGCATCGATGCTCTCCAAAAGAATTCTAAATTTTATTCATGGAAAGAGGCATAGGGAGGTATAGCCTTTACAATGATTTAGAGTTCCTATTTATAGAGGAAAGGAAACCCTAGGTTACAATTGATCCGCACGTCTGCATTTACCAAAATACCCCTAGGAAGTCTATTCAACGCCGCAAAAGAATTATGGTAAAATTTCTCGATAACAAAAGCTCTGGATGGCCGCGGAACCACGGCCTGAGGCCTGTTTTGGCCGCGGTTCCGTGGCCAAAAAGGAGGATCGGGCCTTCTGTTATCTACTGCAGGCTCTGGGCTTTCTGGGCTTCTTTATTCTTTGGTTCTTTTTTCAAAATAGCTTCTATGTTTCTTCCAGATCTCCAGTGAACAATTGCAGTGGATTTTAACCGTTGCTTCGAGACGAAATCTTGGACCTTGTGTTGCCTTTGTACTTTGTAAACTGATCTTTGTGTAGGCTTCATCAAGATCCTTCTGTTGGCTGGTTATAGTCTCACTTTTCCATCGTCTTTATATCTTTTTCACTGTTTTAGCTCCAAGAACCTGTAACCTGTAATATATAGCAGACATGCGTCAAAAGCACCTGTTTATTTATAAAACAAATAAGAATGGGGAATATAATAATGCAATATTACGGTGCGAACAGCTACACACTCGAGGCGAAGTAGCAGTATCAAGTCGAAGGACTAAGCTGTACTCATGTCACCTGGGAACTGCTACCCGACGATAGGTATAATACCCACCAACAGTTCCCGATGAGTCCTATCCAGTGTACTCATAACCTAATGAGAACCTACATACTATCCCAGTACGACGTACTAATGGCTGTGGGACAGACCATTTCCCCTGCTGGGATGAGAAGCGTATACACTAGTCTACTTTGGAGTATCGATGGCCCGTCTCGATAATCTTACGACTAAGACCTGTATAGGATGTGCTTATAGATTACCCAGCCCCCACTAGCGTGGCCGCCATCACAACGCTGGTACTCAAGCAATGATCCTAAGGGTTCTACCAATATGTATAAGTGATATACTAAGAAAACACATGCACATATTGAGGTAGAAACAAACCAGGTAGCATACTACCATTTTGAGCAAGACTGTTACTATATCCGTGTATATTCCAAGCTCCCATTAAGTAATATACAATCCAATATGATACAATAATGGCCTTTAGGGCATATATCACTAACAATCTCCTACTTTCACTAAGGCCATATACTGGCATATCGCAGACCGAAGATCTCGAATAGCCTCTCGAACACTGTCTGAGGGATGGCCTCTGTGAGTGGATCTGCAGTATTGTTCTCCGTATCTACTCTCCTCACCTTGATCTCTTGGGGATCAACGATCTCCCTGATCAGGTGTTACCTCCTCAAGATATGTCTGGATCTCTGATGGGACCTGGGTTCCTTCCCTAAAGCCATAGCACCGTTGTTGTCACAATACTAAAGTATTGGACCAACAATGAAAGGAACCACCTGAAGTTCAGTTAAGAACTTCCATATCCAGACTGCCTCTTTTGCGGCGTCTTATGCAGCGAACTACTCCGTTTCCATCGTCGAGTCTGCTATGGTGTCCTGCTTGGAGCTATTCCAACAGACCGCTCCTGCACTGAGGGTAAAGCCGTAACCCAACATGGACTTGGAGTCATTCTTATAACTCTTGAAGCTGGAGTCAGCAAAGGCCTTGATCTAGAGGTCTTTTCCACCATACACCAAGAACATCTCCTTAGTCCTTCTCAGGTACATGAAAACGCTATTTACTGCTATCCAATGTTTTTCTCCTGGGTTTGACTGATACTGGCTTACCATGCCAAGTGCGTAAGCAACATCTGGTCAGGTACACAACATCACATATATTATAGAGCCTACCGCAGAAGCGTAGGGTTTAGATGTGATGCGAGCCATTTCCAAACCAGTCTTTGGAGACATCTCTTTGGAGAGGGTGATTCCATGACAAGACGGTAGATTACCGTGCTTAGAATCATCCAAACTAAATATTTTCAGTATGGTGTTGTTGTACCTTGACTGTGAAAGTCCCACCATCCTCTTTAATCTGTCACGATAGATCTGGATCCCCAAAATGTAGTTGGTATCACCCAGGTCTTTCATGGAGAACTTCTGTGACAAGAATCCTTTGACTGATTGTAGCATAGGAATGTCATTTCCTATCAAGAAAATGTCATCCATGTACTCAACGAGGAATTCCACAGTTATTGCTACAATCTTACTATAAATTCATGGTTCATCTGGATTTTTGATAAAGTCGAATTGTTTGACTGCCTCAATAAAAATAGATGTTCCAACTCCGCGATGCCTGGTTTAGTCCATAAATGGACTTAAGCAACTTGCACACTGTCTTGCTGCTCCTACTCTGATTGAAACCCTTTGGCTGTTCCATATAGACGTACTCTTCCAAATCACCATTTAGAAAAGCCGTCTCTACGTCCATCTGCTGGATCTCAAAATCTTGGATGGCAGCAATGGCAAGAAGGATCCGAATGGATTTGAGCATAGACACTGGAGAAAAGGTTTCATTATGGTCCAAACCAGGTCATTGACGAAAACCTATTCCAACAAGTCTAGCCTTATAGGTTTCAACCTATCCATCTACACCAATCTTCTTTCTGAAGATCCATTTGCAGCCTACGAGTTTTACCCCTTCTGGAGCAATGTTCAAAGTGCATACTTTGTTGGTGTAAATAGACTCCATTTCATTCCGCATTACATCCAGCCATTTTACCGAGCCACCGCTCTGAATGGCTTACTGGAAGCTAGTTGGCTCATCATTGTCAATGATGCAATCCTCACGATCCCCGTCTATGAGAAAACCGTAATATCTCTCAGGCGGATGAGACTGCCTACTAGTCCTGCGGATTGGCACAGGGATGTCCGGTTCTTTTGAAACCTCTGGTTCTACCATACTTTCAGTAATAGTTTGTGGTTCTGTAATTTCTTCCAGTTCTATTGCGCTCCCACTATTTCCTTTTACAAAAAATTGATTTTCTAAAAAGTGGGCATGACGAGGAACAAAAGCCTTTTGTTCTTCTGCGTAATAGGAAAGATACCCTTAGAGTTCTTTGGGTATCCCACAAACCTATACAGTACTGAGCGTGCCTCGAGTTTGTTCGCATACTGCTTTTCAACAAAAGCTGGACATCCCTATATTTTCAGATGCTGAAGATAGGGTTTCTTCCTACTCCACATCTGATATGGTGTAGTAGGCACAGTCTTGGTAGGAACCTTATTCAAAAGATATGCAGCTGATTCTAGTTCATAACTTCAAAAGGATCGCAGCAACTCAGTGTTACTCATCATGGAACGAACAATATCCAATAGGGTTCTGTTCCGCCTTTCCTATACACCATACTGTTGTGATGTGTATGGAGATGTAAGCTGAGAGAGAATTTCATTCTCTTTCAAGTAATCCAGGAACTCGGCAATTAAGTATTCACCACATCGATCAGATCTCAGTATCTTGATATTTTTTCCTATTTATTTTTCAACTTCATTCTTATATTCCCGGAATTTTTCAAAGGGTTTGGATTTATGCTTTCACAAGAAGACATGTCCTAACCTAGAGAAATTATCCATAAAAGTAATGAAATAGGAATAATAACTTCGTGCATCTGTAGATATTGGACTACACACGTCGCTGTGTATGAGTCCCAAGAGCTCGCTGGCTCTTACTCTATGTCCAGTGAACGGAGTCTTTGTCATTTTTCCTATGAGACAAGATTGACATGTTTCATAAGACTGATATCCGAAAGGATCCAAATATCCCTCTCTATGTAACTTCGACAACCATGTTTCATTGATGTGACCCGGTCTACAATACCATAAGAAAGTCCTATTTGATTCTGTAGACTTTCTTTTAATTGTGTTTTGGACGTTGAAAACCTGAGCTTGATTTAACACGTATATACTGTCCTCTAGTGTACCTGACCTAATCAAACATTTATTTAGGCGGATGTGGACCACATCACTTACAAACTAGATTAGGTACACACAAACAGTTATGTAGAATCAATATTTGCCCACTTGTCAATTCTAGATGATATACCCTGCGAATACAGCATCCACGCTCATTCCGTTAGCAACCCTGAGAGTCATATCACCTTCCCTGATAACTCTACAGTTTTCTTATAGCCTGTAATGAATTACAGATATGAGATCCTGATCCGGTATCTTGTACCCAAGAAGTAGAGTTAATTTGACAGACTGTTTTCAATCACAAAAACACCCGAAGTCGAAACCACAACGTGCTTCGGATCTTGGATTCTGGCTTTCCAAGCTCTGCATCCCTTCCGCCAATACTATTTCCCGTAACAATAGGAACATCCCTCCTTCCCTACAGTTAACCCCGAAACTTTTACCCTGCCCTTTTCTTTCTACCTTACTGACACCTCCTATCGTCTTTGTAGAGGTCTTCTTCTACTCACCCTTGGCTTTCGCCTTGGATCCAGAAGAGGAAGATTCCCCAATAAGCAGAGCGGGTGTGTCCCTGGTTTCCTTCAGGGTGCTCTCAACTGGAAGTATAACTTGCTTCCCCTAGGCGTAAGTAGAAGGTACGGACTGTAGAATCAAGTCATTACATGACTCGTTCTCCAACGTGGTCTCCAGGTCCGTGAGCTGTTTAATACAGCTGATCATTACAGGGACGTGGTCACCTAGTGATGACCTGACAGCCAACCTCGCTTGAACTAATTCCTTCAAGGTCTCATATCTTGCGATACGAGATTTCTCCCCATATAATACTTTGTTATGGAGGAAGATGGAAACTAAGTCCATCTTCTAGTGCTGCCTCTGGTATTCACCATCAACTGAGGACAACACGAGGCACTTGGCATTCACACAGTCTTTTTCTCTTATCTTACGGATACCAACTTCCAAGACGGTGGAAACTGGACCTGGGATGGTGGGTGCTTGAGTAGTAATGAGGTGGTCTAGCTTGTCATAGTTAATGGATATCTGGACAAACCTTTGCCAGTCAGTATAGTATAACTCTGTCATTTTATTATCTATCTGTAACCTAATCTGGTCACCTGGTCGCTGTAATTAGGAGAGAGAGAAGAAAACACTTAGCATGATGCTCTTGCAAGTTTAGATTGGTTTTTAGTTTAACTAAACAGGATGGCTCCCACTATTTCTCGAATCCTTCTTCAAACCATAAAATAAGAATTAGTCAGGATTAATCTCACCGTACAATACTTGCTTCACCGTTCGGCCAGGCTAGTGTCGGTACATCGAGGGAGATTTTACGATGCTTTCGTGAAGTTCTTTAATTAAATAACCTCTTTTCCTTGGAGACGTAACCCCGCTAACGCTGTTCCAGACACCTACTTGGTTTATAGCATTGATCGTTAAGTGAAGAATCTCCTGAGGAGTAGCGGATACTCACAGTAGGATCAGGATCCAAATATCATTGTGTGATAATCCTGAAGGAATCCTACCAACATTATCACACTCCAAATGGTATGCAGCACCATCAAGTTTCAATTTCCTTAGAAACTCCCGATGTGGATTTTTGCCCCATGCTTTTATGACCTTGACGGATGCCAACATATTATAAGTCACATGTCAAGTTCTACCCATCATTGTCCAGGTTAATTTGAACCCACCCGTACATACCCTTGACGAAGGCCAAAATAGTAGTATGACTGTCCCAAACCAACGCATCTATCTATGCTACAGATGAATATCCAACAGCTACCAAACACTATGCTTTAGCGAAGGTCAAAATACATATCTTGAATACTACTGAATATTCAACTGAAATGACGGAGGGCTACGAATTGTTTTGGCGAAACCGTGAACATAGTGAACTTGATATAATCGAAGGAACCTGATAGCTTTTAAAAGGAGTGGTTTAAGCTCCGCATTTAAACGTCTCCTGTTTTAAAATAACCGAGTGGTTTTAAAATTTGTTCCAACGATTCAGCTTTGGTTAGTTTACTATGCATTAATGTAATGCAGTCCCATCATTTACACCTATCATTACAGAAAGAAATGAAAATATGGCGTATGCTTATGCCATCCGCATTCGCCACTGGGCCCCGTCTAACACCGTTAGGTTACTTAACTAACGCCAGAGCGGGGGCTGGACTAGTGCGGATGCAAAACATAAGCAACGTCTATTATATAGCATATATATAATATATGCATTCGTCTTACGCAATAATAGGCATTCCAGATCACAGATGAACATATTGGATATACAAGGAATCCTGTGTTTTGTTTAAGCCTGTAACAAAAAACAGATTCCACGGTCGTGATGAATTGCCAAACCCCACCCCAGACCCCTACAGGTGCGGCAAACTACCCGCCAAATACCCAAAGTGAAGTAACCTCTCTCATCAAAGTGAATAGGCCACTCGGCACTTCAAAGTACCCGGTAGTTTGTGCACCCCACTTTGGGTCTGTCCTTGGAGCAAAAACAGTAAAAGAAATAATACAACGGTGGATACAACCTCAACCCGGATGTGCCCTACAAAATAATATTACATCACTTTACAAATTTTATACGAATGAAAGAATAAAAACCCTCATCTCACATCCCTGGCTATTCATTAACGACGATCCAATATTGTTCATATACACAAACCAACACCACAGATATGTGCAACGCCGACTAATCGACGTATAGCAATTAGTCGACGTTTCCAAACAAATATACACATCACAAATCTTGTAAAGTAACCACGACATTAGAATTCCGCACACAATTAGCAAACTTAACCAATTTTCCAAAACTTGAAAATCCAGTGAGCTAAAGTTCCAAAAACGATCATTTTAAGACAATTCGGAAGTCCGAATCAAAATGAAACGCGCCCGAACCTTCACAAAGAGTTGGTAGAACGAAATTAAATCCGAGTTAGGGGGCCTGGAAGGGGTACCCCACCTCGAGTCCACCACAAGGTGGCAAGGGGGTGAGGCAGACCCGAAATTGCCTGAGGTGGAGCAGTTTCGGGTCCCCACCGCTAAGACCACCTTGTGGTGGTCTTGGGGAGAGGGACCACCCATTCGATGCCCCCGGGGATACCTCGGGGCGCCCTTGCACCACCCTGCGGCTTCTCAGTTCAAACCGTGAGCTCGCGGGGTGTGCAATCATCTCAAAACATCTTTTTTGGATATTGTTTTTATCGGCAGTTTTGCGCGACAAAAACGGTGGATTTCTAACGTCGCTGCAAGCTATCTAAGGTTTATGAGAGGCCCTGATACTACTGTAAGTCGATTTCGCACACCCTATATGTTTGCGGTGACGCGGAAATAGCAAAAAAACCGCAACACCGACTTGAACCAAGGATCGATCACAAACCCTAGCTAGCAAACAACTTGAGGTTTAACTACTCGGATGAATGTTATACCTCATAGTATCGTGTCCTTCGAGTCTTCTCGATGTCCTCCTCATCATCGTAGGCTTCGAGGATCAAAAACAGATCGGGCAACGTCAACGGCCTCCTCGAATCAAAGACGATCCACCCGAGTGTCTATAGTCCGAGCTCCTACCTCAAATCCAAGGTAGCTACGGCTTCTAGTTCGCTAAACTAGAAGTCCTAAAGGGTGTAGAGTAAGAAGATGAATTAATTTGTATCTTGGAACCCTAGTATTCTCAACAAAAGAGAGGTTTTAGGGTTTAAAGGAAGAAGAAGAAGACTTGAAGAAAGTGAGAGTGGAGTGTGAACTTGAATGAAGCTTGGCTGTCCTCTTTTAGAAAAAATGAAGCATATCAATAATTCATGAGATAATTATCACAACAAAATATCAACCATGCTTCATAAATATCTAATGGTGAGTCATGCCATGAGTCACCAAGTAGCCATGCTAGATTCAATATAGAAATCCACCCCATTTCCACCACCTCATTTTGTTTAATCCAATAAAGAATAAAACCCTAATGAGGTGTCCAACTTCTAGATGCTTTCCCGAGAAAATTACGAGAATTCCCCTTATCCATATATACATACCCTCATCCGTATTTCGAAGAATACGAATACAAAGAGACGAAAATAATCCATCAATATAATACTAGCATCCGGTTTAAACCAAAGCCCACTAGTATTATCCGCCCGATCATCATACGTGCACAACTACATGTAAGTGATCGAAGCCCTGCCGTAAAACCATACGGCCTCTACACCTTTTTCCCGGCATAGGGAAACCCTCTGTGTGGGACTCTATAGACTCGAAATTACGCTGGCAGTGGGTTTAACCACAAGCCACAAGCGGTACTAGTTGCACGTAACGGCTATCCAGGTATGTATCGACAAGAAGGCCGATAAGCTAACTCATCAGAACTCCTACTGAACCTGTATATAGCAATCTCTGTACTGTCCGGTCTGTTCGTCTAAGAGTATCGCATATCAGGCCTAGGGGGCGGTAATCGTCAGACCGCTAATAGTGCAATAAGTCGTGGAGAGTAGCCCAAAACATCCAGAGAAACTACTAGAGTACCTACCAGTAAATCTCGCTTGCCTTGGCCAAGGACTTTGTGTAATGGCCTTCCGAACACAGCGTGATATCAACCCCCAATACCAGGAGAGACGAATCCTATTTAACCGCCACTGCCTCCAACTGCTTTGGGACTACACCCAACTATTACCTGTTTGTATGACTACTTTGAGCCATGGTAGGGTAGTAATCAAAATACAGTGGGAACACACTCGAGGCGAAGTAGCAGTGTCAAGTCGAAAGACTAAGCTGTACTCATGTCACCTGGGAAGTGCTACCCGACGATAGGTATAATACCCACCAACAGTTCCCGACGAGTCCTGTCCAGTATACTCATAACCTAATAAGCACTTGCATACTATCCCAGTACGACGTACTAATGGCTGTGGGACAGGCCATTTTCCCTGCTGTGATGAGAAGCGTATACACTAGTCTACTCTGGAGTATCGATACCCCGTCTCGATAATCCTATGACTAGGGATATGTATAGGATGTGCTTATAGATTACCCAGCCCCTACTAGTGTGACTGCCATCACAACGCTGGTAATCAAGCAAAGATCCTTAGGGCTCTACCAATATGTATAAGCGATATGCTAAGAAAATATATGCACATATTGAGGTAGAAACAAACCAGGTAGCATTTGATTGACAGCTTTTGTGTGCGTGCGTTTTAAAATCAAAGTTAAGAATATACCGCAGTCAATAACGGTGTTGCTTGGTAGCTAGCCGGTTGAGTGCGGATCGGTCCACAGGGAAAACGTGTTCTTTTCTTATTGTTCTAACGAGTTAAGTCCTATTTTTGGTAGGTTTTGATTTTTATAAAAACTAAGATTGAATTTAATTTGGATTAAAACCTTGCTAGGGTTAGGAATAGGTTAGTTTGGAAAAATGACTATACTCACTGCTTCCTTTGCCTTAATTAAGAACTTAGGTGTTAGGGTAATAGTTAACAAAGGGGATTAGCACGACTAGGAAGAAACGTAGTTTCTTCCTTTTGGTCCTTGTCCGTCCTTTCTTAACTCTTAGCCCTAACCTCTATGTAAAACAACCACAACCGGTCTAACTTGGGAATCATCGCTATCTCGTAGGATAGGGTGCCGTAGTGAGCAGTGTGTGTTTGATTCAAATGGAGTCCTAATTTAAAATATTATTATACGGGCAAGAAAGGAGTAAGAGATTTCCATCTCTCAAACCTACCCAATCCTAACCCTAACAAGTGAGGAATTACTCACTCATTAGGGAAATTATGATGAGATTCATTTTTATAATTTTCTTTTTAATTAACTAAATAACGTGCAGATAATAAAAGACAGATAGTAAAATTGCAGAAATTAAAATTCGGATAAAAAGAATGCGAGATTAAAAAACATACGTTATTGACACCTCTTAACGATTACAATGGAATTGAAAATTTAGATCTAGAAATTAAAAGAGGCATGCCCCAAAAGAGGCTGTAGGCTTTCCTATTTATAGATAGGAGAAACCCTAGGGTTTACATCTGATCCACATTTGAAATTACAAGACTACCCTGAGAAAGCCGGGTCAAAGCACCGACACCCACCGACACGTGCACCGACACGTGCACTGCACTGCCGCGGATCCGCGACATAATGCCATGTTTGGCCACGGATCCGTGGCCAACTTAACGGAACTCTGGCTCATTTTTTCAGGGTTGCTTCATGTTGTCTTTTTCTTCTGGTTTCTTTATTTGGTTCTTCAGAATCTTATCTACTTTCTTCCAGATTTCCAACAATGCAGAATTTGTGGACTTTTACCCTAAGCTTGGCGTTAAAATCTTGAATCTTGTGCTGTCTTCATACTTTGTGCAATTGAACTATTCATTGATCGTTGTTCGTTCCTTAAAATGGTAGGCGGCATCATACAGATTCATCTATTTGTTGGTCGCAGTCTCACATTTGTAACGTCTTTTTCTGAATTTCTCTGTATTGTTCTGAGAACTTGTAACCTACAACTATTTAGCAGACATGGAACAAAAGCACGTATTTATTTGTAATATGATTAAGAATGGGGAATATAATAATGCAAAATTCTGATATGAACAAATACCCCAAAACATATCTTTTGCTCGTCCCGAGCAAAGCTATTTTTATTCTCGAAAAAACCTAACCTCACTTTTGCAGGGAATCGCAATTGCACTGAGCTCGTGGAACAAGCCGTTAAACCTCTAGGTGTCCCTAGTAGGAGGAGTGTTGTCTCCTGAGGGTTTTCAGCGGATACTACCCACAAAATCCGATCAATTTGGCCTGTTAACTTTCATTCTTCAATTCGGTGTTCTAGCAAGAAATTCTATTATCTTCAACTTAGAAATCATCAACCCGTATTTTTCACACTCACTTATCATTTAACTTAAGATTGTATATGTTCTATAAATTTATTTAGATTTTAGCATCTTTTGAATTTTCCTTCTAAGGTTCCATCTTAACTTAGGAATTTTTATCATCTCTACTGAAAATATAAGCCCTATCTTTCATTCCTATCTCTCATCAAAACCCCAATCATATACCCCTACGTGTGTGTATGTATCACCCCTATACTTGGAAATTCAATTCAAGCTATCATACTCTTGTCCATCGTCTAATGTATTGTTAGTTGGTGAATTTTAGATGAATTTGCTCACACATCCTTCATGCGGCCGTTAATACTTCTTGAGGTACTAACGACCGATTACAAAATGTGTTTGCGCATTTAGGCGTAATTCCTCGTCTTATAACACCTAAGGCTTTAGCAGTGACTCCCAAACCAGTTGGTCTATGGCACAAGGTGATAAAGCACCCTCGTTATATATATATATATATATATATACACACGCAGCCTTAAGTAATTACAAAACCAGTGTACATTTTTTTTATATCGCTTTATTCATACTTATACTTTTACTTAATTTTTTTCTCATACTAAGGATTTCAAACAAGAGCAATTCAAGGTATCCTCTAATATCCCAAGTTTCAAGGTGCGTGTATGTGTGAGTTGTAGGGTATATATTTTCAGAATTTAGACTAATGGTTTGGAATTATTTTTCAGACTTACACTTCAATAAAAATTTCAATACTCTTCCCTTATTTGACTTAGCCGAAGAACTGAACTCAAAATTTGCCTATTTCTAAATAAACTACAAGGACATATATTTTCTACCGTTAAACTTTAAGAAAAGTTATTTTTAGGGTTTTTAATTTACTGAGTTTAGGATCTAGTTTTTCCAAGCTAGTTAACCTTCTTGTCAAATTTAAGTCAATTATGGCTAAAATTGAGATTTTTATTTTCAATTTTTTTATAAAAATTTTTATTTTCATTTCTTAATTTTTATAATTTTTTTTAAAGATGCAATGCAGAATTAAACATGCAAAGGAAGAAAATGAAAAAAAATGTACAAAAATTAAAATATGCAATGCAATGATAATTATTTACAAACCACCTCCTCCCCCATACTCACCAAAAGCAGTGCCCTCACTGCTCCTGTCCTCACCGTCCCCTTGAACGTGAACGGGAACGCTCCTCTCGCGCCAGCAGCGTAGATACGCCATGTTCAATCTCTGTCACCCGGTGATCCAAGTTGGTCACCATCCCTACCAACCTATCAATCCCCCTAGTGGCTCTTCTAAGCAGACGTACATGTTCTGCTGGGGTAAGCTCTTCTTCGCTCGCGGTCGAGCTGGAGCTTGGTGTTCTGGCGGGTACATGTTCGGCCGGTTCTGTTCGCGACCATACATCAGTTAAGCGGGTATAGGACGTGGCTACGCCCTCAATAAAAGGCCTAATGGGTATACCTCCATGCATGTAAAACTCAAATTTCTCCACAGGGAGGAAATAACGACACCGTTGTATCACTAACATAGGGCATAGGTAATTTGCAGCCCTTTTGCCATCACCAATTGAATTAAGTAAAACCGTGCACATGTCAAATCTAGGGTTCCTAGTCTTTAAGGTGCGCACGATATGAAGAGATGGGGTGAAAAATGTTGTATTATGTGAACTGCCAAAAATGTTGTTTTGTGCCCAACGGCACACGGTTAATACATTGGCGAAGAGGGTTCTAGCATGTATGTCCTTCCTAGGTTCCCTCGAACAGTCATTACCCATTAAGGGTAAGTAGTCTTCAAATTGAAGGGGTTGGTCGTGAACAAGTAATTTAAGAATTAAGGTGACTTCATGGATGAAGTCCCTATTAATGATTATTTCCCTATCGCCCCAAAGTAATATAATAAAACAGTATTGTGATAGGCAACCTTCCTCCATGCACTCATAAAAACGAGTGACTAGACCTGGAAGGGCGTAGGCATTAGGGTGATTGAAAATTAAAAAGTTCCACCCTCGCCGTGTGATCTCATCACCAAAATAACTCCCGTAAATTGTGTGTGCCAAGATTTGTGAAAAATCTCGTTCTAATTGCATGGTTGGCGCCATTCAGAGAGTTTACAGATTTATAAAATATTTTAGCAGAGAGGGAGAGATGATGCAAACCTCCTCTGAAGATTTCAGAGGGCGACGCAACAAGGAAGCGGCGGAAGCCGGCGCAAGGGAGGCTTCGGCGGCGGTTGCGCGGTGCTATGGAGGAGTCTGCTTGCTCTGACTGCGGCGGCGGCTAGGGTTTGTAGAGAGGAAAATTTTAGGGTTTGTAAAATGCTGTGAGGGGTCAGGTTGTATTAATATGGGATGGTGGTTTGGTTATTTGCAAAAATACCCTCTTAGAAAGAGGAAATTATTTGTAAATAAAAAATTTTATTTTAATTTTTTATTAAAACTGGAAATTTACAGAAATACCCAAAAAAATTTATTTTATTTTTTTCAAAATTTTTTATTTTTATTTTGTTTTTATATAATTACAAGTGATACATACCCCCAAACTTATTTGAAACAGTATTTTGGCTAGATAATCGAAATTTAGGGGTAGATGGAGGAAGATCAGTCAATGTAAATCGGCTCCTGCAAAAACAGGAGCTCCTCTGAAGGGTCCGTAGTGAGGAACGGTTTAAATTTATGTCCGTTCACTTTAAAAAGTGAACCGTCCTCCGAATTTTCTAAATCGACCGCACCATGCGGATATACGGTGCGTGTCAAAAATGACCCTTTCCATCGAGATCTGAGCTTGCCGGGATGGAAATGTAATCGAGTGTCATAAAGTAAAACCTGTTGACCAGGTTTGAAAGTCTTGCGCATAAGGTGTTTATCGTGGAACACCTTCCTTCGGTTTTTGACGATTATTGCGTTCTCGTAAGCTTCAGCCCGAAGCTCGTTCAATTCGTTCAATTGCAGCTTTCTATTTCTGCCGCATCTCTCAGAGATAGATTCAACTCTTTTATTGCCCAAAATGCTCTATGCTCTACTTCAACTGGAAGGTGGCAAGCCTTTCCATAAACAAGCCTACATGGAGACATGCCAAGATTTGTCTTATAGGCAGTACGGAATGCCCAAAGGGCATCAATAAGTTTTGACGACCAATCTTTACGGTTTTTGGAAACCGTTTTCTCCAATATCTGTTTAATTTGCCGATTTGAAATTTCGGCTTGCCCACATGTTTGGGGATGATAGGACGTTGACAGCTTATGAGTAATGAAGTATTTCCGTATTAAGGACTCGAAAGTCATATTACAAAAGTGAGATCCATTATCGCTGATAATTGCGTGAGGATGCCCAAACCGAGAAAAAATGTTTTTTTGAGGAATCTAACGACAACCTTGTTGTCATTAGATCGGCTGGGCACAGCCTCGACCCATTTAGAAACATAGTCTACAGCGAGGAGAATATACACGTTCCCAAAAGAATTGGGAAACGGTCCCATAAAGTCTATCCCCCAAACATAAAAAATTTCAACAACCAATATTGGTTGTAGCGGCATTTCATTTCTCCTAGATATCCGGCCCAAGTGTTAGCACCGGGAGCATGTCTTGCAGTACTGATGTGCGTCTTTAAAAAGTTGTGGCCAGTAGAAGCTACACTGCAAGATCTTTTCTGCTGTCTTTTTAGGGCCAAAATGCCCGCCACACGCTTGATCGTGGCAGAATGACAGCACGCTCTTAAACTCATTGTCGGGGACACACCGATGAATAATTTGGTCGGGACAGTATTTAAATTGATACGGTTCATCCCAGTAAAAATGTTTTACCTGAGATAGAAATCTGAGTCTGTCCTGATTCGACCATTCTTTTGGTATATGTCCGGTGGCCAAATAATTTACAATATCAGCGAACCATGGTTCGCATGATACAGTTAAGAGATGCTCATCTGGAAAAATGTCTTCAATAGGAATTTGAAGTGTAGGCTGTTAGTTATATGTATGCCCTAGAGGCCATTACTGTACATACGATGTATATTGTAGTGGATGCTTGGACATATATAGGGAGGACTTTCTTGCTCGACATGATAGTATGCTATCTGGTTACTCTTTATCTTAACATGTACTCTGATTGTCTCTATGTTACATGTTGATAAAGCCCTTAGGATGAGTACTTGACTACCAGGACTATGATGCGGATCATACTAGTGAGGACAGTGTAGTCGCCAAGTACATCCTTCAAATGTTCCTAGTCGAGGGCGTATCGAGATAGGGCATCGATACACCAGAGTAGACTAGCGTATACGCATCTTGACCCATAAGATGGGAGATGGATGATCCCATATCCATCGGTGTTTGATATCAAGTATGGTGTATGAGTGCTCAGTGGAGACTGGGTATACTGGACGGACTCGCCGAGAACTCCCAGATGGTATTATACCTCACGTCAGATGGCAGTTCTCGGGTGACACTGGTACAGGTTAGTCTGTAGACCCGAGATCGTCATAGAGTCTTGTGTGATTCCCACTGTGCTTTGATTTCTATCATACTACGTCCAAGAAGGCGTGCAAAAAGGTGTCTTTTGGGTACAGTCCTGAATCACATAGAGGCAATGAGCGATAGGAGGGGATTCGTCTCTCCCGGTATAGGGAGTTGATGTTGTGCTGTGTTCGATTGGCTATAACTGGAAATCCCTGGCCAGGGTTGCTGAGATTTACTGGTAAGTGTTATCAGTTGTTTCTCGAACTGTTATAGACCTCATATCAACACGACTTATCAAGCTGCTGGGGTCTGACGTTTACCACCCCTAGGCGAGATATGCGACATATCAGATGAAGAGACCGGACTGTACGGGAGTGTTACTGATTGGATTCGCAGGAGAATGTACAGGCTTGCTTGTTGATCTTCTGATCACTCAATACCTGGGTGGCTGTTACGTTTAGCTGACCGCTTGCAGCTTGTGGGTGTTTGATATGATCATCACCTACTGCCGGCGTATTGACGATTCTTTAGAGTCTTACACAGAGGTTTCTTGACTCAGGCAAAACGGAGTAGGAGCACATATATGATATGGCCGGGACCGAGAACAATACGTGTATATGATACCGTACTAGATTCTCGCGATATGAGATATCGACCGGGTATATGTGATATAGCCGGGTCATCGGATCATGTGTTGATTCGATGAACTGATATGGATTATATTAGTCGGTTAGTTGTGAAATAGCTGGATTATCGGATCAAGTGTTGATTCGATAATTTAATGTATAATTATATATTTGATATATTTGTAAGTGCACGGCGGCGCCCCGGCCGTCAAATCGACGGCCAAAAGCGGAAGCGGTGATAAACTTTAATTTTGCGAACTTAGCAAACCGGCACAACCGCACACTAAACCCCGGATCGGGCCATTAAACTAGATCTAGCTAACAACAAGACGGGTTAGAGATATACCGAGTGATCCGAGTCCTTCGGTCTTCTCGTCGTCGTCCCGATCTCTCGCGGAATGTCCGGTCTCCATCTCCTCGCCGGAAGGGCACCACGTCGCCTGCATCTTTTACGGGCTCCCACCTCAATACCGAGGCAACTCGGGCGCGAAGTTGGATGGCCGACGCATCCAAGATTTGCTGTAGAAAGTGTAGTGTAGAGGCTATGTCTCATTTGGGGTTTTGTTGCCATTTGAAGATGATGGAGGAAACAAGATACGGAAAAATGGTGCTTGCATTTTTCCTAGCATGAAATGAGATCAAGAAAAATCCCACAAGCTCAAAATGAAACTCTCTCATATTTTTCTCACAAGTGTAGCCCTCTCTCATCAAGTGAGAATGGTGGAGGAATGATATATCAATCCATAACAAGAAGGGAGGTGAGTGTAGGAAAAGATGGAGGGTGACCCCTTGCTTCAAGGTAAACCTCAAATCAAACCCTTAATCAACCCATATCCTATCAAATCTCATAAAAGCAAAAACCATCATGAAAAAGTAAAGATTCTTATCCTATCATAATGAATACATTTGCAAGAAACCCCCTCCACAAATGTTATTTGCACAATTGCAAATAACCCCCTCCATCGGAAAAGTCCGGCCGGGAAGGAACAAAGGAAAACCGGCCGGAACGGAATGCAAACTGGCAACTCCAGAAAACTGGTCCCGTAATAAATTACAGGAAAACCCCGCTACTGCATATACATGCCCGCATTTGTATTTCGACCAGATACAAATGCAATGAGACAAATCTACACTGTACTATACTAGGATCCGGCTTAAACCAAAGCCGGCCAGTAAAAACCGTCCGATCCTGATCCGTGCAATACCGCACGTATCTGATCGAACCCTGCCATATATCTATACGGCCTCTAGTACTAATCGTCCGATCCTGATCCGTGCAATACCGCACGTATCTGATCGGACCCTGCCATATCTCCATACGGCCTCTACAGCGTTTCGCCCGAAAACCTGAGTAACTGAAAGTGTGGTGGATTCTAAAGACTCGTCAATACAATGGCTGTGGATTTAACCACTAGCACGTCAGAGGTATAAGCCAATACGTAACGGGCCACCAGCTATTGACCAAAAGGGACGTCGATGAGCGAACTCATCCTGACACCCTACTGAGCCTGTCGGTGACAATATCCGTACAGTCCGGTCCGTTCGTCTATGAGTATCGCATGGCGGGCCTAGGGGGTTGGTAAAAGTCAGACCCCCAAAAACGGTACAAGTCGTGTCGGAGTGTAGCCCAGAACACCCTGAGATACTACTGGAATACCTACCAGCAAATCTCCTGCCTTGGCCAAGGACTTCGTGTAATGGCTCTCCTAGACACAGCGCGACCTCACCCCCAATACCGGGAGAGACGAACCCCCGAAGATCCGCTCACTGCCTCCATGTGGCTCGGGACTGTACCCAACTAAAACCGGTTTGCACGACTCCTTTGAGCCGTGGTAGGGTAGTAATCAAAGCACAGTGGGAACTCACACGAGACAAATGACGATCTCAGGTCGATGAACTAACCTGTACACATGTCACCAGGGAACTGCTATCTGACGTCTGGTATAATCCCAACTAGCAGATTCCCGGCGAGTCCTGTCCGGTGTACCCATAACCCAATGAGCACCTGTATACATCTTAGGTGAACCAACTGACACCAGTGGCTTGTCAGACCGGCCACCGCCCCTCGTCGGGGTCTCGACTGTATACACTAGTCTACTCCGGAGTATCGATGCCCTGTCTCGAAACTCCCACGACTAGGGACCATTTAAGGATGTGCTTATAGACTACCAGCTCCCACGTATATGATCGCCCTCATACTGCTGGCAGTCAAGCAAGAATCCTAGGGGCTCTATCAACGTGTAATAGCGACCTGTATGGTCACCTGAAACAGTACACGATGATAAAACTAAACCAGATAGCATACTATCATCTTGAGTAAGACTGTCGTACCGGGATAGGTCCTCCCTCAATCATTGCAATCACGTGCCTGTGATCCAATAATTGACTCTGAGGGCACTATCTCCCACAATCTCCCACTTGCACTCAAGGCTAATTATTGCGATGTCGCATACTCACAGCCCGTGTGATACCGAACACCCAACTCCTCTACTAGTCAGTCTCACAAAGCCTGTTTGCGAAACTCTTGCGATCGAGGAATAGCCTCAGTGAGTGGATCCGCCTTGAAGTTTCTTTCTATGTCTCTCTATATCTCATGTTCGCGGAGAAAGCCATCTCCCGAAATGAGCAATACCTGTCTTAGAATGTGTCTGGATGTTTGATCGGACTTAGCTCATTATTGAACTCCAAATCCAAACTTCTTAGACTGTATCGTCAACTGAACTTAATCAGTATCCTGCACCATGCCTCCCTCAGTATTGCCTTGGATCACCTGTCCAAAATACTGCCCCTCGTCAGAGGGAAAACTATAACTCTGACAACCTCCTTGTCGTCCAGGTCACCTTGGAAGCCTGGAATGATAACCGTCTCCTAAATGAGGCTGCCGTTATTAATTCCCTAGAACATTAACTTATGTTCTAAAACTGCTTCCGATTGTTTCTCCAGGATTAGATCAATATCATCTTATTGCATCTAGTGCAAGAACAACATCTGGTGTGGTACTTGACATCTCATGATTGACTCAATTGCCTAAGCAAGTGATCTGCCAATCATGCACATCCCTCTCTACTTTAGTCTATAAGATACCTTTAGAGAGGGTGACTCCATTACCTGCAGGTACACTACCGTGCCAGGAGTCGTTCATTCTAAATACTCTTAGAATGCTGTCTAAGTACCCTGATTAGGAAACCACCCAAATCTAGATCTAAAATCATAGACCTAGTAACCAGTATGTCTGATATAATATTCAAGTCCTATGTGGAGAAACCACTGTGTGACAACCAAAGAATAACCGATCGTAGTATAGGAGTTTCCTTTCCTACTTTGTGTATGTCATCCAAATACTATGACATCACACCCTACTACCTTCTCAACAGATCCATCCCCTATTCTGATGACGTCAAACCCATGACTGTCACATCAGAAATAGATGATCCATCTCCGCTATATCTGCTTTAGTCTATAAATAGACATAAGCCTGATGTCCACCAATGCTTCCGCTGCTCCCACTGACTACGACAACCCTCTGGCAGAGTCATATAGACATGCACTTCTAAAGATAGTTTAGAACGACGCTATACTCATCCTCCTGTCGAGTCTCGCAGCCTGGAACAACAATAATGGCAAGTGTGGGTAAACAAGAACTTCCCTGTCACCGTCCTTGAGGCTACCGGGGTATCTCTCGGGTGCCTAAAGTTACCCACCTTATCTGCGGAGTGGCCAATGGAATGTCAATCCATATTGAATCTTTAGGTTCCTTATCAAATTTTCAGTAATCGTTTGCGGTTCTGGAATCACTTCCAGTTCTACCATACTCCCACTACTGTTTTCTGAAAAAATCCATTTTTATTAAAACTGTGGCGAGTCTAGAACAATATTACTATTGTTCTCCCAGATGGTAGAAAGTCAACCCTCGTCATAGCCTGGGTCAACCCACAAACGGCCATTACAGAAACGCACCTTTGAGTTATCCAGAGTCTGGTTTTAAGCATAAGCCGGACAACTCCCCGTACCTTAACATCGTTAAGATATGAACTGTTCTATATCCAATATAGGAACAGAGGCACTGATTTAATTGAACCAGATTCAAATCATGCAGCTGTCTCCAGTGCATGTCTACTAAATGGAAAGAGGCCGATCAGCGTTACTCAACTTAGGAATGCTTCCAATTATGAGTAACCTGAAAGAGAAGCAAGTTCTCTTAATCATTACTATCAACTGAATACCATACACAAGTATCTACATCTTCGATCACTTTGAAGAATCCCGATACTTGCAATACTTGTTTCTCTACTTTATTCAAATACCTATAACTTCTCAAAATTCGGACCCTGTGTTTCTACGAAACACTTGTCTAAAAACTAGAGAAGTCATAAGTAAACCGAATATAGTACGAGAACCAACCCCTCTGTCCTAATGGACACTGGACAACATACAATACTTTGTATAAGACCCTTGAGTCTGATAACTCATTCACTGTGTGTTGTAGGTTGAAAACTGTACTTATGGTTAAGAAGAATTACACCGCTGTTTAATGCTCCTTACCTAACCATCCACTGATATAGGTAAATGTCATCGACATAATATCAAAAGGTATATCTCACTCTATGAAAATAGATGTACAGATATATCAATTTGAAATTGGTGCACAACAGCGGATATTCAAAACCAAATATTTGCCGACCGGCAAACAGCCCAGGTGATCTCCTCAAATATCACCGATTGCAACGAATCCCGATATAATGAGGATGATCACCCTATTCCCAATAACTTACTCCCACTCATCATCTGTAAAGCCATACAGATGTGAGAATCAAAACTGGTAAATACATACCCTGGAGTAAGTGTCTAATCAGGAAATCAGTTTTCTTTTAACAGTACACAGTTGAACTGAAACATTGAAATGTTTCGATGGGGTATCCTGGTATTCCTAGTAATGCCTCTACCATTATCCAGATTCACAACTATAACCGTATAATTCTTTGCCACCTCTCCAAATCCCTTTATATGTCTTTAGTCATTACCTTCTGCACACCCCTTTAGGCCAATTGGTTTTCTTCCTTCCCTACCGTTCGGCACCAGCCTATGGTTTGGAAGAAGACTATCCAATAAGCATAATGGGTGTACTGTCCTAGTCCTAGGAGCACTCGCAATGCGAGAGAAGGTGAAGATAAAAGACAACCGAATAAACCTTATTCCTATTTCTCCTGGACCAGAATCCATCCCCGAACTGGAACAAGTTCCTTTCGAGTTCGTATATAACCATACGATAGATTATCCAATAAACTGTGGATCTTCGTAGTGATACGGAGTGTCCTGGAGAAATACAAAGGTGATTTAGGATTGGCGAAGAAATACTTGGTTTGGTCGTGAATATCAGTCGCAATTTACTTTGCCCTCTTACTAATCCCTTGCTTTGTCTTAATCTTAATACCTTCTGCACACCGTTTAGGCTAATTGGTTTTCTTCATTCCCTACCGGTCGGCACCAGCCTAAGGTTTGGAAGAAGACTATCCAATTTGCATAATAGGTGTACTATCTCCTAAACCAAGGAGTACTCACAACTTGAGAGAAGGTAAAAGGGAAAAGACAACAGAATAATCCTATCCGTTTTCTCCAGAACCAGAAACCATCCTCGAATTCCTTCGAGTTCGTATATAACCATAAGATGGTTTTGTCCAATGGAAGTGGACGTTTGTAGTAATACGGGGTGTCCTGGAAAAAAGGGTAAAAGTAGGAGTGGCAATGAGGTCTGCAACTCTGACAATCCAAAAGCCAGTGTAAAGAAGGTTCGGTTAACTTGGTCTCTAAGTCATAGTCTTAGGGTCGGGTCAATGGTCGCTGCCAAAGAGAGAGAGAAAAGAAACACTCAGCGTACACTCTAACCAAGATCAGAATGGTTACCAATTTATCTAATCTCGAAACCTCCCACTGTACCTCAAATTCTCCTCCAAATCTGAAAGAAGAATTAGTCGGGGTCACCCGAGGAGTAAACTAACTCATCAGTGGGAATCGGGATCCAACTCTCATCGCATGATAAAGTGACGGAATGCGCTCACGTTATCATACTCCAGAAGGTATGCGCATATCTGGCAAGTTTCAGTTCTTTTGAAACTCCCGATGTGATTTCTACCTCATGCTCTTATGACCTTGACTTTGGCCAACATATCATAAGTCACATGTCAAGTTCTACCCGTCATTCTCCAGGTTAATTTGAATCCACCCGTACCTACCCTTGACTTTGGCTAAAATGGCAGTACGACTGTCCCAAACCAACGCATCTATCTATGCTGCATATGAATAACCAACAGCTACCAAACACTGTGTCTTGACTTTGGCCAACAAACACAGCTTGAATACTATTGACTACCCATATGAAACGACGGAGGGCTACGAATGGTTTCTGGCGAAAACCTTTAACGTAATGAACTTGATATCGTTGAAGGAACGGATAGCTTTTTAGAAAATATAGTGACGAAAACCTTTACTAAAAAGGTCACTCCCGGTGAAGGGATCTCGGCTCTTTCCCCATAGAATGGAGTGCAGGATATTCCAAATGAATACCATGATGCAAAGCAAAAGTAATCGGCTATAGTGAAGTCATTGCCCTGACGCAAACTTTTTGTCCAAGGGGTCATTCCCGGTGAAGGGATCTCGGCCCTTGCCTCGTCGACTGAGGAGCAGGATATTCCAAATGAATACCACGATGCAAAACAAAAGTGAACGTCCTTGCAATAACAGCTTTTTGAAAAGTGTTCCAACAACATCAGAATAGGTTTATTTTAACTTGCATTGATCCGAATCAATGCAGTCCCATCAATTGATCACACCACAAAGAACGAAAATATACTGACGTACGTATATGCCATCCGCATTCGCCACTGGGTCCCGTCATCACCCGTTAGGTTAGCTAACTAACGGCAGAGCGGGGACTGGACTAGCGCGGATGAAAAATATATACAACATCTACTAATATATATACCAATGTATAGTATTTCGCTCAAGGCGTGATAAAATGCAACATCACAGAAATGTACAGTATCACAGAACAATACAGATATCTGGGATCCCCGGGTTTCACAGAGCCACTACTGAAACCCGACGTTCCCCTGGTCGTGTGGATAGCCTGTGCAATGAAATCCTAGACCCCTACGGGCGCGGCAAGTTACCCGCCAAAACCTAAAGCGAGGCAGCCCCCTTCAGCACCGTGAATGGACCACCCAGCACTTCACGGAATCCGGCAACTTGGGCACCCCTCCTGGGTCAACCTGTACCCCCTACAAGTGCGGCGAATAGCCTGCCAATCCTAGAGTGAAGCCCCCTCCATCTCAATGCCATGAGATGCGGGCTTGTTGCCCTCTAGAACCCGGCTATACGTGCACCCCACCACGGGGTAATCCTAGTACAGAAAGTAAAATATACATACAACGGGTACATTGACCGCAACCAGGTCGTGCCCCAAAAGAATAATACAAACAGGCAGTGACGGCAGTCCACATGTCGGACGCTCGCCCCGCAATATCAAATGTACATAATATAACAAAACTGTACTAGCATTGCATCCAGGCTATCCCCCACGACCGATCCGCAACATCACAGCAAAAACACAGAACATCAACGTGAAAGTCACGTTCGCAAATCCGTCTAACCGGGCTATAGCAGTTAGACAGGATTTACCGATCAAGTGACATTCACGGTCGCAGATATAATGTAAATACTGTGAAATAATGTGTTTAAAATATCCGATCGATCAAAAATTAACAAGTGGGCCCCCAAGCAATACTGTAGCACTCACAGAAATTCTGGGCCCAATTTTAATATTCCAAAACCCCTATTTTTAGCCCACAAGCCCACTGCAAAAAAAAACGATGACATGATCCCTCATTCCTGCGGCGGAACCGCGGCCAAACATGGGTTATGGCCGTTGTTCCGCGGTCGTACGGAGGGATCGTGTTGTCGAATTTTTCCAGTGTTCTTAGAACTCCCTGCACATCATTTTGAGACAACCTGAAAAATTTTTGGAATTCAAAAAAATTCGACAGAAAACTGATGTAAAGAAAAACGCGGGTTTTTGGAATTTTGGTCGATCGGAAATGCAAACACATCAAAAAAACTAGACGAAGTTAATGGTGAGGCTCTGATACCAATGTAAGTGCACGGCGGCGCCCCGGCCGTCAAACCGACGGCCAAATGCGGAAGCGGTGATAAACTTTAATTTTGCGAACTTAGCAAACCGGCACCACCGCGCACTAAACCCCGGATCGGGCCATTAAACTAGATCTAGCTAACAACAAGACGGGTTAGAGATATACCGAGTGATCCGAGTCCTCCGGTCTTCTCGTCGTCGTCCCGATCTCTCGCGGAATGTCCGGTCTCCATCTCCTCGCCGGAAGGGCACCACGTCGCCTGCATCTTTTACGGGCTCCCACCTCAATACCGAGGCAACTCGGGCGCGAAGTTGGCTGGCCGACGCGTCCAAGATTTGCTGTAGAAAGTGTAGTGTAGAGGCTATGTCTCATTTGGGGTTTTGTTGCCATTTGAAGATGATGGAGGAAACAAGATACGGAAAAATGGTGCTTGCATTTTTCCTAGCATGAAATGAGATCAAGAAAAATCCCACAAGCTCAAAATGAAACTCTCTCATATTTTTCTCACAAGTGTAGCCCTCTCTCATCAAGTGAGAATGGTGGAGGAATGATATATCAATCCATAACAAGAAGGGAGGTGAGTGTAGGAAAAGGTGGAGGGTGACCCCTTCCTTCAAGGTAAACCTCAAATCAAACCCTTAATCAACCCATATCCTATCAAATCTCATAAAAGCAAAAACCATCATGAAAAAGCAAAGATGCTTATCCTATCATAATGAATACATTTGCAAGAAACCCCCTCCACAAATGTTATTTGCACAATTGCAAATAACCCCCTCCATCGGAAAAGTCCGGCAGGGAAAGAACAAAGGAAAACCGGCCGGAACGGAATGCAAACTGGCAACTCCAGAAAACTGGTCCCGTAATAAATTACAGGAAAACCACGCTACTGCATATACATGCCCGCATTTGTATTCCGACCAGATACAAATGCAATGAGACAAATCTACACTGTACTATACTAGGATCCGGCTTAAACCAAAGCCGGCAAGTAAAAACCGTCCGATCCTGATCCGTGCAATACCGCACGTATCTGATCGAACCCTGCCATATATCCATACGGCCTCTAGTACTAACCGTCCGATCCTGATCCGTGCAATACCGCACGTATCTGATCGGACCCTGTCATATCACCATACGGCCTCTACAGCGTTTCGCCCGAAAACCTGAGTAACTGAAAGTGTGGTAGACTCTAAAGACTCGTCAATACAATGGCTGTGGATTTAACCACTAGCACGTCAGAGGTATAAGCCAATACGTAACGGGCACCAGCTATTGACCAAAAGGGACGTCGATGAACGAACTCATCCTGACACCCTACTGAGCCTGTCAGTGAAAATATCCGTACAGTCCGGTCTGTTCGTCTATGAGTATCGCATGGCGGGCCTAGGGGGTTGGTAAAAGTCAGACCCCCAAAAACGGTACAAGTCGTGTCGGAGTGTAGCCCAGAACACCCTGAGATACTACTGGAATACCTACCAGCAAATCTCCTGCCTTGGCCAAGGACTTCGTGTAATGGCTCTCCTAGACACAGCGCGACCTCACCCCCAATACCGGGAGAGACGAACCCCCGAAGATCCGCTCACTGCCTCCATGTGGCTCGGGACTGTACCCAACTAAAACCTGCTTGCACGACTCCTTTGAGCCGTGGTAGGGTAGTAATCAAAGCACAGTGGGAACTCACACGAGACAAATGACGATCTCAGGTCGATGAACTAACCTGTACACATGTCACCAGGGAACTGCTATCTGACGTCTGGTATAATCCCAACTAGCAGGTTCCCGGCAAGTCCTGTCCGGTGTACCCATAACCTAATGAGCACCTGTATACATCTTAGGTGAACCAACTGACACCAGTGGCTTGTGAGACCGGCCACCGCCCCTCGTCGGGGTCTCGACTGTATACACTAGTCTACTCCGGAGTATCGATGCCCTGTCTCGAAACTCCCACGACTAGGGACCATTTAAGGATGTGCTTATAGACTACCAGCTCCCACGTATATGATCGCCCTCATACTTCTGGCAGTCAAGCAAGAATCCTAGGGGCTCTATCAACATGTAATAGCGACCTGTATGGTCACCTGAAACAGTACACGATGATAAAGGTAAACCAGATAGCATACTATCATCTCGAGTAAGAATGTCGTACCGGGATAGGTCCTCCCTCAATCATTGCAATCACGTGCCTGTGATCCAATAATTGACTCTGAAGGCACTATCTCCAACAATATTAAATTACATTAACTGATATAAGCTCACTAAAAGATTCTTTTTCTCACTCGGGTAATACATTGATATATATGCGATATATGTTAATTGTATTATTTTATTTTGTTACAATAAATATTGTATATATGATATATAATATTGTAACATGTTAGGGTTAGTAATGCAACATGTTTAGTGGAGATTAAACATGGTTAGGGTTTGATTTGGGTTAATCTTTTCTAGAACCTTCTAGAAGGTTTTGTTTTGTTTTGTGCAAAGATATTTGTGTTGATATTTTGCATAGATATTTGTTTAACCCAACCAAACCTTTTAACCTTGGTTAAATCTCTACAAGGGTTACATATACTATGGTTGCATTTCTAACCTCACACTTGAGTTATTCATTATTCATCACAAAAGATTTTGGTTTTTCTTCTTCTTCTTCCTTGATGAAAAAGCTTTCTAACTTTTTGCTTAGTGATGAAAATGAGTGAGATTAAGAAAACAACTGAGAGTTAAAATCCTACTTCATCATCCTAATCTATCCTAGCCATTTAGATTAGGGTGTTCACTTCATTAGTTAGCGAGAGCTTGTGTTAAAGAAACTTCAAGGTAGATCATCTTTGTTATCGAAGATCGGAAGCAATCTTGCATCTTTCTCTTCGTGGAGCCTCTCTAGAGTCCGGGTACTTGATGATCGCAGCGAAGGGACCTCAACATGAAGCTTTAGAAGTGAAGGACCGTACTACAAAGGTTGTAATCCCAAACTCTTAGATGTTAAAATCTTTAACATGCTTTGTTTCGCCTAATCTCTAGTTTAAAGATCTTGGTTAGGGTTGTTCGGCACGTCTAAATTTTAAATAGGGCATGGTTGATGCCTTATAGACCCTTGTGAGAGTGCCTAGTAACCCTACAGTGATATCAGAGCCAAGTTAGAGCTTTAGGCGAAGTCTAGGCAAAGTTTAAAGTCTGATCGAACTCCGAATACCTGTTAAACCCTAGTTTCTGGAAATTTTTTCAAAAGTTGACATTTTTCATATTAAAATTACTCAGAAAATTAAGCATGGTATTCTAGGAATTACTGTAAAAAACGAGCCTATAATCTCTTTAAAGCGCCGCAGAACCGCGGCAATACCCTAGCTTGCGCGGCGGTTCCGCAGCCATACAAGGGGATTAGGGTTTGATTTTGCTACAGTAACATCCATAGCTACTTTTTCATGCTTCTGGGGATTTTTAATTCTACTCAATTTGTTGAGTTTTCTGGGTTGTATTGGGAACTCGTTGATTCGATCGGAAAGTATAACTTCGTTTAGTTTGTCCGGCTAATTTTTAGAACGTGTTAAAAAGTTCGAATGGATATCAATAACTCACTTTTTCCCCTGTCGGAAAATTTTCAAAAGTTGGATATTTTCTCGAGTTTGAAATTTTCGAAAAATCGTGCAAGTAACACGGTGGACCCTCTAGAAGTACACAAACCTTAACTCGATTATGTAACCGTATGAACTGCCTTTGAACCTTAGGGTTTGGGGCAGTACGACGCTGCCACATGTGAGGCGTTGGATTGACCCTTCTACGGCTGGACCATTGGTACCGTGGCATGTAATGGATACTTTTTGAACTCCGCTCAAGTGTTGAGCCATTTGGGAAAACTTGGGTGTTTGTTTATTCGATCGGAAAGTTTAACATTGTCTGTTTATCTGGAATGTGATATAATATTTGGAATCCAAACGTAGCTTTGAGATAACTAATTTGAATGTTATAAATCTAGCAGTTTAATCTCAAATGATCGGTTGCCACGTGATTTTGATGCGATCAAAATTCCGTCGCAATCACGTAGCGTACACGGATACTCGCAGGGTAAACTTAATTGATAGCCACGCTCCATAGCCTCGACCAAGTGACTGTAGGAGAACCCCGTCGCCAAAAGCATCCGTTCGGGTGCTCGCGGCAGCGGTGTTCCGCTTTAGTGCACTTCGTCGACGGCATTCTGGGGTGCGGCCGTCTACTAAAGTTTGCGACGAGCATTCGATCAGGATGTCAGGAATCTTGTTGAATTGCCCGACTTGATATTGAAAAGAGTTTTCGATAATGAGACTAAAATGCGGGGTTTATAATTGTTAGGCATGCGATGTCCAAAGAATTCATTTGGTTAGGCATGCGTTGTCTAAGGAGGTTGCGGATTCCAACTGTTGTAGTTTTACACTTTCTTTTCTGTGACCGTAAGCGTAGTATGTGGTGTATCGTCGGCTTCGTTGCTATACATCAACGACAATCGGGATACGCATGCTTGCTTACGTTGATGATATGAGATATTATGTGTTGCTATGATATGCTATATTGGATCGTCGTGTTTTGAATAGCCGGGGGTTTTATGTGAGATGAGGGTTTTTATTTTCATTCATGTAAAATTCATTTGTATGTAGTATTCTTTTATTGGGTCACTTCCGGGTTGAGGATGATGTCACCGTTGTATATTATTTACTTTTCCGCATTAGGTAGATCCAAGGCGGGGAGCACAAGTAACCGGGTTCTACGGTACAGTAGGAGACCATCTCGAGGAGTCGAGACAGGGTCTCCTAACCCTAGAATTGGCAATGTTGCTTGCCGCTCTCGTAGGGGTCTAGGAATGTGGGTTTGGCTATTCATCGCGAACGTGGAATCCGTGTTTTATACAGGTTCGTATTAAAACATGGACGTCCTAGTATATCCAATATTTCATGTGTTCTTCTTCTGCAATGTTCTGTGATGAGATCATATTAATGCCTGAGACGAATGTTTATATTATATATATGAGATATATGTTATATTGCAGATTTCGTTTCAAATGTGATGCTTGTGAAGCATAATAAAATGGGACTTCATTAATGAGATTAATGAAACTAAAAGAAACCTAAAGATGTTGTAGAAACTTGTTTAAAAATTGGTAGCTCTAGTTCTTGCTTTGCATAGCGGTGTTCCTTGTAGATAATCTAGCACCTTATTCGATAAGGAAAGAGCCGAGATCCCTTCACCAGGAGTGACCTCTTTAGCGAAACTAGCAGATCGTACAAACTCGGTTTGTCTTTTGATTGTTTCTATAGTTTTTTCTTTGCATAGTGATATTTGTGAAATATCCTGCACCTTATTCGATGAGGAAAGAGCCGACGATCCCTTTCACCGGGAGTGACCTCTTTAGAAAAACTAGAAAAGGCCTCAAAAACATTCCTTTTAAAAATCACTCGATTCTACAATGATATCAAGTTCAATACGCTAAAGGTTTTCTTAAAAACCTGTCGTAACCCTCCGCCATTTTAGGAAGTAGGGTACTTAGTATTCGAGCTGTGTTTGTTGACTTTAGTTAAGGCACAGTATACGGTAGCTAAGTGATGTCTTCCTTTATAGCATATGATGCGATTAGTTAGGACAGTCATGTGACTTTGTTGACCTTAGTTAAGGGTCATGTGGGTGGGTCTATTTAATCAAGAAATGACGGGTAGAACTTGACCAGTGCTTATGATTTGTTGACCATAGTTAAGGTCATAAGTCACTAGGGGTAAAATATTATTGGGTATTTCAAGTGTTGAAATTTGCAATGAGATTGCTTACCTTCTATGAGATAGTTGGATCCCGATACCCGCTGCGAGTAAGAGTTACTCCTGGGAGAGTTTTACACATTACAATTAGCCGATCAAGTAGGTGTCTAGAAAGGTGTTCACGGGGTTACTCCCCTGGGAAAACGAGGTTTACTTTAATTAGGTCCGTGCGAAAGCACGGGGAACCTCCCTCAAAGTACCGGCACTGGCCTGATTGAAAGATTGGTGAACTTGTAGTGTGTAATTAATCCCGGCTAGTCTTTCCTTTTAGGGTTTGAAGGAAGATTTGACTAAAACAGTGGGAGACATCCTGATTAGATAAATTGATAACCAATCTAATCTTGTAAGAGCGCACGCTGAGTGTTTTCTTCTCTTTCTCTCATGGTTGCGACTATGTCACGCCTTAATCAAGATAATAATATGGAAGTATTGACCGAACCCGCTTGTTATACTGCGCTAGGGAACGTTGGTCCCGCTCCAACTTATAATTGTTATAAGACAGAGCAGGAAATAGGGGATTACCAGAATTCCCGTGCAACCCAAACGAAGAAAGTGCATGTTGATGCATCTTCTTCGGGTATGTTCATTACACAGAACTGTTTCTCAATATCCTTTACCTCCTAGGTATTTGATACTGGATCAGGATCCCACATATGTAATTTGTTCCATAGGCTACATATAGGTAGAGAACTGAGAACGGGTGATAAGTTTCATGAGATAGAAACGGTGCAAGTGTTGCAGCCAAGTCTGTTGGTAATTATCACCCTGTATTACCAGAATACATTTATTCTGAACGAATGTTATTAGATAACGAACCTGATATACAATATCATATCAGTCTCTTTATTAGTAAAGAAGGATATAATTTTGTATTGTTGGATAATGTTTTGAAAATTTCCAATATCAAGAGTTGATCGGTTCAGGCACGTTATCTAAAAGCATAGACGTTCAAAATCAAACCAAAGTTCTTAACCTACAGAAAACACACAAGAGGAAGAATTCAGAAATGAACGAATCCTTCTTGAGGCATTGTAGACTAGGTCATATCAATGTGACCTGACTAGCTGAAGTTACATATAGATGCATATTTAAATTAGTTTAAATTTACATCTTGTGAAACTTGTCGGTCATGTCACAAAGATAAGATGACCACAGTTCCGTTTATTGGAAATAGAGAAAGAGTTAGTGAACTCTTGGGATTGATACATGCTGATGTATGAAGGTCCCCTGTCTACAGATGCCAAGACCGGTCCTTTGTACTTCATTACATTCAATGATGATCTCTCAAGATTCAGACATATGTTCCTGTTGAAACACAAGTCCGAAACTTTTGAGATAATCATAGAATATAAGTTAGAAGTAGAGAACCAAAAACCGGGTATAAGTATTATGTCCTTTGATGTGATCAAGGAGGAGAATACTTGAGCATGGAATTCCTGGACTATTCTAAAGGAGAATGAGATTCTCTCTCAGCATTACTCCTCCGTATACACCACAGCACATCGGTATATCGGGGCGGAGCAATCACACCCTATGTGATATGGTGTGCTCTATGATGAGTACTACTGAGTTTCCTATTTCCTTTTGGGAGTTATGCACTTGTGAAGCTGCATACCTATTGAATAGGGTTCCAATCAAATCAGTTGCCTACCACTTCATATGTGATATGGAATGGGAAGAGCCCATATCTTAAGTAAGTTAAGATTTGGGGTTGTTCGGCCTATGTCTAAAAGCAAAATCCGGACAAGCTCGAGGCACAGTCAGTTCTGTAAAAGTTTGTTGGATATCCCAAGCATTTGCAAGGGAATATTTTCTACCTAACTGAGGAACAAAAGATGTTTTGTTTCTCAGCATGCCATCTTTGTGAAAGGGAATTTCTTGTGAAGAAATTAGTGGTCATGAGATAGAACTGGAAAGAGTTCCAGCTATACAAACTGCAGCTGATGATTTGGTAGAACCAAAGGATTCAATAGTTTCCAATGAACCTCAGCCTCTCCGCCGATCTAGTAGGGTTCCTCACCTACCTGAGAGATACTTCAGTTTCTCTACGACAGTGGGAGCGATGATTACATCATGAGATGATGACCCAACTAGTTTCGAGCTGGCCATCAGTAGTGGAACTCTGTGAAAATGGCTGGATGCTTAGCGATCTGAGATGGAATCCTTATACACCAATAAAGTATGGACTTTGGTTGCTTTATCTGAAGGGTTAAATCCCCATCAGGAGCAAGTATATCTTGAGAAGATTACTTGGTGTACATGGAAAAGTTGAGACTTTTAAAGCTATGCTTAAGTCCATCCAGATCCTACTTGCCACGGCTACATACCATGACTACGATATCTGGCGGTTGGGTATCATGACTGCTTTTCTAAATGTTGATTTAGAAGAGAGCGTCTATAAGTACACAGCCAGAGGGCTTCGTAGACAGTAGGAGCAGCGGAAACGTGTGCAAGTTGTTTTATGTGATAAATCAGGCATCGCGGAGTTGGAACGTCTGTTTTGATGTGGTAGTCAAAGAGTTTGACTTCATCAAAATGGTAAATGAACCTAGTATATACAAAAAGGTGGTAGAGAGTATGGTGGCGATCCTCGTAGAGTACGTGGATGACATACTCTTGATAAGGAAGGAGTTTCCTATGCTACGCTCGATCAATCTCCGCTTATCACAATGATTCTCCATATAGGATCAAGGTGATACCTCCTAAATCCCGGGTTATGGATCTATGAGATAGATCTATTTGGATGTTAGGATTCTTTCTAATTGTAGTAAGATGGTACCAATCGATCCTGGGGAGAATCACTGGAAAGGTTCCAGGGTGATAAAGACGAATTTATGTCAGTCGCAGGCATTGTCTTTACCCTCAGTAGAGGGACGGTATGTTGGAAGAGTTCCAAGCTAGATACAGTGACTTACTAGACGATTAAAGGAAAGATACGTCGTTACCAAGGATGCTACCAAAGAGGCAGTCTGGATATATATAAGTTCATGAGATGAACTTCGTTCCTAACATTGTGTGACAATGGAGTTCTGGCTTTTGCCAAGGAACCCCCGTCCCATCAGAGATCCAGACATATTCTTAGGCAGTATCGCCTGATCATGGAGATGGTTGATCTCCAGGGAGATCGAGGTTAGGAGAGTAGGCACAGAGGACAACAGTGCGGATCCACTCACAAAGGCCTTTTTCCCGGTAGAGACTTTTTGGGATGGTTGAGTATGAGATACTTCAACCACAGCTAATTGTTGGGTATGTGATACCATAATAGATGGCCCTAGTGTAAGTGGGAGATTGTTAGTTATATGTATGCCCTAGAGGCCATTACTTGTAACGTTTTGAAAATCGTTTCGGTGAAATTTCGAAAAATCGGTTAAATAAGGGGGTTTTCTGTAAAAAGTCAAAATACAAATATCTTATTATAAAAATTAAATATACATATTCTAGCTATGTAATTGCTATTATTTGGTGTTTATTGAGCCGCTGGTGAAATTTCAAATTTTCTGAAAAAAATATTATTTTATTATTATTTAAGCCGTCACTAATACATTTAATTAGGGAAAATTACAAATTGGAATGAGTTGAAACAAATTTTGTGCATCATAAAACATTAAATAAAATTTTATCATGTGGTTTTTGGAACGAAATCATTTGCCAAAACGGTTTAGAAATTATTGAAGAAAAAAGGCTTTTTTTTTAGCGTAAATAGATGTTTGGGGTATTATATTTATCATTTTTCATCACCCCACACCTGTACCCACATCCACACACTCCCATTTACTTCTCCCCTTGAAGAATTCAGCAGCCCCCATATTTTTTTCCCACTTGAATTTCAAAGGAAAGAAATGAAAGAAAAGAAAAGAAAATGGAGAAATGAGGTGGACCTTTGACCTTGAATTGACTTTGACTTCTCCCCCCACTTTCTCTACCTCCCTCTCTTTCCTCTCCCACTCCCATTCCAGTCGACCCCCCTCCTACAGCAGCAGCAGCCCCCCCCCCAAATTTCCCTTCTCTTTTCTCTTCAAACTTCATCAAAAATTGCCTCAAATCCATCAAAAAAAATCCCAAAACCCAAATCCGACTCCTACCCATTTTAGCTTAGCCCGTATAGCATGGATCTTTGTGAAAAGAGAGCATTTTGGGAGGCCATGGATGCTTGTGGATCTTCAAATGTTTTTGGGTATAATTTTATAACATTTTTGCTTAATTTGTTACTAATTTCTTAAAGCTAAACTACTTAAGTGTTAATTAGGTTTAAGTTGCAAGTTTTGAAATTCAAGTTATGAATTTGAATGCAAGTTAGGATTTTATAAAATTGGTGTATGGTTGTGTGTTATATTTAGGCTTTTTGTCATGTTAATACAAGATTAGTAGCTTGTGCTAATGGTTAGTTTAAAAATTGTGTTAATTTGCTAATTTGCTTACTAGGTTTTTGAAATTGGTTAAATACTTAGGATTAAAAATGTGTTTAGGTTATTCATGACTTCATTAACTTTATTAAGTATGGTTTAGTGCTTTAGATCATGCAAATCTAAGCTAGATTGTAGTTTGTGCATTTTTGCTTAGAAATTGTTAAATTTTAGGTATTTTGTAAACTAGAATATTAGGGTTTTTGGAATTTAATGAGATTAAATTCCGGAAATTGTTTATATGACTTATTTAAGATATTTAATAAATATATTGGCCGCTACATTCATTTAAACATCCTGTTTTGTACAAAAACGGCGAATTGTGCTTGCTAGATTTTCGGAAAAATGACTTTTTAAGTAAAATTGGGGTTTTTGTGAGCATTAACCTAGTTTATATTAAAATTAGTGTTTGTGAATGTGAAAATGAGTGTGATTGGATTTTTCTCGATGGTTTGACGTTTGTACATCGACATCGAGGGTTGGTTTGACTATTCTTGCATGCGTAGGCGATAGGTTTGGACCTATGCGTGATACGCGTGCCGATTTGATTTTCGTATGCCGTTTCGATTTCGAATTTAATTTTAATGCGATATGGTGCGTTATGATATGTAGGTACCCCCATATGGACTTCGAGACGACAAGCAAGCGCGTGGCGACGTCGGCACCGGCTAGCGAGGACCAGGTGAGTAGATTTATATCTAAGGGGAGAAGTCGGGTGGATGGCGTATAGCACCCCGCAGTCCGTGGTGGTGTATACGGATGCGTATACACACCAACAATTATTATATGTTATTTAAGATTAATAACGATGCTTAGGATGGATATTGGTGTGTTGGATTACTTTAGTGTTGCGAACCCTAGGGTAGCGTTGCACTACACATACACACATACATACTTGCATACATTCCTATTGATATGTTCTCATGGGATTCTTTGTAGTTATGGGTTCACATGGGTATGGGACTATGTGTTCACATACGGATTTGAGGATGATACTTGGGATTGAGCTGAGTCGATGAGATTTGATTTGAGGCCCTGAGATCGGTGATATAGCAGGGTTCGTATTTGAGATACGACATGACGCTGTAGCGGGTCCTTGACGTAGTGTTTCACACACATCCATGCATACGTAGGCGGTATCAGTATGGTACTAGACGTAGATCAGTACCGCGATCATGATATTTGATAAAGAGGATACCAGGTAAATAGTATGATGAATGTGATATTGACCCGTACCTAGATTTGGGATGCCGTACGACGGATTTACGTACGAGCTATATCTTGCTGATTGATTCGCACACTTGACTTGGGATGTCTGATTTTAGATATGGTATCGGATATGATATTATTGAGGCGGGATCACCGACTAATATATATACAGGTATGTATATGTATCGACTCAGATGTTAGGCGGTTTCCTTACCTGTAGTTCAGCTTGTTAGCTTAGCCCTTTAGTTTAGTTTAGTTGTTAGATTAGATTCGATTATTACCTATTTCAAAAACTAACGAATCGTGGGTATTTTAAAAGACAGCCCAAGGGATCCTACGGATATTTCAAAAGACGTATCTTTTCATAAAAACACCGTAGCCCCTATTTTCAAAACCCCATGATTCGTGTTATTTCAAAAGGCACCATTTGTAGGACTTATATTAGATTATTACAGATTAGTTATCGTTGTGTCTAGTATTCAGCTCCCGCACATTATTGCTGTTCGCTCTGCCTCGCATACTTATTTTGCTGCATATTCCATTATTGATATCATGCTGCTAGGACACCAGCACCATTACCGATGATGCGTTTGTACCACGTACACCTACTTGCCGGCTCACACACATCTTCATCGGTAATTGCCATGTCACGTACACTTTAGAGAATATATTTGCTTGACTTAGCTTGTTAGTTAGTAGTTTGATATGATATTAGTGTACCTGCCTTATATGCCTAGTTTATTAATCATACATTGCAACTTGGTTATTGATACCATATGCATTCATTATCATTGACATATGCACTTGTGATGATTTCTTGAGATTTATGATATTTCTGGATTTCGGGGAAAGCCGCAAAATTTACAACTTATGATCTTTTAAAATATAAAATGTTGCGGTTTTCGAGTGACGTAAAGTGTCGTCCACCATGAGTTTGCTGTGGTTTTCGAGATCTGTGTCGAGGAGTGGAGGAACCGTCACGGGTACATGGTGGGCCCGGTGCGGCACCCCGGGGCAAGAGGAATGTGGTGTTGACGTTGAGCCCGGCAGGGGAGCACTACCGACCGGTGATATTACCCGACGCGTCGGATATCCGGAGGATACCGTCGTGGTCTTGAGATGGATGGTAGGGGCCGGTCTGGACTGACGGCGCCCAAGATATTGAGATTGAGACATTGATATTTCGAGACAGTGAGATTTATGTTTTGTGTCGATGCTAGACACTGTTGATACTGATTTCATTTATGATACCTCACTTTAAAAGTACAGAAATCTCACTAATTTATGAAAACAGTTTCTTCATTTACATGTATTCTGTTTTCATGCATTCATACCTCACTCATATGATATATTGCTACCTGAGGCACTGACATGGGCACATGAGTTTACACTCAGGTTATATACTACCCTAGCCATTGTTATAGGCTGCATGTTATATACATTTTTGAGGATATATTATGATCATTGACCTGGGATTGCGTTATTTATGCGATTTCTGTGCGTAGATGTTTTTCTATTCACGAGTTGGCAACTCACCCCCGTTGTGCCCCAGTTTCTTGTAGGTTTTGCCGTACAGGTTTAATTACGGCTTTGCGGCATAGTTTCGTTCAGGTGATTTGCTAGTAGGTGGGTTTACTTGTATCGTACCCCCATTATATATCTTGTATATCATTATTCTGTTGTATCTAGAAGTTCCATCAACCAAACATGTATTTATTGAGATAGAGACCAGTGTTGTTTATTCTTTCGACCTTAGAGTCGCTCGTTATATTTCTGGTGGTTTTGAGTTTCCTTTTGAGTTTTGATCCTCGCCGTTGGCGTTGTATATTATATTGCTTGTGTGGTTATGACCGTCGATTGACGAAAAGCTAGCTCCCGCTTGGGATGCCTTTTTCTTGATTTCGTATACTATTCATGTTGTATCCCGTTTGGGGGCCAGTATTTACAAAGGAGACTCTGCCGAAATTTTCAGAAAATTTTTGATGTTTTAAAACCGCATAATTCGGCTTATGCTATTGAAATTACTTGCTTTAAGTTGGTATTTCCTGCACTCTACTACTTTTCTTGGGTTGGATTTCTGGGTTTTCGGTTTACTTAGATTACGTACGTCTCGAGACGTTCGTAGTTTAAGTGCCGGTCATGTTCCGTACTTTCGGGTCGTGACAAAGTTGGTATCAGAGCGTTAGGTTTTACCTTCGGAGCGTAGGATGACCCTTGGTTGATAGAATAGGTGACTAAAGTAGAGTGATGTACCGTTGGTATGTTCCGCGGCATATTTACGACACGCCACTCCACTTAAGAAGCCTTAGGATGTACATTTCCTTGTTCAGTATTATATTCCTTCCTGATCTAGCCTCATCGTTACCAGTTTGGTTTTGCTGCCACGATTTCGTGCAGGGAGAGCTACGGTGAGAGTTGAGGTCAGCAGGAGCTCGTCACAAACGAGGACTGACCAGGGCGTGATTCCGGCGACACCCGATTGTAGAGAGGTGTCTTTTGATTGTGTTTTCGCACCACGAGCGTTGATGGATCGCTGTATGAGATTACTCGGACGGACAGATCAGCACCAGAGGATTGAGCCAATGATAGAAGGTCGCTAGTCACCCACGAATGAATGACCGAGACATGTGGTTCGTTCGCCTACCCGATGAGAGGTCATCAGATAGATTGATTCCAGCTAGAGACGACTTCACGCGGAGACGTTGGGAGTCGACAGAGACGATCGAATGTCAGAAACCTATTATTCCAAGTTTAATGTAGTCGGAAGGACAGGCAGGCAATTCTATGGTCCCTCTAGAAGAATGAAACCCTAACTCGACATAATGACCGTGTGAAAGCCTTTGAACCTTAGGGTTTGCGGCAGTTCCACGGCGCCATTAGTGAGGCTTGGGTTTGCCCTTCTACGGCTGGACCACCGATGCTGTGGTATGTACTCGATACTATTAAACTGTACCAAGATGTTGAGCTCTTGGGGGATTATGAGGTTTCGACGAATCGATCGAATGGTTCGACTTCAATCGGATGCTAGGTGGTGAGATGCATTCTTGTAAGACTCCAGATACGAGGATAGCCGCTGGAGCTCAGTCCATGCAGCCACAACGAGACGAGTCCGAAGCGGTCGACATTAGAGAAAAGTGGAGTAAGAGGTTCGTACCAGATCTAGATGAGATGACGTTCCACTCCGCCAACATCAGAGAGGCGATGCGCATGCCGAGGCATGGTACTTGGACTTACCTTCCTGAAGGAGTCGCGATGAGTATGTAGTCGTTCCAGAGCAAGATGCAGATATAGGAAAGGACAATGACTTCCGGACAGTTGGCAGAGACGAGACATGGAAGAGACAGTGAGCAGGATTCCTTTCAGGACACTGCTGCAATGATACTTGCACCCAGGATCAGATGTGTCACGTACATTCAGAGAGCCAGAGGCCGACGCCAGTAATATGCTGTCTTACGAGTGGTCGCGATGATTGACCAAGAGATGACCAGAGAAGTGCCAGAACGGAATCGTCCCTGTTAGCACACCTGACAGGGCCGATGAGCCGATGGACTGAAAGATTGGTAATTCACAGTGAAGACCTTGACCCGGGAGTGGTCATGGTTACGCACGCCAGTAGGACAGAGTTCATGATCATCGACGAGACGTCCCACTAGTGACCGCGACAGTTGGCCAAGATTCTTAGAGGATGCGCTTGAGCAGTACTATTCCGCCATTATTGATTACAATGTTTTGGGTGATTTATTCGTATGATTTGATTTTGATGATTGAGGATTTACGATCTTTGCACAGTGTTGCACTTGATATCGTTTTCGTGCTTCATTTTCATATGTTTGTGATTTTACGATTTTAAACAGTCGAGTTGGTTTTGTGCGTATGCATGCACATGATTTCGTTCCTGCACTCGGTATTGTTTATATATGCTTGCAGTGCAGTGATCGCCTTTTGTTCACTTAGATGCACTGGACTTCGATTTCGATTGTGATACCCGATATTTGTTTTGTGCACCTTGTGCACCTGATTGATTTTGCGCACGTTCGGCGCTTGATATTGGATTTCATGATTTCGTGCACGATAGATGCACCTGATTTTGCTGTCAGGCACACAAGTTGCCTACGACAGATGTTTCGTGTACACCCGATGCACTTAGATGTTGTTTCTGTGCGCATGTATGGCACATTAATGGATTTTGATTTCCGTGCGCACCAGACGCACGTAGCATTCATGTGCATATTTTGGGATTGATTTCGTATAGAGTAGTACGTTTTTATGATATTGCTATGTATTTTCGTACTGAGCAGGACTAGTCAGAGGACAGTACCTGAATATATTTTGCATGCATCGATAGTTATTGAAGGGATTTCCAAAAAGCGAGCTATAGCCTCAGTATTTACCTACGTGTTTGATATGACACGAAATGTTTAAAACAAGGAGACCCTTCTAAATTGTTTCCAAAACGGCGGAACGTAGATTTCAAACAAAGGTATATATGTATATAGTTATTTTCTTATGATAGACGTCCGCCACTGTGCAGTGTTATACGCGTTGCACAGCGACTTAAAGAGATTTGGCATGCATTTCCTTCAGATACTTGCAGATATAGATTCGATGTTTACATGTATAGTTTCGAGTTATATCATATTTGTTTGATTTAGATTTGGCATTGATGTCTTCTCCATGACTCCGATGATTGCGGGATGCTTGACGGAGTTTTGATTTGAGTTATATACTCATTTTTCAAGCGCATGCGCTGCGCTACGAATTGTTTTATGTAATTACAATTTCGGAGCCCCGACGACTTGATGGTTTTTCCTAGATGTTTTAGTATTTGGGGGAGTTTGAATTTAATTTCGGGGACCGAATTTCTTTAATGGGGGAAGATTGTAACGTTTTGAAAATCGTTTCGGTGAAATTTCGAAAAATCGGTAAAATAGGGGGGGTTTCTGTAAAAAGTCAAAATACAAATATCTTATTATAAAAATTAAATATACATATTCTAGCTATGTAATTGCTATTATTTGGTGTTTATTGAGCCGCTGGTGAAATTTCAAATTTTCTGAAAAAAATATTATTTTATTATTATTTAAGCCGTCACTAATACATTTAATTAGGGAAAATTACAAATTAAAATGAGTTGAAAAAAATTTTGTGCATAAATCATTAAATAAAATTTTATCATGTGGTTTTTGGAACGAAATCATTTGCCAAAACGGTTTAGAAATTATTGAAGAAAAAAGGCTTTTTTTAGCGTAAATGGATGTTTGGGGTATTATATTTATCATTTTTCATCACCCCACACCCGTACCCACATCCACACACTCCCATTTACTTCTCACCTTGAAGAATTCAGCAGCCCCCATTTTTTTTCCGCACTTGAATTTCAAAGGAAAGAAATGAAAGAAAAGAAAAGAAAATGGAGAAATGAGGTGGACCTTTGACCTTGAATTGACTTTGACTTCTCCCCCCACTTTCTCTACCTCCCTCTCTCTCCTCTCCCACTACCATTCCAGCCGACCCCCCTCCTACAGCAGCAGCAGCCCCCACCATTTCCCTTCTCTTTTCTCTTCAAACTTCATCAAAAATTGCCTCAAATCCATCAAAAAAAATCCCAAAACCCAAATCCGACTCCTACCCATTTTAGCATAGCCCGTATAGCATGGATCTTTGTGAAAAAAGAGAATTTTGGGAGGCCATGGATGCTTGTGGATCTTCAAATGTTTTTGGGTATAATTCTAAAACATTTTTGCTTAATTTGTTACTAATTTCTTAAAGCTAAACTACTAAAGTGTTAATTAGGCTTAAGTTGCAAGTTTTGAAATTCAAGTTATGAATTTGAATGCAAGTTAGGGTTTTATAAAATTGGTGTATGGTTGTGTGTTATATTTTGGCTTTTTGTCATGTTAATACAAGATTAGTAGCTTGTGCTAATAGTTAGTTTAAAAATTGTGTTAATTTGCTAATTTGCTTACTAGGTTTTTGAAATTGGTTAATTACTTGGGATTAAAAATGTGTTTTGGTTTTTCATGACTTCATTAACTTTATTAAGTGTGGTTTACTGCTTTAGATCATGCAAATCTAAGCTAGATTGTAGTTTGTGTATTTTTGCTTTGAAATTGTTAAATTTTAGGTATTTTGTAAACTAGAATATTAGGGTTTTTAGAATTTAATGAGATTAAATTTCGGGAATTGTTTATATGACTTATTTAAGATATTTAATAAATATATTGGTCGCTACATTCATTTAAACATCCTGTTTTGTACATAAATGGCGAATTGTGCTTGCTAGATTTTCGGAAAAATGACTTTTTAAGTAAAATTGGGTTTTTTGTGAGTTTTAACCTAGTTTATATTAAAATTAGTGTTCGTGAATGTGCAAATGAGTATGATTGGATTTTTCTCGATGGTTTGACGTTTGTACATCGACATCGAGGGTTGGTTTGACTATTCTTGCATGCGTAGGCGATAGGTTTGGACCTATGCGTGATACGCGTGCCGATTTGATTTTCGTATGCCGTTTCGATTTCGAATTTAGTTTTAATGCGATATGGTGCGTTATGATATGTGGGTACCCCCATGTGGACTTCGAGACGACAAGCAAGCGCGTGGCGACGTCGGCACCGGCTAGCGAGGACCAGGTGAGTAGATTTATATCTACGTGGAGAAGTCGGGTGGATGGCGTATAGCACCCCCGCAGTCCGTGGTGGTGTATACGGATGCGTATACACACCAACAATTATTATATGTTATTTGGGATTAATAACGATGCTTAGGATGGATATTGGTGTGTTGGATTACTTTAGTGTTGCGAACCCTAGGGTAGTGTTGCACTACACATACACACATACATACTTGCATACATTCCTATTGATATGTGCTCATGGGATTCTTTATAGTTATGGGTTCACATGGGTATGGGACTATGTGTTCACATACGGATTTGAGGATGATACTTAGGATTGAGCTGAGTCGATGAGATTTGATTTGAGGCCGTGAGATCGGTGATATAGCAGGGTTCGTATTTGAGATACGACATGACGATGTAGCGGGTCCTTGACGTAGTGTTTCACACATGTCCATGCATACGTAGGCGGTATCAGTATGGTACTAGACGTAGATCAGTACCGCGATCATGATATTTGATAAAGAGGATACCAGGTGAATAGTATGATGAATGTGATATTGACCCGTACCCAGATTTGGGATGCCGTACGACGGATTAACGTACGAGCTATATCTTGATGATTGATCCGCACTCTTGACTTGGGATGTCTGATTTTAGATATGGTATCAGATATGATATTATTGAGGCGGGATCACCGACTAATATATATACAGGTATGTATATGTATCGACTCAGATGTTAGGCGGTTTCCTTACCTGTAGTTCAGCTTGTTAGCTTAGCCCTTTAGTTTAGTTTAGTTGTTAGATTAGATTCGATTATTACCTATTTCAAAAACTAACGAATCGTGGGTATTTTAAAAGACAGCCCAAGGGATCCTACGGATATTTCAAAAGACGTATCTTTTCATAAAAACACCGTAGCCCCTATTTTCAAAACCCCATGATTCGTGTTATTTCAAAAGGCACCATTTGTAGGACTTATATTAGATTATTACAGATTAGTTATCGTTGTGTCTAGTATTCAGCTCCCGCACATTATTGCTGTTCGCTCTGCCTCGCATACTTATTTTGCTGCATATTCCATTATTGATATCATGCTGTTAGGACACCAGCACCATTACCGATGATGCGTATATACCACGTACACCGACTTGCCGGCTCACACATATCTTCATCGGTAATTGCCATGTCACGTACACTTTAGAGAATATATTTGCTTGACTTAGCTTGTTAGTTAGTAGTTTGATATGATATTAGTGTACCTGCCTTACATGCCTAGTTTATTAATCATACATTGCAACTTGGTTATTGATACCACATGCATTCATTATCATTGACTTATGCACTTGTGATGATTTCTTGAGATTTATGATATTTCTGGATTTCGGGGAAAGCCGCAAAATTTACAACTTATGATCTTTTAAAATATAAAATGTTGCGGTTTTCGAGTGATGTAAAGTGTCGTCCACCATGAGTTTGCTGTAGTTTTCGAGATCCGTGTCGAGGAGTGGAGGAACCGTCACGGGTACATGGTGGGCCCGGTGCGGTATCCTGGGGCAAGAGGAATGTGGTGTTGACATTGAGCCCGGCAGGGGAGCACTACCGACCGGTGATATTACCTGACGCGTCGGATATCCGGAGGATACCGTCGTGGTCTTGAGATGGATGGTAGGGGCCGGTCTGGACTGACGGCGCCCTAGATATTGAGATTGAGACATTGATATTTCAAGACAGTGAGATTTATGTTTTGTGTCGATGCTAGACACTGTTGATACTGATTTCATTTATGATACCTCACTTCAAAAATACAGAAATCTCACTAATTTATGAAAACAGTTTCTTCATTTACATGTATTCTGTTTTCATGCATTCATACCTCACTCATATGATATATTGCTACCTGAGGCACTGACACGGGCACATGAGTTTACACTCGGGTTAGATACTACCCTAGCCATTGTTATAGGCTGCATGTTATATACATTTTTGAGGATATATTATGTTCATTGACCTAGGATTGCGTTATTTATGCGATTTCTGTGCGTATATGTTTTTCTATTCACGAGTTGGCAACTAACCCCCGTTGTGCCCCAGTTTCTTGCAGGTTTTGCCGTACAGGTTTAATTACGGCTTTGCGGCATAGTTTCGTTCGGGTGATTTGCTACTAGGTGGGTTTACTTGTATCGTACCCCCATTATATATCTTGTATATCATTATTCTGTTGTATCTAGAAGTTCCATCAACCAAACATGTATTTATTGAGATAGAGACCAGTGTTGTTTATTCTTTCGTCCTTAGAGTCGCTTGTTATATTTCTGGTGGTTTTGAGTTTCCTTTTGAGTTTTGATCCTCGCCGTTGGCGTTGTATATTATATTGCTTGTGTGGTTGTGACCATCGATTGACGAAGAGCTAGCTCCCGCTTGGGGATGTCTTTTTCTTGATTTCGTATACTATTCATGTTGTATCCCGTTTGGGGGCCAGTATTTACAAAGGAGACTCTGCCGAAATTTTCAGTAAATTTTTGATGTTTTAAAAACCGCATAATTCGGCTTATGCTATTGAAATTACTTTCTTTAAGTTGGTTTTTCCTGCACTCTACTACTTTTCTTGGGTTGGATTTCTGGCTTTTCGGTTTACTTAGATTACGTACGTCTCGAGACTTTCGTAGTTTAAGTGCCGGTCATGTTCCGTACTTTCGGGTCGTGACAAAGTTGGTATCAGAGCGTTAGGTTTTACCTTCGGAGCGTAGGATGACCCTTGGTTGATAGAATAGGTGACTAAAGTAAGTGACGTACCGTTGGTATGTTCCGCGGCATATTTACGACACGCCACTCCACTTAAGAAGCCTTAGGATGTACATTTCCTTGTTCAGTATTATATTCCTTCCTGATCTAGCCTCATCATTACCAGTTTGGTTTTGCTGCCACGATTTCGGGCAGGGAGAGCTACGGCGAGAGTTGCGGTCAGCAGGAGCTCGTCACAAACGAGGACTGACCAGGGCGTGATTCCGGCGACACCCGATTATAGAGAGGTGTCTTTTGATTGTGTTTTTGCACCACGAGCGTTGATGGATCGCTGTATGAGATTACTCGGACGGACAGATCAGCACCAGAGGATTGAGCCAATGATAGAAGGTCGCTAGTCACCCACGGATGAATGACCGAGACATGTGGTTCGTTCGCCTACCCGATGAGAGGTCATCAGATAGATTGATTCCAGCTAGAGACGACTTCACGCGGAGACGTTGGGAGTCGACAGAGACGATCGAATGTCAGAAACCTATTATTCCAAGTTTAAAGTAGTCGGAAGGACATGCAGGCAATTCTATGGTCCCTCTAGAAGAATGAAACCCTAACTCGACATAATGACCGTGTGAAAGCCTTTGAACCTTAGGGTTTGCGGCAGTTCCACGGCGCCATTAGTGAGGCTTGGGTTTGCCCTTCTACGGCTGGACCACCGATGCTGTGGCATGTACTCGATACTATTAAACTGTACCAAGATGTTGAGCTCTTGGGGGATTATGAGGTTTCGACGAATCGATCGAATGGTTCGACTTCAATCGGATGCTAGGTGGTGAGATGCATTCTTGGGAGACTCCAGATACGAGGATAGCCATTGGAGCTCAGTCCATGCAGCCACAACGAGATAAGTCCGAAGCGGTCGACATTAGAGAAAAGTGGAGTAAGAGGTTCGCACCAGATCTAGATAAGATGACGTTCCACTCCGCCGACATTAGAGAGGCGATGCGCATGCCGAGGCATGGTACTTGGACTTACCTTCCAGAAGGAGTCGCGATGAGTATGCAGTCGTTCTAGAGCAAGATGCCGATATAGGAAAGGACAATGACTTCCGGACAGTTGGCAGAGACGAGATATGGAAGAGACCGTGAGCAGGATTCCTTCCAAGACACTGCTGCAATGATACTTGCACCCAGGATCAGATGTGTCAGGTACATTCAGAGAGCCAGAGGCCGATGCCAGTAATATGCTGTCTTACGAGTGGTCGCGATGACCAAGAGATGACCAGAGAAGTGCCAGAACGGAATCGTCCCCGTTAGCACACCTGACAGGGCCGATGAGCCGATGGACCGAAAGATTGGTAATTCACAGTGAAGACCTTGACCCAGGAGTGGTCATGGTTATGCACGCCAGCAGGACAGAGTTCATGATCATCGACGAGACGTCCCACTAGTGACTGCAACAGTTGGCCGAGATTCTTAGAGGATGCGCTTAAGCAGTACTATTCCTCCATTAATGATTACGATGTTTTGGGTGATTTATTCGTATGATTTGATTTTGATGATTGAGGATTTACGATCTTTGCACAGTGTTGCACTTGATATCGTTTTCGTGCTTCAGTTTCACATGTTTGTGATTTTACGATTTTAAACAGTCGAGTTGGTTTTGTGCGTATGCATGCACATGATTTCGTTCCTGCACTCGGTATAGTTTATATATGCTTGCAGTGCAGTGATACACTTTTTGTGCACTTAGATGCACTGGACTTCGATTTCGATTGTGATACCCGATATTTGTTTTGTGCACCTTGTGCACCTGATTGATTTTGCGCACGTTCGGCGCTTGATATTGGATTTCATGATTTCGTGCACGATAGATGCACCTGATTTTATTGTCAGGCACACATGTTGCCTACGACAGATGTTTCGTGCACACCCGATGCACTTAGATGTTGTTTCTGTGCGCATGTATGGCACATTCATGGATTTTGATTTCCGTGCGCACCAGACGCACGTAGCATTCATGTGCATATTTTGGGATTGATTTCGTATAGAGCAGTACCTTTTTATGATATTGCTATGTATTTTCGTACTGAGCAGGACTAGTCAGAGGATAGTACCTGAATATATTTTGCATGCATTGATAGTTATTGAAGGGATTTCCAAAAAGCGAGCTATAGCCTCAGTATTTACCTATGTGTCTGATATGACACGAAATGTTTAAAACAAGGAGACCCTTCTAAATTGCTTCCAAAACGGCGGAACATACATTTCAAACAAAGGTATATATGTATATAGTTATTTTCTTATGATAGACGTCCGCCACTGTGCAGTGTTATACGCGTTGCACAGCGACTTAAAGAGATTTGGCATGCATTTCCTTCAGATACTTACAGATATAGATTCGATGTTTACATGTATAGTTTCGAGTTATATCATATTGGTTTGATTTAGATTTGGCATTGATGTCTTCTCCATGACTCCGATGATTGCGGGGTGCTTGACGGAGTTTTGATTTGAGTTATATACTCATTTTTCAAGCGCATGCGCTGCGCTACGAATTGTTTTATGTAGTTACAATTTCGGAGCCCCGACGACTTGATGGTTTTTCTTAGATATTTTAGTATTTAGGGGAGTTTGAATTTAAATTCGGGGACCGAATTTCTTTAAGGGGGGAGATTGTAACGTTTTGAAAATCATTTCGGTGAAATTTCGAAAAATCGGTAAAATAAGGGGGTTTCTGTAAAAAGTCAAAATACAAATATCTTATTATAAAAATTAAATATACATATTCTAGCTATGTAATTGCTATTATTTGGTGTTTATTGAGCCGCTGGTGAAATTTCAAATTTTCTGAAAAAAATATTATTTTATTATTATTTAAGCCGTCACTAATACATTTAATTAGGGAAAATTACAAATTGGAATGAGTTGAAATAAATTTTGTGCATCATAAAACATTAAATAAAATTTTATCATGTGGTTTTAGGAACGAAATCATTTGCCAAAACGGTTTAGAAATTATTAAAGAAAAAAGGCTTTTTTTTAGCGTAAATGGATGTTTGGGGTATTATATTTATCATTTTTCATCACCCCACACCCGTACCCACATCCACACACTCCCATTTACTTCTCCCCTTGAAGAATTCAGCAGCCCCCATTTTTTTCCCCACTTGAATTTCAAAGGAAAGAAATGAAAGAAAAGAAAAGAAAATGGAGAAATGAGGTGGACCTTTGACCTTGAATTGACTTTGACTTCTCCCCCCACTTTCTCTACCTCCCTCTCTCTCATCTCCCACTCCCATTCTAGCCGACCCCCCTCCTACAGCAGCAGCAGCCCCCCTATTTCCCTTCTCTTTTCTCTTCAAACATCATCAAAAATTGCCTCAAATCCATCAAAAAAAATCCCAAAACCCAAATCCGACTCCTACCCTTTTTAGCTTAGCCCGTATAGCATGGATCTTTGTGAAAAGAGAGCATTTTGGGAGGCCATGGATGCTTGTGGATTTTCAAATGTTTTTGGGTATAATTCTAAAACATTTTTGCCTAATTTGTTACTAATTTCTTAAAACTAAACTACTTAATTGTTAATTAGGCTTAAGTTGCAAGTTTTGAAATTCAAGTTATGAATTTGAATGCAAGTTAGGGTTTTATAAAATTGGTGTATGGTTGTGTGTTATATTTTGGCTTTTTGTCATGTTAATACAAGATTAGTAGCTTGTGCTAATGGTTAGTTTAAAAATTGTGTTAATTTGCTAATTTGCTTACTAGGTTTTTGAAATTGGTTAAATACTTGGGATTAAAAATGTGTTTAGGTTTTTCATGACTTCATTAACTTTAATAAGTGCGGTTTAATGCTTTAGATCTTGCAAATCTAAGCTAGATTGTAGTTTGTGCATTTTTGCTTTGAAATTGTTAAATTTTAGGTATTTTGTAAACTAGAATATTAGGGTTTTTGGAATTTAATGAGATTAAATTCCGGGAATTGTTTATATGACTTATTTAAGATATTTAATAAATATATTGGCCGCTACATTCATTTAAACATCCTGTTTTGTACAAAAACGGCGAATTGCGCTCGCTAGATTTTCGGAAAAATGACTTTTTAAGTAAAATTGGGGTTTTTGTGAGTTTTAACCTAGTTTATATTAAAATTAGTGTTCGTGAATGTGCAAATGAGTGTGATTGGATTTTTCTCGATGGTTTGACGTTTGTAAATCGACATCGAGGGTTGGTTTGACTATTCTTGCATGCGTAGGCGATAGGTTTGGACCTATGCGTGATACGCGTGCCGATTTGATTTTCGTATGTCGTTTCGATTTCGAATTTAGTTTTAATGCGATATGGTGCGTTATGATATGTAGATACCCCCATGTGGACTTCGAGACGACAAGCAAGCGCGTGGCGACGTCGGCACCGGCTAGCGAGGACCAGGTGTGTAGATTTATATCTACGGGGAGAAGTCGGGTGGATGGCGTATAGCACCCCCGCAGTCCGTGGTGGTGTATACGGATGCGTATACACACCAACAATTATTATATGTTATTTGGGATTAATAACGATGCTTAGGATGGATATTGGTGTGTTGGATTATTTTAGTGTTGCGAACCCTAGGGTAGTGTTGCACTACACATACACACATACATACTTGCATACATTCCTATTGATATGTGCTCATGGCATTCTTTATAGTTATGGGTTCACATGGGTATGGGACTATGTGTTCATATACGGATTTGAGGATGATACTTGGGATTGAGCTGAGTCGATGAGATTTGATTTGAGGCCGTGAGATCCGTAATATAGCAGGGTTCGTATTTGAGATACGACATGACGCTGTAGCGGGTCCTTGACATAGTGTTTCACGCATGTCCATGCATACGTAGGAGGTATTAGTATGGTACTAGACGTAGATCAGTACCGCGATCATGATATTTGATAGAGTGGATACCAGGTGAATAGTATGATGAATGTGATATTGACCCGTACCCAGATTTGGGATGCCGTACGACGGATTTACGTACGAGCTATATCTTGATGATTGATCCGTACTCTTGACTTGGGATGTCTGATTTTAGATATGGTATCGGATATGATATTATTGAGCCGGGATCACCGACTAATATATATACAGGTATGTATATGTATCGACTCAGATGTTTGGCGGTTTCCTTACCTGTAGTTAAGCTTGTTAGCTTAGCCCTTTAGTTTAGTTTAGTTGTTAGATTAGATTCGATTATTACCTATTTCAAAAACTAACGAATCATGGGTATTTTAAAAGACAGCCCAAGGGATCCTACGGATATTTCAAAAGACGTATCTTTTCATAAAAACACCGTAGCCCCTTTTTTCAAAACCCCATGATTCGTGTTATTTCAAAAGGCACCATTTGTAGGACTTATATTAGATTATTACAGATTAGTTATCGTTGTGTCTAGTATTCAGCTCCCGCACATTATTGCTGTTCGCTCTGCCTCGCATACTTATTTTGTTGCAAATTCCATTATTGATATCATGCTGTTAGGACACCAGCACCATTACCGATGATGCGTATGTACCACGTACACCTACTTGCCGGCTCACACACATCTTCATCGGTAATTGCCATGTCACGTACACTTTAGAGAATATATTTGCTTGACTTAGCTTGTTAGTTAGTAGTTTGATATGATATTAGTGTTCCTGCCTTACATGCCTAGTTTATTAATCATACATTGCAACTTGGTTATTGATACCATATGCATTCATTATCATTGACATATGCACTTGTGATGATTTCTTGAGATTTATGATATTTCTGGATTTCGGGGAAAGCCGCAAAATTTACAACTTATGATCTTTTAAAATATAAAATGTTGCGGTTTTCCAGTGAAGTAAAGTGTCGTCCACCATGAGTTTGCTGTGGTTTTCGAGATCCGTGTCGAGGAGTGGAGGAACCGTCACGGGTACATGGTGGGCCCGGTGCGGTACCCCGGGGCAAGAGGAATGTGGTGTTGACGTTGAGCCCGGCAGGGAAGCACTACCGACCGGTGATATTACCCGACGCGTCGGATATCCGGAGGATACCGTCGTGGTCTTGAGATGGATGGTAGGGGCCGGTCTGGACTGACGGCGCCCTAGATATTGAGATTAAGACATTGATATTTTGAGACAGTGAGATTTATGTTTTGTGTCGATGCTAGACACTGTTGATACTGATTTCATTTATGATACCTCACTTTAAAAATACAGAAATCTCACTAATTTATGAAAACAGTTTCTTCATTTACATGTATTTTGTTTTCATGCATTCATACCTCACTCATATGATATATTGGTACCTGAGGCACTGACACGGGCACATGAGTTTACACTCGGGTTAGATACTACCCTAGCCATTGTTATAGGCTGCATGTTATATACATTTTTGAGGATATATTATGATCATTGACCTAGGATTGCGTTATTTATGCGATTTCTGTGCGTATATGTTTTTCTATTCACGAATTGGCAACTCACCCCCGTTGTACCCCAGTTTCTTGCAGGTTTTGCCGTACAGGTTTAATTACGGCTTTGCGGCATAGTTTCGTTCGGGTGATTTGCTAGTAGGTGGGTTTACTTGTATCGTACCCCCATTATATATCTTGTATATCATTATTCTGTTGTATCTAGAAGTTCCATCAACCAAACATGTATTTATTGAGATAGAGACCAGTGTTGTTTATTCTTTCGACCTTAGAGTCGCTCGTTATATTTCTGGTGGTTTTGAGTTTCCTTTTGAGTTTTGATCCTCGCCGTTGGCGTTGTATATTATATTGCTTGTGTGGTTGTGACCGTCGATTGACGAAGAGCTAGCTTCCGCTTGGGGATGCCTTTTTCTTGATTTCGTATACTATTCATGTTGTATCCCGTTTGGGGGCCAGTATTTACAAAGGAGACTCTGCCGAAATTTTCAGTAAATTTTTGATGTTTTAAAAACCGCATAATTCGGCTTATGCTATTGAATTTTCTTGCTTTAAGTTGGTTTTTCCTGCACTCTACTACTTTTCTTGAGTTGGATTTCTAGGTTTTCGGTTTACTTAGATTACGTACGTCTCGAGACGTTCGTAGTTTAAGTGCCGGTCATGTTCCGTACTTTCAGGTCGTGACATTACTGTACATACGATGTATATTGTAGTGGATGCTTGGACATATATAGGGATGACTTTCTTGCTCGACATGATAGTATGCTATCTGGTTACTCTTTATCTTAACATATACTCTGATTGTCTCTATGTTACATGTTGATAAAGCCCTTAGGATGAGTACTTGACTACCAGGATTATGATGCGGATCATACTAGTGAGGACAGTGTAGTCGGTAAGTACATCCTTCAAATGTTCCTAGTCGAGGGCATATCTAGACAGGGCATCGATACACCAGAGTAGACTAGCGTATACGCATCTTGACCCATATGATGGGCGATGGATGATCCCATATCCATTAGTGTTTGACATCAAGGATGGTGTACGGGTGCTCAGTGGAGACTGGGTACACTGGACAGACTCGCTGAGAACTCCCAGATGGTATTATACCTCACGTCAGATGGCAGTTCTCTGGTGACACTGGTACAGGTTAGTCTGTAGACCCGAGATCGTCATAGATTCTTGTGTGATTCCCACTGTGCTTTGATTTCCATCATACCACGTCCAAGAGGGCGTGCAAAAAGGTGGCTTTTGGGTACAGTCCCGAATCACATGGAGGCAATGAGCGATAGGAGGGGATTCGTCTCTCCCGGTATAGGGAGTTGATGTTGTGCTGTGTTCGATTGGCTATAACTGGAAATCCCTGGCCAGGGTTGCTGAGATTTACTGGTAAGTGTTATCAGTAGTTTCTCGAACTGTTATAGACCTCATATCGACACGACTTATCAAGCTACTGGGGTCTGACGTTTACCACCCCTAGGCGAGATATGCGACATATCAGACGAAGAGACCGGACTGTACGGGAGTGTTACTGATTGGATTCGCAGGAGAATGTACAGGCTTGCTTGTTGATCTTCTGATCGCTCAATACCTGGGTGGCTGTTACGTTTAGCTGACCGCTTGCAACTTGTGGGTGTTTGATATGATCATCACCTACTGCCGGCGTATTGACGATTCTTTAGAGTCCTACACAGATGTTTCTTGACTCAGGCAAAATGGAGTAGAAGCACATATATGATATGTGCGGGACCGAGAACAATACGTGTATGTGATACCGTACTAGATTCTCACGATATGAGATATCGGCTGGGTATATGTGATATAGCCTGGTCATCGGATCAAGTGTTGATTCGATGAACTGATATAGATTATATTAGTCGGTTATTTATGAAATAGCCGGATTATCGGATCAAGTGTTGATTCGATAATTTAATGTATAATTATATATTTGATATATTAAATTACATTAACTGATATAAGCTCACTAAAAGATTTGTTTTCTCATTCGGGTAATACATTGATATATATGCGATATATATTAATTGTATTATTTTATTTTGTTACAATAAATATTGTATATGTGATATATAATATTGTAACATATTAGGGTTATTAATGCAACATGTTTAGTGGAGATTAAACATGGTTAGGGTTTGATTTGGGTTACTCTTTTCTAGAACCATCTAGAAGGTTTTGTTTTGTTTTGTGCAAAGATATTTGTGTTGATATTTTGTATAGATATTTATTTAACCCAACCAAACCTTTTAAGCTTGGTTAAATCTCTACAAGGGTTACATATCCCATGGTTGCATTTCTAACCTCACACTTGAGTTATTCATTATTCATCACAAAAGGTTTTTGTTTTTCTTCTTCTTCTTCCTTGATGAAAAAGCTTTCTAGCTTTTTGCTTAGTGATGAAAATGAGTGAGATTAAGAAAACAAATGAGAGCTAAAATACTACTTCATCATCCTAATCTATCCTAGTCATTTAGATTAGGGTGTTCACTTCATTAGTGAGTGAGAGCTTGGGTTAAAGAAACTTCAAGGTAGATCATCTTTGTTATCGAAGATCGGATGCAAGCTTGCATCTTTCTCTTCGTGGATCCTCTCTAGTGTCCGGGTACTCGATGATCACAGCGAAGGGACCTCAACACGGAGCTTTAGAAGTGAAGGACCGGACTACAAAGGTTGTAATCTCAAACTCTTAGATGTTAAATTGTTTAACATGCTTTGTTTCGCCTAATCTCTAGTTTAAAGATCTTGGTTAGGGTTGTTTGGCACGTCTAAATTTTAAATCGGGCATGGTTGATGCCTTATAGACCCTTATGAGAGTGCCTAGTTACCCTACATAGGCGATGAAGGAAGTCGTGAAAGATGGTCGGCGACTACGTTTTCGCATCCTCTCTTGTCTCTGATGACAAGGTCAAACTCTTGTAGTAAGAGGATCCAACGTATCAGCCGAGATTTAGCATCCTTCTTCGCGAAAAGATGGCGAAGAACTGAGTGGTCAGTATAAACGATGACTGGAGAGCCGATTAAATAGGGCCTGAATTTTTCTAATGCAAACACAATAACTAAGAATTCTTTTTCAGTTGTTGTGTAATTTAATTGGGCCTCGTTCAAGGTTCGGCTAGTGTTATAAATTACATGTGGCATCTTATTTATGTGTTGTCCAAGGACAGCACCAATGGCGAAATCAGATGCATCGCACATAATTTCAAATGGATGCGTCCAGTCAGGAGATGAAAGAATGGGAGCGGAAGTAAGTGAGTTTTTCAATGACTCGAACGCCTTCATACAGTTTGAGTCGAAATCAAATGTGGTGTCCTTGGCCAACGAAAGAGTCAAGGGTCTTGCTATCTTGCTAAAATCCTTGATGAACGGTCTATAGAAACCGGCATGGCCAAGGAAGGATCGAATGTCTTGGACGCATTTTGGAGGAGGAAGATTGGAAATGACTTCAATCTTAGCTTTATCTACCTCAATGCCATTTTGCGAGATGATATGTCCTAAGACAATACCTTCTCGTACCATAAAGTGGCATTTCTCCCAATTTAAAGTAAGGTTCTTATCCCTACATCGGGTAAGAAATGCGTCTAAATGTAGCAAACACTCATCAAAAGAGTCGCCGAAAATGGAGAAATCATCCATAAAAATCTCCAAGAATTTTTCCACCATGTCTGAAAAAATCCCCATCATACACCGCTGGAAAGTAGAGGGTGCATTGCATAACCCAAAGGGCATGCGACAGTAAGCAAACGTACCGAACGGACAAGTTAATGTGGTCTTGTCTTGGTCCTTTTCGGCGATGGGAACTTGATTATAGCCAGAGTAGCCATCCAAAAAGCAATAGTACTCATGCCCAGCCAATCGTTCTAGCATTTGGTAAATAAAAGATAATGGAAAGTGGTCTTTCCGTGTCACGGTGTTGAGTTTTCTATAATCGATGCACACTCGCCACCCAGTTTGGGTACGAGTAGGTATTAACTCATTTGCCTCATTAGTCATGACCGTTATGCCCGATTTCTTTGGGACAACGTGAATGGGGCTAACCCACTGGCTATTAGAGATAAGGTAAATGATACCACTATCTAGACATTTTACAATCTCTTTTTTAACAGTCTCCTTCATTATAGGGTTTAGTCGTCTCTGTGGATCCCTTGCTGGCTTGGCATCATCCATCATATGAATATGATGTTCAACTATTAGGGGACTAATCCCCTTGATGTCCGCCATAGTCCAGCGAAAAGCTTGCCGATTATATTGTAAGACCATTAAAAGGGCTTTCTCTTGCTCGGGGGATAGAGAGGCCGAGATGATAACAGGAAGGGTCTCATTCTCACCTAAATAAGCGTATTTAAGGTGAGATGGCAATAGCTTGAGTATGAGTCTTGGAGGCGAAACAATTGAAGCTAAAATTGGTGAAACTGTCTCGAACCCGAAGGATTCCAACAAAGGTTCAAAGCGAGTGTAAGCAACCGAGTCAGATGGTTCAGTTAACTTATCCGAAAATTCAAAGGATTCAAACTCGGGTGGTGATTCTTCAAAATCGTTCGAGAAAGTGAAACACTCGTAATCATTATCGGGCATGAAAGCAGTGTCAGAATCAAGGAGGAACGCACTAGTGGCGTCAAAATTGCTGTGATCGAACAGAAATTTTTGGAGCTCACAGTCCTCCTGAGTGATCTCTTGGATCGAGCAAACATCAAGTATATTCGCATTAGGTTCCGAGGGCTGATTCCCCAACTTAAAAATGTTGAGCTCAATTGTCATGTTTCCAAAAGATAAGTTCATCGAACCATTTCAACAATTGATCACCGCATTGGAAGTTGCAAGGAATGGTCGACCGAGTATCACCGGAATTTGACTCCAGGGGCTAGCTACAGGCTGTGTGTCCATAACAATGAAATCAACGGGGAATATGAAGTCCCCTACTTTAATCAACACATCCTCTAACTCACCCCTACGATGGGTGATAGATCGATCGGCCATTTGAGGAGTACAATGTGTGGGTTTCAGCTCTCCAACGCCTAATTGTTCATATACTGAATAAGGAAGCAAATTAACACTGGCATAAAGATCTAAAAGTGTGTGGTTGATGTTCTTATCACCAATAGTTATTGAAATTGTAGGACAGCCAGGGTCCTTTCGTTTTTGAGGTAAAAGTTGGGTAAGAGCATCACTTACTGTACTAGCCAAGAAAACTTTCTTAGGTACCTGTGATTTTCTCTTCTTGGTGCATAAGTCCTTCAAGATTTTAGCGTAAGAAGGGACTTATTGGATTGCATCCAAGAGAGGTATGTTTATGCTAACCTGTTTAAATAACTCCATAATCTTCTCCATTTGCGGAGTTTGTTTATTGGATCTCAACCTGTTTGGAAATGAAATGTTTTGAAAATTTGTTGAGTCCAATGTTTGTGGAGTAGATTGTGGAATTGGAACGGATCCCAGTGTTGGTGTTTTCGTGGAGTGAGATGTGGGTCCGTTCGAATTAGTAGAAGAAGTAGAGCCTTGTGAAGAATGAAGAACATGCTCTGAAGAAGATGAAGAAGATGCGGCGGCCGGGGTGTCATTATTATTGCCAACGTTGTTGTTCAATACCTTTCCAGATCTCAGTGTAGTCACTGCACTTACATTATGATTTTGTTGTTCATGAGCAACATGTGCATTTTGTGTGTGACCAGGATTTGGCAATGGTTGAGATGGAAGTTTCCCCTTCTCTCGCTCGCTTAGAACAGCATTCGGTTGTGCAATTTGAGCTTCAATGGTTTTTATGCTTTGCTCATGTGATGCAGTGTGTTGCACCAAAGACTGAATGGAAGACTGGATGTTGGCTGAGGATTGCGTATATTATTTTAAAAACGAATCCAGACTTCGTTCTAACGAGGAAACCTTATCGTTATTTGGTTGAACAAAATTATTTTGAGGAAAAGAGTTGTTTGGTGCAAAATTGTTCATTTGATTTTGGTAAGGTTAGGGTTGGAAAGGTTGCTGATATTGAGTTTGTTGAGTGGCTTGTTGTTGTGGAGGAGGCCTTTGAAAATTGTTATTGCCTTGGAATTGTTGTTGATTTTGACTTCAAGAAAAATTGGGGTCGTTCCTCCAACCAGGATTATAAGTTGAAGAGTATGGATCATTTCTTTGTCTCTGCTGAAAGGCAGTATTGACTTGATCCTGTCCTTGAGCAGGTGGGTTGTAAGGACACTCTTTGGTCAAATGGGATAGATCTGAACAAAAAGCGCATATAGTGCGAGGGGGTAAAGCGGGGGCAGGAGAAGGCGATGAGAATTTGTTCTCAATTGCTTCTAGCTTACGTGTAATTACGGCCATTTCGACTTTCATTGCAATTGACATGTCAAGTTGATGGACACCTGCCCTAGAAGAACCGGATGAATTAGATGAAGTGGACGAAGCGGTTTGTCTAGTGCTTTCCCACTGAAGCGTTTGTTCAGCAAGATCGTCGAGAAATTGCCAAGCTTCCTCGTCGGATTTAGTAAGGAAGTGACCTTGACAGATGGTTTCCAGCAACTGCTTAGTTGCTGGGTTCAGTCCTTCATATAAAGTTTGGAAAAGTTGCCATCTTTCGATACCGTGGTGAGGGCACTGAACAAGAAGGTCCTTAAATCGTTCGAAACACTTCCAAAAAGGTTTGGAAGGAGGCTGGGAAAATTGATTAATTTCATTTCGAATTCTCGCGGTCTTGTGGTGTGGGTAAAACTTTTTAAGAAAAGCCTTAACAAACTCTTCCCAACTTTTTTTGGAATGTGATGCTGTACTATATAGCCACTTTTCAGCTAGGTCACATAAAGTGAAAGGAATGACACGTAACCTTATAGCATCATCGGAAAGTTGGGTGGTCTTCATCATTGCGCAAACATTCTGGAATTTGTTAACGAAGATATAGGCATCTTCGGATTCCAGCCCGTGAAATTTGGGCAACATATTGATGAAATGGGGTTTAATTTCGAAATTATCCCCATTAGCCGGTGGAAGTGAAAGACAAGTAGGAAGTGCTGTGCGGGTTGGATAGAAAAGATCCTGGAGCGCGATTCGTTGGGACGCTTCTACAGGAGGGTGTTGTGGGTTATTCGCACCAGTTGAGGTGGAATCAGTCCCGAAGTAGGTTAGCGGTTGTTTGGATTGAATCCTGACATCTCCTTAGAAGATGATGAATTTGAAGATGAAGGTAAAGAAGTGGAGGGAATTTCGACTTCGGAGTCGAATGCGTCGTCAGTAGGGATTAACGAGACACGGACTAAATGGGCGCTAGTGTCCTTAGTCCAACCGGACATACACTAAATGAGGTGTAGTGTAGTTAAACGTAGAATATGAGGGTAAGAAAACGTCAATGGAGAAAATGTGGGTGAAAGTTGGGTGCAATGGATTTCTAGCAACAAAATGGCAAGTTTTTGTAAAAATTTTGTTTTGTGGTTTTTTTTTTATAAAGAGTTTTGCAAAAGATTTTATATGGATCTACGACACACTTTCAGGAAATCACAATTTAAGCATGCACAATCAAGCCTAGAGGTAGGGTCTCCTAAGTCAACTAGACTGCTCCTAACTGGTCCAAAGGGCAAGTTGTGAGATAACCCTCAAATCACCTCTTCACCGCCAATTGTGGCCAGTTAAGCATAAGTGAAGAAAGGAGGGATCCGCTCACGAATCACAATGAGACGGGCCTTTTAAAATTACCTTTCCTACTTGTCTAGCCTAGGCACCACAAAGTCAGATTTAGATAAACGAAAGATTGCCCACAACTTTCTTCTGTCATAATGAGCACGACAGTCCTTAATTGGCCGAGTCTAAATATTTTTTAATTAACTCGAGGGTTGATGCATATGCTTTTTATAATTTTGGGGTCTTAGGAAGGGTAATGAAATCCCCACCCAATCTGGATTGGTGTTATAGCCCCTTAAAAGTCCGTTTTAAAAATGTAAAGCAGTAAACACACAAAATCTAAAACATTTGCCAAAATTTTTTTCTTTTTATTTGCGGCACAAAGAATCGTGCACAAAATTGATTTATTGGAAAGGGAGAAGAAGTTTTGTGCAAAGAACCCTGTAGGAAAATTTTTCTGAGGAGCACAGAGGGTAGAAGAGAAGATAAAATACTCACAGAAAACTTTTGGGAAGATGACGTCACGGGTTGACCGCGGTTCCGCAGTCAACTGCCTATATCCACCGCGGTTCCGCTGTGGTTCTGTTAGTTTGGATCTCCAAAATTTTCCGGTTTGCTGTTATGGTTCTCCTTTGCCTGTTCAGATCCTCTGTTTGCTGATTTGTTCACTGGGTCCGCTCCAGATCTGAATCATTTCATCTTTCCGTTCCTGCACAATTCGCACAAAAGAAGATCAAAAAATAAAAGGATGATTTTTTTATTTTGCTTATCAGTTTTTATGATTTTTTCAATTTTAATTAACCCGAAATTACAAAAAGAAAATAACTACCATGATCTTCGGCAACGGCTCCATTCATTTGATTGACAGCTGTTTTTGCGTGCGTGCGTTTTAAAATCAAAGTTAAGAATATACAACAATCAATAACGGTGTCGCTTGGTAGCTAGCCGGTTGAGTACGGATCGGTCCACAGGGAAAACATGTTCTTTTCTTGTTGTTCTAATGAGTTAAGTCCTATTTTTGGTAGGTTTTGATTTTTATAAAAACTAAGATTGAATTTAATTTGGATTAAAACCTTGCTAGGGTTAGGATTATGTTAGTTTGGAAAAATGACTCTACTCGCTGCTTCTTTTGCCCTAATTAAGAACTTAGGTGTTAGGGTAATAGTTAACAAAGGGGATTAGCACGACTAGGAAGAAACGTAGTTTCTTCCTTTTGGTCCTTGTCCGTCCTTTCTTAACTCTTAGCCCTAACCTCTATGTAAATCAACTACAACCGGTCTAACTAGGGAATCACCGCTATCTCGTAGGATAGGGTGCCGTACTGAGCGGTGCGTGTTTGATTCAAATAGAGTCCTAATTTAAAATATTATTATACGGGCAAGAAAGGAGTGAGAGATTTCCATCTCTCAAACCTACCCAATCCGAACCCTAATAAGTGAGGAATTACTCACTCATTAGGGAAATTATAATAAGATTCATTTTTATAATTTTCTTTTTAATTAACTAAATAAATGCAGATAATAATAGACAGATACTAAAATTGCAGAAATCAAAATTCGGACAAAAAGAATGCGAGATAAAAAAAACTTACTTTATTGACACCTCTTAACGATTACAATGGAATTGAAAATTTAGATCTAGAAATTAAAAGAGGCATGCCTCAAAAGAGGCTATAGGCTTTCCTATTTATAGATAGGAGAAACCCTAGGGTTTACATCTGATCAACATTTGAAATTACAAGACTATCCTAAGAAATCCGGGTCAAAGCACCGACACCCACCGACACGTGCACCGACACGTGCACTGCACGGCCGCGGGTCCACGGCAGAATGCCATGTTTAGCCGCGGATTCGCGGCCAACTTGAGGGAACTCTGGCTCATTTCTTCAGGGTTGCTTCATGTTGTCTTTTTCTTCTGTTTTCTTCACTTGGTTCTTCAGAATCTTTTCTACTTTCTTCCAGATTTCCAACAGTGCAGAATTTGTGGACTTTTACCGTAAGCTTCGCGTTGAAGTCTTGAATCTTGTGCTGCCTTCGTACTTTGTGCAATTGAACTGTTCATTGATCGTTGTTCGTTCCTTAAACTGGTAGGCGGCATCATACGGATTCATCTATTTGTTGGTCGTAGTCTCACATTTGTAACGTCTTTTCCTGAATTTCACTGTATTGTTCTGAAAATTTGTAACTGCAACTATTTAGCAGACATAGATCAAAAGAACCTATTTATTCGTAATATGATTAATAATGAGGAATATAATAATGCAAAATTCTGATATGAACAGCATACTACCATTTCGAACAAGACTGTTACTATAACCGTGTATATCCCAAGCTCCCATTAAGTAATATACAATCCAGTATGATACAATAATAGCCTCTAGGACATATATCACTAACAAGAAAGTCCTCCCTATATATTTCCAAGCATCCATTGTAATATACAATCATGTACAACAATGGCCTCTAGGGCATATATACAGCTAACAGTTGGACCAGTAGATTCTCGGATGATCTTGAGCCACACTGACACGACTTGTCTGGTTATTATGGGTCTGACGTTTTCCACTCCCTAGACCTTACTTGCGATACTCTCAGACGAACAGACCAGACTGCACGGAGATTGTCACAGACAGGCTCAGTAGGGGTTCGGATGAGTTCGCTCGTCGTCCTTCTTTTTCGACAGATACCTGGGTAGCCGTTACATGCAGCTAGTACCGCTGACATGCTTGTGGTTAAACCCACTGACAGCGTACTGTCGAGTCTTTAGATTCCTACACAGAGTGTTTCTCTGCTTCGAGCGAAACGATGTAGAGGCCGTATTGTTTTACGGCAGGCTTTCGATCATATACGTGTACTGGCTACACGGATGATGATCGGGCGGATAATACTGGTGTAAGCCAGATCCTAGTATTAGATTATTGGATTATTTTTGTCTCTTTGTATTCGTATTTTTCGGAATATAGATACGGGTATGTATATACGGTGAGGGGTATTCTTGTAATTTATGCAAGAGTGCTTCTAGAAGAAGACACCTCATTTGTTGTATAACCATTTTTGTTAAATGGTTAATGAGGTGGAGGTATGAGGTGTTCATTGGTAATAAATGAATCATGGCTACTTGGTGACTCATAGGATGACTACTGAGGCATGGTTGCATTTTATTATTTTTGTTGGAAAATAATTTTCTTTATAGTTATCAACATTAGCCATTCATCGTTTATTCTATTCTCAACACACTCTCTCCTCCAAGATCTCTTCTTCTTCCTATAACCCTAATTGTTTCATGTGTTGAGAAACCTAGGTTTCTTGAGACTAATCAATCCATAACCACTCTCTACATCTTTTAGGCTACTTATATTAGCATACTAGGTACCCTAGTTATCTCAGTTTAGAGGTAGGAGCTCAAACTACAATCTCTCTGGTGGATCATCTTTGACGCGAGGAGGCCGATGATCAAGCGTGATCCGTACACTCTTCGAGGAGCTAAGAAAAGGAGGAGGAGAACAAGAACCAAAGGACAAGTACACGAAGGTATAACTTTCTTCATAGTAGTTAGAATCTCCTATAAGTTTGGTTAGTTAAGGTTTAAGTATCGATCCTAAAGTTTAGTCGGTGTTGCGAAGCCCGTAAAAATCGTTTTTTGCGTATTCCGCCTCCCCGCGAACCCGCGCAGTGCGCGACATCGACTTACAGTGGTATCAGTGCCTACTAAACCTTAACTAGCTAGTTAGCAAGTAGTTAAAATTTCGATCGTCGGAAAACCGCGAAATCACAACTTCAAACCCATGCTTGCTGTTGTTTTAAAAATCTGATCAAAAAATTATTTCAGAAGCCTTAAAAATACAAGCAGGGTATTTTAAGAACACAGAAGAAAAATGAAGAGGTAACTCTCCAAGACCACCACGGAAGCGTGGCGAAACAGTGTGTTTCACCACGGTTCTGCGGCCGAGTCGAGGCCGAGTTGCACCAATTTTCTTCTGTGAGTCTTATTTTTGGAATTGTGATTTTTAGTATATTTGGTTTTTTCCCAGTATTGTTTGTGTGTTGTTTTGTACATGGGGTAGACAAGGAAAATATGTTCGATTGAAATTCTAAAGTTCTTGGCTAAGTATTGTTCTTTGTTTGTATATGATGCTTAACGTCTTCTAATCTCTATACGTCGATTAGTGGGGGTTGCACATATACGTGATCTTGTTGTTGGTTTGTGGATATGGAGTATTGGATCGTCGTGGATGAATAGCCGGGTGGATGTGAGAAGAGTGTTTTCTTTTCTTTCATTCATGTAAATTTGTTATTTGGTATAATATTATTTTGTGCGGCACATTCGGGTTGAGGTTGCATCCACCGTTGTATTATTTCATTTACTGTTTTTTGCTCCTGGGATAGACCCAAGGTGGGGTGTAAAAACTACCGGGTTCTTGCAGTACCGGGTGGCCTACTCATTTTACTGAGAGTGGTTGCTTCACTTCGGGAATTTAGAGGGTAGTTTGCCGCACCCGTAGGGGTCTAGGGTGGGGTTTTGGCTATTCATCACGACCGTGGAATCCGTCTTTCGTTATAGGCTTAAACGAAACGTGAAATTCTTAGTATATCTAATATATTCATCCGTGATCTGGAATGCCTATTATTGCGTGAGACGAATGGATATATATATATATGATATGATATGATATATAGTAGACGTTGCTTATGTTTTGCACCTGCGCTAGTCTAGCCCCCGCTCTGCCGTTAGTTAAGTAACCTAACGGTGCATGACGGGGCCCCATGGCAAATGCGGATGGCATAAGCGTACCTTGTATTTTCGTTTCATTCGACAATGATAGGATTAAATGATAGGACAGTATTAATTGATTAATGCAAAGAAAACAAACCGTAGCTGAATCGTTGGAACAGTTTCAAAACCACTCGGTTTTCTTCAAAAAGCAACTTTTAAATGCGGAGCCTAAACTACTCCTTTAAAAGCTATCATGGTTCCTTCGATTATATCAAGTTCATTACATTCACGGTTTCGCCAAAAACTAGCCGTACCCCTCCGTTGTTTCAAATGAGCAGCACATCGTGTTAATGCTATGTTTGTTGGCCTTCGTCAAAGCACAGTGAATGGTAGCGGTGTTGCCTGTTTTTAGCATAGATAGATGCATTAGTTTAGGACAGTCATACAGCCTTATTGGCCTAGGTCAAGGGCGAGTACAGATGGGTCTAAATTAATCAGGACAACGACGGGAAGAACTTGACTTGCATTTTATGATTTGTTGGCCTTCGTCAAGGTCATAAGAGCATGGGGCAAAAATCACATTGGGAGTTTCAAATATAGAGGAAACTTGAAGATTTAGCATACCTTCTGGAGTGTGGTGACTAGAGTGGCTTCCATCTAGGTCATCACACAATGATAGTTGGATCGTGATTCCACTGATGAGTAGGATTACTCTTTGGAGATTTTTTCACTTAACAATCAATGCTATAAACTAAGTAAGTGTCTAGAACGGTGTTAGCAGGGCTACGCCTCCAGGGAAAAGAGGTTATCTAATTAAGTAGCTTCATGAAAGCGTTGAAAACCTCCCTCGAAATATCGACACTAGCATGGCCAAAAGGTTAAGCAAGTATTGTGACCTGCGATTAATCCTGACAATTTCTTCATTTAGGGTTTGAAGAACAATTCGAGGAAACAGTGGGAGCCATCCTGGTTAGATAAGATAATAAACCAATCTAATCTTGCAAGAGTATACACTAGGTGTTTTCTTTTCTCTCTCTCTCTCTGGCAACAACCATGACGGGACTCAAACTACTACTTGAAAAAATACACTGACTGGGCCAAACTATTAAGATTGGCTGACGAATCAACATTTCACTTACTTATGACAAAGTGTCATACGTCCTCACCAGTACTGCTCCCCTGTCCCAGGAACAAATTCCTCAGTTGTGGACAAAGAGGTCCGCAAAACTTGGGATATGGATTGTGAGAAAGCTAAGTGCATCATGCTGGCGTCCATGAATAATGAACTCCAGAAGCAGTTCAAGGATATGGACATCAAATCAATTTTTCTCCATTGCAAGGATTTGTATGGAGAGCACTCTCATATCGCAAGGTACGAGACCTCAAGGAAAGTATTCCAAATAAGGTTAGCTCCAGGATCACCTGTAGGAGAGCACGTCCTAAAGATGATCAGTCTCATTAAGGAACTCACAAACCTAGGATGCGTGATGGAAAACGAGTTATACATTGACTTGATTCTATAGTCCCTTCCTTACACCTTCTCTTAGTTCGTGCTGAACTTCAACATGCACGATATGGAAGCTGATCTTCCAAAGCTCCTCAACATGTTGAGGGTAGTAGAGAGATCCTTGAAAAAGGAGAAAACACCTGTTCTTATTGTTGGTGAATCATCCTCTTCTAAATCCAAAGCGAAAGCTAAGGGGAAGAAGAAGAAGATCACTATCAAGCCGAATGGAGGTGTCAAAAAGGTGCAGGGAACAAACAAATCGGGGAGAGTAAAAGCAGATAAGGATGAGTGCTACTACTGTCAAAAGAAGAAGAACTGGAAGAAAGATTGCAAGCTTTCAAAGCTAAAGGCAAGGACATAAAGTTAGCTGATGCTTCTGCTTCAGATGTGATCGTAAAACTGTTTCTCAGTGAACTCTATATCATGGGTACTAGATACTGGTTCCGGTTCTCACATCTGTAATTATTTGCAGGGTCTGAGAAACTGTAGAGCACTGAAGGTATGTGATATGACCCTTACTGTTGGCAACGGAACAAACATTGATGTTGTTGCGGTAGGTGATTATCACCTGGGATTGACAAGTGGGCACATTTTGGTGTTGTATAGCTGTTTTTGTGTACCCGGTATGCTATATAATATTATATAAGTGTCTTTATTATTTAATGAAGGATATAATTTTGCACTTGAAAGAAATGTCATGAACATTCACCTAAATCAAGAACTGATTGGGTCTGGCACACTGGAAAATGGCATATACGTACTCAATCAATATCAAGTTTTCAATATCCAAAACACACTCAAAAGAAAGGCTCCAGATTCAAACTAAGCCTTCTTATGGCATTGTAGACTTGGTCATATAAATGAAACAAGGTTGACTAAGTTATATAAAGATGGATATTTTGATCCGTTTGAATATACATCATATGCAAATTTTCAATCATGTATTAAAAGAAAGATGGCCAAATCCCCGTTCACAGGATACGGAGAAAGAGCCACTGAGCTCTTGGAACTCATACACAGCGATGTATGTGGTCCAATATATACACATGCACGAAGCAATTACTCCTAATTCAATACTTTTACTGATGATTTCTCAAGGTAGGGACACGTGTTCTTAATGAAGTATAAATCTAAGGCCTTTGAGAAATTCAAGGAGTATAAAAATGAAGTGGAGAAACAAACTGGTAAAAGTATCAAGATACTTCGATCTGATCGAGATGGAGAATACTTAAGTACCAGTTTCCTTAAATGCTTAAAAGAGAATTGAATTCTCTCTCAGCTTACTCCTCCATATACACCTCAGCATAACGGTGTATCAGAGAAAAGGAATTGCATGCTACTCGATATGGTGTGTTCCATGATGAGTAGTGCTGAGTTGCCACTTTCTTTCTGGGGCTTTGCGCTGGAATCAGCAACATACCTATTGAATAAGTTTCCAACTAAGTCTGTGCCTTCCACTCCATATGAAATATAGAGTGGGAAAAGACCATATCTTAAGTATCTTAAGGTATAGGGTGTCCATCTTTTGTCAAAAAGCAAAATCTGGACAAGCTCGAGGCACGATCGGTTTTGTGCAAGTTTGTGCGATACCCCAAGAATTCAAGGGGATATCTTGTCTACCACACTGAAGAACAGAAGGTGTTTGTCGCTTGCCACATAGTATTTTTAGAGAGAGAATTTCTTGCAAAAGAAATTAGTTGGAGCACGATAGAACTGGAAGAAATTCCAGAACCCTAAACCATTGCCGAAGACATAGTAGAACCTCAGGTTTCAATAGAGCCTGACGAACCGACGCCGCTCCGCAGATCTAATAGGCTTTCTCGTCCGCCTGAGAGATACTATGGGTTTCTCGTAGATAGGGATCGAGAGGATTGCATTATCAATGATGATGAGCCTACTAATTTTCAGCAGGACATCACGAGTAAAGACTCGGTGAAGTGGCTGGATGCTATGAGATCCGAAATAGAATCCATGTACACCAACAAAGTATTGACTTTGGAAGTTGCTCCTCCTGGGGTAAAACCAGTTGGATGCAAATGGATCTTCAAAAAGAATATTGGTGCAGATGGACAAGTGGAAACCTACAAAGCTAGACTTGTTGCAAAAGGTTTTCGTCAAAGACCAGGATTGGACTATAATGAAACATTTTCTCTAGTTTATATGCATAAATCCATTCGGATCCTGCTTGCCATTGATGCCTTCCATGACTATGACATCTGGCAGATGGACGTGAAAACCGATTTTCTAAATGGAAATTTAGAAGAAAATGTTTACCTAGATCAGCTAGAAGGTTTCTTAGACAGCGGAAAAAGTGGAAAGGTGTGCAAGTTGCTTAAATCCATTTATGGATTAAAGCAAGTATCACGGAGTTAGAACATCTGCTTTGATGAGACGATCAAAAAATTTGACTTTATCAAAAATGTAAATTAACCTTGCATTTATAGGAAGATTGTAGGAGGAGCAGTAGTCTTCCTCGTACTGTACGTTGATGACATACTCCTGATAGGGAATGACATCCCTGTGTCACAATCAGTCAAGTTCTTCTTGTCACAGAAGTTCTCCATGAAAGACTTGGATGATACCTCCTACATTTTGGGGATTAAGATCTATCGTGATAGGTCTAAAAGAATGTTGGGACTTTCGCAGTCCAGGTACATTGACACCATACTAAAGAGGTTTAGTATGGAAGATTCTAAGTGTAGTAAATTACCCGCTTATCACGGGATCACCCTCTCCAAAAAGATGTCTCCAAAGACTGATAAAGAGAGGGCTTGCATGAACATTATACCCTACGCTTCGGCGGTAGGATCTATAATGTATGTGATGTTACGTACCAGACAAGACGTAGCTTACACACTTAGTATGGTAAGCAGGTATCAGTCAAACCTGGGTGAGAAGCTTTGGATAGCGGTTGTTCCCTTGTTAAAAAACAAATGGGTTATTAAAGTCTCACGTGTTAAACACGTGAGAGCCTATATGCAAAGCATATAGGTGCTGCGGTTAAAAAAATGGGCTAAAAAAGCCGCACGTGTTAGACACGTGAGTGCCTATATGCAAAAGTATATAGACGCTGCAATCAAATAGTTGGCAAGCCAAACTGGCCTCGCGTGTTAAACACGTGAGAGTTGATATGCGCTGAAAATAAAGCATACTGAAACCTATGCTAAGTGTCATGTGTTAAACACGTGAGTTCTTCTACTGCACTCTTTGGCAAGATAGAATTAAATTCTATATGGGAAATTTTTTCCCTAATCTTTCTAATATGGAAAGATTTTTCTCTGACAGAGAATCTTGGATTTAAAATCCAATTGTGATAAAATAATACCACCAAATGAACTGTCTGATAGAATTAAATTCTATGTGGAAATATTTCATCAATCTTTCTCAAACTAGAAAGATCCTCTCTGTTAAACAGAGGATCTTTGGACCAACGATCCAATAGTGATTATAAAATTATCCACCGACCATCTGATAGAATAAAATTCTATCATAGGAAAAATATTTCCAAATCTTGTTAAAAAAATAAGAAAACTTCTCTGTTAAATAGAGGACCTTTGGATTAAAAATCCAACGGTGAATAAAGTTCACCAATTGATCCAAAAGATCACTTTGGATTGATTATGATCTCTAAATCAGAGGTTCTCTTAACAAGTTGACCTTTTCTCTTCTCCTATAAATAAGAGCAAGGAGCTTAAAGGGAAAAAAAAGAAAAAGGAAAGAAAGTTCAAAAAAAAAAAGAAGTGAGAGGGACATAAGCTCTTGAGAGAAGAGAGAATTTAATTCTCAAAAAAGAGAAAGATTGCCATCGTTGAACTCTAGGTAAAAAAAAACCCAGAGACTATACCATCTCTCCTTTACCTATTTAAGAGTTTAACCCTTCACATAAGAACTCAGTTCTTTACTCTGGTTGAGATTTGGAAAAGCAAATCTCCCCATAAGTTGAGAATTTAATTCTCATCGAGGAGATTTTGTTGTGCAGATCCAAAACTTAAGGGAAAAGAATTAAGTTACAATAAAAGAGGAGAGAAGAAGAATGGGAACATATAGGAATTTAATTCCTCCAGAAATTAGGGTTTAACCCTATATATATAAAGAACATAGTTCTTCCATAAAAAACAGTGATGATGATCCAAAATCTTCAAAACCAGAATCGTTAGTGCTTAGCATTATTTTGAAGCCTAACTTGTTTCCTACATGAATGCTTCAAATGAAAGAAGAGAACAACTAAAACTGCCTCACATGTTTCCCACGTGAGTGTTAAAGCACCCCAGTATAAAAAAAGGAGAGACAGCCATATGTGGGCAGCACCCATATTTGTGGTGCCTCGTGTGTTTCACACGTGAGCGCAACAAGAATCAAGTGCTTAGCACTTATATAAAAAGGGGGGAAATAAAACCTTATGGGCGGTGCCCATATTTGAGTGCATCACGTGTGTCATGTGAGCGCCATAAAACTCTAGTGTTTAACACTAATCCAGTACCCACATGAAATGCACGTGAGCACTGTACGCCTCAGAGCTTAGCACTATTGGGTAATTATGGAAACCCAATCTCAGTCCAAATTGGCTAAGTTTTCTGAGCCTAAACCTCTTTGATTCTAAAACCGTTGTGTTATGCAAGCGCCCCGGCCATCAATCCGTGATCAAATGCGGAACAAAAATTTATAAAACTTGGCGCTACCACAACCAATTACCCAGATCTATCCATACGCCCTACATAACAAAACATGTAAAGGAGTTAGAATGGTTATACCGAATAGATCCGTGTCCTTCGGTCTTCAACCATCATCCCAAGCTCCTAGGGGCTTCCTTGATCAAGCTTGATCTCCGGTCTCCCTCCATCGAAGATGATCTATCCGAGAGTCTATGCAACGAGCTCCAACCTCATATCCGAGGCAAGTAGGGAACCTAGATCACTACTCTAGATACCGTAGATGAAGTAGAGAGTGATGAAGAATTAATTTGTTTCAAGACACCCAAGGATTCTCAACTCATGAAAGGGCTTGGGTGGAGCTAGAGGAAGAAGAAGATGCCATGAGAATGAGGTGTTGAGAGCAACTCAAGAAAGAGAAAAAGAAATGAATAATTGCTTAATGTTTTTGTGTGTTATGGGTGTTAATAAGAAATAATGGAGCCATCACAATAAATACGTCAAGTCTCTAAAATATCTAGAGTCAACAAAATATCTCAAGTCAACAAACAATCTCATAACAAACAAAAACCCTAAGCATGATTGAATAGTAACCATGGGTCACTAATTAGCCGTGCTACCAAAAATGCAATAAACACCTCATCCTACACCTCAATAACCTTTTAATCCAAAAAGGTCTAAACCATGATGAGCTGTAATCTTCTTAAAGTAATCTTGTAATAATTTACAAGAATACCCCTTAACTGTATATACATACCGACATCTGTATTCCGAAGAATACGAATACAATGAGACAAAAATAATCCAACAATATAATACTAGTGTCACGTCCCGAAAGTACGGAATATGACCGGCACTTAAACTACGAACGTCTCGAGGCGTACGTAATCTAAGTAAGCCGAAAACCCAGAAATCAAAACCAAGAAAAGTAGTAGAGTGAAGGAAAACCAATTAAATCAAGTAGTTTTAATAGCATAAGCCGAATTATGCCTTTTAAAAAAAACATCAAATATTTCCTGAAAATTTCGGTAGTGTCTCCTTTGTAAATACTGGCTCCCAAACGGGATACAACATGAATAGTATACGAAATCAATAAAAAGGCATCCCCAAGCGGGAGCTAGCTCTTCGTCAAACGACGGTCACAACCAAACAAGCAATATAATATACAACGCCAACGGCGAGGATCAAAATTCAAAAGGAAACTCAAAACCATAAGAAAACCACAGAAATATAACGCGCGACTCTAAGGTCGAAGGAATAACATCACCGGTCTCTATCTCAAAATAAATACATGTTTGGCTGATGGAACTTCTAGATACAACAGAATAATGATATACAAGATATATAATGGGAGTACGATACAAGTAAACACACCTACTAGCAAATCGCCCGAAGGAAACTATGCCCGCAAGCCGTAAAGAACCCTGTACGGAAAACCTGCAAGAAACTGGGGCACAACGGGGGTGAGTTGCCAACTCGTGAATAGAAAAACATCTACGAATAGAAATCGCATAAATAACGCAATCTAGGTCAATGATCATAATATATCCTCAAATATATGTATAACATGCAGCCTATAACAATGGCTAGGGTAATATCTAACCGAGTGTAATCTCATGGGCCCGTGTCAGTGCCTCAGGTAGCAATATATCATATGGATGATGTATGAATGCATGTACTGAAGAAAACTACTTTCATAAATCAGTGAGATTTCTGCATTTTAAAAGTGAGGTACCATAAATGAAATCAGCATAAAACAGTGCCCAGCATCGACACAAAACAAGTGTCCAAATATCTCGATATCTCTATATCACAATCTCTGTACCTCAATATCTCAAAATCTCAATATCTCAATCACAATATCTAGGGCGCCGTCAATCCAGACCGGCCCCTACCATCTATCTCAAGACCACGACGGTATCCTCCGGATATCCGACGCGTCGGGTAATATCACCGGTCGGTAGTGCTCCCCTGCCAGGCTCAACGTCAACAACACGATCCTCTTGCCCCGGGGTACCGCACCGGGCCCACCATGTACCCGAAACGGTTCCTCCACTCCTCGAATCGGGTCTCGAAATCCATCAGCAAACTCATGGTGGACGACTCATACATCATGGGAAAACCGCACTTTTTATTTTAAAAGAGAGAAAAGGTTTATTTATGTTTTTGCGGTTTTCCTCCAAATCCAAGAAATCTCATGAAATCCGAATCCAAGTCATCAATAGCATATAAACAGGGAATATAGGCATGAGAATCTATGAATGCGACACAATAGTGAATAATAACATGCATGAAGTAGTAGGCAATAACTACAATGTCTAACTAGCATATAAGGCAAGTATACTAATATCATGTCTAAACTATTAGCTAACAACCTATATCAAATGAAATAGTATTTTCTAAAGTGTTCGTGACATGGCAATTACCGATGAAGATGTGTGTGAGCCGGCAAGTAAGTGTACGTGGTACACACGCGTCATCGGTAATGGTGCCGGTGTCCTAACAGCATGATATTAATAATAGGATATGAATCATAATATAAGCATGCGATGCGGAGCGAACAATAATAATGAGCGGGAGCTAAATACTAAACAATGGTGCCCTTTGAAATAACACGAATCGTGGGGTTTTGAAAATAAGGGCTACGGTGGTTTTAATAAAGGATACGTCTTTTGAAATATCCGTAGATCCCTTGACCTGTCTTTTAAATACCCACGATTCGATAGTTTTGAAATAGGTAGAAATCTAATCTAGTCTGAAAACTACACTAAACTATACGGCTGAACTAAAGGTAAGGAAACCGCCTAGCATCTGAGTCGATACATATATGAATATATATTAGTCGGTGATCCCGCCTCAATACTATCAATCCGATACCATATCTATAATCAGATATTCCCAAGTCAAGAGTGCGGATCAATCATCAATATATAGCTCGTACGTAAATCCGTCGTACGGCATCCCAAATCTTGGTACGGGTCAATATCACATTCATCACATTGTTCATCCGGTATCCTCTTTATCCAAGATCATAGTCCAGGGTACTGACCTATGTCTAGTACAATACTAATATCATCAATATAGTGATGATCTGACTACTGATCGACAGTCTCGTACAAACCGATATCATCAGCACATATCATCATCAAGGGGTATACATCGCCCAATACGGCCTAGTATCAATATCCTAGCATATCATATCTCATATCATGATCACATGTCGACCATTTTATTTATAACACTATTCACCCGTATCGTCGTTCAAAGACCCGCTATAACACCAAGACGTACCTCAAGTACGAATCCTGCCATATCACCGATATCACAACCACAAAACAAATCTCATCGACTCTGCTCAATCCAAAGAATCATCCTCAAATCCATATGTGAACACATAGTCCCATACCCATGTAAACACATAACTATAAAGAATCACATGAGCACATATTAATAGGAATGTATGCAAGTATGTATGTGTGTATGTGTAGTGCAACACTACCCTAGGGTTCGCAACACTAAAATAATCCAACATACCAATATCCATCCTAAACATCGTTATTAATCCCAAATAACATATAATAATTGTTGGTGTGTATACGCATCCGTATACACCACCACGGACTGCGGGGGTGCTATACGCCATCCACCCGACTTCTCCCCGTGGATATAAATCTACTCACTTGGTCCTCGCTCGCCGGTGCCGACGTCGCCACGCGCTTGCTTGTCGTCTCGAAGTCCACATGGGGTACCTACATATCATAACGCACCATATCGCATTAAAATCCGACTCATGACTAAAACGACGCACGAACCCCACATAGGTCAAAACCTATGGTTGCTTTCACAAACCGACCCAAAAACCCTCGACGTCGGCGTACAAATGCCAAACCATCGAGAAAGCTCCCAACACACTCATTTGTACAATTACAAGCACTAATTATAATATAAAATAGCTTAAAATTCACAAAAACCCCAATTTCACTTAAAAAGTCATTTTTCCGAAAATCTAGCAAGCACAAACCACCGTTTTAGTACAAAACTCGATGTATAAACGAATCTAGCGGCCACAATATTCACTAAATATCTTAAATAAGTCATAAAAACAATTCCTGTAATCTAATCTCGTTAAATTCCAAAAACCCTAAAATTCTAGTTTACAAAATACCTAAATTTTAACAATTTTATAGCAAAAATGCACAAACTACAATCTAGCTTGGATTTTCATGAACTAAAGTATTAAACTACACTTTAAAATGTTAATAATTCCATGAATACCCTAACTAGATTTTTATCTCCATTATTTAATCAAATCCCAAAAACCTAGTTTGCTTAAAAACTTGATTTGGACAAATTAAATGCAACAATTTACATAATAGCAACTAGATTAGGTTTTCCAAACATTAAGAGGTTCAACTACATAATTAATGCATGAACAATTTATCAAAACCCTTATCTTGATCCAAACCCAATTCCTTACAATTTTCAACTTGAAGGGTAACCCAAGTTAACACCTAATTAAACACTTAAATAGCTTAGATTAAAACAAAAATCAAAAATTTAACTACGTGGATAAGATTATACCTCGAAATCCAAGGTGCTCTCTTTTCTCTAAGGATTCAAGCAAGATTGATAAAAGAATAATGGGTAAGGCTTGAAATTGGAATTAGCTTTGAATTTGTATGGATTTTGAAGTGATTTTGTGGATTTTTGATGCAAAATTGAGTGGTATTTGGAGGAGGGGCTGCTGCTGAATTTCTGGCCGAGAGAGGGGAGAGGGGTGTGTGAGGGTTGGTGAGGGAATGAGCTAAGTATCAATCACCCATACATTAAGTCAACATACCACCATACTCAAATATTTATTCTTTTCTTTCTTCTTTTTTTTTTTCCAACTAACTCTTGAAGTGGGAAAGTAATTGGGGAATGGGGTTTGCTGCAGGAAGGCTCGGCTATTGTGGGGGGGAACAAAGAGAGAGTGAGGTTTGGAGAAATTTCCAAGTCAAAATGACCCCCATCAATTCATATATTAACTCCTTACTTTAATTTTTAATTTCCTAATTAATTTTATGCTAGAAACTTTAGAAACATGGAGATAATTAGAGAAAAAGAGCATGTTAGAAACTAAACTTTGTATTATCATGGTGCACTAATGTGTGTTTAACCCATTACAATTTGTAATTTTCCCTAATTAAATGTATTACTCACGGCTTAAAATAATATTAAAATAATTAATTTCGGAAAATTTTCAGAAAATTTGAAATTTTACCAGTGGCTCAATAAACACCAAATAGTAGCAATTTTATAGCTAGAATATGTATATTTAATTTTATAATAAAAATATTTGCATTTTGACTTTTTACAGAAAACCCTCTTATTTTACCGTTTTTTCGAAATTTCACCGAAACGATTTTCAAAACGTTACAATCTTTCCCCCTTAAAGAAATTCGGTCCCTGAATTTAAATTAAAACTCCCCTTAAATACTAAAACATCTATGCAAAACCATCAAGTCGTCGGGGCTCCGAAATCGTAAATACATAAAACAAATCATAGCGCAGCGCATGCGCATGAAAAATGAGCATATAACTCAAATCAAAACTCCGTCAAGCATCCCGCAATCATCGGAGTCATGGGGAAGACATCAATCCCAAATCCAAAGCAAAACCAATATGATATAACTCGAAACTATACATGTAAATATCGAATCTATATATATAAGTATCTGAAGGAAATGCATGCCAAATCTCTTTAAGTCGCCGTGCATCGCGTATAATACGTGCCATACAAGTGCACAGAAACAAGATCTAAGTGCATCGGGTGTGCACAATGCATCTGTCATAGGCAACGTGTGTGCCTGACAGCAAAATCAGGTGCATCTGACATGCACGAAAAAATATCGATTTAGTGCATCTGGTGTGCACCAAAATCCTATCTCAAGACATGCGCTCAACATGCGCGAAAACCCAAAACCAGGGGCATCCATCATGCACGAAATCATGAAATCCAATATCAAGCGCCGAACATGCGCAAAATCAAATCAGGTGCACAAGGTGCACAAAACAAATATCGAGTATCACAATCGAAATCGAAGTCCAGTGCATCTAAGTGTACAAAAGGCGTATCACTGCACTGCAAGCATATATAAACTATACAGAGTGCAGGAACCAAATCGTGTGCGTGCATACGCACAAAATCAACTCAAATGTCTAAAACTGTAAAATCACAAACATGTGAAACCAAAGCACGAAAACGATACCAAGTGCAACACTGTGCAAAGATCGTAAATCCTCAATCATCAAAATCAAATCATACGAATAAATCACCCAAACCATCGAAATCAATAATGGCGGAATAGTACCACTCAAGCGCATCCTCTAAGAATCTCGGGCCAACTGTCGCGGTCACTAGTGGGACGTCTCGTCGATGATCATGAACACTGGCCTGCTGGTGTACGTAACAATGACCACTCCTGGGTCAAGGTCTTCACGGTGAATTACCAATCTCTCGGTCCATCGGCTCATCGGCCCTGTCAGGTGTGCTAACGGGGATGATCCCGTTCTGGCACGTCTCTTGTCATCTCTCGGTCAATCATCGCGACCACTCGTAAAACAGCATATCACTGGCGTCGGCCTCTGGCTCTCTGAATGTACGTGACACATCTGATCCTGGGTGCAAGTATCATTGCAGCAGTGTCCTGGAAGGAATCCTGCTCACGGTCTCTTCCATGTCTCGTCTCTGCCAACTGTCCGGAAGTCATCGTCCTTTCCTCTATCTGCATCTTGCTCTGGAACGACTGCATACTCATCACGACTCCTTCTGGAAGGTAAATCCAAGTACCATGCCTTGGCATGGCATCGCATCTCTGATGTCAGCGGAGTGGAACGTCGTTTCATCTAGATCTGGTACGAACCTCTTACTTCACCTTTCTCTAATGTCGACCGCTTCAGACTCGTCTCGTCGTGGCTGCATGGACTGAGCTCCAACGGCTATCCTCGTATCGGGAGTCTCCCAAGAAATGCATCTCACCACCTAGCATCCAAATTAAGTCGAGCCATCCGATCGAGTCGTCAAAACCTCATAATCCCTCAAGATCTCAACATCTTGGGCACAGTTTAATAGTATCGAGTACATACCACAGCATCGGTGGTCCAGCCGTAGAAGGGCAAACCCAAGCCTCACTAATGGCGCCGTAGAACTGCCGCAAACCCGAAGGTTCAAAGGCTTTCACACGGTCATTAAGTCGTGTTAGGGTTTCATTCCTCTAGAGGGACCATAGAATTGCCTGCATGTCTTTCCGACTACTTTAAACTTGGAATAATAGGTTTCTGACATTCGATCGTCTTTGTCGACTCTCAACATCTCCACGTGAAGTCGTCTCTAGCTGGAATCAATTTATCTGATGACCTCGCATCGGGGTAGGCGAACGAACCACCTGTCCTAGTCATTCATCATCGGGTGACTAGCGACCTTCTATCATCTATTAGTCCAACTCGTCCCGCAATAGCTCCAACATATGGGGCGATATCTCGTCACTCGCCGCAACAACTGGCTCACTCATCTCCACGCTGAACAGTGCCTCAATCATCATGAGTAAGCAATACACCAACTGTCATCAAAATCTGGCTGGCCTCTGTCAGTGGCTCAATCCTCTACTGTCGATCAGCACATCCGAGTAACCTCATAAAGGCGATCCGCCAAACGCTCGTAGCGCGGAAACACAGTAAAAAGACACATCTCCGCAATCGTGTGTCGCCGGAATTTCGCCCTGGTCAGTCCTCGTTCGTGACGAGCTCGTGCTGACCGCAACTCTAGCTCTAGCTCTCCCTGCCCATAATCGTGGCAGCAAAACCATAACTGGTACTGATGAGGCTAGATCGGAATGAATATAATACTGAGCAAACAAATGTACATCCTAAGGCTTCTTAAGTGGAGTAGCGTATCGTAAATATGCCGCGGAACATACCCACGGTACGTTACTCTACTTTAGTCACATATTCCATCAACCAAGGGTCATCCTATGCTCCGACGGTAAAACCTAACGCTCTGATACCAACTTTGTCACGTCCCGAAAGTACGGAATATGTCCGGCACTTAAACTACGAACGTCTCGAGGCGTACGTAATCTAAGTAAGCCGAAAACCCAGAAATCCAAACCAAGAAAAGTAGTAGAGTGAAGGAAAACCAATTAAATCAAGTAGTTTTAATAGCATAAGCCGAATTATGCCCTTTAAAAAAAACATCAAATGTTTCCTGAAATTTCGGCAGAGTCTCCTTTATAAATACTGGCTCCCAAACGGGATACAACATGAATAGTATACGAAATCAATAAAGGCATCCCCAAGCGGGAGCTAGCTCTTCGTCAAACGACGGTCACAACCACACAAGCAATATAATATACAACGCCAACGGCGAGGATCAAAATTCAAAAGGAAACTCAAAACCACAAGAAAACTACAGAAATATAACGCGCGACTCTAAGGTCGAAGGAATAACATCGCTGGTCTCTATCTCAAAATAAATACATGTTTGGTTGATGGAACTTCTAGATACAATAGAATAATGATATACAAGATATATAATGGGGGTACGATACAAGTAAACCCACCTACTAGGAAACCACCCGAAGGAAACTATGCCCGCAAGCCGTAAAGAACCCTATACGGCAAACCTGCAAGAAACTGGGGCACAACGGGGGTGAGTTGCCAACTCGTGAATAGAAAAACATCTACGAATAGAAATGGCATAAATAACGCAACTTAGGTCAATGATCATAATATATCCTCAAATATATGTATAACATGCAGCCTATAACAATGGCTAAGGTAATATCTAACCGAGTGTAATCTTATGGGCCCGTGTCAGTGCCTCAGGTAGCAATATATCATATGGATGATGTATGAATGCATGAAATAGAATGCATGTACTGAAGAAAACTACTTTCATAAATCAGTGAGATTTCTGTATTTTAAAAGTGAGGTACCATAAATGAAATCAGCATAAAACAGTGCCCAGCATCGACACAAAACAAGTGTCCAAATATCTCGATATCTCTGTATCACAATCTCTCTACCTCAATATCTCAAAATCACAATATCTCAATCACAATATCTAGGGCGCCGTCAATCCAGACCGGCCCCTACCATCTATCTCAAGACCACGACGGTATCCTCCGGATATCCGACGCGTCGGGTAATATCACCGGTCGGTAGTGCTCCCCTGCCAGGCTCAACGTCAACAACACGATCCTCTTGCCCCGGGGTACCGCACCGGGCTCACCATGTACAAGAAACGGTTCCTCCACTCCTCGAATCGGGTCTCGAAATCCATCAGCAAACTCATGGTGGACGACTCATACATAATGGGAAAGCCGCACTTTTTATTTTAAAAGAGAGAAAAGGTTTATTTATGTTTTTGCGGTTTTCCTCCAAATCCAAGAAATCTCATGAAATCCGAATCGAAGTCATCAATAGCATATAAACAGGGAATATAGGCATGAGAATCCATGAATGCGACACAACAGTGAATAATAACATGCATGAAGTAGTAGGCAATAACTACAATGTCTAACTAGCATATAAGGCAAGTATACTAATATCATGTCTAAACTATTAGCTAACAACCTATATCAAATGAAATAGAATCTTCTAAAGTGTTCGTGACATGGCAATTACCGAGGAAGATGTGTGTGATTTGGAAAGTAAGTGTACGTGGTACATATGCGTCATCGGTAATGGTGCTGGTGTCCTAACAGCATGATATTAATAATAGGATATGAATCATAATATAAGCATGCGATGCGGAGCGAACAATAATAATGAGCGGGAGCTAAATACTAAACAATGGTGCCCTTTGAAATAACACGAATCGTGGGGTTTTGAAAATAAGGGCTACGGTGGTTTTAATAAAGGATACGTCTTTTGAAATATCCGTAGATCCTTTGACCTATCTTTTAAATACCCACGATCCAATAGTTTTGAAATAGGTAGAAATCTAATCTAGTCTGAAAACTACACTAAACTATACGGCTGAACTAAAGGTAAGGAAACCGCCTAGCATCTGAGTCGATACATATATAAATATATATTAGTCGGTGATCCCGCCTCGATACTATCAATCCGATACCATATCTATAATCAGATATTCCCAAGTTAAGAGTGCGGATCAATCATCAATATATAGCTCGTACGTAAATCCGTCGTATGGTATCCCAAATCTGGGTACGGGTCAATATCACATTCATCACATTGTTCATCCGGTATCCTCTTTATCCAAGATCATAGTCCAGGGTACTGACCTATGTCTAGTACAATACTAATATCATCAATATAATCATGATCTGACTACTGATCGACAGTCTCGTACAAACCGATATCATCAGCACATATCATCATCAAGAATATCCTAGCATATCATATCTCATATCACGATCACATGTCGACCATTTTATTTATAGCACTATTCACCCGTATCTTCGTTCAAAGACCCGCTATAACACCAGGACGTACCTCAAGTACGAATCCTACCATATCACCGATATCACAACCACAAAACAAATCTCATCGACTCAGCTCAATTCCAAGTATCATCCTCAAATCCGTATGTGAACACATAGTCCCATACCCATGTGAACATATAACTATAAAGAATCCCATGAGCACATATAAATAGGAATGTATGCAAGTATGTATGTGTGTATGTGTAGTGCAACACTACCCTAGGGTTCGCAACACTAAAATAATCCAACACACCAATATCCATCCTAAACATCGTTATTAATCTCAAATAACATATAATAATTGTTGGTGTGTGTACGCATCCGTATACACCACCACGGACTGCGGGAGTGCTATACGCCATCCACCCGACTTCTCCCCGTAGATATAAATCTACTCACTTGGTCCTCGCTCGCCGGTGCCGACGTCGCCATGCGCTTGCTTGTCGTCTCGAAGTCCACATGGGGTACCTACATATCATAACGTACCATATCGCATTAAAATCCGACTCATGACTAAAACGACGCACGAATCCTACATAGGTCAAAACCTATGGTTGCTTTCACAAATCGACCCCAAAACCCTCGACGTCGGCGTAAAAACGCCAAACCATCGAGAAAGCTCCCAACACACTCATTTGTACAATTACAAGCACTAATTATAATATAAAATAGCTTAAAATTCACAAAAACCCCAATTTCACTTAAAAAGTCATTTTTCCGAAAATCTAGCAAGCACAAATCACCGTTTTAGTACAATACTTGATGTATAAACGAATCTAACGGCCACAATATTCACTAAATATCTTAAACAAGTCATAAAAATAATTCGTGTAATTTAATCTCGTTAAATTCCAAAAACCCTAAAATTCTAGTTTACAAAATACCTAAATTTTAACAATTTTATAGCAAAAATGCACAAACTACAATCTAGCTTGGATTTTCATGAACTAAAGTATTAAACTACACTTTAAAATGTTAATAATGCCATGAATACCCTAATTAGATTTTTATCTCCATTATTTAATCAAATCCCAAAAACCTAGTTTGCTTAAAAACTTGATTTGGACAAATTAAATGCAACAATTTACATAATAGCAACTAGATTAGGTTTTCCAAACCTTAAGAGGTTCAACTACACAATTAAAGCATGAACAATTTATCAAAACCCTTATCTTGATCCAAACCCAATTCTTTACAATTTTCAACTTGAAGGGTAACCCAAGTTAACACCTAATTAAACACTTAAATAGCTTAGATTAAAACAAAAATAAAAAATTTAACTACGTGGATAAGATTATACCTCCAAATCCATGATCAAACATACAACCTAGCCTTCAAGATGCTCTCTTTTCTCTAAGGATTCAAGCAAGACTGATCAAAGAATAATGGGTAAGGCTTGAAATTGGAATTAGCTTTGAATTTGTATGGATTTTGAAGTGATTTTGTGGATTTTTGATGCAAAATTGAGTGGTATTTGGGGGAGGGGCTGCTGCTGAATTTCTGGCCGAGAGAGGGGAGAGGGGTGTGTGAGGGTTGGTGAGGGAATGAGCTAAGTATCAATCACCCATACATTAAGTGAACATACCACCATACTCAAATATTTATTCTTTTCTTTCTTCTTTTTTTTTCCAACTAACTCTTGAAGTGGGAAAGTAATTGGGGAATGGGGTTTGCTGCAGGAAGGCTCGGCTATTGTGGGGGGGGGGGAACAAAGAGAGAGTGAGGTTTGAAGAAATTTCCAAGTCAAAAAGACCCCCATCAATTCATATATTAACTCCTTACTTTAATTTTTAATTTCCTAATTAATTTTATGCTAGAAACTTTAGAAACATGGAGATAATTAGAGAAAAAGAGCATGTTAGAAACTAAACTTTGTATTATCATGGTGCACTAATGTGTGTTTAACCCATTACAATTTATAATTTTCCCTAATTAAATGTATTACCGACGGCTTAAAATAATATTAAAATAATTAATTTCGGAAAATTTTCAGAAAATTTAAAATTTCACCCGTGGCTCAATAAACACCAAATACTAGCAATTTCATAGCTAGAATATGTATATTTAATTTTATAATAAAGATATTTGCATTTTGACTTTTTACAGAAAACCCCCTAATTTTACCGTTTTTTCGAAAATTTCACCGAAACGATTTTCAAAACGTTACAACTAGGATCCGGCTTAAACTAAAGCCCATGAGTATTATACGTCCGAACATCATCCGTGCACAAGTACACGTATATGATCTAACCCTGCCGTAAAACCATACGGCTTCTACATCGTTTCACCCGAAGCAGGGAAACCCTCTGTGTGTGACTCTAAAGACTCGTCAATACACTGGAAGTGGGTTTAACCACAAGCACGTCAACGACACTAGCTGTACGTAACGGCTACCCAGGTATTGAGCGAAAGGGAGGTCGATGAGCAAACTCATCCAGAACCCTACTGAGCCAGACAGTGACAATATCCGTACAGTCCGGTCCCTTCGTTTAGGAGTATCGCATATCAAGTCTAGGGGTGGATAAAGTCAAACCTCTAATAACGCGACATTTAGTGTCGGTATGAAGCCTTTCACCACTTGAGAAACTACTGATCCTAGATCAGTAATTCTCGACTACCTTGGCCAAGGATTTCTGGTGATGGCCACCCGTGCACAACCGCGACATCAACCCCCAATACCGAGAGAGACGAATCCCCTGACTATTCGCTCACTGCCTCCATGTGGCTCGGGACTGTACCCAACTAACCTGTTTGCATAATTCCTTTGAGCCGTGGTATGGTAGTAATCAAAGCACAGTAGGAACTGGCATAAGACAAATGATAATCTCAGGTCGATAGACTAAGCTGTACACATGTCACCAGGGAACTGCTATCTGACAATAGGTATAATACCAACTAGCATGTTCCCGGCGAGTCCGCCCGGTGTACTCATAACCCAATGAGCACCTGTATACATCTTCGCTGAGCAAACTAACACCAATGGCTTGTGAGACCGGCCACCACCCCTCGTCGGGGTCTCGATCAGTATACACTAGTCTACTCTGGAGTACCGATGCCCAGTCTCGAAACACCCATGACTAGGGACATTTATGGATGTACCTATAGACCATCCAGCTCCCACGTATATACATATATGATCGCCATCATAATGATGGTAGTCAAACAAGAATCCTATGAGCTCTATCAACATGTAATAGTGATCAGTAAAACCACCTAAAACAGATAGATGATGATAAAGAAAAACCAGATAGCATACTATCACCTTGAGTAAGACTGTTCTACCGGTATAGGTCCTCCTTCAATCATCGCAATCGCGTGCCTGTGATCCAATAATTGACTTGAGGGCACTATATCCAACAAAAATAACCGAGCACATATTGCTCATGTTTTCACTAACTGACCTAAGTCTAAAAAATGACTAGTGATCTCCCATTGATGATATCTCAAATGATATTCATTTTATACCTCCTAAGATAATTTTAGTCTCAAACATGACTAATATTTCTTAGGTCTACAACAGCCCCCCTTTTTCTCTCAAACATGGGATTTGGTTTAAGGGTACATCTTTCCATACCTCTGATATATGCCGTTGTAATTCTTCAACGTATTCAGAGAGGTGGTAGTTCTCGACAACCAACAAATCTTTGGTGCACTTCCAAACTGACGTACACACCTCAAATTGGATCGTGCCTCAAATTGGGCACATTCCATATCAACATCGTTCACTCTGCCACGTAACAAATACACGTGCGTGCAAGTTGAATGATGGACCGAAATGCCTTAAACTATTATTCGCCTCCCAAAACGGTGATAAAGGACCGAAACGTCCCTAATTTAATATTCGCCCCCAAATACGGCGATAAAGGACCGAAATGTCCTTAAACTAAATATTCTCCTCAAACATGACGATAATGGACCGCGACGTCTTTAAACTAAAACAAACTGAGCCCCCAAATGCTCATATATATTCAAGTCGATCTTAATCTCAAACCAGATTAATGGTCCTTAAATAACCCAAACCCAAATCTAAAAATATACGGATTTGGACTAATCCAAGCTCTACGGGCGGCGACATAAATTAGTCTTCATATACAATCAATAGGAAACCTAAACAAACAAAAACACACACGACACGAAGTGAACTTCCGGAGCAGGAGAAAGTGGTTATCGCGATACGGTAACGTAATTAACTGCAGAGGCTTGCACCTGCAGGGAAGAGCATCTCCAAAATCAAAAACCCATCGCAAAACGAGGGGGAATCTGATGAAGTCACACTACAACGGCCGCATCTTTCCAAACCTCGCATCTTTCCAAACCTCCGATATAAGGCACCATAAATCAACTTAGCGTCTTCGGAGAGGTGGACGGATAAATCCAAATAGCATCTGCCCCTAGAATTCAGGTAAGATGATCCATCCCGGTTCATCCCCGTTTTCGATAGTAAACAGATTCTGGCACGCCCGGTTGGACCTTTTCCTCTTTCCACTCCACACTTCGTGTGTCATATTTCGCGAACAAAATCATGGTTTGCTATGGTTGACCTAGGATTTGAGGTACTAAGATTTGGTGTCTTGCTCCTGTGTAGAGAAGAGAAAGATCGATGGCTTCCAACTGCACAACTTGCAACAGCAACTCCCGCTCCGCCCCTACTGGAGGAGTAACTTACGGGCCCAACACGGCCTCCATTTTCTCAATGCCGGTGGGGAAGATTACGTAGGCCACTACTGGACTATTCTTCAGGACCATGTTCCCACCAGTGAGTTTTGGTGCCTCAGCGCCGCAAGAGGAAGCTTCAAAGAGGTCATCTTTGATCGATTGGAAATCATAACGGCTCATCTCAACGAACCGTCCAAAGCTGACGCCTCAGTCTTTAAGTCATAAGGATCTTACACAGGTATTTTCTCCTCACCAGGTCGAGAGTACCTTGCAAGTGTCTTTTAACGAGATTGCGCCCTTCGGGTTTTCACAAAACACACCGGTAGCCCTGTTGTTTTTACTCACGGAGCCCCTTCGGGTTTTCATCCGTACCCATTTTGCTTATGGACGTACCATTTTTTTTAACGCGTCAGCCCTAAAATGCTGCGGTTTGTAGTAGTTTAACGATGTTTCGGTCAGTTGCAAGTTTTAGGACATTTTAGGACATTGTTAGTTTAGGGACGTTTCGGTCCGTTGTTAGTTAGGGACATTTCGGTCCGTTGTTAGTTTTAGGACATCTCGGTCCGTCGTTTGTTTTAGGACATCTCGGTCCGTCGTTAGTTTTGGGACATTTCGGTCCGTTTGCCGGCTGGGCAAGAACCTGAATGGGCCAACAAAGAGACTCGTAATTCCTGAAGGGGCTACCCCAAAAAGGATAGCCCTCCCAATTCCTGCTGGAAATGAAGCCGTCAAAAGTGCTTCACCAGTCAGGCGATCGGTCTTCGAGAGGCTGACCGTCTCTAATGAAATCTTGCCAAGGACGTCGGTCTTTAATAGGCTAGCAACTGCCAGAGCTCCTCAGCAAAACTAGGGGCAAGCTGCAACCGCTTCCGAAACCGAGGCAGTCCCTTCTGCAAGACATGCTCGACGTCGTTACTGTCGCCGAGTGAGGAAAGCTTGGGGCAACTCCCCCTCTAGACTCACTCTGCCAGCTCAAATAGTGGAAGTTGATGCTGCTGTTCCAACCGGGAACAGTTTTGATCTACTCAGGAGGGTGTGAAAGAACTCTCCAATGGCTGTGCTAAAGAAATCGTCCCCGCCTACAGAAGCCACAGTGCAGGCAAAGACGGACCAGCCCCATCAGCGGCTCTCCTCCCAAATTCTCAGGGTCTGGCAAAAAGTCCACGATTCTTTATTCGACGAAAAATACTCCATCTGACCGAAGAAATCAAAGAGTTGGCAAAAGGAAGACCACTCCTCCATCATACAGCAAAGGGTTACTTATACGGAGGTGCTTGTTACAACAGAACCTTCAACTTCGACCTCCTACAAAAGGATGAGGCCGGAGAAAATCCCACCGTCTGTGGCAAATTCCAAAGGCGCTGGACCGAAATGCCATAAGTCTGGGGCCATGATCGTGCACACGGTCTATATGGCTTCCAGGAGATAGGAAAGTCGTGCTTCTATAAATCACCGACCTCAAACTCGGTCGTTGACAAAAGCTCAGGAGCAACAATAAAAGCTCCAAGAGATGCTGACCAAGATGGCAGCACTCACCAGATAGAAAGAAAGTTCGGATCCAGCAAGTGAACAGCGTCAAGAGTAGGAGACCGATAGAGGGTTCCTACGAAGGGTGCTTGAAAGAAAAGACAATGAGGTCGCGGAACAAGCCGCCAACATAAAGCATATGGTGCTTTTGTTCCAGTACATAGTTGGAATGATGATCCAACCGGAGCCCCCAGTCGAGGATCCGCCGATAATCATCGAGGATGACAGAAGGGAAACTTCAAACTCTCTTCCGACTTTGTCAACAGCTAAGGAGGAAATGATCACCAAGACAGCTCTTGATGACTGTATAGCTCAACAAATACGAGCTCATCAAGCTAGTGAGGCGGTCGACCAAACTGTCAGAACTGTGCGACCGTATCAAGGATGGTATGATCAAATCAAGTACCTACCGGGATATACGATCCCAAGTTCCATGTGTACAAAGGGACAGGCAACCCACACTAACACGTCGCACAGTTCAGAGCTCTGTGTGGCAACACTGGAGACGATGACAAACTACTGCTTCGCTAGTTCGTTGGTAGCTTGTCGGAGATAGCCTTTGAATGGTATTCAGAGCTCCTAAATGACTCCGTAAAGACATTCACAGAGATGGAGCTGCTGTTCACACAGCGGTTCACCAGCGCAAGCGAGCGTACCCCGATCACGTCACTAATCAAGGCCAGGGTAAAGACGGGAGAAACTTGGGTCCAATACGCGATCTGGTGGCGGAACCTATGGTCAAAATGCGAACAGCACATCGAGGAATCTCCTGCCGTGGGCATGTTCATCGGGACCCTAAATCCTCAAACGATCGTGTCCCGATTCATGACGTTCTTCAAGCCTACACCTTTCCAGGCTCCGATTGATATACTGGCCCAAATGGACCAGATGGGCCACGAGCCTTCCTCCTCAGATAAGGATCCTCAAAATACCAAGGGAAAAGGGAAAGAAGCCTTCATCGCCAACACTCAACAGCTGCCGAGTGACCCAAAACCGGCTGCTCACCAAAACAACACGCGTCCACACCTATCTCTGGAAGAAAGGATAGGACGTGCTTACTCATTCCCCCGTGATAAAATGAGGAGACTCTTCAAGTTGGTAGTGCGCAACAAACTCATTACATTGCCAGACCCATGACGTCCACTGCAACCTGGTGACGTCAACAACCCCAACTACTGCTCCTATCAAAGGATGGTGAGCCACCCAATTGAAGATTGCTACGTCTTCAAAAACTGGGTCGAAGATCATTATCAACAGGGAAAGTTCGCGCTGTCTTAGAACTGGAGGGTAAATCCACCACAGAAGCACGCTCCTAAAAAGGTGGATACGTCGAAGGCATCATGCTCGCTTGTGGAAGAAGCTCCATGGGAAGTCGCCCTTTCAGCTAAAACTAAAAGAATGCTGAAGGATCTCCAGGTATGTCTGGCAATCAGGTGGAAGAGCCCATTTGAACCAAAAATCATAAAAGAGATGTTGAAACCGCGTCTTGTACCGAAAACTGTCGACAAAGGGCAAAATACCCAAGTCGAGCTTTCAAAGTCTTCGAAGAAAAAGAAGAAGAACAAGAAGTCTATGCAACCTGCCGAGTATGATGACAAATGCACAGATCTACAAAGGTACATTGACGTGCTGGAGGAGTATAACCAGAAGGCATGGACACCAGTCTCCCTCGAAGAGTTCCTCAAGCATATTCTTGAGAACAAAGTGTTAGTTATATATATGGCCTAGAGGCCATTATTGTACATATGATGTATATTATAGTGGATACTTGGATATATATAGAGAGGACTTTCTTGCTCGACATAATAGTATGCTATCTTGTTTCACTTTGTCTTAACAAGTTGACTTGTATTGGTTTATTTTCTTGCTCTCACATGTTGATAAAGCCCTTAGGATATATACTCGACTACTAGGACTATGATGCAGATCATACTAATGGGGACAGGGTAGTCCAAGAGTATATCATATAACTGATCCTAGTCGAGGGAGTATCGAGATAGGGCATCGATACGCCAGAGTAGACTAGCGTATACATTTTTCGACCTATATGATGGACGATGGATGATCCCATATCCATTGGTGTTTGATATCTGAGAAGGTATATGGGCACTCAGTGGAGACTAGGTACACTGAACGGACTCACCGAGAACTCCTAGATGGTATTATACCAATCGTCAGATAGCAGTTCTTTGGTGACACTTGTACAGGTTAGTCTGTAGACTCGAGATCGTCATAGAGTCTTTTGTGATTCCCACCGTGCTTTGATTTCCACCTTACCATGTTCAAGAGAACGTGCAAAACGGTGGCTTTTGGGTACAGTCACGAATCACATAGAGGCAATGAGCGATAGGAGGGGTTTCGTCTCTCCCGGTATTGGGGGTTGATGTTGCGCTGTATTCGATTGACTATAACTGGAAGTCCCTAGCCAGGGCTGATATGGAGATCTACTAGTAAGTATTATCAGTAGTTTCTCGACCCGTTATGAGTCTCACATCGACATGACTTATCGGTTACTAGGGTCTGATGTTTACCACCCCTAAACTGGATATGCGACATATGAGACAAAGAGACCGGACTGTACGGTAGTGTTACTGATTGGATTCACAGGAGTGTGTGCAAGCTTACTTGTTGATCTTCTGATCGCTCAATACCCGGGTGGCTATTACGTTTAGCTGACCGCTTGTAGCTTGTGGGTGTTTGATATGATCATCACCTACAGCCGGTGTATTGACGAGTCTTTAGAGTCCTACACAGAGGTTTCCTGGCTCAGGCAAAACGGAGTAGAAGCACATATGTGATATGTGCGGGATCGAGATTGATACGCGTATGTGATACCGTATTCTATTCTCGCGCTATGTGATATCGGCCGGGTATATGTGATATAATCGGGTTATCGGATTAAGTGTTGGCCAATCGAGCATAGCGCAACATCAACTCCCAATACCGGGAAAGACGAAACCCCTCCTATCGCTCATTGCCTCCATGTGACTCGGGACTGTACCCAAAATCCACCATTTTGCACGATCACTTGATCGTGGTAAGGTGGAAATCAAACCACAGTGGGAATTATACAAGACTTTATGACGATATCAGGTCTACAGACTAACTTGTACCAGTGTCATTAGAGAACTGCTATCCGACGATAAGTATAATACCATCTAGGAGTTCTCGGCGAGTCCGTCCAGTGTACCCAGTCTCCACTGAGCACCCGTATACCTTCTCTGATGTCAAATACCAACGGATATGGGATCATCCATCGCCCATCATATGGGTCGAGTAGCGTATACGCTAGTCTACTCTGGAGTATCGATGCCCTGTCTCGATACTCCCATGACTAGGAACATTTGAAGGATGTACTTATCGACTGCCATGTCCCCACTAGTATGATCTGCATCATAATCCTAGTAGTCAAGTACTCATCCTAAGGGCTTTATCAACATGTAACAAAGAGACAATAAGTGTATATATTAAGATAAAGTGCAACCAGATAGCATACCATCATGTCGAGAAAGAAAGTCCTCCCTATATATCATGTCAAAAAGAAAACAATACATTTAACATATATCAATGTATCATGAGTGAGAAAAAAAATTATTTATGTGAGCTAATATTAGTTAATGTAATTTAATATATCAAATATATAATTCTACATTAAATTATTAAATCAACACTTGATTTAATAATCCGGCTATATTATATATAACCGACTAATATCAAATGTAACAAGTTATCGAATCAAAACTTGATTCGATAACTTGGCTATATCACATATAACCTACGATGTCACTAATCGTGAGAATAGAATGCGGTATCACATACACGCATTAATCTCGGTCCTGCACATATCACATATGTGCTCCTACTCCGTTTCGCATGAACCAGGAGAATTACTTAATGATAAATAAAACCCATACATTAACCTTAGAATGGTATAAGTCTCATACATACATGTTGAAAGTGTAACCTAACATGACACAACAATATATATCACATATATATTTTGTGTGCAAAGAAAACAATTAACATATATCACATATATGTTAAGTGTATCAAATTTGAGAAAAAGAAAAGCTTAAGTGAGCTAATATTAGTTAATTTAATTTAATATATCAAATATATAATTATATATTAAATTATTAAATCAACACTTGATTTAATAATCCGGCTATATTACATATAACCGTCTAATATCAAATGCAACAACTTATCGAATCAACACTTGATCCGATAACTTGGCTATATCACATATAACTTGCGATGTCACTAATCGCAAGAATAGAATGCGGCATCATATACACGCATTAATCTCGGTCCCGCACATATAACATATGTGCTCCCATTCCATTTCGCATGAACCAGGAAACCTCTATGTAGGACTCTAAAGACTCATCAATACGCCGGCAGTAGGTGATGATCATATCAAACAACCACAAGCCGCAAGCGGTTTGCTAAACGTAACGGCCACCCGGGTATTGAGAGATCAGAAGATCAACACGCAAGCTTGCTCGTACTCCTGCGAATCCAATCAGTAATACTACCGTACATCTTGTGGAGCCTCTCTAGAGTCCGGGAGTTCTTGATCGCGGTGAAGGTACTACTACACGGAGCTATTGAAGTGAAGGACCGGTCTACAATGGTTGTATTCCTTCTTCTTTTTAGTTTGTAAAGAGTTTACAATCTAGAAAACCCTAAGTCTCTAGTTCGATTCTCGTTCGGGTTCTTTAGCTCTCTAGAAAATTTTGAAATGGCATATTCAATGCCCTAGTAAACACCGTGAGGGTGCTAAGGAAATGGCATGTTGCGCTATGTGATATATATAACCAAAGCTTTCACTTCACTAATTATAATAAACCTAGTTTTCCTAGAGGCATGACCTCGTTAACACCTTTCTAGACACCTACTTGATCGGCTAATTGTCATGTGTAAAACTCTCTTAGGAGTAACTCTTACTTACAGTGGTATCAGAGCCTAGCTAGAGCATTAGGCGTTGTGTAGACGAAGTTAGATGTCCGATTGAACCTCGAAAACCCAATTTGGAACCCCTCTCTGGAAATTTTTCAAAAAGTTGGATTTTTTCATGTTAAAAATATTCAGAAAAACATGCAGGGAATTCTATGGACACATCTGAAGAACGAAACCCTAACTCGTCCAATTGACCGCGGATCCGCGGCTAAAAGCTGGTTTTGGCGGCGGATCTGCGGCGCCACTTGAGAGGCTTGGGTCGGGCCCTTCAGCTGTAGTTCCGTAGGTACTGGGGCATGCTTCTGGGAATTTTTAATTATGCTTGAGTGTTGGGGTTTGTGGGAATTTTGGGAATTCGTTGATTCGATCGAATTTCTTAACGTCGTCTAGCTTTCTGAAATGTGATATAATAATTGGAATCTACAAATTTGTTTGTTGCGTGTAAATCTAACATTTCTGTCTCGGGTATAATCGGAGAACTTGTTGAATTATCCGAATATTTTTGAAAAGATGTTTTCATCCGTGAGACCTAAATGTGAGCTTTACATTGTTAGGCATGAAATCTTGTATATGTGATATCTCGGGTTTACGATGTTTAAGGGCAGTTACGATTCCAATTGTTGTAGTTTTTCATTTTCTTTTCTGCGACCGTAAGTGTAATATGTTGTGTATCGCCAGTTTCGTTGCTATACTGTTAGTTGTATGTATGCTCTAGAGGCCAGTATTGTACAGATGATGTATATTATATTGGATGCTTGGACATATATAGAGATGACTTTCTTGCTCGATATGATAGTATGCTATCTGGTTACTATTTATCTTAACATGTACACTTGTCTCTTTAAACTGTCTTATAGTTACATGTTGATAAAGCCCTTAGGATGTGTACTTGACTACCTGGACTATGATGCAGATCATACTAGTGGGGACATGGTAGTCCAAAAGTACATCCTTCAAGGTCCCTAATCGTGGGTGTATCGAGACAGGGCATCGATATACCAGAGTAGACTAGCGTATACGCTTCTTGACCCATGAGATGGGCGATGGATGATCCCATATCCATTGGTGTTTGACATCAGAGATGGTATACGGGTGCTCAGTGGAGACTGGGTACACTGGACGGACTCGCCGAGAACTCCCAGATGGTATTATACCTCACGTCAGATGGCAGTTCTCAGGTGACACTTGTGCAGGTTAGTCTGTAGACCCGAGATCGTCATAGAGTCTTGTGTGATTCCCACTGTGCTTTGATCTCCACCTTACCACGTCCATGAGGGCGTGCAAAACGGTGGTCTTTGGGTACAGTCCCGAGTCACATGGAGGCAATGAGCAATAGGAGGGGTTTCGTCTCTCCCGGTATTGGGAGTTGATGTTGCGCTGTGCTCGATTGGCCGTAACAGGGAAGTCCCTGGCCAGGGCTGATCAGAGATTTGCTGGTAAGTATTACCAGTAGTTTCTCGACCCGTTATGAGCCTCACATCGGCCCGACTTATCGGTTATTGGGGTCTGACGTTTACCACCCCTAGACTTGATATGCGACGTATCAGACGAACAGACCGGACTGTACGGTAAGTGTTACTGGTTGGATTCACAGGAGTGTGAGCGGGCTAGCTCGTCGATCTTCTGATCGCTCAATACCCGGATGGCCGTTACGTTTGGCAGACCGCTTGCGGCTTGTGGGTGCTTGATATGATCATCATCTGCTACCGGCGTATTGACGAGTCTTTAGAGTCCTACACAGAGGTTTCCTGGCTCAAGCGAAACGAAATAGGAGCGCATATGAGATATGTACGGGACCGAGAATAATGCGTGTATGTGATACCGCATTTCATTCTCGCGATAAATGTTTCGATTGGTTATATTCGATATGACCTAGTTATCGAATCATTGATTCGATAAGCCGATACATTGGATACTAGTCGGTTATATCCGATATGACCGGATCGTTAAATCAAGTGTTGATTTGATGATTTAATGTATAATTATATATTTGATATACTACATTGCATTAACTAGTATTGGTTCACTTTATATGGATTTTCTCACTTGATGTGCAAGAAGTATATGTGATATACTTTTGTGCACATATTTGTATCATGTTTGATGATACTTGATCTTGTTGTTATGTATAAAGAATTAAACCATGGTTAAGTGTTGATTAAGGTTTTGCATTTTCATTTATTTATTTATTTATTTATTTGAAAAAGGATTATGATGAGAATGGTGGCTTTCTTTGTTTTAAGTTGAAGCTTCATGAAGCTTTGACTTTTGTAACCATTCTTGTCCTCATGCTTAACCCTAACTCTCCAAATGACCATGGTTTATTCTCTACACTTAACCCTAGTTAGATTATGATAAGTATGAATTTTTCTTTTCATTTTAAAGAACTTATCATAAAACTAGCTTCATCTTCTCCTTCTTCTTCAAGATAGAAACCTTAATGCCATCAATGGCAACTTGAGTTCTAGTGAGAGAAATCCAATTCTAAAGTGAACCCACCTCCTATTTCTTCACCCTCTACCTCTTGCCAAGTTGTTTTGGGTGTTTTCTTCACAAGTTTCACAACTTTGTGAAGTTGGAGCTTGAACTTGTGATGCCTCGACGTAGATTATCTTCGGCACGAAGCCGACGACCTAGTCCGCCCAAATCTCCGATGAAGCCGACGTATGAGTTCGGGATTCGAGATGGACAGCGAGAGGATGCCTACATGGAGCTAAGGAAGTGGATAACCGGATCTACAAAGGTTGTAGCTCTCTTCCTTTAGTTAAAGTGTTAACTAGATTCGTATTTCGCCTAGAAATCTAGCCGACGATCCGTATTAGGGTTTCTCGGCTCCCATAATATTTTAAATTGGCATGATTGATGCCTTGTGAGACCTCTATAGTGTGCCTAGGAACCCTACAGTGGTATCAGAGCCTAGCTAGAGCCTTAGGCGAAGTCTAGACGACGTTTGAAACCCGAACGAACCCGAAACCCTAAAACCCGAGTGCTCTCTGGACTTTTTCTAAAATCTGGGATTTTTCCAGATTAAAAATGCCTAAAAAATTCAGCAGGAAGATCTAAGAATTATGGTGAAACACGAGCTCATGATTCATCTAAACAACCGCGGAAACGCGGCAGAAGCATGGCTTCTGCCGCGGTTCCGCTGCCTACTGTTCATATTGCGCAATATTGTTTGCACAGTAATTCTTGTTTTCTGCAGCTGAGTTTTATGGGTATTTTTAATAATTATTCAAGAGTTGAATTTTCTGGGGTGTTTTAGAGCTTCGGTGTTTCGACCGGATTATCAAACTTCGTCTTTGTGTTTTTCCGGATAATTTTTGAATTTTTTAAAAAGTTCGACCGAATATAAATACCCAACTTTTCCCCTGTCGGGAAATTTCCAAGTGTTGGATTTTTTCCATAGTTTAACGACGTTCTAAGTAGTGCAAGTAACGCGATGGACCCTCTAGAAGACAACAAACCTTAACTCGATTATGTGACCGTCTTGAACTGCCCTTTGAACCTTCGGGTTTGGGGCAGTACGGCGTGCCACATGTGAGGCGTTGGCTTGACCCTTCTACGGCTGGACCGTTGGTACTGAGGCACGAACTGAATGTTGTTAGACTTATTTCATGTGTTGAGCTGTATCGGGAAAACTTGGGTATTCAAATGTTCGATCGGAAAGTTTAACATTTTCTGTTTATCTGGAATGTGATACAATAATTGGAATTCACAAACAGTTATGAGATACTGAATGAATGTTATAAATCTAGCGGTTTAGTTTCACTTGATATTGAAAAGAGTTTTCGATAATGAGACTAAAATGCGGGGTTTATAACTGTTAGGCATGTGATGTCTAAGTATTTCATTTGATTAGGCATGCGATGTCTAAAGAGGTTGCGGATTCCAACTGTTGTAGTTTTACACTTTCTTTTCTGTGACCGTAAGTGTAGTATGTTCATATCACCGGTTTTGTTGCTATACGTCAACGACAATTGGGGTATGCATACTTACTTACGTTGATGACATGTGATGTTATGTGTTGCTGGATATGTTATATTGGATCGTCGTGTTTGAATAGCCGGGGGTTTTTTATGTGAGATGAGTGTTTTTCATTTTCATTCATGTAAAAACTTGTATGTAATATTCTTTTATTTGGGGCACTTCCAGGTAGCGGAAGTTGTCACCTTTTGTATATTATTTACTTTTCCGCATTAGGATAGACCCAAGGAGGGGAGCACAAGTAACCGGGTTCTGGGGTCCAGTGGGAGACCAACTCGAGGAGTCAAGTCCGGGTCTCCTAACCCTAGAATTGGCAGGGTTGCTTTCCGCTCTCGTAGGGGTCTAGGGGTTTGGGATTGGCTATTCATCACGACCGTGGAATCCGTGTTTTATACTGGCTCGTATTGAAAACACGGACGTCCTAGTATATCCAATGTTTCATATGTTCCTTCTGCTGTGTTATCTGTGATGTGATCATGTGATGTTCTGTGATGGATATAGTATATAGTATATATGATATATTATATAGACGTTACTTATGTTTTGCACCCGTACTAGCCCTGCCCTGCTCTGTCATTAGTTACCTAACCTAACGGTGCACGAGGGGACATCGAGGCGAATGCGGATGGCATAAGTGTACGTCGTATTTATCTGTGATGTTTAGGTATTTAAATGATGGGACTTCATTAATGTGATTAATGAAAGAAAAGAAACCTAAGATGTTGTAGAATCAAATTTTAAACAAAACAGGTAGCTACAGTTCTTGCTTTGCATAGCGGTATATATGATATACCCTGCACCTTATTCGATGAGGAAAGGACCGAGATCCCTTCACCGGGAGTGACTCCTTTAGCAATAACTGGCAGATGCTACACACTCGGTTTGACTTTTGATTGCTTCTATAGTTTCTGCTTTGCACAGTGATATATATGATATATCCCGCACCTCATTCGACGAGGAAAGGGCCGACGATCCCTTCACCGGGAGTGACCCCTTTAGCAAAACTAGAAAAGCCTCAAAATCACTCCATTTTAAAACTTCATTTGATTCTACAACGATATCAAGTTCATTACGCAATAGGTTTTCAGAAAAACCTGTCGTAGCCCTCCGTCATTTCAGATAAGAACTGTTTAGTATTCGTGCTGCGTTTGTTGGCCTTTGTCAAGGCGCAGTGTGCGGTAGCTGAATAGTGATTATCTGCTTATGCATATGATGCAGATTGTTTCAGGGTAGTCGTGCAACCTTGTTGGCCTTTGTCAAGGGCCGTACGGGTGGGTTTGATTCAATCAAGAAATGACGGGTTGAACTTGACTAGCATGCTATGATTTGTTGGCCTTTGTCAAGGTCATAGGACGCTAGGGGCAAAATATTATCGGGAATTTCAAGTGTTGAAATTTGCAATGAGATTGCATACCTTCTATGAGATAGTTGGATCCCGATACCCACTGCGAGTAAGAGTTACTCCTGGGAGAGTTTTACATATTACAATTAGCCGATCAAGTAGGTGTCTAGAAAGGTGTTAACGAGATTACGCCTCTGGGAAAACGAGGTTTACATTAATTAGGTTCATGCGAAAGCATGGGGGACCTCCCTCAAAGTACCGACACTGGCCTGGCTGAAAGATTGGCGAACTTGTAGTGTGTAATTAAGCCCGGCTAGTCTTTCCTTTTAGGGTTTGAAGGAAGATTTGATAAAAAGCAGTGGGAGCCATCCTGATTAGATAAGATAATAACCAATCTGATCTTCCACGAGCTTACGCTAAAGTGTTTTCTTCTCTCTCTCTCCAGGTAGCGACCATTTCATGCCCTAATAAAGATAATAATATGGATGTATTGACCGAACCCGCATGTTATACTGTGCTGGGGAACATTGGTTCCGTTCTTTCTTATAAGAGTTATAGGAATGAACAGGAAATAGGGGAATACCAGGATTCCCATGCCACCCGATTGAAGAAAGTAAATGTTGATGCATTTTCTTCGGGTGTGTTCGTTACAGAGAACTGTTTCTCCATTTGCTCTACGTCCTGGGTATTAGATACCGGGTCAGGATCCCATATATGTAATCAGTTACATGGGCTTAGGAAAGGTAGAGAACTTGGAGAAGGTGTTAAAGACATTAGAGTTGGAAATGGTGCAATTGTTGCAGCTAAGACTGTCGGGGAATATCACCTTATATTACCAACTGGTAATACATTGGTTCTGAACGAATGCTATTACATGCCGAACCTGATATGCAACATTATATCGATTTCTTTATTAAGTAAAGAGGGATATAATTTTGTATTACAGGATAATGTTATGAACATTTTCCATAACCAAAAGTTGGTTGGATCAGGCACGTTGTGCAATGGCATTTATATTCTAAATCAATCAACAGTTCTGAACATAACAAACACACACAAGAGGAAGAGTTCTGAACTGAACGAATCCTTCTTGTGGCATTGTAGACTGGGTCCATCAATGCGACACGACTAGCTAAGTTGCATAAAGATGGATATTTAAATCCGTTTGAATTTTCATCCTATGACACTTGCCAGTCATGTCTCAAAGGCAAGATGACCAAAACTCCGTTTACGGGACATTGAGAAAGAGTTACCGAACTCTTGGGACTGATACATAGTGATGTATGCGGTCCCATGTCTACACATGCCAGGGATGGTTCTTCATACTTCATTACATTCACTGACGATCTCTCTAGGTTCGGGTATGTGTTCCTGATGAAACACAAATCAGAAGCTTTTGAGAAATTTAGGGAATATAAACAAGAAGTTGAGAACCAAACCGGAAAAAGTATTAAAATCCTACGATCTGATCGAGGAGGAGAATACTTAAGCAATGAATTCCTGGACTTCCTAAAAGAGAATGGGATTCTCTCTCAGCTTACTCCTCCTTATACACCACAGCACAACGGTGTATCGGAGCGGAGAAATCGCACCCTATTAGATATGGTGCGCTCTATGATGAGTACAGCTGAGTTACCTATTTCCTTCTGGGGTTATGCACTAGAGACAGCAGCATACCTATTGAATCAAGGTCCATCTAAATCTGTACCTACCACACCATATGAGATATGGAGTGGGAAGAGACCATGTCTTAAACGAGTTAAGATATGGGGTTGCCCGGCCTAAGTCAAAAGGCAAAATCCGGACAAGCTCGAGGCACGGTCAGTTCTATGTAAGTTTGTGGGATATCCCGAACATTCACATGGATATCTTTTCTACCATACAGAGGAACAAAAAGTGTTTGTTTCTCGACATGCCACCTTTTTAGAAAAGGAATTTCTTGCAAAAGAAATTAGTGGGGATATGGTAGAACTGGAAGAAATTCCGGCTACACAAACTCAAACTGAAGATTTAGTGGAACCAGAGGATTCAGTAGTACCCGACGAACCCCAGCCTCTCCGCCGATCTAGTAGGGTTCCTCACCAACCTGAGAGATACTACGGTTTTCTCATGGACGGTGGGAGCGAGGATTGCATCATGGAGGATGATGACCCAACTAGCTTCGAGCAGGCCATCACGAGTGGGGACTCAGTGAAATGGCTGGATGCTATGCGGTCCGAGATGGAATCCATGTACACCAACAAAGTATGGACTTTGGAAGTTGCTCCTGAAGGGGTAAAACCCATTGGGAGCAAATGGATCTTCAAGAAAAAACTTGGTGTAGATGGGAAAGTGGAGACTTTCAAAGCTAGACTTGTAGCAAAGGGTTTTCGTCAAAGACCAGGTGTGGACTATGATGAGACCTTTTCTCCAGTAGCTATGCTTAAATCCATCCGGATCATGCTTGCCATCGCTGCATATCATGATTACGAAATCTGGCAAATGGATGTTAAGACCGCCTTTCTAAATGGTGATTTAGAAGAGTGCGTGTATATGACTCAGCCAGAGGGCTTCATAGACAGTGGGAGCAGCGGGAAGGTGTGCAAGCTGCTTAAATCCATTTATGGATTAAAGCAAGCATCGCGGAGTTGGAACATCTGCTTTGATGTCGTTATCAAAGAGTTTGATTTCGTCAAAAATCGAGATGAACCTTGTATCTACAAGAAGGTGGCAGAGAGTAAGGTTGTCTTCCTCGTATTGTACGTGGACGACATACTCTTGATAGGAAATGATATTCCTATGCTGCAATCGGTCAAGCTCTTCTTATCACAAAGATTCTCAATGAAAGATCTTAGTAATGCCTCCTGCATATTGGGGATCAGGATCTATAGAGATAGATCCAAACGGATACTGGGATTGTCCCAATCCAGGTACATTGACACCATACTAAAGAGGTTTAGTATGGAAGAATCCAAGCGTGGGAACCTGCCCACGATCTCTGGAGTCACTCTCTCCAAAGAGATGTCTCCCAAGACTAATTTGGAGAGAGCTCGCATGCAAGGGATACCCTATGCTTCGGTTGTAGGCTCTATCATGTATGCGATGTTATGTACCAAACCCGATATAGCATACTCACTAAGTGTAGTGAGCAGGTATCAAGCTGATCCGGGAGAGAGTCACTGGACAGCTGTGAAGAGCATTCTCAAGTACTTACAAAGGACTAAAGAGATGCTCTTGGTGTATGGTAACGGAGAACTCCAAGTGGAGTCCTTTACCGATTCGAGCTTCCAAAGTGATAAGGACGACTCTAAGTCGCAGTCGGGTTTTGTCTTTACCCTTTACGGAGGGACGGTTAGCTGGAAGAGTTCCAAGCAGGAAACCGTGGCAGACTCGACAATGGAGGCTGAATACATCGCTGCCAACGATGCTACCAAAGAGGCTGTCTGGATCAAGAAGTTCATTACTGAACTTGGAGTGGTTCCATCCATTGAGCATCCAATACCTTTGTATTGCGATAACAATGGAGCGGTGGCTTTGGCCAAGGAACCCAGGTCCCATCAGCGATCCAGGCATATTCTAAGGCAGTATCACCTGATCCGGGAGATAGTTGATCGCCGGGAGATCGAGGTCAGGAGGGTTGACACGAAGAACAACACGGCGGATCCACTCACGAAGGCCATTCCCCAGATACAGTTTGAGAGACTCTTCGGGATGCTCGGTATGCGATACTACAGCAGCTGGCCCTAGTGCAAGTGGGAGATTGTTAGTTGTATGTATGCCCTAGAGGCCAGTATTGTACAGATGATGTATATTATATTGGATGCTTGGACATATATAGAGATGACTTTCTTGCTCGATATGATAGTATGCTATCTGGTTACTATTTATCTTAACATGTACACTTGTCTCTTTAAACTGTCTTATAGTTACATGTTGATAAAGCCCTTAGGATGTGTACTTGATTACCTGGACTATGATGCAGATCATACTAGTGGGGACATGGTAGTCCATAAGTACATCCTTCAAGGTCCCTAGTCGTGGGTGTATCGAGACAGGGCATCGATATACCAGAGTAGACTAGCGTATACGCTTCTCGACCCATAAGATGGGCGATGGATGATCCCATATCCATTGGTGTTTGACATCAGAGATGGTATACGGGTGCTCAATGGAGACTGGGTACACTGGACGGACTCGCCGAGAACTCCCAGATGGTATTATACCTCACGTCAGATGGCAGTTCTCAGGTGACACTTGTGCAGGTTAGTCTGTAGACCCGAGATCGTCATAGAGTCTTGTGTGATTCCCACTGTGCTTTGATCTCCACCTTACCACGTCCATGAGGGCGTGCAAAACTGTGGTCTTTGGGTACAGTCCCGAGTCACATGGAGGCAATGAGCGATAGGAGGTGTTTCGTCTCTCCCGGTATTGGGAGTTGATGTTGCGCTGTGCTCGATTGGCCGTAACAGGGAAGTCCCTGGCCAGGGCTGATCAGAGATTTGCTGGTAAGTGTTACCAGTAGTTTCTCGACCCGTTATGAGCCTCACATCAGCACGACTTATCGGTTATTAGGGTCTGACGTTTACCACCCCTAGACTTGATATGCGACGTATCAGACGAACAGACCGGACTGTACGGTAAGTGTTACTGGTTGGATTCACAGGAGTCTGAGCGGGCTAGCTCGTCGATCTTCTGATCGCTCAATACCCGGATGGCCGTTACGTTTGGCAGACCGCTTGCGGCTTGTGGGTGCTTGATATGATCATCATCTGCTACCGGCGTATTGACGAGTCTTTAGAGTCCTACACAGAGGTTTCCTGGCTCAAGCGAAACGAAATAGGAGCGCATATGAGATATGTGCGGGACCGAGAATAATCCGTGTATGTGATACCGCATTTCATTCTCGTGATAAATGTTTCGATTGGTTATATTCGATATGACCTAGTTATCGAATCATTGATTCGATAAGCCGATACATTGGATACTAGTCGGTTATATCCGATATGACCGGATCGTTAAATCAAGTGTTGATTTAATGATTTAATGTATAATTATATATTTGATATACTACATTGCATTAACTAGTATTGGTTCACTTTATATTGATTTTCTCACTTGATGTGCAAGAAGTATATGTGATATACTTTTGTGCACATATTTGTATCATGTTTGATGATACTTGATCTTGTTGTTAAGTATAAAGAATTAAACCATGGTTAAGTGTTGATTAGGGTTTTGCATTTTCATTTATTTATTTATTTGAAAAAGGATTATGATGAGAATGGTGGCTTTCTTTGTTTTAAGTTGAAGCTTCATGAAGCTTTGACTTTTGTAACCATTCTTGTCCTCATGCTTAACCCTAACTCTCCAAATGACCATGGTTTATTCTCTACACTTAACCCTAGTTAGATTATGATAAGTATGAATTTTTCTTTTCATTTTAAAGAACTTATCATAAAACTAGCTTCATCTTCTCCTTCTTCTTCAAGATAGAAACCTTGATGCCATCAATGGCAACTTGAGTTCTAGTGAGAGAAATCCAATTCTAAAGTGAACCCACCTCCTATTTCTTCACCCTCTACCTCTTGCCAAGTTGTTTTGGGTGTTTTCTTCACAAGTTTCACAACTTTGTGAAGTTGGAGCTTGAACTTGTGATGCCTCGACGTAGATCATCTTCGGCACGAAGCCGACGACCTAGTCCGCCCAAATCTCCGATGAAGCCGACGTATGAGTTCGGGATTCGAGATGGACAGCGAGAGGATGCCTACATGGAGCTAACGAAGTGGATAACCGGATCTACAAAGGTTGTAGCTCTCTTCCTTTAGTTAAAGTGTTAACTAGATTCGTATTTCGCCTAGAAATCTAGCCGACGATCCGTATTAGGGTTTCTCGGCACCCATAATATTTTAAATTGGCATGATCGATGCCTTGTGAGACCTCTATAGTGTGCCTAGGAACCCTACACTATACATCAACAACAATTGGGATACGCATATTTACATACGTTGATGACATGTTATATTATGTGTTGCTATGGTATGTAATATTGGATCGTCGTATTTTGAATATCCAGGGGTTTTATGTGAGATGGGGGTTTTTATTTTCATTCATGTAAAATTCTTTGTATGTAATATTCTTTTATTGGGGAACTTCCGGGTTGAGGATGACATCACCATTGTATATTATTTACTTTTCCGCATTAGGATAGACCCAAGGAGTGGAGCATAAGTGACCAGGTTCTAAGGTCCAGTGGGAGGCCATCTTGAGGAGTCGAGACCGGGTCTCCTAACCCTAGAATTGGAAGGGTTGCTTGCCGCTCTCGCAGGGGTCTAGGGATGTGGGTTTGGCTATTCATCGCGACCGTGGAATCCGTGTTTTATACAGGCTTAAAATAAAACACGGACCTCTTAGTATATCCAATAATTCATATGTTGTCTTCTGCTGCTGATATACTATGATGTGATCATTTTATATACGTGAGACGAATACTTTATTATTGTATACATGATATATAATAAACGTTGCTTATGTTTTGCAACTGCGCTAGTCCCGCCCCGGTATGCCGTTAGTTAAGTAACCTAACAGTGCATAACGGGACACTGTGGCGAATGCGGATGGTATAAGTGTACGTTGTATTTTCATTTCTTCCGTGATGCTTAGGAAGCTTAAATGATGGGACTTCATTAATGAGATTAATGAAAGAAAAGAAACCTAAAAGATATTGTAGAATAAAATTTTCAAAAAAAATGGATAGCTCTAGTTTTGCTTTGCATAGCGGTATTCCTTGTAGAATATCCATCACCTTATTCGATAAGGAAAGAGCCGAGATCCCTTCACCGAGAGTGAGCTCTTTAGCAAAACTAGCAGATGCTACAACTCACTCAGTTTTGTTTTTTATTGCTTCTATAGTTCTTGCTTTGCATAGCAGTATTTGTGAAATATCCTGCACCTTATTCGATAAGGAAAGAGCCGAGATCCCTTCACCGGGAGTGACCTCATAAGCGAAACTAGTAAAAGCCTCAAAACACTCCTTTTTCAAAATCACTTATTTCTACAACGATATCAAGTTCATTACGCTCATGGTTTTCTTAGAAACATGCGTAGCCCTCCGTCATTTTAGATAAGTATTGTGTAGTATTCGTGCTACGGTAGTTTGGCTTTCGTCAAGGCGTAGTGTACGGTAGCTATTTACTGCTTATATGTAGCATATGATGCGATTGGATTAGGGTATTCGTACGGTGTTGTTTGGCTTTCGTCAAGGGTTGTGCGGATGGGTTTAATTCAATCGGGAAATGACAGGTTGAACTTGACTAGCGAACTATGGGTTGTTTGGCATTCGTCAAGCTCATAACACGTTAGGGGTAAAAGCATTATCAGGAATTTCAAGTGTTGAAATTTGCAATGAGATTGCATACCTTCTATGAGATAGTTGGATCCTAATACCCACTGTGAGTATGAGTTACTCCTGGGAGAGTTTTACACATGACAATTAGCCGATCAAGTAGGTGTCTAGAAAGGAGTTAACGAGATTATGCCTCTAGGAAAACGAGGTTTATTCTAATTAGGTCCATGTGAAAGCACGGGGAACCTCCCTCAAAGTACCAACACTGAACTGGCTGAAAGATTGGCGAACATGTAAGGTGTAATTAATCCCGGCTAGTCTTACCTTTTAGGGTTTGAAAGAAGATTTGATGAAAATAGTGGGAACCATCCTAATTAGATAAGATAATAGCCAATCTAATCTTGCAAGAGCGCACGCTAAAGTGTTTTCTTCTCTCTCTCTCTCCAGGTAGCGACCATGTTAGGACTTAATCAAGATAATAATATGGATGTATTGACCGAATCCGCTTATTATACTGAGAAGGTGAACGTTGGTTCCGTTCTTTCTTATAATTGTCATAAGACAGAACAGGAAATAGGGGAATATCCGGATTCCCACGCCATCCAAACGAAGAACAAGCATGTTGATGCATCTTCTTTGGGTGTGTTAGTTATCGAGAACTGTTTCTCAGTTCACTCTACATCTTTGGTATTAGATACCGGATCGGGATTCCATATATGTAACATATTACATGGGCTCGGAAAGGTAGAGAACTAGGAGAGGGTGATCATTCCGTAAGAGTAGGGAATGGTGCAAATGTTGCAGCCAAAGCAGTTGATGAATATCACCTTGTATTACCAAATGGTAATATAATGATTCTGAACGAATGCTATTACATTACGACCCTCATATGCAATATTATATTAGTTTCTTTATTGAGTAAAGAAGGATATAATTTTGTTACAGGATAATGTTATGAACATCTTCCTGAATCAAAAGTTGAGTGGATCGGGCTCGTTAAATAATGGAATATACGTTCTAAACCAAACCACGGTTCTTAGTGTAAAAAACACACATAAGAGAAAGAGTTCAGAAATGAACGAATCTTTCATGTGACATTGTAGACTAGGTCATATCAATGCCACATGACTAGCTAAGTTACATAAGGATGGATATTTGAATCCGTTCGAATTATCATCTTATGAAACTTGCCATTCATGTCTCAAAGGAAAAATGACCAAAACTTCATTTAGTGGACACGGAGAAAGAGTTACGGAACTCTTGGGACTGATACATAGTGATGTATGCGGTCCCATGTCTACACATGCCAGGAATGGTTCTTCGTACTTCATTACATTCACTGACGATCTCTCAGGGTACGGACATGTATTCTTGATGAAACACAAGTCTGAAGCTTTTGAGAAATTCAGAGAATATAAGCACGAAGTCGAGAACCAAACGGGTAAAAGTATTAAGATCTTTCGATCTGATCGAGGATGAGAATACTTGAGTAATGAGTTCCTGGACTATTTAAAAGAGAATGGGATTCTCTCTCAGCTTACTCCTCCCTATACACCACAGCACAATGGTGTATCGGAACGGAGGAATTGCACCCTATTAGATATAGTGCGATCTATGATGAGCACTGCTGAGTTGCCTATTTCCTTTTGGGGGTATGCGCTTGAGATAGCCATACACCTATTGAATATGGTTCCTACCAAATCAGTGCCTACCACTCCATATGAGATATGGAAAGGGAAGAGACCATCGCTTAATTATGTTAAGATATGGGGTTGTTCGGCCTATATCAAAAGGCACAATCCGGACAAACTCGAGGCAGGGTCTGTCCTGTGCAAGATTGTAGGATATCCCAAAAACTCGCAAGGGTATATCGTCTACCACTCCGAGGAACAAAAAGTGTTTATTTCTTGTCTTGCCACCTTCTTAGAAAAGGTTTTTCTTATGAAACAAATTAGTGGCAATGAGGTAGAACTGGAAGAAATTCTAGCTATACAAACTACAATAGAAGATTTGGTGGAACCAGAGGATTCAGTAGTTCCCGACGAACCCCAGCCTCTCCGGCGATCTAGTAGGGTTCCTCATCTCCTTGAGAGATACTACGGTTTTCTTATTGATGGTGGGAGCGAGGGTTGCATCATGGAAGATGATGACCCGACTAGCTTCGAGCAGGCCATCGTGAGTGGGGACTCTGTGAAATGGCTGGATGCAATGCGATCTGAGATGGAATCCATGTACACAAACAAAGTATGGACTTTAGAAGTTGCTCCTAAAGGGGTAAAACCCATTGGGAGCAAATGGGTCTTTAAGAAGAAACTTGGTGTAGATGGAAAAGTTGAGACTTTCAAAGCCAGGCTTGTAGCAAAGGGTTTCCGTCAATGACCAGGTGTGGATTATGACGAAACCTTTTCTCCAGTGGCTATTGATTGGTACGAAAAAGTGTTTGTTTGTAGTTAACCGCAATCAATAACGGTGTCGCGTATAGCTAGACCGAGATGAGTACGGGTCGTCCTCCGGGAAACGTAGAACCTTTTACTTTTACTTTAGATGTGTTGAGAAAGAGAGGAGGGATAAAGAATTTTATAGAAAGATTTCTAGATTTACGTTAAACAAGAATGTAAAATATAGATCTAGATTATTTTAAAGATGTAATTAATATAATAAGAGGGCTTGTAGGGTTCGTTAGGATTTAGTAGTTATGGACGATTAATTAAAATTTACCCTTTTTATCCATTAATAGATTTAGAACTAGAACGACGGTGATGCGTGTAGATTAAGGTTTCTGGAGGGAAAAGGAATCCCACTCTTAACCCTTATCTCGACACGGAACTCCGTTCATGTCTAGCCTTTACCAAAACATTCATTAATCTAATCTCTAATCGCGGTCGGAACTAGCAAAGAATTGCTAGCGCGCCCGATTAGGATGTTAATGATTCTTTTGATAAAGTTCCTAAACTTTATAGGACTAAAAAAGGGTTTAGGGATCTTTATCGTCCATTAGCCTACCCTAATCCTACGAACCCTAACAAGCGGAGAATTACTCGCACATGTTGGGAAAAGAAGATGAAAAGATAGAGAGGGAAAACATAATTTAAAATGCAAAAGAATTAAATAAAACAACTACCTTTATTAATCAACTTGAACAATCTACACTTTGATTCCTTAGAAAATGATTACAAAGACTAGTTTGCTTCTCGATCTCTTCCAAGGAGGTAGACGAACAGTTGATGATCAGCCTGGATGCGTGAGCGTCGGGAGCTTCGTGATCTCTTCGGCTTGATAGTTTTTCCAAGAGGCTCTCGGTGCCCTTTTATAATCCAAAGCCAGAATCTTTAGAATGGAAACTTGGTAAAATTCAGCAGTGATTGATCTCCCAAAATATTGCCTTCCAACTCCTTATTATTGCAGTGGATCCACGGCAAATGGTGGCTAGGGCCGCGGATCCGCGCTCAAAGAGTGAGATCTCTTTATGAGTTTTCTTGTGCTTGCATCTTGTGACATGTGGCAATCCTAGGCACCTTCATATTTCAGAAATCTTCTCTCGGTTGCTTCCAGACTTGGTCTCCAAGTTTTGCTTCTTAATTTGGCACGTTTTCTTCAACAACTTGATTTGTTTGATAAATTCTGCATAACAACTTGGAAAATTCTGCACAATAATCTCAAATAATATTTAGTAGGCTTATTTCTACTAGAATTTGGTCAATAGATTTATTTGCATACATTTTCCTATCAAATGATAATTAAAATATATTAACACATGGAAAATGGTGTTTTCACACATAAACCCTCATATGTATAATATATTATAATAAAGTCCTTTTTTTAATATGAAAATGGTAGGAAAAATGTAATACAAATGTGCAGTTTTATCAACTGAACAAATACCCTCAAACTTATCTTTGATCGTCCCGAGCAGACTAGTTTATTCAAGAGGAGAAAAAGAAAGGAGAAAAACTAAGCACACTTTCGTAGGCAACACGATTGCACTGAGCACGTGCAACAAGCCGTTAAACCTCTAGGTGTCCCTAGTAGGAGGAGTGTTGTCTCCTGAGGGTTTTCAGCGGATTACACCCACAAAATCCAATAACAAAAGAAAGATGGTGAAATTTACATATAAAGACAAGAACCATAAAAGAAAGGCCTTTGAAAAGAAGAGTTTCCAACTATACCAGCTTTTCAGTTGTCATGAGCTCTATCTTAATAGTCATGAAAGAATGTTAGAAATCACATTATCCCTCAATAAAACACCGTCTTTATTCTTCATTCCTACCTTTCATCCAAACATTGATCATATAACCCCACGTGTGTATAAAGAACATCCCTACACTCGGAGAATTCAATTCAAGCTATCATACTCTTGTCCATCTACCTTAGTACTTTTTAATTTGATGAATATTAAGATTTGCTCACACCTTTTCATGCGAACGTTAATACTTCTCGAGGTACTAACCGACCGATTACTCATGTGCTTGCTGATTCGGTGATAATATTTTCCCCGTCTTGCACCACTTAAGGCTTAGCAGTGACTCCCAGACCAGTTGGCCTTAGGGTACTAGGTGAAGAGGCACCCTCGCTATATTTTTTTATTGCTGCCTTGGCGATAACAAAACCAGTGTTCATTTTTTTTCTTTTCACCATTTTTATATTTTCTTCATTTTTTTTTCATTTCCTTCATACTTTGGCTTTTAGACAAGAGCATTTCAAGGTATCCTCTACTATCCCGAGTTTCAAGACGTGTGTAAGTGCATATAGTAGGGTATCAACATTCAAATGTTCGGCTTCCAGAATAGGAACTATTTTTCAGACTTATTTTTATCCTCAGATTAGTGACTTCCTTCATCTTACTAACCCTTGGGACAACAGCTCATAACTACTTATTACTAGTTCGTTTAAGAAAACTTCTAATTTTCTTGGTTTTCTTAAACTATTCCTATCTTTTGGATGTAATGTTTCACTTTCTATTCTTTTGTTATAAAATAAAAATTTTAATGCCCGGTGTCAAAGATAATTCAGTGAATACAAACCTCCTCCCCAAACCTGTTTTCAGCTGCGTCCTCATTGATGTAGCCTTTTGAGAACATGGACCTGTATACTAAGGGAGAGATACAAGGGGTAAAATAATAGTTAAATGAAAAATTCCCCCAAACTTATTCTTTGACACGCACAGATATTCAATCAAATCCTTTTTTACTCACCTCCATTCTTAAAATGTGAAAAAGTTACCAAAACATGAAGGTGAGGCGGAGGAAATTTAGTTTTGATAAAGCGGCTCCTGTAAAAACAGGAGCTCCTCCGCGGGGTCAGCAGAAAAATACGGTTTTAATCTATGCCCATTTACTTTAAAAATCGAACCGTTTTTCAAATTTTCGACTTCAACTGCCCCGTGCGAGTGTACATACCGCACCACAAAAGGTCATTTTTAACGAGATTTAAGCTTACCCGGATGAAGATGGAGACAGGAATCGTAAAGAAGGACTTGTTGCCCCGATGTAAAGGTCTTTCTAAAAAGATTTTTATCGTGGAACACTTTAGTCCTATTCTTTACTATCACCGCATTATCGTAAGCTTCATCGCGGAGTTCGCTTAGCTCATTCAATTGCAGCTTTCGATAGCTGCCTGCATGATCAAGATCAAAATTAAGCTCTTTAATAGCCCACATTGCCTTATGTTCAATCTCGACAGGGAGGTGACATGCCTTCCCAAACACAAGGCGGTATGGAGACATACCAAGATCGGTCTTATAAGCGGTGCGGAATGCCCAAAGAGCATCCGTCAATTTGGTTGACCAATCTTTACGGTTTTTCGAAACCGTCTTCTCCAATATCTGTTTGATCTGCCTATTTGAGATCTCAGCCTGCCCGCTTGTTTGGGGGTGATAGGGCGTAGAAAGTTTGTGAGTGATTGAATATTTCCGCATCAAGGCCTCGAAAGACCTATTGCAGAAATGTGTCCCGTTGTCGCTAATTATAGCGCGAGGGTGTCCGAATCGCGAAAAGATATTTTCTTTAAGGAACTTAATAACAACTTTGTTGTCATTAGTGCGACACGGTACAGCTTCCACCCACTTCGAGACATAATCAACCGCTAACAAGATATATAGATTCCCAAAGGAGTTGGGAAAAGGGCAGATAAAATCAATACCCCAAATATCAAATATTTCCACAACCAATATAGGTAGAGCGGCATCTCATTCCTTCGTGAAATCCGACCCAAATGCTGACATCGCGGACAAGTTTTGCAATGTTCAAATGCATCTTTAAATAATGTTGGCCAATAAAAGCAACATTGCAAAACTTTCTCCGCCGTTTTTCGAGGTCCAAAATGACCGCCGCATGCCTGATCATGAAAAAATGATAACACGCTCTTGAATTCATCATTAGGGACACACCTGCGAATGATTTGATCGGAACAATACTTGAATAGATACGGTTCATCCCAGTAAAAGTATTTTACTTGGGATAAAAATCGAAGTTTGTCTTGTTTCGTCCAATCGCTAGGTATAAGTCCCGTCGCAAGATAGTTCACGATATCCATGAACCAAGGTTCGTAGGATACATTCAAGAGCTGTTCGTCGGGAAATGAGTCATTTATCGGCACGGTCACAGTTGGCGAAGAAGTGATGCGTGAAAGATGGTCGGCTACAACGTTTTCACATCCACTCTTGTCTTTGATGACAAGATCAAATTCTTATAACAATAGGATCCAACGTATTAGCCTGGCCTTCGCATCCTTCTTCGATAAAAGATATCGTAGGGCGGAGTGATCTGTGTAAACCACAATAGGCGAGCCAATCAAGTAGGGCCTGAATTTCTCTAATGCAAATACAACTGCCAAGAGTTCTTTCTCGGTAGTTGTGTAATTTATTTGTGCATCATTCAAGGTCCTACTTGCATAGTAAATTACATGTGGCATCTTATCAATGTGCTGTCCTAAGACCGCACCAATGGCAAAATCTGATGCATCACACATAAGCTCGAACGGGTGGTTCCAATCTGGAGATGATAAAACGGGGGCTGTAGTGAGTGATTCTTTAAGCGATTCAAAAGCAGCCTCAGAATCCGAATGGAAGTGAAAAGTAGTGTCCTTGGCCAATAGAAGGGTTAAGGGTCTAGCAATTTTGCTAAAGTCCTTAATAAATCTCCTATAAAATCCTGCATGACCAAGAAAGGATCGTATATCTTTGACGCAATTGGGACGAGGGAGGTTTCGAATGACATCTATTTTAGCTCTGTCAACCTCAATGCCTTTATGTGAAATTATATGCCCAAGTACAATACCTTCTTGGACCATAAAATGGCATTTTTCCCAATTCAACGTCAAGTTCTTATCCTTACAGCGGGTAAGAATAGCGTCAAGATTACGAAGGCAGTCCTCAAAGGTGTCCCCAAAAATTGAGAAATCGTCCATAAAAATTTCTAGAAAATTTTCCACCGTATCTGAAAATATCCCCATCATACACCGCTGAAATGTAGTGGGAGCGTTGCATAACCCAAAGGGCATGCGTCTATAAGCAAAAGTTCCGAAAGGACAAGTAAAAGTGGTTTTATCTTGATCCTTTTCGGTGATGGGGACCTGGTTATAACCAGAGTATCCGTTTCCCTTTTCGGTGATGGGGACCTGGTTATAACCAGAGTATCCGTCCAAGAAACAGTAGTATTCATGTCCCGCTAATCATTCCAACATCTGGTCAATGAAAGGTAGAAGGAAGTGATCTTTCCTCGTCGCGGCATTGAGTTTCCTGTAATCTATACATACGCGCCACCCAGTTTGGGTGCGTGTTTGGATTGACTCATTAGCCTCATTAGTGATGACCGTGATGCCAGACTTTTTAGGGACTACATGAATTGGACTTACCCATTGGCTATCAGATATGGGGTAAATTATTCCACTATCAAGGCACTTGACGATTTCTTTCTTCACCGCCTCCTTCATAACGGGATTTAACCGTCTTTGTGGGTCTCGGGTTGGTTTGGCTTCATCCATCAGATGTATGTAATGTTCAACAATTAAGGGACTAATCCCTTTGATATCAGCCATTGTCCAACCAAATGCTTCCCGATTCGATCTCAACACTGCCAAAAGTGCATTCTCCTGCTCTAAGGCTAGAGAAGCGGAAATAATTACTGGCAAAGTCTCATTCTCTCCTAAATATGCATATTTAAGATGAGAAGGTAGCGGTTTGAGACCAAGAATTGGCGGAGAGACAATAGAAGGTGGGGTAAGCGAATGATATTCGGACTCCCGAAGAGGTTCAAAACTTGCATAAAATATTGACTCAGAAAGTGCTGCTGACTTTTGCAACGAGTCAACGGGTTCATTCTCAAGGTCGGACTCATTGAACATATCCTCACTGTAATGTGGTCCAAGATCAAACGATGTCTCATTATTGTTGTCGAGAACATCAAAGCAAAGCTCCTCATCCATGCAGCTTTCGGAAGCTATCTCGTGGATGGAACAAACATCCAGCAATTGAGCAGAAGGTTCTAATGGCTGACTTCTTAGGTTGTAAATATTAAGCTCAATTATCATTTTCCCGAAGGATAAGTTCATAAAACCGTTACGACAATTAATTACAGCGTTAGAAGTTGCTAGGAAGGGTCGACCAAGTATCACCGGGATTTGATTGCGTGGGTTTGCTACAGGTTGTGTATCTAAAAAAATAAAGTCCACGGGAAATATGAATTCCCCGACTTTAATTAACACATCCTCTAGTTCGCCCCGAGGTTTGGTGATAGATCGGTCTGCCATTTGGAGAGTACAATGGGCGGGTTTTAACTCTCCAATTTTTAACTGCTCGTATACTGAATAAGGAAGCAAGTTGACGCTAGCGCCTAGATCGAGTAAAGCACGATTTATATTTTTACCCCCAATAGAAATAGAGATTGTAGGACAGCCGGGGTCCTTACGTTTCTTTAGTATTTGTTGGGTAAAAGCTGTGCTAACATTACTCGTCATGATAACCTTTTTAGGCGCTTGAGTTTTTCTCTTCCTAGTACACAAGTCTTTAAGGATTCTTGCATAAGATGGGACTTATTGAATAGCATCTAGGAGAGGAATATTCACGCTAACTTGCTTAAACATTTCCACAATCTTCTCCATTTGCGGGTTAGGTCGGTTGGCCCTTAATCGGTTTGGAAATGGAGCTCAATCAATAAGTTTTGGGTCCAACGTTTGTGGAGAAGACTGTGGCGACGGATTCGATCCTAAAATTGGAGTGGGCATCGACTTAGATAGATTTGGCGAAATGTTTGAGCCTTGGGGAAAACGGAGAATAGGCTCGGACGAAGGTGGGAGACTAGACGAGTTAGGGGAAGAAGAAGAAGAAGAAGAAGGGCTATCAAATGTGTAACTATCATCAAATTGCTCACCTACTTGGTTATTCAGCATTCTCCCCGATCTCAACGTAGTAATGGCATTCACATTATGACTTTGTGAATGGCCAGGATTCGGTAGGGGTTGAGATGGGAGTTTCCCTTTCTCTCTCGCACTCATTGTGGCGTTTAACTGTGCTATTTGGTTTTCTAATGATTTAATACTCTCACCATGGGAGGAGGAGTTTTTCGTTAGGGTATCAATAGAAGACCTCATCTCAGCCGAAATTTGCATGGATTGTTTCATGAACATATCCAGAGTTTGTGCAAGTGAGTTGTCAGTACCGGCCATTTGTGGTGTAGAAATGTTGGCCGGATTTTGGAAATTTTGTGACTGAAATGGGGGCTGATTCTGTGGTTGTGGTTGCTGTGGAGGAGGTCTTTGATAATTACTTTGTTGGTTTTGATTCCAAGCAAAGTTAGGATGATTCCTCCATCGTTGATTATATGTGGAAGAATAAGGATCGTTTCTAGATCGCTGCTGAAAAGCAGCATTAGCTTGAAACGATGCATTTATAGGACATTCTTCCGTTAAGTGTGAAGGATCCGAATAGCAACCACAAACGGTCTTAGGAAGCGTGACCTGATTTAGGGAGAATGTTGAGAACTTGTTTTCAATAGCATCGAGTTTCTTCTGAATCGCTGCCATTTCGGTTTTTACTGCGATAGAAACATCGAGCTGGTGAATACCTCCCTTAGTTGAAGGTGGTCTTACGCTTTCCCACTGCAACGTGTGTTCAGCAAGGTCTTCCAGATATTTCTAAGCATCACCGTCATCTTTAGACATGAAATTGCATTGACACATTGTTTCAAGCATCTGCTTTGTCGCTGGATTAATGCCCTCATATATAGTCCGACATAAATCCCATCTATTGATTCCATGATGAGGACATTGGACAAGCAGATCTTTGAAACGTTCAAAGCACTTCCAAAATGGTTCATTGGGAAGCTGGGTGAACTGGTTGATCTCGCTCCTAACACGGGCAGTCTTATGGTTTGGGTAAAACTTCTTAAGAAATGCTACGACGAATTCATCCCAATTAATGATAGAGTGTGCGGTAGTATTATAAAGCCATTTTTCTGCCAAGTCGCACAGTGTGAATGGGAGAAGACGTAAGCGCATAGCATCTAAAGTCAATTGTGAAGTACCCATCATTGCGTATACGTTTTCGAATTTGGTGATGAAAACGTACGCGTCTTCCGACTCAAGTCCGTGAAATTTGGGTAGCAGATTGATGTAGTGGGGTTTAATTTTGAAATTATCCCCGTTAGGTGGTGGAAGAGATAGACAAGTAGGAAGGGGACCACGGATAGGATAGCACATCTCTTGGAGAGAGATGCGCGGTGGATTCTGCTCACCTGCTGGCGGTGGCAGCGTGGTGTTATAATTAGATGGAGTGCCTTCCATCACGGTCGATGTGGTGTGTGGTGGGGGAAAAGAAGTACCGACTTCGGCGTCGATAGCAGGAACGCGGACAAGACGGGCACTAGGATCCCGTGTCCAGCCGAGCATGCATTAAGCGGGTTTAGTGCAAGTGGCAGCGTGTGTGTGATTTTAAAATTGGCTTGTTTTGAAAAAGTGGGACTCAAGACAAATCACCCTAAGATGCACAAGCAACCCAAGAACTAAGGTCACCTAGGTCCAGTCTCTAGACCGCTCCTAGACTTCCAAAGGACAAGCCGCAGGATAAATCCTCTACCGCCTCCGTACTACCCTTGTAGCCAGGTAAGTGCCAGGTAAATGGGAAGGAACCACGTCGTGGGCCTAATTAAAAACCACTAGCCTTCGACACACTTGCCTAGGCACTACAAAAATAATGCAGAAAAACGATAGATTACCCACGACCTTCATCTGTCCTTATTGAGCGCGACAGTCCTTAGAGTCTGGTCTAGATATTTTTTAAATTAAAGAAGGATTGATCTATATGCTCAGTTTGTGATTTGTAGGGCTTAGGAAGGGTGATGAAATCCCCACCTAATCTTGATTTGGTCTTTGCCCCTTAAAGTCCGTATTAAATATGCAAAACAAAACCAATCACAAAACTTTTGCAAAAAGATTTTTTTTTAGCGGCGCGATTTTGCAAAGAATCCTGCAGAAAATAGATTTTATTGGATTTAGAGGAGAGAGAAGGAGTTAAGAAAAATACCAGAGAAGTTCGGAACCCTAGATCTCCTGCTTCCTCAAGTCTGTGACTCCAGATCTCCTTGCAAAAAATTCACGCACAAATCGTTAAATATGCAATTTGCAGTTTTATTTTAATAATGATATGACTCGTCTAAGAATTCAAAACAAATAGTAAAAAATAAAAAATTACGCACGTATCCCCGGCAACGGCGCCATTTGATTGGAACGAAAAAGTGTTTGTTTTTAGTTAACCGCAATCAATAACGGTGTCGCGTATAGCTAAACCGAGATGGGTACGGGTCGTCCTCTGGGAAACGTGGAACCTTTTACTTTTACTTTAGATGTGTTGAGAAAGAGATGAGGGATAAAGAATTTTATAGAAAGATTTCTAGATCTACGTTAAACAAGAATGTAAAATATAGATCTAGATTATTTTAAAGATGTAATTAATATAATAAGAGGGCTTGTAGGGTTCGTTAGGATTTAGTAGTTATGGACGATTAATTAAAAGTTACCCCTTTTTATCCATTAGTAGATTTAGAACTAGAACGATGGTGATGCGTGTAGATTAGGGTTTCTGGAGGGAAAATGAATCCCACTCTTAACCCTTATCTCGACACGGAACTCCGTTCATGTCTAGCCTTTACCAAAACAATCATTAATCTAATCTCTAATCGCGGTCGGAACTAGCAAAGAATTGCTAGCGCGCCCGATTAGGATGTTAATGATTCTTTTGATAAAGTTCCTAAACTTTATAGGACTTAAAAAGGGTTTAGGGATCTTTATCGTCCATTAGACTACCCTAATCCTACGAACCCTAACAAGCGGAGAATTACTCGCACATGTTGGGAAAAGAAGATGAAAAGATAGAGAGGGAAAACATAATGTAAAATGCAAAAGAATTAAATAAAACAACTACCTTTATTAATCAACTTGAACAATCTACACTTTGATTCCTTAGAAAATGATTACAAAGACTAGTTTGCTTCTCGATCTCTTCCAAGAAGGTAGACGAACAGTTGATGATCAGCCTGGATGCGTGAGCGTCGGAGATTCGTGATCTCTTTGGCTTGATAGCTTTTCCAAGAGGCTCTCGCTGCCCTTTTATAGTGCAAAGCCAGAATCTTTAGACTGGAAACTTGGTAAAATTCAGCAGTGATTGATCTCCCAAAATATTGCCTTCCAACTCCTTATTATTGCGGCGGATCTGCGGCAAATGGTGGCTAGGGCCGCGGATCCATGCTCAAAGGGTGAGATCTCTTTATGAGTTTTCTTGTGCTTGCATCTTGTGACATGTGGCAATCCTAAGCACCTTCATATTTCAGAAATCTTCTCTCGGTTGCTTCCAGACTTGGTCTCCAAGTTTTGCTTCTTAATTTGGCAAGTTTTCTTCAACAAATTGATTTGTTTGATAAATTCTGCATAACAACTTGGAAAATTCTGCACCATAATCTCAAATAATATTTAGTAGGCTTATTTCTACTAGGATTTGGTCAATAGATTTATTTGCATACATTTTCCTACCAAATGATAATTAAAATATATTAACACATGGAAAATGGTGTTTTCACACATAAACCCTCATATGTATAATATATTATAATAAAGTCCTTTTTTTAATATGAAAATGGTAGGAAAAATGTAATACAAATGTGCAGTTTTATCAACTGAACAGCTATGCTTAAGTCTATCCGGATCCTACTTGCTATTGCTGCATACCATGACTATGAAATCTGGTAAACAGATGTTAAGACCGCTTTTCTAAATGGTGATTTAGAGGAGTGCGTGTACATGACTCAGCCAGAGGGCTTCGTAGACAGTGGGAGCAGCGGAAAGATGTGCAAGCTGCTTAAATCCATCTACGGGTTAAAGCAAGAATCGCGGAGTTGGAACATCTGTTGTGATGTGGTAGTCAAAGAGTTTGACTTCATCAAGAACGTAGATGAACCTTGTATATACAAGAAGGTGGCAAAGAGTAAGGTTGTCTTCCTCGTATTGTACGTGGATGACATACTCTTGATAGGAAATGATGTTCTTATGCTGCACTCAGTCAAACTCTTCTTATCATATAGATTCTCAATGAAAGATCTAGGTGATGCCTCCTGCATTTTAGGGATTAAGATCAATAGAGATAGATCTAAAAGGATACTGGGATTGTCCCAATTCAGGTACATTGACACCATACTAAAGAGATTTAGTATGGAAGAATCCAAGCATGGGAACTTACCCACGATCTCTGGACTCACTCTCTCCAAAGAGATGTCTCCCAAGACTGATTTGGAGAGAGCTTGCATGCAAGGAATACCCTATGCTTCGGCAGTAGGCTCTATCATGTACGCGCTGCTATGTACCAAACCCGATGTAGCATACTCACTAAGTGTAGTGAGTAGGTATCAAGCAGATCCAGGAGAGAGTCACTGGACAGCCATGAAGAACATTCTCAAGTACTTAAGAAGGACTAAGAAGATGTTCATGGTATATGGTAACGGAGAACTCCAAGTGGCGTCCTTTACCGATTCGAGCTTCCAAAGTGATAAGGACGACTCTAAGTCGCACTCGGGATTTATCTTTACCCTAAATGGAGGGGCGGTTCGTTGGAAAAGTTCCAAACAGGAAACTGTGGCAGACTCGACGATGGAGGCTGAATACATCGCAGCCGATAATGTTGCCAAAGAGGATGTTTGGATGAAGAAGTTCATCACTGAACTTGGTGTAGTTCCGTCCATTGAGCATCCAATACCTTTGTATTGTGATAACAATGGAGCTGTGGCTTTGGCCATGGAACCCAGGTCCCATCAGAGATCCAGGCATATTCTGAGGCGGTATCACATGATCCGGAAGATAGTTGATCGCCGAGAGATCGAGGTCAGGAGAGTTGACACGAAGGACAACACTGCGGATCCACTCACGAAGGCCATACCCCAGATACATTTTGAGAGACTCTTCGGGATGTTGGGTATGAGATACTACAACAGCTGGCCTTAGTGCAAGTGAGAGATTGTTAGTTATATATATTCCTTAGAGGCCATTGTTGTACATATGATGTATATTATAGTGGATGCTTGGGTATATATAGAGAGGATTTTCTTGCTCGACATGATAGTATGCTATTCGGTTTCACTTTGTCTTAACATATTGAATTGTATTGGTTTATTGTCTTGCTCTCACATATTGATAAAGCCCTTAGGATATGTACTCGACAACTAGGACTATGATGCAGATCATACTAGTAGGGCCAGGTTAGTCCAAGAGTACATCCTATAACTGTTCCTAGTCGAGAGAGTATCGAGACAGGGCATCGATATTCCACAGTAGACTAGCGTATACGCTTCTCGACCCATATGATGGGCGATGGATAATCCCATATCCATTGGTGTTTGACATCTAAGAAGGTATACGACTTCTCAGTGGAGACTGGGTACACTGAATGGACTCGCCGAGAACTCCTAGATGGTATTATACCTATCGTCAGATAGCAGTTCTCTGGTGACACTGGTACAGGTTAGTCTGTAGACCCGAGATCATCATAGAGTCTTGTGTGATTTCCACTGTGCTTTGATTTCCACCTTACCACGTTCAAGAGAACATGAAAAATGGTGGCTTTTGTGTACAGTCCCGAATCATATGGAGGAAATGAACGATAGGAGGGGTTTCGTCTCTCCCGGTTTTGGGGGTTGATGTTGCGCTTTGTTCAATTGGCTATAACTGGATGTTCCTGGCTAGGGCTGATATGGAGATCTATTGGTAAGTGTTATCAATTGTTTCTCGACCCGTTATGAGCCTCACATCGACACAACTTATCGGCTACTGGGGTCTGACGTTTACCACTCCTAGACTGGATATGCGACATATGAGATGAAGAGACCGTACTTTACGGTAGTATTACTGATTGGATTCACAGGAGTGTGTGAAAGCTTGCTTGTTGATCTTCTGATCGCTCAATACCCGGGTGGCTGTTACATTTAGCTGGCCGCTTGCAGCTTGTGGGTGTTTGATATGATCATCACCTACTGCCGGTGTATTGATGAGTCTTTAGAGTCCTACACATAGGTTTCCTGGCTCAGGCAAAACGGAGTAGGAGCACATATGTGATATGTGCGGGATCGAGATTGATACGCATATGTGATACCGTATTTTATTCTCGCGATATGTGATATCGGTCGGGCATATGTGATATAGCCGGGTTATCGGATCAAGTGTTGATTTGATAAATTGATACATATTATATTGATCGGTTACATGTAATATAGCTGGATTATTAAATCAAGTATTGATTTAATAATTTAATGTATAATTATATATGTGATATATTACATTATATTAACTAATATAAGCTAACTTAAATGATTCCTTTTCTCACTTGATGATACATTGATATATATGTGATATATTTTAATTGTATTATTTTCTTTTGTTACAAAATATTACATATATGATATATAATATTGTAATATGTTAAGTTACAAATGCAATTAGGGTTTATGAGAGTTAAACCATGATTAGGATTTATGGTCGAATTTATATTTACTTTGGAAATTCAAATTGAATGGATTAAGTCATGGATGAGATTTGAAGAAGCTTCATGATGCTTTGACTTAGTCCACCCTTTTGGATATTTTAAAGATATTTTGTTAACCCAATCCTAATCCTAACCTATAATCAAGTCTCTACAAGGGTTAAGCATGACATGCTTAACTCTTGGTTGCATTTCTAACCTCAACAATAATTCATTATCACTTGAGCTTGAGCTTCATCTTCTTCTTGCTCTTCACAATAGCTCACTAGCTTTTTATTTTGTGATGAATTAAAGTGAGATAAAGAAAACTAAAGTGAGCAAAATTCCTACTTCATCATCCTCATCTATTTTAGCCACTTAGATTAGGGTGTTTGCTTCACTAACAATTCATCAATGAAGTGAAAGCTTGGGTTTGTGTTTCCTCAAGGTAGATCATCTTGGATTGTGAAGTCTTCAAGCAAGGATGCCTCATTCACCTCATGGAGCTTCTCTAGAGTCCGGGAACATGATAATCACAGAGAAGGGACCTCAACTCGGAGCTTATGAAGCGAAGGAACGGACTACAAAGGTTGTAATCCCTAACTCTTAGAAGTAAAGTAGTTTACTTATTCATTGTTTACCCTAATTCTCTGGTAAAGATCCTTGCTTAGATTGTTTGGCACTTGAAAATTTTATATTTGGCATGTTTGATCCCTTGTAGATCCTTGTTCTAGTGCCTAAGAACCTTACACAAAGAGAGTGACAACGATGAGGAAAATGACTCATTAGAAGAAACCAAAGACTATGTAGAAAGTAACCACATGGTCTCCCATTCGTCGTTAAATAGCGAAGAAACTCCCTCAGCGTCAGAAAACAACGCAGAAGAACTAGGGGCAAATGCATCGGTAAAATCCTCGGAACTGCTAGAAGAAGACCAGATCGATAGGCTATTAAACGAAGCCTTTCCGAAAAGCAAAGCTGACCGAGAACGCGAAACAGCTATATACGAAAAGGCTAAGCCTCCGCGTCAGGATAAAGAAACTGCAGCGATGATGACCAAACCGAACCACACCTGCGACATATAAGAACAGGATCAAAGCAGAGAAGTGGTTCGCCAAAGCCCTCTCAATAGGAATGAAGCAGCCACCTCTCGTAGGGAACACTCGTGGGGTCATATGCCTTGAAGGAGAGGATTCACATCAGAACTACTGTCTATATCATCGGAGGGTTACTCTTCCAACCAAGGAATGCAGTGCCTTCAAGAAGTGGTGGCAAAGATATGTTGCCCATAAAAAACGCTTCAATAGAATGAACCGCGAAGCTTGTCGACAGCAAAAAAGTGCGACAAGTGCGCGTGACAAAACGACGTTCTCAAATATCTTATGTTAAGGGCCACATTAACAGGAAGGCTTGCCAAATAGGCCTTTCACCTAATGGTGTTCTCGATAAAGTATCGGCCTCTCAAAGCAGTGAAAGGCCAGGCCATCGCCGATTTTCTCGCCGAGCATCCGATACCAGCCGACTTCCCCTTAAAATGCGAGTTGCCGGATGAACATGCATTCGACACAATCGAAGGAGAGAAAGAAGAAAATGATTCCCGATGGGGACTCTATTTCGATGGAGTATCTTCCATGAAGAGGCGAAAGAAAAACACCCCTATAATCAAAGCCAGGGTGGGACTTATCTTTGTACTCCACAAGGAGGATACTACGCTGTGCCTTCTCCCTAACGGAGTCGAGGACTGATAACGAAGTTGAATATAAAGTTTTTGTAGCAGGTCTCGAGATCGCTGTCGACATGGGAATCAAAGACCTCTTCATATATGGTGACTCCCAGCTGATCGTTAGCCAAATAAAGGGTGACTATCAAACATGCAAGCCGAAGTCGATAAAATACGGCGAAAGAGTGCAACAATTGTTGAAACAAATCCCTTCCTTCATCCTGGAGAGTATATCGCGTGCAGAAAACAGCAAGGCGGATGCGTTGGCCAAATTGGCTAAGGAATTAGCCGATGAAGACCTCGATGACGTAAAGATCATCTTGCAAAGTCACAGGATCCTCGTGCCGACAGATATATCTTCGGAAGACATAACAAATCTATCCGAAAGAAAAGAAACGACCGAACAAGTGTCCCTTCAAATAGAGGATGAAGGAAAGGTCAAGGAGTGGAGGGAAGTCTTCATAGACTACTTCAAATCTCGATGAACGCCTGAAAATGAGTTGTCTAGACATCAGCTCATGAAACGAGCAATGTCCTTCACCTTTGTTAATGATACTCTATATAAGAGATCGTTCGACAGTCTGTGGCTAACATGCCTGGGGCTAGAAGAAGCGAAGAGAGTCATCCAAGAAACTCACGACGGACTCTGCAGTTCTCACCAAGCTGGGCCAAAGATGAAGCCGAAGATCAAAAAAATGGGTTACTATTTGCCCACAATGATTCAGGACTATGTTGAATATGCGAAGCATTGTCACTCGTGCCAGATTCACGGGGACTTCATCCACCAACATCCAAATCCGCTACACCCAACGGTAGGCAGCTGGCCATTCGAAATGTGGGGAACCGACATAATTGGCCCCATTGAACCGGTATTATCCAAAGAACATCGATACATACTAGCAATGAATGATTACTTTTCTAAGTGGGCAGAAGCAGTACCACTAAGGGAAGTGAAGACGGGGAATATTCTCCATTTCTTCAAGACACATGTCATCTATCGGTTCGGCACTCCGTGACGAATAATCTCGGATAATGGGCCAGCGTACAGGGGCCATAAAATCAACCGCTTTGCAGAACAATATAAAATAGACTGGAGATACTCTTCCGTCTATAATCCCCGAGCTAACGGTCTAGCTGAAGGCTTCAACACGACCTTGACAAAGATTCTAAAGAAAACGGTGTGGAGAAACAAAAAAGACTAGCACGAAAGGCTGCACGAAGCTCTCTAGACATACCGAATGACGTTCAAAACAGCCATGAATATGACCCCATACGCGTTAGTATTCGGCAAGGAAGCAGTGCTTCCTCTGGAAATAGAACTCCTTTCTCTTCGAGTATTGGTTCGATACGAGCTGAAAGATAAACAAAACGCTCATCTCCGGCTTGAGGAGCTTGACGAAACTCGCCTTATAGCACAGCAAAACCTGGAGGCTTATAAGGAAATGATGACGCGGTTATATGAAAAATTGATCAGGCCGAGAACATTCCGCCAAGGCGAACTCGTGCTAGTCGTCAAAAGACATATGATCCCTAACCGTGCAAAATAGGGGAAATTCGAGGCAGACTATGAAGGCTTGTACATCATAGACAAAGTCTACCAAGGTGGAGCCTACCTGCTCATGGATATGCATGGCGAAAGACCCTTCAGGCCGATAAACGGCCGATTCCTCAAAAAATACTATGCTTGATAAGTCATGACTTAGGTCAATGATAGATGACGACGCTCTTGTCCGCTCGCTATCTTCCTGAGTCAAAAACTCTGAATGGTATGTAAAGAAAACCGTTTGCCTCAAATATGGTGACATCGGACCGAGATGTCCTTAAACTAAAACTTCATCTAAAAAAAACGGCGATACCAGACCGAGACGTCCTTAAAAAAATCGCCTCAATTATGGCAACATCGGACTGAGACGTCCTTAAACTAAAAATTTGCCTCAAATATGGCGGCAACGGACCGAGATGACCCTAAACTAAGCACATCACCACCAAAATGGTAATGTGCTCCCTTGAGATCTATATTGCAATCGAAGCCCCAACGGCGAAGACTACAACTCAAATCCCACTGGCTACACAGCTACTCCAGCGGTGAAGTCACCTCCAAGTCTTATTGGAAAAAAACGGTACGTCCACAAGCAAAATGGGCACGGATGAAAACCCGAGAGGGCGCCGTGAGTAAAAACAGTAGGACTGCCAGCGAGTTTGTGAAAACCCGAAAGGGCGCAATCTCGTAAAAACGATATATCCACAAACAAAATGGGCACGGATGAAAACCCGAAAGGGCACCATGAGTAAAAACAGCAGGGCTACAGGCGAGTTTGTGAAAACTCGGAAAGGCGTGAACTCGTAAAATAAAAATTCATGGGCACTTACAAGGTCCTCTCGACCATGTGAGGATAAAATACATGCGTGAGATCCTTATGACTCACAAAGGAGCAACACACTTAGGAATCCTCATGATTCTTATAGAGAAATTACACTTGAAAGATCCTTACGACTCGTAAGGAGAATTCTCCCTATGAGACCCTCATGGCTCGTAGGATTCAAAATCCTTAAGCTATAGGGATCTAAACTTGTTTTTAAGCCATCGCAATCCCCCAAGTTTCCCTACAAGTGGTCCAATATTGGCCCTTGTATACAATCCACAGGTGCGAATAAACATTTCTCCCACCAAGTTCCACCAATGGCGAGAAATATTCCATATAGTGAACGACACTTATAAGTCCTCTCGACTTATAAGGAGAAAATACTCTTGTAAGATTCTTATGACTTGCAATAGAAAAAACCACTTAGGAGTCCTCACGACTTCCATGGAGAACCTACACCTATGAAATCCTATCGACTCGTTGGGAGAAAAAACTTTTATGAGATCCTTACGGCTCATAAAGTCAAAAGCCTTAGTTAACAGGATCTTAACCCTGTTTCCTAAGCCATCTTTTTCAAATCGATAAAAGCAAATGATAATTCACTCCTGGCAACATTCCAGATGTAGCGATATTGATGCTTAAATAGGTGTTAAACTCTAAGTCCTTTTACAGCAAATGATGATTTGCTCCTGGAAATATTCCAGTCGTAGCGATGCAGATGCCAAGGTTGGTATCAGATCCCAAACTCGCAACAAAAAACAGCAGCGAGTAGTAAACAAAAATATGTATATGAAATAGCCGAAATGATGGGGCAACTCGCAATAAAACTCGTGAGCAAAAAATATGCAAATAAAAACAGCCAAAATGTTTGGGAAACTCGCAATACACAACAGAAAGTAAAAATATTTAAAGAAATAAAAATAAAAAATAGCTGAAATGATTGGACAGCGTGAAAATAGCCAAATTGATTGGGGAATCGCGACTTTCGCAATATAAAAAGCTGAAAAGATAGAGCATCGCAGCAATAAAAAATAAAATAAAGTTTCATTTGCCCTGCAGGTAAGTCTACACGGACCCCTGTAAACAATCCTTGGGCACAAATGAAAGAATGGGAACCATATTTTCCACCGAACCCCGTTAAAGGGAGAGCCAGATCTCGACAGTTCATATACAACCTAGAGATCAACTCAACATTCTTTTCATTCCAGCTGGATATAGACGCAACGTCAACAAAGACCCAAGAGTCGAACAAAGTGGAGCAATGGCAAACTACTATCTCCAAGTCTTGACGGTTCATATACAACCTAAAGACTACCCCAGAATACCTTCTCATTCCATCAGAGTGCAGACGTGACGTCAACAAAGTTCCAACGAGCCAAATCAAAAAGGAGCAATCGCAAACTCTTAGCTCCAAGCCTTGACGGTTCATATACAACCTAAAGTCTACCCCGACGTACCTTCTCATTCCATCAGAGAACAGATGTGACATCAACAAAGCTCCAACGAGCCAAATCAAAAAGGAGCAATGGAAAAATTCTAGCTCCAAGCCTTGATGGTTCATATACAACTTAAAGGCTACCCTGGCGTACCTTCTCATTCCAACAGAGTGCAGTCATGGCATCAACAAAGCTCCAACGAGCCAAATCAAAATGGAACAATGGCAAACTCCTATCACCAAGTCTTGACGGTTCATATACAACCTAAAGGTTACCGCAGTGTACCTTCTCATTCCATCAGAGTGAAGACATGACGTCTACAAACCTCCAACGAGCCAAATCAAAATGGAGCAATGGCAAACTCCTAGCTCCAAGTCTTGACGGTTCATATACAACTTAAAGGCTACCCCGGCGTACCTTCTCATTCCATCAGAGTGCAGAGGAGAAGTCAACAAAGCTCCAATGAGCCAAATCAAAATGGAGCAATGGCAAATTCCTAGCTCCAAGTTTTGACGGTTCATATACAACATAAAGGCTACCCCGACGTACCTTCTCATTCCAACAGAGTGCGGTCATGGCATCAACAAAGCTCCAATGAGCCAAATCAAAATGGTGCAATGGAAAACTCCCAGCTCCAAGTCTTGACGGTTCATATACAACCTAAAGGCTACCGCAGTGTACCTTCTCATTCCATCAGAGTGAAGACATGACGTCAACAAAGCTCCAACGAGCCAAATCAAAATGAAGCAATGGAAAACTCCTAGCTCCATGTATTGATGATTTATATAAAACGTAAAGACTACCCCGGCGTACCTTCTCATTCCATCAGAGTGCAGACGTGACGTCAATAAAGCTCTAACGAGCCAAATCAAAATGGAGAAATGGCAAACTCCTAGCTCTAAGTCTTGACGGTTCATATACAACCTAAAGGCTACCACGGCATACCTTCTCATTCGATCAGAGTGCAGAAGTGACGTCAACAAAGATCTAACGAGCCAAATTAAAATGGAGCAATGGCAAACTCCTAGCTCCAAGTCTTGACGGTTCATATACAACCTAATGTCTACCACGGCGTAACTTCACATTCCATCAGAGTGCAGACGTGACATCAATAAAGCTCCAATGAGCCAAATCAAAATGAAGCAATGGCAAACTCCAAGCTCCAAGTCTTGACGTTTCATATACAACCTAAAGGCTACCCTAGCGTACCTCCTTATTCTATCAGACTGCAGACGTGACGTCAAAAAAAGCTCCATCGAGCCATATCAAAATGAAGCAACGGCAAAATCCTAGCTCCAAGTCTTGACGGTTCATATACAACCTAAAAGCTACCCCGGCATACCTTCTCATTCCATCAGAGTGCATACGTGACGTCAACAATGTAAGTGCACGGTGGCGCCCCGGTCGTCAAACCGACGGCCAAATGCGGAAACGGTGATAAACTTTAATTTTGCGAACTTTGCAAACCGGCACCACCGCACACTAAACACCCGGATCGGACCATTAAACTAGTTCTAGCTAACTACAAGATGGGAAGAGATATACCGAGTGATCCGAGTCCTCCGGTCTTCTTGTCATCGTCCCGATCTCCCGCGGAAACTCCGGTCGTCGCCTCCTCGCCGGAAGGGCACCACGTCGCCTGCATCTTTTACGGGCTCTCGCCTCTATACCGAGGCAACTCGGGCATGAAGCTGGCAAGTCGACATGCCCAAGACGTGCTATAGAATGTGTAGTGCTTAGTCTCTTTGGGGTTATGTTGCCTTGATGGAGGAATCAAGATGATATGAACTTGGGGATTTTTGTGGCAATGGAAAATGATATGAATGATTAATTTTCCCACACCAAATGAAACTCTCTCATTCTCTCCTCTCCACAAAATGTGGCCGGCCATCTCTTATGGGAAATGGTGGAGGAATCAAACTATATCAAAGAGGGAGGTGAGTGTAGTAGAAAGCAAGGGGTGACCACATCCAAAAACATCATGATAACATATGAACATCAAACCCATACCCTTTCTAATCTCATAAATCCAAGTGATGGAAGAAAGGTATCATAATCAATACAATTGCAATAAACCCCCTCCACAATATGTTATTTGCACAATTGCAAATAACCCCCTCCATCGGAAAAGTCCGGCCGGGAAAGAACAAAGGAAAACCGGCCGGAACGGAATGCAAACTGGCAACTCCAGAAAACTGGTCCCGTAATAAATTACAGGAAAACCCCGATACTGTGCACACACACCCGCATCTGTATTCCGTCCGGATACAAATGCAAAGAGACAAAATCTACACTGTACTAAACTAGGATCCGGCTTAAACCAAAGCCGGCTAGTAATATCCGTTCGATCCCGATCCGTGCAATACCGCACGTATCCGATCGAACCTTGCCATATAACTATACGGCCTCTAGTACAAACCGTCCGATCCTGATCCGTGCAATACCGCACGTATCTGATCAGACCCTGCCATATCTCCATACGGCCTCTACAGCGTTTCGCCCGAAAGCTTAAGTAACTGAAAGTGTGGTGGACTCTAAAAACTCGTCAATACTATGGCTGTGGATTTAACCACTAGCACGTCAGAGGTATAAGCCAATACGTAACGGGCCACCAGCTATTGACCAAAAGGGACGTCAATGAGCGAACTCATCCTGACACCCTACTGAGCCTGTCAGTGACAATATCCGTACAGTCCGGTCCGTTCGTCTATGAGCATCGCATGTCGGGCCTAAGGGGTGGGTAAAAGTCAGACCCCCAAAAGCGGTACAAGTCGTGTCGGAGTGTAGCCCAGAACACCCTGAGATACTACCGGAATACCTACCAGTAAATCTCCTGCCTTGGCCAAGGACTTCGTGTAATGGCTCTCCTAGACACAGCGCGACCTCACCCCCAATACCGGGAGAGACGAACCCCCGAAGATCCGCTCACTGCCTCCATGTGGCTCGGGACTGTACCCAACTAAAACCTGTTTGCACGACTCCTTTGAGCCGTGGTAGGGTAGTAATCAAAGTACAGTGGGAACTCACACGAGACAAATGACGATCCCCAGGTCGATGAACTAACCTGTACACATGTCACCTGGGAACTGCTATCTGACGTCAGGTATAAGACCAACTTGCATGTTCCCGGCGAGTCCTGTCCGGTGTACTCATAACCCAATGAGCACCTATATACATCTTAGGTGAACCAACTGACACCAGTGGCTTGTGAGACCGGCCACCGCCCCTCGTCGAGGTCTCGACTGTATACACTAGCCTACTCTGGAGAATCGATGCCCTGTCTCGAAACTCCCACGACTAGGGACCTATTAAGGATGTGCTTATAGACTCCAGCTCTCACTTATATGATCGCCCTCATACTGCTGGCAGTCAAGCAAGAATCCTAGGGGCTCTATCAACGTGTAATAGTGACCTGTCAGGTCACCTAAAGCAGTACACGATGATAAAGGTAAACCAGATAGCATACTATCATTTCGAGTAAGACTGTTCTACCGGGATAGGTCCTCCCTCAATCATTGCAATCACGTGCCTGTGATCCAATAATTGACTCTGAGGGCACTATCTCCAACAATCTCCCACTTGCACTCAAGGCTAATTATTGCGATGTCGCATACTCACAGCCCGTGTGATACCGAACATCCAACTCCTCTACTAGTCAGTCTCATAAAACCTGTTTGCGAAACTCTTGCGTTCGAGGAATAGCCTCAGTGAGTGTATCCGCCTAGATGTTTCTTTCTATGTCTCTCTAAATCTCAAGTTCGCGGAGAAGATCATCTCCCGAAATGAGCAATACCTGTCTTAGAATGTCTGGATGCCTGATGGGACCTAGCTCATAAATGAACTCCAAATCCAAACTTCTTAGACTGTATCGTCAACTGAACTTAATCAGTATCCTGCGCTATGCCTCCCTCAGTATTGCCATGGACCACCTGTCCAAAATACTGCCCCTCGTCAGAGGGAAAACTATAACTCTGACAACCTCCTTGTCGTCCATGTCACCTTGGAAGCCTGGAATGATAACTGTCCCCCGAATGAGGCTGTCGTTATCATATCCCTAGAACATCCACTTATGTTCTAAAACTGCTTCCGACTGTTTCTCCAGGATTGGATCAATGTCAACTTATTGCATCTAGTGCAAGAACAACATCTGGTGTGGTACTTGACATCTCATGATTGACTCAATTGCCTAAGCAAGTGATCTGCCAATCATGCACATCCCTCTCTACTTTAGTCTATAAGACACCTTTAGAGAGGGTGACTCCATCACCTGCAGGTACACTACCGTGCCAGGAGTCGTCCATTCTAAATTCTTTTAGAATACTGTCAAAGTACCCTGATTGGGAAACCACCGAAATCTAGATCTAAAACCATAGATCTAGAAACCAGTATGTCTGATATAATGTCCAAGTCCCATGTGGAGAAACCACTGTGTGACGACCAAAATATAACCGATCGTAGTATAGGAATATCACTTCCTACTAGCTTCTCAACAGATCCATCCCCTATTCTGATGACGTCAAACCTATGACTGTCACATCAGAAACAGATGATCTAACTCCGCTATATCTGCTTTAGTCTATAAATAGACATAAGCCTGATGTCCACCAATGCTTCCGCTGCTCCCACTGACTACGAAGACCCTCTGGCAGAGTCATATTGATGTGCACTTCTAAAGCTAGTTTAGAACGTCGCTATACTCATCCTCCTGCCGGGTCTCGCAGCCTGGAACAACAACAATGGCAAGTGTGGGTAAACAAGAACTTCCCTGTCACCGTCCTTGAGGCTACCGGAGTACCTCTCGGGTGCCTGAAGTTACCCACCGTATCTGCGGAGTGGCCAATGGAATGTCAAATCAGATTTAATCTTTAGGTTCTTTATCAAATCTTCAGTAATCGTTTGCGGTTCTGGAATCACTTCCAGTTCTACCATACTCCCACTACTGTTTTTGAAAAAATCCATTTTTAATAAAACTGTGGCGAGTCTAGAACAATATTACTATTGATCTCCCAGATGGTAGAAAGTCAACCCTCGTCATAGCCTGGGTCAACCCACAAACAGCCATTACAGAAACGTGCCTTGAGTTATCCAGAGTCTGGTTTTAATCATAAGCCGGACAACTCCCCGTACCTTAACAATGTTAAGATATGAACTGTACTATATCCAATATAGAACCAGAGGAACTGATTTAATTGAACCAGATTCAAATCATGCAGCTATCTCCAGTGCATGTCAACTAAATGGAGAGAGGCCGATCAGCGTTACTCAACTTAGGAATGCTTCCAATTATGAGTAACCTGAAAGAGAAGCAAGTTCTCTTTATCATTACTATCAACTGAATACCATACACAAGTATCTATATCTTCGATCACTTTGAAGAATCCCGATACTTGCTACACCTGGTTCTCTACTCTATTCAAATACCTATAGCTCCTCAAAACTTAGACCCTGTGTTTCTACGAAACACATGTCTAAGAACTAGAGAAGTTAAAAGTAAACAGAATATAGTATGAGGACCAACCCCTCTGTCCTAATGGACACTGGACAACATACAATACTCTGTATAAGTCCGCTGAGTCTAACAACTCTTTCACTGTATGTCGTAGGTTGAAAACTGTACTTATGGTTAAGAAGAATTACACCGCTGTTTAATACTCCTTACCTAACCATCCACTGATACAGGTAAATGTCATCGACATAATATCAAAAGGTATATCTCACTCTATGAAAATAGACGTACAGACATATCAATTTGAAATTGGTGCACAACAGCGGATATTCAAAACCAAATATTTGCCGACCGGCAAACAGCCCAGGTGATCTCCTCAAAAATCACCGATTACAACGAATCCCGATATAATGAGGATGATCACCCAATTCCCAATAACTTACTCCCACTCATCATCTGTAAAACCATACAGATGTGAGAATCAAACCTGGTAAATACATACCCTGGAGCAAGTGTCTAATCGGGAAATCAGTTTTCTTTTAACAGTACACAGTTGAACTGAAACATTGAAATGTTTCGATGGGGTATCCTGGTATTCCTAGTAATGCCTCTACCATTATCCAGATTCACAACTATAACCGTATAATTCTTTGCCACCTCTCCAAATCCCTTTATATGTCTTTAGTCGTTACCTTCTGCACACTCCTTAGGCCAAATGGTTTTCTTCCTTCCCTACCGTTCGGCACCAGCCTATGGTTTGGAAGAAGACTATCCAATAAGCATAATGGGTGTACTGTCCTAGTCCTAGGAGCACTCGCAATGCGAGAGAAGGTGAAGATAAAAGACAACCGAATAAACCTTATTCCTATTTCTCCTGGACCAGAATCCATCCCCGAACTGGAACAAGTTCCTTTCGAGTTCGTATATAACCATACGATGGATTATCTAATAAACTGTGGATCTTCGTAGTGATACGGAGTGTCCTGGAGAAATACAAAGGTGATTTAGGATTGGCGAAGAAATACTTGGTTTGGTCGTGAATATCAGTCGCAATTTACTTTGCCCTCTTACTAATCCCTTGCTTTGTCTTAATCTTAATACCTTCTGCACACCGTTTAGGCTAATTGGTTTTCTTCATTCCCTACCGGTCGGCACCAGCCTAAGGTTTGGAAGAAGACTATCCAATTTTCATAATAGGTGTACTATCTCCTAAACTAAGGAGTACTCGTAACTTGAGAGAAGGCAAAAAGGAAAAGACAACTGAATAAACCTTATCCGTTTTCTCCAGAACCGGAAACCATCCTCGAATTCCTTCGAGGTCGTATCTAACCATACGATGGTTTTGTCCAATGGAAGTGGATGTTCGCAGTAATACGGGGTGTCCTGGAGAAAAGGGTAAAAGTAGGAGTGGCAATGAGGTCTGCAACTCTGACAATCCAAAAGCCAGTGTTAAGAAGGTTCGGTCAACTTGGTCTTTGAGTCGTAGTCTTAGGGTCGGGTCAATGGTCGCTGCCAGAGAGAGAGAGAAAAGAAACACTCAGCGTGCACTCTAACCTAGATCAGAATGGTTACCGATTTATCTAATCTGGAAACCTCCCACTGTACCTCAAATTCTCCTCCAAACCTGAAAGAAGAATTAGTCGGGGTCACCCGAGGAGTAAACCAACTCATCAGTGGGAATCGGGATCCAACTATCATTGCATGATAACATGACGGAATCCGCTCACGCTATCACACTCCAGAAGGTATGCGCATATCTGGCAAGTTTCAGTTCTTTTGAAACTCCCGATGTGATTTTTACCCCATGCTCTTATGACCTTGGCGTGAGGTCAAAATATCATAAGTCACATGTCAAGTTCTACCCATCATTGTCCAGGTTAATTTGAACCCACCCGTACATACCCTTGACGTAGGCCAAAATAGTAGTACGACTGTCCCAAACCAACGCATCTATTTATGCAACAGATAAATACCCGGCAACTACCAAACACTATGCCTTGGCGTGAGGTCAAAATACATAGCTTGAATACTACCGAATATTTAACTGAAATGATGGAGGGCTACGAATGGTTTCTGGCGAAAACCTTTAACGTAATGAACTTGATATCGTTGAAGGAACGGATAGCTTTTTAGAAAATATAGTGACGAAAACCTTTACTAAAGAGGTCACTCCCGGTGAAGGGATCTCGGCTTTTTCCCCGTAGAATGGGGTGCAGGATATTCCAAATGAATACCACGATGCAAAGCAAAAGTAATCGGCTATAGTGAAGTTAATGCCCTGACGCAAACTTCTGTCCAAGGGGTCACTCCCGGTGAAGGGATCTCGGCCCTTGCCTCGTCGACTGAGGAGCAGGATATTCCAAATGAATACCACGATGCAAAACAAAAGTGAACGTCCTTGCAATAACAACTTTTTGAAAAGTGTTCCAACAACATCAGAATAGGTTTGTTTTAACTTGCATTGATCCGAATCAACGCAGTCCCATCAATTGATCACACCACAAAGAACGAAAATATACTGACGTACGTATATGCCATCCGCATTAGCCACTGGGTCCCGTCATCACCCGTTAGGTTAGCTAACTAACGGCAGAGCGGGGACTGGACTAGCACGGATGAAAAACATATACAACATCTACTAATATATATACCAATATATAGTATTTCGCTCAAGGCGTGAATAAAAATGCAGCATCACAGAAATGTACAGCATCACAGAAAAATACAGATATCTGGGATCCTCGGGTTTCACAGAGCCACTACTGAAACCCGAAGTTCCCGTGGTCGTGTGGATAGCCTGTGCAATGAAACCCTAGACCCCTACGGGCGCGGCAAGTTACCCGCCAAAACCTGAAGCGAGGCAGCCCCCTTCAGCGCCGTGAATGGACCACCCAGCACTTCACGGAATCCGGTAACTTGGGCACCCCTCCTGGGTCAACCTGTACCCCCTTCGAGTGCGGCGAATAGCCCGCCAATTCCAGACTGAAGCCCCCTCCGTCTCAATGCCCTGAGATGCGGGCCCGTTGCCCTCTAGAACCCGGCTATCCGTGCACCTCTCCGCGGGGTAATCCTAGTACAGAAAGTAAAATATACATACAATGGGTACATCGACCGCAACCAGGTCGTGCCCCAAAAGAATAATACAAACAGGCAGTGACGGCAGTCCACATGTCGGACGCTCGCCCCGCAATATCAAATGTACATAATACAACCACAACTGTACTAGCATTGCATCCAGGCTATCCCCCACGACCGATCCGCAACATCACAGCAAAATCACAAAACATCAACGTGAAAGTCACGTTCGCAAATCCGTCTAACCGGGCTATACCAGTCAGACCGGATTTACCGATCGAGTGACATTCACGGTCGTAGATATAATGTAAATACTGTGAAAAATGTGTTTAAAATATCCGATCAATCAAAAATTAACAAGTGGGCCCCCAAGCAATACTGTAGCACTCACAGAAATTCTGGGCCCAATTTTAATATTCCAAAACCCCTATTTTTAGCCCACAAGCCCACTGCAAAAAAACGATCACATGATCTCTTATTACTGCGGCGGATCCGCGGCCTAGTAAAGGTTAATGGCCGCGGATCCGCGCTCTTACTTAGGGATCGTGTTGTCGAATTTTTGCACTGTTCTTAGAATTCCGTGCACATGATTCTGAGACAACCTGAAAAATTTTTGGAGACCAAAAAATTTCAACAGAAAACTGTTGTGAACAAAAATGCAATTTTTCGAATTTTGGTCGATCGGAAATGCAAAACACATCAAACGAAGCTAGACGAAGTTAATGGCGAGGCTCTGATACCACTGTAAGTGCACGGCGGCGCCCCGGTCGTCAAACCGACGGCCAAATGCGGAAACGGTGATAAACTTTAATTTTTCGAACTTTGAAAACCGGCACCACCGCACACTAAACACCCGGATCGGACCATTAAACTAGTTCTAGCTAACTACAAGATGGGAAGAGATATACCGAGTGATCCGAGTCCTCCGGTCTTCTTGTCATCGTCCCGATCTCCCGCGGAAACTCCGGTCGTCGCCTCCTCGCCGGAAGGGCACCACGTCGCCTGCATCTTTTACGGGCTCCCGCCTCTATACCGAGGCAACTCGGGCATGAAGCTGGCAAGTCGACATGCCCAAAACGTGCTATAGAATGTGTAGTGCTTAGTCTCTTTGGGGTTATGTTGCCTTGATGGAGGAATCAAGATGATATGAACTTGGGGATTTTTGTGGCAATGGAAAATGATATGAATGATTAATTTTCCCACACCAAATGAAACTCTCTCATTCTCTACTCTCCACAAAATGTGGCCGGCCATATCTTATGGGAAATGGTAGAGGAATCAAACTATATCAAAGAGGGAGGTGAGTGTAGTAGAAAGCAAGGGGTGACCACATCCAAAAACATCATGATAACATATGAACATCAAACCCATACCCTTTCTAATCTCATAAATGCAAGTGATGGAAGAAAGATATCATAATCAATACAATTGCAAGAAACCCCCTCCACAATATGTTATTTGCACAATTGCAAATAACCCCCTCCATCGGAAAAGTCCGGCCGGGAAAGAACAAAGGAAAACCGGCCGGAACGGAATGCAAACTGGCAACTCCAGAAAACTGGTCCCGTAATAAATTACAGGAAAACCCCGATACTGTGCACACACACCCGCATCTGTATTCCGTCCGGATACAAATGCAAAGAGACAAAATCTACACTGTACTAAATTAGGATCCGGCTTAAACCAAAGCCGGCTAGTAATATCCGTTCGATCCCATTCCGTGCAATACCGCACGTATCCGATCGAACCTTGCCATATAACTATACGGCCTCTAGTACAAACCGTCCGATCCTGATCCGTGCAATACCGCACGTATCTGATCGGACCCTGCCATATCTCCATACGGCCTCTACAGCGTTTCGCCCGAAAGCTTGAGTAACTGAAAGTGTGGTGGACTCTAAAGACTCGTCAATACTATGGTTGTGGATTTAACCACTAGCACGTCAGAGGTATAAGCCAATACGTAACGGGCCACCAGCTATTGACCAAAAGGGACGTCAATGAGCGAACTCATCCTGACACCCTACTGAGCCTGTCAGTGACAATATCCGTACAGTCCGGTCCGTTCGTCTATGAGCATCGCATGTCGGGCCTAGGGGTGGGTAAAAGTCAGACCCCCAAAAGCGGTACAAGTCGTGTCGGAGTGTAGCCCAGAACACCCTGAGATACTACCGGAATACCTACCAGTAAATCTCCTGCCTTGGCCAAGGACTTCGAGTAATGGCTCTCCTAGACACAGCGCGACCTCACCCCCAATACCGGGAGAGACGAACCCTCGAAGATCCGCTCACTGCCTCCATGTGGCTCGGGACTGTACCCAACTAAAACCTGTTTGCTCGACTCCTTTGAGCCGTGGTAGGGTAGTAATTAAAGTACAGTGGGAACTCACACGAGACAAATGACGATCCCCAGGTCGATGAATGATTGATAGAGATTTTACGATCAAAAATATTTGTAACCGCAATCAAGAAACGGCGTCGCTTCGCAGCTAGCCGGTGAGTACGGGTCGGTCCACAGAGACGGGTAAATTTCTTTAAAGTGTTTTAACGAGTTGATTCTATTTGTAGTTTTGGTTGGTTTATAAAAATCTAAAGACTGGATCTAATTAATTTAATTAAGAATCTTGCTAGGGTTAGGATTAGGAGAAGTTTTGGAAATTAATCTTTTTCCTCACCGCTTTCAATACCTTCCTTTTTTAGATCTCTTAGGTGTTAAGTTAATTATCAATAAAGTGGATACAAATCTTTTGGGAAGATATTTCTTCCTCTAGATTTGTACCCTACCTTTGTTGATAATTATCCAAACCCTCACGGAAAACGCGCGGAACCGGCCCTTTATACTACGGTTCATCGTTACCTCGAAGGGTAGGATGCCGCAGGGAGCGGTTGTGCTCGTATGCGTGAAGTTCTAATTCATTAGGTGAAGGTGGCATTGAAAGGGGCGAGAGATTTCATCTCTCAACCCTTTCCCTAAGGCTAACCCTAACAAGCGAGGAGACTACTCGCTCATTAGGGGATGAGAAGACATTATAATTAAAAGAGATAAAAGACTTACTAGGTTGACGGCTCCCTTCAAACAAGAAGAACAGATCTGAAATTTACTCCCAGAAATTCTGAATTTTATTGATTGAAAAGAGGCATGAGAAAATACAAGGCTTTGGGTTCTATTTATAGGACATAGAAACCCTAGGTTTACAATTTGCACCGCATGTCTACAATTACAAATATACCCCCAGAAAATCTTTCCATAGCCGCCACAGAATTTTTCCAAAATTTTCTGCACACTAGGGTTTCAAGTAGCCGCGGATCCGCGGCCTTGGTGGGCTTTGGGCCGTGGATCCGCGGCCCAATGATGGATTTATCAAGTGATTTTTCTTGGGCTTTGTCTGGTTCTTCTGGGCTTCTTATTTCTTCATTTCTTTTTCCACCTGGGCTTCTGCAGTAACTCCAGATTTTCAGTGAACTCTTTGCATTGGATCTTTTAACCGTTTTTCTTGCAAATTTGGATCTTGAGTTGCCGTGTTGATGGTGAACCGTTCTTCTGCCGGGCTTTACTAAGATCTTCCTATTTGTTGGTCAAAAATCCTTCTTTTGTGTCGTCTTTTATGTTTTTCACCGTTTTCGCTCCCAGAACCTGTAACCTGTAACATGTAGCAGACATGGGTCAAAAGCACCTGTTTTCATTGTAAAATGCATAAGAATGGGGAATACAAAATGCAATATTATGGTATGAACAAATACCCCCAAACTTATCTTTTGCTCGTCCTCGAGCAAACTTATTGTTTTATTCTCTACAAAAAACCTAACTGCACTTTCGCAGGGAAACGCGATTGCACTGAGCTCGTGCAACAAGCCGTTAAACCTCTAGGTGTCCCTAGTAGGAGGAGTGTTGTCTCCTGAGGGTTTTTAGCGGATTACACCCACAAAATCCTATCAATTTGGCCTTTCGACTTTTGTTCTCCAATTAGGTTTTCTAACAAGGAATTCTATTATCTTTTGACTCGCAAATTATCCACCCATATTCTTCACACTTCCTCATTATTTAACTTAAGATTATATATGTTATGTAGAATTACTTAGCTTTCGGCATTTCTTAAGTCTTCCTTCTAGGGTTACATCTCCACTTAGGAATTTTTATCAACTCTACTAAAGATACAAGTTCTATTCTTCATTCCTCTCTCTTATCTAAACTCCAATCACATATCCCCACGTGTGTGTAAATATCACCCCTACACTTGGAAATTCAAATCAAGCAATCGTACTCTCGTCCATTGTCCAAAGCACTTATTAATTGGTGAACTTTTCACTTTCACATCCTTCATGCGACTGTTAATACTTCTTGAGGTACCAACAACCGATTACAAGATGCGTTAGCACTTTAAAGCGTACTTCCTAGTCTTTGCAACACCCAAGGCTTTAGCAGTGACTCCCAAACCAGTTGGTCTAAGGCACTAGGTGATGAAGCACCCTCGCTAAATATTTTTCTATTTTTACAGCCTTAAGTAATCACAAAAACCAGTGTCCATTTTTTTCCTTTATTCACTTTTTTTTTCTTTGTACTAAGGACTTTAGACAAGAGTATTTCAAGGTCTCTTCTACTAATCCAAGTTTCAAGGTGCGTGTTTGTGCAATTTTGTAGGGTATACATTTTCAGAATCTAGATTTAAGCTAGGAACTATTTTTCAAACTTATACTCTAATAAGAACATCAATACTCTTCCCTTGTTTCGACTTAGCCCAAAAAGTGAACCCAAAATTTGCCTATTTCTAAATAAACTACAAGGCATATATTTTCTACCGTTAAACTTTAAGGAATGTTATTTGTAGGGTTTTTAATTTACTGAGTCTAAGATCTAGTTGTTCCTAACCAGTTAACCTATTTGTCAAACTCTAGTCAATTAGCCAAAATTGAATACATTAATTTTTATAATTTTTGAAATTTTTCAAATTTTTATGGGTTTTCAAATAAGTATGCAAATGCAAAAACATGTACAAATGAATGCGAAGGAAGAAGACGTACCGAGCATACCCCCAAACTTGAACTTTTGACAGTGTCCTCACTGTCATGCTAAACCAAGAGGGTCAAAATACCGGCACTCCCCTGTTTTTTAAAAAAAATATATACAAAAAGACCCTCCCCCAAACTTCATTTAAACTATGTTAGACTGCCAAACTTTGCATCGACCAAAAGTCAACACCAACCATTTGAAAAATTTATCAGTAAAGAATATGTTGTGGTGGTCCGCAAAGAATTTGTGAAGATAGAAGTAATGGTATGAGAGGTGTGGAGGTAAATATACAGGTGATGGTGATGCATCGATACGAGAATGTAAATGATCAGCAATCAGTGGAGTGTTGGCATTCTCGTACCTTATTAAAAGAAATGGGGGTATTTCAACTTCTAAGGGAGGAAGTTGGCTCACCACAATACCCCCAAGATGTTTTCGTGTGTCCTCTATTGACATGGCATCATCCATCAATTGTGTATGATATTCAATTATGAGGGAACTGATCTCCTCGATGTCCGCCATAGTCCTACCGAAAACTTGCCGCCTATCTTGTAAGACCGTTAAGAGGGCATTCTCTTGCTCGAGGGCTAGAGAGGCCGATATGATAATGGGAAAGGTCTCATTCTCACCTATGTAAGCATATCTAAGGTGAGACGGCAAGGGCGTGAGTTCGAGTTTCGGAGGCGAAAGAATCATTGCGGAATCTACCTCGAACTCAAAGGACTCCAACACAGGTTCGAAATCACTGCAAACAACCGATTCGGATGGTTCGACTGACTCATCCAAAAATTCAAACGACTCATATTCGGGCTGTGAGTTGTCGTCATCCGAAAAAGTGAAACATTCATAATCAGCATCGGTTGTGTCAACGGTAGTAGGCTCAAGGAGGGACGCTCTAGTGTCGTCAAAACTGTTTTCATCAAATAGAAATCTTTCAAGCTCGCAGTCCTCCTGTGTGATTTCGTGAATAGAGCAAACTTCTCGTGTACTAGTTTTAGGCACGGGGGGCAGACTTCCCATCTTATAAATATTGAACTCACTAGACCTCTTTCCGAAGGATAGAGTCATGGAGCCATTGCGACAATTTATTACAGCATTGGAAGTGGCCAAAAATGGTCGACCAAGAATCACCGGAATTTGGTTTCTTGGGTTAGCAACAGGTTGTGTATCCATAACGATGAAATCAACGGGGAATATGAATTCCCCGACTTTGATCAACACATCCTCTAGTTGACCCCTTGGATAGGTGATTGATCGATCAGCCATTTGGAGAGTGCAACGAGTGGGTTTCAACTCTCCAACTCCTAATTGTTCGTACACGGAGTAAGGAATCAGGTTAGCACTAGACCCAAGATCTAAAAGTGCTCGATTAATTTGCTTATCCCCAATTGTGATGGAAATCGTAGGACAGCCGGGGTCCTTTCGTTTCTGGGGTAAGGTTTGATGGTGGTTAATAGCATTGCTCACTGCACTAGCCATTAGCACTTTCTTGGGTACTTGAGATGCCTTTCTCTTTGAAGTGCATAAGCCCTTTAAGATTTTCGCATATAAAGGGACTTGTTGGATAGCATCCAAGAGAGGTATGTTTATGCTAACCTGCTTAAATATCTCCACAATCTTTTCCACTTGTGTATTTGGTTTATTAGGACTCAACCTGTTTGGAAATGGTGCATTTTGAAAATTAGTTGAGTCAAATGTTTGTGGAGCAGACTGTGGATTAGGAACGGATCTCGGTGTAGATGTGTTCGTGTTGTGAGAAATGGGTCCGTTCGAGTCAGAAGAAGTAGAGCCGTGTGAAGGGTGGAGAATAGGCTCTAAAGGAAAAGGTGAAGAAGGAAGTGAAGAAAATAAAGAAGGGGAAGAAGAACCACCGGCGGGGATGTCATCACTAGTTTCCACATTATTTTGCAACTCTCTTCCGGATCTCAACGTGGTCACCGCATTCACATTGTGATTGTTATATGCGTTTAGTGTGTGACCGGGATTAGGCAATGGTTGAGATGGAAGCTTTCCCTTTTCTCTCTCGCTCAATGCAGCAGTTAATTGTGCAATTTGTGCTTCGATAGATTTGATACTTTGATCGTGTGAGCCATTGTTATTCATTAAGGATTGAACATAACTTTCAAATCTTGCTGCGGACTCTGTAGTTTGCTTGAGAAATGCTTCAAGACTTTTCTCGAGCGAGCTAACCTTATCATCATTAGGTTGAACCAAATTGTTCGTTTGATTTGTATAAGGTTGTTGTTGGAAAGGTTGCTGGTTTTGAGTTTGTAAGGGTGCTTGTTGTTGTTGTGGAGGAGCTCTTTGAAAATTGTTATTCCCTTGGACTTGTTGATTTTGGTTCCAAGCGAAATTTGGGTGACTCCTCCACCCTTGATTGTATGTCGAAGAGTAAGGATCGTTTCTTTGTCTTTGCTGGAATGCAGCATTGACTTGATCCTGTCCTTGAATAGGTACATTATAAGGGCACTCTTCGGTGAGATGTGATGGATTAGAACAACAAGCACAAACAGTTCGTGTGGGTAGAGTAGGGGCAGGAGAAGTCGATGAGATTTTGGTCTCAATGGCTTCTAGCTTTTTCATAAGTGAGGCCATCTCGGCCTTCATAGCAATTGACATATCTATTTGATGTATGCCTGCCCTAGATTGACCAATTGAAGAAGATGATGTGGTCTTGGTACTCTCCCACTGAATTGTTTGCTCACTTAGGTCCTCAAGAAACTGCCAAGCTTCGTCGCTAGACTTGGAGAGAAAATGACCTTGACAAATTGTTTCTAGCAACTGCTTCGTTGCTGCGTTCAATCCCTCGTATAATGTTTGGCAAAGTTGCCACTTTTCTATCCCATGATGAGGGCATTGAACAAGTAGGTCTTTAAATCTCTCGAAGCACTTCCAGAATGGTTCGGACGGAAGCTGTGAAAATTGTATGATTTCGTTTCTGATTTTAGCAGTTTTGTGGTGAGGATAGAACTTTTTCAGAAAAGCTCTCACAAACTCGTCCCAATTTCTAATGGAGTGTGATGCGGTGCTGGATAGCCACTTCTCGGCTAGGTCACATAAGGTGAAAGGAATGACCCTTAGCCTTATTGCGTCATCACTTAATTGGGTTGTCTTCATCATGCCGCAAACGTTTTGGAATTTATTAATAAAAATATATGCATCTTCGGATTCCAAACCATGAAACTTAGGCAGCATATTGATGAAGTGTGGTTTTATCTCAAAGTTGTCCCCATTAGCCAGTGGGAGGGAAAGACAAGTGGGAAGGGCGGTGCGGACGGGGTAGAAAAGATCCTGGAGCGCGACTCGTGCGGGCGCTTCGACAGGCGGGAGATTCGGGTTATTCACACCTAACGGAGGCAGAATCATTCCCGTCGGCAAGGTATAGTTGGGGTCGTGTCACGACATACCTTCGGAAGAAGAATTTGAAGATGGAGGTAAGGAGAAGGAGGGAACGTCGATGAAGGGTTCGTTGAAGGGTTCGTTGGTCGGTACCAACGAAACACGGACTAATCGGGCATTAGTATCCCTAGTCCAAGATGACATACACTAAAGGGTAGTGCAGTCAGAAAACAGAATGCGAAGGTAAGAAAACGAACTTTGGGAAGAAGTGGTGTAAGTGAGTGCAAAGATTCTTTAGCGACAAGTTGCAAGTTTTGAAAAGATTTTCCTTTTTCTTTTTAAGTGAGCTTTTGCAAAAAGATTTTGAAAAGAGACTAGTGACACAACTGCAATTAACCACACATGCACAATCAGGCCTAAGTCTAGGGTCACCTAGGTCCGCTAGACAGCTCCTAACTGTTCCAAAGGGCTAGAGATAGAACCTCAAACCGCCTCTTCACGGACAAGTACGGCCAGGTAAGTGGGAAGAAACCACCACTACAGTGGGCCTAATTAAAAACCACTAGCCTAGTCACCGCAATGTCGGTTAGGATAAACGGCCGATGCCTATACTAGTCCTCTGTCCTATTGAGCTCGACGTCCTTAGGGCTGAGTCTAATATTTTTTAGATTAAAAGTGGTCAATGCAGATGCTTTAAGTGATTTCTGGGGTCCTGGGAAGGGTAATGAAATCCCCACCCAATCTGAATTGGTCAATAGCCCCTTAAAGTCAGATTAAAGTATGCAAAGTAGTAAATCACTTACAATCAATTTGCTTTTAAGCGCGGCGCAAAGAATCCTGCAGAAAATCAATTATTGGAAGGGGGAAGAAGATTTTTTAGCGCAAGAACCCTGCAGAAGATTTCTACAGAGAGATATATGGGAGATTGCAGAGGAGAGAGAGAGAAATCAAACCAGCAAGATTTGGTGCGATGACATGGCAATGTGTGCGCGGATCCGCGGCTGTAGGCCCCAATGTGCGGCGGAAGCGCGGCGTTCTGGTGGGATCGCGCTCTGGAAATTTTTGCACTGTTCTGTAATTACAATTGCTCTCTGTTCTTATGCTCCAAATTTTGATTTTCCCTCTGTAAAATTCCAGATCCGTGAAACCTGCAAAGATTCACAAAGAGTACCCTTCAAACAATAAAAGATGATATTTTTTTTTTATATTTTTTGATTTTTCAGATTTTTATAATTTTTTTAAAATTTATATCAACCCGAAAATTCACAAAAAGAAAGATTACGCCGTCCCCGGCAACGGCGCCATTTGATTGATAGAGATTTTACGATCAAAAATATTTGTAACCGCAATCAAAAAACGGCGTCGCTTCGCAGCTAGCCGGTGAGTACGGGTCGGTCCACAGAGACGGGTAAATTTCTTTAAAGTGTTTTAACGAGTTGATTCTATTTGTAGTTTTGGTTGGTTTATAAAAATCTAAAGACTGGATCTAATTAATTTAATTAAGAATCTTGCTAGGGTTAGGATTAGGAGAAGTTTTGGAAATTAATCTTTTTCCTCACCGCTTTCAATACCTTCCTTTTTTAGATCTCTTAGGTGTTAAGTTAATTATCAATAAAGTGGATACAAATCTTTTGGGAAGATATTTCTTCCTCTAGATTTGTACCCTACCTTTGTTGATAATTATCCTAACCCTCACAGAAAACGCGCGGAAACGGCCTTTTATACTACGGTTCATCGTTACCTCGAAGGGTAGGATGCCGCAGGGAGCGGTTGTGCTCGTATGCGTGAAGTTTTAATTCATTAGGTGAAGGTGGCATTGAAAGGGGCGAGAGATTTCATCTCTCAACCCTTTCCCTAAGGCTAACCCTAACAAGCGAGGAGACTACTCGCTCATTAGGGGATGAGAAGACATTATAATTAAAAGAGATAAAAGACTTACTAGGTTGACGGCTCCCTTCAAACAAGAAGAACAGATCGGAAATTTACTACCAGAAATTCTGAATTTTATTGATTGAAAAGAGGCATGAGAAAATACAAGGCTTTGGGTTCTATTTATAGGACATAGAAACCCTAGGTTTACAATTTGCACCGCATGTCTACAATTACAAATATACCCCCAGAAAATCTTTCCATAGCCGCCACAGAATTTTTCCAAAATTTTCTGCACACTAGGGTTTCAAGTAGCCGCGGATCCGCGGCCTTGGTGGGCTTTGGGCCGCGGATCCGCGGCCCAATGATGGATTTATCAAGTGATTTTTCTTGGGCTTTGTCTGGTTCTTCTGGGCTTCTTATTTCTTCATTTCTTTTTCCACCTGGGCTTCTGCAGTAACTCCAGATTTTCAGTGAACTCTTTGCATTGGATCTTTTAACCGTTTTTCTTGCAAATTTGGATCTTGAGTTGCCGTGTTGATGGTGAACCGTTCTTCTGCCGGGCTTTACTAAGATCTTCCTATTTGTTGGTCAAAAATCCTTCTTTTGTGTCGTCTTTTGTGTTTTTCACCGTTTTCGCTCCCAGAACCTGTAACCTGTAACATGTAGCAGACATGGGTCAAAAGCACCTGTTTTCATTGTAAAATGCATAAGAATGGGGAATACAAAATGCAATATTATGGTATGAACAATGAACTAACCTGTACACATGTCACCTGGGAACTGCTATCTGACGTCAGATATAAGACCAACTAGCATGTTTCCGGCGAGTCCTGTCCGGTGTACTCATAACCCAATGAGCACCTGTATACATCTTAGGTGAACCAACTGACACCAGTGGCTTGTGAGACCAGCCACCGCCCCTCGTCGGGGTCTCGACTGTATACACTAGCCTACTCTGGAGAATCGATGCCCTGTCTCGAAACTCCCACGACTAGGGACCTTTTAAGGATGTGCTTATAGACTCCAGCTCTCACTTATATGATCACCCTCATACTGCTGGCAGTCAAGCAAGAATCCTAGGGGCTCTATCAACGTGTAATAGTGACCTGTCAGGTCACCTAAAGCAGTACACGATGATAAAGGTAAACCAGATAGCATACTATCATCTCGAGTAAGACTGTTCTACCGGGATTGGTCCACCCTCAATCATTGCAATCACGTGCCTGTGATCCAATAATTGACTCTGAGGGCACTATCTCCAACAAACAAAGCTCCAACTACCTAAATCAAAATGGAGCAATGGCAAACTCCTAGCTCCAAGTCTTGACGGTTCATATACAACCTAAAGGCTACCCCGCGTACCTTCTCATTCCATCAGAGTGCAGATGTGACGTCAACAAAGATCCAACGAGCCAAATCAAAATGAAGCAATGGCAAACTCCTAGCACCAAGTCTTGACAGTTCATATAGAACCTAAAGGCTACCCGGCGTACCTTCTCATTCCATCAGATTGCAGACATGACGTCAACAAACCTCCAACGATCCAAAACAAAATGAAGCAATGGAAAACTCCTAGCTCCAAGTCTTAACGGTTCATATACAACCTAAAGGCTACCCTGGCGTACCTTCTCATTCGATCAGAGTGCAGACTTGACGTCAACAAAGTTCCAAAGAGCCAAATCAAAATGGTGCAATGGCAAACTCCTAGCTCCAAGTCTTGACGGTTCATATACAACCTAATGGCTGCCCCGGTGTACCTTCTCATTCCATCAGATTGCTGATGTGACATCAACAAAGCTCCAATAAGCCAAATCAAAATGGAGCAATGGCAAACTCCTAGCTCCAAGTCTTGACGGTTCATATACAACTTAAAGGCTACCCTGGCGTACCTTCTCATTCTATTATAGTGCAGGCGTGATGTCAACAAATCTCCAACGAGCCAAATCAAAATGGACCAATGGCAAACTCCTAGCTCCAAGTCTTGACGGTTCATATACAACCTAAAGGCTATCTCGGCGTACCTTCTCATTCCATCAGAGTGTAGAAGTTACGTCAATAAAGCTCTAACGAGCCGAATGAAATTGGAACAAAGGCATATTCCTAGCTCCGGACTTCAACTGCAATACATACAGCAGAGAGATCCTGCAGATGTCTACCCTATTCCATCAAAGAAACGGGACGGAATCGTCAAAAAAAAATGAAGCAACGACATATTCCCAGCTTCCGGGTCTTGACGACAACTTATATAAAACCTAAGAGACTATCAGAGATCATCCCACAACATCGCGGAGTGGTCATGACTCATCGGGGCTCCAAATTGAGCTTAACCTCAAGTAAAAAGCGACATGGCAAATTCCTAACGCTTGCTCTTCCCACGGCCATATAGCCTAAGGAGATTACTTGAAGACGTCTTGTTCAGCCCCAAAGGGATCAGAGACACGACAGTCGCGGGGCTACTCGAACAACGGTTTAAAGACCGCATATCATGGAATACATTAGCAAATGTAACGGTACCACGGACCAAAGCCCCAGTACCACAAAACCTAACGGACCTCTGTCGCAAAGAACAGAGGTTATCTATATACAATGTTAGGACAAGTTTGCCTGTAAACCCCATGGAGGTAAACTAAATAAAATCAGAAATGGGTACATAAACTAGAAACTCTGAATTGAGTGAATAAACTACAAACTCCGAAATGAATACACAAACTAGAAACTCCGAAATGAGTACACAAACTAGAAACTCCGAAACGAGTGAATAAAATACAAACATTGAATTAGGTACGTAAATTATTTCACGCCAGATCAAGACATCAAGAAACAGAATGGTGCAACCCATGGGCTTCAGGGCTCAGAACTACAAAATTGAGATCTGAGTTAACGATAGATGACGACGCTTGTGTCCGCTCGCTATCTTCTCAGATCGAAATTCTAAAAAGTTGCAACACTTCGAGACCAACCGTATGCTATGCAAGGCAGTAGGAAGGATATTTGATTCACACCCGTTTAAGCACTCATTTACAACTACATACGTACTTGAATGGAAATTGTGTTCAGAGCATGTTGATTTATATATGATGAGAAAGATTAGTGCATGACACGAGCACGACAGTAGCGTTTGCACTTAGCAAAAAATCCCTAAGGGTAATTATAAAGCTCATGCACAAATGCAAGACACACACACACACGAATATGTGTTCACACCATAATATTGCATTATCATATTCCTCATTCTTATTCTTTTTATAAATAAACAGGTGCTTTTGACGCATGTCTGCTACATATTACAGGTTACAGGTTCTTGGATATAAAACAGTGAAAACAATGAAAAGATGATGCAAAAGTGGAACTACAACCAACAAATAGAAGGATCTTGATCAAGCCTACATAAAAAATAAAGTTCATAAAGTACAAGGCAATGCAAGGTCCAAGATCGCGAAGCCACGGTTAAAAGTCTACCACAAGTATTCACTGGAAGATCTGGAGAATACCCAGAAGTAAAATGGAGAAAAGAACCAAATAAATAAGGAGCTCAGAAAGCTCAAAGCCAACATATAAATTTTCAGGGACTGATCCTATCAATGGGCCGCGGAACCGAGGCCCAACCCTGCTGGGGCCGCGGATCCGCGGCCGTCTAGAGCCCGGAGAAAATGATTTTTTTACCATAATACAGTGGCGATGCGCGTAAGTTGACTAGGTCTTTTCTTAGGGGGTATTTTTGTAAAAGAAAATGTGCGAATCAAATATAACCTAGGGTTTCCTATCCTCTATAAACAGGAACTCTAATTATTGTATTTTCTTAGGCCCCCCTTCATTAATAAATTTTAGAATTCTTTTAGAGAGTATCGGTGCCTCTTTTCATTTCATGAATTCAGATCTGACAACCCTGTGTTGATGTTTAGAGAGAGCCATCTATTAAGTAGGTAATTTTTCATTCTTTGCCCTAGGTAATTTTAATTCTTTCCCTAGATAATTGTTAGAGTTAGCTTTGGGGAAGGCTTTTTGAGAGATGAGATCTCTCATCCCTTTCTTACCCATCATATATAATCAATAGGACTCCATGCATACACGCACACACCGCGCCCTACGGCACCCTATCCCTCGAGATAGCAGTGATACCGTAGTATAAAGGCCCGGTTGTGCGCTTTTTCCATGGAGGTTAAGGTAAGGATATCTAAAGGAAGGACAAGAACCTAGAGGAAAGAACACCTTTCCGAATGGATCTAATCCCCTTTATTGATAATTACCATAACTCCTCTTAGATCCTAATTTGGGTATAGAAAGCATTGAGATTTATTTACATTTCTAAACCATTCCTAAACCTAACCCTAGCAAGATTTAGATCTAGATAATTTTAGTATAGATAGATTTAGTTTTTAGATTTAATAATCAATCCGAACACCCATCGGAATTCACTCGTTTGAGCGATTAGGAAATTCACAACATCCCTGTGGACCGACCCGTACTCACCGTCTAGCTACCAAGCGACGCCGTTCTTGATTGCGGTTAATAGATAGTTTTTGAGATCAATCAATATGCGATGAAAATGAAACATTCAACAGCCAAAAGAAATACATTTAAATAAACATCCTACTCTACAGGTAAGAGATCACCAAATATAGGATCAGAAATACAGAGGTTAACAAAACAATAAACAAAATTCTCCAATTCCATCTCTGTTGTCACGCCTCGAAGGTACGGAATGTGACTGGCACTTAAATTACAAAACGTCTAAAGGCGTAACGCACTCTAAGTAAGCCAAAGCCTAGAAATCTAAACTGTTTAAAAGGCAATAGAGTGAAGAAAAACTTGTTTTAAAGAAAGTGATTTTAACAAAATAAGTCGCATTAAACATTTTCAAACATCAAATTTTTCCCGAAAATTTCGGCAGAGTTTCCTTTGTAAATACTGGCACCCAAACGGGTACAACCCATGAAAATAAAAAAGTAAAGAATAACGGCATCCCCAAGCAGGATCTAGCTCTTCGCCAATGGAGGAATCACAACCACACTCAATAGATATATCATAATAGTGCAAAATAAGCATATAAAAGCACGAAACTAAGAAAGCATCACGTCGTCCCCAAGCGAGCTCGACACCAGAGAAACAACACATATACTAATCTCACTGTCACACTTCTAGGTCATATAAACAATGGTAGAAGCGGTAGAGGGAGAATACTAGATACAAATAATAATACAAGGTGGAAACAAAAGTATCATCGGAACCCACCTACGAGCAATACCGCAAGTCCAAGCAAATGAAGCAAAATGAGGAAGTACGCCCGCCGCTATTATGCTGACAGGTCAGACCTGCAAGATACCGTGGCACAACGGGGGTGAGTTGCCAACTCGTGAGTAGTTAGTAACATCTAATAAGGCTATCGTAAGCATGCACGCAAATGCGTCACAACCTACATATATCAATATGATACGACGTACTAGCATGAATGCAACATGAATACATCATCAAACACGAACCCTGAACATGTATGAGAAAATCTGTATTCTTATCTTAGAAAAAACTTTGTGCAACAAATTGAAGTATCATCAATGAAATCAGCAGAAAATCCGTGTCAAACATCGACACAATATATGTATATCTCAATGTCTCAATATCTCAATATCTCGGGCTCCGTCAGTCCAGATCGACCCATATTATCAAATCTCACGACTACGGTCGGTATCCTCCGGATATCCGCCATGCCAGACATCACCGGTAGGTAGTTTGGCCCTGCCAGGCTCATCGTCTACAACTCGAGCTTCTTTCCCCGAGGTACCTTACCAGGCCCACCATGTACCCAAGACGGATCATCCTACTCCTCGAATCGGGTCTCAAAAACCAACAGAAATCAGGAAAACTCATGGTGGACGACGCATACCTCATATCACGAGAAAACCGCAACTTACATTTTTTAAATGGTAATAAACTCATAAAATCCTTACGGTTTTCCCCCAAAATCCAGAAATCTCATAAGTACTGAAATCCTCAAGAAGAATCACAATATGTAAATAAGTCGGTGATGATGGATGTCTATGATACGATAGTATATACCATGCGATGTATGACCAGAAACTATGCATGAATTATGATGCAATGAGGTATGTATATGTAACTAGCCATCGTACTTATCGATCTTGATGAAGTGAATATACAACTACCAGTTTTCATATCATATATGATGCAAATGTCTTAGATACTGATTTAAGAAAGTTCTATAGTGTTCGTGGCATAGCAATTACCAAAGGTGTGTGTGTTCGCATGAATAGTACACGTGCAGCATGAGCCAATGGTAATGGCGCAAGTGTCCTATCAGATAATGTCATATGTATATAAGATGATGCAATGCAATGAGATGAATGACTAGGAGACTACGCATATAAATTCAAGCACTACTAGTAATCCTAACTATCGGGCGTCTCGCTCCATCCATACGATCGCCCCATAGATGTGTACATCTACTCACCGAGACGCCTCAGCTAGTCTGATCCAATCAAAGCCTTGCCTTTCCGCGCCGCGTCCGACGTCTCCACAACTGATCCTAGAATTGCACAAATTCAATATATGAGGCATAAACTCTGAGAAGACACGAGGAAGAACGATACTAAAAAATGAACGCCCACAAGTTAGACTTGTGTGCACTTGGTGCACAAAACGCGCACGATATCGCCACAACCACAATTAGGGGCCGCTGTATGTAGAAATCCCTAAACCTAGAACCCAATCATACCAATCGTGCACTCACATCACATTATATAACTTAGAAATTAGGTTGTAGATCATCAAATCTCAAACTTAATTACAACCTAATTATTCTAAAAACCTAGTAAACAAATAAAGGGTATTTTAGTGCAAACTAGGTGTTTTAGCAAATCTAGTGGCTACGAATTTCACTTAATATCCTAATTAGGCTACACAATAATTAACTATATTTTAATCTCACCTATTTACATACTAATTATGAAATTAGTTTGCATGCACAATTAATTAGAACAATTAAAAGTAACGATTGTCAAATTAACTACTAGATTAGATTTTGCAAGGTCTTAAGATGTTAATCTACATATACTACCATAATTTAGTGATGTAAACTTTAACATAATCTCAAACCCTTCTCTTTAATATGCAAATCTTAAAATTAAACTATATTAACACCTAGTTAAAAAATAGATTAAAGCAATACTAACAAGATAGCAATTTGATTAAGATTTATACCTCACAATGGTTTGGAAAAGATCCAAACTTGCAACCAAAAATGTAGACTTGATCCAAGGATCCAAGCTTAGATTGAACAAGGAATTTTGTGAAGATTTTTTCTAGGATTTGTGTTGATTAATTATGGATATTTGGATGAATTTTTGGTGGAGTTTTGAGATGAAAAATATGAAGAATTTGAGAAGGGAGGGGGGCTGTCTCTTTCTGGGCTCGGCCAGTGGGGAAGAGAGGGTGAGGGTGTGTGTGTGTGTGTGAATCAAGTCAAGAAAAACCCTCCATATCTCATTAATGCACCATACCTATTGTTCTATTTTTATTTTATTTTTCCATTTTTCTTTTCTATTTTATTTCCTTCTACAAAGATCTAGAACATGCTACATGATTAGTTTAAGTTGCCATGGTTGTGAAAACATGAATTAATCTATCCTAACTTATGATTAACACTTGGTTAGTCTGTAATGTGCAAGTTAAAATGATTTTCGTAATTAATAATTAAGGAAAATAATTAGGTGAACAAGTGATTAAATAGATAATTAATAAATATCAATAAAATAAGCATTTACATAGTTAAAATAGTTATATTTAAGTCTATAGGAAAAATAATTATAACTTGGTTTAGTAGTAAAGCACATGTTAAAATACTAATTAACATATAATTAACCTAAACGATTTTCTAAAGTGTTACATCTGCCTTCTCCACCATGTCGAAGTGGCGATCTTTATGAGGATTCGCTCTTCATCGGTCAGTGCCATGCTCATCAGCAAAGGCAGCCATGATGGCCCACTGATCCCGTTTTTGGCTTAACAACTGAACCAAACGATCCCTCAGAGGCTGGGTAATCAAACAAGACTCATGGAAGCACTCGATCTTGTCCTCCGCTGCGTCGAGCATCGCCAAAGTCATCTCTGGTGGATGAGAAGGAATGTCAGCAAGTACAGACGAGAAGATCGGCTGAACCCAAATGGAACCGGCAAGAAGAAGAGAGCCCCAACGAGCCAGAAGCTCGTACATCACCATGTCACTATGGTCATTAGTAAGAACGAGATCTACCAAACGCACAGCAAAACGAGGGACAATTCCCTCAATAGGTACCTCCCATGGTTGCCGACGAGCATGCAGACGATTGCAAGCCATAACTCTTAGTTTGTTAAGAGGTGATTTTCTCCTTGTGGAAGGAAAGGGAAGCAGAGCTTCAGATTATAAAGGGAAGCATTCAAGCCTAGTAACAGAAAATAATGTGCATGGTGGAGCTATTTCCAAGTCCTGACAAAAAAGTGTTGGAGATAGTGCCCTCAGAGTCAATTATTGGATCATAGGCACGTGATTGCAATGATTGAGAGAGGACCTATACCGTTAGAACAGTCTTACTCAAGATGATAGTATGCTATCTGGTTTACCTTTATCATTGTGTACTGCTTCAGGTAACCTTACAGGTCACTATTACACGTTGATAGAGCCCTTAGGATTTTTGCTTGACGACCAGCAGTATGATGGCGATCATATACATGGGAGCTGGGGGTCTATAAGCACATCCTTAAAAGGTCCCTAGTCGTGGGAGTTTCGAGAAAGGGCATCGATACTCTAGAGTAGACTAGTATACACAGTCGAGACCCCGACGAGGGGCGGTGGCCGGTCTCACAAGCCACTGGTGTCAGTTGGTTCACCTAAGATGTATACAGGTGCACATTGGGTTATGAGTACACCGGACAAGACTCACCGGGAACATGCTAGTTGGTCTTATACCAGACGTCAGATAGCAGTTCCCTGGTGACATGTATACAGGTTAGTTCATCGACCTGAGATCGTCATTTGTCTTGTGTGAGTTCCTACTGTACTTTGATTACTACCCTACCATGGCTCAAAGGAGTCGTGCAAACAGGTTTTAGTTGGGTACAGTCCCGAGCCACATGGAGGCAGTGAGCGGATCTGCAGGGGTTTGTCTCTCCCGGTATTGGGGGTGAGGTCGTGCTGTGTCTAGGAGAGCCATTACACGAAGTCCTTGGCCAAGGCAGGAGATTTACTGGTAGGTATTCCAGTAGTATCTCAGGGTGTTCTGGGCTACACTCCGACACGACTTTTACCGCTTTTGGGGGTCTGACTTTTACCAACCCCCTAGGCCTACCATGCGAAGCTCATAGACGAACCGACCGAACTGTACGGATATTGTTACTGACAGGCTCAGTAGAGTGTCAGGATGAGTTCGCTCATCGACGTCCCTTTTGGTCAATACCTGGTAGCCCGTTACGTATGGCTAATACCTCTGACGTGCTAGTGGTTAATGTAGGGTTCCTAGGCACACTATAGAGGTCACACAAGGCATCAATCATGCCAATTTAAAATTTTTAGGGTGCCGAGAAAACCTAATACGGATCGTCGGCTAGAATTCTAGGCGAAATACTAGTCTAGTTAACAAATTAACTAAAGATCAGAAGCTACAACCTTTGTAGATCCGGATATCCACTTCCTTAGCTCCACGTAGGCGTCCTCTCGCTGTCCATCTTGAATCCCGAACTCAATCGTCGGCTTCATCGGAGAATTGGGCGGACTAGGTCGTCGGCTTCGTGCCGAAGATGATCTACGTCGAGGCATCACAAGTTCAAGCTCCGACTTCAAAAATTTGTGAAACTTATGAAGAAAACACCCAGAACAACTTGGTAAGAGGTAGAGGGTAAATAAATAGGAGGTGGGTTCACTTTAGAATTGGATTTCTCACTTTAGAACTCAAGTTGCCATTGATGGCATCAAGGTTTCTTTCTTGAAGAAGAAGATCAAGAAGAAGAAAGAATATGATAAGTGTTGTAAAAAGAATAATAAAAATGAATACTTATCATCTTCTAACCTTGGTTAAGTGTAGAGAATAGAGCATGGTCAAGTGAGAATGGTTAGGCTTAAAGATGATGACAAAATGGTCACTTTAGTCAAAGCTTCATGAAGCTTCATCAAGCTTCATGAAAGAAACCATTTTGTTATCTTTTATTTATTTATCAAAAAAGAATAGATAAATAAATAAGTAAATAAATCAAAACCCTAACTATTATCATAACCATGGTTTAAGTCTGAACACAAAACCAATGTACATGCATCATCAAACATGACACATTGTAGTGCACAAAAGTATATCACATATACAACTTGTGAACTACAAGTGAGAAAATCCTATTAAAGTGAACCAATACTAGTTAATGCAAAGTAATATATCAAATATATAATTATACATTAAATCATTAAACAACACTAGATTCAATGATCCGGTCATGTCGCACATAACCGACTAGTATCCAATGTATCGACTTATCGAATCAATCTACGATTCGATAACTAGGTTATATCGCATATAACCAATCGAAACATTCATCGCGAGAATGAAATACGGTATCACATACACGCATCATTCTCGGTCCTCCACAAATCTCATATGCACTCCTATTTCGTTTTGCTTGAGCCAGGAAACCTCTGTGTAGGACTCTAAAGACTCGTCAATACGCCGGTAGCAGATGATGATCATATCAAGCACCCACAAGCCGCAAGCGGTCTGCTAAACGTAACGGCCATCCGGGTATTGAGCGATCAGAAGATCGACGAGCTATCCCGCTCACACTCCTGTGAATCCAACCAGTAACACTTACCGTACAGTCCGGTCTGTTCGTCTGATATGTCGCATATCAAGTCTAGGGGTGGTATACGTCAGACCCCAATAACCGATAAGTCGTGCCGATGTGAGGCTCATAACGAGTCGAGAAACTACTGGTAACACTTACCAGCAAATCTCTGAAGAGCCTTGGCCAGGGACTTCCCTATTACGGCCAATCAAGCACAGCGCAACATCAACCCCCAATACCGGGAGAGACGAAACCCCTCCTATCGCTCATTGCCTCCATGTGACTCAGGACTGTACCCAAAGACCACCGTTTTGCACGCCCTCATGGACGTGGTAAGGTGGAGATCAAAGCACAGTGGGAATCACACAAGACTCTATGACGATCTCGGGTCTACAGACTAACCTGTACAAGTGTCACCTGAGAACTGCCATCTGACGTGAGGTATAATACCATCTGGGAGTTCTCGGCGAGTCCGTCCAGTGTACCCAGTCTCCACTGAGCATCCGTATATCATCTCTGATGTCAAACACCAATGGATATGGGATCATCCATCGCCCATCTCATGGGTCGAGAAGCGTATACGCTTGTCTACTCTGGTATATCGATGCCCCGTCTCGATATACCTACGACTAGGGACCTTGAATGATGTACTTATGGACTACCATGTCCCCACTAGTATGATCTGCATCATAGTCCAGGAAGTCAAGTACACATCCTAAGGGCTTTACCAACATGTAACTATAAGACAGTTTAAAGAGACTAGTGTACATGTTAAGATAAAGAGAAACCAGATAGCATACTATCATATCGAGCAAGAAAGTCATCTCTATATATGTCCAAGCATCCAATATAATATACATCATCTGTACAATACTGGCTTCTAGGGCATACATACAACTAACAATCTTCCACTTGCACTAGGGCCAGCTGTTGTAGTATCGCATACCGAGCATCCCGAAGAGTCTCTCAAACTGTATCTGGGGAATGGCCTTCGTGAGTGGATCCGCCGTGTTGTTCTTCGTGTCAACTCTCCTGACCTCGATCTCCCGGCGATCAACTATCTCCCGGATCAGGTGATACCGCCTCAGAATATGCCTGGATCGCTGATGGGACCTGGGTTCCTTGGCCAAAGCCACCGCTCCATTGTTATCGCAATACAAAGGTATTGGATGCTCAATGGATGGAACAACTCCAAGTTCAGTAATGAACTTCTTGATCCAGACAGCCTCTTTAACAGCATCGTTGGCAGCGATGTATTCAGCCTCCATCGTCGAGTCTGCCACGGTTTATTGCTTGGAACTCTTCCAGCTAACCGCCCCTCCGTAAAGGGTAAAGACAAATCCCGACTGCGACTTAGAGTCATCCTTATCACTCTGGAAGCCCGAATCGGTAAAGGACTCCACTTGGAGTTCTCCGTTACCATACACCAAGAGCATCTCTTTAGTCCTTCGTAAGTACTTGAGATTGCTCTTCACAGCTGTCCAGTGACTCTCTCCAGGATCAGCTTGATACCTGCTCACTACACTTAGTGAGTATGCAACATCGGGTCTGGTACATAGCATCGCGTACATGATAGAGCCTACAGCCGCAGCATAGGGTATCCCTTGCATGCGAGATCTCTCCAAATCAGTCTTAGGAGACATCTCTTTAGAGAGAGTGACTCCAGAGATCGTGGGCAAGTTCCCACGCTTGGATTCTTCCATACTAAACCTCTTTAGTATGGTGTCAATGTACCTGGATTGGGACAATCCCAATATCCGTTTGGATCTATCACTATAGATCCTTATTCCCAATATGCAGGAGGCATCACCAAGATCTTTCATTGAGAATCTTTGTGATAAGAAGAGCTTGACCGATTGCAGCATAGGAATATCATTTCCTATCAAGAGTATGTCGTCCACGTACAATACGAGGAAGACAACCTTACTCTCTGCTACCTTCTTGTAAATACAAGGTTCATCTGGGTTTTTGACGAAATCAAACTCCTTGATAACGACGTCAAAGCAGATGTTCCAACTCCACGATGCTTGCTTTAATCCATAAATGGATTTAAGCAGCTTGCACACCTTCCCGCTGCTCCCACTGTCTACGAAGCCCTCTGGCTGAGTCATGTACACGCACTCTTCTAAATCACCGTTTAGAAAGGCGGTCTTAACATCCATTTGCCAGATTTCTTAATCATGATATGCAGCGATGGCAAGCATGATCCGGATGGATTTAAGCATAGCCACTGGAGAAAAGGTTTCGTCATAGTCCACACCTGGTCTTTGACGAAAACCCTTTGCTACAAGTCTAGCTTTGAAAGTCTCCACTTTCCCATCTACACCAAGTTTTTTCTTGAAGATCCACTTGCTCCCGATGGGTTTTACCCCTTCAGGAGCAACATCCAAAGTCCATACTTTTTTGGTGTACATGGATTCCATCTCGGACCGCATAGCATCCAGCCATTTCACTGAGTCCCTACTCGTGATGGCCTGCTCGAAACTAGTTGGGTCATCATCCTCCATGATGCAATCTTCGCTTCCACCGTCAATGAGAAAACCGTAGTATCTCTCAGGTGGACGAGAAACCCTGCTAGATCAGCGGAGAGGCTGGGGTTCGTCGGGTACTACTTAATCCTCTGGTTCTACTAAATCTTTAGTTATAGTTTGTGTTGCTGGAACCTCTTCCAGTTCTACCTCAATGCCACTAATCTGTTTCATAAGAAAGCCTTTCTCTAAGAAAGTGGCATGTCGAGAAACAAACACCTTTTGTTCCTCGGGGTGGTAGAAGATATACCCTTGTGAATTTTTCGGATATCCTACAAACTTCCATAAGACTGATCTTGTCTCGAGTTTGTCCGGATTTTGTCTTTTGACATAGGCTGGACAACCCCATATCTTAATATACTTAAGAGATGGTTTCTTCCCTTTCCATATCTCATATGAAGTGGTATGCACTGATTTGGTAGGAACCATATTCAATAGGTGTATGGCTGTCTCAAGCGCATACCCCCAGAAGGAAATAGGTAACTCAGCTGTACTCATCATTGAACGCACCATATCTAATAGGGTGCGATTCCTTCGTTCTGATACACCGTTGTGCTGTGGTGTATAAGGTGGAGTAAGCTGAGAGAGAATCCCATTCTCTTTTAGATAATCTTGGAACTCATTGCTCAAGTATTCTCCTCCTCGATCAGATCGAAGGATCTTTATACTTTTGCCCGTTTGGTTCTCTACTTCTTGCTTATATTCTCTGAATTTCTCAAAAGCTTCAGACTTGTGTTTTAATAGGAACACATGCCCGTATCTAGATAGATCGTCAGTGAATGTAATGAAGTAGGAAGAACCGTTCCTGGCATGGGTAGACATGGGACCGCTTACATCACTATGTACCAGTCCTAAGAGTTCAGTAACCCTTTCTCCGTGTCCACTAAACGGAGCTTTGGTCATTTTTCCTTTGAGACATGAATGGCAAGTATCATAAGATGATAATTCGAACGGATTCAAATAACCATCCTTATGTAACTTAGCCAGTCGTGTTGCATTGATATGACCAAGTCTACAATGCCACAAGTAGGATTCGTTCATTTCTGAACTTTTCCTCTTGTGTGTGTTTTGTATATTGAGGACTGTATTTTGATTTAGAATGAATATGCCATTATGTAACGAGCCTGATGTAATCAATTTTTGATCTAGGAATATGTTCATAACATTATCCTGTACTACAAAATTATATCCTTCTTTACCCAATAAAGAAACAGATATAATGTTGCACATCATGTTCGGTATATAATAGCACTCATTCAGGATCATTGTATCACCACTTGGTAATACTAGGTGATATTCGCCAACTGCTTTGGCTGCAACATTTGCACCGTTCCCTACTTGAACGGAATGATCACCTTTACCCAGTTCTCTACCTTTCCGTAGCCCATGTAACTGCTTACATATGTGGGATCCTGATCCGGTATCTAATACCCAGGACGTAGGGTAAACTGAAAAACAGTTCTCAATAACTAACACACCCGAAGAAGATGCATCAACATGCATGTTCTTTTGGGCGGCTTGAGAATCTAGATATTCTCCTATTCCCTGTTCAGTCTTATAACTCTTATAAGAAAGAACGGGTCCAACGTTCCCCAGCACAGTATAACATGCGGGTTCGGTCAATACATCCATATTATTATCTTTATTAGGGCATGAAATGGTCGCTACCTGGAGAGAGAGAGAAGAAAACACTTTAGCGTATGCTTGTGCAAGATCAGATTGGTTATTATCTTATCTAATCAGGATGGCTCCCACTGCTTTTTATCAAATCTTCCTTCAAACCCTAAAAGGAAAGATTAGCCGGGATTAATTACACACTACAAGTTCTCCAATCTTTCAGCCAGGCCAGTATCGGTACTTTGAGGGAGGTCCCCCGTGCTTTCGCATGAACCTAATTAATGTAAACCTCGTTTTCCCAGAGGCGTAACCCCGTTGACACCTTTCTAGACACCTACTTGATCAGCTAATTGCATTGTGTAAAACTCTCCCAGGAGTAACTCTTACTCGCAGTGGGTATCGGGATCCAACTATCTCATAGAAGGTATGCAATCTAATTGCAAATTTCAACACTTGAAATTCCCAATAATATTTTACCCCTAGTGTTCTATGACCTTAACGAATGCCAAACAACCCATAGTCCACTAGTCAAGTTCAACCCGTACATTTCTTGATTGAATTAAACCCACCCGCATGACCCTTGACGAATGCCAAACAACGCCGTACGAATACCCTAATCCAATCTGCATCATATGCATAAGCAGATAAATACTAGTTAGCTACCGTACACTACGCCTTGACGAATGCCAAACTACCGTAGCACGAATACTAAGTAGTACTTATCTGAAATGACGGAGGGCTACGACAGGTTTTTCTGAAAACCTATTGCGTAATGAACTTGATATCGTTGTAGAATCAAATGAAGTTTTGAAATGGAGTGATTTCGAGGATTTTCTAGTTTTGCTAAAGGGGTCACTCCCGGTGAAGGGATCGTCGGCCCTTTCCTCGTCGAATGAGGTGCGGGATATATCATATATATCACTGTGCAAAGCAGAAACTATAGAAGCAATCAAAAACAAACCGAGTGTGTAGCATCTGCCAGTTATTGCTAAAGGAGTCACTCCCGGTGAAGGGATCTCGGTCCTTTCCTCATCGAATAAGGTGCAGGGTATATCATATATACCGCTATGCAAAGCAAGAACTGTAGTTACCTGTTTTATTTAAAATTTGATTCTACAACATCATTTGGTTTCTTTCCTTTCATTAATCACATTAATGAAGTCCCATCATTTAAGTACCTAAACATCACAGATAGATATGACGTACACTTATGCCATCCGCATTCGCCTCGATGTCCCCCCGTGCACCGTTAGGTTAGGTAACTAACGACAGAGCAGGGCAGGGCTAGTGCGGGTGCAAAACATAAGTAACGTCTATATAATATATCATATATACTATATACTGTATCTATCACAGAACATCACATGATCACATCACAGATATCGCAGCAGAAGAAACATATGAAACATTGGATATACTAGGACGTCCGTGTTTTCAATACGAGCCAGTATAAAACACGGATTCCACGGTCGTGATGAATAGCCAATCCCACACCCCTAGACCCCTACGAGAGCGGCAAGCAACCCTGCCAATTCTAGGGTTAGGAGACCCGGACTCGACTCCTCGAGTTGGTCTCCCACTGGACCCCAGAACCCGGTTACTTGTGCTCCCCTCCTTGGGTCTATCCTAGTGCAGAAAAGTAAATAATTTACAAAGGGTGACAGCTTCCGCAACCTGGAAGTGCCCCAATAAAAGAATATTACATACAAGTTTTTACATGAATGAAAAAGAAACACACTCATCTCACACAAAAACCCCCGGCTATTCAAACACGACAATCCAATATAACATATCCAGCAATACATAACATCACATGTCATCAACGTAAGTAAATATGCGCATCCCAATTGTCGTTGACATATAGCAACGAAACCGGCGATATCACATATTACACTTACGGTCACAGAAAAGAAAGTGTAAAACTACAACAGTTGGAATCCGCAACCTCTTTAGACATCACATGCCTAATCAAATGAAATACTTAGACATCACATGCCTAACAGTTATAAACCCCGCATTTTAGTCTCATTATCGAAAACTCTTTTTCAATATCAAATGAAACTAAACCGCTAGATTTATAACATTCATTCAGTTATCTCATAACTGTTTGTGAATTCCAATTATTTTATCCCATTCCGGATAAATAGAATATATTAAACTTTCCGATCGAACATTCGAACACCCAAGTTTTCCCGAAACCGTTCAACACATGAAATTAGTTCAAAGACGTTCACTTCATGCCTCAGTACCAACGGTCCAGCCGTAGAAGGGTCAAGCCAACGCCTCACATGTGGCACGCCGTACTGCCCCAAACCCGAAGGTTCAAAGGGCAGTTCAAGACGGTCACATAATCGAGTTAAGGTTTGTTGTCTTCTAGAGGGACCATCGCGTTACTTGCACTACTCAGAACGTCCTTAAACCACAGAAAAATCCAACATTTGGAAATTTTCTGGTAGGGGAAAAAGTGGGTATTTATATCCGGTCGAACTTTTTAACATATTCTTAAATTATCCGGAAAGCCACATAGACAAAAATTTGATAATCCGATCGAATCAATGATTCCCAATACAACCCCAGAATACTCATCTGTAGAGTCACCATAAAAATACCCAGAAAATATAGCATTAAATTATATGAGTTACTGTGCAGAAATCACCAGACAAGGGGACAGTACGGCCGCGGAACCGCCGCACATGCTTAGCTTGTGCCGCGGTTCCGCGGTGAAAAAATCGATTCAGGTCCTTGTATTTCACAGTAATTCAAATAACACCCTGCTTATTTTTTTGCATATTTTTAATTGACAAAAATCCAAATTTTCAGAAAATTTCCAGAGAGCATTTCGGATTTTAGGGTTTCGGTTCGATCGGGTTTCAAACGTCGTCTAGACTTCGTCTAAGGCTCTAGCTAGGCTCTGATACCACTGTAGGGTTCCTAGACACACTATAGAGGTCACACAAGGCATCAACCATGCCAATTTAAAATTTTTAGGGTGCCGAGAAAACCTAATACGGATCGTCGGCTAGAATTCTAGGCGAAATACTAGTCTAGTTAACAAATTAACTAAAGATCAGAAGCTACAACCTTTGTAGATCCGGATATCCACTTCCTTAGCTCCACGTAGGCGTCCTCTCGCTGTCCATCTTGAATCCCGAACTCAATCGTCGGCTTCATCGGAGAATTGGGCGGACTAGGTCGTCGGCTTCGTGCCGAAGATGATCTACGTCGAGGCATCATAAGTTCAAGCTCCGACTTCACAAATTTGTGAAACTTGTGAAGAAAACACCCAGAACAACTTGGCAAGAGGTAGAGGGTGAAGAAATAGGAGGTGGGTTCACTTTAGAATTGGATTTCTCAGTTTAGAACTCAAGTTGCCATTGATGGCATCAAGGTTTCTTTCTTGAAGAAGAAGATCAAGAAGAAGAAAGAATATCATAAGTGTTGTAAAAAGAATAATAAAAATGAATACTTACCATCTTCTAACCTTGGTTAAGTGTAGAGAATAGACCATGGTCAAGTGAGAATGGTTAGGGTTAAAGATGATGACAAAATGGTCACTTTAGTCAAAGCTTCATGAAGCTTCATCAAGCTTCATGAAAGAAACCATTTTGTTATCTTTTATTTATTTATCAAAAAAGAATAGATAAATAAATAAGTAAATAAATCAAAACCCTAACTATTATCATAACCATGGTTTAAGTCTTAACACAAAACCAATGTACATGCATCATCAAACATGACACATTGTAGTGCACAAAAGTATATCACATATACAACTTGTGAACTACAAGTGAGAAAATCCTATTAAAGTGAACCAATACTAGTTAATGCAAAGTAATATATCAAATATATAATTATACATTAAATCATTAAATCAACACTTGATTCAATGATCCGGTCATGTCGCACATAACCGACTAGTATCCAATGTATCGACTTATCGAATCAATCTACGATTCGATAACTAGGTTATATCGCATATAACCAATCGAAACATTCATCGCGAGAATGAAATACGGTATCGCATACACGCATCATTCTCGGTCCTGCACATATCTCATATGCACTCCTATTTTGTTTTGCTTGAGCCAGGAAACCTCTGTGTAGGACTCTAAAGACTCGTCAATACGCCGGTAGCAGATGATGATCATATCAAGCACCCACAAGCCGCAAGCGGTCTGCTAAATGTAACGACCATCCTGGTATTGAGCGATCAGAAGATCGACGAGCTAGCCCGCTCACACTCCTGTGAATCCAACCAGTAACACTTACCGTACAGTCCGGTCTGTTCGTCTGATATGTCGCATATCAAGTCTAGGGGTGCTATACGTCAGACCCCAATAACCGATAAGTCGTGCCGATGTGAGGCTCATAACGGGTCAAGTAACTACTGGTAACACTTACCAGCAAATCTATGATCAGCCCAGGCCAGGGACTTCCCTGTTACGGCCAATCAAGCACAGCGCAACATCAACCCCCAATACCGGGAGAGACGAAACCCCTCCTATCGCTCATTGCCTCCATGTGACTCGGGACTGTACCCAAAGACCACCGTTTTGCACGCCCTCATGGAGTGGTAAGGTGGAGATCAAAGCACTGTGGGAATCACACAAGACTCTATGACGATCTCGGGTCTACAGACTAACCTGTACAAGTGTCACCTGAGAACTGCCATCTGACGTGAGGTATAATACCATCTGGGAGTTCACGGCGAGTCCGTCCAGTGTACCCATTCTTCACTGAGCACCCGTATATAATCTCTGATGTCAAACACTAATGGATATGGGATCATCCATCGCCCATCTCATGGGTCGAGAAGCGTATACGCTAGTCTACTCTGGTATATCGATGCCCTGTCTCGATATACCTACGACTAGGGACCTTGAAGGATGTACTTATGGACTACCATGTCCCCACTAGTATGATCTGTATCATAGTCCAGGCAGTCAAGTACACATCCTAAGGGCTTTACCAACATGTAACTATAAGACAGTTTAAAGAAACTAGTGTACATGTTAAGATAAAGAGAAACCAGATAGCATACTATCATATCGAGCAAGAAAGTCATCTCTATATATGTCCAAGCATCCAATATAATATACATCATCTGTACAATACTGGCCTCTAGGGCATACATACAACTAACTGTTAAATCCACAGCCAAAGTATTGACGAGTCTTTAGAGTCCCCCACAGACCGTTTTCTCAAGTTTCGGGAGAAACGCTGTAGAGGCCGTATGGAGATATGGCAGGGTTCGATCATGTACGTGCGGTATTGTACGGATCATGATCGGACGGATAATACTAGCGGGCTTTGGTTTAAGCTGGATCCTAGTATTGTACAGTGTAGATTTTGTCTCATTGCATTTGTATTCGGTTGGAATACAAATGCGAGTATGTATATACAGTCGCGGGGTTTTCCTGTAATTTATTACGGGATCGTTTTTCTGAAGTTGCCAGTTTGCTTTCCATTTCGGCCATTTTCCTTTGTTTCTTTCCTTGGTTGAAAATTGGTGGAGGGGGTTATTTGCAATTGTGCAATTAACAATGGAGAAGACTTTTTGGCACATGATAGCTTCATGATGGTTCTACCATCATTTGACTTCATCATTGCTTGACTTTGCTTGATGGTGATGGGATATGATTAGGTTTTGGAGTGATCTTTAGTTGTGATGATTATTCCTCATCATCACCTTTTCTCTCTCTTGCATTATTTTTGATACACTCCCTCTCTCATTCTCTCCCCTCTATCATTCATGGCCGGCCACAAGAGGGAGTGGGGCTGTCCAAAATTTTGGTGAGGCATTTTTGTTATCTTCATGCTCACAAAAATCCCTTTGTTCATCTCAAAAAGCATATATCTCATTCCTCCACCAAAAGGAAACTTCTAGTAACCCCATTGAGACAAAAAGGGTTCTACACTATCCTACAGCATTCTTGGACACGTCGACTTGCCAACTTCGTACCCGAGTTGCCTCGGTCCAGAGGTGGGAGCCCGTAAAAGAACCCAGCGATGTGGTGCCCTTCCGACGAGGAGATGAAGACTAGAGATTCCGCGGGGAGATCGGGACGACGACGAGAAGACCGAAGGACACGGATCGCTCGGTATATCTCTCTACCCCTTCTCTAGCTAGCTAGGATAAGGTTAATGGCCAGATCCGGGTTTTATAGTGCGCGGTAGTACCGGTTCAAAAGTTAAAGAAAAGTATCATTTCCGCATTTTGGCCTCATTCAGACGGCCGGGACGCCGCCGTGCACTTACACTGGTATCAGAGCCACGCCATTAACCTAGTTTAGCTTGCCCTAACATGTTTACAAGTTCGATCGAACGGATTTTTCAAAAACCCGCATTTTCTGGTCTAGCTGCTGTCGATTTTATTTTGTGCTCTAAAAATTTTTCTAAGCATGTCAAAAAATTGTGCAGGGTTTTTTAAGTATTCTTTGAAATTTTTGTTCACTGTTGTTCTTGTAGTATCGCGGAACCGCGGCCTTACCCCTGTTCCGCCACGGTATTAAGGAAACAGTGCACTAAATTTTTACAGAGGGTCTTGGACTTGGAAATGGAGGTTTTGGTATATTCTGTTTGGGCCCAGATTTTCTTTGAGTGCTACAGTAGTGCTTGGGGCCCACTTAGGAAAATTTAGTCGATCGAAAATTTTAAACATGTTAGTTCACAGTATTTACATTATATCTGCGACCGTGAATGTCACTTGATCGGTAAATCCTATCTAACTGCTATAGCCCTTTTAGACGGATTTGCGAACGTGACATTCACGTTGATGTTCTGTGTTGTGCTGTGATGTTGCAGATTGTCATGGTGGATAGCCTAGATGCAATGGTAGTACAGTTTGGTTTATTATGTACATTTGATATTGCGGGATGAGCGTCCGACAAGTGGACTGCCGTCACTGCCTGTTTGTATATTATTCTTTTAGGGCACGACCGGGTTGAGGTCGATGTACCCGTTGTATGTATATTTTACGTTTTGTACTAGGATTACCACGCGGAGGGGTGCACGGGTAGCCGGGTTCTAGAGGGCAACGGGCCCGCATCTCATGGCTTTGAGACGGAGGGGGCTTCACTCTAGAATTGGCGGGCTATTCGCCGCATTCGTGGGGGATACAGGTTGACCCAAGGAGGGGTTCCCAATTTACCGGATTCCGTGAAGTGCCGGGTGGTCCATTCACGTTGCTGAAGGGGGCTGCCTCGCTTCAGGTTTTGGCGGGTAACTTGCCGCGCCCGTAGGTGTCTAGGATTTCATTGCATAGGCTATCCACACGACTAGGGGAACATCGGGTTTCAGTAGCGGCTCTATGAAACCCAGGGATCCCAGATATCTGTATTGTTCTGTGATGCTTATTACATTTCTGTGATGTTGCATTCTTTTCACGCCTTGAGCGAATATTATATATTGATATATATACTAGTAGATGTTGTATATGTTTTGCATCCGCGCTAGTCCAGTCCCCGCTCTGTCATTAGTTAAGTAACCTAACGGGTAATGACGGGACCCAGTGGCGAATGCGGATGGCATATACGTACATCATTATTTTCGTTCTTTATTGGTGTGATCAATTGATGGGACTGTATTGATTCGGATCAATGCAAGATAAACAAACCTATTTTGATGTTGTTGGAACATTTTTCAAAAAGCCGTTATTACAAGGACGTTCTCTTTTGTTTTGCACAGTGGTATTCAGTTGGAATATCCTGCACCTCAGTCGACGAGGCAAGGGCCGAGATCCCTTCACCGGGAGTGACCCTTGGACAGAAGTTTGCGTCAGAGTAATAACTTCACTATAGCCTATTGCCTTTTGCTTTGCATCGTGGTATTCAGTTGGAATATCCTGCACCTCATTCTACGGGGAAAGAGCCGAGATCGCTTCACCGGGAGTGACCTCGTTAGCAAAGGTTTTTGTCACCATATTTTTATAAAAGCTATCCGGTTCCTTCAACGATATCAACTTCATTATGTTAAAGGTTTTTCGCCAAAAACCATTCGTAGCCCTCCGTCGTTTCAGTTAAATGTTCGGTATTCAAGCTATGTATTTTGACCTACGCCAAGGCATAGTGATTGGTAGCTACCGGATATTTATCTGTTGCATAGATAGATGCGTTAGTTTGGGACAGTCGTACTACTATTTTGGCCTACGTCAAGGGTATGTACGGGTGGGTTCAAATTAACCTGGACAATGACGGGTAGAACTTGACATGTCACTTATGATATTTTGGCCTACGTCAAGGTCATAAGAGCATGGGGTAAAAATCACATCGGGAGTTTTTAAAGAAACTGAAACTTGCCAGATATGCGCATACCTTCTGGAGTGTGATAACGTGAGCGGAAACCGTCACATTATCATGCGATGATAGTTGGATCCCGATTCCCACTGATGAGTTGGTTTACTCCTCGGGTGATCCCGACTAATTCTTCTTTCAGGTTTGGAGGAGAATTTGACGGTATAGTGGGAGGTTTCCTGATTAGATAAATTGGTAACCATTCTGATCTAGGTTAGAGTGCACGCTGAGTGTTTCTTTTCTCTCTCTTTGGCAGCGACCATGACCCGATCCTAAACTATGACTCAGTGACCAAATTAACCGAACCTTTTTAAACACTGGCTTTTGGATTGTCAAAGTTGCATACCTCATTGCCACTCCTACTTTTACCCTTTTCTCCAGGACACCCCGTATTACTACGAACGTCCACTTCCATTGGATAAAACCATCGTATGGTTATATACGAACTCGAAGGAATTTATTCGAGGATGGTTTCTGGTTCTGGAGAAAACGAATAAGACTATTCAGTTGTCTTTTCCTTTTACCTTCTTTCAGGTTGCGAGTGCTCCTTGGATTTGGGCAGTACACCCATTACGCAAATTGGATAGTCTACTTCCAAACCATAGGCAGGTGCCGATCGGTAGGGAATGAAGAAAACCAATTAGCCTAACGATGGTGTACTGAAGGTATTAAGTAAAGACAAATAAAGGGATTAGTAAGAGGGCAAAGTAAATTGCGACTGCTATTCATAACCAAACCAAGTATTTCATTACCACTCCCACTTCACCTTTGTATTTCTCCAGGACACTCCGTATCACTACGAAAATCTACAGTTATTTGGATACTCCATCGTATGGTTATATACGAACTCGAAAGGAACTTGTTCCAGTTCGGGGATGGATTCTGGTTCAGGAGAAATAGGAATAAGGTTTATTCGGTTGTCTTTTATCTTCACCTTCTCTCGCATTGCGAGTGTTCCTAGGAATAGGACAGTACACCCATTATGCTTATTGGATAGCCTTCTTCCAAACCATAGGCTGGTGCCGAACGGTAGGGAAGGAAGAAAACCATTTGGCCTAAAGGGGTATACAGAAGGTAATGACTAAAGACATATGAAGGGATTTGGAGAGATGGTAAAGAAATATACGGTTACAGTTGTGAATCTGATAATGGAAGAGGCATTACTAGGAATACTCGGATACCCCTACGAAACATTTCAATGTTTCAGTTTCACTGTGTACTGTTAAAAGAAAACTGATTTCTCAATTAGCCCTTGCTCCAGGGTATGTATTTACCAGGTATGATTCTCATATCTGTATGGTTTTACAGATGATGAGTGGGAGTAAGTTATTGGGAATTGGGTGATCATCCTTATTATATCGGAATTCGTTGTAATTTGTGATATTTGAGGAAATCACCTGGGTTGTTTGCCGGACGGCAAATATTTGGTTTTGAATATCCATTGCTATGCACCAATTTCAAATTGATATATCTGTACGTCTATTTTTATAGAGTGAGATATACCTTTTTGAAATTATGTCTATGACATTTACCTATAATTAGGTAAGAAGTATTAAACAGCGGTGTAATTCTTCTTAACCATAAGTACAGTTTTCAACCTACGACACGCAGGGAATGAGTCATTAGACTCAAGGGACTTATACAGAGTATTGTATGTTGTCCAGTGTCCATTAGGACAGAGGGGTTGGTACTCGTACTAGATTCTGTTTACTTATGACTTCTCTGGGTCTTAGACATGTGTTTCGTAGAAACACAAGGTCCAAGTTTTGAGAAGTTATAGGTATAAGAATAGAGTAGAGAACCAGGTGTTGCAAGTATCGGGATTCTTCAAGGTGATCGAAGATGTATATACTTGTGTATGGTGTTCAGTTGATAGTAATGATTAAGAGAACTTGCTTCTCTTTCAGGTTACTCATAATTGGAAGTACTCCTAAGTTGAGTAATGCTGATCGGCCTCTCTCCATTTAGTTGACATGCACTGGAGACAGCTGCATGATTTGAATCTGGTTCAATTAAATTAGTGCCTCTGTTTCTATATTGGATATAGAATAGTTCATATCTTAACGATGTTAAGGTACGGGGAGTTGTCCGGCTTATGCTTAAAACCAGACTCCGGATAATTCAAGGCATATTTCTGTAATGGCTGTTTTTGGGTTGACCCGGGCTATGACGAGGGTTGATTTTCTACCATCTAGAAGATCGATAGTGATATTGTTCTAGACTCGCCACAGTTTTAATAAAAATGGATTTTTTTCAGAAAACAGTAGTGAGGGTATGGTAGAACTGGAAATGATTCCAGAACCGCAAACGATTACTGAAAATTTGATAAGAACCTAAAGATTCAATCTGGTTTGACATTCCATTGGCCACTCCATAGATAAGGTGGGTAACCTCAGGCACCCGAGAGGTACTCCGGTAGCCTCAAGGACGGTGACAGGGAGGTTCTTGTTTACCCAGACTTGCCACTGCTGTTGTTCCAAACTATGAGACCCGGCAGTAGGATGAGTATACCATCGTTCTAAACAAGCTTTAGAAGTGTACGTCTATATGACTCTGCCAAAGGGTTGTCATAGTTAGTGGGAGCAGCGGAAGCATTGGTAGACAAGTGGCTTATGTCTATTTATAGACTAAAGCAGAAATAGCGGAGATGGATCATCTATTTCTGATGTGATAGTCATAGATTTGACTTCATCATAATAGGGGATGGATCTATTAAGAAGGTAGTAGGATGTGATGTCTTGGTATTTGGATGACACACACAGAGTAGGAAGTGAAATTCCTATACTACGGTCGATTATACTTTGGTTGTCACACAGTGGTTTCTCCACATGGGACTTCGATATAATATCAAGAAATTCTGGTTACTAGATCTATGGTTTTAGATCTAGATTTGGGTAGTTTCCCAATCTGGGTACTTAGACAGCATTCTAAAGGTGTTTTAGAATGGACAACTCCTGGCACGGTAGTATACCTGCAGGTGATGGAGTCACCCTTTCTAAAGGTGTCTTACAGACTAAAGTAGAGAGGGATGTGCATGATTGGCAGATCACTTGCTTAGGCAATTGAGTCAATCATGAGATGTTAAGCACCACACCAGATGTTCTTTTTTTTGCAGTAGATGCAATTGTTGGAGATAGTGCCCTCAGAGTCAATTATTAGGTCACAGGTACGTGATTACAATGATTGATGGATGACCTATCCCGGTAGGACAGTCTTACTCGAGATGATAGTATGCTATCTGGTTTACCTTTATCATCGTGTACTGCTTCAGGTGACCTGACAAGTCGCTATTACACGTTGGTAGAGCCCCTAGGATTCTTGCTTGACCACCAGCAGTATGAGGGCGTCATATACGTGGGAGCTGGCAGTCTATAAGCATATCCTTAAATGGTCCCTAGTCGTGAGAGTTTCGAGACAGGGCATCGATACTCCAGAGTAGACTAGTGTATACAGTCGAGACCCCGACGAGAGGCGGTGGCCGGTCTCACAAGCCACTGGTGTTAGTTGGATCACCTAAGATGTATACAGGTGCTCATTGGGTTATGAGTACACCGGACAGGACTCGCCGGGAACATGCTAGTTGATCATATACCAGACGTCAGATGGCAGTTCCCTGGTGGCATGTGTACAGGTTAGTTCATCGACCTGGGGATCTTCATTTGTCTTGTGTGAGTTCCCACTGTACTTTGATTACTACCCTACCACGGCTCATAGGAATCGTGCAAACAGGTTTTAGTTGGGTACAGTCCCGAGCCACATGGAGGCAGTGAGCGCATCTTCAGGGGTTCGTCTCTCCCGGTATTGGGGGTGAGGTCGCGCTGTGTCTAGGAGAGCCATTACACGAAGCCCTCGGCCGAGGCAAGGAAATTTACTGGTAGGTATTCCAGTAGTATCTCAGGGTGTTCTGGGCTACACTCCGACACGACTTGTACCGCTTTTGGGGGTCTGACTTTTACCAACCCCCTAGGCCCGCCATGCGATGCTCATAGACGAACGGACCGGACTGTACGGATATTGTCACTGACAGGCTCAGTAGGGTTGTCAAGCTGAGTTCGCTCACAGACTTCCCTTTTAGTCGATACCTGGTAGCCCGTTACGTATTGGCTTATACCTCTGACGTGCTAGTGGTTAAATCCACAACCAAGGTGTTGACGAGTCTTTAGAGTCCCCCACATTCAGTTACTCAGCTTTCGGGCGAAAAGCTGTAGAGGCCGTATGGAGATATGGCAAGGTCTGATCAGATACGTGCGGTATTGCACGGATCAGGATCGAACAGTTTGTACTACAGGCCGTATGGATATATGGCAGGGTTCGATCAGATACGTGCGGTATTGCACGGATCAGGATCGAACGGATATTACTAGCCGGCTTTGGTTTAAGCCGGATCCTAGTATAGTATGTGTAGACTTTGTCTCATTGCATTTGTATTTCGGTCGAAATACAAATGCGGGTGTGTATGCACAGTATCGGGGTTTTCCTGTAATTTATTACGGGACCAGCTTTTCTGGAGTTGCCAGTTTGTTTTCCGTTTCGGCCAATTTCCTTTGTTTCGTTCATTGGCCGAAGATTGGTGGAGGAGGGCTTATTTGCATTGTTGCAAATAAGTGGTTGTGGAGGGGGTCTTTGCATTTTTGTTGCATCATGATTATAGCCCCATACTTTGACTCTTTCTTTTCCATCATGACTTGACTTTTGGCTCATCATGGTTGTTGATGATGAGGTTGGTGGAGTATGGCTTTGTTGATAATTAATTTCCTTTTTCTCCTCTTGCTTGAAAAAGAGTTCTTTTTTCTTCACCTGGTAATTGAGTGGGCCGGCCACTGTTCATGAGTGGAGAGAGAGAGGTTTAATTTTTGTGGGTATATTTCTTCTTGTTAATTTCGTGGGCCCCCCCTCCCTTGAGTGTGCTGGAGGTTATATGAGAGTGTGGATTAATTTCCTTGTGGGAATTGAGCTATTTGTTTTGGCCTGGGGGCTGATTGTTTTTCAGAGAGAGAGAGGTCCATGCAAATTTCCCCAAGCTCATTTTTCACAGCAAGAAAGATAGCATGCTTCTTTTTCCAGCAAGCATCCATGAAAAATTCTTGTGCACAAAATTCCTCCATCATGGCAACTATACTAAACCCCAAAGAGACAACTATTCTACACCTGTCTACAGCACATCTTGGGCACGTCGACTAGCCAGCTTCGTGCCCGAGTTGCCTCGGCATTGAGGTGGGAGCCCGTAAAAGAAGTAGGCGATGTGGTGCCCTTCCGGCGACGAGGAGGAGACGGCACATTCCGCAGGAGATCGGGACGACGACGAGAAGACCGGAGGACTCGGATCTGTCGGTATATCTCTCTTCCCTTTCTTGTAGTTAGCTAGGACTAATTAATGGTTCGATCCGGGTATTAGTGCGCGGCGGTTTGCCAGTTCAAGAAAAATTAAAGTTTATCACCGCTTCCGCATTTGGCCGTCGGATTGACGGCCGGGGCGCCGCCGTGCACTTACAGTGGTATCAGAGCCTCGCCATTAACTTAGTCTAGCTTGGTTTAATGTGTTTTGCATTTCCGATCGACCAAAATTCCAAAATCTACATTTTTCAAAGCGACAGTTTTCTGTTGAAATTTTTTGGTCTCCAAAAATTTTTCAGGTTGTATAAAATTGATGTACTGGAGACCACTAGGCTGCTGTAGAAATTCGACAGGGTGAATCGACAGTGGAGGCGCGGAACCGCGGCCAAAACCCCATTTGGGCCGCGTTTCCGCCGCGCACTGTGGAGATCCCTGCACCAAATTTCTACAGTGTCTTTGTGGGCTTAAAATATGGATTTTGGAATATTAATTTTGGGCCCAGAATTTCTTGATGTGCTACAGTAGTACTTGGGGGCCCACTTATTAAAGTTTGATCGATCGGATATTTTAAACACATTATTTCACAGTATTTACATTATATCTGCGACCGTGAATGTCACTTGATCGGTAAATCCGGTCTAACTGCTACAGCCCGGTTAGACGGATTTGCGAACGTGACTTTCACGTTGATGTTCTGTTTTTGCTGTGATGTTGCGGATCGGTCGTGGGGGATAGCCTGGATGCAATGCTAGTACAGTTCTGTTGTATTATGTACATTTGATTTTGCGGGGCGAGCGTCCGACATGTGGACTGCCGTCACTGCCCGATTGTATTATTGTTTTGGGGCACGGCCAGGTTGCGGTCGATGTACCCGTTGTATGTATATTTTACTTTCTGTACTAGGATTGCCCCGCGGAGGGGTGCACGGATAGCCGGGTTCTAGAGGGCAACAAGCCTGCATCTCATGGCATTGAGACGGAGGGGGCTTCACTCTAGGATTGGCGGGCTATTCGCCGCACTCATAGGGGGTACAGGTTGACCCAGGAGGGGTGCCCGAGTTACCGGATTTCGTGAAGTGCTGGGTGGTCCATTCACGGTGCTGAAGGGGGCTGCCTCGCTTCAGGTTTTGGCGGGTAACTTGCCGCGCCCGTAGGGGTCCAGGATTTCATTGCACAGGCTATCCACACGACCAGGGGAACGTCGGGTTTCAGTAGTGGCTCTGTGAAACCCGGGGATCGCAGATATCTGTATTGTTTCTGTGATGCTGTACATTTTCTGTGATGTTGCATTTCTTATCACGCCTTGAGCGAATATAATATATTGATATATATATTAGTAGATGTTGTATATATTTTGCATCCGCGCTAGTCCAGTCCCCGCTCTGTCGTTAGTTAACTAACCTAACGGGTAATGACGGGACCCAGTGGCGAATGCGGATGGCATATACGTACATCAGTATATTTTCGTTCTTTTTGGTGTGATCAATTGATGGGACTGCATTGATTCGGATCAATGCAAGTTAAAAACAAACCTAATCTGATGTTGTTGGAACACTTTTCAAAAAGCTGTTATTGCAAGGACGTTCACTTTTGTTTTGCATCGTGGTATTCAGTTGGAATATCCTGCTCCTCAGTCGACGAGGCAAGGGCCTAGATCCCTTCACCGGGAGTGACCCCTTGGACAAAAGTTTGCGTCAGGGCAATAGCTTCATTATAGCTGATTACTTTTGCTTTGCACCATGGTATTCAGTTGGAATATCCTGCACCTCATTCTACGGGGAAAGAGCCGAGATCCCTTCACCGGGAGTGACCTCTTTAGCAACGGTTTTCGTCACTATATTTTTAAAAGCTATCCGTTCCTTCAACGATATCAAGTTCATTACGTTAAAGGTTTTCGCCAGAAACCATTCGTAGCCCTCCGTCGTTTCATATGGATAGTCAATAGTATTCAAGCTGTGTTTGTTGGCCAAAGTCAAGGCACAGTGTTTGGTAGCTGTTGGTTATTCATATGCAGCATAGATAGATGCGTTGGTTTGGAACAGTCGTATAGCCTTGTTGGCCAAAGTCAAAGGCTTATGCGGGTGGATTCGAATCAACCTGGAGAATGACGGGTAGAACTTGACATGTGACTTATGATTTGTTGGCCAAAGTCATGGTCATAAGAGCATGGGGCAGAAATCACATCGGGAGTTTCAAAAGAACTGAAACTTGCCAGATATGCGCATACCTTCTGGAGTGTGGTAGCGTGAGCGGATTCCGCCACGTTATCATGTGATGATAGTTGGATCCCGATTCCCACTGATGAGTTGGTTTACTCTTCGGGTGTTCCCGACTAATTCTTCTTTTAGGTTTGGAGGAGAATTTGACGGTACAGTGGGAGGTTTCCAGAATAGATAAATTGGTAACCATTCTGATCTAGGTTAGAGTGCACGCTGAGTGTTTCTTTTCTCTCTCTCTTTGGCAGCGACCATTGACCCGACCCTAAGACTATGACTCAGTGACCAAGTTGACCGAACCTTCTTAACACTGGCTTTTGGATTGTCAGAGTTGCAAACCTCATTGCCACTCCTACTTTTACCCTTTTCTCCAGGACACCCCGTATTACTACGAACGTCCACTTCCATTGGACAAAACCATCGTATGGTTAGATACGAACTCGAAAGAATTTATTCGAGGATGGTTTCCGGTTCTGGAGAAAACGGATAGGACTATTCAGTTGTCTTTTCCTTTTACCTTCTCTCAGGTTGCGAGTACTCCTTGGTTTAGGAGATAGTACACCTATTACGCAAATTGGATAGTCTTCTTCCAAACCTTAGGCTGGTGCCGAACGGTGGGGAATGAAGAAAACCAATTAGCATAACGATGGTGTGCAGAAGGTATTAAGTTAAGACAAAGCAAGGGATTAGTAAGAGGGCAAAGAAAGTTGCGACTGATATTCACGACCAAACCAAACATTTCGTTACCACTCCCACATCACCTTTGTATTTCTCCAGGACACTCCGTATCACTACGAAGATCCACAGTTTATTGGATACTCCATCGTATGGTTATATACGAACTCGAAAGGAACTTGTTCCAGTTCGGGGATGGATTCTGGTTCAGGAGAAATAGGAATAAGATTTATTCAGGTGTCTTTTATCTTCACCTTCTCTCGCTTTGCGAGTGCTCCTAGGATTAGGACAGTACACCCATTATGCTTATTGGATAGTCTTCTTCCAAACCATAGGCTGGTGCCGAACGGTAGGGAAGGAAGAAAACCAATTGGCCTAAAGGGGTGTGCAGAAGGTAATGACTAAAGACATATAAAGGGATTTGGAGAGGTGGCAAAGAATTATACGGTTATAGTTGTGAATTTGGATAATGGTAGAGGCATTACTAGGAATACCAGGATACCCTATCGAAACATTTCAATATTTCAGTTCAACTGTGTACTGTTAAAAGAAAACTGATTTCCTGATTAGACACTTGCTTCAGGGTATGTATTTACCAGGTTTGATTCTCACATTTGTATGGTTTTACAGATGATGAGTGGGAGTAGGTTATTGGGAATTGGGTGATCATCCTCATTATATCGGGATTCGTTGTAATCGGTGATATTTGAGGAAGTCACCTGGGTAGTTTTCCGGTCGGCAAATATTTGGTTTTGAATATCCGCTGTTATGCACCAATTTCAAATTGATATATCTGTACGTCTATTTTCATAGAGTGAGATATACCTTTATGAAATTATGTCTACGACATTTACCTATATCAGTGGATGGTTAGGTAAGGAGCATTAAGCAGCGGTGTAATTCTTCTTAACCATAAGTACAGTTTTCAACCTACGACACACAGTGAATGAGTTATCAGACTCAAGGGACTTATACATAGTATTGTATGTTGTCCAGGGTCCATCAGGACAGAGGGGTTGGTCCTCGTACTATATTCGTTTTACTTATGACTTCTCTAGTTTTTAGACAGGTGTTTCGTGGAAACACAGGGTCCGAATTTGGAGAAGTTATAGGTATTTGAATACAGTAGAGAACCAGGTGTAGCATGTATCGGGATTCTTCAAAGTGATCGAAGATGTAGATACTTGTGTATGGTATTCAGTTGATAGTAGTGATTAAGAGAACTTGCTTCTCTTTCAGGTAACTCATAATTGGAAGCATTCCTAAGTTGAGTAACGCTGATCGGCCTCCTTCCATTTTAGTTGACATGCACTGGGGACAGCTGCATGATTTGAATCTGGTTCAATTAAATCAGTGCCTCTGGTTCTATATTGGATATAGAACAGTTCGTGTCTTAACGATATTAAGGTACGGGGAGTTGTCCGGCTTATGATTAAAACCAGACTCTGGATAACTCAAGGCACGTTTCTGTAATGGCTGTTTGTGGGTTGACCCAGGCTATGACGAGGGTTGATTTTCTACCATCTGGATGAACAATAGCTATATTGTTCTAGATTCGCCACAGTTTTATTAAAAATGGATTTTTTCAGAAAACAGTAGTGGGAGTATGGTAGAACTGGAAGTGATTCCAGAACCACAAACGATTACTGAAGATTTGATAGGAACCTAAAGATTCAATCTGGATTGACATTCTATTGGCCACTCCGCAGATAAGGTGGGTAACTTCAGGCACCCGAGAGGTACAACGGTAGCCTCAAGGACGGTGACAGGGAAGTTCTTGTCTACCCACAATTACCATTGCTGTTGTTCCAGGCTGTGAGACCCGGCGGGAGGATGAGTATAGCGTCGTTCTAAACTAGTTTTAGAAATGGACGTCTATATGACTCTGCCAGAGGGTTGTCGTAGTCAGTGGGAGCAGCGGAAGCATTGGTGGACAGGTAGCTTATGTCTATTTATAGACTGAAGCAGATGTAGCGGAGATAGATCATCTATTTCTGACGTGACAGTCATAGGTTTGACTTCATCAGAATAGGGGATGGATCTGTTGAGAAGGTAGTAGGGTGTGATATCCTGGTATTTGGATGACATACTCAGAGTAGGAAAAGAAACTCCTATACTACAATCGGTTATACTTTGGTCGTCACACAGTGGTTTCTCCACAAAGGAAATGGATTTTATATCAGACATACTGGTTACTGGATCTATGGTTTTAGATCTAGATTTGGGTGGTTTCCCAATCAGGGTACTTTGACAGCATTCTAAGAGTATTTAGAATGGATGACTCCATGCACGGTAGTGTACCTGCAGAAGATGGAGTCACCCTCTCCAAAGGTGTCTTACAGACTAAAGGGGAGAGGGACGTACATGATTGGCAGATCACTTGCTCAGGCAATTGAGTCAATCGTGAGATGTCAAGTACCACACCAGATGTTGTTCTTGCACTAGATGCAATAAGTTGACATTTGATCCAATCCTGGAGAAACAGTCGGAAGCAGTTTTAGAACATAAGTGGATGTTCTAGGAATATGATAACGACTGCCTCATTCGGGGGACAGTTATCATTCCAGGCTTCCAAGGTGACATGGACGACAAGGAGGTTGTCAGAGTTATAGTACTTCCTTCTGATGAGGGGCAGTATTTTGGACAGGTGGTCCAAGGCAATACTGAGGGTGGAATGGCGCAGGATATTGATTAAGTTCAGTTGACGATACAGTCTAAGAAGTTTGGATTTGGACTTCATTTATGAGCTATGTCCCATCAGACATCCAGACACATTCTAAGACATGTATTGCTCATTTCGGGAGATGGCTTTCTCCGCGAACTTGAGAAATAGAGAGACATAGAAAGAAACAACAAAGCGGATCCACTCACTGAGGCTATTCCTCGAACGCAATAGTTTCGCAAACGAGCTTTGTGAGACTGACTAGTAGAGGAGTTGGGTGTTCGGTATCACACGGGCTGTGAGTATGCGACATCGCAATAATTAGCCTTGAGTGCAAGTGGGAGATTGTTGGAGATAGTGCCCTCAGAGTCAATTATTAGGTCACAGGTACATGATTACAATGATTGATGGATGACCTATCCCGGTAGGACAGTCTTACTCGAGATGATAGTATGCTATCTGGTTTACCATTATCATCGTGTACTGCTTCAGGTGACCTGACAAGTCGCTATTACACGTTGGTAGAGCCCCTAGGATTCTTGCTTGACCACCAGCAGTATGAGGGCGATCATATACGTGGGAGATGGCAGTCTATAAGCATATCCTTAAATGGTCCCTAGTCGTGAGAGTTTCGAGACAGGGCATCGATACTCCAGAGTAGACTAGTGTATACAGTCGAGACCCAGACGAGAGGCGGTGGCCGGTCTCACAAGCCACTGGTGTTAGTTGGATCACCTAAGATGTATACAGGTGCTCATTGGGTTATGAGTACACCGGACAGGACTCGCCGGGAACATGCTAGTTGATCATATACCAGACGTCAGATGGCAGTTCCCTGGTGGCATGTGTACAGGTTAGTTCATCGACCTGGGGATCGTCATTTGTCTTGTGTGAGTTCCCACTGTACTTTGATTACTACCCTACCACGGCTCATAGGAGGCGTGCAAACAGGTTTTAGTTGGGTACAGTCCCGAGCCACATGGAGGCAGTGAGCGCATCTTCAGGGGTTCGTCTCTCCCGGTATTGGGGGTGAGGTCGCGCTGTGTCTAGGAGAGCCATTACACGAAGCCCTCGGCCGAGGCAAGGAGATTTACTGGTAGGTATTCCAGTAGTATCTCAGGGTGTTCTGGGCTACACTCCGACACGACTTGTACCGCTTTTGGGGGTCTGACTTTTACCAACCCCCTAGGCCCGCCATGCGATGCTCATAGACGAACGGACCGGACTGTACGGATATTGTCACTGACAGGCTCAGTAGGGTTGTCAAGCTGAGTTCGCTCACAGACTTCCCTTTTAGTCGATACCTGGTAGCCCGTTACGTATTGGCTTATACCTCTGACGTGCTAGTGGTTAAATCCATAACCAAGGTGTTGACGAGTCTTTAGAGTCCCCCACATTCAGTTACTCAGCTTTCGGGCGAAAAGCTGTAGAGGCCGTATGGAGATATGGCAAGGTCTGATCAGATACGTGCGGTATTGCACGGAGCAGGATCGAACAGTTTGTACTACAGGCCGTATGGATATATGGCAGGGTTCGATCAGATACGTGCGGTATTGCACGGATCAGGATCGAACGGATATTACTAGCCGGCTTTGGTTTAAGCCGGATCCTAGTATAGTACGTGTAGACTTTGTCTCATTGCATTTGTATTTCGGTCGAAATACAAATGCGGGTGTGTATGCACAGTATCGGGGTTTTCCTGTAATTTATTACGGGACCAGCTTTTCTGGAGTTGCCAGTTTGTTTTCCCTTTCAGCCAATTTCCTTTGTTTCGTTCATTGGCCGAAGATTGGTGGAGGAGGGCTTATTTGCATTGTTGCAAATAAGTGGTTGTGGAGGGGGTCTTTGCATTTTTGTTGCATCATGATTATAGCCCCATACTTTGACTCTTTCTTTTCCATCATGACTTGACTTTTGGCTCATCATGGTTGTTGATGATGAGGTTGGTGGAGTATGGCTTTGTTGATAATTAATTTCCTTTTTCTCCTCTTGCTTGAAAAAGAGTTCTTTTTTCTTCACCTGGTAATTGAGTGGGCCGGCCACTGTTCATGAGTGGAGAGAGAGAGGTTTAATTTTTGTGGGTATATTTCTTCCTGTTAATTTCGTGGGCCCCCCCTCCCTTGAGTATGCTGGAGGTTATATGAGAGTGTGGATTAATTTCCTTGTGGGAATTGAGCTATTTGTTTTGGCCTGGGGGCTGATTGTTTTTCAGAGAGAGAGAGGTCCATGCAAATTTCCCCAAGCTCATTTTTCACAGCAAGAAAGATAGCATGCTTCTTTTTCCAGCAAGCATCCATGAAAAATTCTTGTGCACAAAATTCCTCCATCATGGCAACTATACTAAACCCCAAAGAGACAACTATTATACACCTGTCTACAGCACATCTTGGGCACGTCGACTAGCCAGCTTCGTGCCCGAGTTGCCTCGGCATTGAGGTGGGAGCCCGTAAAAGAAGTAGGCGATGTGGTGCCCTTCCGGCGACGAGGAGGAGACGGCACATTCCGCAGGAGATCGGGACGACGACGAGAAGACCGGAGGACTCGGATCTGTCGGTATATCTCTCTTCCCTTTCTTGTAGTTAGCTAGGACTAATTAATGGTTCGATCCGGGTATTAGTGCGCGGCGGTTTGCCAGTTCAAGAAAAATTAATGTTTATCACCGCTTCCGCATTTGGCCGTCGGATTGACGGCCGGGGCGCCGCCGTGCACTTACAGCAATATGTTGATATTGATCCAATCCTGGAGAGACGAACGGAAGCAGTTTTAGAACATAAGTGGATGTTCTAGGGATATGATAACAACAGCCTCTTTTAAGAGACAGTTATCATTCTAGGCTTCCAAGGTGACATAGATGACAGAGAGGTTGTCAGAGTTATAGTTTTCCTTCTGACGAGGGGCAGCATTTTGGACAGGTGGTCCAAGGGGATACTGAGGGAGGCATGACGCAGGATACTGATTAAGTTCAGTTGACGATACAGTCTAAGAAGTTTGGATTTGGAGTTAATTTATAAGCTAGGTCCCATCAGATATCCAGACATATTCTAAGACAGGTATTGCTCATTCCGGGAGATGGCTTTCTCCACGAACTTGAGATAAAGAGAGACATAGAAAGAAATATTAGAGCGGATCCACTCACTGAGGCTATTCCTCGAGCGCATTAGTTTCGCAAGCGGGTTTTGTGAGACTGATTAGTAGAGGAGTTGGGTGTTCGGTATCAGACGGGCTGTGAGTATGCGACATCGCAATAATTAGCCTTGAGTGCAAGTGGAGATTGTTGGAGATAGTGCCCTCAGAGTCAATTATTGGATCACAGGCACGTGATTGCAATGATTGAGAGAGGACCTATACCGTTAGAACAGTCTTACTCAAGATGATAGTATGCTATCTGGTTTACCTTTATCATCGTGTACTGCTTCAGGTGACCTTGCAGGTCACTATTACACGTTGATAGAGCCCTTAGGATTCTTGCTTGACGACCAGTAGTATTATGGCGATCATATACATGGGAGCTGGGGTCTATAAGCACATCCTTAAAAGGTCCCTAGTCGTGCGAGTTTCGAGACAGGGCATCGATACTCCAGAGTAGACTAGTGTATACAGTCGAGACCCCGACGAGGGGTGGTGGCCGGTCTCACAAGCCACTGGTGTCAGTTGGTTCACCTAAGATGTATACAGGTGCACATTGGGTTATGAGTACACCGGACATGACTCGCCGGGAACATGCTAGTTGGTCTTATACCAGACGTCAGATAGCAGTTCCCTGGTGACATGTGTACAGGTTAGTTCATTGATTGAACCATTTTCTGACGTGTATATGTAAAAAGTAACGACAATCAAAAAATTATATTGACCGCAATCAAACCACGGTGTCGGAAGTAGTTAATGAATGAGTGCGGATCGTCCACAGGGATTGTGCAATTCAATTGTATTTTGATACGTTTGAAATGAAATGTTAAGCAACAATAAACGAAAACATGATTCAAGATGTGCTTTGTAATCGAGTGTCACTATTCTTTATGCAAGAATCAAGAAACTATAAACAATCAAGAATCGGTTGTTTTGATAATATTTCCAATCAACAATCAAGAATATAAGAGAGGCTCGTAGGAATCGATCGGATCTTTAGACGTGATGTAATCTAAAGGGTTTCGTGTTCTTGTCCTTCGAAGAATTGATACTAGATCAATGGTGATCGACGAGAGTTAGGGTTTTCTTGATGAAATTAGGGTTTCATCTCTTAACCCTTGTTCTTTCGAGGATACCATTTATATTCTAGCCTCTAGCAATTCCAAGAAACGATCGGAACTCCCCAATCTCGAGCGATGTCGATCAAGAAAGCATCGCAACGAATTGGGTCGTCGATTCTTGAACTTGCTAGGGTTTACAAACTCGTGGGATTCAAGAATCGATTACAAATTTGTTACATCATCATACTAAAGATCGTTTCGACTCCCCGACGAGCGGAGTTTTATTCACACATCACCACAAAGACAATATTCAAGAATAGTAATGATAACATGATGCGGAATTTAAAGAAAACAAGATAAAAGAATATCACCTTTTATTTAATCAACAATTTCAATACATTCTTTCAAGAATCTACAAGAAGAAGAAATCGATCGTTGACTCGGCTTCGCTCGTCTCCGTGGATCGTGGATCTACTTTGATCTCTTGCCCGATTGAAGATCGGCTCGGCTCATAAAAGGGTTGAAGGCATCTTGCTTGGCTTGCACTCAAGATCTTGAATTGTGGTTGGATTTAGGGTTAGGGTTTCCTACAAGCTCTCTCACTAAACTTGAGGAAGAGGGGATGAAGAAAGAGATTGATTTTCTAAACTTCAATCAAGGTTGAATAATCTTCAAATGATGAGCCTAGGGTCTTATTTATAGAACTCCCAAACCCTAGGTTTAGGTTTGAATTAGAACTTTCCCTCCAAAAGTTTGTTGAGGAGTTTCTAGAAGGAGTTTGTTAGGAGCTAGCTTAGGGTTTAAGCTAGGGTTTAGGGAAAGTTCTAGAATGATTAGGCTAGTTTAGTGAAACTCAAGTGGTTGCTGATCTGGTAGAATTATCTGGAGTATTATGGAAACTGGGATGTCTTTCTGGACTGTAGGAGCTGATACAGGAATTTTGCACCAAAAATTAGGGTCTGATCCCTTGGTCCCACCGCGGATCCGCCGCGAGAAGTACCTTTAGGCCGCTCTTCCGCCGCGTCTTGATGGGCTTGGGCCTTGGACTTTCTTCTGTTGCTTGGTACTGCTATTTGGGCCTTTCTTTGATGTTTAGAATTTCAGTTTCCCTTCTGTGTTGATACCAGATTTGAGTTCAGTGAGTTTACGAGCGATTGTAATGGTCGAGCAAGGTAATGATCGAGCAAGCTTCTCTTTTCCTGCACAGACTTCAAAACAGGGGTTGCAAGATATGGAAAATATGCTATGTAATGCAATGCAGTCAATTTCCCTAAAAATGCCGGTTTTAAGGTCGAATACATGTAATTTGATATTTTGCGACCGATTAGCTAATATGTGAATTATGAATACCGTACACTTCTATATGGATGCAAATGATAAGGAAATTGCCGGTTAAGATATGCAATATTTTCGACTGATCAAATACCCCCAAACTTAATTTCGATCGTCTCGAACGAATGTTTTATTAAAAAGAGAAGGAGAAAATAAAGAAAGAGAAAAACTAACTAGCACACTTTCGTAGGCAACACGATTGCACTGAGCATGTGCAACAAGCCTTTAAACCTCTAGGTGTCCCTAGTAGGAGGAGTGTTGTCTCCTGAGGGTTTTCAGCGGATTGCACCCACAAAATCCAATAACAAAAGCAAGATCATGAATATTACATTTAAAGAAGAGAATCGTAAAAGAAAAGCTTTGAAAATTAGGGTTTCCAACTAAGCTAGCTTTTCGGTTGTCATGAGCCCTATCTTAATGGTCATGAAAAGATGTCAGAAATCACGTCCTCCCTCAATAAAACATCGTCTTATTCTTCATTCCTATCTTTCTTCCAAACATCGATCATATAACCCTGCGTGTGTGTAAAGACATCCCTACACCCGGAGAATTCAATTCAAGCTATCATACTCTTGCCCTTCAGCCTCAGTACTTTTTAATTAATGAATATTTAGATGAGATTGCTTACACACTTTCATGCGACCGTTAATACTTCTTGAGGTACTAACCGACCGATTACTCCTGTGCTTGCTTACTTGGTGTATTTTCCTCGTCTTGCACCACCTCAGACATAGCAGTGACTCCCAGACCAGTTGGCCTTAGGGCACTAGGTGAAGAAGCACCCTCGCTATACATTTTTCTTGTCTTCGGTGATAACAAAACCAGTGTTCATTTTTCTCACCACTTTATATTTTCTTTATTCATTTTTTTTTTATTTCCTTCATACTTTTGGCTTTAAGACAAGAGCATTTCAAGGTATCCTCTACTATCCCAGGCTTCAAGACGTGTGTAAGTGCGAATAGCAGGGTAGCAACGTTCAAAATGTTTGGCTTCCAGAATAGAAACTATTTTTCAGACTTATTTTTATCCTCAGATTAGTGACGTCCTTCATCTTACTAACCCTTGGGACAACGGCTCATAACTACTTATTACTAGTTCGTATAAGAAAACTTCTAATTTTCTTAGTTTTCTAAAATTTTTCTAATCTCATAGATGTAACTTTTCACTATCTAAACTTTCATTATCTTATTTATATACAAAAAAGTGTAAATATTAAAATTATTTTTATATTTGAAAATTTTTAAATTTTTATGGGTTTTGAAAATTTTTCAATTTTTATAGATTTTTAAAGAAATGTTTTGTGCTTTTGCAGATGATATGCAAATGATGCGAAAATAAGCACAAACCTCCCCCAAACTTGTTTTCAACAGTGTCCTCACTGTTGCCGACAGCTATATCTACAAAACCTGTAAATCTGGGGGGGAATTATTAGTGGGGGCAAAATATATAAGTGAAGAACTTCCCCCAAACTTATCTTTTACCCACCTTCATTCAAAAAATGATGCAATGATATACTGGATATGAAGGTGAGACGGAGGAATTTTAATCCAAATAAACTGGCTCTTATAAGAACAAGAGCTCCTCCGTGGGGTCAGTGGAAAAATACGGCTTTAATCTATGTCCATTTACTTTGAAAACAGTGCCGTTTTTAACATTTTCAACTTCTACTGCCCCGTGCGAGTATACAAACCGCACAACAAATGGTCCCTTCCAACGAGATCGGAGCTTACCCGCATGAAGGTGTAAACGTGAATCATAAAGAAGGACTTGATGACCAGGTAAAAATGTTTTCCTTAAAATGCTTTTATCGTGAAAAACCTTAGTCCTATTCTTTGTGATTACAGCATTATCATAAGCTTCATCGCGGAGTTCGCTTAGCTCGTTAAGTTGCAGCTTCCGAAAGTTGCAAGCAAGGTTTAGATCAAAATTTATTTCTTTTATAGCCCACAATGCTTTATGTTCTATCTCGACAGGTAGATGACATGCTTTTCCAAACACTATCCTATATGGAGACATTCCTAGGTCGGTCTTATATGCAGTCCTGAATGCCCAAAGAGCATCCGTCAATTTGGTAGACCAGTCTTTTCTATTCTTAGCAACAGTTTTCTCCAGGATAAGTTTGATTTGTCTGTTTGAGATCTCAGCCTGCCCGCTTGTTTGGGGATGATAGGGTGTAGAAAGACGGTGGTTGATTGAGTATTTTCGCATCAGAGTCTCGAAAGATCTGTTGCAGAAGTGTGTCCCATTATCGCTAATGATAGCGCGTGGGTGTCCAAATCGCGAAAAGATATTCTCTTTTATGAACTTAATGACAACTTTCCTGTCATTAGTGCGACATGGAATGGCTTCTACCCACTTGGAGACATAATCAACCGCCAGCAATATGTACAGGTTCCCAAAGGAGTTGGGAAAAGGACCCATAAAATCTATGCCCCAAACATCAAACATTTCAACAACCAGAATGGGTTGCTGAGGCATTTCATTCCTCTGGGATATTCTACCCGTATACTGACATTGTGTACAGGTTTTGCAATACTCAAATGCGTCCTTGAATAAGGTCGGCCAATAAAATCCACATTGCAAAACCTTTTCCGCTGTCTTTCTAGGACCAAAGTGACCCCCACAAGCCTGATCATGACAAAATGAAAGAACACTCTTGAACTCTTCATTTGGGACGCACCGGCGAATGATCTGATCAGGACAATATTTAAACAAATAGGGCTCGTCCCAGTAAAAGTGTTTTACTTGGGAAAGAAAACGATATTTGTCCTGTTTTGACCAATCGCTAGGTATCAGTCCCGTGGCATGATAGTTCACAATATCCCTGAACCATGGTTCAGCGGATATGCTCAAGAGTTGTTCATCAGGGAATGAGTCATTAATCGGCAGGGTCACAGGGGAAGAAACGATGCGTGAAAGGTGGTCAGCTACTACGTTTTCACATCCTTTCTTATCTTTGATAACAAGATCGAATTCTTGTAAAAGAAGGATCCAACGTATTAGTCGACCTTTTGCATCTTTCTTCGCCAGAAGATGTTTCAAAGCGGAATGGTCAGTATACACAACTATAGGTGAGCCGATTAAGTAAGGCCTGAATTTTTCTAACGCAAATACAACCGCTAAAAGCTCTTTCTCGGTGGTTGTATAATTGATTTGCGCATCATTCAAGGTCTTACTAGCATAGTAAATCACGTGTGGCATCTTATCGATGTGCTGTCCTAAGACTGCACCTACTGCAAAATCAGATGCGTCACACATCAGCTCAAAGGGGTAGTCCCAATTTGGTGATGATAAAACGGGGGCTGTGGTGAGTGAGTGTTTAAGTGAGTCGAAAGCTGTCTCGCAATCCGAGTCAAAATGGAAGGTCGTATCCTTGGCCAGGAGTAGTGTTAAAGGTCTAGCAATTTTGCTAAAATCCTTAATGAATCTCCTATAAAAGCCCGCATGGCCAAGGAAAGAGCGAATATCTTTGACGCTTTTGGGATGAGGCAGGTTTTGAATGACATCTACTTTAGCTCTGTCAACCTCAATGCCTTTCTGTGAAATGACATGTCCAAGGACTATTCCTTCTTGGACCATAAAATGGCATTTTTCCCAGTTCAAGGTCAAGTTCTTCTCTTTGCAACGAGTAAGAACAGCGTCTAGATTTGCTAGGCAATCAGAAAAAGAGTCTCCAAAAATCGAGAAGTCGTCCATAAAGATCTCCAAAAAATTCTCTACCATATCAGAGAATATCCCCATCATACACCGCTGAAAGGTAGCGGGAGCATTGCATAACCCAAAGGGCATGCGACTGTAAGCAAAGGTACCAAAAGGACAAGTAAAAGTGGTTTTATCTTGATCCTTTTTGGCGATGGGGACCTGATTGTAGCCTGAGTATCCGTCCATAAAACAATAAAACTCTCGTCCCGCTAAGCGTTCCAGCATTTGATCAATGAATGGTAGAGGAAAATGATCTTTCCTCGTAGCAGCGTTGAGTTTTCTATAATCGATGCATACACGCCACCCAGTTTGGGCGCGTGTCTGAATCAACTCATTCGCCTCATTTGTGATAACTGTGATGCCGGATTTCTTAGGAACGACATGTATAGGACTCACCCATTGGCTATCGGAGATGGGGTAGATAATACCATTATCTAAGCATTTGACGATTTCTTTCATGACAGCTTCCTTCATGACGGGATTCAACCGTCTCTGTGGTTCTCGGGTCGGTCTGGCATCATCCATCACATGTATATGATGTTCAACTATCAAGGGACTAATCCCTTTGATGTCCGCCATACTCCAACCAAACGCCTCCTTGTTAGATCTCAATACCGATAAAAGTGCATTCTCTTGCTCTGATGCAAGAGAAGCGGAAATGATAACCGGTAATGACTCGTTCTCACCAAGATAAGCATATTTCAGGTGAGAAGGTAAAACCTTGAGATCTAACTCAGGCGGAGAAATGATAGAAGGAAGGGTCACAGATTGATTTTTTGATCTACAAAGAAGCTCAGAGCCTGTGAAAGATACAGACTCGGGTGGAGAAAAGTCAGAAGTGCAGGACTCATGTGTAGCTAAAGTGTCCTCACTAAGATCTAGTGCAAAATCAAACAGAGATGTGCTAATGTCATCGAGATCAGTCAAGCAAAGATCCTCAGCTCCACAACTATCGGGAGCGATCTCATGGACAGAGCATACATCTAAAATATGAGCAGAGGGTTCTGACGGCTGACTTCCAACTCTATAGATGTTTAGTTCAATGGTCATATTTCCAAATGATAAGTTCATTGAACCATTTCTACAGTTTATAACAGCGTTGGAAGTGGCAAGGAAAGGACGACCTAGAATCACCGGAATTTGGCCCCGGGGGTTTGCTACAGGATGTGTGTCGAGCACAATGAAGTCTACAGGGAAAACAAATTCCCCGACCTTTATTAACACATCCTCTAATTCACCCCTTGGTTTGGTGATAGATCGGTCTGCCATCTGGAGAGTGCAATGAGCAGGTTTCAGCTCTCCAATCCCTAATTGCTCATAGACAGAATAAGGTAACAGGTTAACACTCGCGCCAAGGTCTAACAGAGCACGATTTATGTTTTTACCCCCAATCGAAATCGATATTGTAGGACATCCTGGGTCCTTTCTTTTCTTTGGAAGCTGGGGTATAAAAGCAGTGCTGATGTTATTAGACATAAAGACCTTCTTTGGCACTTGGGTCTTCCTCTTCCTAGTGCACAAGTCCTTAAGAATCTTCGCATAAGCGGGGACTTGTTGAATCGCATCTAGGAGAGGGATATTGATGTTAACCTGTTTGAACATCTCTAAAATTTTCTCCATATGAGGACTCGTTCTATTAGCCCTTAGCCGGTTCGGGTAAGGTGCTTTCGCAATAAGCGCGGGGTCCATCATAGGAGAAGGAAAGGGGGGTAGACGAGGTCCCAAAGGAGGTGTGGGGACCGTCTGTGGAGAACTATAAGGGTTGGGTGAAGGTGTTGAGCCTAAAGGGAAATGGAGAATAGGCTCGTGCGAAGGTGGTTTGGTAGAAGAAGAAGGATCAGAAGGTGAAGTGTGTGTATGTGGGAAAGACTCAGCCGGGGTGTTGATATGATTTTCAGTATTATCAATATCTTCCCCGACATGATTGTTCAGCACCCTTCCCGATCTCAACGTGGTAATGGCATTTACATTGTAATGCCCAGGATTCTGTAGGGGTTGAGAGGGAAGTTTCCCTTTTTCTCTCGCACTCATTTCGGCTTTTAAGCGTGAGATTTCAGCTTCCATCGTGCGAATACTCTCAGCTTGGGACGCTGAGTTTTTCTTTATTTCACTGACGGAAGATCTAACCTCAGTCGAAACATCCATGAAATTTGATAAAAGTGATTTCATGGTTTGAGTGAATTGAGAGAACTCATCAGAACAGGACTGCATAGGATTAGACTGTGCAGGAGTGTTGCCCTGATTTTGGAAATTTTGTGACTGATAGGGGTGCTGAGTGAGTTGTAGGGGTTGCTGTTGTGGTGGAGGAAGAGCCCGTTGAAATTGATTCGTGTTTGGAACCGTGTTTTGAGATTGGTTTTGGTTCCAAGCAAAATTCGGGTGGTTCCTCCAACCCTGATTGTACGTGGAAGAATATGGATCGTTTCGAGGTCGTTGAAATGCGGCATTAGAATGCTCGTGACCTTGAAACGCCGAGTTTAAAGGACATTCTTCCGTTAAATGTGACGGATCAGAACAACACCCACAAACAGTTTTGGGGAGCGACATTGGGTTTAGGGAGGCTGCTGCAAATTTGTGTTCCATAGCGTCGAGCTTCTTTTGCATTGCTGCCATTTCAGCTCGAACACCTATGGACACATCTATTTGGTGTACGCCACCCCTATTCAATGGTTGGGTTGCGCTCTCCCACTGTAATGATTTTTCAGCGAACTCTTCTAAATACTTCCATGCATCCCTATCATCCTTGGTCATAAAAGTACCTTGACACATGTTTTCAAGGCTCTGTTTAGTGCTCGGGTTAAGGCCCTCATAAATGATTCGGCACAATTCCCATCTCGGGATGCCGTGATGAGGACATTGAACCATAAGATCCTTGAAACGTTCAAAGTATTTAGAGAATGGTTCAGAAGGGAGCTGGGAAAATTGATTCAGTTCGCTACGGAGTCGAGCTGTCTTTTGTACTGGGTAAAATTTCTTAAGGAATGCAGCGACGAATTCTTCCCAATTCGAAATAGAATGTGCGGGAGTGTTATATAGCCACTTCTCGGCTATATCGCACAGAGTAAATGGAAGATGTCGTAGACGCATAGCATCCACTGAAAGTTGAGACGTACCCATCATTGCGCATACGTTTTCAAATTTGGTAATGAAAACGTAAGCGTCCTCAGTCTCGAGTCCGTGAAATTTGGGTAAAAGATTGATATACTGGGGCTTTATTTCAAAGTTGTCCCCGTTGGCTGGTGGTGTGGATAAGCAGGTCGAAAGAGGACCTCGGGTGGGGTAGCATCTTTCCTGGAGAGAAATGTAGGGTGGAGTAGGATTCTGCGCACCAACGGACGGTGGCAGATTAGGGTTAAAGAAATTTGATGGATTCGGATCCATCGGTGTGGGTGTGGTAGTGGGTAAAGGAAAGGTAAATGGAGAATTATCGACTTCGGAGTCGATAAAAGGTACGCGGACTAAACGGGCACTAGAATCCCGTGTCCAGCCTATCTTGTACTAAAAAGGGTTAGTACAAGTGGCAGCGTTGACTTATAATTAGGGGTAAAATGAATGCGGTGCTTGCTTTGAAAAAGGGACGGATTTTTAAAAAAAATGATGTGACAAAACAAATGCAGCACACAACCCTAGAATCTAATGGTCACCTAGGTCCGGCTCTAGACCGCTCCTAACTGCCAAAAGACAAGTCGCAGGATCAATCCTCCACTGCCTCTTTGTCCCCCTGTGGCCGGATAAGTGCCAGGTAAGTGGGAAGGAACCACCACTACAGTGGACCTAATTAATAACCACTAGCCTTAGACACACTCGCCTTAGGCACCACAAGAAAACGCGGATAAGCAATGAATTACCCACGACCTTCTCTTGTCCTATTGAGCGCGACAGTCCTTAGAGTCTTCTCTAGATTTCTTTTAGTTAATGGAGGTAATGCGGATGCAAGTTTGACGATTTTCGGGGCCTAGGAAGGGTAATGAAATCCCCACCTAATTTGGATTTGGCCGTGCCCCTTAAATTTCCGTATTAGAATGCAAACAACCAAGAAATCAAAAATCAAGCACAATTTTAATTTTGCTTTTGCGCGCTGCGATTTATTTGCAAAGAATCCTGCAGCAAAGGGTTATTTGGAGCTAAAAAGAGAGAGGGGAGAGAGAAAGAAAATACCTGCACTGAAAATATTTCAGTGATCCCTCAAGACTGCGGTGCTTCCGCCGCAAAATGCATGTATATGCGGCTCTTCCGCGGCTGGATGATGGGAACAGTGTACAAGTTTTCTTCAGCAAGCTCCTGTTACTATCTACAGCTCTTTGGTATATTCAAACAAATTTTTCCACAGAACAGAATGCTCCAGATCACCTTGCAGTCAAATCACAACACACGTGTAAGAGTTTGTACGAATTTTGATTTCAAGAAGTAAAACGTAATAATTCTTTCAATTCAAACTAAAAATGCAAATGAATTAGCGCGATCCCCGGCAACGGCGCCATTTTGATTGAACCATTTTCTGACGTGTATATGTAAAAAGTAACGACAATCAAAAAATTATATTGACCGCAATCAAACCACGGTGTCGGAAGTAGTTAATGAATGAGTGCGGATCGTCCACAGGGATTGTGCAATTCAATTGTATTTTGATACGTTTGAAATGAAATGTTAAGCAACAATAAACGAAAACATGATTCAAGATGTGCTTTGTAATCGAGTGTCACTATTCTTTATGCAAGAATCAAGAAACTATAAACAATCAAGAATCGGTTGTTTTGATAATATTTCCAATCAACAATCAAGAATATAAGAGAGGCTCGTAGGAATCGATCGGATCTTTAGACGTGATGTAATCTAAAGGGTTTCGTGTTCTTGTCCTTCGAAGAATTGATACTAGATCAATGGTGATCGACGAGAGTTAGGGTTTTCTTGATGAAATTAGGGTTTCATCTCTTAACCCTTGTTCTTTCGAGGATACCATTTATATTCTAGCCTCTAGCAATTCCAAGAAACGATCGGAACTCCCCAATCTCGAGCGATGTCGATCATGAAAGCATCGCAACGAATTGGGTCGTCGATTCTTGAACTTGCTAGGGTTTACAAACTCGTGGGATTCAAGAATCGATTACAAATTTGTTACATCATCATACTAAAGATCGTTTCGACTCCCCGACGAGCGGAGTTTTATTCACACATCACCACAAAGACAATATTCAAGAATAGTAATGATAACATGATGCGGAATTTAAAGAAAACAAGATAAAAGAATATCACCTTTTATTTAATCAACAATTTCAATACATTCTTTCAAGAATCTACAAGAAGAAGAAATCGATCGTTGACTCGGCTTCGCTCGTCTCCGTGGATCGTGGATCTACTTTGATCTCTTGCCCGATTGAAGATCGGCTCGGCTCATAAAAGGGTTGAAGGCATCTTGCTTGGCTTGCACTCAAGATCTTGAATTGTGGTTGGATTTAGGGTTAGGGTTTCCTACAAGCTCTCTCACTAAACTTGAGGAAGAGGGGATGAAGAAAGAGATTGATTTTCTAAACTTCAATCAAGGTTGAATAATCTTCAAATGATGAGCCTAGGGTCTTATTTATAGAACTCCCAAACCCTAGGTTTAGGTTTGAATTAGAACTTTCCCTCCAAAAGTTTGTTGAGGAGTTTCTAGAAGGAGTTTGTTAGGAGCTAGCTTAGGGTTTAAGCTAGGGTTTAGGGAAAGTTCTAGAATGATTAGGCTAGTTTAGTGAAACTCAAGTGGTTGCTGATCTGGTAGAATTATCTGGAGTATTATGGAAACTGGGATGTCTTTCTGGACTGTAGGAGCTGATACAGGAATTTTGCACCAAAAATTAGGGTCTGATCCCTTGGTCCCACCGCGGATCCGCCGCGAGAAGTACCTTTAGGCCGCTCTTCCGCCGCGTCTTGATGGGCTTGGGCCTTGGACTTTCTTCTGTTGCTTGGTACTGCTATTTGGGCCTTTCTTTGATGTTTAGAATTTCAGTTTCCCTTCTGTGTTGATACCAGATTTGAGTTCAGTGAGTTTACGAGCGATTGTAATGGTCGAGCAAGGTAATGATCGAGCAAGCTTCTCTTTTCCTGCACAGACTTCAAAACAGGGGTTGCAAGATATGGAAAATATGCTATGTAATGCAATGCAGTCAATTTCCCTAAAAATGCCGGTTTTAAGGTCGAATACATGTAATTTGATATTTTGCGACCGATTAGCTAATATGTGAATTATGAATACCGTACACTTCTATATGGATGCAAATGATAAGGAAATTGCCGGTTAAGATATGCAATATTTACGACTGATCATTCATCGACCTGAGATCGTCATTTGTCTCGTGTGAGTTCCCGCTGTACTTTGATTACTACCCTGCCACGGCTCAAAGGAGTCATGCAAACAGGTTTTAGTTGGGTACAGTCCCGAGCCATATAGAGGCAGTGAGCGGATCTGCAGGGGTTTGTCTCTCCCGGTATTGGGGGTGAGGTCACGCTGTATCTAGGAGAGCCATTATATGAAGTCCTTGGCCAAGGCAGGAGATTTACTGGTAAGTATTCCAGTAGTATCTCAGGGTGTTCTGGGCTACACTCCGACACGACTTGTACCGTTTTTGGGGGTCTGACTTTTACTAACCCCCTAGGCCTGCCATGCAATGCTCATAGACGAACGGACCGGACTGTACGGATATTGTCACTGACAGGCTCTGTAGGGTGTCAGGATGAGTTCGCTCATCGACGTCCCTTTTGGCTAATACCTGGTAGCCCGTTACGTATGGCTAATACCTCTGACGTGCTAGTGGTTAAATCCACAGCTAAATTATTGACGAGTCTTTAGAGTTCCCCACAGACCGTTTTCTTAAGTTTCGGGCGAAACGCAGTATAGGCCGTATGGAGATATGCCAGGGATCGATCATGTACGTGCGGTATTGCACGGATCATGATCGGACGGATAATACTAGCGGGTTTTGGTTTAAGCCAGATCCTAGTATTGTACAGTGTAGATTTTGTCTCATTGCATTTGTATTCGGTCAGAATACAAATGCGGGTATGTATATACAGTCGCGGAGTTTTCCTGTAATTAATTACGGGATCGTTTTTCTGAAGTTGCCAGTTTGCTTTCCGTTTCGGCCATTTTCCGTTGTTTCTTTTCATGGCTGAAAATTGGTGGAGGGGGTTATTTGCAATTGTGCAATTAACAATGGAGAAGACTTTTTGGCACATGATAGCTTCATGATGGTTCTACCACCATTTGACTTCATCATTGCTTGACTTCGCTTGATGGTGATGGGATATGATTAGGTTTTGGAGTGAGCTTTAGTTGTGATGATTATTCCTCATCATCACCTTTTCTCTCTCTTGCATTATTTTTGATACACTCCCTCTCTCATTCTCTCCCCTCTATCATTCATGGCCGGCCACAAGAGGGAGTGGGGCTGTCCAAAATTTTGGTGAGGCATATTTGTTCTCTTCATGCACACAAAAATCCCTTTGTTCATCTCAAAAAGCATATATCTCATTCCTCCACCAAAAGGCAACTTCTAGTAACCCCATTGAGACAAAAGGGTTCTACACTATCCTACAGCATTCTTGGACACGTCGACTCGCCAACTTCGTGCCCAAGTTGCCTCGGTCCAGAGGTGGGAGCCCGTAAAAGAACCCGGCGATGTGGTGCCCTTCCGACGAGGAGATGAAGACCGGAGATTCCGCAGGGAGATCGGGACGACGACGAGAAGACCGAAGGACATGGATCGCTCGGTATATCTCTCTACCCCTTCTCTAGTTAACTAGGATTAGGTTAATGGCCAGATCCGGGTTTTATAGTGCACAGTGGTGCCGGTTCAAAAGTTAAAGAAAAGTAACGTTTCCGCATTTTGGCCTCGTTCAGACGGCCGGGGCGCCGCCGTGCACTTACAAAAAGGGCATGGGAAAGGAAAAATGTTGACTCATAGGAATCAGCGCAAGAAAGTGAAACAATCCCCTCAACAACGCCTCACGTGCATAACGCGTGTGCACTGGCGCTAGCTCAGGACTAAAATCCTCAGCAGCGCCTCTCGCACGTGGCACGTGGGCGCCAGCAACATTTTTTCACTCCATTTATAAGACGTGATGGTGAGCGGTTTATCTCCCTGTTTCCCTAGGCAATTCAACGGTTGTAAAGGTGGACAGCGTTGCACTCATGTGCAAGCCACGTGAGAACAACGCTGGGGGGCATTTGTTCCCTCAGTAAAAAACAAATAGGTTATTAAAGTCTCATGTGTTAAACATGTGAACATCTATATGCAAAGCATATAGGCGCTACGGTTAAAAACAAATGGGCTAAGAAAGCCACACGTGTTAAAAACATGAGCGCCTATATGCAAAAGCATATAGGCGCTGCAATCAAATAATTGGAAAGCTAAACAGGCCTCACATGTTAAATACGTGAGAGTTAATATGCGCTGAAAATAAAGCATATTGAAACCCTTGCTAGGAGTCACGTGTTAAACACGTGAGTTCTGCTGCTGCACTCTTTGGCAAGATATAATTGAATTCTATATGGAAAATATTTTCCCTGATCTTTCTAATATGGAAAGGATTTTCTCTGGCAGAGAATCTTGGATTTAAAATCCAATTGTGATAAAATATCACCAAATGAACTATCTGATAGAATTAAATTCTATGTAATATTTCATCGATCTTTCTTAAACTAGAAAAATCCTCTGTATTAAACAGAGGACCTCTGGATCAACGATCCAATGATGATTATAAAATCACCCACTGACCATCTGATAGAATAAAATTCTATCATAGGAAAAATATTTCCTAATCTTGTTAAATAAATAAAAATACTTCTCTGTTAAACAGAGAACCTTTAGATTAAAAAAATTCACCAATTGATCCAAAATATCACTTTGGATTGATCATGAACCCTCAATCAGAGATTCTCTTAATAAGTTGACATTTTCTCTTCTCCTATAAATAGGAGCGAGGAGATTAAGGAAGAAAAGAAGAAGGGGAGAAAGTTCAAAAAAAAATAGAAGAAGAAGAGAGAGTGAGATACACACAGAGACTTCCTATAAGCTTTTGAGAGAAGGGAGAATTTAATTCTCAAAAAAGAGAAAGATTGCCATCGTTGAAACTCTAAGTAAAAAAACCAGAGAATATACCATCTCTCTTTTACCTATCTAAGAGTTTAACCCTTCACATAAGAACTCAGTTCTTTCCTCTAGTTGAGATTTGCAGAAGCAAATCTTCCCATAAGTTGAGAATTTAATTCTCATCAGGGAGATTTTGCTCTGCAGATTCAAAACTTAGGGAAAAAGAATTAAGTAATAAAAAAATGAGGGAAGAAGAATGAGAACATATAGGAATTTAATTCCTCCAAAAATTAGGGTTTAATCCTATATATATAAAAAACATAATTCTTCCATAAAAAAACAGTGATGATGATCCAAAATCTTTAAAACCAGAATCGTTAGTGCTTAGCACTATTTTGAAACTTCACATGTTTCTTACGTGAATGCTTCAAATGAAAGAACAGAACAACTAAAACTGTCTCACGGGTTTCCCACGTCGGTATTAAAGCACCCCAGTATAAAAAGAGAAGAGACAGCCATGTGCTTTGCACAAGAACTCTAGCAATATGAGTAGTGCCCATATTTGTGGTGCCTCACGTGTTTCACACGTGAGCGCCACAAGAATCAAGTGCTTAGCACTTACATAAAAAGGAAGAAATAAAACCTTATGGGCGATGCCCATATTTGAGTGCCTCACGTGTGTCATGTGAGCGCCACAAAACTTTAATGTTTAACACTAATCCAGTGCTCATGTGAAACGCACGTGAGCACTGTATGCCTCAGTGCTTAGCACTGTTGGGTAATTATAGAAACCCAATTTCAATCCAAATTGGCTAAGTTTCCTGAGGCTAAACCACTTTGATTTTAAAACAACCGAGCCCATATTGCACATGTTTTCCCAAACTGACCTAAGTCTCAAAAATAACTAGTGGCCTCCCATTTATGTTATCCCAAATGATATTCAACTTATACCTCCTAAGATAATTTTAGTCTCAAACATGACTAACATTTCTTAGGTCTACAACAGCCCCCATTTTCCCCTCAAATATGGGATTTGGTTTAAGGGTACATCTCTCCACACCTCTGATATATGTCGTTGTAATTTTTCAACGTCTTCAGAGAGGTGGCAGATTCCGACAACCAAAAACTCATTGGTGCAATTCCAAACTAACATGCACACCTCAAATCGGATCGTGCCTCAAATTGGGCACATTCCATATCAACATCGTTCACTCCACCACGTAACAAATTTACATGCGCACAAGTTAAATGATGAACCGAAATGTCCTTAAACTAATATTTGCCTCCCAAAACGGCGATAAAGGATCAAAACGTCCTAAACTAATATTCGCCCCCAAATACGGCGATAAAGGACCAAAATGTTCTTAAACTAAATATTTGCCTCAAACATGGCGATAATGGACCGCGACGTCTTTAAACTAAAACAAACTAAACCCCCAAATGCTCATACATATTTAAGTCGATCTTAATCTCAAACCAGATTAACGGTCCTTAAAAAACCCAATCCCAAATCTAAAAATATACTGATTTGGACTAATTCACGCCCTACGGGCGATGACATAAACTAGTCTCCGTATACAATCCACGGGGTGCAACCTAAACAAACAAAAACACACACGACACTAAGTGAACTTCCGGAGTAAGAAAAAATGGTTATCACGATGCAGTAACGTAATTAAGAAAAAATGGTTATCACGATGCAGTAACGTAATTAACTGTAGGGTCTTACGCCTGCCGGGAAGAGCGTCCCCATAATCAAAAACCCTTCGCAAAACAAGGTGGAATCTGACGAATTCATGCTACAACGGCCACATCCAACCAAACCTCCGTTATACGGCGCCGTAAATCAACTTGGTGTCTTTAGAGAGGTGGACAGATATATCCAAATACCATCTGCCCCCAGAATTCAGGCAAGACGATCCATCCCGGTTCGTCCCCGTTTCCGGCAGTAAACAGCGGTAAAGAACATTCTCAAGTATTTGAGAAGGACTAAAGAGATGTTCTTGGTATTCGGTAATGAGGATCTCCAGATCGAGGCTTTTACCGACTCCAGCTTCCAAAGTGACAAGGATGACTTTAAATCCGTCTCAGGTTATGTGTTCACCCTCAATGGAGGGGCGGTATGTTGGAAGAGTTCCAAACAAGACACCGTCGCAGACTCAATGATGGAAGCTGAGTATATAGTTGCTAATGATTCCACAGAAGAGGCAGTCTGGATAAGGAAGTTCATCTCTGAACTTCAGGTGGTTCCGTCCATTTCCAATCCAATACCCTTGTATTGCGATAACAATAGGACTGTAGCTTTAGCGAAGGAACCAAGGTCCCATCAGAAATCCAGACATATCTTGAGGGGGTATCACCTGATCAAGAAGATCGTGGATCGCCAGGAGATCGAGGTGCGGAGAGTGGACACAAAAGACAACACAACAGATCCATTCACCAAGACCATCTCTCAAGTCCAGTTCGAGAGACTTTTCAAGATGTTGGGCATACGGTACGCCGGCAACTGGCACTAGTGCAGAAAGTAGGTACTTATTGCGCCAATTACAGGCCTTAGTGCAAGTGGGAGATTGTTGGATATGTATGTTGTTCATGTCATAATTTTGCATTATTATATTCCCCATTATTATTCATTTTACTAAATAAACAGGTGCTTTTGATCCATATCTGCTACATAGTTTCAGGTTATAGGTTCTCGGAACAAAACAGTGAAAATGATAAAAAGACGCTATAAAAGTGTGATTTCGACCAACAAATAGAGAATCTTTATCATGCCTACAGTTTGAAGAACAAACGAAGATCAATGAACAATTTCACAAAGTACAAAGGCAGCATAAAGATTCAAGACTTCAACACGAAGCAAACGGTAAAAATCCACCACATTCTACACTGTGGAAATCTGGAAGAAACTGGAAGACATTCTGAAAATCCAAGGGAAGAAAAATCAAGTAAAATGCAACATGAGAATTACCAGAGAAACAGAGCCCAGAAGCTTCCAATATGGCTGTGGATCCGCGGCCAAACAGGTCTTTTGGCCACGGTTCCGCGGCTATGATAAGCACGTGTCGGTGCATTTTTTGACGGCGGCGGCGATGCATTGACTAGGCTTCTTAGGGTAATTTTGTAAATGCAGATTGGGATCATATGTAACCCTAGGGTTTCTATAATCTATAAATAGAAACCCTAAAGCTCTTTTTGGAGCATGCCTCTTTCTATGCCTCTTTTTAATTATTAATTTCAGAATTTTAATTCTTGTAATGTTTGAAGAGTGCATTAAATAAAAAGTAAGTCGTTTTCTTTACCTTGCCTTAGTTTAATTTTCTTTTCTGCCATAGTATAACTTTTATTTATCTGCCCTAGTTTAGATTTTATTTATCTGCCGTAGATTAGATAATTAGGTTATTAAAAACAATCATAAAAATGAAATCCTTTAACAATTCCCTAATGAGTGAGTAGTTCCTCACTTGTTAGGGTTAGGAATAGGAAAGGTTTGAGAGATGAAAATCTCTCATCCCTTTCTTGCCCGTCATACATTTTAAATCAGACTCTATGCCTACATACAAACACCGTTCACTACGGCACCCTATCCCATGAGATAGCGGTGATACCGTAGTTTAAAAGACCGGTTGTGTATGTTTTCCATGGAGGTTAGGGTAAGAGTTAAGAAAGGACGGACAAGGACCTAGAGGAAGAAACCTAGTTTCTTCCCGATGGTACTAATCCACTTTGTTAATTATTACCTTAACACCTAAATAGATCTTAATTAGGAACATAGAAAGCGGTGAGAAATATTGAATTTCCAAACTTAACCTAAACCTAACCCTAGCAAGATTTTAATCTTAATCAACTCATTTCAGTTTTTAGTGATAATCTAATCCACACAATTGGAATTAACTCGTTAGAACAATTAGAAAATACACAAAATCCCTGTGGACCGACCCATACTCAACCGGCTAGCTACCAAGTGACGCCGTTCTTGATTGCGGTTAATATTCTTTGATTTCAAAAACGCATACGCAAAAGCTCTATCAATCAAATGGCGCCATTGCCGGGGATGGCGTAGTTATTTTCTTTTTGCAATTTCGGGTTAATATAAAATCATAAAATTCATGAAAACTGAAAAATAAAAAAAATTATAAAAAATTTATCATCCTATTATTTTTTGAAGGGTGTTTTGTTTGAATTGTGCAGGATCGACGAACGGATTCAGATATGGAACATTCCAGAAAGCGAAACAGCAAACAGCAGATCTGAACCTATAGAGGAGAAGCACAACAGAGAAACAGAAAAGGTTTGGAGATCTGAACAGACCGACTGACCGCGGAACCGCCGCAATATCCCTCTTTTGACCGCGGAACCGCGTCTTGGTGGTGACGTCAGCAGGTGGAAATCCCTCTGTAAGCCTTCTTTTCTTCTTTGTAACCCCATAAACTCCTCTGAAAAATTTTCCTGCAGGATTGTTTGCGCAAAAACTTCTCCCCCTTCTCAAATAACTTGATCTTGTGCAGGATTCTTTGCGCCGCAATAAAAAAAAATTAAAAAAACTGGCAAGTGTTTGTGTGTTTACTGCTTTGCATTCTTTAAAACTGACTTTAAGGGGATTTAACACCAATCCAGATTGGATGGGGATTTCATTACCCTTCCTAGGACCCCAAAAATCACAAAAAGCATATTGCATTGACCATCGAATTAATTAAAAAAGATTAGACTCAGCCTATAAGGACTGTCGCGCTCAATAGAACAAAGGAATAGTTGTAGGCATCGATCGTTTATCTAAACCAGACTTTGTGGTGACTAGGCTAGACAAGTGGGGAAAGGTAACTTTAAAAGGCCTGTCTCACGGTGATTCGTGAGCGAATCCCTCCTTTCTCTACTCGTGCTTACCTGGCCACAATTGGTGGTGAAGAGGCGATTTGAGGTCCTCACAACTTGACCTTTGGAAAATTATGAGCAGTCTAGTTGACCTAGGTGACCCTAGATCTAGTCTTGATTGTGCATATTGTGATTGATTGAACGTGTGTCTAAGCTTCTTATAAAAATCTTTTTGTAAAAAAAGCTCCTTATAAAAAAAACAAAAAACAGAAAATTTTACAAAAATACTTGCCAATTTTGTCGCTAGAAATCCTCTACACCCACATTCTTTTTCTTCTCCTTTCTTACATCATGGTTACCCCACCTCGCAAAACTCTTACCGAACTTTGGTATCCCCATCCAAACATTGCTTCCTACGCGAATTGTTTTTGTCGAATTACAGACGACCCCTCCATGCCCAAAATTTCTTTGAAAGATCGAATAGAAGCGTCTAGGGGAAACAGTTCGACTCCGCAATCCACTTTGTATCAACCATTTCAACCTTCACTACCTTCTTACATTGATACTCCTTTTTCGAGTTCTGTTGTAACTCCGAAACCCATGTCTATTACTGAATATATTGAACAATCTCGTAACCGATCTTTCATTCCTTTCAACACTTCCAGTTCTTGGGATCAACAAGTCCATTCACCTTTTTATCCAACCATTGATCCTACTCCTGTCCAACCATTCAATTCCTACCAGTCCTACCCGACTTTTGCACCTTCCCTAGACATTGCTTCTACATAACCATTTGGGAGTTTCACGTATCTAAACAAGTTTGAATCTTTTACTGAAACCCCTTCACAACCCATGTCTAGTCTGGAATAGTCGTTGGAAGCTTATATTGTAGCGACAAACCAACATATGAGGAATTTGGATGCGTCCATTGCCGTCCTTATGCAACCTAGTGACCCGGTAGCTAGTCTCCAACTTGCTCCAAAAATTCCAATGTATGATGAGGCGGTTGGACAGATTGAGAATTTGAGTGGAGAGAGTGAGCTGTGCACCCTTCCAAATCAAACCTACCCATCACCAATTGAATCCCATAACCCCGGTTTTGAATGTCTATCAAGTGTCCCAAATGATTCACCAGTTGAAAATAAAACGTTTAATGAGTTGTGTGACTTTGTAGTGCTTGATTTGCTAGATTATGAAGGGTCCCTTTCGAGTGAAACCATCACCAATCCTTTCGACCTCCATACCTCCAATCTAGAACCTGAATTGATAAATATTCATGCTTTTGATGAGGTGTCCAAAAAAATTGATTTTCACTTGATTGGGGATTTGACGCAGGGAATATTTTGGATGATGAACCCGCAGATTTGACAGAATTTTTCTCTCCAATTCATCATCCCGAGTCATTAAATGTTTCTCCCGAACTTCATATGCGTCTTGATTTTGATGATAATTGCATGGATGAAATAACTTTTGAGGAGAATTATGAGGATAGTATTGAGGATAGTATTGAGGATAAACCAGTTTTGTTTGATGAGTGGGATTTTCCAATTCATCCTCCTAAACTTTTAACTGTTATACTTCCTAAATCCCCTCCCTTCATCCTTTCGATCATTCCGACCAAGCAAGAGATCACACAGGAGGACTGTGATCTTGAAAAATTTATGTTTGATCACAGCAGTTTTGACGCCACTAGTGGGTTCCTTCTTGAATCTGACATAGTACTCACAACCATTAACGATTACGAGTGTTTCACTTTTTCGGACGATTTTGAAGACTCACCGCCCGAGTTTAAGTCCTTTGAATTTTCTGATGAGTTAGTTGAACCATCAGACTCGGTTGCTTACAGTCATTTCGAACCATTGATGGAATCCTTCGAGTTCGAGATAGTTTCACCAATTTCACCTTCAATTGTTTCACCTCTGAAACTCGAACTCAAGCTGTTGCCGTCTCACCTTACATACGCTTACTTAGGTGAGAATGAGACCCTTCCTAAATCACTTCCCTCCGTCCTTGTTTCGACCGTGTAAGAATCCGTCACACTTCCATTTTCAATGTCTGGTTTACCAAGTTCAACGTACCCATGTTTTCTCGCGAATCTTGAGGGATTTGACCCCATTTCTCGACGGGTTGATAGATTAGCACAATCACTTTTAACACATCGGTCATCACAATTTGTGCTTATTTATTCACTCAATTTACACTCTCAAGTTCGTACTACACTTCTTTCTCTCTTCCGCCATTCTTCTCCTAATATACCGAGACCATATTCCACCTTTCTTCACATACGGTCTCGTATGTTTCTCATTTCTTTTCTCTACACTCCATTCTTTCACCAACCACACTATTATAACGATAAAATTTTTGAATGGTTGGTGCTAACTTTTGGCCTGTGTAAGGCCTTGTATAGCTTGATACTGTAATTTTCTCCCCCCAACTCTCAACTTTAACGCTTAAACAGTGAAAACACTGTTTCACTTATGTTTGGGAGGAACCTTTTTGTGTGTGTGTGTGTGTGTGTATATATTTGTTTTCTTTTTCTGTTAAAAAAAATTAACAGGGGAGTGCCGACAATTTTGACCCTCTTGGTGTGGCATGACAGTGAAGACACTGTCAAGTTTAAGTTTGGGGGTGTGCTTGGTAAGGTTTCTTCTTTCGCATTCATATGTATATTTTTGCATTTGCATACTTATTCTAAAATCCATAAAAATTGAAAAATTTTAAAAATTTTAAAAATTGAAAAGTTCAACATGACGATTGAATAGCAGGGAAAAGCTAGATCCTAAACTTAGTAAATTAAAAACCCTAAAAATAACCTTTCTTAAAATTTAACGGTAGAAAATATATGTCTTTGTGGTTTACTTAGAAATAGGCAAATTTTGAATTCACTTCTTGGGCTAAGTCAAAATAAAGGAAAAGTATTGATATTTTTATTAAAGTATAAGTCTGAAAAATAATTCCTAAGCTTAAACCTAAATTTTGAAAATATATACCCTACAAATTGCACAAACACGAAGATTGAAAACTTGGAATAGTAGAGGAGACCTTGAAATGCTTTTGTCTAAAGTCCTTAGTATGAAGGAAAATAAAATAAAAATACAAGTGTGAATAAAGAGATAAAAAAATAAACACTGGTTTTTGTAATTAATTAAGGCTGCATAAATAGAAAAAATATTTAGCAAGGGTGCTTTATCACCTAGTGCCTTAGACCAACTGGTTTGGGAGTCACTGCTAAAGCCTTAGGTGTTACAAGACTAGGAATTACGCCTTAATATGCAAACACATTTTGTAATCGGTCGTTAGTACCTCAAGAAGTATTAACGGTCGCATGAAGGATGTGTGAACAATTTCATCTAAAAATTCACCAACTAAAAGTACTTTGGACGATGGACAAGAGTATAAGAGCTTGAATTGAATTTCCAAGTGTAGAGGTGATACATACACACACGTAGGGGTATATAATTGGGGTTTGGATGAGAGATAGGAATGAAATATAAGATTTATATCTTTAGTAGAGATGATAAAAATTCCTAAGTTGAGATGGAACCTGGAAGGAAAACTCAAAAGATGCTAAAAGCTAAATAAATCTACAGAACATAAACAATCTTAAGTTAAATGATAAGGAAGCGTGAAAAATATGGGTGGATAATTTCTGAGTTGAAGATAATAAATTTTCTTCCTAGAAAACCGAATTGAAGAATAAAAGTCAATGGGTCAAATTGATAGGATTTTGTGGGTAATATCAACTGAAAACTCTCAGGAGACAACACTCCTCCTATTAAGGACACCTAGAGGTTTAACGGCTTGTTGCATGAGCTCAGTGCAATCGCGTTTCCCTGCGAAAGCGAGGTTAGGTCTTTTTCGAGAATAAAACTAGTTTTGCTCGAGGACGAGCAAAAGATAAGTTTAGGGGTATTTGTTCATATCATAATTTTGCATTATTATATTCCCCATTCTTATTCATTTTACAAAATAAAGAAGTGCTTTTGATCCATGTCTGCTACATAGTTGCAGGTTACAGGTTCTCGGAACAAAACAGTGAAAATGATGAAAAGACGTTATAAAAGTGAGACTTCGACCAATAAAAAGAGAATCTTTATCATGCATACAGTTTGAAGAACAAACGAAGATCAATGAACAATTTCACAAAGTACAAAGGCAGCGCAAAGATTCAAGACTTCAACACGAAGCAAACGGTAAAAGTCCACCACATTCTACACTGTGGAAATCTGGAAGAAACTAGAAGACATTCTGAAGAACCAAGGGAAGAAAAATCAAGTAAAATGCAACATGAGAATTACCAGAGAAATAGAGCCCAGAAGATTCCAATATGGCCGCAGATCCACGGCCAAACAAGGCTTTTGGCCGCGGTTCCGCAGCCATGATAAGCACGTGTCGGTGCATTTTTTGACGGCGGAGGCGGCGCATTGACTAGGCTTCTTAGGGTAATTTTGTAAATGCAGATAGGGATCAGATGTACAACTAGGGTTTCTATAATCTATAAATAGAAACCCTAAAACTCTTTTTGGAGCATGCCTCTTCCTATGCCTCTTTTTAATTATCAATTTCAGAATTTTAATTCTTGTAATATTTGAAGAGTGCATCAAATAAAAAGTAAGTCGTTTTCTTTACCTTGCCTTACTTTAATTTTCCTTTCTGCCCTAGTATAACTTTTATTTATCTGCCATAGTTTAGATTTTATTTATCTGACGTAGATTAGATAATTGATTATTAAAAACAATCATAAAAATGAAATCTTTTAACAATTCCCTAATGAGTGAGTAGTTCCTCACTTGTTAGGGTTAGAAATAGGAAAGGTTTGAGAGATGAAAATCTCTCACCCCTTTCTTGCCCGTCATACATTTTAAATAGGACTCTATGCATACATACACACACCGCTCACTACGGCACCCTATCCCACGAGGTAGCGGTGATACCGTAGTTTAAAAGACCGGTTGTGTATGTTTTCCATGGAGGTTAGGGTAAGAGTTAAGAAAGGACGGACAAGGACCTAGAGGAAGAAACCTAGTTTCTTCCCGATGGTACTAATCGACTTTGTTAATTATTACCTTAACACCTAAATAGATGTTAATTAGGGCATAGAAAGCGGTGAGAAATATTGAATTTCCAAACTTAACCTAAACCTAATCCTAGCAAGATTTTAATCTTAATCAAACTCATTTCAGTTTTTAGTGATAATCCAATCCACCATAATTAGAATTAACTCGGTAGAACAATTAGAAAATACACGAAATCCCTGTGGACCGACCCGTACTCAACCGGCTAGCTACCAAGCGACGCCGTTCTTGATTGCGGTTAATAATCTTTGATTTCAAAAACGCATACGCAAAAGCTCTATCATCCATATGCCCTAGAGGCCTTCATTGTATAGGATGCTAAGGATATGTATCTACAGGACAATCTTACTCGATATGATACTATGCTATTTGGTTTGTCATTATCTTAACATATGATGTGTTCTACTTTGTATTTCATAGTATACATGTTGATGAAGCCCGTAGGATCTTTGCCTGACCACCAGCATTATGATGGCAATCATACTTGTGGGAGCTGGATTGTCGATAAGCACATCCTTAAAATGTCCCTAGTCACAGGAGTATCGCGACTGGGTATCGATACTCCAAAGTTGACTAGTGTATACATATCTAGACCCTGACGAGGGGTGATGGATTGGTCCTGCAACCATTGGTGAGGTGCACCTAAGATTGTATACAGGTGCTCACAGGGTGTAAGTACACCAAACGGGACTCACTAATGACTGGCAAGATGGTATTATACCTAGTGTCAGATAGCAGTTCTCTGGTGACATGAGTGCGGATAGTCTGTCGACCTGAGGTCGTCATTTGTCTCCTGTGAGTTCCCACTGTTCTTTGATTACTACCCTACTGCAACTCTACTGTGTCGTGCAAAAAGTTTTTAGTTGGGTACAGTCCCGAGCCGCATGGAGGCAGTGAGCGACTATTAGGGATTCGTCACTCTCAGTATAGATAGTCGATGTCGCGCTATGATCGGTTGGTCAACACCATTAGTCCCTGACCAGGGCGGATTGAGAATTATTAGTGGTTGGACCAGTAGATTCTCGGATGGTCTTGAGCCATACTAACACGACTTGTCTGGTTATTAGGGGTCTGACGTTTTCCACCCCATAGATCTTACATGCGATACTCTCAGACGAATAGACCGGACTGCATGGAGATTGTCACGGACAGGCTCAGTAGTGGTTCAAATGAGTTCTCTCGTTGGCCGTCTTTTTCGACAGATACCTGGGTACCCTTTACGTGTAGCTAGTACCGCTGACGTGCTTGTGGTTAAACACACTGCCGGCGTACTGTCGAGTCTTTAGTTTCCCACATAGAGGGTTTTTCTGTTTCGGGCGAAACGATGTAGAGGCCGTATGGTTTTACGACAGGGTTTCAATCACATACGTGTACTGGCTACACGGATGATGATCGGGCGGATAATACTGGTGGTCTTTGGTTTAAGCCAGATCTTAGTATTAGATTATTAGATTATTTTCGTCTCTTTGTATTCGTATTTTTCGGAATACGTATACGGATATGTATATATGGTGAGGTGTATTCTTGTAATTTATGCAACGGTGCTTCTAGAAGAAGACACCTCACTTGTTGTATAACTATTTTTGTTAAATGGTTAATGAGGTGGAGGTATGAGGTGTTGATTGGTAATAAATGAAGCATGGCTACTTGGTGACTCATGGGATGACTATTGAGGCATGGTTGCATTTTATTATTGTTGTTGGAAAATAATTTACTTTATAGTTATCAACATTAGCCATTCGTCATTCATTATATCCTCAACACTCTCCCTCCTCCAAGCTCTCTTATTTTTCCTCTAACCCTAATTGTTTTATGAGTTGAGAAACCTAGGTTTCTCGAGACTAATCAATCCATAATCACTCCTTACATCTTCTAGGCTACTTAAATTAGCATACTAGGTACTCTAGTTATCTCACTTTAGAGGTATGAGCTCAAAGTACACACTCTCGGATGGATCATCTTTGACACGATAAGGCCGACGATCTAGTGTGATCCGTACACTCTTCGAGGAGCTCAAGAAGAGGAGAAAGAGAACAAGAACCGAAGGAAAAGTACACGGAGGTATAACTTTCTTCATAATAGTTAGAACCTCCTATAAGTTTAGTTAGTTAAGGTTTAAGTATCGATCCTGAAGTTTAGTCGGTGTTGCGAAGCCCGTAAAAATCTTTTTTTGCGTATTCCGCCTCCCCGTGAACCCGCGGGGTGCGCGACATCGACTTACAGTATCGATCCACCTAGCTAGGCTTCCCGTACCTCCCTTCGGACTTCCTGCCCCTCGGTGTCGTACCGTGTCCACCATGTATCCGTAATCGGTCTTTCGGCCCCTTCCACGATTCAAATAATAATAATATCATCAAAACAAGAAAACTCATGGTGGATACCAAATTATCATATTAAGGGAAAACCGCATTTTAAAACATACAAAAGTTTTATAAATCTTAACACGGCTTCTCAAATCCATGGATAACATCAAGTTCAGAAGAACACATATATAATTCATCTTTGCCACAATTAAAAGCCGTCAATATATATATATATACATACATATATATATATATATATATATATATATCCATTGCAATAATATCTGTATAACAAAATCAACAAATATCATGCGTACTAGCATAGATAACTAGAACACGAAAAGCATAACTGTTTCTACCGTGTCATGACGATACTGATGATGTGTAGTATAGTATACACGTCTTTGGTCGTATAATATAGCAATCATTAGTAAATATGCAAGTGTTCTATCAAGTGTATGTGCACAAAAAGGGTTCTCAATTCCCATCATAAATATCAATATCATTATCGTGAATAGTGCATCATGCATCATCATTCAGTTGACGATTAAATACACAGATATATCAATCAATCACATTCATATAATAATATTGATATAATTAGAACACTATCGAGCATGCCAATTTTACAGTGTCATAACAGTACCAATGATGTGTTTGTGCAGCATGCGAGTATGAGATCGTGCAACATGGCAATCATTGATAATTGTGCAGTATTCTATAAAGTGTGTTCATATAAGAATGATATCGTAAACTAAATATACGAAACATCTATAAAAAATACTATAAGTGTGGCGTAATTTAACAAAATAAACGAAATGTGGGTGTATAACAAGTATAATAAACGTACCGTGAACAAGCGTCATGTATTTACGATTATACAGTTTAGAACGAAACGTTGTTTGGAAAGGAGCATGATGTAATATTTTTAATATAGATATTCATTTAAAATAAGCAGCACATTTTCGGCATTACTGCTTATAATTGGAAACGAATCGTTAGTTTTACAAATAATATAATCAAGCGTCATCATAATATCTCAATTGGGATTAAATATCAAGACTCTATTAGTCAAGTAAACATAAGCCGTAATCGACGATCAATCCTTACTACATCAAGTACGGAATCTCCGTCATACGATATCATCTAAATATTCAATCTCGAATAGTACGGACCTCAAGCCGCGTACGGCACAATTCAATATATATATATATATATATATATATATATATATATATGAACCGCTCAAGACCGGCTTGTTTGAGTTTTGCCCATATATTAAGAAAAAATTAATTTTATATGCGATATACTAAAATACCCTTATTTATGATTTTAACTTGAAAGTTGAGACTTCATTTGCTTATAAATGTGACTTAGTTGCAATTCCAATAACTCAGGTTCATTCAATCAATTAGTCAGTAACATAACTTTCATTGTTTTCGTGCAACTTTCCTTCATTAAAATAGGCAGTGAGAGAGTTCACGCATCATGTACAAATTCTGGACACAATTTTCTCTCCATCAGCCATAGAAGCAAACAAATTTTCTCCATGAGTCATGGAAGCAAAACAAAAAACATTTTTTTGATTTAAATGAACCACCACAATCACCCACACCCATCAATCTCAATGAAGCACTTCAGTGCCCAACCGGAAAACATTCAATCATGGAACAAGTAGTTATCCGAAACATGCTGATGGAGGTCCTTTTCGAGTCTCCATCAGATATTGTCTTCCGTCGATCTCCTGGTGGATTTTAGAGGTGATCTCCTGTTGCGTGTGGGTCTCACTGGGTTTTGAGGAGATTGGTGGTTTGAGGAGTTTGCGCCGAGTACCTGCAAGGAAGTCCCGGAGTGGTTTGGTACCACCGAGAACCCTCCGACGATCAAATTAGCACGAGATCCGAGCAGAGTAACGGCTAAGTGGGGTGAAAAAAGCTTACTTGATCCCTCTGTAATGGGGGCTTATATAGTGGCGGCAGCACGCAGTAGCAGGCGCGAGAATCTCGCCGGCAGTTACGTCCCCGACGTCACGCCTGCGTAATAAGCGGATTGCCCGTTAATAGGGATCGTGATGGTGTGGAACGCGGGATGTTGCCAGCGGAAAATCTGTGCATGGCGAGATTTGCGGAGCGGCGGTTACGCCTGTGAGCGGCGGAGTTGGTCAGTCGGAGGGACCGAGGAAGATGGTCTGGGCGGGAGAGCTCGGGAACGAGCGGGAGGGCCGAGGTATCTTGGTCCTGTGGCAGTTCGGGGCGAGCTGAGCGGCCGAGGAAGCCAATTCCCAGGGGACTCTGAGATGAGCCAGCTTGTGCTTGCAGGTCGGGTACAGAGGTAGCCTGGTCGGCCTCTGCGGACTCTTTCTTCTGAGTTCTGGGACACGTCATCTGCCTCGTGTCCTGATCTGGGAGATCGCCAATATAGAGCATCATCATTAGCCCCCCACTCCTGTCCCGACCAACTGACGGGTCGGGTCAAGAGTGGACTGCCGGACCGCCTAGGGTGAGCTCCCTCCTAAGGTTTCGTCGGGACGCGTCCCCGGACTGTCAGCTGTCTTTTCTGCCAGCGAATCAGGGAGAGATCTCTGCATTTAAGGAAGGTACGCCGGTTCGTGCATCCTGTCACTGAAGCGACAGTCCACGTGTCAAGCGTCGGCCGACGCGACGTGTGTAGACCTGCGGCGTCTGATGGGGTGCGGCCCAGTGTGGGAACGACAAGTGGAGCGATCGGAGTCGTTGGACGCGAGGAGGTGTTTTGATGGGAGATGAAGGGCGCCCTTGGATGAGGGTGTTAGTTATGTATATGCCTTAGAGGCCATTGTTGTACATATGATGTGTATTATAATGGATGCTTGGATATATATAGAGAGGACTTTCTTGCTCGTCATGATAGTATGCTATTTGGTTTCACTTTATCTTAACATGTTGACTTATATTAGTTTACCGTCTTACTCTCACATGTTGATAAAGCCCTTAAGATATGTACTCGACTACTGGGACTATGATGAGATCATACTAGTGGGGCCACGGTAGTCGATGAGTACATCCTATAACTGTTCCTAGTCGAGGGTGTGTCGAGACAGGGTATCGATATACCCGAGTAGACTAGCGTATACGCATGTTGACCCATATGATGGGCGATGGATGATCCCATATCTATCGGTGTTTGACATCAAGGATGGTGTACGGGTCCTCAGTGGAGACAGGGTACACTGGACGGACTCGCCGAGAACTCCCAGATGGTATTATACATCACGTCAGATGGCAGTTCTCCGGTGACATAGGTACAGGATAGTCTGTAGACCCTAGATCGTCATAGAATCTTTTGTGATTCCCACTGTGCTTTGATTTCCACCTTACCACGTCCAAGAGGGCGTGCAAAACGGTGGCTTTTGGGTACAGTCCCGAATCACATGGAGGCAATGAGCGATAGGAGGGGATTCGTCTCTCCCGGTATATGGAGTTAATGTTGTGCAGTGTTCGATTGGTTATAACTGGAAGTCCTTGGCCAGGGCTGATATAGAGATTTACTGGTAAGTGTTACCAGTAGTTTCTCGACCTGTTATGAGCCTCACATCGACACGAGTTATCGGTTACTGGGGTCTGACGTATATCACCCCTAGACTAGATATACGACATATCGGACGAAGAGACCGGACTGCACGGGAGTGTTACTGATTGGATTCACAGGAGAATGTACAGTCTTGCTTGTTGATCTTCTGATCGCTCAATACCTGGGTGGCTGTTACATTTAGCTGACCGCTTGCAGCTTGCGGGTGTTTGATATAATCATCACCTGCTACCGGCTTATTGACAATTCTTTAGAGTCATACACAGAGGTTTCTTGACTCAGGCAAAACGGAGTAGGGGGCACATATATAATATGTGCACGACCGAGGATAATGCGATATGAGATACTGTATTATATTCTCGCGATATTTTGATATGAGCCGGATCATCGGATCAAGTGTTGATTCGATGAATCGGTACATGATATATTAGTCAGTTATATTCGATATAGCCGGATTGTCGGATCAAGTGTTGATTCGATAATTTAATGTATAATAATATATATGATATATTGCATTACATTATCTAATATTGGCTCGCTTTATTAATTCATTTTCTCCCCGGATAATACATTGATATATATGCGATATATGTTAATTGTATTATTTTCTTTTGTTACAAATATATATTATATATGTGATATATATTATTGTAACATGATATGATTAGTAATGCAACATATTTAGTGGAGATTAAACAAGATTAGGTTTTGATTTGGGTTAGTTCTTTCTTGATATTTTTAGAAGGTTTCCTTTTGTTTTGAGCTAAGATATTATGGTTGATATTTTCTAATGACTCATTCTTAATCCAACCCAAACCCTTAGGCTTAGTTAATTCTCTACATGAGTTAACCTTATCATAGTTAACCATGGTTGCATTATTAATCATATATCATTTCATTATTCATCAAAAAAGGAATTAATTCATTTTTCTTCTTTTTCTTCAACCTTGAGCTTTGAGAAAGCTTTCCAGGTTTTCATTTTGTGATGATTAAGAGTGAGAATTTGATAAGAAAAGAGAGCACAAATACTACTCCATCATCCTCATCTAATCTAGCCAATTAGATTTGGGTTTTCACCTCATTAGAGAGAGAGAGAGCTTGAGTTATCGAAACTTCGAGGTAGATCATCGGAGAAAAGGAAAACTTCGTTCGATTTGTGGAGCCTCTCTTGAGTCCGGAAGATCATGGATCGCGGAAAAGGGACTTCTACTCGGAGCTTATGAACTGAAGGTGCGGACTACAAAGGTTGTAATCCCTCACTTTTAGTTGTAAAGATGTTTACTTGCACGTGTAACCCTAATTATCTAGCAAAGATCCCGGTTTTGGGTTGTTTGGCACGTCTAAATTTTTATTCGGGCATGGTTGATGCCTTATTAACCCTTGTAAGTGTGCCTAGGAACCCTACAGTGGTACCAGAGCCAAGCTAGAGCATTAGGCGACGTGTATACGAAGTTAAAACTCCGATCGAACCCCGAAACATCGAAAATGACCCCCTCTCTGGAAATTTTGTAAAAATGTGATTTTTTCTGCATTAAAAATACTCAAAAAAATCAGTAGGGAATTCTAAGAGTTACTGTGCAAAACGACACCAAAATACCACTAAAGCGCCGCTGAAGCGCTGCCGTACCATGCCTTCTGCGGCGGTTCCGCAACAGCACAGTAGTATTAGGGTTTGGTTTTAGGCACAGTACATCCATAGGTATTTGTAGCCGCTTCTCGGTATTTTTAATCTGACTCAAGTGTTGAGTGTTCTGGGGATTATTTTGAATTCGTTGATTCGATCGGAAAGTTTAATTTCGTTCTGTTTTCCGGATATTTTAGAAACTGTTAAAATGTTCGAACGGATATCATTAACTCATTTTTTCCGGCACGAAAAACTTTCAAGTGTTGAATTTTTCTTGAGTTTAAATCTTTCGGAAAAACGTGCAAGTAACGCGGTGGACCCTCTAGAAGAACACAAACCTTAACTCGATTATGTGACCATCTGAACTGCCTCTAAACCTTAGAGTTTGGGACAGTACGGCATGCCACATGTGAGTCGTTGGCTTGACCCTTCTATTGCTGGAGTATTGGTACTGTGACATATTCTGGAATTGTTTGAACTCCGCTCAGGTGTTAAGCTATTTAGGAAATCTTGGGCATTTGATTATTCGATCGGAAAGTTTAATACTGTCTATTTTATCTGGAATGCGATACAATATGTGGAATTCATATAGTTAGGCATGAAATGCGAAGTATGTGATATTTCGGATTTACGATGTCTAAAGTGATTGTGGATTCCAAATGTTGTAGTTTTACAATTTCTTTTCTGTGACCGTAAGTGTAGTATGTAGTTGTATTGCCGGTTTTCGTTGCTATACATCAAGGACGATCGGTGTATGCATACTTACTTACGTTGATGATATGAGATATTATGTGTTACTGTGATATGTTATATTGGATCGTCGTGTTCTGAATAGCCGGGGGTTTTATATGAGATGAGGGTTTTATTTTCATTCAGGTAAAATTCATTTGTATGTAATATTCTTTTATTGGGGCACTTCCGGGATGAGGTTGATGTCACCAGTGTATATTATTTACTTTTCCGCATTAGGTAGACCCAAGGAGGGGAGCACAAGCAACCAGGTTCTGGGGTCCAGTGGGAGGCCATCTCGAGGAGTCAAGACCGGGTCTCCTAACCCTAGAATTGGCAGTGTTGCTTGCCGCTCTCGTAGGGGTCTAGGAATGTGGGTTTGGCTATTCATCACGACCGTGGAATCCGTGTTTTATACAGGGTCGAAATAAAACACGGACGTCCTAGAATATCCAATATTTCATATATGTTCTTCTGCTGCAATGTTCTGTGATGAGATCATATTACTGCCTGAGACGAATGCTTATACTATATATATATATGCTTATATATAAATATTACTGGTTTCGTTTCTACTGTGTTGCTTAGGAAACATAAGCTGATGGGATATATTAATGAGATTAATAAAAAGAAAAGAAACCTAAAAGATGTTGTAGAATCAAAACTTTATAAAAAGGTAGCTACGGTCTTGCTTTGCACAGCGGTATATATGATATGCCCTGCACCTTATTTGATGAGGAAAGAGCCGAGATCCTTTCACCGGGAGTGACCTCTTTAGCGAAACTGGCAGATGCTACAAACTTACGGTTTAGTTTTTAACAGCTTATATAGTTCTTGCTTTGCACAGCGGTATATATGATATACCCTATACCTTATTCGAAGGGGAAAGAGCCGAGATCCCTTCACCGGGAATGACCTCTTTAGCGAAACTAGAAAAGCCTAAAAAACACTCCTTTTCAAAATCACTCGATTCTACGACGATATCAAGTTCATTACGCTCATGGTTTTCTTAAAAACCTGCGTAGCCATCCGTCATTTCAGATAAGTACTACTTAGTATTCGTGCTGCGGTAGTTTGGCCTCCGTCAAGGCGTAGTGTACGGTAGCTAACTAGTCCTTATCTGCTAGCATACGATGCGATTGGATTAGGGTATTCGTACGGCGTAGTTTGGCCTTCATCAAGGGGCGTACGGGTGGGTTTAATTCAATCAAGAAATGAACGGGTTGAACTTGACTAGCGACCTATGGGTAGTTTGGCCTCCGTCAAGGTCATGGGACGCTAGGGGTAAAAGCATTATCTGGAATTTCAAGTGTTGAAATTTGCAATGAGATTGCATACCTTATATGAGATAGATGGATCCTGATACCCACTACGAGTAAGAGTTACTCCTGCGAGAGTTTTACACAGGACAATTAGCCGATCAAGTAGGTGTCTAGAAAGTTGTTAACGGGGTTATGCCTCTGGGAAGACGAGGTTTATTTTAATTAGGTACGTGCGAAAGCACGGGGAACCTCCTTCAAGTACCAACACTGATCTGGCTGAAAAATTGACGAAATTGTAGGGTGTAATTAATCTCGGCTAATCTTACCTTTTAGGGTTTGAAGGAAGATTTGATAAAAACAGTGGGAGACATCCTAATTAGATAAGATAATAACCAATCTAATCTTACAAGAGCATACGCTAAAGTGTTTCCTTCTCTCTCTCTCCAGGGAGCGACCATGTCAGGACTTAATCAAGATAATAAAATGGATTATTGACTGAACCCGCTTATTATACCGAGCGGGGGATCGTTGGTCCCGTTCTTTCTTATAAGAGTTATAAGACTGAGCAAGAAACATGAAAATATCTGGATTCTCGCACCGCCCAAATGAAGAACAAGCATGTTGATGCATCTTCTTCGGGTGTGTTAGTTATTGAGAACTGTTTCTCAGTTCACCCTACGTCCTGGGTATTAGATACCGGATCGGGATCCCACATATGTAAATTATTACGTGGGCTATGTAAAGGTAGAGAATTGGGAAAAGGTGATCATTCCGTACAAGTAGGGAATGGTGCAAGTATTGCAGCCAAAGCAGTAGGCGAATATCACCTCGTATTACCAAGTAGTAATACACTGATTCTGAATGAGTGCTATTATATACCGAACATGATGTGCAACATTTTATCAGTTTCTTTATTAAGTAAAGAAGGATATAATTTTGTAATACAGGATAATGTTATGAACATCTTCCTAAATCAAAAGTTTATTGCATCAGGCTCGTTAAATAATTGCATATTCATTCTCAATCAAAATACAGTCCTTAATATACAAAACACACACAAGAGGAAAAGTTCAGAAATGAACGAATCCAACTTATGGCATTGTAGACTTAGTCATATCAATGCGACACGGCTAGCAAAGTTACATAAGGATGGATATTTGAATCCGTTCGAATTATCATCTTATGATACTTGCCATTCATGTCTCAAAGGAAAAATGACCAAAACTCCGTTTAGTGGACACGGAGAAAGAGTTACGGAACTCTTAGGACTGGTACATAGTGATGTATGCGGTCCCATGTCTACACACGATAGGAACGGTTCTTCCTACTTCATTACATTCACTGACGATCTCTCAAGATTCGGACATGTGTTTCTGATGAAACACAAGTCTGAAGTTTTTGAGAAATTCAGAGAATATAAGAACGAAGTAGAGAACAAAACGGGCAAAAGTATTAAGATTCTTCGATCTGATCGAGGAGGAGAATACTTGAGCAATGAGTTCCTGGACTATCTAAAAGAGAATGGGATTCTCTCTCAGCTTACTCCTCCTTATACACCACATCACAACGGTGTATCGGAGCAGAGGAATCGCACCCTATTAGATATGATGCGCTCTATGATGAGCAATGCTGAGTTGCCTGTTTCCTTTTGGGTACATGCACTGGAAACAGCTGGATACCTATTGAATAGAGTTCCAACCAAATCAGTGCCTACCACTCCATATTAGATATGGAATGGGAAGAGACCATGTCTTAATTTTATTCAGATATGGGGTTGTCCGGCCTATGTAAAAACACAAAATTCGGACAAGCTCGAGGCAAGGTCTGTCCTGTGCATGTTTATTGGATATCCCAAACATTCGCGAGGGTATATCTTCTACCACTTCGAGGAACAAAAGGTGTTTGTTTCTGGTCATGCCACTTTCTTAGAAAAAGGTTTTCTAATGAACGAAATTAGTGGCAATAAGGTAGAACTGGAAGAAGTTCCAGCAACACAAACTGCAACAGAAGATTTGGTAGAACCAGAGGATTCAGTAGTTCCCGACGAACCCCAGCCTCTCCGCCGATCTAGTAGGGTTTCTCATCCACCTGAGAGATACTACGGTTTTCTCATTGATGGTGGGAGCAAGGATTGCATCATGGAAGATGATGACCCAACTAGTTTCGAGCAGGCCATCACGAGTGGTGACTCTGTGAAATGGCTGGATGCAATGCGATCTGAAATGGAATCCATGTACACCAACAAAGTATGGACTTTGGAAGTTGCTCCTGAAGGGGTAAAACCCATTGGGAGCAAATGGATCTTTAAAAAGAAAATTGGTGTAGATGGAAAAGTTGAGACTTTCAAAGCTAGACTTGTTGCAAAGGGTTTTCGTCAACGACCAGGTGTGTATTATGACGAAATCTTTTCTCCAGTGGCTATGCTTAAGTCCATCCGGATCCTACTTTCCATTGCTGCATACCATGACTACGAAATCTGGCAAATGGATGTTAAGACCGCCTTTCTAAACGGTGATTTAGAAGAGTGCGTGTACATGACTCAGCCAGAGGGCTTCGTAGATAGTGGGAGCAGCGGAAAGGTGTGCAAACTGCTTAAATCCATCTATGGGTTAAAGCAAGCATCGCAGGGTTGGAACATCTGTTTTGATGTTATAGTCAAAGAGTTTGACTTCATAAAAAATATAGATGAACCTTGTATTTATAAGAAGGTTGCAGAGAGTAAGGTTGTATTCCTCGTATTGTACGTGGATGACATACTCTTGATAGGAAATGATGTTCTTATGCAGCAATCAGTCAAGCTCTTCTTATCACAAAGATTCTCAATGAAAGATCTAGGTGATGCCTCCTGCATATTGGGAATCATGATCTATTGAGATAGATCTAAACGGATACTTGGATTGTCCCAATCCAGGTACATTGACACCATACTAAAGAGGTTTAGTATGGAAGAATCCAAGCGTGAGAACCTACCCACGATCTATGGACTCACTTTCTCCAAAGAGATGTCTCCCAAGACTGACTTGGACAGAGCTCGCATGCAAGGGATACCCGATGCTTCGGCAGTAAGCTCTATCATGTAAGCGATGCTATGTACCAGACCCGATGTAGCATACTCACTAAGTGTAGTGAGTAGGTATCAAGCAGATCCTTGAGAGAGTCACTGGGTAGCTGTGAAGAACATTCTCAAGTACTTGAGAAGGACTAAAGAGATGTTCTGGGTGTATGATAACAGAAAACTCCAGGTGGAGTCCTTTACCGATTCGAGCTTCCAAAGTGATAAGGACGACTCTAAGTCGTACTCAGGATTTGTCTTTACCCTCAATGGAGGGACGGTGTGTTGGAAGAGTTCCAAACAGGATACCTTTGCACACTCGACGATGGAAGCTGAATACATCACTGCCAACGATGCTGCCAAAGAGGCTGTTTGGATAAAGAAGTTCATTACTGAACTTGGTGTGGTTCCGTCCATTGAGCATCCAATACCTTTGTATTGCGATAACAATGGAGATGTGGCTTTGGCCAAGGAACCCAGGTCCCATCAGAAGTCTAGACATATTCTGAGGCGGTATCACCTGATCAGGGAGATAGTTGATCGCCGGGAGATCGAGGTCAGGAGAGTTGATATGAAGGACAACACTGCGGATCCATTCACGAAGGCCATTCCCCAGAAACAGTTTGAGAGATTATTCGGGATGCTAGGTATGAGATACTACAGCAGCTGGCCTTAGTGCAAGTGGGAGATTGTTAGTTATGTATATGCCCTAGAGGCCATTATTGTACATATGATGTATATTATAATGGATGCTTGGATATATATAGAGAGGACTTTCTTGCTCGTCATGATAGTATGCTATTTGGTTTCACTTTATCTTAACATGTTGACTTATATTAGTTTACCGTCTTACTCTCACATGTTGATAAAGCCCTTAGGATATATACTCGACTACTAGGACTATGATGAGATCATACTAGTGGGGCCACGGTAGTCGATGAGTACATCCTATAACTGTTTCTAGTCGAAGGTGTGTCGAGACAGGGCATCGATACACCAGAGTAGACTAGCGTATATGCATCTTGACCCATATGATGGGCGATGGATGATCCCATATCCATCGGTGTTTGACATGATGGTGTACGGGTGCTGAGTGGACACTGGGTACACTGGACAGACTCGCCGAGAACTCCTAGATGGTATTATACCTCACGTCAGATGGCAGTTCTCCGGTGACACTGGTACAGGGTAATCTGTAGACCCGAGATCGTCATAGAGTCTTGTGTGATTCCCACTGTGCTTTGATTTCCACCTTACCACGTCCAAGAGGGCGTGAAAAACGGTGGCTTTTGGGTACAGTCCCAAAAAACATGGAGGCAATGAGCGATAAGAGGGGATTCGTCTCTCCCGGTATAGGGAGTTGATGTTGTGCTGTGTTCGATTGGCTATAACTGGAAGTCCCTGGCCAGGGCTGATATAGAGATTTACTGGTAAGTGTTACCAGTAGTTTCTCGACCTGTTATGAGCCTCACATCGACACGACTTATCGGTTACTGGGGTCTGACGTATACCACCCCTAGACTAGATATGCGACATATCAGACGAAGAGACCGGACTGTACGGGAGTGTTTCTGATTGGATTCACAGGATAATTTACAGGCTTGCTTGTTGATCTTCTTATCGCTCAATACCTGGGTGGCTGTTACGTTTAGCTGACCGCTTGCAGCTTGCGGGTGTTTGATATGATCATCGCCTGCTACCGGCGCATTGACGATTCTTTAGAGTCCTACACAGAGGTTTCTTGACTCAGGCAAAATGGATTAGGGGGCACATATGTGATATGTGCAGGACCGAGGATAATGCGTTATGAGATACCGTATTATATTCTCGCGATATTTTGAGATGAGCCGGATCATCGGATCAAGTGTTGATTCGATGAATCGGTACATGATATATCAGTCGATTATATTCGATATAGCCGGATTGTCGGATCAGGTGTTGATTCGATTATTTAATGTATAATAATATATGTGATATATTGCATTACATTATCTAATATTGGCTCGCTTTATTGATTCATTTTCTCACCGGATAATACATTGATATATATGCGATATATGTTAATTATATTATTTTCTTTTGTTACAAATATATATTATATATGTGATATATACTATTGTAACATGATATGATTAGTAATGCAACATGTTTAGTGGAGATTAAACAAGATTAGGGTTTGATTTGGGTTAGTTATTTCTTGATATTTCTAGAAGGTTTCCTTTTGTTTTGAGCTAAGATATTATGGTTGATATTTTCTAGTGACTCATTCTTAACCCAACCCAAACCCTTAGCCTTAGTTAATTCTATACATGAGTTAGCCATGTCATAGTTAACCATAGTTGCATTATTAATCATATATCATTTCATTATTCATCAAAAAAAAGGAATTAATTCATTTTTCTTCTTCTTCTTCAACCTTGAGCTTTGAGAAAGCTTTCCAGGTTTTCATTTTGTGATGATTAAGAGTGAGAATTTGATAAGAAAAGAGAACACAAATACTACTCTATCATCCTCATCTAATCTAGCCAATTAGATTAGGGTGTTCACCTCATTAGAGAGAGAGAGAGCGAGCTTGAGTTATAGAAACTTCGAGGTAGATCATCGGAGAAAAGGAAAACTACAAGCTAGCATGGATCGTTCGAGTTGTGGAGCCTCTCTTGAGTCTGGAAGATCGTGGATCACGGCGAAGGGACTTCTACTCGGAGCTAATGAAGCGAAGGAGCGGACTACAAAAGTTGTAATCCCTCACTTTTAGTTGTAAAGATGTTTACTTGCATGTGTAACCCTAATTATCTAGCAAAGATCCCGGCTTTGGGATGTTCGGCGCGTCTAAATTTTTATTCGGGCATGGTTAATACTTTATTAACCCTTGTAAGAGTGCCTAGGAACCCTACAGAGGGCGATTGCAGTGATAAATAGGGGTGGGGCCCACTCCAAGGCCCTGCTCCTTCTTATTTCCTCGCTATAAGTCCTGGTTGCTTTGCGCTCGTCTTCTTTCTTCTGCTTTCGTTTCCTGAGGATCTCTCTTCTCCTGGTTAGATGTTTTCTTTCGTAGAATATGTAGATGTCGTAGGAGTAGATTCTAGGGACCCTTTAGCTGAGCCTGAGTCTTCCCAAGGAGCAGGGATCGGATTCTCTTCCCGTAATAGTGCGGCGGGGGCAGTCCCCAGGGAGGAGGCGGTAGACGCTGACCCCGGTGCCTCTTGTTGGGTGAGGCTTGAGGACGAGCTTGCCTATGCTCGGGCTCGCTTCCACATCCTCCCACGTTATACTCTTCGTCTGCCCAAGGATGAAGAGAGGGCAGACCAAGTACGGGGTAGGGAGATCGCCCTATACTTGGAAGCTTTTTGGGGTGGAATGCGCTGCCCTTCTCTCCCGATGTTGTCGAAGCGCTGAACTTCTTCGGGCTAGCCCCTGGCTAGCTAGTGCCAAACTCATGGAGGATTCTCCTCGGGTTCCTGATCCTCCTGAAGCTACAGGCAGTTCCCTTCAGCATCTTCATCCTTGATTCTTACCTTGTTTTCAAAAATCATCCTGGGGGTCGAGCGGGCGACCCGAGGTGGGTCTACCTCTCCTTTAAGAAGCGACAGGGGGCACCGCTGTGACAGGAGTTGTAGCCCTGCCTTCTTCCATTCATGACTGGAAGAAGAATTTTTTCTTTGTCACGCCGCCCGAGGGCGAGGACTGGCCCGTGCCCACCAGGTGGTCAAGGGAAAAATGCTTGCCGGGGAACCAGTCCAATGACCCCGCCGCGGTGAGAGTAGTGTCATGGGAGCCCGTCCCCCGATTTGATGTGCTGCTGTCAGAGAGGGTTCTGAGTTAGGACGGGCTCAGCCCTGTTGAGTTCGTCGGTAAGTTAGGCTTCCTTTTTGTCTTTTATATTGCTTGTGTCGCTGACTTCTTTGCATTTAGTTTTGTGCAGGACCCATGGATATGGACGAGCTCCGAGCCTCCATGCACCAGCCGAGGAAGGTCATGAAGACTGGAGGCGCCAGCTCTTCCTGTTCGAAGCCTGCCATGGCTTCTTCAGCCTCCGTCCCAGTGCCTCCGGTGGCCGCGTCCCTTGAGCGTTCGGGGGCGGATCCCGCCCCGGGGCCTAGCAGAGCGCCGGGCCGGAAGCGGGCTCGAATTATGGAGGATCCGGTCTTGGAGGAGGAGACCGGATCTCCATCGGAGACACTCAAGAGAGGTTCCTGGAGTTCTTCTCGGGGCCCACCCTCACCGATCATGGTGGAAGGGGGGCCTCCGGTTCGTGGTGTCCTCGGGGCTATCTGTCGTGGATAGCCTGCTGCACGAAATAGAGAGGTCGGCAGGGGGCAGGGTCCCCGGGGGGACCTTCAGGGCCCAGATGGCGTCCATCGCCCAGGAGTCCGTGCAGGTAAGTGCTCGGTTGTTTATGAGATTTGGTGCTTCCTTCGTCTTCCTGACCTCTTTCTTATTTTTCAGGTCCTCCAGCACGTCGTCCTTGCCTTACGCATGGAGGCCGAGGTGATAGCCCCGGCGATGAAAGCCGCGGACCAGCTTGCCTCACTGGAAGAGAGCTCTAAGCGGGAGCTGGAGGCGGTGATGGCGAGGGTTGCGACCCTGGAGGGCGAGGTGGAGGCCGAGAAACTGGAGGTTGCCCGGCACAGGGAGGCCGCCTTGGCTGCCGAGGTCAATCTTGAGGACGATCTGGCGCTCGCCGGCAACCTGAATAAGACGATGAGGACCCTCCGGAAGGACCCGGGGGCGGCGGTCAAGGCGGCAGAGCGGGCCAACCTCTCGGCAGCGAAGGCGGTGGAGGTCTACAAGAAGTCGAAGGACTTCTACAACGACTTAGCCGTGGCCACCACCTGCATCTGGCACGAGGCCCTCGACGCCGTTAAGGCCCGGATGCCGGAGTTTGCAGATGAAGAGCTCCGGGCCGAATACTCTATCGCGGACGCTGATGAGAAGGGGGAAGTGATTACTGACGAGGAGTTGGCCGAGGAACCTGCTTGACTAGTGGTAGATATCGAGGACCCCGAGGTCGTGCCTGGCCTCAAGGCCTAAAGCCCCCGTCTTCCTCCTCCTTTCATTTTGCTGCTTCTGGAATTTTTATAAGCCTCCGGGAAGTCTGTAAGGCTGGGGAGCCCAAAATACCCTTTGTAAAGACTTCGCTTTTGGTAGTAAAACTTTTTTGTTTCATTAGTTTGCTCTTTGTCTCCTATTTGTGAAGAACGCTCATAAAGTATCTTTGCTTGCACTGTTGGGCTTCCATGTCGGGTCGGCTATCTGTCTAGCGATCATTCGTCGAGTTGATTTCGATCACTTGCCAAGTTTGCCAAGCGCTGCTGAGAAGGAGGCATCTTCATGGCCCCGAAGTCGAGGGGGGATCGCTCAGACTTGGATAGACCTGATGCCCCTTATTGGGGCTTCGGATCCGCCGCATGTGATGGGCAAAGAGATGTCCGCCGGGTATGACCGAGCAGGGAACCGGCTCGGTTGCCTCTTGGCAAGGGTTTTGATTTCTGGCATCACGAGCAGGCAACCACTAGCTGGGGATAGCCGAGCGAAGGATGGGCTTAACTACCTCTGGGAGAACTTTTTGATCCCTGGCGCTGCGAGTAGGGAAGCTACCGGCCAGGGATAACCAAGCAGGGTAGCTACCGAGCTGCCTCTAAGAAGGACTTTGATCCTTAGCGTTAGAGGGGCTGTAGGAAGCCTGCTAAGGATAGCCGGACAGTGAAGCTGAGCGTGTCCTCTTGGCGAGGGCTTTGATCTTTGGCGTCATGGGTAGGCAACTACTAGCCTGGGATCACTGAGAGGGGTAGCTGCTCAGATGCCTCTTGCGAGGGCTTTGATCCCTGGTATCAAGGGTAGGGAGCTACCAGCCAGAGATGACCGAGCAAGGGTCAGGCTCGGTTGCATCGTGCGAGGGCTTTTGATCCTTTAGGACGGGGACCGAGTAGGGTTACAGCCCAGTGCATCTTGGCGAGGACTTTGATCCCTGTCAGTTGTGATAAGAAGCTACCAGCCGGGGATAGCCGAGCAAAAGTCGAGCTCGACCGCCTCAAAGGAGGACTTTGGTCCTTAGCGTGGGAGGGGCTGTAAGAAGCTTACCAAGGACCCTTTGCCGAGCAGGGTTACTGTCACGACACGAAGGTACGGAACGTGACTGACACTTGGATTACGAGACGTCTAAAGGCGCAACGTAACCTAAGTCAGCCAAAACCCAGAAAATCTAAACCAAAATCAACAAAAGTGAAGGAAAACCATTTTATGAAAATTATTTTAAAACCAATTAAGTTATATTAACCCCTTTTCAAAATGTCATAATTTACCAAAAATTTCGGCAGTCTCCTTTATAAATACTGGCCCCTAAAAATGGGTGCAAAAAGATATATAAACCTTTAATGATATGATGCAATCCCCAAGCTGGAGCTAACTCTTCGCCCAAGGCGGATCACAACCACACGCAATATATATGTAATATCAAGCAAATAAGCATAAAGAAACCCAAAAATAAGAAAAACACAACGTCAGCTCAAGTGAGCTCGATCCCAGAGGAACCACATATACACAAATCTTTCAATCTCATCACTAGGTCGCATATACAAAATAAGAAGTGGTAGATGGAGAATACTAGATATAATGATAGTACAAAAAGGAAAAAGTGTCCTCGCAACCCACCTAAGAGCAATGTCGTGAGTCTGAGCAAAAGAAGCCAATGAAAAGATACGCCCGCTACTACGAGGCTGACAGGTCCGACCTGCAAGACACTGTGGCATAACGGGGGTGAGTTGCCAGCTCTTGAGTAGAAAATAACATCTAATAAGGCTATCGTAAGAATGCACGCAATGTGTCACAACATGTATGTCTATATATGATGTAATGTCACTAATATGTATGCACGTGTATGCAAAATCAATATGAAATCTTTAAGTGTTTAAATACGATGATCTCTGCATTCTTAACTTAGAAAAATATCTATACAATAGCTAAGGTACTATCAATGAAATCATCCGAAAACCGTGTCAAGTATCGACACCAAATATGGAAATATATCTGTTTCAATGTCTCACTATATCAATATCTCAATACATCGGGCTCCGTCAGCCCAGATCGGCCCATATCATCAAATCTCACGACAACGGTCGGTATCCTCCGGATATCCGCCGCACCAGAAATCACCGGTAGGTAGTATTCCCTTGCCACGCTCATCGTCTACAACTCGATCTTCTTGTCCCGGGGTACTATACCGGGCCCACCATATACCCAAGACGGTTCATCCACTTCTCGAATCGGGTCTCGAAATCCAACAGAAAACATGAAAACTCATGGTGGACGATACATACATCACGAGAAAACCGCAACTTTATATTAAAAATGATGATAATAAGCTTTTGTTAAATTCTTGCGGTATTCCCCAAAATCCAGAAATCTCATCAATACTGAAATCCTCAAGAAAATCATAATACCCAACATGTTGTATATGATAAATGCTTATGATATCAAAGGTATGCAATGTGATTTATGACTAGGAATATATATAAGCATGATGATGAAGTGAAGTATATAAATGCTATGCAATTCAATGTATCATGTATGCTGCAAGTGTTTGATACTGAACTAAGCAGGTTCTAAAGTGCTCGTGGCATGGCAATTACCAAAGGCGTGTGTGTTCATATGAATAGTGCGCGTGCAACATGAGCCAATAGTAATGGTGTAAGTGTCCTAAGAGGTGATATCACACATAGGTATATAGATAACCATGCAATACCAGCAGACGAATAACTAGAAGGATATGCATATGAATGAGATGGTTAACTAAATAACTATGCATATAGTTTGCAGGTAATAAAGTGATCCTAACTATGAGGCGCCTCGCGCCATCCAGATGATTTCTCCATAGATGTATACATCTACTCACCCGGACGTCACGCTAATCTGATCCAACCACTACTTTTCATTTGCACGCCGCATCCGATGTTTTCGCAACCGATCCTAAAATTTCACAGCACAAAACATAAGATTACATATTTCTAAAATGACGCAAAGTCATAAAATGAAAAGATCACCGCTCACAAGTTAGGCACAACGTGCACTAGGTGCGTGGAACACACACAACAACCACTATAACCTTAACTAAAATCGTCGTTTCGGAGCAACCATCAAAACTAAAACCCAATTAAACCAAATTCCGCATTCGCACACCCTAAATGTCGTAGGAGATGCTAATAGTATCGTCAAGATATCGCAATTAATTCACCTCCTAAGAATTTAGAAAACCTATTAAGCACTAAAAATTGAAAATTGGCGTAATCATCTTAGATTAGCGATAAAGTTATCACAATCTAACACAAACATCAAAACTAACCCACTAGATAACCACTACACCAAAGTAAACCTATTAGAAATGCTTCAAACCCTAATCCAAAATCAATCCTTTTCTTGAATTTCATAAACAAGCAATTTTAACAAAATTTAGCACTTTAAATTTCTAAATTAGCATCTTTAACTATAAATTAACAATTAGATTAGAATTATACCTCACAAGTAGTGAACCCTAGCTTGCACTAGCCTCCAAAGCCGCCTCCTTTCTCCATGTTTTAAACCAATTTGGGCTTGAGAAGGGATAGCATAAGGATTTGTTTGAGTTTTGTGAAGAAATTTGTGGATTTCGATGGATTTTTGATGGAATTTTGAAGCAAAAGAGAGGGGAAAAAATGAGAGCTGTTGCAGGATGAAGGCTCGGCCTTGGGGAGATGAGGAAGAGTGAGAGAGAGTTGTGTAGAAATTTCCACGTAAAAAGTATCTTCTAAGCTCATTTAATGCATATCACATCATTTCCTTATTTAAATTTCATTTAAATTTCTTTTTTAAACCATTGAAACTACAATCTGGGAAAGTCTTGCTAACATTTTTATTACTACTAGATTTTAGTTTATAAAGGTTCCTAAGTATGTAATTTACCCATTTAAATTTGTATTTATTACTAATTTAATGTATATTTAAAAGCTTAAAATAATATTAAAATAATTAATTAAGGAAAAAAATTTAAATGACTAGAAATTTTTAAGTGACAATTAATTAACTAATTTCTTACAATTTCTTATCCAAATTTTGTATAATTAGGCCTATATTGAAAAATAATTATTTTGACATTTTACGGAAAATACTGATTATTTTACCGATTATCGAAAATTTACCTAAACGAAATTCAAAGTGTTACAATCTTCCCCCCTTAAAGAAATTCGGTACCCGAATTTAAAATTTAACTATGCATACCTTCAAAAAGATGGAGTTATTTCTTCCTCATCTCGTCCTCGGTCTCCCAGGTGACCTCCTCGCTGTTCGGGCCACACCAAAGAACCTTGACGGACGATATAACCTTCGACCTCAATTTCTTCACCTGCCGATCCAAAATGACCACCGGCTGCTCGGTGAATGAAAGATCGCGCTCTAGCTGGATCGTCTGGTGCTGCATTGCATGGGAAGGGTCATGAAGGTACTTGCGGAGCATCGAAACATGGAAGACGGGGTGAACATCTGGGAAGCTGGGCGGAAGAGCCAACCGATAAGCCACCGAACCGACACGCTCTAGGATCTCGAAGGGACCAACATATCTCGGACTAAGCTTTCCTTTCCGCCTAAATCTCATCATGCCCTTCATTGGAGTTACCCTCAGGAAAACTTGATCGCCAACAGCGAACTCGAGTCGGCGACGGCGCCTGTCAGCATATGATTTCTGCCTACTCTGTGCTGCCCTCATCTTATCTCGAATTAGCTGGATCTTTTCAGTCGTCTCCTGTACGATCTGCGGCCCCAAAATACTGCTCTCCCTAAGCTCTGTCCAATATACAGGCGATCGGCATCTCCTCCCATATAAAGTCTCGAAAGGTGCCATCTGAATCGTCTCCTGGAAGCTATTATTGTAGGAGAACTCGAACAAGGGCAAATGACGATCCCAGCTACCACTGAAATCTAAAACACAAGCTCTGAGCATATCCTCAAGAGTCTGAATAGTACGCTCTGACTGACCGTCAGTTTGCGGATGAAAAGCTGTGCTAAAACTCAATCAGGTGCCCAAAGCCTCCTGAAGTTTCTGCCATAATCGGCTGGTAAACTGGGTGCCCCGGTAGGACACGATGCAAGTCGGGACACCATGCAGTCGTACGATTTCCTCAATATAAACCTTGGCGCACTAAGCAAAACCAAAAGTGGTCTTTACTGGAAGAAAGTGAGCCGCTTTCGTCAGTCGATCTACAATCACCCAAATAGAGTTATACCCTCGACTGGTCCTAGGTAGACCCACAATGAAGTCCATAGAGACCTGATCCCACTTCCACTCAGGAATGGGAAAAGGTTGTAACTCGCCGGCTGGCCTCTGGTGCTTGGCCTTGACTTGCTGACAAGTCAGGCATCTCGATACAAAGTCTGTAACATCCTTCTTCATCCCGTCCCACTAGTAAACCTCTCTCAAATCACGATTCATCTTGGTGGAACCTGGATGAACACTGTATACTGATCTATGTGCCTCCTCAAGAATATCACGCCTCAGTCCCTCAGAATCGGGTACGCACAGTCGAGTCCCAAATCAAAATATCCCCTGATCATCAATCACGAATTCGGAAACTCTGCCCTGCCGAATCTGCTCGATAATCTCTAAAATACGGGCATCACCGGACTGTGCCTTGCGGATATGGTCAAGCAACTGTGGGGTACTCTGAAATGGGCCAGCTGTCCCCCTGTAGGAGTAAACTTGAACTGCACTCGGCTGTCACATAAAACCTGCCAATCTGGCATCAACTGCATCTGTACTATGCTCAAACAAGATAGGCTACCTCCGGGCCTCCTACTTAAAGCATCTGCCACCACATTCGCCTTGCCCGAATGGTATAGAATCTCGCAGTCATAGTCTTTCACCAACTCCATCCAATGGCGCTGTCTCAGATTCAGATCTCGCTGCTAAAAGATATACTTCAAGCTCTTGTGGTCAGTGAATATCTGGCATGACTCGCCGTATAGATAATGTCTCCAGATCTTGAGTTCAAACACCACTGCAGCCATCTCTAAATCATGAGTGGGGTAGTTCTGCTCATGTTTCCTCAACTGTCGAGAAGCAAACGCGATGACTCTGTCGTGCTGCATCAATAAACAGCCTAACCCCACTCGAGAAGCATCACAATATACCACGAAACCGCCCGATTCTGAAGGCAATGATAACACCGGTGCAGTAGTCAGACGAGTCTTCAACTGCTGGAAGCTATCCTCACATGCCTTGGTCCAATCAAAAGGAACCCCTTCCGGGTCAACCCGATCAACGGTGCACCAATACGGGAGAAATCCTGGATAAAACGTTGATAATAGCCGGCCAGACCTAGAAAGCTGTAAACCTCTATAACTGATACCGGTCTGGGCCAACGCTGAACTGCCTCGATCTTCTTTGGGTCCACACAAATGCCATCTCTCGTCACCACGTGACCTAAGAAGTCGACACTATCTAGACAGAATGCGCACTTAGAAAATTTGGCGAATAGCTGATGCTCCCTCAAAGTCTGCAGTATGATACGCAAGTGTTGCTCATGCTCCTCCCGGCTCCGAGAATATACCAAGATGTCGTCAATGAAAATAATGATGAATTGATCAAGATACGGCCTGAATACACGGTTCATCAAGTCCATAAATGCTGCAGGGGCATTGGAGAGCCCGAACGACATCACCAAGAACTCATAATGACCATATCGTGTATAGAAAGCGGTCTTCGGATTATCCTCCTTCCGAACCCGTAACTGGTGATAACCCGACCGTAAATCAACCCTCGAGAAATAACCCCCACCCTGGAGCTGATCGAATAAGTCGTCAATGCGGGGTAGGGGATATCTGTTCCGAACAGTAACTCGGTTCAGCTGACGATAATCAATGCATAAACGCATGCTGCCGTCCTTCTTCTTAACAAACAGGACGGGAACACCCCAAGGTGACACACTCGGTCGGATAAGCCCTCTGTCCAGCAAGTCCTGCAACTGATCCTTCAGCTCTCTAAGCTCCGCCGGGACCATCCGATAGGGCAGTATAGAGATAGGCCCCGTGCCGGGGATCAAGTCAATGCAGAACTCAATCTCGCGCTCTGGTGGCAGACCAGGTAGCACGTCAGGGAATACATCCGGAAACTCTCTCACAACAGGGACCTAGTCCAACGGAACCTCTGTGGCGCTAGTATCACAAACATAGGCTAAGAATCCCTGACACGCTTTTGCAAGAGCTGACCAGCGCGGAGAGAAGAAATCAAGCTGGGAAGGGTAGTGCTACGATCTCCCTGAATAACAAGAATCGGCTCACCAGGAAAGCTGAATCTGACTGCCTTCTCACGGAAGTCCACAGATGCATAACAGGTGGCTAGCCAGTCCATACCAAGAAGAACGTCGAATTCAAGCATATCGAGGAGGATCAAATCAACTGAAGAATCCCTCTCCCCGATACGAACATGACACGATCGGTACACAAAACGGGCAACAAATGACTCGCCTACTGGAGTAATAACAACTAGCGGCTGATCTAACAAAGAAGACTCTCGGACCAACCTCGGTGCAAAGTATGTGGATATATAAGAATGTGTGGAGCCTGGATCAAATAATACCTGTGCATCAAAAGAATATACTGGCAGAGTACCTGTCACGACGGCATTAGATGCCTATGCATCCTGAGTCAACGCGAACACTCGGGCCTGTCCACTACTAATAGCTGGCTGTCCTCTGCCTCTACCTCTGCCTCTGCCTCTTCCTCCGTCGCCTCGTCCTCTCTGAACCGGACCGCCATGCCCACGACCTCTAGGAGGATCTTCTTGGCATGGAGAATCATCAGGGGTAGGAAGTAGAGCTCTCTGAGGAGGTGGTGAAGGTGGTAAAGTGACATGTGGCACTGTTGCCGCATCCTGGCGCCCCATGGTACAGTCTTTGATATGATGGTACTGACTTCCGCACCGAAAACATCCTGGCGACGACTGCTGGGTCTGCGGATAAGAACCAAATAACTGACCTCGTCTCAATCCTCTGCTGCCGCCATCTCCCGGAAAGAATCTATCATGGTGTCTACCCATCTGCCGCAGATCTGGCGTATCAGTACGAATCCTCTTCGGCCCAGAAACGACCGGAGTCTTAGAAATGCGCTCCTCCAAAAGTAAGGTTGCATCCATCGCGGTTGCGTATGTGTCAAAGTGCTGGGTGCCGATGGCAAAGAATAACTGTGTGTCAAGTCCTCGCACAAACCTCTTTATCCTCTTCTCTTCGGTGTCTACTAGGTACGGAGCATATCGGGACAACTAAGTAAACTGTATATCATACTCGAACACTGTCATCCCAGGAGTCTTGCGCAAAGACTCTAAACTACGGGCTCGAGCATCTCGGACACTCTCTGGAAGAAAACGGACAAGAAATGCAGCGGTGAACTCGTCCCAAGTCATAGGAGGTAGACCTATAGCTCAGCCTCTCTCTACTGAATCGTACCACGTCTGGGCAAGGCCCTCGAGACGAAAACTCACGAACCCCACCCATCTATCATCAGAACACCTTAACGAACAGCAAATACTAGCCATCCTATCAAGAAATGCCTGCAAGTCCTCTGTCGCATACGTGGCGGTAAAAGCTGGAGGTCTCAGCCTCATAAACTCCTGTAGTGATATGGGGATAGTCGCAGTAGTAGCAGGAGCAACCGTCTGGGCAGCAGGTACAATCATGGTCTGTGCGGTGGAAGGAACATCCTCGGATCTCTGTGCCCGACTTGCCTCAACTAAAGATCCAATCATCTGTCGCAACTCCTGCATAACGGCCTCTATTCGGGAAATACGGTCTGGAGAAGGCGGATCAATCTGACCCTGAGGGGTTGCGTATCATCTCGCTCGATCCTCGCCTCAGACGAGCCCGCTCAAAGCTCATCCCGAGCGACAGCCCGCTGAGCTCTCATAGTCTTTGGAGGCATCGAAGATGGAATAAGAAACATGAGCGATAAGAACATTGCAATTGAATCAAGGAATGCATGTAATCAAGAGGGGAAATACAAGCAATTATGTCCTAAGGTCACTTAGGCGGAGTACCGTATTGTAAGTATGCCGCGGGACATACCCACGCTACGCCACTCTTCTTAAGTCACCTACTCCATCTACCAAGGGTCGTCCTACACACAGAAAGCTAAAACCTATGGCTCTGGTACCAACATTATCACGACCCAAAGGTACGGAACATGACGGACACTTAGATTACGAGACGTCTAAAGGCGTAACGTAACCTAAGTCGGCCAAAGCTTAGAAAATCTAAACCAAAATCAACAAGAGTGAAGGAAAACCTTTTTATGAAAACGATTTTAAAACCAATTAAGTTATATTAACCCCTTTTTAAAATGCAATAATTTACCAAAAATTTCGGCAGAGTCTCCTTTGTAAATACTGGCCCCCAAAAATGGGTACAACAAGATATATAAACCTGTAATGATATGATGGCATCCCCAAACGGGAGTTAGCTCTTCGCCCAAGGAGGATTACAACCACACGCAATATATATGTAATATTAAGCAAATAAGCATAAAGAAACCCAAAAAATAAGAAAAACACGCCGGCTCAAGTGAGCTCGACCCCAGAGGAACCACATATACATAAATCTCTCAATCTCATCACTAGGTCTCATATACAAAAAAAGAAGTGGTAGATGGAGAATACTTGATACAATGATAGTACAAAAAGGCAAAAGTGTCCTCGCAACCCACCTAAGAGCAATGTCGCTAGTCTGACCAAAAGAAGCCAATGAAAAGATACGCCCACCGCTACGAGGCTGGCGGATCCGACCTGCAAGACATTGTGGCACAGCGGGGGTGAGTTTCCAGCTCGTGAGTAGAAAATAATATCTAATAAGGCTATCGTAAGAATGCACGAAATGAGTCACAACATTTATGTCTAGATATTATATAATGCTACTAGTATGTATGCACATGTATGCAAAATCAATACAAAATCTTTATGTCTTTAAATACGATGATCTCTGCTTTATTAACTTAGAAAAATATCTGTACAATAGCAAAGGTACTATCAATGAAATCATCCAAAAACCGTGTCAAGCATCGACACCAAATATGGAAATATATCTGTCTCAATGTCTCACTATATCAATATCTCAATACATCGGGCTCCTTCAGTCCGGATCGGCCCATATTATCAAATCTCACGACAATGGTCGGTATCCTTCGGATATCCGCCGTGCCAGACATCACCGGTAGGTAGTCTTCCCCTGCTAGGATCATCGTCTACAACTCGATCTTCTTTTCCCGGGGTACCATACCGGTCCCACCATATACTAGAGACGGTTCATCCACTCCTCGAATCGGGTCTTAAAATCCAATAGAAAACATGAAAACTCATGGTGGACGACACATACATCACGAGAAAACCGCAACTTTATATTAAAAATCATGATAATAAGCTTTTGTTAAATTCTTACGGTTTTCCCCAAAATCCAGAAATCTCATCAATACTGAAATCCTCAAGAAAATCATAATACCCAACATGTTGTATATGATAAATGCTTATGATATCAAAGGTATGCAATGTGATTTATGACCAGGAATCTATATAAGCATGATGATGAAGTGAAGTATATACATGCTATGCAATTCAATGAATCATGTATGCTGCAAGTGCTTGATACTGAACTAAGCAGGTTCTACAGTGCTCGTGGCATGGTAATTACCAAAGGCATGTGAGTTTACATGAATAGTGCGCGTGCAACATAAGTCAATAGTAATGGTGTAAGTGTCCTAAGAGGTCACACATAGGTATATAGATAACCATGCAATGCCAGCAGACGAATAACTGGAAGGATATGCATATGAATGTGATGGTTAACTAAATAACTATGCATATAGTTTGCAAGTAATAAAGTGATCCTAACTATGGGGCGCCTCACGCAATCCAGACCATTTCCCCATAGATGTATACATCTACTCATCCGGACGCCTCGCTAATCTGATCCAACCACCGCTTTTCCTTTGCGCGCCGTGTCCGATGTTTCCGCAACCGATCCTAAAATTTCACAACACAAAACATAAGATTACGTATTCCTAAAATGACGCAAAGTCACAAAATGAAAAGATCAATCCTCACAAATTAGGCACAACGTGCACTAGGTGCGCGGAACACACACGACAACCACTATAACCTTAACTAAAATCGTCGTTTCGGAGCAACCGTCAAAACTAAAACCCGATTAAAAGAAATTCCGCATTCGCACAACCTAAATTTCGTAGGAGATGCTAATAGTATCATCAAAATATCACAATTAATTCACCTCCTAAGAATTTAGAAAACCTAGTAAGCACTAAAAATTGAAAATTGGTGTAACCATCGTAGATTAACGATAATGTTATGACAATCTAACATAAACATCCAAACCAACCCACTAGATAACCACTACACCTAATTAAACCTATTAGAAATGCTTCAAACCCTAATCCAAAATCAATCCTTTTCTTGAATTTCATAAACAAGAAATTTTAACAAAATTTCACACTTTAAATTTCTAAATTAGCATCTTTAACTACAAATTAACAATTAGATTAGAATTATAACTCACAAGTAGTGAACCCTAGCTTGCACTAGCTTCCAAAGACACCTCCTTTCTCCATGTTTTAAACCAATTTGGGCTTGATAAGGTATAGCATAAGGATTTGTTTGAGTTTTGTGAAGAAATTTATGGATTTCGATGGATTTTTGATGGAATTTTGAAGCAAAAGAGAGGGGGAAAAATGAGAGCTGCTGTAGGATAAAGGCTCGGCCTTGGGGAGATGAGGAAGAGTAAGATAGAGTTGTGTAGAAATTTCTATGTAAAAAGTATCTTCTAAGCTCATTTAATGCATATCACATCATTTCCTTATTTAAATTTCTTTTTAATTTCCTTTTTAAACCATTGACACTACAATCTTGGAAAGCCTTACTAACATTTTTGTTACTACTAGATTTTAGCTTATAAAGGTTCCTAAGTATGTAATTTACCCATTTAAATTTGTATTTATTACTAATTTAATGTATATTTAAAAGCTTAAAATAATATTAAAAATTATTAATTAAGGAAAATATTTAAATGACTAGAAATTTTTAAGTGACAATTAATTAATCAGTTTCTTGCAATTTCTTATCTAAACTTTGTATAATTAGGCCTATATTGAAAAATAATTATTTTGACATTTTACGGAAAATACTGATTATTTTACCGATTATCGAAAATTTACCTAAATGAAATTCAAAGTGTTACAGTTACTGCCCGGTGCCTCTTGGTGAGGGCTTTTGTCCTGAAGGATAGCTGAGCGAGGGTCGGGCTCGACTGCCTCTGGGAGGGCTTTTGATCCCTTTCAGTTGTGGTAGGAAGCTACCAGCCGAGGATAGTTGCTGAGCTGCCTCTAAGAAGGACTTTGATCCTTAGCGTTAGAGAGGCCGTAGAAGGCCTGCTAAGGATAACCGGACGGTGAAGCTGCACGATTGCCTCTTGGCGAGGGCTTTGACCTTTGGCATTGCGAGTAGGGAAGCTACCGGCCAGGGATAGTCGAGCAGGGTAGCTGCTGAGCTGCTTCTAAGAGGACTTTTATCCTTAGCGTTAGAGGGGTTGTAGGAGGCCTGCTAAGGATAACCGGGCAGTGAAGTGCGCGGTGGCCTCTTGGCGAGGACTTTGATCTTTGGTGTCATGGGTAGACAACTACCAGCCTGGGATCAGCGAGCGGGGTAGCCGCTCAGATGCCTTTTGTGAGGGCTTTCATCCTTGGCATCAAGGGTAGGGAGCTACCAGCCGGAGATGACCGAGCAAGGGTCGGGCCCGGTTGCCTCGTGCGAGGGATTTTGATCCTTCAGGATGGGGACCGAGCAGGGTTACTACCCAGTGCCTCTTGGTGAGGACTTTGATCCCTATTGGTTGTGGTAGGAAGCTACCAGCCGGGGATAGCCGAGCAAGGGTCGGGATCGACCGCCTTAAAGGAGGACTTTGGTCCTTAGCACGGGAGGGGCTGTAAGAAGTCTACCGAGGACCCTTGGCTGAGCAGGGTTACTGCCCGGTGCCTCTTGGCGAGGGCTTTTGTCCTGAAGGATAGCCGAGCAAGGGTCGGGCTTGACTACCTCTGGGAGGGCTTTTGATCCCTGTTGGTTGTGGTTGGAAGCTACAAGCCGGGGATAGCCGAGCAGGGTAGCTGCTGAGCTACCTCTAAGGAGGACTTTGATCGTTAGCGTTGGAGAGGCCGTAGGAGGCTTGCTAAGGATAACCGGGCAGTGAAGCTGCGCAGTTGTCTCTTTGCGAGGGCTTTGACCCCTGGCGTTGTGACTAGAAAAGCTACCGGCTAGGGATAGCCGAGAAGGGTAGCTGCTGAGCTGCCTCTAAGGAGGACTTTGATCCTTAGCGTTGGAGAGGCCGTAGGAGTCCTGCTAAGGACAACCGGGCAGTGAAGCTGCGCGGTTGCTTCTTGGCGAGGGCTTTGATCCCTGGAGAAGCTATCGGCTAGGGATGGTCGAGCATGGCAGATGCTTGGCCGATTCTTCATGAGGTCTCACCCGACTATCCTGTGGCAGGTATGAGGAACAGGAACTATCACGGCGAACGTGCGCGTAGTATGTGCATTGAATGCGCGGGGAGGCGAAGCGCCAGAGTCGCGTCGTTTCGATTCTGCCAGAGAAGGCTCAATGATCGCTGCATGGTAGCGACTTTGCGGGCGAAAATGGGCGATTGTTGGGTTCCGTTGGGACGCAGTGGTCTATATAAGGCTAAGGGAGCACTGGTCTTTCCATTCTTCATAAACAGATCATTGAGAATGGAAGACTTCCCCTTTACCATCCCCGATATCATCCACTTCGAAGATGTATACCTCTATGACCAGAACTGCACTGAGGACACGGTGCAGTTAGTCTATGGGAGCATCGAAGACCACTTCGGCCGGCTGCACACCTGGCACTCCCCCCTTCTGTAGCTGCTGATGTACTCCATCTGGAGGGCATCGCCGGGGCTTTACAACCCCTTGTCCGAGCAGCTCTACGACAAGGTTGTGGGCAAGCTGCGGTCTCTGAGGCACTTTGGCCTAATCTCCGCGAGTTGGCTGGCTCGCTCGATGGCGTTCCACCGTGAGTGCTACGAACTGAGGCTCGAGGTCAACGCACGCGAGGGGAATCAAGGGCTAAGGTTGGATCTCGTGGGGCCTCGGCTGGCGGAGATCCTTACTGAGTACCATGAGCAGTGCTCTCTGCACCCTCTTCCCCCGCTACTCTAATTTTCTTTTTCTTTTTGTATGTATGGCTGAGGAGCCCATAATACCTTCTTAAATAAATGAGACCTTTCCTTCTTTTTTGCAATGTTACATTGATCTTTATTAAATTTACAACAGACCCTAGGAAGAATTTACATTGCCCTAAAAAAAGTACATGCTAATAGATGACCTTATTAGCATGGCCCGAGCTCCCTGGATGCTTATTGGTCTCCGTGCTCGGCACCGGGTACGGGGCTCCCAGGACTCCGGACTGGTCATCTGCCGAAACGAGCATGATCTAGCCGATGGTTAGCTCGACGGGAGGGGGACGCTGCTCCTGCTCACGGTCATCCTGCCGCTTCTACCTCAAGTAGGCAGCGAGGTGCCCCGATCGGATGACCTCCATGATGTAGTCCCAGAGTTGCTTACAATCCTTCATGGCCTAGCGTCCGGTGGAAGGCGTTGTAGGTGCCCCGGGTTCGCTTCGAGGCCTGACGCAGGATTCGAGGGAACTTGAAGAACCCCTCGCTCTGGGCCTCTTCTAGTAACACTGCGAGGGAGACGTTGAGTGGGGTGTACTCCTGGAACATCGGGTGATAAGGCTACTAATGCTCTGGATTCTCTTCCCGAGCCCTTTTCTTCTGGTCGGACCGTTCTGCTCGAGGGAGGTTCGCGTTCACCTCAGACTCGAGTTGGATCTTGCGCTCGGTCCATGCCTTGAACTCGGCCATGGTATTAGGCTGCGCCAACGTAAAGGAGCGCACCCACTCCTTGTGTCTAAGACCAGATCTGAGCGCCGTGATGACGGTCTTGTCCCGATGCTCGGGGACCTCGAGGAGGGCGTTGTAGAAGTGGGTGACATAAGCTTTGAACGTCTCCTTGTCCCCGCTCTTAATTGCAAAGAGGTAGTCGACTGTGCGTTTCTGTCGACGGTTCCCGACGAAGTGGCCGAGGAACTGAGTATCCAGCTCGTCAAAGGTCGAGATTGAGCGAGGCTCGAGTCCTCGGAACCTGTCCCGACCAGAGCGGATGAAGGTAGCTAGGAAGGCCCTACACTGGGCGGCGTCGGAATGGTCCTGGAAGCTCATCCCCGCAGTGAAAGCATCGAAATAGTCTTTCGAGTCGGTTTTCCCGTCGAACAGAGAGACCTTCGAGGGCTTGTTGCGTGAGGAAACGTGGACAGCGATCAGTCCCTCGGAAAACGGCTTGGTGAGCGAGTCGGCGGCGTACTTAGCCCCGTCGCCCGAGAGGTGACCTTCCTGGCACATTCCCTCGATCTTCTTTTCAAGGGCGTCGAGTCGTCCATGGTACCCCGAGGATTCGACACCTTGTAATCCCTGGCCTCTGCTGTGGGAGATCTGCGTCTGGGCGCGGCCCCGTTTCCTCCCAATGAGGTTCCTCAGATCCCCGTGCGAGGTGGCCCTAGAGCCGTCATGGCGAGCCCCTTCTGTGCGAACCCGTCGAGGGAGGGGGTGTCGATCATGCCTGGGGATAGGCGAGGTGACCGACATCTCCTCAGGGGGGTAAGGGTCGCGAGGAGACTCGAGGCGAAGGTCTCTGGCGGCGGATCTTGGTGTGGAGCTGTGGGGCACCCAGCGGGCCTCAGGAGGTATCGGCCCGTGAGATCTGTGGCCATGGGTCATAGCCTGCTGGCGGTCAGCCGTGTCGACGAGGGAAGAGCCTTCTAGAGGTGGAGGAGTGGTGATCTGGGGCCCTGGCCCGGCCGTTTGGACGCGGACGAGTGCCTCCATGAGGGACTGTAGCCGATCTATTCGGCCGGCGAGGGCGTTCATGACGGTCGCCGGAGGAGGTCCATCCACGCCTCCGGTGAAGGGGAGGTGGCGGCTGGTACCTGGATCTTCAGGGTGATCGCTTGCCATGTGGATGGAGATCGGAAGACCAACTTTGTTTTTTGTGGAGTTTAGTTTCCCACAGACGGCGCCAACTGATGGAGGTCCTTTTCGGGTCTACGTCTGATGTTGTCTTCCGTCGATCTCCCGGTGGATTTTGTAGGTGATCTCCTGTTCTGTGTGGGTCTCAATGGGTTTTGAGGAGATTGGTTGTTTGAGGAGTTTGCTCCGAGTACCTTCAAGGAAGTCCCGGGGTGGTTTGGTACCACCGAGGACCCTCCGACGATCAAGTTAGCATGAGATCCGAGCAGAGTAAAAGCTAAGTGGGGTGAAAAAAGCTTACTACACCCCTCTGTGATGGGGGTTTATATAGTGGCGGCAGCACGCAATAGCAGGCACGAGAATCTCACAGGCAGTTACGCCCCCGACGTCACGCCTGCGTAATAAGCGGATCGCCCGTTAATGGTGATCGTGACGGCGTGGAACGCGGAATGTTGCCGGAGGAGAATCCGTGCATGGCGAGATTTACGGAGTGGCGGTTACGCTTGTGAGCGGTGGAGTTGGTCCGTCGGAGGGACCGAGGAAGATGGCCTCAGCGGGAGAGCTTGGGAACGAGCGGGAGGGCCGAGGTATCTTGGTCCTGTTGCAGCTCGGGGCAAGCTGAGAGGCCGAGGAGGCCAATTCGCAGGGGGATTTGAGGTGAGCCAGCTTATGCTTGCAGGTCGGGTATAGAGGTAGCCTGGTCGGCCCTTGTGGGCCCTTTCTTCTGAGTTCTGGAACACGTCATCTGCCACGTGTCCTGATCTAGGAGATCACCAATATAGAGCATCATCAGATACTGAAAATCATCATTTCTTACTGTGATTATAATTTTCGTTTTTTGTTGTGATTACATACCATTCACACACATTACATGTATAAAAAAATTTACTTTCTTTACATTTATCTTGTTGACTCTTGTCTCTATTGAAGAGTTTGATCACAAATAACTTTGAAGGAGCATGCGGACGAAGATTGCAATTATCGAAGTTTATTTCACGGTGTATTTTTTTCCCTTTCTCTTCCAGTTTTCTGGTTCTTAGTTAAGTATGACTGGGCAGTTTTGGTTGAATGAAATTGCAACTCCTTTAACTATAGTCTTATTGTACTTTATGGCAAAATCAAAGGAAACAAGGCAAATGAAGCAGCCATCCTGATGATGCTCTATATTGGCGATCTCCCAGATCAGGACACGTGGCAGATGACGTGTCCCAAAACTCAGAAGAAAAGGCCCACAGGGGCCGACCAGGCCACCCCTGTACCCGACCTACAAGCACAAGCTGGCTCTCCTTAGAGCCCCCTGCGAATTGGCCTCCTCGGCCTCTCAGCTCGCCCCGAGCTACCGCAGGACCAGGATGCCTCGGCCCTCCCGCTCGTTCCTGAGCTCCCCCGCCGAGGCCGTCTTCATCGGTCCCTTCGACCGACCAACTCCACCACTCACAGGCGTAACCGCCGCTCCGCAAATCTCGCCATGCGCGGATTCTCCACCGGCAACATCCTACGTTCCACGCCATCACGATCCCTATTAACGGGCGATCCGCTTATTACGTGGGCACGACGTCGAGAGCGTAACTGCCAGCGAGATTCTCGCGCCTGCTACTGCGTGCTGCCGCCACTATATAAACCCCCATCACAGAGTGGTCAAGTAAGCTTTTTTCACCCGACTTACCTGTTACTCTGCTCGGATATGGTGCTAACTTGATCATCGGAGGGTCCTCGGTGGTACCAAACCACCCCGGGACTTCCTTGCAGGTACTCGGCGCAAACTCATTAAAACGACCAATCTCCTCAAAACCCATTGAGACCCACACGCAACAGGAGATCACCTCCAAGATCCACCGAAAGATCGACGGAAGACAACATCTGATGAAGACCCAAAAAGGACCTCCATCAGCTGGCGCCGTCTATGGGAAACTAAAACTCCACAAAACCAAAAGTTGGCCTTCCGATCTCCATCCACATGGCAAGCGATCACCCTGAAGATCCAAGTACCAGCCGCCGCCTCCCCCTCACCGAAGGCGCGGATGAACCTCCTCCGGCGACCGTCATCAACACCCTCGCCGGCCAAATAGACCGTATACAGTCATTCGTGGAGGCGCTCATCCGCGTCCAAACGGTCGGGCCAGGGCCCCAGATCGCCGCTCCTCCTCCTCCAGAAGACTCTGCCCACGTCGGCACGGCTGTCCACTGGCAAGCTACGTCCCATGGCCACAGATCTCAAGGGCCGATACTCTCTAAGGCCCGCTAGGCGCCCCACAGCTCCACACCAAGGTCCGCCGCCAGAGCGCCTCGCCTCGAGCCTCCTCGCGACCCTCATCCCCCTGAGGAGATGTCGGTCACCTTGCCTCCCTCGACGGGGGTCGCACAGGAGGGGCTCGCCACGGCGGCTCGAGAGCCACCTCGCCTGGGGATCTGAGGAACCTCATCAAGAGGAACCGGAGCTGCGTCCAGACACAAATCTCCCGCAGCAGAGGCCAAGAATCATAAGGCGCCGAATCCTCGGGGTACCACGGCTGACTCGACGCCCTCGAGAAGAAGATTGAAGGCATACGCCGAGATGGTCACCTCTCGAGCGACGGGGCTAAGTACGCCGCCGACTCGCTCACCAAGCCATTTACTGAGGAACTGCTCGCTGTTCATGTCTCCTCATGCGACAAGCCCCCGAAGGTCTCTCTGTTCGACGGGAAAACCGAACCAAAAGACCATTTGGGTGCTTTCACCGCGGGGATGAGCTTCCACGACCATTCCGACGCCGCCCAGTGCAGAGCCTTCCCAGCCACCCTCATACGCTCTAGTCGGGACTGGTTCCGAGGATTCGAGCCTCGCTCAATCTTGACCTTTGACGAGCTGTCTACTCGGTTTCTCGTCCACTTCGTCGGGAACCGTCGGCAGAAGCGCATGATCGACTACCTCTTCACAATTAAGAGCGGGGACAAGGAGACGTTCAAAGCTTACATCACCCGCTTCTACAACACCCTCCTCGAGGTCCCCAAGCACCGGGATGAGACCGTCATCACGGCGCTCAGATCTGGTCTTAGGCACAAGGAGTGGTTGCGCTCCTTTACATGGGCGTAGCCTAAGACCATGGCCGAGGTCAAGGCATGGACCGAGCGCGAGGAATAGCTCGAGTCCGAGGTAAACGCGAACCTCCCTAGAGCAGAACGGTATGACCAGAAGAAGAGGGCTCGGGAAGAGAAGCCGGAGCGTCAGCAGCTCTATCACCCGAAGTTCCAGGAGTACACCCTGCTCAATGTCTCCCTCGCAGTGTTACTAGAGGAGGCCCAGGGCTAGGGGTTCTTCAAGTTCCCTCCAATCACGCGTTAGGCCTCGAAGCGAACCCGGGGCCCCTACTATGCCCCAATGGAACCCAACGGTCGCCTGTTTTCGCCCACAAAGTCGCTGCCATGCGGCGATCATTGAGCCTTCTCTGGCAAAATCAAAACGACGCGACTCTGGCGCTTCGCCTCCCCACATATTCAATGCACATGCTATGCGCACGTTCGCCGCGACCATTCACCGCGACCGTTCCTATTCCCCATACCTGCAACGGGATGGTCGGGCGAAACCTCATGAAGAATCGGCCAAGCATCTACCATGCTCGGCTATCCCTGGCCGGTAGCTTCCCTACATGCAACGCCGAGGATCAAAGCCCTCACCAAAAGGCAACAGTGCAGCATCACTGCCCGGCTATCCTTAGCAGGCCTCCTACGGCCCCTCCAACGCTAAGGATCAAAGTCTTCCATTGAGGCAGCCGAGCGGCTTCCCTGCTCGGCTATCCCTGGCCAGTAGCTTTCCTACTCGCAACATCAGGGATCAAAGCCCTCGCCAAGAGGCAACCACGCAGCTTCACTGCCCGGTTAACCTTAACAGGCATCCTACAGCCCCTCCAACGCTAAGGATCAAAATCCTCCTTAGAGGCAGCCGAGCGGCTTTCCTGCTCGGTTATCCCTGGCCAGTAGCTTCCTTATTCGCAATGCCAGGGATCAAAGCCCTCGCCAAGAGGCAACCGCGCAGCTTCACTTCCTGGTTATCCTTAGCAGGCCTCCTACGGCCCCCCCAACGCTAAGGATCAAAGTCCTCCTTTGAGGAAGCTCAGCAGCTACCCTGCTCAGCTATCCCTGGACGGTAGCTTCCCTACTCGCCACACCAGGGATCAAAAAGTCCTCCCAAAGGCAGTCGAGCCCGACCCTCGCTCGACTATCCTTCCGGACAAAAGCCCTCACCAAGAGGCACCAGGCAGTAACCCTGCCCGGCCAAGGGTCCTTGGTAGGCTTCTTACAGCCCCTCCCACACTAAGGACCAAAGTTCTCCTTTGAAGCGGTCGAGCCTAACCCTTGCTCGGCTATCCCCGGCTGGTAGCTTCCTACCATAACCGACAAGGATCAAAGTCCTCGCCAAGAGGCACTGGGCAGTAACCCTGCTCGGTCCTCGTCTTGAAGGATCAAAGCCCTCGCAAGAGGCAACCGAGCCCGACCCTTACTCGGTCATCTCTGGCTGGTAGCTCCCTACCCATGATGTCAGGGATCAAAGCCCTCGCAAGAGGCATCTGAGCGGCTACCCCGCTCGGTCATCCCAGGCTGGTAGGTGCCTACCCACGATGCCAGAGATCAAAGCCTTCACCAAGAGGCCACCGCGCAGCTTCATTGCCCGGCTATCCTTAGCAGGCCTCCTACGGCCCCTCCAACGCTAAGGATCAAATTCCTCCTTAGAGGCAGCCGAGTGGCTTCCCTGCTCAGCTATCCCTGACAAGTAGCTTCCCTACTCGCAACGTCTGGCATCAAAGCCCTCGCCAAGAGGCAACCGAGCAGCTTCACTGCCGGTTATCCTTAGCAGGCCTCCTATGTCCCTTCCAACGCTAAGGATCAAAGTCCTCCTTAGAGGTAGCTCAGCAGCTACCCTGCTCGGCTTTCATTGGCCGGTAGCTTCCCTACTCGCAATGCCAGGGATCAAATCCCTCGCTAAGAGGCAACTGCGCAGCTTCACTGTAAGTCGACGCTAGACACCCCACATGATGCTGGGAGGCGGAATAGGCAAAACAATCATTTTGTTTAAACTAACATCGACTAACTTTACGGATCTTTGCTAAACCCTAATTAACAACTATCTAGAAGTTCTTAGCTACTATGATAGATGATTAAACCTAGAGATTCAAGTCCTTCTTGGTCTTGTAGATCACCTCCTCGTCGGCCTCCTCGTTGTGATAGAAGATCCACCCGAGAGCTACTTCTCCAAGCTTTAACCTCTCACTTGAGGTAACAAGGTGACTATGAGTGCTAATCAAGGTAACCTAGAGGATATAGAAGAGGATTATGGATCTATTAGTCTTGCTAACCCTAGGATCTCTACACATGAGAGGATTAGGGTTAGTTCTTTGAAGAGAGAGAGCTTGAAGAGAGAGAAGGTGTGAGTGAGAATGAAAATGAATTATGTCTCATTTCAATATATGATGAAGCATAAAGAATATCAAATAAATCATTATTTGATATTACCAACCATGCTTCATTTAATACATACAATGAATCATCTCATGTGTCATTAAGCAATAAATGCTTCATTAACTCATTTCGATGATTCATCTCATGAGTCACTAATCCATTTAATGCAAATAACACCTAAGCCCTCCAACTCATCAATCTTCTAGAAGCTTCTCGACTAATTACGAGAATGCCCCTCCCATCCATGAAAACACGGAAATACTTAGACTGTATAAATCAAATAATCCAATACTAGAATCTGGCTTAAACTAAAGCCCGGTAGTAAAAACTGTCAAAACATCGTACGTGCATAAATACACGTATGTGTCCGAACCCTGTCGTAAAACCATACGACCACTATATCATTTCGCCTGAAGCAGGGAAACTCTCTGTGTAGGACTCTAAAGACTCGACACTACGCTGGCAGTAGGTTTAACCACAGACTGCAAGCGGTACTAGCTGTACGTAACGGTCCCCAGGTAGATGTCGATAAGAAGGTCGATGAGGAAACCCATCCGAACTCCTACTGAGCCTGATGTGACAATCTCCGTACAGTCCGGTATGTTCGTCTAAGACTGTCGCATATCGGGTCTAGGGGGTGGTAAACGTCAGACCCATAACAGCGGTATAAGTCGTGTCGGAGTGAAGCCCATTACACCTTGAGAAACTACTGGAAATCCTACCAGTAAATATCGTTTGCCCTGGCCAGGGACTTTGCGTAATGGCTCTCCAGACACAGCGCGATATCAACTCCCAATACCGGGAGAGACGAATCCTATCTAACCGCCACTGCCTCCAAGTGTTTCGGGACTGCACCCAACTGCTACCTGTTTGCACGACTCCTTTGAGCCATAGTAGGGTAGCAATCTAAGAACAGTGGGAACACACTCGAGGCGAAGCAGCAGTGTCAAGTCTGTGGACTATGCTGTACTCATGTCACCTAGGAACTGTTAACTGACGACGGGTATAATACCAACCTACAGCTCCCTGCGAGTCCTGTCCGGTGTACCCGTAACCCAACGAGCATATGTATACTATCTCCTGTACAACGTACTGATGGCTGTGGGACAGACCATCTCCCCAACTGGGATGAGAAGCATGCACACTAGTCTACTCCGGAGTATCGATGCCCTGTCTCGATAAAGCTACGACTAGGGACCTTAAAAAGGATGTGCTTGTAGACTACCTAGCCCCAACTAGTGTGACTGCCATCACAACGCTGGTAGTCAAGCAAGATCCTAAGGGCTCTATCAATATGTATTCACGATATGCTAACATATACACATATTAAGATAGATATAAACCAAGTAGCATACTACTATGTTTAGCAAGACTTTTAATATAACTGTGAATATCCCAAGCTTCCATTAAGTAATATACAAGCTAGTATGATACAATAATGCCCCTAGGGCATATACACAAACAATCTCCTACTTTCACTAGGGCCATGCACTGGCGTATTGAAGACCTATCATCTCGAATAGCCTCTCAAACTGAGTCTGGAGTAAGGCCTTTGTGAATGGATCTGCAGTGTTCTCCTCTGTAGCAACTCTCCAGACCTCGATCTCCCGGCGATTTATGATCTCCCTGATTAGGTGATACAACCTTAAGATGTGTCTGGACTTCTGATGGGACCTGGGTTCCTTCGCTAAAGCTATAGCCCCGTTGTTATCATAATACAGATTCATTGGATCAACAATGGATGGAACCACCTGAAGCTCTGTGAGGAACTTCTTCATCCAGACTGCTTCTTTTGTGGCATCCCAAGCAACGATATACTCCGCTTCCATCGTCGAGTCAGCAACGGTGTCCTTCTTGGAACGCTTCCAGCACACCGCCCATCCATTGAGGGTAAAAACATAACCTGGTATGGACTTGGAGTCATCCTTGTCACTCTAGAAGCTGGAGTCGGCAAAAGCCTCGATCTTGAGGTCTTTTTCGCTGTAAACCAAGAACATATCCTTAGTCCTTCTCAGGTACTTTAGAATGTTCTTTACTGCTATCCAGTGCTTCTCCCCTGGGTCTGACTGATACCGGCTTACCATGCTCAGTGCGTAAGCTACATGTGGTCCGATGCACAACATCGCATACATTATAGAGCCTACCGCAGAAGCATGGGGTATAACAGACATGCGATCCCTTTCCAAATCAGTCTTGGGAGACATCTCTTTGGAGAGGGTGATTCCATGACAAGCCGGTAAATTACCGCGCTTAGAATCTTCCATACTGAATCTTTTCAGTATAGTGTTGATATACCTGGACTCCGAAAGTCCCAACATCCTCTCAGATCTATCACGACAGATCCAGATCTCCAGATTGTAAGAGGCATCACCCAGGTCTTTCATGGAGAACCTGTATGACAAGAATCCTTTGACAGATTTTAGCATAGGAATGTCATTTCCTATCAAGAGAATGTCATCCACGTACAAGACAAGGAATACGACAGTTCGTGCTACAATTTAACTATATATACATGGTTCATCTGGATTTTTGATAAAGTCATATTCTTTGACCGTTTCATCAAAACAGATGTTCCAACTCCGCGATACCTGCTTTAGTCCATAAATGGACTTAAGCAACTTGCACACTTTCTCGCTGCTCCCACTCTGATTGAAACCTTCTGGCTGATCCATATAAACGCACTCTTCTAAATTACCATTTAGAAAAGTCGTCTTTACGTCCATCTGCCAGATCTCATAATCATGGAAGGCGGCAATGGCAAGAAGGATACGAATGGATTTGAGCATAGCCACTGAAGAAAAAGTTTTGTCATAGTCCAAACCAGGTCTTTGACGAAAACCCTTTGCAACAAGTCTAGCCTTATAGGTTTCCACATATCCATCTACACCAATCTTTTTCTTGAAGATCCACTTGCATCCTATGGGTTTTACCCCATCTGGAGCAAAGTCCAAAGTCCATACTTTGTTGGTGTACATGGACTCCATTTCGTTCCGCATTGCATCCAGCCATCTTACTGAGTCGCCGCTCTGGATGGCCTGCTGGAAGCTAGTAGGTTCATCATTATCAATGATGCAATCTTCTCTATCCCTGTCTATGAGAAAACCGTAGTATCTCTCAGGCGGATGAGACGGCCTACTACTCCTACGGAGGGGTACGGGAATATCCCGTTCTTCTTGAACTTCTGGTTCTACCAAACTTTCAGTAGTAGTTTGTGGTTCTGGAATTTCTTCCAGTTCTATTTCGCTCCCACTTGTTTCCTTTTCTAAAAACTGCTGTTCTAGAAAATGGGTATTATGAGAAACAAAAACCTTTTGTTCTTCTGCGTAATAGAAAAAATACCCCTTAGAGTTCTTTGGATATCCCACAAACTTATACAATACCGATCGTGCCTCGGGTTTGTCCGCATGCTGCTTTTTAACAAAAGCTGGACATCCCCATATCTTCAGATACCGAAGATAGGGTTTCTTTCCACTCCACATCTGATATGGTGTGGTAGGCACAGTCTTGGTAGGAGCCCTGTTCAAAAGATATGCAGCTGATTCTAGAGTGTAACCCTAGAAAGATCGCGGTAACTCAACATTACTCATCATGGAACATACCATTTCCAATAGGGTTCGGTTCCGTCTTTCCGATACACCGTTATGCTGTGGAGTGTATGGAGGAGTAAGCTAAGAGAGAATTCCATACTCTTTTAGGTAAACCAGGAACTCGGCACTTAAGTGTTCACCACCTCGATCAGATCTCAGTGTCTTGATACTTTTGCCGGTTTGGTTTTCTACTTCATTCTTATATTCATGGAATTTCTCAAAGGCCTCGGATTTATGTTTCATCAAGAAAATGAATCCATACCTAGAGTAATCATCCGTAAAAGTAATGAAATATGAAAAACCACCTTTTGCATGTGTAGACATTGGACCACATACATCGCTGTGTATGACTTCTAAGAGCTCGCTCGCTCTTACTCCATGTACAGTGAATGGAGTGTTTGTCATCTTTCCTTTGAGACATGATTGACAAGTGGCATAAGATTGATATTCGAACGGATCCAAATATCCTTCTCTATTTAACTTAGTTAACCTTGTCTCATTGATGTGACCTAGTCTACAATGCCATAAGAAAGTCTGATTTTTATCTGGAGACTTTCTTTTTAGTGTGTTCTGGACATTGATAATCTATAATTGGTTTAACACGTATATACCGTTATCTAGTGTACCGGGCCCAATCAAACTATGATTAAGGTGGATGTTAACAACATCGCTTATAAACGTGAAATCATAACCTTCTTTTGATAACAACGATACTGATATGATATTATACGTTAAACTAGGTACATAAAAACAGTTATGCAAAATCAAAATATGTCCACTCGTCAATCCAAAATGATAATCCCCTACGGACACAGCACCCACGCTAGCTCCGTTAACAACCTGGAGGGTCATGTCACCAACCTTCGTCACTCTACGGTTTCTCAGCGCCTATAATGAATTGCATATATGAGATCCTGATCCGGTATCCAATACCCAGGAAGTAGAGTTGATTGACAGACAATTTTCAATTACAAACACACCTGAAGTCGAAACCACAGCTTGCTTTGGCTCCTGATTCTTGGCAATCCAAGCTTTGCAATCTTTCTTCCAATGGCCTTTCCTACGACAGTGGAAGCACTCGTCCTTTGCCACTACTGGCACCGCAACCTTTGCCTTTCCCTTAGCTCCCACCTTACCAACACCACCTCTTGGTTTGGTAGAGACCTTCTTCTTCCTTCCTTTGGCCCTTGCCTTGGACCTGGAAAAGGAAGCACCGCGAACGAACATAGTGGGTGTTACCCTTGCCTTCTGCAAGGTGCCCTCTGCACTCTTCAACATGTTAAGGAGTTCTGGAAGCTCAACTTCCTTACCTTGAATGTTGAAATTCAAGATAAATTGGGCGTAGGTGGAAGGAAGGGACTGAAGAACCAAGTCTGTATATAGCACGTTCTCTAATGTCGTCCCGAGGTCCACGAGCTCTTCTATATAGCCAATCATCTTAAGGACATGTTCTCCTACAGATGATCCGACGGCCAGCCACAACTGAAACAAGTTCTTCGAGGTCTCGTATCTATCTATACGAGATTGCTCTCTATACAGTTCCTTGGTGTGGAGAAATATGGATTCTAGATCCATATTCTCGTGCCTCCTCTGATGTTCATTATCCATAGAGGCAAGCACGATGCATTTGGCCTTCGCGCAATCTAACTCCCAGGTCTTGCTGATTTTCTTATCGGCGACACGGGATTATGGACCAAGGATAGCAGGTGCCTTAGTAATAAGGACATACCCCAATTTGTCATAAGTTATTGCCATCTTGACATTCTGGAACCAGTCTTTGTAGTTTGGCCCTGTCAGAATATTTTTATCTAATAGTAACTTAAGGCCTGTCATATTCTGGGTTGCTGCAATTGAGAGAGAGAGAGAGAACACTTTAGCATGATGCTCTTGCAAGTTTAGAGTGTTTTTTAGTTTATCTAAACCGAATGGCTCCCACTGTTTCTCGAATCCCTCCTCAAACCAAAAAGGAAGAACTAGTCAGGACTATTCTCACCGTACAATACTTGCTTAACCGTTCAGCCAGGCCGGTGTCGGTACTTCGAGGGAGGTTTTCCGACGGTTTCGCTAAGTTCCTTAATTAAATAACCTCTTTTCTCTCGAGGCGTAGCCCCGCTGACACTTTTCTCGGCACCTACTTGGTTTATAGCATTGATCGTTAAGTGACGAATCTCCTGATAAGTAGCGGATACTCACAGTAGGATCGGGATCCAAATATCATCGTATGATAAAGCTGAAGGAATCTTACCAAAATTATCACACTCCAAATGGTTTGCAACTCTTTGCAAATTTCAGTTTCTTTAGAAATTCCCGATATTAATTTCTGCCCCATGTTCTTATGACCTTGGCGTTGGTGAAAATGTCATAAGTCACACATCAAGCTCTACCCATCATTATCTTGTTAATTTGAACCCATCCATACATACTCCAGACGTTGGCCAAATGATAGTACGACTGTCCCAAACTAACCCATCTATCTATGCAACAAATGAATACCCAGCAGCTACCAAACACTATGCCTTGGCGTTGGTCAAAATACATAGCTTGAATACTACTGAATACCCAAATGAAATGACGGAGGGCTACGAATGGTTTTGGCGAAACCGTGAACGTAGTGAACTTGATATGACCGAAGGAACCTGATAGCTTTTAAAAGGAGTGGTTTAAGTTCCGCAATTAAAAATATCTTCTGTTTTAAAAATAACCGAGTGGTTTCTTTTAAACTGTTACAATGATTCAACTTTGGTTTATTTACTTTGCATTAATATAATGTGTCCCATCAATTAACCTATCATTGCAGAAAACAACGAAAATACAACGTTCTCTTATGCCATCCGCATTCGCCACTGGGCCCTGTCATTCACCCGTTAGGTTACTTAACTAACGACAGAGCGGGGGCTGGGCTAACACTGGTCTAAAATATAAGTAACGCCTAATAGATATCATATATAGATATTTTACATTCGTCAGACGCAATAATAGGCATTCCAGATCATAGATGAACACATTGGATTTTCTACGAATCCGCATTCCTTTTGAGCCTGCAAAGAAAGACGGATTACACAGTCGCGATGAATAGCCAAAACCCCACCCTAGACCCCTACGGGTACAGCAAACTATCCGCCAAGTACCCGAAGTGAAGCGGTCTCCCTCAACGACGTGAGTAGGCCACTAAACAGTTCAAAGTACCCGGTAGTTTATGCACCTCACCTTGGGTCTATCCTAGGAGTAGAAAACAGTAAATGAAATAATACAACGGTGGCTACAACCTCAACCCGAATGTGCCCCGCAAAAGAATATTACAACAAATCACAATTTATATTTGAATGAAAGAAACACTCATCTCACATCCCCGGCTATCCATTCACGACAATCCAACAAGTCTACATTCAGAAACCAGTAAAAACCATTACAGAAATGTGCAACCCCATGCTAACCGACATACTAGCAGTTAGGGGAGGTTTACGAACACATTAAACAAATCACAGATATAGTCAAGTTAGCCAAACATCTTATAATTTCGATCAAGCAAACACAAATGATTCTACTCCAAACAATTCTCTGTGCACATAAAACCTGAGCAGAAACAAAACATCCCAGAAAACACAACATCAACACAAAAGAATAACTGAGCAAATTTGGGTTGACTCGGAGTCAACTCGGCCGCGGATCCGGGGCGGATCGCTGGGATCGGCGGAGGTTCCACGGCGCTTTGGTCGAGTCACAGTCCCAAATTTCTTCATAATTCTTAAAATTCCCTGCTTGTATTTTTAAGGGTCCCTGAAAAATTTTTAGACCCCGTTTTAAAATCGGCAGAAACATGGTGAAAACGTCGTATTTTCGGGTTCGTTTTGCGATCGAATTTCTAACGACTTTGCTAACATGTTAGTTATGGTTTAGCTAGGCTCTGATACCACTGTAAGTTGACGTTAGATACCCCACATGATGCGGGGAGGCGGAATAGGTAAAACAATCATTTTCTTTAAACTAACATCGACTAACTTTACGGATCATTGCTAAACCCTAACTAACAACTATCTAGAAGTTATTAGCTACTATGATAGATGATTATACCTAGAGATTCAAGTCATTCTTGTTCTTGTAGATCACCTCCTTGTCGGCCTCCTCGTTGTGATAGAAGATCCACCCGAGAGCTACTTCTCCAAGCTTTAACCTCTCACTTGAGGTAACAAGGTGACTATAAGTGCTAATCAAGATAACCTAGAGGATATAGAAGAGGATTAGGGATCTATTAGTCTTGTTAACCCTAGGATCCCAACACATGAGAGGATTAGGGATAGTTCTTTGAAGAGAGAGAGCTTGAGGAGAGAGAATGTGTGAGTGAGAATGAGAATGAATTATGTCTCATTTCAATATATGATGAAGCATAAAGAATATCAAATAAATCATTATTTGATATTAACAACCATACTTCATTTAATACATACAATGAATCATCTCATGAGTCATTAAGCAATAAATGCTTCATTAACTCATTTGGATGATTCATCTCATGAGTCACTAATCCATTTAATGCAAATAACACCTAAGCCCTCCAACTCATCAATCTTCTAAAAGCTTCTCGACTAATTACGAGAATGCCCCTCCCATCCATGAAAACACGGAAATACTGAGACTGTATAAATCTAATAATCCAATACTAGAATCTGGCTTAAACCAAAGCCCGCGTAAAAACTGTCCAAACATCGTACATGCATAAATACACGTATGTGTCCGAACCCTGTCGTAAAACCATACGACCTCTATATTGTTTCGCCTGAAGCAGGGAAACTCTCTGTGTGGGACTCTAAAGACTCGACACTACGCTGGTAGTGGGTTTAACCACAGGCCGCAAGCGGTACTAGCTGTACGTAACGGTCCCCAGACAGATGTCGATAAGAAGGCCGATGAGGAAACCCATCCGAACTCCTATTGAGCCTGATGTGACAATCTCCGTACAGTCTGGTTTGTTCGTCTAAGACTATCGCATATCGGGGCTAGGGGGCGGTAAACGTCAGACCCCTAATAGCGGTATAAGTCATGTCGGAGTGAAGCCCATTACACCTTGAGAAACTACTGGAAATCCTACCAGTAAATATCGTTTGCCCTGGCCAGGGACTTTGAGTAATGGCTCTCCAGACACACCGTGATATCAACTCCCAATACCGGGAGAGACGAATCCTATCTAACCGCCACTGCCTCCAAGTGCTTCGGGACTGCACCCAACTACTACCTGTTTGCACGACTCCTTTGAGCCATGGTAGGGTAGCAATCTAAGAACAGTGGGAACACACTCGAGGCGAAGCAGCAGTGTCAAGTCTGCGGACTATGCTGTACTCATGTCACCTGGGAACTGTTAACTGACGACGGGTATAATACCAACCAACAGTTCCCTGCGAGTCCTGTCCGGTGTACCCGTAACCCAACGAGCACCTGTATACTATCTCCAGTACAACGTACTGATGGCTGTGGGACAGACCATCTCCCTAACTGGGATGAGAAGCGTGCACACTAGTCTACTGCGGAGTATCGATACCCTGTCTCGATAATCCTACGACTAGGGACCTGAAAAAGGATGTGCTTGTAGACTACCCAGCCCCCACTAGTGTGACTGTCATCACAACGCTAGTAGTCAAGCAAGATCCTAAGGGCTCTATCAATATGTATTCGCGATATGCTAACATATACATATATTAAGATAGATATAAACCAAGTAGCATACTATTATGTTTAGCAAGACTGTTAATATAACTGTGAATATCTCAAGCTTCCATTAAGTAATATACAAGCTAGTATGATACAATAATGGCCCCTAGGGCATATACACTAACATCCATTTCCCGATTATCCTTAGCAGGCCTCCTACAGCCCCTCCAACACTAAGGATCAAAGTCCCCCTTAGAGGAAGCTCAGCAGCTATCCTGCTCGGCTTTCCCTGGCCGGTTGCTTCCCTACTCGCAACGCCAGGGAACAAAAAGTCCTCCCAGAGGCAGTCGAGCCCGACCCTCGCTCGGCTATCCCCGGCTGGTAGCTTCCTGCCAAAACCGACAGGGATCAAAAGCCGTCCCAGAGGCAGTCGAAACCGAACCTCGCTCGGCTATCTTTCAGGACAAAAGCCCTTGCAAAGAGGCACCGGGAAGTAACCCTGCTCGGCAAAGGGTCCTTGGTAGGCTTCTTACAGCCTCTCCCGTGCTAAGGACCAAAGTCCTCCCTTGAAGCAGTCAAGCCTGACCCTTGCTCGGCCATCCCCGGCTGGTAGATTCCTACCACAACTGACAGGGATCAAAGACATCGCCTAGAGGAAACCGAGTAGCCTCCCTGCTTGGTCATCCCCTGCGGGCAACCTCCTGCCCACCAGACGCTGCTGGCTTGAAGCCCTAATAACGAGGCCACTGAACTCCCTTCTGCTCGGCAAATCTGCGGTGGGCAGCATGCTGCTCATCAAATGCCGCAGACCCAAAACCATATTGAGAGACAACAGGTCTATTCAAGTCTGAGCAATCCCCCCTCGACTCCAGGGCCATAGTGATGCCTCCTTCTCAGCAGCGCTTGGCACACTTGGCAAGTGATCGAAATCAACTCGACGAACGATCGCTAGACAGATAGCCGACCTGACATGGAAGCCCAACAGTGCAAGCAAGGATATTTTACGAGCATTCTTCACAAACAGAAGATAAAGTGCAAGCTGATGAAATAAAAAGTTTTACTACCAAAAGCGAAATCTTTACAAAGGGTATTTTGGACTCCCCAGCCTTGAAGTCTTTACAAAGGGTATTTTGGGCTCCCCAGCCTTACAAACTGCCTAGAGGCTTACAAAAATTCCAGAAGCGGCAAAATAAAAGGAGGAGGAAGACGGGGGCTTTAGGCCTCGGGGCCAGGCACGACCTTGGGATCCCTGATATCTTCCACAAGTCGAGCAGGGTCCTCGGCCACCTCCTCGTCAGGAATCTCTCCCTCCTGCTCATCGGCGTCTGCGAGGGGGTATTCGGCCCGGAGCTCTTCATCAGTGAACTCCGGCATCCGGACCTTAACGACGTCGAGGGCCTCGTGCCAGATGCGGGTGGTGGCTACGGCTAATCATTATAGAAGTCATTCGACTTCTTGTAGCCATCCACTAGCTTCACCGCCGAGAGGTCGGCCCTCTTCACCGCTTCGACCGTCACCCCCAGCTCCTTCCGGAGGGTCCTCGCCGTCTTCTTCATGTTGCCGGCGAGCGCCTGAGCGTCCTCAAGCTTGACCTCAGCAACCATGGCGGCCTAGCGGTGCCGGGCAACCTCCATTTCCCAGCCTCCACATCGCCCTCCAGGGTGGCAACCCTCTCCATCGCCGCCTCCAGCTCCTGCTTGGAGCTCTCTTCCAGCGAGGTAAGCTGGTTTGCGGCTTTCATCGCCGGGGCTATCACCTCGGCCTCCCTACGTACGGCAAGGGCGACATGCTGGAGGACCTGAAAAATTAAAAAAGAGGTCAGGAAGACGAAGAAAGCACAAAATCTCACAAACAACCGAGCACTAACCTGCACGGCCTCCTGGGCGATGGACGCCATCTGGGCCCTGAAGGTCCCCCCGGGGACCCTAACCCCTGCCGACTTCTCTATTTCGTGCAGCAGGCTATCCGCGACAGATAGCCCCGAGGGCACCACGAACTGGAGACCCCCTCCTCTACCATGATCGGCGAAGGCGGGCCTCGAGGAGACCTCTCGGGACCCCTCTTGAGTGGCTCCGATGGAGAGCATGTCTCCTCTTCTGAGACCGGGTCCTCCAGATTTCGAGCACGCTTCCAGCCCGGCACTCTGCTAGGCCCCGGGTGGGATCCGCCCCCGAATGCTCAAAGGACGCGGCTACTGGAGGCACTGGGACGGAGGCCGAAGGAGCCAGGGCAGGCTTCGAACGAGAAGAGCTGGCTCCTCCAGCCCTCGTGACCTTCTTCGGCTGGTGCATGGAGGCCCGGAGCTCGTTCATATCCATGGGTCCTGCATAAAACCAAATGCAAAGAAGTCAGCGACACATGCAATATAAAAGCCAAAAATCAAGCCTCACTTACCGACAAACTCGATGGGGCTGAGTTCGGCCTAACTCAGGACCCTCTGAGACAGCAGCACGCCAAATCGGGGGACGAGCTCCCACGACGCCACTCTCACCGCGGCGGGGTCATTGGGCTGGTTCCCCGGCAAGCATTTTTCCCTCGACCACTTGGTTGGCACGGGCCAGTCCTCTCCCTCGGGCGGCGCGACGAAGAAAAACTTCTTCTTCCAGTCGTGAATGGAAGAAGGCAGGACTACAACTCCTGTCTCGGCGGCGCCCCCCTGTGGCTTTCGAAAAAAGAGGTAGACCCACCTCGGGTCGCTCGCTCGACCCCCAGGATGATTTTTGAAAACAAGGGAAGAGTAAAGGATGGAGAAGCTGAAGGGAACCGCCTGTAGCTTCAGGTGGATCAGGAACCCGAGGAGAATCCTCCATGAATTCGGCACTAACTGGTCAGGGGCTAACTCGAAGAAGTTCAGCGCTTCGACGACCTCGGGAAAGAAGGGCAGGCACATTCCACCCTAAAAGGCTTCCAAGTATAGGGCGATCTCTCTATCCCATATTTGGTCTGCCCTCTCTCCCTCCTTGGCCAGACGAAGCGTATAACGTGAGGGGATGTGGAAGCAAGCCCGAGCATTGGCAAGCTCGTCCTCATGCATCACCCAACACGACGCGCTGGGGGCAGCGTCTACCGCCTCCTTCCTGGGGGTTGCCCCCGACACACAATCCCGAAAAGAGGATCTGATCCCCGCTCCCCGAGAAGACTCAGGCTCAACTAGAGGCTCCCTAGAACCTACTCTTACGACATCTACAGATTCTATGAAAGAAGACATCTAACCTAGAGAATAGGGATCTTCGGGAAACGAAAGCAGAAGAAAAAAGACGAGCGCCTAGCAAGCAGGACTTAGAGCAAGAAAATACGAAAGAGTAGGGGCCCTGGAGTGGGCTGTTCATATCAGAATTTTGCATCATTATATTCCCCATTCATAATCATATTACAAATAAATAGGTGCTTTTGATCTATGTCTGCTATATAGTTGCAGGTTACAGGTTCTCAGAGAAATACATTGAGATTCAGGAAAAGACGCTACAAATGTAAGACTACGACCGACAAATAGATAAATCAGTATGATGCCGCCTGCCAGTTTAAGGAACAAACAACGATCAATGAACAATTCAATTGCACAAAGTACGAGGGCAGCACAAGATTCAAGACTTCAACGTGAAACTTACGGTAAAAGTCCACAAATTCTGCACTGTTGGAAATCTAGAAGAAAGTAGAAAAGATTCTGAAGAACCAAGTGAAGAAAGCAGAAGGAAAAGGCAACATGAAGCAACCCTGAAGAAATGAGCCAGAGATCCCACCAATTGGCCGTGGATCCGCGGCCAAATAGGGCACTCTGCCTCGGATCCGCGGCCGTGCAGTGCACGTGTCGGTGGGTGCCGGACCCGGCTTTCTTAGGGCAGTCCTGTAATTTCAAATGTGGATCGGATATAAACCATAGGGTTTCTCCTATCTATAAATAGGAAACCCGAAAGCCTAATTAGCCATGCATCTTTTAATTTCTACATTTAAATTTTATGTTCATTGTAATCGTCAAGAGGTGTCAATAAAATTATGTTTTTTTATCTTGCATGTTTCATTCGAATTTAATTTATGCAAATTTATTATCTGTCTTTATTTATCTGCAAGTTAATTAGTTTATTTAAAAGAAAAAAAATTATAAAAATGAATCTCATCATAATTTTCCTAATGAGTGAGTAATTCCTCACTTGTTAAGGTTAGGATTGGGTAAGTTTGAGCGATGGAAATCTCTCACTCCTTTCTTTCCTGTTTAATATTTTAAATTAAGACTCTATGTGAATCAAACACACACAGCTCACTATGGCACCTTATCCTACGAGATAGCGGTGATTCCCTACTTAGACCGGTTGTGGTTGATTTACATAGAGGTTACGGCTAAGAGTTAAGAAAGGACGGACAAGGACCAAAAGGAGGAAACAAAGTTTCTTCCTAATCGTGCTAATCCCCTTTGTTGACTATTACCCTAACACCTATGTTCTTAATTAAGGCAAAGGAAGCAGTGAATAGTGTTATTTTTCCAAACTAAGCTAAATCCTAACCCTAGCAAGGCTTCAAATCAAATTAAATTCAATCTTAGATTTTATGAAAATCAAAACCTACCAAAAATAGGACTTAACTCGTAAGAACATAAAGAAAGAACACATTTTTCCTGTGGATCGACCCGTAGTTAACCGGTTAGCTACCAAGCGACACCGTTATTGATTGCGGTATATTCTTAACTTTGATTTTAAAACACACGCGGGCAAAACATCTCAACCAATCAAATGGTGCCGTTACCAGGGATAACGGTAGTTATTTTCTTATTGTAATTTCGGGTTAGTTGAAAAAACATATAAAAATTAAAAAAAAAATTAACAAACTTAAAAAAAAATCATCTTGTTATCTTTTGAATTGTTTTGTGCAACTTGTGCAGGAAAAGAAAAGAAGGATTGATTCAGATCTGGAGCAAGCTCGGTGAACAAATCCAGAAACAGAAGATCTGAACAGACAGAGGAGAATCCAAACAGCACAGAACAAATTTTTTTGGGATCTGAACCAACCATTACACCGCGGAACCGTGTCGGGAAGAGGCGTTTGACCGCGGATCCGCGGTCAATTGCTGACAACGGCGAACCAAATTCCTCTGTGAGTATTTCTTGTCTTCTCTGTAACCCCCTGAGCTCTACTGAAAAATTTTCCTGCAGGTATTCTTTGCACAGAATCTTTCTCCCCTCTCCAATAAATCAATTTTGTGCAGGATTCTTTGCGCCGCAAATAAAAATAAAAATTTTTGGCAAGTGTTTTAGATTTTTGTGTGTTTATTGCTTCGCATATTTAAAACGGAAATTAAGGGGCTATAACACAAATCCAGATTGGGTGGGGATTTCATTGCCCTTCCAAAGACCCCAGAAATCACATAAAGCATATGCAACACCCTCGAGTTAATTAAAAAATATTTAGACTCAACCAATTAAGGACTGTCGCGCTCATTAGGACAGAGGAAGGTTGTGGGCAATCGGTCGTTTATCTAAACCTGACTTTGTGGTGTCTAGGCTAGACAAGTGAGAAAGATAATTTTAAAAGGCCCGTCTCACGGTGATTCGTGAGCGGATCCCTCCTTTCTTTATTTGTGCATACCTGGCCACAATTGGCGGTGAAGAGGCGATTTGAGATATATCTCACAACTTGCTCTTTGGACCAGTTAGGAGCAGTTTAGTTGTCTTAGGAGACCCTAGCTCTAGGCTTTATTGTCCATGATTAAATTGTGATTGCTTGAAAGTGTGTCGTAGTTCCGTATAAAATCTTTTGCAAAACACTTTATATATATATATATATATATATATATATAACCACAAAACAAAATTTTTAAAAAACTTGCCATTTTGTCGCTAGAAATCCATTGCACCCAACTTTCACCCACATTTTCTCCATTGACGTTTTCTTACCCCCACCTTCTGCGTTTGACTACACTACACCTCATTTAGTGTATGTCCGGTTGGACTAGGGACACTAGCGCCCGTTTAGCCCGTGTCTCATTAGTCCCTACTGACGACGCATTCGACTCCGAAGTCGAAATTCCCTCCACTTTTTTACCTTCATCTTCAAATTCATCATCTTCTAAGAAGATGTCGGGATTCAATCATAACAACCCCTTACCAACTTCGGGACTGATTCCACCTCAACTAGGTGCGAATAACCCGTAACACCCTCCGGTTGAAGCGCCCGAATGAATCGCGCTCCAGGATCTTTTCTATCCAACCCGCACCGCACTTCCTACTTGTCTTCACTTTCGTCGGCTAATGGGGATAATTTCGAAATTAAGCCCCACTTCATCAATATGTTGCCCAAATTTCACGGGCTGGAATCCGAAGATGCCTATATCTTCAATAACAAATTCCAGAATGTTTGTGCAATGATGAAGACGACCCAACTTTCTGATGATGCTATAAGGACTACGAGTCATTCCCTTCACTTTATGTGACCTAGCCTAAAAGTAGCTATATAGTAAAGCATCGCATTCCATAAAAAGTTGGGAAGAGTTGTTAAGGCTTTTCTTAAAAAGTTTTACCCACATCACAAGACCGCGAGAATTCGCAATGAAATTAACCAATTTTCCCAGCTTCCTTCCGAACCTTTTTGGAAGTGTTTCGAACGATTTAAGGACCTCTTGTTCAGTGCCCTCACCATGGTATCGAGAGATGGTAACGTTGCCAAACTTTATACGAAGGACTGAACCCACCAACTAAGCAGTTGCTGGAAACCATCGGTCAATGTCACTTCCTTATAAAATCTGACGAGGAAGATTGGCAATTTCTTGACGATCTTGCTGAACAAACGCTTCAGTAGGAGGGCGCTAGACAGATCGCTTCGTCCACTACATCTACTTCATCCAGTCCGTGTAGGCTATGTGTCCATCAACTTGACATGTCAATTGCGATGAAAGCTGAAATGGCTGCAATTACACGTAAACTAGAAGCAATTGAGAGCAAATTCTCATCACCTTCTCATGTCCCCGCTTTACCCCCTCGCATTATATGTGCTTGTTGTTCGGATCCGTCCCATTTGACCGAAGAGTGTCCTTACAACCCACCTGCTCAAGGACAAGATCAAGTCAATGCTTCCTTTCAGCAGAGATAAAGAAATGATCCATACTCTTCAACTTATAATCCTGGTTGGAGGAACCACCCCAATTTTGCTTGGAATCAAAATCAACAACAATTCCAAGACAATAACAATTTTCAGATGCCTCCTCTACAACAACAAGCTCTCCACAACCTCAATATCAGCAACCTTTCCAACCCCAACCTTACGAAAATCAAATGAACAATTTTGCACCAAACAACTCTTTTCCTCAAAACAATTTTGTTCAGCCAAATAACGATAAGGTTTTCTCGCTAGAACGAAGTCTGGATGCGTTTTTAAAATCCTCAGCCAACATCTAGTCTTCCATTCAGTCTTTGGTGCAACACACTGCATCACATGAGCAAAGCATCAAAACCATTGAAGCCAAATCACACAACTGAATGTTGCTCTAAGCGAGCGAGAGAAGGGGAAGCTTCCATCTCAACCATTGCCAAATCCTGGTCACACACAAAATGCACATGTTCCTCATGAACAACAAAATCATAATGTGAATGTCGTGACTACATTGAGATTTGGAATGGTATTGCACAACAATGTTGGCACTAATAATGACACCCCGGCCGCCGCTTCTTCTTCTTCTTCATCTTCTTCATCTTCTTCAGAGCATGTTCTTCATTCTTCATAAGGTTCTACTTCTTCTACTGCTCCGAATGGACCCACATCTAACTCCACGAAAACACCAACACTGGGATCCGTTCCAACTCCGCAATCTACTCCACAAACATTGGACTTAATAAACAAACTCCACAAATGGTTAAGATCCAATAAACAAACTCCACAAATGGAGAAGATTGTGGAGTTATTTAAACAGGTTAGTATAAACATACCTCTCTTGGATGCAATTCAACAAGTCCCTTCTTACGCTAAAATCTTGAAGGACTTATGCACCAAGAAGAGGAAATCACAGGTACCCAAGAAAGTTTTCTTGGCTAGTGCAGTAAGTGATGCTCTTACCCAACCTTTACCCCAAAAACGAAAGGACCCTAGCTGTCCTAAAATTTCAATAACTATTGGGGATAAGAACATCAAGCGCGCACTTTTAGATCTTGGTGCCAGTGTTAATCTGCTTCCTTATTCAGTATATGAACAATTGGGCATTGGAGAACTGAAACCCACATATTATACTATCCAAATGGCCGACCGATCCATCACCCATCTTAGGGGTGAGTTAGAGGATGTGTTGATTAAAGTAGGGGACTTCATTTTCCCCGTTGATTTCATTGTTATGGACACACAGCCTGTAGCTAACCCCTATAGTCAAATTCCGGTGATACTCGGTCGACCATTCCTTGCAACTTCTAATGCGGTGATCAATTGTCGAAATGGTTCGATGAACCTATCTTTTGGAAACATGACAATTGAGCTCAACATTTTTAAGTTGGGAAATCAGCCCTCCGAACCTAATGCTAATATACTTGATGTTTTCTCGATCCAAGAGATCACCCAGGAGGACTGTGAGTTCGAAATTTTTTTGTTCGATCACAACAATTTTGACGCCACTAGTTTGTTCCTCCTTAAATCTGACACTGCTTTCATGCCTGATAATGATTACGAGTGTTTCACTTTCTCGAACAATTTTGAAGACTCACCATCTGAGTTTGAATCCTTTGAATTTTCGGATGAGTTAGCTGAACCATCCGATTCGGTTGGTTACACTCTCTTTGAACCTCTATTGGAATCCTTCGAGTTTGAGACAGTTTCACCAATTTTACCTTCAATTGTTTCGCATCCGATACTCGAACTCAAGCTATTGCCGTCTCACCTTAAATACGCTTACTTAGGTAAGAATGGGACCCTTCCTGTTATCATCTTGGCCTCTCTAGCCCCTGAGCAAGAGAAAGCCTTTTTAACGGTCTTACAAAACAATCGGCAAGCCCACAGAGACGACTAAACCCTATAATGAAGGAGGCTTTCAAAAAGTAGATTTTAAAATGTCTTGATAGTGGTATCATTTACCCTATCTCTGATAGCCAGTTGGTTAGCCCCATTCACGTTGTCCCAAAGAAATCGGGCATAACGGTCATAACGAATGATGCAAATGAGTTAATACCTACTCGCACTCAAACTGGGTGGCGAGTTTGCATCGATTATAGAAAACTCAACGCCGCGACACGGAAAGACCACTTTCCATTACCTATTATTGACCAAATTCTAAAACGATTGGCTGGGCATGAGTACTATTACTTTTTGGATTGCTACTCTGGCTATAATCAAGTTCCCATCGCCGAAAAGGACCAAGATAAGACCACATTTACTTGTTCTTTCGATAAGTTTGCTTACCGTCGCATGCCTTTTGGGTTATGCAATGCACCCGCTACTTTCCAGCGGTGTATGATGGGCATTTTAAGGCATAGTGGAAAAATTCTTGGAGATTTTTATGGATGGTTTCTCCATTTTCGGCGACTCCTTTAATGAGTGTTTGCTACATTTAGACGCAGTTCTTACCCGGTGTAGGAATAAGAATCTTACTTTAAATTGGGAGAAATGCCACTTTATTGTACGAGAACGTATTGTCTTAGGACATATTATCTCGCAAAATGGCATTGAGGTAGATAAAGCTAAGATTGAAGTCATTTCCAATCTTCCTCCTCCCAAACGCGTCCGAGACATTCGAGCCTTCCTTGGCCATGCCAGTTTCTATAGACGGTTCATCAAGGATTTTAGCAAGATAGCTAGACCCTTGACTCTTTTGTTGGCCAAGGACACCACATTTGATTTCGACTCAAGCTGTATGAAAGCGTTCGAGTCATTGAAGAACTCACTTACTTCCGCTCCCATTCTTTCATCTCCTGACTGGACATATCCATTTGAGATTATGTGCGATGCATTTGATTTCACCATTGGTGCTGTCCTTGGACAGCACATCAATAAGATGCCGCATGTGATTTATTACACGATCCAAACCTTGAACGAGGCGCAATTAAATTACACAACAACTGAAAAAGAATTCTTAGCTGTTGTGTTTGCATTAGAAAAGTTCAGGCCCTATTTAATCGGCTCTCCAGTCATCGTTGACACTGACCACTCAGCTCTTCGATATCTTTTCGCAAAAAAGGACGCTAAGTCTCGGCTGATACGTTGGATCCTATTACTACAAGAGTTTGACCTTGTCATCAGAGACAAGAGAGGATGCGAAAACATAGTCGCCGACCATCTTTCATGACTTCCTTCTTCGCCTACACTTCAAATCCCTATTAAAGGCGTTTTTCCAGACGAGCAGCTCTTGACTGTGTCATGTGAACCTTGGTTCGCAGATATTGTAAATTATTTGGTCACCGGAATTATACCAAACGAATGGTCAAATCAGGACAGACTCAGATTTCTATCCCAGGTAAAACATTTTTTCTGGGATGAACCATATCTATTCAACTGCTGTCCTGACCAAATTATTCGTCGGTGTGTCCCCGACAATGAGTTTAAGAGCGTGCTTTCATTCTGCCAAGATCAAGCGTGTGACGGGCATTTTGGCCCTAAAAAGACAGCAGAAAAGTTCTTGCAGTGTGGTTTCTATTGGCCATAATAAAGACGCACATGATCATTGCAAGACATGCTCCCGGTGCCAACACTTGGGCCGGATATAAAGGAGAAATGAAATGCCGCTCCAACTAATATTGGTTGTTGAAATTTTTTGATGTTTGGGGGATAGACTTTATGCGACCGTTTTCCAACTCTTTTGGGAACGTGTATATTCTACTCACTGTTGACTATGTTTTTAAATGGGTCGAGGCTGTGCCAAGCCGAACTAATGACCACAAGGTTGTCATTAGATTTCTCAAAGAAAATATTTTTTCTCGATTTGGGCATCCCCGCGCAATTATCAGCGATAATGGATCTCACTTTTGTAATAGGACTTTTGAGTCCTTAATGCGGAAATACTCCATTACTCACAAGCTGTCAACACCCTATCATCCTCAAACATGTGGGCAAGCCGAGATTTCATATCGGCAAATAAAACAGATATTGGAGAAAACGGTTTCCAAAAACCGTAAAGATTGGTCGTCAAAACTTGTTGATGCCCTTTGGGCATTTCGAACTGCCTATAAGACCGATCTTGGCATGTCTCCATATAGGCTTGTTTATGGAAAGGCTTGCCACCTTCCAGTTGAAATTGAGCATAGAGAATTTTGGGCAATAAAAGAGTTGAAGCCATCTCTAGGAGATGCGGGCAGCAATAGAAAACTGCAGTTGAACGAATTGAACGAGCTTCAGGATGAAGCCTACGAGAACGCAGTAGTTGTTAAAAACAGAACGAAGGTGTTCCACGATAAACACCTTATGCACAAAACTTTCAAACCTGGTCAACAGGTTTTACTTTACGACACTCGGCTACATTTCCATCCCGGCAAGCTCAAATCTCGATGGAAAGGGCCAGTTTTTGGTACGCACCGTATATCCGCACGGTGCGGTCGATTTAGAAAATCCTGAGGACGGTTCACTATTTAAAGTGAATGGACGTAGACTTAAACCGTTCCTTACCGCGGACCCTTCGGAGGAGCTCCTATTTTTGCAGGAGCCGATTTACATTGACTAATCTTCCTCCATCTACCCCTAAATTTCGATTATCTAGCCAAAACTCTGTTTCAAATAAGTTTGGGGGTATGTATCACTTGTAATTATATAAAAACAAAATAAAAAAAATTTTGAAAATAAAAAATTATTTGGGTATTTTTGTAAATTTCCAGTTTTAATAAAAAAAATAAAAAAATTTATTTACAAATAATTTCCTATTTTTAAGAGGGCCTTTTTGCAAATAAGCAAACCACCATCCCTTATAAATACAACCGGACCCCTCACAGTATTTTACAAACCCTAAAATTTTCCTCTCTGCAAACCCTTGCCGCCGCAGCTGAAAGATCAGGGAGATCTCTCAAATCCGCCGCGCAACTGCCACCGAAGCCTGCTTCCTGCCGCTGATCCGTCGCACCTTTGCCTCTTCTCCCTCTGAATTTTTTCAGAGGAGTTTTGCATCTTCTCTCCCTCTCTGTTAAAATTTTTTATAAATCTTTGAACTCTCTGACTGGCACCAACCATGCAATTAGAACGGGATTTTTCTCAAATGTTTTCACACACAATCTTTGGGAGTTATTTTAGTGATGAGATCACACGGCGAGAGTGGAACTTTTTAATATTCAATCATCCTAATGCCTACGCTCTTCCAGATCTAGTCACTCGTTTTTACGAGTGCATAGAAGAAGGTTGCCTATCACAATACGGTTTTATTAAATTACTTTGGGGCGATAGAGAAATAATCATTGATAGGGACTTCATCCATGAAGTCACCTTAATTCCTAGATTACCTATTCATGACCAACCCCTTCAATTTGAAGACTACTTACCCTTAATGGGTAATGACTGTTCAAGGGAATCTAGGAAGGGCATACAGGCTAGAACCCTCTTCGCCAATGTATTAACCGTGTGCCGTTGGGCACAAAACAACATTTTTGGCAGTTCACATAATACAACATTTTTCACACCATCGCTCCATATTGTGCACACCCTTATAACCAGGAACCCTAGATATGACATGTGCACGGTGTTTCTTAATTCAATTGGTGCTGGTAAAAGGGCTGCAAATTACCCATGCCCTATGTTAGTGATACAACTGTGTAGCTATTTTCTCCCTGTGGAGGAATTTGAGTTTTACATGTATAGAGGTACCCCCATTAGTCCTCTTATTGAGGGTGTATCCACGTCCTATACCCGCCTAAATGATGTATGGTCGCGAACTGAACCGGCCGAGCATGTACCCGCCAGAATACCCAGCTCCAGCTCGACCGCGAGCGTGGAAGAGCTTACCCCCGCAAAACATGCACGTTTACTGAGGAAATCCGCTAGGGGGATTGATAGATTGGTAGGGTTGGTGACCAACTTGGATCATCGTGTGACAGAGATTGAGCACGCCGTATCCACACTGCGGGCGAGAGAGGAACGTTCCCGTTCACGTTCGAGGAGACGGCGAGGTCATGAGCAATGAGGGCACTAGTTTTTGTAAGTTTGGGGGAGGAGGTGGTTTGTAAATAGTTATCATTGCATTGCGTATTTTAATTTTTGTACATATTTTTACTTTTCTTTCCTTGCATGTTTAATTCTGCATTGCATCTTTATAAAAAAATGATAAAAAATTAAAAAAATGAAAAAAAAAATATAAAAGAAAAATCAAATAAAAAAAATGAAAAACTAAAAAGATAAAAAAAATTCAACTTGGCCATATTTGACTTTAGTTTGACAAGACGGTTAACTAGCTAGGAAAAACTAGATCCTAAACTTAGTAAATTAAAAAAGCCTAAAAATAACCTTTCTTAAACTTTAACGGTAGAAAATATATGTCCTTATAGTTTATTTAGAAATAGACAATTTTGAGTTCAATTCTTGGGCTAAGTCAAATTAAGGGAAGAGTATTGAAATTTTTATTGAAGTGTAAGACTGAAAAATAATTCCGAACTTTTAGTCTAAATTCTGAAAATATATACCCTACAACTCGCACATACACGCACCTTGAAACCTGGGATAGTAGAGGATACCTTGAAATGCTCTTTTCTAAATCCTTAGTATGAGAAAAAATTAAAATATAAGTGTGAAATAAGAAATATAAAAAATATACACTGGTTTTGTAATTACTTAAGGCTGCGTAAAATAAAAAAAATATAGTGAGGGTGCTTTATCACCTAGTGTCTTAGACCAACTGGTTTTGGGAGTCACTGCTAAAGCCTTAGCTATTACAAGAAGAGGAATTACGCCTAAATGCGCAAACACATTTTGTAATCGGTCGTTCGTACCTCAAGAAGTATTAACGGTCGCATGAAAGATGTGTGAGCAATTTCATCTAAAATTCACCAACTAACAGTACTTTTGAAGATGGACAAGAGTATGATAGCTTGAATTGAATTTCCAAGTATAGGGGTGATATATACACACACGTAGGGGTATATGATTGGGGTTAGGATGAGAGATAGGAATGAAAGATATGACTTATATCTTCAGTAGAGATGATAAAAATTCCTAAGTTGAGATGGAATCTTAGAAGGAAAATTCAAAAGATGCTGAAAGCAAAGTAAATTTACAGAACATATACAATCTTAAGTTAAATGATAAGTGAGTGTGAAAAATACGGGTTGATAATTTCTAAGTTAAAGATAATAGAATTTCTTGCTAGAACACCGAATTGAAGAATGAATGTCAATACGCCAAATTGATCGGATTTTGTTGGTAGTATCCGCTGAAAACCTTCAGGAGACAACACTCCTCCTACTAGGGACACCTAGAGGTTTAACGGCTTGTTGCACAAGCTCAGTGCAATCACGATTCCCTGCGAAAGTGAGGTTAGGTTTTTTCGAGAATAAAAATAGTTTTTGCACGGGATGAGCAAAAAATAAGTTTGGGGGTATTTGTTCATATCAGAATTTTGCATCATTATATTCCCCATTCTTAATCATATTACAAATAAATAGGTGCTTTTGATCCATGTCTGCTAAATAGTTGCAGGTTACAAGTTCTCAGAGCAATACAGTGAAATTCAGGAAAAGACGCTACAAATGTGAGACTACGACCAACAAATAGATGAATCTGTATGATGCCGCCTACCAGTTTAAGGAACAAACAACGATCAATGAACAGTTCAATTACACAAAGTACGAGGGCGGTACAAGATTCAAGACTTCAACGCGAAGCTTACGATAAAAGTCCACAAATTCAGCATTGTTGGAAATCTGGAAGAAAGTAGAAAAGATTCTGAAAAACTAAGTGAAGAAAGCAGAAGGAAAAGGCAGCATGAAACAACCCTGAAGAAATGAGCTAGAGATCCCACCAATTGGCCGCGGATCCGCGGCCAAATAGGGCATTCTGCTGTGGATCCGCGGCCGTGCAGTGCACGTGTCGGTGAGTGTCAGTGCTTTGACCCGGCTTTCTTAAGGTAGTCTTGTAATTCCAAATGTGGATCAGATATAAACCCTAGGGTTTCTCCTATATAAAAATAGGAAGCCGGAAAGGCTAATTAGGCATGCCTCTTTTAATTTCTAGATCTAAATTTTATTTTCATTGTAATCGTCAAGAGGTGTCAATAAAGGTAAGTTTTTTTTATCTTGCATTTTCATTCGAATTTAATTTCTGCAAATTTTTTATCGGTCTTTATTTATTTGCAAATTAATTAGTTTATTTAAAAGAAAAAAATTATAAAAATGAATCTCATCATAATTTCCCTAATGAGTGAGTAATTCCTCACTTGTTAGGGTTAGGATTAAGTAGGTTTGAGAGATGGAAATTTCTCACTCCTTTCTTACCCATTTAATATTTTAAATTAGGACTCTATGTGAATCAAACATACACCGCTCACTACGGCACACTATCTTATCAGATAGTGGTGATTCTCTAGTTAGACCGGTTGTGGTTGATTTACAGAAAGCTTAGGGCTAAGAGTTAAGAAAAGATGGAAAAGGACCAAAAGGAAGAAACAAAGTTTCTTCCTAGTCATGGTAATCCCCTTTATTGACTATTACCATAACACCTATGTTCTTAATTAAGGCAAAGGAAGCAGTGGGTAGAGTTATTTTTCCAAACTAACCTAAATCCTAACCCTAATAAGGCTTCAAATCAAATTAAATTCAATCTTTATTTTTATAAAAATCAAAACCTACTAAAAATGGGACTTAACTCGTAAGAACATAAAGAAAGAACACGTTTTCCCTGTGGACCGACCCGTACTCAACCGGTTAGCTACCAAGTGACACCGTTATTGATTGCGGTATATTCTTAACTTGGATTTTAAAACACACACACGCAAAATATCTCAACCAATCATGGGCCCCACCACTATTTGTCACCGCAATCACCCTCATCCAACGTCGCCCTTCATCACCCGCCAAAGAGCCTCCTCTCGTCCAACAGCTCTGATCGCTCCACTTGTCGTTCCCATATTGGACCGCATCCCATCAGACGTCGTAGGTCTGCACACGTCGCGTCGGCCAACCGACGCTTGACATGCGGACCGTCGCTTCAGTGACAGGATGCACGAACCGGTGCACCTTCCTTAAATGCAGAGATCTCGCCCGGATTCGCGGGCAGAAAAGACAGCTGACAGACCGAGAACGCGTCCCGACGAAATCTTAGGATGGAGCTCACCCTGGGCGGCCCGGCAGTCCACTCTTGACCCGACCCACCAGCTGGTCGGGAAAAGAGTAAGAGGCTAATGATGATGCTCTATATTGGCGATCTTCCAGATCAGGACACGTGGCAGATAACGTGTCCCAAAACTCAGAAGAAAGGGCCCACAGGGGCCGATCGGGCCACCCCTGTATTCGACCTGCAAGCACAAGCTGGCTCTCCTCAGAGCCCCCTGCGAATTGGCCTCCTCGACCTCTCAGCTCGCCCCGAGCTACCGCAGGACCAGGATGCCTCGGCCCTCCCGCTCGTTCCTGAGCTTCCCCGCCGAGGCCATCTTCCTCGGTCCCTCCGACCGACCAACTCCACCACTCACAGGCGTAACCGCCGCTCCGCAAATCTCGCCATGCGTGGATTCTCCGCCGAAAACATCCTACGTTCCACGCTATCACGATCCCCATTAACAGGCGATCCGTTTATTACGCAGGCGTGACATCGGGAGCGTACTTGCTGGCGAGATTCTCGCACCTGCTACTGCGTTTGCCGCCACTATATAAACCCCCATCACAGAGGGGTCAAGTAAGCTTTTTTCACCCCACTTATCCGTTACTCTGCTCGGATCTTGTGCTAACTTGATCGTCGGAGGGTCCTCGGTGGTACCAAACCATCCGGGGACTTCCTTGTAGGTACGCGACGCAAACTCCTCAAAACCGTCAATCTCCTCAAAATCCATTGAGACCTACACGCAACAGGAGATCACCTTTAAGATCCACCGGAAGATCGACGGAAGACAACATCTGACGGAGACCCGAAAAGGACCTCCATCACTTCCAGAAAAATATGAACTAAAAAAATTCACTTGCAACACATATCCAAGAACTGACTTAATGTTCATCACGTATACTTCTTCCTTAATGTTATTCTACAACTGAAGATAAATTAGCAACAGTAAAATTGAGGATTCCTTCATCACAACTTAACTGGAGAGGTGGATTCTCATGGGAGTATTGCTCTTCATTGAAATGAGGTTGTTTGTAATTATTGTTTCCACCAACTTTCATTAACTCAATCGTGTTTAGTTGCAACGTCAAAAATATTTTGTCAAGCTTATCGTGAGGTAGTTCTTCAAATGATTTTTCAACCATAGCCACAAGAACATCAATCGAAGTAGGTGCTTCTTCATGTCGTAATGCTTGTATTGCTCTAAGAAATGCCAAATCCAAGACATTCAAATCGGCGCTATTTGATGGCTGAAAGCATAAGCGAATGTCGAATCCATCGAATGCAGCAACTTCAACAAATTGTTCATCATCTGGATTTATATGAGGCTTTTCATTATCATGTTGAATAAAAATAGTACACGTTGAATTGCCGCCTGGCCACATCGATATAATTACAGGAAGTACCTTTTCGATTAAACAACTTCTTGTAACAATTTTTGTTACAGGATTTAGAGGCTTGGTTTCCAAAGTTCCCGCCGGACCATTTTTACTTCACTTCGCAGGTACAACTGTCATAAATGGAAAGATGCCGATTTTTCCTGAAAACATCTTATTATTGAAAGTCGACCTTAGCACCACCATAAGGTTCAAGAGTCATCAAGCATGCCAAATTTTAATTTTTATTAGGTGCTAAGTTAGAATAACATGATCTTTACTAGATTATTAGGGTTTTCCTTTTGTGATGTGATGAACTTAAGAGATGAAAAGAGAATACAACCTTTGTAGTTCGAGTCCTTCTCTTCAATATCTCCGGCTTGAAGTCTACGCGACTTTACGAGGCTCCTTTTCGAGTTGAACAAACCTCCTTCTTGACCTTCGCGCCAAAGACGATCCACCCGAAGTCCACTAGCTCAATCTAACCCTTCACTAATCTCATTAGTGAAGACAACACTCCATATCAAATTGCTAATCTAATGTGAGATGAAGAAGTAGGGGTTTATTTTGCTCAGTTGTTTGTGTTCAAACTTCATGATTCACATCTCATGTGAGGGTTGAAGATTGAACCATGACATTTGAGGAGGAAGATGAAACTAGAGAGCAACCATGGGAGCAACTCAAGAAAAATGGCTAACTGTTGAGAATGAGCAAAAAATGAATGGCAACCCTTCACTCCCACTCGTTCAAGCATGCAATTTTGCAATATAAAATTGTAACCATGCTTGAATAGTGAGTCAAGATGAATAAACTATGAATAAAGCCCATGCTTGCAACCATACTCTTATTTTCCACCTATTTTTCTATTTTTCTCAAAAATAGAAATCATGTCATGCTATATATATATATATATATATATAAATAAGAAAATATTTAGTGAGCTAATGATATTAGTTAAGATACAATTATATCAAATATAATATATATCACATTATTAAATCAACACTTGATTTAATAATTCGGTTATATCACATATGACCGACTAATATCAGTTATCTGTATATCACATTATCAAATCAACATTTGATTCGACAATCTGGTTATATCATATATAACCGAACCGATAACAGATGACTGCCAGATTACAATACGGTATCACATACACGTATTTAATCAGGCCCATACACATATCACATATGTGTCCTACTTCATTTCACTTGAACTAAGAATCTTCTGTATGGGACTCTAAAGACTCGTCAATACGCCAGCAGTAGGTGATGATCACATCAGTCACCCACAAGCCGTCAGCGGTACTTGCTGGACATAACGGCTACCTGGGTATTGAGCGATATGAAGATCAACAAGCAAGCTCGTTCATACTCTCCATGAAGCCTATTAGTAACACTACCGTACAGTCCGGTCTTTTCGTCTGATATATCGTGTATCATGTCTAGGGGTGGTAAACGTCAGGCCCCAGTAACGTGATAAATCATGCCGATGTTTGGCCTATAACGGCTTGAGAAACTACTGATAACTTTTATCAGTAAATCTCAGCAGCAGCCCTGCCTAGGGACTTTCAGTTATAGCCAATCGAGCATAGCGCAACATCAACCCCCAATACCAGGAAAGAAGAAACCCCTCCTATCGCTCATTGCCTCCATGTTACTCGGGACTGTACCCAAAATCCATATGTTTGCACGACTTCTTTGAGACATGGTAGGGAGGAAATCAAAGCACAGTGGGAGTTACACAAGACTTTATGACGATCTCAGGTCTACAGACTAACATATACCAGTGTCACTGGAGGACTGCTATCTGACGATAGGTATACTACCATATAGGATTCCTCGGCGAGTCATGTTCGGTGTACCCATTCTCCAATGAGCACTTGTGTACAATCTTTGATGTCACACACCAATGGTTGTGGAATCAAATATCGCCCTCTAAGGGACAAGAAACGTACACACTAGTCTACACTGGAATATTGATGCCCTAGTCTCGATATTTCCATGATTAGAAACTGATTAAAGGTTGTACTTATGGACCACCCTGGCCCTACTAGTATGATCTCATCATAATTTTGGTAGTCAAGTACATATCCTAAGAGCTTTATCAACATGTCAGAGCAAGACAGTAAAGAATACCAGTCAACTTGTTAAGTTAAAGAGTAACCAGATAGCATATTATCATGTCGAGCAAGAAAGTCCTCTATATATATATGTCCAAGCATCCACTATAATACACATCACATGTATAATAATGGCCTCTAGGGCATACATATACCTAACAATCTCCCACTTGCACTAAGGCCATGTGTTGTAGTATCTCATACCTAACATCCCAAAAAGTCTCTCAAACAGAATCTGAGGGAGGGCCTTCGTGAGTGGATCCGCTACGTTTTCCTTCGTGTCAACTCTCCTGACATCGATCTTCCAGCAATCTACTATCTTCCTGATCAGGTGATACCGCCTAAGAATATGTTTGGATCTCTAATGGGACCTGGGTTCCTTGGCAAAAGCCACCGCTCCATTGATATACACAGGTGTTGGATTCTCAATGGATGGAACCACACCAAGCTCAGCAATGAACTTCTTCATCCAGAAAGCTTTTTTGGCAGCATCGTTGGCAGCGATGTATTCAGCCTCCATCGTCGAGTCTACTACGGTGTCTTTCTTGGAACAATTCCAACACACCGCCCCTCCATTGAGGGTAAAGACAAAATCCGAGACCGACTTATTGTCGTCCTTATCACTCTGGAAGCTCGAATCAGTAAAGGACTCCACCTGGAGTTCACCGTTACCATACACCAAGAACATTTCTTTATTCCTTCTCAAGTACTCATGAATGTTCTTCACAGCTGTCTAGTAGTTTTCCCCAGGATTTGATTGATACCTGCTCACTACACCTAGTGAGTATACTACATCCGATCTGGTATATAACATCGCATACATGATAGAGCCTACTGCCGAAGCATAGGGTATCTCTTCCATGCGAGCCCTCTTCAAATTAGTCTTGGAAGACATCTCTTTGGAGAGAGTGATTCCTGAACTAGCGGGTACATTAACTCGCTTGGAATCTTCCATACTAAACCTCTTTAGTATGGTGTCTATGTACCTGGATTGGGACAATCCCAACATCCATTTAGATCTATCTCTATAGATCTTTATCCCCAGAATGTAGGAGGCATCACCAAGATCTTTCATGGAGAACTTGAGTGATAAGAAGAGCTTGACTGAGTGTAGCATAGGAACATCGTTTCCTATCAAGAGTATGTCATCTACGCACATTACGAGGAAGACCACATTACTCTCTACTGCATTCTTATATATACAAGGTTCATCTATATTTTTGATGAAGTCAAACTCTTTGATAGCTTCATCAAAACAGATGTTCCAACTCCGGGACGCCTGTTTTAATCCATAGATGGATTTAAGCAGCGTGCACACCTTTTCGCTGCTCCCACTATCCATGAAGCCCTCTGGCTGTGTCATGTACACGCTCTCTTCTAAATCACCATTTAGAAAAGCGGTCTTGACGTCCATCTGCCAGATTTTATAGTCATGGTATGCAGTAATGAAAAGTAGGATCCTGATGGATTTAACCATAGCGATAGGAGAAAAGTTTTCATCGTAGTCGACGTCAGGTCGTTGATGAAAACCTTTTGCTAAAAGTCTAGCTATGAAAGTCTCAACTTTTAAATCTACACCTATCTTCTTTTTGAAGATCCACTTGCTCCCAATGGGCTTTACCCCTTCAGGAGCAACTTCCAAAGTCCATATTTGGTTGGTGTACATGGATTCAATCTCGGATCGCATAGCATCAAGCCATTTCATAGAGTCCCCACTCGTGATGACTTGCTCGAAACTAGTCAGGTCATCATCTTCCATGATGCAATCCTCACTCCCACCAGCTACGAGAAAACCGTAATATCTCTAAGGTGGATGAGGAACCCTACTTGATCTGCGGAGTGGCTAGGGTTTGTTGGGTACTATTGGATCCTCCGGTTCCACCGAATCGTCAGTTGTAGTTTGTGCTGCTGGAACTTCTTCAAGTTCTACCTCATTGCCACTAATTTCTTTCACAAGAAATTCTTTTTCCAAAAAGGTGGCATGTTGAGCAACAAACACTTTTTGTTCCTCAGTATGGTAGAAGATATATCCATAGGAATCCTTTGGATATCCCACAAACATGCACAAAACAGACCATGCCTTGAGTTTGTCCGGATTTTGCTTTTTAACATAGGCCAGAAAACCCCATATTTTAACTCGTTTAAGAGATGGTCTCTTCCCATTCCATATCTAATATGGAGTGGTAGGTACTGATTTGGTCGAAACTCTATTCAATAGGTATGCAGCTGTCTCAAGCGCATGTCCCAAAAAAAAAATAGATAACTCAGCAGTACTCATCATAGAGCCCACTATATCAAATGCGATTTCTCCACTCCGATACATCGTTGTGCAGTGGTGTATATGGAGGAGTAAGCTGAGAGAGAATCCCATTCTCTTTTAGATAGTCTCCGAATTCCTCGCTCAAGTATTCTCCTCCCCGATCAGATTCTAGGATTTTAATACTTTTGCCCGTCTGGTTTTATACTTCGCACTTATTGTAATACCCCAGGTGGAGTTGGGGCTGAATACCACCTATCCCGTGAGAAGTAAGATGCTATCTGGTATCGAGGTGAGGATGTAACCGATACGAATGCATATGGGGACCCAACAGAACAATGGGGAGAACTGAATTCCATTCCGAAAGAGAGCACGATCTGAACTATAAATGGAATGATAGCACTCTTATAACGCAGAGGCGCTTTTTGAATGAATCGGAACTCCGGAGTTTGAAGAACTCCGTAGTTAAGCGTGCTTGAGCCAGAGAAATTCTGGATGGGTGACCTACTGGGATGTAGCCCCGGATTCATTCAAAGGGACAAAACCTGCGGTTTCGGCCAAAGCGGAAAATACCATCTGTGTTTGGGGGTGGGTCATGACAAATATGGTATCAGAGCCGGTCCCTCAAAAGTAGGTTTGTGGTTCGAGGATGAACCAATGTTCTAAGTGGGGGGATGTAATACCCCAGGTGGAGTTGGGGCTGAATACCACCTACCCCGTGAGAAATGAGATGTTATCCGGTATCGAAGTGAGGATGTAACCGATACGGATGCACTATTAGTTATATGTATGCCCTAGAGGCCATTATTGTACATATGATGTATATTATAGTGGATGGTTGGACATATATAGAGAGGACTTTCTTGCTCGACATGATAGTATGCTATCTGGTTACCTTTATCTTAACATGTAGACTGGTATTTATACTGTCTTGCTCTCACATGTTGATAAAGCCCTTAGGATATGTTCTTGACTACCAGGATTATGATGGAGATCATACTAGTAGGGCCAGGGTAGTTCACAAGTACATCTTTTAATTGTTCCTAGTCGAGAGAATATCGAGACAGGGCAAAGATATTCCAAAGTAGACTAGCGTATACGCTTCTTGACCCATATTATGGGCGATGGATGATCCTACATCCATTGGTGTTTGACATCAGAGATGGTATATGGGTACTCAGTGGAGACTGGGTACACTGAACAGGACTCGCCGAGGACTTCTATGTGGTAGTATAGCTATCGTCAGATAGTAGTTCTCTGGTGACACTGGTATAGGTTAGTCTGTAGACCAGAGATCGTCATAGAGTCTTGTGTGGATACCACTGTGCTTTGATTTCCTCCCTACCACGCTCAAGAGGAGTTATGCAAACAGGTTGATTTTGGGTACAGTCCCGAGTCACATGGAGGCAATGAGTGAAAAGTGGGGTTTTGTCTCTCCTGATATTGGGGGTTGATGTTGCGCTATACTCGATTGGCTATAACTGAAAGTCCCTGGCCAGGACTGCTGCCGAGATTTACTGATAAGTGTTATCAGTAGTTTCTCGAACCGTTATAGGCAGACATCGGCATGACTTATCACGTTACTGGGGTCTGACGATTTCCACCCCTAAACATGATATGAGACAAATCAGACGAAGAGACCGGACTGTACGGTAGTGTTACTAATAAGCTTCATGGAGACTGTGGACAGGCTTGCTTGTTGATCTTCATATCGCTCAATACCCGGGTAGCCGTTACGTTCAGCTAGTACTGCTGATGGCATGTAGGTGACTGATGTGATCATCACCTACTGCTGGCGTATTGACGAGTCTTTAGAGTCCCACATAGAAGTTCCTTGATTCAAGAGAAACGAAGTAGGACACTTATGTGATATGTGTGTGGGCCTGATTAAATACGCGCATGTGATACTGTATTGTAATCTGGCAGTCATCTGTTATCAGTTCGGTTATATGTAACATAACCAGATTGTCGAATCAAGTGTTGATTTGATAATGTGATATACAGATAAATGATATTAGTCGGTCATATGTAATATAACCGGATTATTAAATCAAATGTTGATTTAATAATGTGATATATATTATATTTTATATGATTATATCTTAACTAATATCATTAGCTCACTAATTATTCTTCATTATATATATATATATATAATAATGAAGCATGGCATTTATATTTCTATTTTGTGAAAATAGAATGAGGTGGAAAGTGTAAGCATAGTTGCAAGCATGGGATTTACTCTTGTTTATTCATCTTGACTCACTATTCAAGCATGGTTGCAATTTATATTGTATAATTCCATGCTTGAAGGAGTGAGGGGTCAAGTGTTGCCATTCAATCTTGCTCATTCTCAACACTTAGCCATTTTATGTTGAGTTTCTCCCATGGTTGCTCTTTAGCTTCTTCTTTCTCCTCTTGTCATGGCTCAAGCTTCAACCCTCACATGTGATGTGAATCATGAATCTTGAACACAAACTTGTGAGCTCTTTACATCCCCTAGTTCACCATCCTACACTTGACTAGCGATCGAGTGTAGTGTGTTTCCTAGGCTAAAGTGTTTAGTGTAAAAGCTAGCTTGAATTGGAGGGACTTCGCGTGGATCATCTTCGGCATGAAGGTCATCGGAGGAAGCCCGTTCATAGTCTCAAGAGAAGCCTAATGGAGTCGCGGGACTACTACACGGAGCAAGTGAAGAGAAAGACCTTCTAAAAAGGTTGTATTCTTGTTCTTTCTATGTAAAAGTAGTTTACATTAGCTTTTGTCTAAATCTCTAGTTAAAGATTCTTAGTTTAGAGTTGCTTAGCATGACAATTTTTTGAAAATGGCATGGACGATGCCTCCCGAAATGTTGTTGTCGTGCTAGGAAACCCTACAGTGGTATCAAAGCCAAGCTAAAGATTTAGACAATATTTGTTAGATTACGAAACTGAAACTGCTCTGAAACTTGAAACACTAAAACACAGTTTCCGTCGATTTTTAAAGTCGTCAATTTTTTTTTAAACAACTGCAGAATGCTATATGAGATGTAAAATGAACACATAAGAAATACGAACACTTTTGGCTAGTTTTTGGCCGAGAACATTACTCAAAATCCGTGGAGGCCGGCCCTACAGTGTCATCTGGGCTTCGTATTTTTTTAGTGTTCTAGTCTCTGGGTTTTGGTGTTTCAGGTGTTGTTTGTTTTTGCTAAATTTTCATGTGATGTTAACTTTCTGCAAAGGCTATTCGGAGTGTTTCATAGTCATAATTCTAACTATATTTTGGGATATTTAGACGGTATTAAAAAGTTCGAACGGATATCAAATACCCACTTTAACCCTCGCTGGAAAATTATCCAAGAGTTGGATTTTTTCATAGTTAAAGAACACTTAAATATCATGCAAGTGATTCGATGGACCCTCTAGAAAAACGAAACCCTAACTCGATTCTATGACCGTAAGAACGCCGCCAAACCCTCGGGTTTGCGGTAGTTCCGCGGTGCCATAGTTGAAGCAAGGGTTGGCCCTTCTACGGTTGGTCCATTGGTACTGTGGCATGTTCTGAGTATTTTTAAACTGCGTTCAAGTGTTGAGCTTTTTGGAAAAAAATGGGCGTTTGTTGATTCGATCGGAATGTTTAACATCATCTATCTATTTGATGACATATGATGTTACGTGTTGGTTGGATATGTTATATTGGATCGTCGTGTTTTGAATAGCCGGGAGTTTTATTTGAGATGAGATTTTTTTTTCATTCATGCAAAATTCATTGTATGTAATATTCTTTTATAGGGGCACTTCCGGGTTGAGGATGATGTCACCATTGTTGTATATTATTTAATTTTTCGCATTAGGATAGACCCAAGGTTGGGAGCACAAGTAACCGGGTTCTAGAGTCCAGTGGGAGACCATCTAGAGGAGTCGAGTCCGGGTCTCGTAACTCTAGAATTGATAGGGTTGATTGCCGCTCTCGTAGGGGTCTAGGGATGTGGTTTTGGCTATTCATCATGACCGTAGAATCCGTGTTTTATACTGGCTTAATTTAAAACACGAAATTCCTATTATATCCAATATTTCATATGTTATCTTCTGCTGCTGATATTCTGTGATGTGATCACTTTATATGCGTGAGACGAATGCTTTATTTTTGTATATATGATATATAATAAACGTTGCTTATATTTTTCACCCGCGCTAGTCCCGCCCCGCTATGGAGTTAATTAAGTAACCTAACGGTGCATAACGGAACACTGTGGTGAATGTGGATGGCATAAGCGTACGTTGTATTTTCGTTTCTTCTGTGATGCTTAGGAAGCATAATTGATGGGACATCATTAATGAATTAATGAAAGAAAAGAAAGCTGAAGATTTTGTAGAATCAAATTTTCAAAAAGGGTAGCTCTAGTTTTTGCTTTGCATAGCAGTATTCCTTGTAGAATATCCAGCGCCTTATTCGATAAGGAAAGAGCCGATATCCCTTCACCGGGAGTGACCGCTTTAGCGAAACTAGCAGATGCTATAACCCACTCGGTTTTGTTTTTGCTTGCTTTTTTTAGTTCTTGCTTTGCATAGCAGTATTCCTTATAGAATATCCAGCACCTCATTCGATGAGGAAAGAGCCGAGATCCCTGCACCGGGAGTGACCTCTTTAGCGTTACTAGTAAAAGCCTCAAAAACCCTTATTTTCAAAATCACCCGATTCTGTAACGATATCAAGTTCATTATGCAAAAGGGTTTTCTTAAAAACCTGTCGTAGCCCTTCGTCATTTAAGATAGGTACTACTTAGTATTCGTGCTACCTTTGTTGACTATGTTAAGGCATAGTGTGCGGTGGCTAATTAGTGCTTATCTGCTAAAGCATGAGATGCGATTGGATTAGGGTGGTCGTGCAACTTTGTTGACTATGTTAAGGGTCGTACGGGTGGGTTTAATTAAATCAGGAAATGGCGGGTTGAACTTAGCTAGCGATTATGATTTGTTGACTATGTTAAGGTCATAAGTCGCTAGGGGCAAAAATATTATCGGGAATTTCAAGTGTTGAAATTTGCAATTAGATTGCATACCTTCTATGAGATAGTTGGATCCCGATACCCACTGCGAGTAAGAGTTACTTCTGGGAGAGTTTTACACATCACAATTAGCTAATCAAGTAGGTGTCTAGAAAATTGTTAACGGGGTCAAGCCCCTGGGAAAACGAGGTTTATTTTAATTACGTCCGTGCGAAAGCACGGGGAACCTCTCTCAAAGTACCGGTACTAGCCTGGCTGAAAGATTGGCGAACTTGTAAGGTGTAATTACTTCCGGCTAGTCTTACCTTTTAGATTTTGATGGATGATTTGACAAAAACTGTGGGAGACGTCCTGATTAGATAAGATAATAATCAATCTAATCTTGCAAAAAGCGCACACAAAGTGATTATCCTTCTCTCTCTCCTAGTAGCGACCAATGTCACGTCTTAGTCAAGATAATAATATAGATGTATTGACCGAACCCGCTTGTTACACTGAGCTGGGGAACGTCGGTTCCGCTCCAACTTATAAGTGTTATAAGTTCAAGTAGGAAATAAGGGAATATCCTGATTACCACGCCACCCAGACGAAAAATAAGCATGTTGATGCATCTTCTTCGGGTGTGTTAGTTACAGAGAACTGTTTTTCAGTACACTCTACGTCCTAGGTATGTGATACCGGATCAGGATCCCACATAAGTAATATGTTACATGGGCTACAGAAAGATAAAAAACTGGGAAATGGTGATATATCTCTAAGTGTTAGAGAATGGTGCAAGTATTACAGCCAAATCAATTGGCAGATATCACCTTCTATTACCAAATATATTGATTCCGAACTAATGTTATTATATACCGAACCTGATATACAACATTACATCAGTTTCTTTATTAAGTTAAAGAAATATATAATTCTATATTGGCGGATAATGTTGTGAACATTTTTCTTTAATCAAGAGTTGATTGGATCATGCAAGTTATGTAATGGCATATAAGTTCAAAAACAACCACAGTTCAAAGTATATAGAACACACATAAGAGGAGTAGTTCAGAAATGAACGAATCATTCTTGTGGCATTATAGACTATGTCATATCAATGAGACACGACTTGCTAAGTTACATAAGGATGAACATGAGAATCTATTCAAATTTTCATCTTATGATACTTGCCAGTCGTTTCTCAAAGGTAAAATGAACAATACTCCATTTACTGGAAACAGAGAAAGAGTTATTGGACTCTTGGGACGGATACATGATGATGTATACGGTCCTATGTCTACAAATGCCAAGGTTGGTTCTTCGTACTTCATTATATTCACTGATCTTCTCTCAGGATTCGAATATATGTTCCTGATGAAACACAAGTCTGAAACTTTTAAGAAATCAAGGAATATAAGCTTGAAGATTAAGAACCAGACAGGTAGAAATATTAAGTCCTTTGATGTGATCAAGGAGGAGAATACTTACGCATGGAGTTCCTGGAATTTCTAAAAGGGATTCTCTCCCAGCTTACTCCTTCGAATACACCACAGCACAATGGTGTATCGGGACGGAGGTATCGCACCCTATGAGATATGGCGTGCTCTATGATGTGTATTGCTGAGTTACCTGTTTTCTTTTGGTGTTATGCACTTGAGAAACTGCATACCTATTGAATGGGGTTCCAACCAAATCAGTGCCTACCCCTACATATGAGATATAGAATCGAAAGAGACCATGTCTTAAACGAGTTAAGATATCGGGTTGTCCGGCCTATGTTGAAAAGCAGAATCCGGAAAAGCTCGATGCAAGGTCAGTTCTACAAGTTTGTTAGGATATCTCAAACGTTTGCGAGGGTATATCTTATACTTAACTGAGGAGAAAAAGGTGTTTTGTTTCTCAGCATGCCACCATTTTAGAAAAGGAATTACTTGTGAAGAAATTTGTGGACATGAGCTAGAACCAGAAGTTGTTTCAGCTTGACAAACTAATAGCTGATGATTTGGTGAAACCAAAGATTCAATGGTCTCCAATGAACCTCAGCCTCTCCGCGAATCTGGTAGGGTTCCTCATCCACTTAAGAGATACTACGGTCTTCTCGGTGATAGTGGGAGAAAGGAATGCATCATGGTAGATGATGGCCCAACTTGGTTCAGGAAGGCCATCACGAGTGGGGACTTTTGTTGGAGATAGTGCCCTCAGAGTCAATTATTGGATCACAGGTACGTGATTGCAATGATTGAGGGAGGACCTATCCCGGTAGAACAGTCTTACTCGAGATGATAGTGTGCTATCTGGTTTACCTTTATCATCGTGTACTGCTTTAGGTGACCTGACAGGTCGCTATTGCACGCTGATAGAGCCCCTAGGATTCTTGCTTGACTGCCGGCAGTATGATGGCGATCATATACGTGAGAGCTGGTGGTCTATAAGCACATCCTTAAAAGGTCCCTAGTCGTAGGAGTTTCGAGACAGGGCATCGATACTCCATTAGTAGACTAGTGTAAACAGTCGAGACCCCGACGAGGGGCGGTGGCCGGTCTCACAAGCCACTGGTGTCAGTTGGTTCACCTAAGATGTATACAGGTGCTCATTGGGTTATGAGTACACCGGACAGGACTCGCCGGGAACCTGCTAGTTGGGATTATACCAGACGTCAGATAGCAGTTCCCAGGTGACATGTGTACAGGTTAGTTCATCGACCTGATATCGTCATTTGTCTCGTGTGAGTTCCCACTTTGCTTTGATTACTACCCTACCACGGCTCAAAGGAGTCGTGCAAACAGGATTTAGTTGGGTGCAGTCCCGAGCCACATGGAGGCAGTGAGCGGATCTTCAGGGGTTCGTCTCTCCCGGTATTGGGGGTGAGGTCGCGCTGTGTCTAGGAGAGCCATTACACAAAGCCCTCGGCCGAGGCAGGAGATTTACTGGTAGGTATTCTAGTAGTATCTCAGGGTGTTCTGGGCTTCACTCCGACACGACTTATACCGCCTTTGGGGGTCTGACTTTTACCAACCCCCTAGGCCTGCCATGCGATGCTCATAGACGAACGGACCGGACTGTACGGATATTGTCACTGACAGGCTCAGTAGGGTGTCAGGATGAGTTCGCTCATCGACGTCCCTTTTGGTTAATAGCTGGTGGCCCATCACGTATTGGCTTATACCTCTGACGTGCTAGTGGTTAAATCCACAACCATAGTATTGACGAGTCTTTAGTGTCCACCACACTTTCAGTTACTCAAGCTTTCAGGCGAAACGCTGTAGAGGCCGTATGGAGATATGGCAGGGTCCGATCAGATACGTGCGGTATTGCACGGATCAGGATCGGACAGTTTTGTACTAGTGGCCATATAGTTATATGGCAGGGTTCGATCTGATACGTGCGGTATTGCATGGATCAGGATCGGACGAACATTACTAGCCGGCTTTGGTTTAAGCCGGATCCTAGTTTAGTACAGTGTAGATTTTGTCTCTTTGCATCTGTATCCGGACGGAATACAGATGCGGGTGTGTATGCACAGTATCGGGGTTTTCCTGTAATTTATTACGGGACCAGTTTTCTGGAGTTGCCAGTTTGCATTCCGTTCCGGCCGGTTTTCCATTGTTCTTTCCCGGCCGGACTTTTCCGATGGATGGGGTAATTTGCAGTTTTGCAAATTACACATTGTGGAGGGGTTTCATGCAAATGGTTTGATTATGAAGGCATCTTTTCTTTTTCCACCATAACTTGCATTAATTGTGATATGAGAGGGTATGGTTTGGATGTAAGTTTGAAATGATTATGTTTATGATGTGGTCACCTCTTCTCTTTATCCTACAATTGTTGGAGATAGTGCCCTCAGAGTCAATTATTAGGTCACAGGTACGTGATTGTAATGATTGAGGGAGGACCTATCCCGGTAGGACAGTCTTACTCGAGATGATAGTATGCTATCTGGTTTACCTTTATCATCGTGTACTGTTTTAGGTGACCTGACACGTCGCTATTACACGTTGATAGAGCCCCTAGGATTCTTGCTTGACCACCAGCAGTATGAGGGCGATCATATAAGTGAGAGCTGGGGGTCTACAAGCATATCCTTAAAAGGTCCCTAGTCGTGGGAGTTTCGAGACCGGGCATCGATACTCCATTAGTAGACTAGTGTATACAGTCGAGACCCCGACGAGGGGCGGTGGCCGGTCTCACAAGCCACTGGTGTCAGTTGGTTCACCTAAGATGTATACAGGTGCTCATTGGGTTATGAGTACACCGGACAGGACTCGCCGGGAACATGCTAGTTGGTCATATACCAGACGTCAGATGGCAGTTCCCTGGTGACATGTGTGCAGGTTAGTTCATCGACCTGGGGATCGTCATTTGTCTCGTGTGAGTTCCCACTGTACTTTGATTACTACCCTACCACGGCTCAAAGGAGTCGTGCAAACAGGTTTTAGTTGGGTACAGTCCCGAGCCACATGGGGGCAGTGAGCGTATCTTCAGGGGTTCGACTCTCCCGGTATTGGGGGTGAGGTCGTGCTGTGTCTAGGAGAGCCATTACACAAAGTCCTTGGCCAAGGCAAGGAGATTTACTGGTAGGTATTCCAGTAGTATCTCAGGGTGTTCTGGGCTACACTCCGACACGACTTGTACCGCTTTTGGGGGTCTGACTTTTACCAACCCCCTAGGCCCGCCATGCGATGCTCATAGACGAACGGACCGGACTGCACGGATATTGTCACTGACAGGCTCAGTAGGGTGTCAGGATGAGTTCGCTCATCGACGTCCCTTTTGGTCAATAGCTGGTGGCCCGTTACGTATTGGCTTATACCTCTGACGTGCTAGTGGTTAAATCCACAGCCATAGTATTGACGAGTCTTTAGAGTCCACCACACTTTCAGTTACTCAAATTTCGGGCGAAACGCTGTAGAGGCCGTATGGAGATATGGCAGGGTCCGATCAGATACGTGCGGTATTGTACGGATCAGGATCGGACGGTTTGTACTAGTAGCCGTATAGGTATATGGCAGGGTTTGATCAGATACGTGCGGTATTGCACGGATCAGGATCGAACGGATTTTACTAGCCGGCTTTGGCTTAAGCCGGTACTAGTTTAGTACAGTGTAGATTTTGTCTCATTTGCATTTGTATCCGGACGGAATACAGATGCGGGTGTGTATGCACAGTATCGGGGTTTTCCTGTAATTTATTACGGGACCAGTTTTCTGGAGTTGCCAGTTTGCATTCCGTTCCGGCCGGTTTTCCTTTGTTCTTTCCCGGCCAGACTTTTCCGATGGAGGGGGTAGTTTGCAGTTTTGCAAATTACATTTGTGGAGGGGTTTTATTGCAAAAGGGTTTGATATGATAAGAATCTTTTCTTTTGCACCATGCTTTTGTTTTAATATGATTTGATTGAATGAGGATGAGATTTGAAAGGGTATGGTTGTTTTTTATATGAAGCATGGTTGTTGTTTGTGGTCACCTCTTGACCTCTCCTACCCTCACCTCCCTTCATGAGATGTATTTTGTTCCCTCCTCCATTTTCCTACTTGATGGCCGGCCACATCTTAGTGAGAGGTAGAGTGGTTTTCATTTTGTAGTATGGCAAATTCATTCATCTCATTTTGATACAAGGAAAAATGAAAGCACCATTTTTCATACCCTCATTCCTCCATCTTCAAATGGCAACCAACCCCAAAGCGAGACATGCACTCTACACTACACTTCCTACAGCAAATCTTGGACGCGTCGATTCGCCAGCTTCGCGCCCGAGTTGCCTCGGCATTGAGGTGGGAGCCCGTAAACAAAGTAGGCGATGTGGTGCACTTCCGGCGACGAGGAGGAGACGGGACTTTTCCGCAGGAGATCGGGAGCATGACGAGAAGACCGGAGGACTTGGATCGTCGGTATATCTCTAATCCTTCTTCTTGTTAGCTAGGACTAGTTAATGGTTCGATCCGGAGTTTAGTGCGCGGTGGTGCCGGTTTGCAAAGTCCGCAAAATTTAAGTTTATCACCGCTTCCGCATTCCGGCGTCGGATTGACGGCCGGGGTGCCGCCGTGCACTTACAGTGGTATCAGAGCCTCCCCATTAACTTAGTCTAGCTTTGTGTAATGTGTTTTTCTGTTCCGATCGATCGAAATGTCCGAAAACCCCAATACACCCACGACAGTTTCTGTTGAAATTTTTCTGTCTCCAAAAATTTTTCAGGTTGCATAAAAGTACTGTGCTAGAAATTCTAAGAACACTGTTCAAATTCGACGCACTGATCCTCTCACTTGACCGCGGAAGGGCGGCGAAAACCCACGTTTGGCCGCGCTTCCGCCGCAGACTACAGGGATCAGTGGGTTGGGTTTTTACAGTGGGCTTCTGGGCTTAAATTAGGGGTTTTAGAATATTAAAATTGGGCCAATTATTTCTGTAAGTGCTACAGTTTTCTTTGGGGCCCACTTGTTAATTGTTTGATCAATCGGAAAATTTTAAACACATTTTTCACAGTATTTACATTATATCTGCGACCGTGAATGTCACTTGATCGGTAAATCCGGTCTAACTGCTATAGCCCGGTTAGACGGATTTGCGAACGTGACTTTCACGTTGATGTTCTATGTATTTGCTGTGATGTTGCGGATCGGTCGTGGGGGATAGCCTGGATGCAATGCTAGTACAGTTTTGTTGTATTATGTACATTTGATATTGCGGGGCGAGCGTCCGACATGTGGACTTCCGTCACTGCCTGTTTGTATTATTATTTTGGGGCACGACCTGGTTGCGGTCGATATACCCGTTGTATGTATATTTTACTTTCTGTACTAGGATTACCCCGTGGAGGGGTGCACGGATAGCCGGGTTCTAGAGGGCAGCAAGCCCGCATCTCATGGCATTGGGACGGAGGGGGCTTCACTCTAGAATTGGCGGGCTATTCGTCGCACTCGTAGGGGGTACAGGTTTGACCCAGGAGGGGTGCCCAAGTTACCGGATTCCGTGAAGTGCTGGGTGGTCCATTCACGGTGCTGAAGGGGGCTGCCTCGCTTCAGGTTTTGGCGGGTGACTTGCCGCGCCCGTAGGGGTCTAGGATTTACATTGCACAGGCTATCCACACGACCAGGGGAACGTCGGGTTTCAGTAGCGGCTCTGTGAAACCCGGGGTTCCCAGATATCTGTATTGTTTCTGTGATGCTGTTCATTCTCTGTGTTGTTGCATTTTATTCACGCCTTGAGCGAAATATAATATATTGGTATATATATTAGTAGATGTTGTATATGTTTTGCATCCGCGCTAGTCCAGTCCCCGCTCTGTCGTTAGTAAGCTAACCTAACGGGTAATGACGGGACCCAGTGGCGAATGCGGATGGCATATACGTACATCAGTATATTTTCGTTCTTTGTGGTGTGATCAATTGATGGGACTGCATTGATTCGGATCAATGCAAGTTAAAAACAAACCTAATCTGATGTTGTTGGAACACTTTTTCAAAAGCTGTTATTGCAAGGACGTTTACTTTTGTTTTGCATCGTGGTATTCAGTTGGAATATCCTGCTCCTCAGTCGACGAGGCAAGGGCCGAGATCCCTTCACCGGGAGTGACCCCTTGGACAAAAGTTTGCGTTAGGGCATTAACTTCACTATAGCCGATTACTTTTGCTTTGTACCGTGGTATTCAGTTGGAATATCCTGCACCCCATTCTACGGGGAAAGAGCCGAGATCCCTTCACCGGGAGTGACCTCTTTAGTAAAGGTTTTCGTCACTATATTTTCTAAAAAGCTATCCGTTCCTTCAACGATATCAAGTTCACTACGTTAAAGGTTTTCGCCAGAAACCATTCGTAGCCCTCCGTCGTTTCATATGGGTAGTCAATAGTATTCAAGCTGTGTTTGTTGGCCTTAGTCAAGGCACAGTGTTTGGTAGCTATTGGGTATTCATATGCTGCATAGATAGATGCGTTGGTTTGGGACAGTCGTATAGCCTTGTTGGCCTTAGTCAAGGGCTTGTACGGGTGGGTTCAAATCAACCTGGACAATGACGGGTAGAACTTGACATGTGACTTATGATTTGTTGGCCTTAGTCAAGGTCATAAGAGCATGGGGCAGAAATCACATCGGGAGTTTCAAAAGAACTGAAACTTGCCAGATATGCGCATACCATCTGGAGTGTGATGACGTGAGCGGATTCCGTCACGTTGTCATGCGATGAGAGTTGGATCCCGATTCCCACTGATGAGTTAGTTTACTCCTCGGGTGACCCCGACTAATTCTTCTTTCAGGTTTGGAGGAGAATTTGAGGTACAGTGGGAGGATTCCAGATTAGATAAATTGGTAACCATTCTGATCTAGGTTAGAGTGCACGCTGAGTGTTTCTTTTCTCTCTCTCTTTGGCAGCGACCATTGACCCGACCCTAAGACTTTGACTCAGTGACCATGTTGACCGAACCTTCTTAAACACTGGCTTTTGGATTGTCAGAGTTGCAAACCTCATTGCCACTCCTACTTTTACCCTTTTCTCCAGGACACCCCGTTTTACTACGAACGTCCACTTCCATTGGACAAAACCATCGTATGGTTAGATACGAACTCGAAAGAATTTATTCGAGGATGGTTTCCGGTTCTGGAGAAAACGGATAGGATTATTCAGTTGTCTTTTCCTTTTACCCTCTCTCAGGTTACGAGTACTCCTTGGTTTAGGGGTAGTACACCTATTACGCAAATTGGATTGTCTTCTTCCAAACCTTAGGCTGGTGCCGACCGGTAAGGAATGAAGAAAACCAATTAGCATAACGATGGTGTGCAGAAGGTATTAAGTTCAGACAAAGCAAGGGATTAGTAAGAGGGCAAAGTAAATTGCAACAGTTATTCACGACCAAACCAAATATTTCGTTACCACTCCCACATCACCTTTGTATTTCTCCAGGACACTCCGTATCACTACGAAGATCCACAGTTTATTTGGATATTCCATCGTATGGTTATATACGAACTCGAAAGGAACTTATTCCAGTTCGGGGATGGATCCCGGTTCAGGAGAAATAGGAATAAAGTACATTCAGGTGTCTTTTATCTTCACCTTCTCTCGTGTTGCGAGTGTTCCTAGGATTAGGACAGTACACCCATTATGCTTATTGGATAGTCTTCTTCCAAACCATAGGCTGGTGCCGATCGGTAGGGAAGGAAGAAAACCATTTGGCCTAAGGGGTGTGCAGAAGGTAAAGACTAAAGACATATGAAGGGATTTGGAAAGGTGGCAAAGAATTATACGGTTACAGTCGTGAATCTGGAAGAGGCATTACTAGGAATACCAGGATACCCCATCGAAACATTTCGATGTTTCAGTCTCACTGTGTACTGTTAAAGGAAAACTGATTTCCCGATTAGACACTTGCTCCAGGGTATGTATTTGCCAGGTATGATTCTCACATCTGTATGGTTTTACAGATGATGAGTGGGAGTAGGTTATTGGGAATTGGGTGGTTATCCTCATTATATCGGGATTCGTTGTAATCAGTGATATTTGAGGAAATCACCTGGGTTATTTGCCGGACGGCAAGTATTTGGTTTTGAATATCCGCCATTATGCACCAATTTCAAATCGATGTATCTGTACGTCTATTTTCATAGAGTGAGATATACCTTTCTGAAATTATGTCTACGACATTTACCTATATTAGTGGATGGTTAGGTAAGGAGCATTAAACAGCGGTGTAATTCTTCTTAACCATAAGTACAGTTTTCAACCTACGGCACACAGTGAATGAGTTATCAGACTCAAGGGACTTTTACAGAGTATTGTATGTTGTCCAGGGTCCATCAGGACAAAGGGGTTGGTCCTCGTACTATATTCGGTTTACTTATAACTTCTCTAGTTTTTAGACAGGTGTTTCGTAGGAAACACAGGGTCCGAATTTTGAGAAGTTATAGGTATTTGAATAGAGTAGAGAACCAGGTATAGCAAGTATCGGGATTCTTCAAAGAGATCGAAGATGTAGATACTTGTGTATGGTATTCAGTTGATAGTAATGATAAAGAGATCTTGCTTCTCTTTCAGGTTACTCATAATTGGAAGTATTCCTGAGTTGAGTAACGCTGATCGGCCTCCTTCCATTAAGTTGACATGCGCTGGGGACAGCTGCATGATTTGAATCTGGTTCAATTAAATCAGTGCCTCTGTTTCTATATTGGATATAGAACAGTTCATATCTTAACGATGTTAAGGTACGGGGAGTTGTCCGGTTTATGATTAAAACCAGACACTGGACAACTCAAGGCACGTTTCTGTAATGGCTGTTTGTGGGTTGACCCAGGCTATGGCGAGGGTTGACTTTCTACCATCTGGATGAACAATAGCGATATTGTTCTAGACTCGCCACAGTTTTATTAAAAATGGATTTTTTCAGAAAACAGTAGTGGGAGTATGGTAGAACTGGAAGTGATTCCAGAACCACAAACGATTACTGAAGATTTGACAAGGAACCTAAAGATTCAATCTGGATTGACATTCCACTGGCCACTCCGCAGATTTGGTGGGTAACTTCAGGCACCCGAGAGGTACTACGGTAGCCTCAAGGACGGTGACAGGGAAGTTCTTGTTTACCCACAATTGCCATTGCTGTTGTTCCAGGTTACGAGACCCGGCGGGAGGATGAGTATAGCGTCGTTCTAAACCAGCTTTAGAAGTGGACGTCTATATGACTCTGCCAGAGGGTTGTCGTAGTCAGTGGGAGCAGCGGAAGCATTGGTGGACAAGTAGCTTATGTCTATTTATAGACTAAAGCAGATGTAGCGGACAAAGATCATCTATTTCTGACGTGACAGTCATAGGTTTGACTTCATCAGAATAGGGGATGGATCTGTTGAGAAGGTAGTAGGGTGTAATGTCATGGTATTTAGATGACATACACAAAGTAGGAAAAGAAACTCCTATACTACGATCGGTTATACTTTGGTCGTCACACAGTTGTTTCTCCACAAAGGAAATGGATTTTATATCAGACATACTGGTTACTAGATCTATGGTCTTAGATCTAGATTTGGGTGGTTTCCCAATCAGGGTACTTGACAGCATTCTAAGAGTATTTAGGATGGACGACTCCTGGCACGGTAGTGTACCTGCAGGTAATGGAGTCACCCTCTCTAAAGGTATCTTACAGACTAAAGGGGAGAGGGACGGGCATGATTGGCAGATCACTTGGTCAGGCAATTGAGTCAATCGTGAGATGTCAAGTACCACACCAGATATTGTTCTTGCACTAGATGCAATAAGTTGACATTAATCAAATCCTGGAGAAACAGTCGGAAGCAGTTTTAGAACATAAGTGGATGTTCTAGGGAGATGATAACGACAGCCTCATTCAGGAGACAGTTATCATTCCAGGCTTCCAAGGTGATATGGACGACAAGGAGGTTGTCAGAGTTATAGTTTTTCCTTCTGATGAGGGGCAGTATTTTGGACAGGTGGTCCAAGCCAATACTGAGGGAGGCATGGCGCGCAGGATACTGATTAAGTTCAGTTGTCGATACAGTCTAAGAAGTTTGGATTTGGAGTTCATTTATGAGCTAGGTCCCATCAGACATCCAGACACGTTCTAAGACATGTATTGCTCTTTTCGGGAGATGGCTTTCTCCGCGAACTTGAGATATAGAGAGACATAGAAAGAAACTACTAAGCGGATCCACTCACTGAGGCTATTCCTCGAACGCAATAGTTCTGCAAACGAGCTTTGTGAGACTGACTAGTAGAGGAGTTGGATGTTCGGTATCACACGGGCTGTGAGTATGCGACATCGCAATAATTAGCCTTGAGTGCAAGTGGGAGATTGTTGGAGATAGTGCCCTCAGAGTCAATTATTAGGTCACAGGTACGTGATTGTAATGATTGAGGGAGGACCTATCCCGGTAGGACAGTCTTACTCGAGATGATAGTATGCTATCTGGTTTACCTTTATCATCGTGTACTGTTTTAGGTGACCTTACACGTCGCTATTACACGTTGATAGAGCCCCTAGGATTCTTGCTTGACCACCAGCAGTATGAGGGCGATCATATAAGTGAGAGCTGGGGGTCTACAAGCATATCCTTAAAAGGTCCCTAGTCGTGGGAGTTTCGAGACCGGGCATCGATACTCCATTAGTAGACTAGTGTATACAGTCGAGACCCCGACGAGGGGCGGTGGCCGGTCTCACAAGCCACTGGTGTCAGTTGGTTCACCTAAGATGTATACAGGTGCTCATTGGGTTATGAGTACACCGGACAGGACTCGCCGGGAACATGCTAGTTGGTCATATACCAGACGTCAGATGGCAGTTCCCTGGTGACATGTGTGCAGGTTAGTTCATCGACCTGGGGATCGTCATTTGTCTCGTGTGAGTTCCCACTGTACTTTGATTACTACCCTACCACGGCTCAAAGGAGTCGTGCAAACAGGTTTTAGTTGGGTACAGTCCCGAGCCACATGGGGGCAGTGAGCGTATCTTCAGGGGTTCGTCTCTCCCGGTATTGGGGGTGAGGTCGTGCTGTGTCTAGGAGAGCCATTACACAAAGTCCTTGGCCAAGGCAAGGAGATTTACTGGTAGGTATTCCAGTAGTATCTCAGGGTGTTCTGGGCTACACTCCGACACGACTTGTACCGCTTTTGGGGGTCTGACTTTTACCAACCCCCTAGGCCCGCCATGCGATGCTCATAGACGAACGGACCGGACTGCACGGATATTGTCACTGACAGGCTCAGTAGGGTGTCAGGATGAGTACGCTCATCGACGTCCCTTTTGGTCAATAGCTGGTGGCCCGTTACGTATTGGCTTATACCTCTGACGTGCTAGTGGTTAAATCCACAGCCATAGTATTGACGAGTCTTTAGAGTCCACCACACTTTCAGTTACTCAAGTTTCGGGCGAAACGCTATAGAGGCCGTACGGAGATATGGCAGGGTCCGATCAGATACGTGCGGTATTGCACGGATCAGGATCGGACGGTTTGTACTAGTAGCCGTATAGGTATATGGCAGGGTTCGATCAGATACGTGCGGTATTGTACGGATCAGGATCGAACGGATTTTACTAGCCGGCTTTGGCTTAATCCGGTCCTAGTTTAGTACAGTGTAGATTTTGTCTCATTTGCATTTGTATCCGGACGGAATACAGATGCGGGTGTGTATGCACAGTATCGGGGTTTTCCTGTAATTTATTACGGGACCAGTTTTCTAGAGTTGCCAGTTTGCATTCCGTTCCGGCCGGTTTTCCTTTGTTCTTTCCCGGCCGGACTTTTCCGATGGAGGGGGTAATTTGCAGTTTTGCAAATTACATTTGTGGAGGGGTTTTATTGCAAAAGGGTTTGATATGATAAGAATCTTTTCTTTTGCACCATGCTTTTGTTTTAATAAGATTTGATTGAATGAGGATGAGATTTGAAAGGGTATGATTGTTTTTTATATGAAGCATGGTTGTTGTTTGTGGTCACCTCTTGACCTCTCCTACCCTCACCTCCCTTCATGAGATGTATTTTGTTCCCTCCTCCATTTTCCTACTTGATGGCCGGCCACATCTTAGTGAGAGGTAGAGTGGTTTTCATTTTGTAGTATGGCAAATTCATTCATCTCATTTTGATACAAGAAAAAATGAAAGCACCATTTTTCATACCCTCATTCCTCCATCTTCAAATGGCAACCAACCCCAAAGCGAGACATGCACTCTACACTACACTTCCTACAGCAAATCTGGGACGCGTCGATTCGCCAGCTTCGCGCCCGAGTTGCCTCGGCATTGAGGTGGGAGCCCGTAAACAAAGTAGGCGATGTGGTGCACTTCCGGCGACGAGGAGGAGACGGGACTTTTCCGCAGGAGATCGGGAGCATGACGAGAAGACCGGAGGACTTGGATCGTCGGTATATCTCTAACCCTTCTTCTTGTTAGCTAGGACTAGTTAATGGTTCGATCCGGAGTTTAGTGCGCGGTGGTGCCGGTTTGCAAAGTCCGCAAAATTTAAGTTTATCACCGCTTCCGCATTCCGGCGTCGGATTGACGGCCGGGGCGCCGCCGTGCACTCACAACAATCACCTCCCTTCATGCTACATATTTGTTTTTCCTCCACCATTCTTTGAAGATGATAGCCGGCCACTTTTGTCCAAGGATGAGAGAAATTTCCATTTTGTTGTAGCACATATTTCATCATCTCATTCTTCTAGTTTTGGAAAAATGAAAGCACCATTTTTCCATAACCTTATTCCTCCATCAAGGCAACTACAAACCCCAAATGAGACAAGCATTATCTACACTACATTCTACAGCAAATCTCGGGCACGTCGACTAGCCAGCTTCGTGCCCGAGTTGCCTCGGTATTGAGGTGGGAGCCCGTAAAAGATGCAGACGATGTGGTGCCCTTCCGGCAAGGATGTGACGACCGGAGTTTCCGCGGGAGATCGGGACGACGACGAGAAGACCGGAGGACTCGGATCACTCGGTATATCTCTCACCCCTTCTCTTGATTGCTAGTATCGGTTAATGGTTACGATCCGGGTATTTTGTCCGCGGTAGCGCCAGTTTGAAAGTTAAGAAAATTTTGATTCCGCATTTTGGCCTCGGATAGACGGCCGGGACGCTGCCGTGGCGTAACATGGTATCAGAGCCATGCCATTAACCTTGCCTAGCTTGTTCTAGTGTGTTTTACATTTCCGATCGAACAAAATCCCAAAAACCACATTTCGTGTGCATCAGTTTTCTGTCGATTTTTTCTGAGCTCTAAAAATTTTTCAGGTTGTAAAAAACTAATGTACTGGAAATTCTAAGACATCTGTAAAAATTCGACACATTCAGTCAATCACTGTAGCGCGGAACCGCGGCCAAACCCCCCTTGGGCCGCGGTTCCGCCGCACATTAGTATCTTCACTGTGTCCAATTTTTCCAGTGGGCTTGTGGGATAATTCTAGGGGTTTTGGGATATTAAATTTAGGCCCAGATTTTCTGTGACTGCTACAGTATTTCTTGGGGGCCCACTTGTTAATTGTTTGATCGATCGGATATTTTAAACACATTATTTCACAGTATTTACATTATATCTGCGACCGTGAATGTCACTTGATCGGTAAATCCGGTCTAACTGCTATAGCCCGGTTAGACGGATTTGCGAACGTGACATTCACGTTGATGTTCTATGTTTATGCTGTGTTGTTGCGGATCGGTCGTGGGGGATAGCCTGGATGCAATGTTAGTACAGTTTTGTTTTATATGTACATTTGATATTGCGGGGCGAGCGTTCGACATGTGGACTGCCGTCACTGCCTGTTTGTATTATTCTTTTGGGGCACGACCTGGTTGCGGTCGATGTACCCGGTGTTTGTATATTTTACTTTCTGTACTAGGATTGCCCCGCGGTGGGGTGCACGGATAGCCGGGTTCTGGAGGGCAACAAGCCCGCATCTTATGGCATTGGGACGGAGGGGGCTTCACTCCAGGATTGGCGGGCTATTCGCCGCACTCGTAGGGGGTACAGGTTGACCCAGGAGGGGTGCCCGAGTTACCGGATTCCGTGGAGTGCTGGGTGGTCCATTCACGTTGCTGAAGGGGGCTGCCTCGCTTCGGGTTTTGGCGGGTGACTTGCCGCGCCCGTAGGGGTCTAGGTTTTCATTGCACAGGCTATCCACACGACCAGGGGAACGTCGGGTTTCAGCAGCGGCTCTGTGAAACCCGGGGCTTCCAGATATCTGTATTGTTCTATGATGCTGTACATTTCTGTGATGTTGCATTTTTATTCACGCCTTGAGCGAAATATAATATATTGGTATATATATTAGTAGATGTTGTATATGTTTTTCATCCGCGCTAGTCCAGTCCCCGCTCTGCTGTTAGTTAGCTAACCTAACGGGTGATGACGGGACCCAGTGGCGAATGCGGATGGCATATACATACATCAGTATATTTTCGTTCTTTGTGGTGTGATCAATTGATGGGACTGCGTTGATTCGGATCAATGCAAGATAAACAAACCTAATCTGATGTTGTTGGAACATTTTCCAAAAAGCTGTTATTGCCAGGACGTTCACTTTTGTTTTGCATCGTGGTATTCATTTGGAATATCCTGCTCCTCAGTCGACGAGGCAAGGGCCGAGATTCCTTCACCAGGAGTGACCCCTTGGACAGAAGTTTGCGTCAGGGCATTAACTTCACTATAGCCGATTACTTTTGCTTTGCATCGTGGTATTCAGTTGGAATATCCTGCACCTCATTCTACGGGGAAAGAGCCGAGATCCCTTCACCGGGAGTGACCTCTTTAGTAAAGGTTTTCGTCACTATATTTTTATAAAAGGCTATGCAGTTCCTTCAACGATATCAAGTTCATTACGTTAAAGGTTTTTCGCCAAAAACCATTCGTAGCCCTCCGTCATTTCTTATGGGTATTATTTAGTATTCGTGCTGCGTTTGTTGACTCCGTCAAGGCGTAGTGTACGGTAGCTAAGTGGTGCTTGTTTGTTGCATAAGTGGGATTGATTAGGACAGTCGTGCGGCCTTGTTGACTCCGTCAAGGGCACGTACGGGTGGGTTTAATGCAATCCAGATAATGACGGGTTGAACTTGACTAGGACTCTTTGATTTGTTGACTCCGTCAAGGTCACTTGAGTCCTAGGGGTAAAAACAAACATCGGGAGTTTCAAAAGAACTAAAACTTGCCAGACATGCGCATACCTTCTGGAGTGTGGTGACGTGAGTGGATTCCGTCATGTTATCATGCGATGATAGTTGGATCCCGATTCCCACTGATGAGTTGGTTTACTCTTCGGGTGACCCCGACTAATTCTTCTTTCAGGTTTGGAGGAGAATTTGAGGTACAGTGGGAGGTTTCCTGATTAGACAAAGTGATAACCATTCTGATCTAGGTTAGAGTGCACGCTGAGTGTTTCTTTTCTCTCTCTCTTTGGCAGCGACCATTGACCCGACCCTGGACTATGACTCAGTGACCAAGTTGACCGAACCTTCTTAACCCTGGCTTTTGGATTGTCAGAGTTGCAGACCTCGTTGCCACTCCTACTTTTACCCTTTTCTCCAGGACACCCCGTATTACTACGAACGTCCACTTCCATTGGACAAAACCATCGTATGGTTATATACGAACTCGAAGGACTTCGAGGATGGTTTCTGGTTCTGGAGAAAACGAATAGGATTATTCAGTTGTTTTTTCTTTTCACCTTCTCTCATTGCGAGTACTCCTTGGTTTAGGAGATAGTACACCTATTATACAAATTGGATAGTCTTCTTCCAAACCCTAGGCTGGTGCCGAACGGTGGGGAATGAAGAAAACCAATTAGCATAGCGATGGTGTGCAGAAGGTATTAAGTTAAGACAAAGAAAGGGATTAGTAAGAGGGCAAAGTAAATTGCGACTGCTATTCACGACCAAACCGAGTATTTCTTCGCCAATCCTAAATCACCTTTGTATTTCTCCAGGACACTCCGTATCACTACGAAGATCCCAAGTTTTTGGATACTCCATCGTATGGTTATATACGAACTCGAAAGGAACTTGTTCCAGTTCGGGGATGGATTCTGGTCTAGGAGAAATAGGAATACGGTTTATTCGGTTTTCTTTTCTCTTCACCTTCTCTCGCATTGCGAATGCTCCTAGGATTAGGACAGTACACCCATTATGCTTATTGGATAGTCTTCTTCCAAACCATAGGCTGGTGCCGAACGGTAGGGAGTGAAGAAAACCAATTGGCCTAAAAGGGTGTACAGAAGGTAATGACTAAAGACATATAAAGAGATTTGGAGAGGTGGCAAAGAATTATATGGTTGTAGTTGTGAATCTGGATAATGGAAGAGGCATTACTAAGAATATCGGAATACCCCACCGAAACATTTCAATGTTTCAGTTTCACTGTGTAATGTTAAAAGAAAACTGATTTCCCGATTAGATACTTACTCCAGGGTATGTATTTACCAGGTATGATTCTCACATCTGTATGGTTTTACAGATGATGAGTGGGAGTAAGTTATTGGGAATTGGGTGATCATCCTCATTATATCGGGATTCGTTGTAATCGGTGATATTTGAGGAGATCACCTGGGTTGTTTGCCGGTCGGCAAATATTTGGTTTTGAATATCCGCTGTTGTGCACCAATTTCAAATTGATATATCTGTACGTCTATTTTCATAGAGTGAGATATACCTTTTGATATTATGTCGATGACATTTACCTATATCAGTGGATGGTTAGGTAAGGAGCATTAAACAGCGGTGTAATTCTTCTTAACCATAAGTACAGTTTTCAACCTACGACGCACAGTGAAAGAGTTGTTAGACTCAGCGGACTTATACAGAGTATTGTATATTGTCCAGTGTCCATTGGGACAGAGGGGTTGGTCCTCATACTATATTTTGTTTACTTTTGACTTCTCTAGTTCTTAGACATATGTTTCGTAGAAACACAGGGTCTGAGTTTTGAGGAGTTATTGGTATAAGAATAGAGTAGAGAACCAGGTATTGCAAGTATCGGGATTCTTCAAGGTGATCGAAGATGTAGATACTTGTGTATGGTATTCAGTTGATAGTAATGAGAACTTGCTTCTCCTTCAGGTTACTCATAATTGGAAGCATTCCTAAGTTGAGTAACGCTGATCGGCCTCCTTCCATTTAGTTGACATGCACTGGAGATAGCTGCATGATTTGAATCTGGTTCATTTAAATCAGTGCCTCTGGTTCTATATTGGATATAGAACAGTTCATACCTTAACGATGTTAAGGTACGGGGAGTTGTCCGGCTTATGATTAAAACCAGACACTGGACAACTCAAGGCACGTTTCTATAATGGCTATTTGTGGGTTGACCCAGGCTATGACGAGGGTTGACTTTCTACCATAAGAAAGATCAATAGTGATATTGTTCTAGACTCGCCACAGTTTTAATAAAAATGGATTTTTTTCAAAAACAGTAGTGGGAGTATGGTAGAACTGGAAGTGATTCTAGAACCGCAAACGATTACTGAAGATTTGATAAGGAACCTAAAGATTCAATCTGTTTTGACATTCCATTGGCCACTCCGCAGATAAGGTGGGTAACTTCAGGCACCCGAGAGGTACTCCGGTAGCCTCAAGGACGGTGATAAGGAAGTTCTTGTTTACCCACACTTGCCATTGTTGTTGTTCCAGGATGCGAGACCCGGCAGGAGGATTAGTATAGCGTCGTTCTAAACTAGCTTTAGGAGTGCACGTCTATATGACTCTGCCAGAAGGTTTTCGTAGTCAGTGGGAGCAGCGGAAGCATTGGTGGACATCAGGCTTATGTCTATTTATAGACTAAAGCAGATATAGCAGAGATAGATCATCTGTTTCTGATGTGACAGTCATAGGTTTGACGTCATCAGAATAGGGGATGGATCTGTTAAGAAGGTAGTAGGGTGTGATGTCCAGATATTTGATGACATACACAGAGTAGGAAGTGATGTTCCTATACTACGATCAGTTATACTTTGGTTGTCACACAGTGTTTTCTCCACACAGGACTTGGATATTATATCAGACATTCTGGTTACTAGATCTATAGTTTTAGATCTAGATTTGGGTGGTTTCCTAATCTGGGTACCTTGACTGCATTCTATGAGTATTTAGAATGGACGACTCCTGGCACGGTAGTATACCTGCAGGTAATGGAGTCACCCTCTCTAAAGGTGTCTTACAGACTAAAGGGGAGAGGATGTGCATGATTGGCAGATCACTTGCTTAGGCAATTGAGTCAATCATGAGATGTCAAGTACCACACCAGATGTTGTTCTTGCACTAGATGCAATAAGTTGATATTGATCCAATCCTGGAGGAACAGTCGGAAGCAGTTTTAGAACATAAGTGAATGTTCTAGGGATATGATAACGGCTGCCTCCTTTAGGAGACGGTTATCACTCCAGGCTTCCAAGGTGACATGGACGACAAGGAGGTTGTCAGAGTTATAGTTCTCCCTCTGACGAGGGACAGTATTCTGGACAGGTGATCCAGGCAGATACTGAGGGAGGCATGGCGCAGGATACTGATTAAGTTCAGTTGACGATACAGTCTAAGAAGTTTGGATTTGGAGTTCATTTTTGAACTAGGTCCCATCAGATATCCAGACATACTCTAAGACAGGAATTGCTCATTTCGGGAGATGGTTTTCTCCGCGAACTTGAGATATAGAGAGACATAGAAAGAAACATCTAGGCGGATCCACTCACTGAGGCTTTTCCTCGAACGCAATAGTTTCGTAAACAGGCTTTGTGCGACTGACTAGTAGAGGAGTTGGGTGTTCGGTATCATACGGGCTGTGAGTATGCGACATCGCAATAATTAGCCTTGAGTGCAAGTGGGAGATTGTTGGAGATAGTGCCCTCAGAGTCAATTATTGGATCACAGGCACGTGATTGCAATGATTGAGGGAGGACCTATCCCGGTAGAACAGTCTTACTCGAGATGATAGTGTGCTATCTGGTTTACCTTTATCATCGTGTACTGCTTTAGGTGACCTGACAGGTCGCTATTGCACGCTGATAGAGCCCCTAGGATTCTTGCTTGACTGCCGACAGTATGATGGCGATCATATACGTGAGAGCTGGTGGTCTATAAGCACATCCTTAAAAGGTCCCTAGTCGTAGGAGTTTCGAGACAGGGCATCGATACTCCATTAGTAGACTAGTGTATACAGTCGAGACCCCGACAAGGGGCGGTGGTCGGTCTCACAAGCCACTGGTGTCAGTTGGTTCACCTAAGATGTATACAGGTGCTCATTGGGTTATGAGTACACCGGACAGGACTCGCCGGGAACCTGGTAGTTGGGATTATACCAGACGTCAGATAGCTGTTCCCAGGTGACATGTGTACAGGTTAGTTCATCAACCTGAGATCGTCATTTGTATCGTGTGAGTTCCCAATGTGCTTGTCTAGGAGAGCCATTACACAAAGCCCTCGGCCGAGGCAGGAGATTTACTGGTAGGTATTCCAGTAGTATCTCAGGGTGTTCTGGGCTTCACTCCGACACGACTTGTACCGCCTTTGGGGGTCTGACTTTTACCAACCCCCTAGGCCCGCCATGCGATGCTCATAGACGAACGGACCGGACTGTACGGATATTGTCACTGACAAGCTCAGTAGGGTGTCAGGATGAGTTCGCTCATCGACGTCCCTTTTAGTCAATAGCTGGTGGCCCGTCACGTATTGGCTTATACCTCTGACGTCCTAGTGGTTAAATCCACAACCATAGTTTTGACGAGTCTTTAGAGTCCACCACACTTTCAGTTACTCAAGCTTTCGGGCGAAACGCTGTAGAGGCCGTATGGAGATATGGCAGGGTCCGATCAGATACGTGCGGTATTGCACGGATCAGAATCGGACAGTTTTGTACTAGTGGCCATATAGTTATATGGCAGGGTTCGATCTGATACGTGCGGTATTGCATGGATCAGGATCGGACGAACATTACTAGCCGGCTTTGGTTTAAGCCGGATCCTAGTTTAGTACAGTGTAGATTTTGTCTCTTTGCATTTGTATCCGGACGGAATACAGATGCGGGTGTGTATGCACAATATCGGGGTTTTCCTGTAATTTATTACGGGACCAGTTTTCTGGAGTTGCCAGTTTGCATTCCGTTCCGGCCGGTTTTCCTTTGTTCTTTCCCGGCCGGACTTTTCCGATGGAGGGGGTAATTTGCAGTTTTGCAAATTACACATTGTGGAGGGGTTTCATGCAAATGGTTTGATTATGAAGGCATCTTTTCTTTTTCCACCATAACTTGCATTAATTGTGATATGAGAGGGTATGGTTTGGATGTAAGTTTGAAATGATTATGTTTATGATGTGGTCACCTCTTCTCTTTATCCTACAATCACCTCCCTTGATGCTACATATTTGTTTTTCCTCCACCATTCTTTGAAGATGATGGCCGGCCACTTTTGTGCAAGGATGAGAGAAATTTCCATTTTTTTGTAGCACATATTTCATCATCTCATTCTTCTAGTATTGGAAAAATGAAAGCACCATTTTTCCATAACCTTATTCCTCCATCAAGGCAACTACAAACCCCAAATGAGACAAGCATCATCTACACTACATTCTACAGCAAATTTTGGGCACGTCGACTAGCCAGCTTCGTGCCCGAGTTGCCTCGGTATTGAGGTGGGAGCCCGTAAAAAATGCAGACGTTGTGGTGCCCTTCCGGCAAGGATGTGACGACCGGAGTTTCCGCGGGAGATCGGGACGACGACGAGAAGACCGGAGGACTCGGATCACTCGGTATATCTCTCACCCCTTCTCTTGATTGCTAGTATCGGTTAATGGTTACGATCCGGGTATTTTGTCCGCGGTAGCGCCAGTTTGAAAGTTAAGAAAATTTTGATTCCGCATTTTGGCCTCGGATAGAAGGCCGGGGCGCTGCCATGGCGCAACAACTTTTTGAAAAGGTTGGATGCTATACGATCAAAGATGGAATCCATGTACACCAACAAAGTATGACTTTGCATGTTGCACCTGAAGGGGTAAAACCCATTGGGAGCAAATGGATCTTTAAGAAGAAACTTGGTGTAGATGGAAAAGTTGAGACTTTCAAAACTAGACTTGTTGCAAAAGATTTTCGTCAACGACCAGATGTGGATTATGATGAAACCTTTTCTCCAGTGGCTATACTTCAGTCCATCCGGATCCTACTTGCCATCGCTGCATACCATGACTATGAAATCTGGCAAATGAATGTTAAGACCGCCTTTCTAAATGGTGATTTAGAAGAGAGCATATACATGACTTAGCCGGAAGGTTTCGTAGATAGTGGGAGCAGCAGAAAGGTGTGCAAGCTGCTTAAATCAATTTACGGGTTGAAGCAGGCATCGCGGAGTTGGAACATCTGTTTTGATGTGGCAGTCAAAGAGTTTGACTTCATCAAAATGGTAGATGAACCTTGTATACACAACAAGGTTGTAGAGAGTAAGGTTGTCTTCCACGTATTGTACGTAGATGATAAATTCTTGATAGGAAATAGTTTCCTATGCTACATTCGGTCAAGCTCCTCTTATCACGAGGATTCTCCATAGAAGATCTGGATGATACCTACTATATCATGCGGATTATGATCTATGGTGATAGATCAAAGTGAATGTTGGGAGTGTCCCAAAATCCAGGTACATTAACACCATACTAAAGGGGTTTAGTATGGAGGATTCTAAGCGTAGTGGTTCACCCACTTACTCAGGAATCACTCTCTCCAAAAAGAAGTCTCCCCAGACTGATTTGAAAAGAACTCGAGTGCAAGGGATACCCTATACCTCGGCGGTAGGCTCAATCATGTATGCGATGTTATGTACCAGACTAGATGTAGCTGACTCACTAGGAGTAGTGATCAGGAATCAATCGGATCTTAGCAGAATCACTAGACAGCTGTGGAGGACGTTCTTAAGTACTTGAGAAGCACTAAAAGAATGTTCTTGGTTTGAGCTTGCAGAGTGATAAGGTCGACTGAAAATCAGTCACAGGAATTTTCTTTACCCTCAGTGAAGGGATGGTATGTTGGAAGAGTTCCAAGCTAGATACCGTGACATACTAGACGATAAAGGCCAATTATATCACTACCAACGATGCTACCTAAGAATTTGTCTGGATGAATAAGGTTCATATGATGAACTTGGTTGCTACCATTGGGCATCCAATACCTGTGTATTGGGATTACAATGGAGTTGTGGCTTTGGCCAAGGAACCCTTATCCCGTCAGCGATCCAGACACATTCTTAGACAGTATCATCTAATCAGGGAGACAGTTGATCTCCGGGAGGTCGAGGTCAGGAGAGTTGACATAGAAGATAACACAACGGATCCACTCACAGAGTCAATTCCCCAGATACTATTCGAGAGACTTTTGGGACGTTGGGTATGATATACTACAACAACTGGCCTTAGTGCAAGTAGGAGATTGTTAGTTATATGTATGCCCTAGAGGCCATTATTGTACATATGATGCATATTATAGTGGATGCTTAGACATATATTGAAAGGACTTCTTGCTCGACATGATAGTATGCTATCTGGTTACCTTTATCTTAACATGTAGACTAGTATTAATACTGTCTGCTCTCACATGTTGATAAAGCCCTTAGGATATGTACTTGACTACCAGGACTATGATAGAGATCATACTAATAGGGCCTGGGTAGTTCACAAGTAGATCCTTTTAATTGTTCCTAGTTGATGGAATATCAAGACAATAAATCGATATTCCAGAGTAGACTAGCGTATACGCTTCTTGACCCATATGATGGGCGATGGATGATCTCATATCCATTGGTGTTTGACATCAGAGATGGTATACGGGTGCTCAGTGGAGACTGGGTACACTGAATAGGACTCGCCGAGGACTCCTATGTGATAGTATACCTATCGTTAGATAGCAGTTCTCTAGTGACACTGGTACAGGTTAGTCTGTAGACCCGAGATCGTCATAGAGTCTTGTGTGGCTCCTACTGTGCTTTGATTACCTCCCTACCACGCTCAAGAGGAATTGTGCAAACAGGTGGATTTTGGGTACAGTCCCGAGTCACATGGAGGCAATGAGCGATAGGAGGGGTTCCGTCTCTCCCGGTATTGGGGGTTTATGTTGCGCTATGCTCGATTGGCTATAACTGGAAGTCCCTGGCCAGGGCTGCTACCGAGATTTACTGATAAGTGTTATTAGTAGTTTCTCAAACCGTTATAGGCCAGACATCAGCATAACTTATCACGTTACTGGGGTCTGACGATTTCCACCCATAGACATGATATTCAACATATCACATGAAGAGACCGGACTGTACGGTAGTGTTACTGATAGGCTTCATGGAGACTGTGGATATGCTTGCTTGTTGATCTTCATATCGCTCAATACCCGGGTGGCCGTTACGTCCAGCTAGTACCGCTGATAGCTTGTAGGTGACTGATTTGATCATCACCTACTGCTGGCGTATTGACGAGTCTTTAGAGTCCCACACAGAAGTTCCCTCGTTCAAGTGAAACGAAGTAGGACACATATGTGATATATGTGTGGGCCTGATTAAATACGTGTATGTGATACCGTATTGTAATCTGGCAGTCTTCTGTTATCGGTTCGGTTATATATGATATAACCAGATTGTCGAATCAAGTGTTGATTTGATAATGTGATATACAAATAAATGATATTAGTCGGTCATATGTAATATAACCGGATTATTAAATCAAGTGTTGATTTAATAATGTGATATAATTATATCTTAATTAATATCATTAGCTCACTAATTATTGTTCATTATATATATATATATTAATATATATGATATATATATATATATATAGAATAATGAAGCATGGCATTTATATTTCTATTTTGTGAAAATAGAAATGGGGTGGAAAGTGTAAGCATGGTTGCAAGCATCGGATTTACTCTTGTTTATTCATCTTGACTCACTATTCAAGCATGGTTGCAATTTTATATTGCATAATTCCATGCTAGAATGAGTGAGGGGTCAAGTGTTTCCATTCATTCTTGCTCATTCTTAACACTTAGCCATTTTATGTTCTGTTGAGTTTCTCTCATGGTTGCTCTCTAGCTTCTTCTTTCTCTTCTTGTCATGGTTTAAGCTTCAACCTTCACATGTGATGTGAATCTTAAAACTTGAACACAAACTTGTGTGCTCTTTACATCCCCTACTTCACCATCCTATACTTGACTAGCAATCAAGTGTAGCGCGTTTTCTATGTTAAAGTGTTTAGTGTAAAATCTAGCTTGAATTGGAGGGATTTTGCGTGGATCGTCTTCGGCACGAAGGTCATCGGAAAGAGCCCGTTCATAGTCTCAATAGAAGCCTAGTAGAGTCGCGAGACAACTACACGGAGTAAGTGAAGAGAAGGACCGTCTAAAAGGTTGTATTCTTGTTCTCTTTATGTAAAAGTAGTTTACATTAGCTTTTGTCTAAATCTCTAGTTTAGTTTAAAGTTGCTTAGCATGACATTTTTTTGAAAATGGCATGGACGATGCCTCCCGAAACCTTGTTGTCGTGCTAGGAAACCCTACATGCACACGAGGACCCACCAGAACAATGGGGAGTATCGAATTCCATTCCGAAAGAGGGCACGATCTGAAATATAACTGGAATGATACCACTCTTATAACAAAGAGTCGCCTTTTGGATGAATTGGAACTCCATAGTTAAGCGTCGTTGAGCCAGAGAAATTCTGGGATGGGTGACCTACTGGGAAGTAGCCCCGGGTTCATTCAAAGGGATAAAACCGTATGGTTTCAGCCAGAGAGGACAATACCATCTGTATTTGGGGGTGGGTCGTGACACTTATATTCCTTGAATTTCTTAAAAGATTCAGACTTGTGTTTCAACAAGAACACATGTCCAAACCATGAGAGTGTAGGAATGCCTAGCACGACAGCAAGGTTTTAGTAGGCATCATCTATGCCATTTTTAAAATTTTTCCATGCTAAACAACCCTAATCCTAGAATCTTAACTAGAGAATTAGGCATTACAATCATGTAAACAACTTTGCATCTATGTGAATATGGAATACAACCTTTTTAGACCGGTCCTTCACTTCAATAGCTCTGTGTAGTAGTCGCTTCGCTCCAAGTAGTGATCTTCCGGACACTAAAATGGCTCCACAAGATGAAAGGAACAAGCTTGCACGAAGTTTTCGAGGCCGAAGATGATCTACGTCGAGGAGACACCAACCCAAGCTACCTCTTCACTAATTAGGGATTAGTGAAGCTAACACCCTAAACTAAATGGCTAATCTAGTAGAGCATGATGGAGTAGGGTTTTTGTTCACTTTAGAATTAATTTTCTCACTAATTTTCTTCACCTCTCCAAAACCTAGAGAGCTCTCTCTTGATGAAGACGAAGATGAAGAAGAAAATTGAAAATGAGTGAAAATAGTAACCATGGGTGAGAAAATATCATATACTAACTCTTGTGGAGATTTAACCTTGGGTAATGACAATAGTTAGGTTAATAAATATCTAATGTAAGACAAAATTAGTGGACGGAGACAATGGGTTCTACAAGCTTCCACTAAGAATCAACCATGACTAATTTCCAACAAATTTGTGATTTACTTTAAATAAATAAACCCTACATTATCATGAGCATGGTGTGAGTCTCATACACCCATGTAGCATGTATTAATAAGCATGACACAATAATCTATATCAAGTGTACACATGTGACAAAAAGAAATGCTTAAGTGAGTTAATATTAGTTAATGTATGTTAGTATATCAAATATACAATTATACATTAAATTATTAAATCAACACTTGATTTAATAATCCGGCTATATCACATATAACTGACTAATATCATATGTATCAACTTATCGAATCAACACTTGATTCAATAACTCGGCTATATCACATATAATCGACCGATATCACATATCGCGAGAATAGAATACGGTATCACATACTCGTATTAATCTCGGTCCCGTACATATCACATATGTGCTCCTACTTCGTTTCGCCTGAGCCAGGAAACCTCTGTATAAGACTCTAAAGACTCGTCAATACGTCGGCAGTAGATGATGATCATATCAAGCACGCACAAGCCATCAGCGGTACTAGCTAGACGTAACGGCTATCCGGGTATTGAGCGATCAAAAGATCAACAAGAAAGCCTGCTTATACTCTTATAAAGCCTGTTAGTAACACTACCGTACAGTCCAGTCTCTTCGTCTGATATGTCGCATATCTAGTCTAGGGGTGGTAAACGTCAGACCCCAGTAACCGAAAAGTCGTGCCGATGTGAGGCTCATAACGGGCTGAGAAACTACTGATAACACTTACCAGTAAATCTCTGTATCAGACCTTGCAAGGGACTTCCTGTTATAGCCAATCGAGCACAGCGCAACATCAACCCCCAATACCGGAACAGACGAATCCCCTCCTATCGCTCATTGCCTCCATGTGACTCGGGATTGTACCCAAAAACCACCATTTTGCACGGTCTCTTGAACGTGGTAAGGTGGAAATCAAAACACAGTGGGAATCACACAAGATTCTATGACGATCTCAGGTCTACAGGCTAACCTGTACCAGTATCACCAGAGAACAGCTATCCGACGATAAGTATAATACCAACTAGGAGTTCTCGACGAGTCCGTTCAGTGTACCCAGTCTCCATTGAGCACCCGTATACCATCTTTAATGTCAAATACCAATGGATGTAGGATCATCCATCGCCAATCATATGGGTCAAGAAGAGTATACGCTAGTCTACTTTGGAATATCGATGCCCTGTCTCGATACACCCTCCACTAGGAACTATTAAAGGATGT